>CM061349.1:320206218-321461075 GCA_030867105.1 Liasis olivaceus | reverse complement strand
TTATTCCCCTTTCAAGTTCATTATTAGTAATAAGATTTACCATTGCTGCATACTCCATTTGCTGTACTTTTATTTTGTTTTTTCCTATTACAAGTTACTGATGCACATCAGTTCATAGGGTGCATTGATTAGAACACCACACATAAATGAACTTGGATGCCGTCTTGCTGCAGTGTCAGGAAGATTCCTTATTATGCTGCCATTCCAGAAAATGCACCCATATGCATTTATGTCATACACATTTGGTTCTTTTTCTTATTGTTTACCTAATGAAAACTACCGCAGCCTGGACAAAGTCAAAAATCAGAAATGACACAGAAGGAGATTGCTGATGGATTGATACAAGTAAAACAAATTGTCTGGCACCCAAATGTATTCATCTGAGTGTGCAATGAATTATTTGGATGGGAAAAGTATCAAAGTTTCCTTAGAATATAGCTAGATAGGCTTTAAAAAAAAATAAAGGAAACCAGTCTTTGAGTCTAGCTCAATCTTAGTGACTTTCTGGACACTTAGTGACTACTCTGGGTTTTGGGGGTGAGGGGCATGACATGGAAACAGTTTGCCATTATCTTCTGGAATATATTTTGATCTCTACTGTAGCCTATTACCCTGAATTTCTCAGATGTTTCTTTCAAAAATTTACCCATCTGAAAGGTTTAATTTACTTTAATCATCACAGTGTTAATAGCTTCCAGTTTCTATTGTATAGACATCACTGTACTTAGCTATTGTTTGTATTCTACAATGTATTATTTGTATTCTATAATAAAGCAATTATTTGGGGGGGGGGGGGGAGAGCTAAATCTAAAAAAAAAATCACCCGTCTGGCCTGGAACAGCTTTTTATGTAATCCAAGGTTGATCAGATGCTATCACCTAGCTAAAGAGACTGGCCTTAGGTCTTCTCAAGTAGAATTTCTAAACTGCATTGCATGTTCTGCTTTCATTTTTCCGTGATAATGATGATAATTACAATGGGCTCATTTATTTTGAATGCATATTTTTTTCCTTTTCTACTTTATTGTGTTGTAGAGCAAGATTACAAAAATAAATAATAGAGACTACAAAAATACAAAAGATAACCAATAAAAAAAACAATGAAATGTTAAGACAATTTAAACAGCAGGAAAAAAAAGGAACCAAAAATATAAAAGTGGAAAAAGGAACTCAATATTTTTTTTAAATCAGGAAAAAAATTAAAAGTACCAATGCTAAAGATTATCTATCTATCTATCTATCTATCTATCTATCACATGTAGATTGACATCTATATCTATCACATCATCATCTACATCTACGTCTATCACATCAACCCGCCCCACTTGGTCAGACAGAGAGGGCATGTTATGGACCCCGTTAGCGAGAGAATGTCGACTGGTGGGGCCCAGGAGGAGAACCTTCTCTGCTGTTGCCCCCACCCTTTGGACCATTCTCCCCCCAGAGGTGCAGTGGGCCCCTACCCTCCTGGCTTTCTGGAAAGGACTAAAGACCTGGCTCTGCCAGCTTGCGTGGGGAGATAAGAGCTCTAATCAATCCTGGGGGTGGCTGGCAGGCTGATGACACCCCCTGCCAGGTTCCGGCCAAGAATCACATGAGAGAGTCCGGAAATCAGCTCAGCTTCTTTATTAGCTTGCACCTAACAGACAGAATCTCGCCAGACTAACTCTAATTCCCCAAGAGAGCAACTATAACCATCAAGCCCTTAGGGAGGGGCCAGCCTCTTCCTCCTTACTTTCACACAGTCCAGCTGGGGGCTGAGGAGATGTTTGGAATGTCACCCCCCCCCCCCCCGTAATCTTGAAGCTCCCTCCCAGAATCCTCCCCACTCATGCCTTCCATCACACTCCCCGAGCTACTCGCCAATTCCATCAATTCTGGGGCTTTATTTATTATTTATTTAAGATGGTTTTTATATTGTATTTTAATTGATTTCATCTTCTCTGTAAACCACCCAGAGTCACTTCTTAACGAGATGGATGGTGACAAATCTGATATATAAATAAATAAATATAAATAAAAATGTAGAAACCATTGGTTTACAAAAATACCTTATTATATTATTGTAAAATAGAAAAGGATTCAGAAATTACCTGGAAATACTATTGTGTTGCTTCATTTTCTGATTACTTGAAGGTATCACCTTTTCCAAAATGGATAAATTATGCTCTTCCAAAAGCCAATCCTTAATGTCTACAATAATATCATTTTTCCAATTTTTCAATATCATTCTTTTTACACCTCCCCACCCTTCACTCCCTGCCTTTCCCCCCCACTGCAAGTCAGCATTCACTCCTGGAGACTGCCTGGACAGGTCCCTGCAGTTTTCTTGGCAAGATTTCAGAAGTGGTTTGCCATTGTCCCCTTCCTAGGGCTGAGAGGGTGTGACTGGCCCAAAGTCACTCAGCTCGCTTCATGCCCAAAGTGGAACTGAAATTCACATTTGGGATATAATCCAGCATCACATTAACATCTTTAACAATTAGGGATTTTCCCCTAAGCCTACTTATGTACATTAAATTGTTATTCCAAATGGACGCAAATAGTTCACAAGACCAAATCATATGGGTCAGTAAACCCTCAAGAAACCCTCAAGAAAATCTGATGCCCATACTTTCAAATCTATTCTTTGGGGAGTCCAATAGATTTGAAATATGACTGGTGAATCAATTTTAATCTCGAGTCCATCAATATCAATTTCATGTTCATTCCAATTTCATGTTCTTAAGGACTTGCAACCACTGATTGCAATGGTTGATCAACTGATCAACTGATTGCTATGGTTGATTAAAGGTTGCAAATCTATTTGGAATGCATATGCTTTTTCTAGACTGCAGAAGTGGGCTGCCTTCTAAATGTCCTGTTAATAAATACTGTTTTCTAGGTCAGACAGTGAGACTTACGTTTAGTTAATTATATCAGTGCAAGAATATTAACAGTCATTCTTTCTTTATAATTATTCATTTCACTTGTGCCCTAGAATTATTTTTTCCCCAGCTGGCAGTGACAAATCTGTGATTTATTTCTGTCTGGGGGACCCGAGGAAAGTTGCACAATTCTTCGTTCTGGACAAGAAAAATGGATGGGTCCTCTTGTCAGAACCTGCATCAACCAACAATTGTTAATTTAAAAAGCATAGCAGTCAATGGGAGGTTGTTTGATTTGCTTCTGCCAATTGTGACTTGGGAGAGGGGCTAGTAGTTAAGGGTTGTAATAGGAGTAGTAAGGGGAGATGGTGAGGAGCTTAACCTTATATGGGCAATGAAGCCGGGTCAGATTGCAGGCAAGGCCAGTGGGGGCCTGATGGCCAGGAAGGAGCTATGTATCCATGGGAGGAAGGAAAGAGGTCACCACCAGGTGAAGAGGAATTGAGGCACCAGGGCAATAAGGGGAGGGGGGATAAATAGAGGGAAAATTTCCAAGGCTTTAGTTTTAGCAATGTTTTGTTCAAGCTACATGTACCACAAAATAAAGGAGCATTTATCTGAACCAGGCCTGGTTTCATGAGAATTCTTCTGGATTGGGGTTGGACATTGTCGACTTGACACCTCTTTTCACAGAAAGGCCTGTAATGTATTTGGATCTTAGTATTGTCCCAAAGAGAATTAAGATTTTCTGAGTTAACAGGCCAAAGAGAGAGTACTTTGCATGTTCTTCTGACTCCTTCAACATCTTCCTGCCAACTGTGACTCTCTCTAACTGGGCCATGACTTTTCAACCATGTAGTGTTCTCTAAGGAGGAAGCCACATGACAGAATTTGAGCCATGGGTGAGTCACCAACCAATAACTTGGAGACAAGTCAGTGATCAAGACCAAGACATTAAATAGAATCATCCCAAAGAAAACATTCATTGATTCAGCCTCAGTGGTGCCTCTCATTCTACAAATGCTGAAGATCTCAGTTTTGAGAATCTTCCTGAAGTAATCAACTTGAGGACAAAAGCCCTCTTCACTGAATGGAAATAAGGTACAGTCAGCAGCTTCTTCTGGAACAACCATGCTGGCTAGGTTGATTGTGGCAGGAGTAGGTGGTACCACAGTTTTGTTAATTATTTTACATTTCTAAACATATTTTTTGTTTCTTAATAATTGTAGCAGCTCACAGGTTGAAAATGAGCCAGGGTGTGATTATGGCTGCAATCAAGGTAAATATAATTCCCAGATACTACAATATAATGTAGTTTCCAAATTATGGGAAGTAACAATTCCCACTTTAAGTACTGTGTCCAGTTTTGAGCACTGGATTCCAAGAAGGGTTTAGACCAACTTTAGAGTGATGAGGATGAAGGAAACTCAATCCTGTGAAGAGTAATTGAGAGAATTAGGTATGTTTAGGCTTGAAAAGTATCTAAGCATGGCTGAGTGAGGAAATGATAGCAGTCTTTAAATGCCTGAAATTGTCACCAAGAAGAAGGCCAAGATATGCTCTCTATCATTCAAGAGTAGAAAACTTGAAATGATGGTCTCCTTGTGTTCCATTGCTTCTCTGCCTGCACGTCATTCAGATATTTTAATCTAGGCATAGATTTCCTCATGAATAATAATAGCTGTGATCACTGATTTCACAGCCACTTAGATCCTAAATCTTCTGGCAGGTAGCCAAGGCTAGTGCTCTGCATGTTGTGACCACCTGAGATCTTTCACTATTGAGATGGTCCACCAGGACCATCAACTGCCTCCTAGCTAAGCTACAGCTCTTCGTTATCTCAGCATTTTGCATATTTTCTTGCAATATATCAATCATTTCTTCATCTCATCTCTGCTGGAAAAGTACTGTGAGTAATTCTCAATTTAATTTGCACCGAGCATATTCCTAGTCAATCCCTATATCAAAATTACAGCAAGTACACATGCCACTCAGTTCAGCTAGCAAAACATGGAGTGTGATATTGCTTTGTTAAACATGAGCAAACATCAACACATTAACTGGAAAAAAACAGGATAAAAGGCAGGTAAATGCAGGGAGAGGAAAATAAGCAAGAATTTGCATTCTCTACATATTTATTTAATTGTTTATCCAGCTGTGCTTTTGGTCCACTCAAGGCAGCATACATACTTAATGTTGCCACCTCTTTTTTCCCCACAACAACCCTGTGAGGTGGGTTGGGCTGAGAGAAAGTGGCCCAAAGTCACCCTGTTGGTTTTCATGTTTAAGGGAGAACTAGAACTAAAGTCTCATAGTTTCTAGCCCAGCATCTTCCCTACTATATCAAACTGTGTTTTTTTTTTCTCCCTCTCCTTCTTTCTTTCTCTCTATCCCAAAAGGACACACAACTTTCCAGAGCCACTGGAAATGGTGTGGATAACTAGCATGGATAGTCCCAAATGTGGTTGTTCTAGCTTAAACCCTTTTACGTAGATAGAAGTTGCAGACAAGAGATGGAAAGTTGGATACCAGGGGATCCCCCCTCCATTCTGCATCATGAAGAACCTGTTTGACTGGTAGGGATAATGTATCAAACAAACTCATCTCTGCTACAACCTGATAGAACCTTTGTCTCCATTCCAATGTATCTGCATGTTGGATGCCTTCAGATTGAAGTAGCCATAAACCATAAAGCCAAATGTAATGATGAGAGTGAACACTGTCTGAATAGGAAGGATGCCAGGTTTCAGATCTATATTCTCACAATGTCAGAACAGGTCTCAAGATGCAGGAAGGCAAACCAGTAGGGTTTAAAAGTAGGAATTTATTTATTTATTTAGAACATTTACATGGCTGCCCGTCTTAAAAAGGTAACTCTGGGTGGCTAACAGATTAATTCACAAAATAACCTCCCTCCCTCCCTCCCTCCCTCCCTCTCTTTCTATACACATGCACACCCTGTACACAGAACAGAAAAAGTAGTTAAAAACCAAGGCACTGTATAACAAGCTCACAATACAAACACACAGATATTGGGCTCCTCTAACAATGTGGTCGTAATGCTTGGGGAAAAGTTGAGTGTTCATGGCCCTCCGGAAGACCAAGAGGGTCAAGGCCATTCAAGTCTCCAGAAAGAGGCTGTTCCATATGGCAGGCATCACAATAGAGAAAGGACATCTTGGTCTGCCAGATGACACTGTTTGATAGAGGGAACCTGGAGCATGCTCACCCTGTCAGATCTGGTGGGATAGACAGGAGATCTTGGAGATAGGTGAACCCACAAGTAACCTGGCACTGTGCCATGTGGGGCTTTAAAGGTGGCAACCAGCACTTTGAATTGCATGCATAAATATACTGGGAGCCATTGCAGTTTGCATAATGTTTGACCAAAGAAATAGTGGGTCCCCCATCTCTGAATGTGTATTTCATTTGGATTTCTGCACTGAGTTGGCCTTAACTTTAAAGAACCTCTTTCTATGATATGGTTCCTTAAGTCAGTAGAAATAATAATTTGAGCCTCTCCAAATCAAATAAATGTTAAATGAAGTCAACCTTGGAAGAAGAAGAAGAAGAAGAAGAAGAAGAAGAAGAAGAAGAAGAAGAAGAAGAAGAAGAAGAAGAAGAAGAAGAAGAAGAATTATTATTATTATTATTATTATTATTATTATTATTATTATTATTATTATTATTATTATTATTTATTAAACTTGTATGCCGCCCAACTCCCAACAACTCTGAGTGGCTTACAACAATCAAAGAAATTACAATAAAACCAATAAAAGATAAAAAGATGGCAAGTGCAATAGACCAAATGAATTAAGCGAGGGGTCTCACTCTCCCTTGCCAAAGGTGTGGGTGAAGAGCCAGGTTTTCATAGCTCTTCTAAACAACATCTGGATCTTGGGGGGAACCTTTCCAGAGGGCAGGTGCTGCTACAGAGGAAGTGTGCTTCTGGGGTCCCAGTAGGTGACTTTGTTAATCAAAGGAATCTGGAGTGCGCCAATCCTGCAGGATCCGATCGGTCGGGCAGATACTACATCTCTACCTCCAAAATATCATCATCTTGTAAAATGCTGGACACAACCTTAGGTTTGTCACACTGTTCAGTTGCTCACAAATTACATGAATGCAGTTACAAACAGGTTGGAATTTATATCTGTGGATTGCAAACAAATCCTGTAAGCCAATTTAGATGACAGTAACTCTGCTGTTTTGATCATCTTCAAAGTGAAGGCTTATGAAATGATGTTCCACTTCCCCCCTTCCTTCTTTCCATTTAAAAATACTTGAACAGCTTGTCCTCGCCATCACAGTGCCCAGATATGAAGGAAACTGTCTTTTGAACCATCTTCATGACTGATAACGCTAAAAGAGAGCAAGAGAGTGGGTTTTTAATGGAAGCAATAGAACTATGTATCATGAGCTAGCTCCACAATTTTCATTTAACTGTAAATGTTTAATTACATTAGGGATAGCCATGGAAACTCCTTAAGTCTGCAAAGGCAGCCTGAGGCAATTGAACACCTGTTTGGTAATACAATATGAAATGGCATCGGACATCTGTGCACATTAAAACAGACGAAACCTTGAATTGTTGGACATCTAAAACATTCTGGCTGATTAGGGACTGAAAAAGAAAGACCTAATGCAGAATGGCTGCTCTTCTTTTGGAAAATTAGGGATTGGTGAGTTGAAGGGACAGGCAATCGAATGTTGAAATGTCATCTGCTCACTTTTAAATATCTGTAAGCTGAAGGATGTATCAACAAGCCACTTGAGATTCAGCCCTAGTGGAGTTCCTTTCCAAATGTTGGTGAAACCTTATGAATATTCATCATGGGAACTGGAATTAGTCCAGTTTTATTTTGGATGGATGAAATCGAAAGCTACTGCACCCCCAACAGCAACTTCCTAGCCTTGACTTGGAAACCTATACCAAGGGGGTGTCCACCACATTTTTCCATCCACCAGGACAGCAGCATTAGCCAAGCCAGGGTGAAGAGGTCGCAGCTTCTATTAATGAACATTATAAAGATCTGAACTGAACAAGAAAAAAATTAGAAGGGGTCAAGTATCTCATGCAATTTGAGTAGCTGATAACCACAAGTATTCATTAAGGGCAATATCATCTTGGCCTTAGGAAGCAAAGTCCATTCTGGTTTTTTTTTTTTTTATCTGCGCTCAGTCGTTACCGACTCTGCAGTGACTGCTTGGACGAGTCCTTGCAGTTTTCAAGGCAAGGTGTTTCGGAAGTGGTTTGCCAGAGCCTCCTTCCTAGAGCAGAGCCCAGCTGGCGAGCGCAGGAGGCGGGGTTTCCGTTGCTTCGCGCCCTTTTCAGGCGAGCGTGGTTTCGCGCTTACCGGCAACTGCTCCCGACTCCTTTTTGCAAGGCGCCGCCAGCATTTTTCCTCCCACCGGAGTGAGAGTCCCCATTTATCTACTCACGTGAGTTTTCGAACTGTTGGGTTGACAGGAGCTGGGGAGGAAACAGGAGCTCACCCTGTTAACGCGAAGGAGATTAACTATGAGCTGTATGAAAAACTACACTGTCTTGACAGGCCTGAATCGCCCTACATTTAGTTTCAATGGATGACTTCAAATTCTAACAGTGTGGTAGAAGAAGAAAAACCTCCCTCTCTCTACATAATCTATACTATGCAACACTTTATATTATTCTAGTCCTCTTCTACTCTTTTGTTCCTGTGGCAGGAAGAAATGATCTGATGGATCAAATGGTCTCAAAGTTTCCTCCACCTCCTCCTTCTCCTCCTCCTCCTTGCCAGCACCAGACAAACTGTCATATAGACAGCTAGAAGATTCCTGCCAAATTAAGACTCATGAGAGCAGGCACATCTGCATTTGGGTCAAAGTCTATAGCAAGGTAGAGCTGCTAGACAATGGAGGAAGTTATTGGTTCTTGGACATTACTAATGTTGTATGTGTGCTGTGTAGACGGGATGTGCTGTGTCAATCCAGGCACAGCTGGAAGAGAAATCTGTAGCTGAGAACCCAGCAGGAACAAGCAAGATTGGAAAGAGAGATCTGACAAATGGACTGGCTGGTGAAAAAGCCTAGAGCATTTGAAAAGGACAAAGCAGATGTCAGCAAGGACAGTTTGACAAAGACTTTGGAATCCTAAGAAGCTCAGGAAAGAATTATTTTTTCTTTCTTTCAATTCTTCTCTTGAGGTTAAAAGCGAGTCCAAGAAGCAAAAGCACTGAAGCTGTCTAATAGACTGAACACATCAAAGTTGTAAGGAATACCTGTGTGAATTAGGGAGGGAGGAAGGGACAGTGTTAAGAAACTATAAAAAAACTCCATATAGACATGAATGTACAGAAATGTTTGTAGAATTAGTTAAGCTAAGGGGACTATATATATACCAGGACAAAAAGCAGAAATTATCTGCCTAAAAGCACTGAATCAAATAAACATCACTGTAATTTAGAGAAGAACAGTGTTCTCCTGCTCCTTTCACCATTCCAATAGTTTGTTTGTTTATTTAGCAAACTTATATAACTACCCATCTCACAAAAAGTGACTCTGGGTGGCTTACAGGCAGAATAACAATTAAAACCATATCACAATATAAAAACATCAGACATAAATAACAACAAAAATAAAAACATAAAGTAATAAAAACATAAAAGAACCTTAAGATGGTGGAAGGACAACCATCATTTAGCCTCATAACCTCACTTTGCAGCTCACCATGGGATCCCCAGGGTTGATGGAAGAACCATGTTTTGAAGACCTTCCAGAAGGCTAACAAAGATGGAGCTAACCTCACCTCAGGGAGAATGATGCTCCAGAGGGTGGG
The DNA here is from genome assembly GCA_030867105.1 of Liasis olivaceus. Lineage (NCBI taxonomy): Eukaryota > Metazoa > Chordata > Lepidosauria > Squamata > Pythonidae > Liasis > Liasis olivaceus. The sequence goes on along the minus strand of CM061349.1, from coordinate 321,451,389 downwards.
GGCTACAGCAGAAAAGGGACATCTCCTGGGTGCCACCAGATGGAGCTCCTTAGCAGATGGGACCCAGAGCATACCAATAGTTCTTCATAGAGGAACTATTCCAGCTTCATAATCCTTTGGATTACCATTCCTGGCACCGTTTCCAGCTCCATTATATCCACCTTTAATTGCCAATGATCTAAACTAGACACTATATTCTAAGTGTTGTTTCACCACAGCATTGCATAAGAACGTTATTACATTGGCCATTGCATTTTCAGTTTCAGCTGGAAGCAGAGTGGCCTGGAGGGGCAATTTTTTTTCTGGCTTGAGGACTGCACTGTATTTTCTTCCCTGTCTCAAAGCTGCAGGATGCATGGCTGGTGACATGTTGACATCACTGGAGTTGGCAGCACTGACATTTTTTAATCCGTTCTCACGTTGTGGGGAGGGGAAGGAGGTAAATTGGTTGTCTTAAATTTTGCCTTGGTGTATGTGTTTGCTCGCAGGAAAGAAAGATGCTCCCTACTCACTTTAAACCTGGTGACATGGTAACAGTGTTCCAAGACGTAGAATACTGGGAAAAATAGATGAAAGAAATTTGGACCCAAAGAAAAATCTAGATCTGGAGAAGAGGGTGAGAAACAAGGAAGCCACCTGTAATGGTATGTGGGAAAGACCTTGGGAGACTGGGCCAAGAGATGCTGCCTAGGGAATGGTCAGATAAGAGATTGAATAGCCCGCAGCTGGATAGTGGACAGGGCAAGAGGCTCAGAAAAGACCCTCCCTAGTTTCTCAGGCTGTAAAGGAGACATCAGGGGAATTGTATTTTCAGACTTGCAAGATTGATGTCAGCCTTAGTAGGTAAGAAACATGACCAGGTGAGCTAATTCTACTTTATTATAAAGCTAAACAGAATCTTGCAAGTCTGAAAGTACAATTCTCCCACTGTCTCTTTTATATCCCAAGAAACTAGGGAGGGTCCCTTCTGAGCCTCTTGCCACATCCACTTTCCAGCTGTGGGCTATGCAGTCTCTTATCTGACCATTCCCTAGGTGGCATCTCTTGGCCCTGTCCCCCAAGATCTTTCTCACATACCATTAGCCACCAGACCAGATCTGGATATCAGCTACCAGAAATAAGAATTGCCAGGCAGCAGGTTACAGGAAGGTGATCCATCAAGATCAAACAAGGTTCAAAACAGCTACCAAGAAGAAAGACTGCCATGCAACAGATCACATAACAACCAAGAAAAGGCTGAGATGATGTGGAAAGGATTATGTAGTGGATGCTACTGGCAAAGAAGAAAGCTGTCAGGGATGTATTTTGGAGATACTTCACCGTTCATGCACAGTGCTAACACATTTTGGCACCTCAGCCCTTCCAAACTCCTTGCAAATCTGGCCAGTTTGAAGTGGGGAAATACGAGTAAAAATGTGTGTGTGTGTGTGTGTGTGTGTAAAATGCTTCAGCAAACTATATCCAGTAAAAGCTTTGTACATTAAAGAGACTTTGTGTGCTCTGTTCCCTGAAGCATGTCATTGCTTCATAAGATTCTGAACTCCCGGGTCTCTGTTGAAAATGTGTGAGTGTATCCAGTAATACATTACACTCCTCTGCTCCCCAGCCAGAACTGGGTGCCATGAAGCCTCAGCTTCATCTATCCAGCCTTAGGCAAAATGCAAGGGAGGCAGAAGACATTGGTTTTAACTGTTTGGTTGTGAACCGCCCAGAGTCCCTCCTTGTGGGGGAGTTGGGCAGTGATATAAATTTGATTTATAAATAAATAAATAAATAAATAAATAAATAAAATGCCTCAGTCAGGCGTCTGAAAGTAAATGTGAAATGAATGAATGAATGAATGAATGATTATAGTAAATTTTAATTAATTAATTTAATTAATTAATTAAATTAATTCATGAATTATTAATATATTGATTAAATATTAATTAATTAATTTGTAACTGTAAGACCCAAGTGTGTGTAGATGCCTTGACTTCTACTTTGGCCATGTAAATAAACAGTGGTGAAATAGCAGCGAGACACCACAGGATTTTGGTTTCACCTTGGAGAAGAACCGAGGAACTAGGAAGTGCAATAACCTGAGAATTCCCACCACTGAAGTAAGGCTGCAGAACTCTCCTTAGAAGATTTCCTCCAGAACTGCAGTCAAGATAAAGTTAATTGATTCAGTTGTAAAAGGACTACTTAGTTTTACAACATCACGGGGTTACAGCATGCAGTGCTGATCCTGAATTGGTGCAAGTGCTGAGCGTGGAGGAGTGCTTACACACACAATGATATGCAGTCATGCACCCCATCTTCTCTTTTTGAATTTTTCAATGCAGTTTGCAAGTCAAATAAAATATAAGCACGCTGGAAGGAAATACACACTCCAGAATGTGCATATTGAAGCAATTGCTAAAATACATCATATAAGGAATGTATTTTACAACAATGTATTATAAATGCATGCATACTAAACTAAGGTTATTAGGGAAAAAACGCACAGGATGTTTTTTTACACATTTTTTTTATATTGTAACTTATTATAGAAATGGGACAGAATGAATTTAAGGTTTGGAAAAGTGGAAATGAATTAAAATTAAAGTTGACAGTTCTGCCTTTAATACATGTAACATTTCATCTTATTTGTCTGTCAGACTGAGTAATGATTCTGGAGGAGTTATTTTTTCCCCCTTTAATTGCAGTTTAATCTATGTATTGATTGGAGCTTCATCCTCCAGTGAAGATGTGGGGAGGATGTTTGTGAACTTTCAGAGTGCTGGTAAATATTGCAACACTTCAGGGCAATTCAAGGACCAGATCCAAACTTTGGAAGACACCTGCCTACTCCTTATGGCTTTGGAAGTAAGCCTACTCAAGTCACTATCTTTCCAAAGCATAATTCAGGAAAAAAATGGATCTCCTTTTGTATTGGATGACTTCTCTCTATATATGTAAAGAAAACCCTACAAGGGTATGTATTTCTCTGATCTGCTCTACACTTTGCAGCATAGTGAAGCTCTGGAGCAACTTTATGAAGATTTAGATTCAGATCTGGGTGGATTAGAATGATCTTGTCTACTACTTTGGGTGAATAATGATCCGGCCTTGAATCTTTCCTGTCTGCCCCAGAACCTGACTTTATCCAGAGTGCTGTCCAAATATATACATTGGATGATTTTTGTAGTTTTCTTTTTCCTTCCCACTTATTAACCTTACAGGTAGTCCTTGTTTATCGACTGCCTTGTCTAGTGACCGTTCAAAGTTACGACAGTAGAAAAACCCCAGCTTTGCAACCAATCCTCACCTTTACAACTGTTGTAGCATCCTGCAGTCATGAGATCACAATTTGTGTGCTTCCAAACCAGCTTGCAAGAAGCAGGCTTAATGGAGAATGTGGAAGTGAAATCGCAAGTCATGGTCATGTGATGTTTCCCTTAACCCCAAACAGGAAGTGATGTCATATGTCTGCCACCATCGCATGATTTTCTGCTTAGTGACTGCAGCACTTAGCAACAGAGTTGCTGGTCCCAATTGTGGTCATTAAAAGAGGACTAATTGTATATAAAATGAGCTGTGGCAGTTAGACACTTGGCCACCAGTCAGTGTAAAAATGGCTTCTGTGATGGAGTGGAATTATGAAGGCCAGACTCAGGGAGGGAAACATGCTCTTTCGTCTCCTGAGGGGCAAGGAAGAGATAAGAGGATGAGGCTGGCGATGTGGGGGTAGGCGCAGGGAGAGGCCAGGCAAGGGGGGTCAAGAATGTTCTTTCATCCCCCGAACAGTGAGAGAGATAAGAGGATGAGACTGGCACCTCCCTGAGGAATGATAGAGGTGTTTACAGATCGACCCTGGGAACTACTCCCAGTCTGGGAAGATTCTGTGTAGAGGCTGAAGCCAAATAAACCTTGCTGTATTGAATCTGAATGGTCTCCTGGAGTTACCTGGGCTAAACCTGACAGGCACCTCCCTGAGGAATTCACTCTATGTTGACTGGCTGACCTTGGGAACTAGTTTCAGTCTGGGAAGATTCTTGCTAGAGGTTGTAGCTAATAAACATTGCTGAACTGAATCTGCATGGTCTCCTGGAGCTCCTTGGGCTAGGCCTGACAGCTTCAGACTAGCACTGGAAAACAAAACAAAAACCTGGGCCTGGTGACATACAGTTCCCTGCAGTACTGCTTATGAGACCAGATGGCTGCCCTATGTTACAGCAACAATCTGAACACCTTGATTTTTAAACAAGCCTGCAGCCTTCTGCGGAAGGCAATAGCTTGTTTTGTTCAGGATCATAATAGAGCCATTTTGGAGAATGCTAAAACTGCTTAGTCGCTTTACAGAAAAGCAAGTTGCCCACAAAGCTCTCCATCCTTAACCAAACACTGACAATTATTTCCCAGTCTTAAGGAAATTTCCCTCTCAAGTTGGGGTTAAGGGATTCCTTGTCCACTCAGGAACTTAGCTGGCGCATCTTACTAGGGTCTTGTGTGGTTTCTCTGAGGTTTTGCTAAACACGTTGTGTGAACATGTTGAATTTTATTGATTTACAATTTTTGCAACCCACTCTAATCTGGGGATTCTGGGTGGCATACAACAATTGATTTTTGATTGATTACATGCCATTAAGTCATTGTCAACTCTTAGCAACCACACAGATAGATTTTCTCCATGATGATCTGTCCCTAACTTAGTCCTTTAGGTCTTCCAATGGTGCACCATCAACACTGTAACTGAATCCATCCACCTTGCTGCTGGTCATCCTCTTCTTCTCTTTCCTTCCACCTTTTCCCAGAATACAACACAGCAAATACCTAAAGCCAGTACATGACATTGATCCATTCACCCCAAAATGGACGCAACTAAACTATTGGCTAATGTTAAAAGCTTGGTAGAATATGGTTATAACCATGTTGTGGGATGCTAAGAGGGAAGGGGTTGTATGATCTTCCAGGGGAAGTACATTTCAGAGTATAGGGGGCCTGATGCTGCCTTCTCCAACAATCTATGGTTAAGCAAAGCATATTTTAGTGTAAAGTTTAATAGTCTGGGAGGCTGGATAAGAATTGGGAAGGACCAGATTCAAATATGTCCTTAGCAGAGCAGCTCACTGGATGGTTTTATGCCACTCACAGCTCCATCAGAGTTTCCAGCTATAGAATACAGGGTGGGGATGTTATGTATGCTTCCTTGAGCAACTGGAGGAAAGAGAGGGGGTAAATCTAATGGATAAAACATTAAAAAACACTCATCTCCTGAATTCATCAAATGTTTCACAGATTGAATGTTTGGATTAATCTTCAGAAGATGTGAAATAAAAAAGCAAAAACACCAGGCAAATCCAATGATTGATCTTGGTGAATTCGAAGGAGAAAGATCTATGGAGTAAATATGAACTACTTGCAGATGATGACAAGATGCTAATAAATACAGGATTTCTAAAACCGTCCTCTTGAGTTCCTTTTCTCTGAAGGTAAAACACAGGAGTTCCTAAAGAGATTTATCAATAGAGATATACCCATTGTCCTCTGTGATCTATTCCCTGAACAAATTTGTTAGATCCCGTGTGGCTCATTAGACAGACAAGAAACTATGGCAAAAGAGAGAGGGAGAGAGTAAAACATTATCTCCTTGCTAAGGAATGTTCTAGTTGACAAGGACTTTACTTCCATTGAACTGAGCTTCTAGCACAAGTCTTACATTGTATGAAAAAAACCCTGATAAGAAGATGACCTCCTTGAAATCCCTGACAAGGAGATGACCTTCTTGAGACTACCTCCTTGCAGCATGTCACTGCTTGATTACCAGGGAACAGGCCCAATCTTGGAAGCCCTTGCCCAAGTATGGAAAAGTGGAAGAGGTGTCTGACAGACACAGGATGGGTAAGAACTTGTGACCCTCCAGAATTCCTCATCACTGACCCTGCTGGCTGCTACTGGGAGTTGTGGTTCAGCAATATTTGGAGGACCACAGATTGAACATCACTATCATACAGGATAGTTTTTAAAGTGGCAATAACTTAGAACAGAGGTACACTACTTGAGGCCTTTCAGGATGTCAGCCTTTCAAGGTAGGTCAGGCCAGGAAGAAGACACCACAAGAAGTAGTAGAATTCTGCTTTATTAAAATAAGGTATAGCAAGAAAACCTCAAAAGCCCAATGGAGATTATCTCTCCTTCTCTCTCATACCAAAGAGAGTCAAGACAGGGCAATCTTGAGTTTCTTCCTCATCCCTCCTGCCTTTCTGGTCTCAGCTCATGTTTTCACAATAACTGTTGCATTCCTTCTTCAAAGCCATCTCCATTCTCTGCCATTCAGGGTCCCCTTGCCAAAATTCTTATTTGCATTACTGTACATGCAAGTAATCATAACTGGGTTAATGCATTAAATTAAAATTGAACATAGTTTCAGGAATCTGCTCCATGGCATGGGATCCAAAGGTTAGGTGTGGCCTTGTTCCCTTCAAAATATGTACATTCCTTTTCTGAATTCCTTATAGGTTCCCCAGCAAATGGATCCTGAGCTTGTATGGAGGTCCTAGTAGGGGCCCCCAGCTATGTTGCAGCCTTGACCAAAGAATGGTATGCTCCTCTTCTACTGAGCATGCAGCTTTAGGAGGGACACCCATGGAGCTGTGAGGGAGAAAAGGATATCCACCTTGCCAGTCAGGTCAGCCAAATCAACCTTGGAGATCAGTAGGGTGACAGATGTCCCAGCCAGATCACTCTCACATCCTTGATCTAGAACTTAAAAAGAGCAGTGCTAGATCATTAACAAACCATTGTTGTCATCCTCAATGTCATACAGTGAGGAGAGGGAAGGAAGAAGAGACTTGAGGATTTAATCTTTGAAGTATACCTTTTTTCTGTATATACCTGTCCCAAAATTCAGCTTCCTCCTTTTTGGCCCTCCATTGGCAGTACTGCATTGTAAATGAATTGAAAGAAAGACCTTTTTCAAACACAGTCTCCCTGATTATGGAACCCCATTCTTCTGACACCCAAGATGATGCCAGTATGGATTTCATTTCCACATCATGGATTCACATTCCACCATGAAGGCCTTAGTGCTTCCCCAAACTTTGCTTTTTTTTTTTTTCTGATCATAGCTTAGTCTTTTTAAGTAAGTTTATTCCAAAAAATATAGTGTTGCTCAGCATCTCATTGCTAGCTATATCCATTCCCTGGGTGTCACTGTTGAAGAAGAAGGGGGTGATAAATAGTTTAAACAAACAAATAATTAAAACCAATCAGTGTGGAGATTTCACCTCTCAGTCTGGCCTGGAGGACATACTTTTAAGGATTCTCTCAAAATACACATTTTGAAAGCTATACCCTAATATCTGCATTTTTAATCTGTTTTGATACATGTGGGGGCTGGGTTTTTTTGCTGTGTAAGAACATTACGGAAGTGTTGAAGTAGGTGGATACCAAACAGTAGTAAGTCTGCAATTCACATAAGAGTCCTTGAGCGGAAGACAGTTATGAGATTTGTTTATGTACAGTATTAAGAAATTATGTATACAACATAAAATGTTGACACATTAATATATCCTCGAGTCTTATTTCTCTAATAACTTGACTTAAAAATGATTGGCAGCATATTATATATTTGCATTAATACTAGAAACCGCAAGCATTGCTGCTTCATATTGGGGATTTTTTAGCAAGAAAACCCTGACCTCTTTAAACTTACCTTTCCGATGAATTATTCTTATCCCCATTTTTTTTTAAAAAAAGATAAAAAATGTCATCTGAAAAATAAAGGTATGTTATGATTAGATGCAATGAAAGTTTGACCTTTGAAGGTTAATATTTTTCCAATTAATTGAAGGGTCCACCAGGGAATAGCTCAGAGGAAGATAATTATATTTCTTGGCTGTGAATTATTGAGTGCTTCACCAGTTTCACAAGGGGAAAGGGGAGAAGAATTGGATTTATTTTTCCTTAAGCGAAAATGAAAATAGAAAAAAAGATAGGGCAGGGCAGATGATGGAACTTTACAGAATTATGTTCAGTGTAGATAAGACAGAGAAATACTTTTTTTCCTGTTTCCCCATAATACTAGAACACAGAGTCATCCAATGAAAATAAGAGGCAATGGAAAGAAACATGGTAAGTATTTCTCCAATCAAAACACAATCACATTTTCCTAAGTTATGGGTCATGGGCAAGACATGGGAACTAGAAGTATGGGATCAGCTAGGTGGCAGAACTGAAGGATAGGGTTGAGGAATAAGGCAAAACTGAAGAATAATCAAGAATAACCAAGACACAGAAGCACACCAGAGCTTTAAAACACCAAGTCCTTCAACCAAGGCTCAGCTGAAGGATCACTTAACCTCCCAGAGTTATTGTTATTATATGTACTATTGCTCCAGTGGATCCAATCATCAGTCAGTAGTGTCGGTCCAAAGTTTGAAAGTATGACTCTCCACCAGCATCAGCCATGCATCTGATGGAGTGTGTTGCAGCTCATGAAAGCTTATGCCTTTTAGTAAAATGTGTTAGTCAGGAAAGGTGCTACCAGACTCCCCCTGAGTTTTGGCTACTCTAGAGCAGTGTTTTTCAAACTTGGCCATTTTAAGATCTGTGGATTTCAACTCCTAGAATTCCTCAGCCAGCATTCTGGGAATCTTTAAGTGGCTAAGTTTGAAAAACACTGCTCTAGAACAGTGTTTCTCAATGTTGGTAACTTTCAGATGGGTAGACTGCAACTCCCAGAATTCCCCAGCCAGCCATGCTGGCTGGGGAATTCTGGGAGTTGAAGTCCACATGTCTTAAAGTTGGTAAGGTTAAGAAACACTGCTCTAGACTAAAACAGCTCTCCTACAAAACCTGGCATTTTGTGATTCATCGCAGAGAATGTGTTATAAGTAAACCTATTAAATTTGGTTTTGCTCATTTCCTCATTTTTTAAAAGTCCTTTTGCAACTCGTTTCCCATAATATACCTTTTGTTGAAGAATTCAATACATGTATGCATTTTTCTCCATGGACTTCCCAATATTGCGCATACACATGCACACACACGCACACACACACACATACCTTTGCAGTGCAAAGACAACAACAAAATTCAGACCAAGGTGAATACGGGTGTGTTGACTGTGCTTTTTTATTTAGTGTATTAAGGTGTTTTGTCAATACTTTGTATTTAGAAATAAAATAAAATTACAAAGTATTTTAAAATATTTATTCAGAGACTGCAAAATATCATTTGGGGAAGTTTTCTCTGCCATTCCTTGGCTGCCCACAAATCCAGGAAATTCTGACAGTTCTGTAATCTATGTTCAGAATATTCAGTAGATGAGATGATATTAAAAAAGATGGAACAAAATTGCGGGGGGTGTTTTCATTCATTACTGCTAGCTGAAAAGAAAATATCACTAGATTTTAATCACCAAACACATCTCTGGTGGCAACAATGGGAAGCAGAATTCTGGAACAGAAGAACATTTATTGTGACCTAAAAGGACTTGTTAATTTGTACCTAAATTCAACAAATAAATTATTTTGTTAGGAGGGAGGGATTGCATATGCAAGAAGGGCCTGTTCGATTATGACGCTTGCTATAGAATTTATAATGCTATTTCAAATTTTTATTAAAATTCCATTTTAATAAAATAAGACGTGTGCGTATACCCATTTTATCCTCTCCATGTGCATACTCACATTCCATCAGGAGCTACTGATGATATTGTTTCTCTAGTTTAATCTTTGGCTTCTGAACACCCCCACCCCAGAAAAAAATCAGGAAAACTTTTTCTTCTTTTTCTTCTCTTTTGGAATGATTAATAAAGTGCTTTAAATATTCAGATCCTGAAACCCTTTTCTCTAAATTGCCATGTATAAGGAAGACTTTTCTTAAAAGGTGCAAGAGACAGGCATCCACAGGGGGGTCGGAGGGGGATGACAACGTCGGTTGCCCCAACATGCCCCTTTTGTTAATGCATTGTCTTGTCACCTGCATGCATGGAAGGGGTGTCACAGCAGCACGGCACTGCTTCTGACATTTTGACAAAAGCACTGGATCTTGCTGACGACTCTGGTGCCAGATGCATTTCTCCTCCAGGAACAACTATTATTTCCCAAGCAAAGAATGCCTTTTTTGCTCGAGACCTGCCTTATTGTCTTTATTTAGAGGCTGATGGATATGTTCCATCCTCTTACTTCTCTAGTTGAGCATCAAAAGAAAGGAGCCCAAAGGAGTGGACAGTAGTTTATTTATTTTTGCACAGACTAGATTTAAGCCTCAACCTGTATAAAAAATCTTTTAAATCCTCCCAGAGAGAACAGAGCTCCAGATTTTCTGAACCGCATTCAATTACTGGAACTGAGTTAGAATATATTACCCCAGATTTTTAACAGAAAATGGTGTTGGCTATTTCCAGAGCACCAGATATGGAGTCTGCACAGGCCTAATTGGATTATAAAGAACTCAAGGATTGCCAAGCTTTTTCAGAAAGTCAGAACAAGATGAAAGAAGCTGGCATTGGAAGAAAGTCCTCCTCCTGGCCCTGTGAGGGCCACCAAAGGACAATGCCAGTACAATAAAACTGAAAGAAAGCTTGTATTCTTCCTCATGAAATGATAGCAGTTCTGAATTCAGTCCAATGCATTTCATTTCAGAGACATTAGTGTAATTTCAAACCTTATATAAATTAAAATTACATGCTCACTTGAAGGAGTAAAACAAATATCTGAATCTCCAAACTATCAAGACCCCTGAACTCAAGTAAGCCTCCTTAATAGCTTGCTTAGGCGTTGGAAGATGCTGGCTTATGAGTTATTTAAATCAGCACTTGTATTTTCAAATGGGAGCTAGAAAGTAACTAACCACAAAACCTGATTGGTGCCAACCTCCATTTTGTTAACTGTGCATTCTCACTGTAAGCAGAAAATCTAACCCATCAAAAATAAGATGATTGGCATTTGACATAGTGATCAGCATTTATTATATGACTACAGAAAAGTTGTTTGTACCCTCCTTCAGTGGGCAGAGCCTTGTGGTCTGTCCCCAGTGCTATTCAAATAACCTTGGCTCAAGCAGATTGTGTAGTCTCCACTCATAAATTGGGTCATGGGGAATTTTTCCCCTTCACTAATCTGTTTGGTTAGATGAGTTGCTAGAAGAATGCTCATCACATTTGCAGACTATAGAAAACTGGTGGGATTGCTAACACCTCAAAAGATGGGCTCAAGGGTCAAAAGGATCTTGAAAGACTTGAATATGGGACCTTATCCAACAATATGCAGTGCAAAGGTGAGAAATTTAAGGATCTGCACTGTAAAGCAGTGTTTCTCAACCTTGGAAATTTGAAGATATGTGGACTTCTGCTGGCTGGGGAATTCTAGGAGTTGAAGTCCACACATCTTCAAGCTGCCAAGGTTGAGAAACACTGCTGTAGAGGAATGCAGTGATAACCTTGACAAAGTTATGCAGAAGCATTTAAGGGGGAAAAAACAAGAACAACAGCTCAGTCCTGGGAAGGAAAAAGTGTGAGAAAGAAATTCAAAATAACCCAGGTCTGATTCTGTTTGGTTTAAGAGGGGCAGACTTTCAAGATTCTGTTATTATACTATACAATATTAAAATAGCATTCCTGTAATCCATACACTGTCTGTTCCCTGTCCTGTCCTATCTCAAACGGCTGACATGCACTTAGATGGGAAAAACCAGATGCATAGCTTACAAGATAGGGGTATCTAATTCAGCAGTAGCAATTAGAAGGATCTGGATATCTGGGTAGACCACAGATTAAGCATGAGCCAACAGAATGCTGCAAGTGCCCAAAGAGCCAATGCAATATTGGGCAGCATCAACAAAGGTATGCATAATGTCAAGACCATAGGAAGTGATAGTTTCACTCAGTGCTGCCCTGGTCAAACCACATTTGGAATACTGTGTCCATTCTGGTCTTTGCAATACATGAAAGTTGTTGAGGAACTGGAAAGAGTACAGAGAAGAGTGACAAAGATAATGAGGTCTTTCAGGCTAAATCTGATGGGTATATTAAACATACCCAGCTAAAACAACTGGATATGTTTAACCTAAAGGAGAGAAGGCTGAGGGGAGACATGATAGCAGTCTTCTGATACTTGTAGGGCTGTTATAAAGAAAAGGAGGTGCATTTATTCTCTGTAGCATCCGAAAGTAGAACAAGAACCAACAGGTAGAAGCTTTATAGAGGAAGATCCAAACTCAAAATGAGGAGGGATTTTCTGACCGGAAGGCCTATTAAGCAGTAGAACAGCCTACCTCTTGGAATCATGGGTACTCTATCACTGGAGGTTTTCAAACAAGGTTTAGATAACCAATTGTCTATGATGTTCTGAGGTTCCTGCCTTGGGAACATGATTGGACCAGAAGATTTCCAAGGGCTGTTCCAACCCTATCATTCTTTGGGGTAAAAACACCAATCCAATCACAAACTATTGAATTTAACTCTACTTTTAACTGTAAACCATCAAACAGGATGCTATGAGCAAACCATTATACCAAATCCTCTTTAAGTTCTTAAAAGAACTCTAGTTCTGTAAATAGCGTTAAAAGGTGTTTTCCCCTCCCAAAAAGTAAAGAGGACAAAACAAGTTGTGTGTTTCTTCTTCTCTACCTCTGAGTTCAACATGTTTAGAAACTGTAGACATCTAGTCTGAATTTTAAAAGAACCAGTGGATTATTTTTTATTATTATTATTTCTGTCTCTCTCCAGTCACAGGGCATATAGCACTTTCCTGTCCACCAGGCTTTGATGTAGCTTGAATTTCAGATTGGTTGAATCATTTTTTTCAGAGAACTGTCACATTCCCCTGGAATAATTAGGACCTAATATGCCTGGAGCAGAGCTGAAGGCAGAACTCTTATCAAAGAGGGCTTTCACTGTGGAAAGACCAATACTGCTCCTTCCCTTTGACTCTCATAATTCTCATCAACCTCAGGATATGATAGTTCATATCCAATGCTCATGTCTCAGCTTGGAGCCTCCTTCCTTCCTTCCTTCCTTCCTTCCTTCCTTCCTTCCTTCCTTCCTTCCTTCCTTCCTTCCTTCCTTCCTTCCTTCCTTCCTTCTGTACAGGGCTTACAGCCAGCTCCAATCTATTGATTTGGAACTGCTCCAGTCAACCAATTTGAGGAGAAGGATAAGGACACAAGTCAAGGATATGTTCTGAACATTGGCCTTCACAGTTTCAGATAGAGAAGGAATCACCAAGAAGCCTGTAAGAGTATGACTGCCATCCAAGTAGCAGCAGGGAGGAAAATTGCAGCTGATCATCCTAGAGGAATCAGGTGTACTAGGAGAGAGTCAGTAGGAGCCTCCTTGAACTGGCCTTCACTTTGATAGAATGAAGATACATGGCCTTCTCCGCCTTGCCTACACTACTGCCTTCCAGAACTATCTTGGGTTGCATCAGCTCCTCTTCACTTCTCTTACTTGTTTCAGAACCCAAATACTGGCTGGTTATGGACCATGTTTCCTGCCTCTGCCTCTGCCTCTGAGTTCCCATTTGCTGTATTTGGGATTTACTACATCTTGTTTTGTATTTAGCTGTTTCCTTTGGACCCTGCTGAGCTCTAACACCCACTTAAAAGTAGATTAACAGAGGAACAACCAAAAGGCTGGTCCCTATATGACAAATGCGATTGTATTTTTTAAAAGTAACAGGCACATATGCTTTAAAATGACATCAAGTTCTCTTTGTGTTCTGTTTTTTTTTTAAGTTTATGCACAAATGCATTATTTGAAGCAGCATCCATTTCTTCTTGTATGGTGCTTGCCTAAATGCACGCTGAATTGCTTGAATGTGCTTCTGGAGCTGACGCTGGCCTTTTCCTTGAGCCGAATGTTTATAGAAGAACACATCACTGTCATTAATAATGAGGGTGATTGTGGGGAAATAGTACCTACTGTAAATGGTCAATGAAAAGGTCAACTGCTAAGGATAAAGCATGTAACATCAAGTCAGTTAATCAAGCAGAAATGTGGCACGGAGAACATACTGTCACCATGACTGACGGGAATATATACAGTGCTCCCAAGCCATCCGATAATTCTAAACAGCATTACCACTTACTCATTGATCAAAGAAACCAAGAGCAGCACAGGCAGCACGTTAGTTGACATGCAGAATGTCCTTATTTAATTCACTGCATGCCAGGGTAACACTTTCATAGACTAACGCTTGTATACCACAAGCTCAGAAGGAAGGGGACAAGGACAGGGCCATAGACATCCATTCATAACTGTGATGATACCAAAACGAAAAAATGGGCATCGTGAGTCACAATGCAAGCCCTGTTGTTCTCTATTTGCATCATACCACTGCACACCAAATAAGTAAGAGGTGGAGTTTGCACTGTGATGTTACAATGCCTGCCTGCCTTCCTGGCAGATGCCCATATGCAGAACAATTCTCATGGACAATTGATTTTATGGACGTTTCTGGTGGGGTACTGTCCAGAGGAAAACAAAGAAAGAGAGAGAGACAGAGAGAGAGAGAGAGAATGTCTTTTATGATGTTCATCTTGTATCTACTTAACATTTAAAAGGAAGCCATTGTCATAGAATATGAAATTATAAGCGACTCTCCTTATCATTCCTCCACCTAACTCCTCTTAACTATTCCTGTTGTTCAGTGAGCTCACTACCTGGAAACTGGCTACCTTATATTATTTCAACAGTCTCTGCTTTCCTCAGAAATAAGGTGTCATTCAATCATTCACAAAGGGCAATCAGTAACTCCCAGGAGACATTCTTTGCAATCTGTTGAACACCCACTCCCTCAGAACACACAGCTTCTGTTCACTCTTCTTTTCCTTGTCTTTTCCTCCTAACAAACTCTCCTGACAAATTCCTATTTATTCTCCCCATTAGCTCACTCACCCTGTGTGTGTGCGCGTGCATGAGTGTTTATGTACATGAATATATATCAACCGTTGCCTTAAGGGATCTTCCAATAGCATTTCTTTGCAAGAACTCATTTGTAAGATCAATTCTCTTTCGAGCCATTAATGAAGACATTTGTCATAGGACCTGACATGTCAGGGCCTAATTAGAACAACGGTTATTTTCTTCCAGCTGCCTGAACCACAGGATATAGAGTTGCTTTTTAGTTCATAAGGATTGATCAACTTTCCTGCTCGGCGTGGCGGTAGATTTTTTTCACCAGCTTGCTCTGCGTTGCAGAAGAGATATAGAAACATCTTTTTCTTTAAGAACCACATTCATTTGGACATGTAATGCTGTGAATCAAAATTAACATTTCAGGAGGACACGTATAGCAGTGATTAGAGCAGTGTTGTCCAAACGTGGCCACTTTAAGATGGCTGGGTGGGGAATTCTGGGAGTGCTGGCTGGGGAATTCTGGGAGTTGAAGTCCACTCATTTTAAAGTGGCCAAGTTTGGACAACACTGGATTAGAGGGTTATATGATACAGATAGGGAGGAAGAGAGTTTGTTTTTTTCTTTTCAAAAAAAAAATGTTAAATGATTTTTAAATACAGTTTCTGTATGTCCCATTGGTTGGAAACCGCTGACAGTTTTTGGCAAAGGTGATCTGGTGGGCCTTTGCAGTCCACATAAAAGAAATTTGGGGGTTATTTCCGGCTTTGGAGTTTCAGACCTGGGGCTTTAAGGGATATGCATAATCTGAGGCCCCAGAGGTGAAGGTAACCTCCAGGGATTTAAATACACCCCTCATAGCCCCTTGAAAGGTTGATCTTAAATTATCAGTTCTAATCTGGCAGGGGAGAAAAATAATGAAGAGATGAGAAGTAATCATACTGACTGGTTTAAATTAATTAATTTAGTTCACAATGCAGTAGAACGTACCCACAGTACAACACAGAGTGACTGGTGTGCCACACAAAGGCTGATTCTTTGGACAAGCCATCCATAAGAGTAATCTCTGAGAGGCCACATGGCAGTGGTGGATGGGACTAGAAGGGGAAAAATGGCCGAAGGGTTCTCTCTGGCTTTGTCTCTTTTTCTAACATGTTCCTTCATTTCTTTCTTCCTCTAGCTGGGGATCTGAGGTAATTGCTTACAAATTAGACTTTCTAGGAAACTGATGATGATCCAACATGGAGTACAGACTAGCCATGCCTGGCATAGAAGGGAAGATATTGAAGCAGAAAACACTGAAGATTATTTTTCTCCTTCTCCATCATTTACTCTACCCTTGGCCTTATATTCTACTGCCCACGAACTAATCAAACATAATTTCCAAAAATAGTTCCTGAATTGAAGGGTTATGGCCACTTTTTGAAGCAGACCCTGGCCTCGAGTTAATATAAATTAGAGCTCTGAAATGGGAATTAAAATTATCTATTTTACCACCAACTGAGGTAAATCAATATTTAAGATTCTAAAATAGCGCTCTTTCTCTCTCTTTAACAAGCCAATGTGAAAATTCAGGATGTTCAAGAGATTCGGTGCAGAGAATTTCAGGCACATTTCTAACAGGCAGTTCGAAAACCATGATGGAATGAGGATTAGCCCGAAGTACTTAAACAGGAGTTGTTGATTTTGTAAACTCAAACATTTCAACCCTGAAAATGTGTGCAGTAAAGTGGCAAAAAAGTCAAGATGGAGGTTGCAGCAGTGCAATTGAAGACTCACCCCTTTTGTATGTATGTCCATGTTGCACAGAGGTATAAAGGGGTGGGACTTGAATTATGCTGTCACAACTACCATCTTGACTCTTTTGCCCTCTCCTTCTCCAGGCTTCACTGCTTAATACTTCTAAGTATACAATCTTTGCCCCAGATGACTAGGAATTCTGCCTTTTAAAGCCATACATTTAATTTAATGGGTAAATTGATTGATTGGTTGATTGATTGATTGATTTCCATGGCTGCCCACCTCAACAAGTAACTCTTGTTAAGTGCTCATAGTTCACTTTCTTGGCCTGCATTTTACCAATGGAAATAGTGCACCCGGGTCATTAAAATGGATTGGACTCCATGTTTGCTGAAGAAAAATGTGATCAGTAGAGAGCATCTTGTGATTTTGAAGAGCAGAAAGGAGGTGTTTGCTTGCTGTTGTTTTTTTACATGAGGTACTTGGGTTATTATAATTACTGAAAGAAAGGGAGAAAAGCTGAAATTGACTTTTCCAACAAGCAATTGTCTTTCACCAGCTCCAACTGAAAAAAACATTTTATGTGAGCTGTTTATTTCAAGAGGCCACGGGAGGAGAGACAGAGAAATTTACCTCACGGCTTGGGCATATGTCTGAAAATGCTCCAAGGTTGGCTTTTGTGTCATGATAAAGCTATGTCAGCAGTGAAGGTTTTAAGATAGAGAAGCCACACAGGCACAATATTAAATGTCAACCTGTCATCTTTTTTGCAATGTAACAAGCACAGCAACTCTTGGTCAGGTCCTGGAAAACTCAACAGTATCTATATCGACTTGCCACCAGATCTTTAGATTACAAGTTCCTTGATCACTGACAGGAAATGAAGTTCACCTTGAATTACAGCAAACTTTCGATGACCTGTTTCATTGCCTGAGCAATAGGGTGGGTGACATCTCCCAGCTTACCCAGGGAAGATTAAATTTTCTAATTTCTCAAGGACAAAACTCCTACCTCACAATGAAAGAAAGGGAAGAGTAGGGAGCAGTCCAAGTGAGAATTGTAACAGTTGCTATATGCATGCATTCTTAGATGTATATCCTGCCTTTTGTGACAGGAGCTCAAGGTGTAGTGCTTCCTCCTCCTATTTCCCCCACAGCAACAGCCCTGTGAGGTAGGCTGGTTTGAGAGAGAAGCTCAAAATCCCCAGGAAACTTCCATGAGTGAAGAAGGATTAGAATCCAGATCTCCTTCACCACCACACCATACTGGCTCTTGTGCTGCGGGACTGACCCAAAATCATTCAGAAGCGGGGTCTCCCTGCTCTGAGTCCAGCATCTTCGTCACTACACCACAAGACCAGTATGCCTCCATATTGGCTGCATGGAGGATCATCAGGGGCATCCATGGGGGAAGGGTAAAAGAAGTCAAGATGGTGGCTACCACTGGTGATTGAATCCCTGCCCCTTTTTTATGTAAGGTGTGATACAGGTAAAAAAGGGGCTTGGCTTCAACTGCCCAGCCCTGGCTGTGATCTTCACTTTTTTTACCTCACTGTGGATGTTCCTGAAGATCACAGCTTAAAATATAAAGTTTTGCTCTGCTCATCAGGAAGGGAGGAGGAAAACTCTGAGGAGCAAAAGAGGGTGTATATGGGGAATTGTCAGTTAGGATGGTGGTTGAGGTAAAAAAGATAGTTGAAGTTTCTTGAAGGAAAAAAAAAGAGCAGAGTCACCTTGGAGAGGAAAAAGGTAAGACTGGGGAGCTGTGTTAAATTCTTATCTTGGGTCATGCTTATTCACAGTTGCTATTTTTGTGGTTTCAGATTTGTGTCTAATTACATTGAAACATTGTTCTGTGAATGATGTTCACACTGCTCATGAGGACCACTCCTTCTAAGCATCACACATGGGTAGGGACAGTCATTGAGTTTGCCCACATGCAACAAATCTAGGGCTGCCATATTGTAGTTGCAAAAGTTTGAGGGATCAGCAGATGATAGAAAAGAGAACTTGGTCTCATCTAGTAGTCACCTGAATTTTTGCAGTCTAGATATCATAGTCCTAAACAAACCATAGAATCATAAAATTGTAGAATCATAGGGCTGAAAGATACCTTGGAGATCATCTAGTCCATCCCACTACCCAGGGCAGGAATCCTCATATATCCCACACAAACGGCTGCCCAGCCTTTGTTTGAGAGCCTCCAGAGATGGAACATCTACCCTCTAGCAGCGGAGTGTTCCATCACATAACTGTATTCATGGTTTGCATTCATGGTTAGGAAATTCCTCCTTATTTCAAGTTTGGATCTCCTTCTGTAAACCTTTCACCAGCTGGTTCTTGTCCCACTCTCGGACATCATAGAGAATGAATCCACCCCCTTGTCTGTGTGACAGCCCTTCAAATTTTGGAAGATTGCTTTTATGTTTCCTGTTAGTCTTCTATTCTGCAGGCTAATCACACCCAGTTCTTGTAGCCATTCTTCATAGGCTGTGGCCTCCCAGCCCCTCACCATCTTTGTTGCTCTTCTCTGCACTCCTTCCCATTCCTCAACATCCTTTTTGTATTGTGGTGACCAAGACTGGACATATTATTCCAGGTGTGGTCTGACCAGTGTAGCACAGAATAGAGCTATCACTTTCCATTATCTCCACATTATACCTCTGTTGACGCAGCCCAAGATTGCATTGGCTCTTTGGGCATCTGCAGCACACTTCAGTCGATCGGAGACTAGAATTATAAAGATGGAAGGGGCCATTGAGACTCAATACAGGAATCCAAATTAAAGCTGTTCAGAGTCTACCTGAACACTTCTAATATCTATATCTCTCTGGGCAATTGGCTCCATGGTCAAATTTACTTGTAATTAGTAAAGGAAGGTGTTTTCTTGTTTTATGCTAGAGAAAAGACATTCTCTCTCTTACTGCCTTTGAAATATTTTTGGTTGGCACTTGATCAATGAGCTAGGAACGCCGAGAGACAAAGAGGAAGGGGGTGGGATATTGGTTGTACCTGAAATACAATGTGCCAATTTGGGGGTATTTTTAAAAAATTGGAAATCGATAGAAAATACAAGAGCACGGCTTGATGCATGAATCCCAGCTGTATGTGAGATCTGAAAGGTGCTCACATTTTTCAGTAAATTGAAGTAATTTGGGACAGATTGTCATTCATATCAGGTGAAACAGAGGGCTCTAACCCTTCTTGTCTCAATTCAAAACCTTCCATGCAGGTCTGACCTTGATTGATCTGTCTGAAGCTCTACTTGCTATGATTTGTAGAACTTTAGAAGCCATATCAGAATAAATACAATAATAAAATACAATACAATAAAATAAAAATACAGCTTACATGTAATGGCAGGGTAGGAAAGGAAAGGAGGCCTGAATTTGATGAGGCTTCACTTCAACTCAGAATGATTTTTTTGCAATCGGATTATCAGCAGTCACCCCAGTTACAACATCTCAGGTGGATGATGGTGAGATCATGGAGGAGAAAACAAAGGGGGGGGGGCAGGATATTTGAGTCCCCTCCATACCTCTCCTCCCTGTCTCCAACTCTATTTCCCTGAGCATTTCCAATAAACCTGAAAATGGAAGCATTGACCCTTTTTTATGTCTATGTGTTCCTGTATTCTAATCATCTTCATGGAAGATATTAAATGCTTTGGATGAAGCAGAAAGGAACTCCTGCAGGGTTAACCCACCTTCAATGTTTTTGTATGTTTTAATTTTCAAAATGGGCTTATCCATGGATGGCACATTTTTCATGGTATTTTGGTTAAAAATTTGAGGGCCGGCTAATCCACGGATGGGCTTATCCGCGAGTATATACAGGATATATATGTACTTTAAAAAAGTATTATCATATATACTCACAGATAAACCCATCCACAGATAAGCCAAACCCAATTTTGGGGTGTATTTTGGCACCTAAAATTCTTGGTTTATCCATGAAGATATGCAATAAAAAAGAAAGTTATCCTGACCCAATGTAGTTGAAATGTGCCTTCTCTGGAGTAACGCCTGCCCTCTGGAATGAAGTTCCCCACCCAAGATCTGGATCCCTCCCCCCCCCACTGGTGTTTCAGTGGGGTTTGAAGACCTGACTGTTCTCCCAGACCTTTAGCAAGGCTGAGTGAAGCCCCCTTGGATCGTGTTCTTTTTTCTGTTCCTGTCCAGTTTCTGTCATCTTTGGTATTTTTTATTCTTTATTTTTGTTTCTTACTGTTTTATTTATTTATTTATTTAGTGAATTGCCCAGAGTCATTGGGAATCCAGTGGCATACCAATTCTAAGAAATAAATAAATAAATAAATAAATAAATAAATAAATGTGCACCAGAAGAAGAGTTATTTCTACCTGGCACTTCCTGTAGGGATTGTACCATAAAAGTAAACAAAGAAGCTGAATTTATCTGATTTTGAATGTGATCCCTGATTGGCTAGGCTTACCAATAGCACACATTTCCTTTAAATATCCATCTCAATTTCTTTGGAATTCAGCATATTTATTCATTTACTTATTTACTAGAGTGATGAAGCCTCCCAACTCAAACAATGTGATTTTGGGCGGTGTACAACAAAAAACGAACAAAAATTTTTTAAAAACCACATAACATTAAAAAATATACAATATATAAGTACAAAATATAAAAATGGCAATTAAGCATCATAACAGAACAACCAAAAGGGGACTCCACTCAACTGCCCTCTAACGCATAGGGGAAAAGCCAGGTCATAACAACTTTTCTAAAGGTGAACAGTAGTAATGATGTTTGTAGATAGCTAAACCTCGCTGAGTGCAAACCATGTTGATACATCACCTCCAATAGGTGCTTCCTGATTGGTTTGGATTCCTTTAAGAGATACTTGATCTGGAGCCTTATTCAAGAAACTATTTATTATGGGATTCTTGGTGTTCTCTGAGCTTGCTTGTTTGCTTGCAGACATTTCATTACCCAGTTAGGTGACAACATCAGTGCATCATCAGTACCCTGATGATGTTACCTAGTCAGGTAATGAAACATCAGCAAGGAAACAACTGAGCTCAAAGAGCACCAAGAACTCCACAATTCAACCCTGAGTTACTCATATTCTCTTCTATTGAAACGATTTATTATTACATAGCTGTGAAGAAAAGAATGGTTACAAATCAGAAGGAGGGAAAGGAAAGGAAAGGAAAGGAAAGGAAAGGAAAGGAAAGGAAAGGAAAGGAAAGGAAAGGAAAGGAAAGGAAAGGAAAGGAAAGGAAAGGAAAGGAAAGGAAAGGAAAGGAAAGGAGATAGGGGAGAGGAGAGGAGAGGAGAGGAGAGGAGAGGAGAGGAGAGGAGAGGAGAGGAGAGGAGAGGAGAGGAGAGGAGAGGAGAGGAGAGGAGAGGAGAGGGTAATGGGTGTCTGAACACCAAACCACAGGCAAGAGATAGAACTGAGAAATTTTGGGTGGGGAGTCTCCTTTCCATGAATACTTCTGAGATAACTTTCAAAGCTGAAGACACAATAATGGCATTAATCGTGTTACAGTTTCCATGCTGTCACTTTAACAGGCAAAACATCTGTTTGGGGATTAGGGTCAATGATTCAGGTCTCTCACTTTCTGATACTGTCAAAGCTGACAAAAGCCAGAAGCTGTTGGGCCAGAAGGTAGGTGAGATACATGAGCAGATCTCACGGCTGTTATGTGTATGTCTTTAGCTTGAAGCCAAAGTGTCTTCTTTCCTATGTCACAAATAATTAAAGCAAAGACATTTGGAAAAAACATGATATTTGAATGTATCTTGTCCATTCATTCAGTGACACAGGAACTCTCTTTGAACTTATGTATTTTTGGGGCAAGATGAGAAACTGTTAGTTAATTATAGATCCTGGTCTCCCTCTTACATCTGAAAAGATTGCATGAATCTTACCAATAATCTATATATGCCAGATGATTGGTTGGTCTAAAGTTCAGACAATTATCGGGGCAGATTCTTGCAACAAAATTAATAGGAAGAAATGTCAGGACAGAAATGCCAGACTGTTGCCAGAAGGATTCAGATATTTTCTTTATGATGGCAGATGATTTCTCATCAATGCTTTATCTGGGAAAACCCTGAAAAACTCATCACTGATGGAGCCAGACCCAAATCATTTTGAGCCATCTGCCAGGCTAAGCACAAAGATACAAGAAGCATGTTAGAGAGACATCTACAATTCTTTCATGTTTCTTCTCTTTCAAAACAGATTGGGTAGCCTGGGTCTGACATCTCCAGCATAAATATGCTAGAATTTGCAACAAAAGCTGCTGTATGGAGCATTGAAGTTCAAGACAACATCAATTTAATATCTTCCTGAATTTATCTTTCTCCATCATATTCTACAAAAAGGGATGCAATATTCTACTGCTTGCAACCCGAGAAAATGTTTCTTTGATTGTGAAGAGGTAGCAAGGTGAAACTGCCAAATACCTTCCCTGTGTGGATTGGCCTAGATTTTTTTAAATATTTTTTTAAAATAATAATTTAAAAAACTTCATGCCATTCATGGAACATTATTCCCAATGCATCTTCCCCCCAAATGATGCTGATATGAACAGTGCAGACTCCAATGTTCAGCTTTTAAAAACATCTTGTTTGCCCCATAAGCATTCCATTTAGCAACATCTTTCTAAGAATTCAGGAAAAAAATCCACATGCATGTTTTTGATTTACTTCCAGTTGCCCAATTGGTACATCAAAAACGGTGGGCCTCCAGGCTTCAAGCCCCTCCCCCAATTTAATGTATTGCATCTTCTTTAATGGGACAAAGATATGGGAAAAACAGTTCAATAGCCTCAATCTGCCCATTCTCCATCACTTTCTCAGGGACTCTTGTCTGAGCATCTGAAAGCTGCTTAGTTCCATATATATTCATATGGTTCCTCAAGTCAACAACTGAGATTTTGTTCTGGTTACCGAATGCAGCTCAGCAGGCATTCTACTATGAAGAGAGAAAGAGATAATCATTTTAAGGATTTGGATCATGCCACACCTTTTAATTTTTTCCAATTCTGTGATCCTAATGAAAACAAAGTAGGAAAAACATGCAGAGCAGAGCTTCTAGAATTCTTTCCAACCTTTTATACAAGTTCTACTCTAGATGATCAGGGTGTTAGTGGAGAGATCTGACTTAGAATGGAGTATTTGCCATCTTGCTGAGCCCAACTGCCTCTATCATAGGGATAAATTGAGGGAATTGGATGGGGTGGGGGGTTCCATAGTCCATTCTTGAACTTGGTCTTTCATTTGCCAGCTTCTCCCCTGACACCAGCTTTGATCCTCTCTAGTGTTAGTGAGATGGTTAGTGAGATAGTTAGATAGTGAGATATTTAGATAGCATCACTGAAGCAATGAGCATGAAACTGAGCAAACTCAGGGAGGCAGTGAAGAACAGGAAGGCCTGGTGTGATATGTTCATGGGGTCACGAAGAGTCGGACATGACTTAATGACTGAACAACAACAAGAAGTGTTTGGAGAGTTATCCTACTGATGAACTAACAGACACCTTCCTTACATGGTTTCTTTCCAATATGTACTGGGTTGGTATAACAAGCCAGGGAAAAGAATCCTTTCCATCCAGTTCAGACCATTCCCAAACTATGGACACACTTAAGAGAAAAAAGAAGTAGACTTTATTGCACATAAAGCTGTAGCCCTTTGTAGAACAACAGACTTGGGTTACTTGTCAGAAGGGAACTGTGTGGCCATGGCGCTCAACTCTGGAGCCTATGGGTTAATCTCAATATCTGATAATTTGATTAGGATTTGATAGGTTAACCCAAGTGTTTTTCAAACCTTGGAACTTTAAGACGTGTGGACGTCAGCTCCCAGAATGCTGGCTGGAGATTGCTTCCTTTTTACAATCAGTATTTACAATATACAGTATTTACAATATAGGTTTTACACAAGCCATTCATTGTTTGTGCCAGAGATATTTGAACAGCTTGCCTCCAATCACTCCAGAATTTAGCAGCCATTTTCCCCTCCCAATTTTAGGATTTAAATTGATTTCCAGGAGAACTTTTATCCAAATGACAGAATCAAGAAGTTGAGCTGATCTGGATGCTACAGTTAGAAAGAATTTCTTTAAAAGATCTCAGATATTCTCTCATTAACAAGGCATGATGCAAAATATTGCTATCACCCCCAAAGGGAAACAGAAAGTCACTTGCTTTTCTCCTGCAGTGGAAGCTATGTGATTTTGCAGAAAACAGAGGACAAGTTTGAAAAATTCTCAACCAAAGCACAGACTGATTCATTGAGCACTAAACCTGAGCAGACTTTCTGAACTGCACTGCTCCGTTGCTCTCTAATTGGATATCAAAGAAGGTTACTGCAACGGTTTGCTATTTTGCTAGTCTGCAAATAAACACAGTATAATTATCTTACATCATATACTTCACTGGACTTGAGATTATAATTATAATCTCTTTTTTTTCCTCTTTGTATCCCTAAATATAGGGGGGAAACTGCAAAGAGAGTCAGAATGACATAGCCCATTATGATGGGATATAAAAAGCAAGTATTGAAAAACTGGGATAAAGTGTAATTAGACATAAAGTGTAGCCAACCATGTATTTACTGTGTTTATTACAATGCGGGATAACAAGTCACAGGAGATGGAAATACATTCCAGCTATAATAAAAGTCACCAATAAATTCTGCACAGCGGAGCAACTCTTAAAAGTAACTAGAGGAGAAGTTGGCCGCCTTACTTTTTCCTCTTCTAAAGTGTTGCTTTCCTGCTTTCTGGTGGGAAATTTTTTCATACAGATATCATTGGTTTTCTTAAGAAAGGAGGTGTTTTTTTTTAAAAAAAAAAAAGTGCAGGTATTGCCCAGTTTAAGAACGAATTCCATTCCCAAGGTATGCCCTTAAGTCAAATTTGTATGTAATCCAAAACAGTATGTATGTATGTATGTATGTATGTATGTATGTATGTATTTATTATTAAATTTATATGCCACCCATCTCCCCCAGAGATTCACCAGCATGGCTGGCTGGGGAATTCTGAGAGCTGAAGTCCACACATCTTAAGGTTGCCAAGGTTGAGAAATACTGATAGAGGCAATAAAATAAAGCAGCTTAGAATACTGAAAAAAGTATGACATTTACACATTAAAATCAGTAACATTAAGAAGCCATTGCAATTAAATGTTTGGTAAAAAAAATGTGTCTTTGCCGTTTTTCTAAATACTGGGAGAATGGGGGCCAAGCACACCACCTTAGAAAGAATGTTCCACGGCCTGGGATCCAATAGTATTTGCAAGAAAGGTCAAAAAAAGGAAGATGGATTTTGCAACTGTGCAATTGAAGTCCCACCCCTTTGTAGTCCATATGATGCTAATGCACATATAACAGGACAGGGCTTTGATGGTAGGGTTGTAGCTGCCATCTTGACTTTTTTGACACAGACACCCCCACAGACACCCCTTTTGGGAATCACACAGGAAAAACCTCTCCTGCAAACCAGATTGCCAACCTTCTAGCAGCAGGTAAATATTAAAAAGGGCCCTTCCTACTCAATCTAAGTCCTGGGCAGTTGATAGCTGCAAAGGCGGTCTCTCCATTTAATGAGAGTTTTGGACAGATTGGCTGGGTTTATGCAATACGCTAAACCGTAAATGTTTTTTGCATTTACTACACTGCTGCTATAGCTTCAGTGATGGGAGCTAATTATCAACATCTTTGTTGTGGACAATAATTATAACAACTAATCCTGCTGGCAGAATTATCGTAAGTGGGATGTTGCCTTTCACGTGTGCATTAGGCATAATTTCATCAGGACATCTCTATTAAGTGGATAGGAGCACTATTTTAATTGTTGCCTTGACACATCCTAGTCTACCCAATATTGACCCTAGACAGCCAGGCAAACTATGGCAGGAGAGAATCTCATGCTTAAACCCCTAATGACATATGAGGCTCAGCAAAGTCTTTGCAGCTGACATTCCAAGCTTATTAAATGCTTTTTGCTAGTTTGTTTGAAGCATGAGTAGAAATGAGATGAGCTTAATGTTATCATATTAAATCAAGGGGGGTGGGGAATCCTGGAATTTGTCTGCTTTTTATAATAGCAGAATTTAATGAATACAGATTAGAGAAAAAAGCACATATACAAGTTATTGTAAATTGACATCTTGTGTTTATATTTTTTTCCCCAGAAACCAATGGTTTCCCTAATTGCTTGTTTTGCAGATAGCTTAGAATTCAGTTCCCCAAAATCTTAGGTACCTTTGGAAGTTTATTTTAATAAATTCAGTCAATGTCATCCACAGTTTTGGAGAATACATGACAATATGGAGCTGAATTCTAAATACATCAAGTTCTTCTTTGGCACATGTGTTGGGCATCAGTTCCACTGATTGCCAGGAATTTACTTGATTTATCTACCAAAATGTTTAAACTACCCAATAGCCAAAGTTTTCTGGGCAGTTTGTAATAAAGCACACTAAAAAAAAAAATCATACATATAGAAATGCAAAATAAAAATAAGCACATAAAGGAGGCAGCTGCAAGGTGGTCATTCAAAATCTACAAGGATGTGAATAAAAATGCAGTTAAAATACAATTAAAAGCCAGTTAAAAAGCCTGGGAAAATAGAACAATCTCTATCTGAGACCAAAATAACGCTAGTATGGACTCCAGTTGAGTCTTTCTGGGGAGGGAATTCCATAAATGGGGTACCACCATAGACAACTCTCTCTCCCTTGTAGAGACCCATCTTACCTCCTTTGGTGGGACAACCTGGAGGAGGGCCTCATTAGAAGATTTTAAGGTCTGGGTAGGTACATACAAGAGAAGGTGTTCCTTCAGATGACCTGGTCCTAAGCTATTTAGGCCTTTAATGGTCAAGGCCAGCATTTTGAACTGGATGCAGAAATGGACTGGCAACCAGTGTAGATGGCAAAGAAGTGGGATACAAAGAATGTTCATATCAACCCGTCCCAGTGAGCAGTCTATCCACTTTATTTGGAACCAACTGAAGTTTCTGGACCATTTTCAAGGTAGCTCCATGTACAACACATTGCCATAATCCAACCAGGAAGTTACCAGAGTGTGAAAATTATTACAAGGCAGTCTTGGTCCAGAGAAGGTTGAAGCTGATAAATCAGCTGAAGCTGATCATTCTGTGCCACCGAGGCCACTGGGCCTCTAGTGACAGTGATGGATCTAGAAGCATCTCTAAACTGCCAACCTGCTCTTTTAGGTAAAGGTGGACCCTTCCAGGACAGGCAGGACCATTCAGATGGATAGATTTATCACCCATAGACTGTATCTCCATCTTGTCTGGATTGAGACTCGGTGTATTGGCCCTCATCCAATACATTACCTTACCCAAACATTGGTCCAGAATGCCTTACCTATGTTAGGTGAAAAGAAGAGGTAGAAGTGGGTGTCATCCACATAATGATGGCACCTTAGCCCACATCCCCAGAAGACCTGTCCCAGTGATTTCATGTATGTGTTTAAAACCTATGGGATAAAATGGAGCCCTGAGGGATTCCATAACCCAACCACCAAGCAGCATAAGAGTTAATCCCCCAGCACCACCTTCTCGAAATGACTATCCAAGTAGGAGTGGAACCACTGTAAAATATTGCCCTATAGTAGTACTCTATCCCATTCTCTTATTTAAGTCCATTGCTTAAATAATAGAACAAAAGATGGGGAGAAGGCAGCTGAGGATGACTGGGTGAAGGGATAGCCAGCAAGGGAGTAAATAGCATTGGTCACAGCAAGGGATGAATGGAGGCAAGTGGAAGCTGATGTAAGGGGCAGTGAAGGACACAGCAATAACAGTCAATTTGGGATTGGGTTGGTGAGTAGGACTCTTTCTCTCAGTTTGGAATGCTCATCTAGCAAAAATGGAGTGAAGCAGAAGCAAAATCAATCAAGTCTTAGGTGAGATAGCTCCACCTACTGATGGATATAAGAAGGGAATTGAGTCAGGATAAACATCCAATCAAGGTCCAATCATGACTGTGAGCAGCAGATACTACTTGAATTTCCGGGGGGGGGGGGGGGGGGACTAAAAGAATAGTATGACTTTCTAATATATGAGGAATGTCTCTTGTATTGCTGTACCATATCCAATTCTTCCTAAAAACTGCTTAGCAGGTTGATGCTTTTCCCCAAGACAATTTGTTTGGTATGGACACCGTGGGGACACCATGGTCATATGGTATTCGTGACCTCCATTTCTATCCAAATATTGGAGCCATTAAAAAGAAAGATGGCCCAGTGTGACAAGATTTATCACCAGAGTTCACTTGCTGCCATAAAGAATGTCCTCTATTAATGACAACAGCTGTTGACTTAATAACCCAAGGAAAGAGCATTACGTTCTTTCATGTTTCCCACAAACAGATGGGAAAGAATTGCAAGAGTGTTAAAACATATGGGAGAAGCACGCTGAAATCCATCAGCCTCCCTGGAGCAGTTAAGAATCTTAATATCATCATTGGCAGCTTGGTATTACTAAGTTTATTCTCAGCTTTGCTTAGAGTATTTCTATTGTTGAAAGCATTTTAATTCTTGAAAGCACATTATTTCCTGCCTCTCTCTTTCCTGCAATAAAAGCAGGATAAGGATTGGCAACGGGGCCCAAACATTTCCAGTCTTGATATTATAATAAAGGGAAAATTCTTCATTAACCTGGTAAACTAAGGAAGACTTAAACTGTCAACCCTTCAAGGTAGATCGAACTAGGAATTCAGTGTCATGAAGGTCAGCACTACTACCTTTACTGCAAAGTTATAGTAACAGAATCTTGCAACTGTGGAGTCCTGGGTGCTCTCTGAGCATGGTTGTTTGCTTGCAGACATTTCATTACCCAACTAGGTAACATCATCAGTGCTAGAAGGGAGTGCAGTTTGCTCCCTGTTTACATACAGTAGTTTGCCTTGCCAGTGCTGGGGGGCATGTTTATTTGCTTGATTGTTTGCCTCCTTGGTTGTCCTTGATTAGGGTATCATTTTCTGCTTGATTGTCTGTTTGCATTTAATCCCTGCTTATCTGGGTGTGGGCTGCTGGAGAGGATGTGTTCTGCTCTTTTTGTTTCCTTCTTAGTTTTTTTATTGACTCTTTTGAACGGTGTGTAAATGTGGTTTATCTCTATGTGTCTATTGATGGCTGATTTGTCTGAATGCCAACCTTCCAGGAATTCCCTAGTGTTTTTGGATTTAGCTTGGTCTAGGATGTTCAGTTTCTCAGCTGAAACTATGGTTGAGTCTGTCCATGTGTTGTGAGATTAAGGAGTTTTGATCATGTCTTCTGACTGCTAGTTGGTGTTCATGGATGCACGCTGCCAGCCTTCTGCCTGTCTGTCCTACATAGTGGCTGTTACAGTCCTTACACTTTATGTTGTAGATGACTCCTGTTTTTTCTTCTTTGGCTACTGGGTCTTTTGGTTTACTTGAAAATGTTTTGGAGGGCTTTTGTTGGTTTGTGTGCTACGGAGATGCTGTGTGCTTGTAATAGTCTGTTGGTTGTTTCTGAGATGTTTTTGATGTACGGCAGTGTTACCCTTTTCATAGCTTGTGTTGGTTGTGCTGTAGTGGGTTAAGTGGTCAGGTACTTTTTGATGAAGTTGCGTGGGTATCCATTTTGTTGGAAGATGTTGTATAGGTGGTCTGTTTCCTTTTTCTGGTGTTCTGGGTTGCTGCAGTGCATTTGTACTGGTCTGAATAATGTTCTTATGCAGCTCCTCTTGTGGGAGGTTGGGTTGTTACTTTGGTAATGGAGCACTTGGTTAGTGTGGGCTGTTTTCCAATAGACTTCCACTTCTAATCTGCCATTTTTTCCTCTGCTGATGAGAACATCCAGGAAGGGTAGTGGTATATTTATTTCTAGATTCTTTGTCTTCTCTGGATCTCGTGCTTAGTTCAGCCTAAACTGGAACCTTGTTTCTGATCCATCCAGATGTATGCAGACAGGCTGAACCTTGAAGGATTCTGATAGATCTTTCAACTCATTTTTATCCCTCCCCACCCCAATGTTTTTGCAAATGTGCATTGATAAAACCCTGCAAAAAGATTCCATTTCAATGTGAATGTCCATATGGCTATAGGAAGATACTTTTATACCATGTTTTTTACAATGTTTAATTTATATTAACTATAAATGGGCATCATTAGAATTCCACATGAGAAAAGTCTTATAACCGTATGAACAACTGCATCGAGATTGCATATTAAGATATTTAATATTAATTATACTGGAATTCCATCTTTCCTTCAAGCAAATTAAAATTATCACTATATTTAATCCTTACGACATCCTTTGTAAGACTGATTCCTATCATTCTTCATCTGAGATGTTCAGCTTTTAAATTTAATTTTTAAAAACACCATTGTAATGGTTACTTAGCGGGGCATTCATTATGCTTTAAGAGGTCAAACAACTGACAGTCAAAAACCTGTCCTTTACATGTCAATTCAAAAGTGAGTCCCACTAAGTTGGCTGGAATATACCCCAAGCCAATGGATGCCAGACTGCAGTCTCAGTTGCAAAATTGGTCTAGTGTGGACGATGGATATTTCCACAACATTTCAGGTGCTGAGTAATCTATACAACTTTTTTTTTTGGTCTGTGTGTGCATGACTTTGAGTTAGTCTTGACTCCTGGCAACTATCTGGACTAGTCCCTACAGTTTTCTTGTCAAGTTTTTTGGAAATGGTTTGCCCTTGTCTTCCTCTTTGGGCTGAAAGAGAATGTCCCAAAGTTTCAGAGGTAATAAATTCTTTGAGAGAGGGGATGATGTCAGCACCTCTTAAAGAGGTGTTGGCCTGCCCTCTCCCTGAGAAGTCATTGCTGACCCCAACCATTCTGGACAATTCTCATCCATATCCAGTCTTCCCTTTTTAAGGAAGATTGTTGAAAAGGTAGTCACACAACAGCTTCAGAGGGTCCTGGATGAAGCGGATTATCTAGACCCTTTTCAATCAGGTTTCAGGCCTTGGTATGGGACTGAGACAGTATTGGTCATGGTTTTTGATCACCTTGGGCAAGGGCGGGATGGAGGTAGTACGTCCATCCTTACTCTTCTTGACTTTTCAGTGGCCTTCAAGACCATTGACCATGGTATCCTTCTGGAACAGCTGCAGGGGTTGGGAGTTGGTGGCACTGTATTGAGCTGGTTCTCTTTCTTCTTCAGTGGCTAGTTTCAGTCAGTGTTGATTGGGGGTGAGACATCTCACAGTCAACTTCTAAATTATAGGGTACTGCAGGCTTCGGTACTCTCTCTGTTCCTATTTAACATCTGCATGAAGCTGCTGGGTAAGGACATCCATAGCCATCAGTATGCTGATGATACCCAGCTATATATCTCTGCCCCTGGTGAAGTAAGCAATGCTGCCAACATCCTGTCTGTGTCTGGAGGCTGTAGGGGTTTTGATGGGAAACAACAGGCTTTGGCTCAACTGTGGCAAGAGGTTTTGGGTTTTGGGGCCACCTGGATCTAGAAATTTACCATCTTTGGTTCTGGATGGGATTGCACTTCCCCAGACAGACCTGGTATACAATCTGGGGTCTTTCTGGACTCATGACTCCTGCTCAAAGAGCAGGTGGCAGTTGTAGCTAGGAGGACCTTTGCATAGCTTCGAGTTGTGCAACAGTTTCACCCATTTCTGGATCAGGAGGTTCTACACTCAGTCACTCATGCCCTGGTCACCTCCCATATGGATTACTGTAATGTACTCTACATGGGGCTGTCCTTGAAGAGTATTCAGAAGCTTCGGTTGGTGTAAAATGCAGCACAGTGGGTAGTTATATGTGCACTTAGATCTGTGCATGTTACACCTCTTCTCCACAAGCTGCATTGGTTACGAATTTGCTTCTGGGTCCAATTCAAGATGCTGGTGATAATCTATAAAGCCGTGGCATAGGGCTGGGTTATTTGAGAGACCGCCTCTCCCCAGTGACATCCACCCATCCCATCAGGTCCAGCAGAAAAGTCTTGTTGCAGGTTCTGTCCGCTAGAGAGTGTCATCTAGTGGGACCCAGGAGGAGGGCCTTTTCTGCTTCTGTACCCACCCTATGGAACATCATTTCCCCCAAGGTCAGGCTGGCCCCGACCTTGATGGCCTTCTGGAATAGCCTAAAGACATGGCTTTGCCACTTGGCCTGGGAATCAGGGAATGGTGTGGAGCCCATCAAATGGCTGTACTGTTGTTAAATGGCTGTGCTCTCCCCAGGATTGTACTGTATGTCTTTAAATGCTTAATTGTTTTTAATGTTTGTATTGTTTGTATGGCTGTTTTATTGTTTTGTTTTGTTTTTGGTACTACTTATGTTTTAATTGTAAGCCTCCCAGAGTCACAAATGTGAGATGGGCAGCTATATAAATTGAATGAATGAATGAATGAATGAATGAATGAATGAATGAATGAATGAAGTCACCTAGCTGGCTTTGGGCCTAAAGCAGGACTAGAACTCATGGTCTCCCCATTTCTAGTCTGGTGCCTTAACCACTACACCAAGCTGACTCTCATATATGACTCTATTCTGCTGTACATTCTTGAATCTCAGAACATTATTTACTTGACCATAACAAAGTGAATTTACTTTCAGAATAGATCTACCACTTGACCCTGTATTGCTTGTATGCAGCCTGAGAGACTGCTAGTTATAAACTGTCATTTATGAGATTGATAAATACATTTCATTTAGACTGTGCAGAGATTAAAATTATAAATACATTACATTATTTATTCCAATTTATTAGCCATCCAGGGTGCACTGGAGTCAGGCGGCTAACAAATTGGAATAATTTTTTTAAAAAAATTTTGCTCTCTCACACTGAGTCTCAAATGCAGTGCCATATCCTTTACATCAAACTATGGGAAGTGTTATCCAAGCTAAATAACGTGCCCTATTTTTTATTCCATAGGCAACCTATAATGTGTATTGATTTATATTTATTTATAAATCAAATTTATGCATCACCCACCTCACTATATAAGTGACTCTAGGCAGCTCACAAATAAGAAAGCTTAAGCCCCCTTCATTTTCTTTTATTAGGGGAAAAAAAAACATGGTGGGATGAGCATTCTTCCTTTTGATGAATGACTTCATTGTCATTTTCTTCCTGATAATCTCTCTCTTTTTTTATCAGATGTAGGTCTAAATGTACTAATGGATGCATTGAAGGCTGACAGCCAAACCAACAAGAGCTTGTTTTATACCAATATGTGATAATGAGTGGAATAATGAATAGATTCCCAGATTCTGTCAGACATATACACAGGCTGATCACAAGCTTAGAACAATGCAACCTGCACATAACAAAAACAACATAATTGGCCATGATCCTTGATTAATTACCCTAAGGCAATAACTTTTCATGTTATTGACATTTTCTTCCAGCAACTTTTTTTTTTTTTTTTACATTCCTTAATTACAAGAGAAAGAAGAGAGACATCTTTGAATTACAGAACTCGGGATGGGGTACCCTGGATTGTAAGGAGAACAACAATCTGTCTTGGAGCAAATAAAATCTGACTTCCTTCTTGGAACAATGATCAACAAGCAGAAACTCAGGTAGTTGGGGAACGTGATGCACACAGTGATGGGTTAGAAAAAGCAAATCTGCCTGGCAAGGTAATAGAAGAAGGGAAAGGCAATGGATAAAATGGACTGAATTAAAGAATGTGTAGGACTATCTTTGGAAGAATCACAAATTGTTGCTAGAGACAGATTAAGATTGTGAGCTTTTTGTCCAAGCAATCACCAGGTCTGAAGCCCTTGTTGATGGCATCTAACTAATTCATTGCTTTATGGCTTCTTGAACTTCTGATAGATCCATGTTTATATTCATTTTCTAGGAAGCACTAGAGATAAGATTTTTCTTATATGGGCTGCATGTAAGATTGAAAAGTAAGGATCTCGCCAATTTTCGTTTATATCTTGATAAGGATTGAGCACGCCAGTGCCTTGAAGTACAGGGGAACGTTATGATGCCTGTCCTGGATTTTAATCTGAGCTGGAAAAAAAAAACTCAAGTCCTCCATCCCACCTTCTTAACTACTGCTTTGGTTTTATGGGTAGGACACAGAATTGAGCAGTTGCAAAGGCTGATTCAAGAAGCAGATGAAGAAAGAGCAGTACAAAACCAACTGTTTGCTGATAGGCTCAACCACTTTTTATCCTTTGAGAGAATTACATCTTGAAGAAGGAGTGCAAGAGCTGTTAAGGAAACAGCACATCAGTCCTGGAAAAGAAGAAGATGTGAGAAAGAAACTCAAAATAACCACACCTTGGTATTGTTTGGTATAAGGGAGGGCAGAGAGAAACTCTGGAAGAATTTCAAGATTGTCTTACTGTACCCTAAAACAGCAAAATAGCATGTTTGAAATCTTTGCTCTGCCTGTTTCCTGAGCTGGTCTGTCTCAAAGAGCTGACAATCTCCCATGATCAACAGGTGGGTTTTCATAACACAGTTAACCATGGTATGTTTACTGATTCATAAACTGACTGCATGGCTGAGTTCAGGCAACTTGCCAATCTAAAATACAGTTGACGAGTGTTGTGATGGACTGTAAGAATAACCTTGAGGAACAGGAGGAAGAATTGCAACCAAAACAATAGCCAGATAAAATAAATTTGAGTCCGAAGCAGAAATATAGTTTGAGAAAATGTCTCAGACTGGACCGTCCCTACGTCTCTTGAAGATAAAGGCAGGGAGGGGGAGGCACATTCAGACTTGCAGGATTTTGTTACTGCAACCTTACAATAAAAATAGTAATAGCATCCATGACTTTGGTTTCCTACTCTGATCTGCCTTGAAAGGCTGACAGCTTGCTGTTCATTATTCATTAGATTTCTGCTGTGCCTTTATTTTGTACAATTCAAAGCTGTGTACGTAATGCTCCCTTCTCATATTTGCTCCACAACAACCCTATAAAGTGGGTTGGGCTACTCATCCAACTAGCTTCTGTGCTTAAGGAGGATTAGAACTCATAGTCTCCCAGTTTCTAGTCCAGCACTTAATCTCTATTCCAAATTGGCCACATGGATGAGTACACACAAGTCACCAGTAAAAAAATATGGTTGTTTAGTTTGCTATTCAGTGTATCATACAAGCCCAGTTTTGCTTACACAGAATATTACAGTGATGAAGGAGACAGAAGAAGGAATGATATCTTTTTGATCTCCCCATATGGCCTGTTTCTGAAGTTCTTCTGCTCCAAACTGGGGTGGAAAGGGAAAGAAAAGAAAGTAGAGGTAGTGGAACATTGACATGGATGGTTTCTGGAAGATAAGGACTATAGGAATGCAGAGACTCTCTCCCTCCCTCCCTCCCTCTCTCTCTAACTGGAGTAGATTTCTTAAAAAATCAAGAATTTGCCCTGCGATAATCTTGTCTATCTTTAGATCAATCTGGTTTGTAAATAGGGATGGATAAATTTGTCAGTTTGGTCTGAAGATTTCCTCCCTCCTCTTCCTCTAGCCTCCAATCTATTTCTCTCTCCAATCCCATCACTGAAAAGAATAATATTCAAGCCCTGAGCTGTGAGCAATGCAAACATTCTTTCTATGCCTCTTAGGACTCACAATATGCCGCTTTTGATTCAGAACTCTGCCAACATTTGCAAACTGTGAAAATACTCAGAGCTTCATTAAACATCTTTTAAAGTCAAAGTACGTAAATGCATGTTTTAAAACCTAGAAGCATGGGCATGTTTTCAAATAAAAAATGCAATCAATCATTAATATTGAAATAAAGTCATATTTTAGTCTGATGTCTCATAAACATCTTCCCTTCTCTGATCTTCATGAGAAACATTAAAAGCCTTCTGGCTCATAAGGTTGAATCTTTTATTCCCTTACAGCTTTTTATAATTTCCCAGCCAGCTACCAGCCTAGATGTAAACATGAAGGGTGTGTAATGCTTCACAGGGGTTTCAGCAACATTTTAAGAGCAGCACTACCAACCTCTTCATAGTTAGGAAGCTCTTTCTAACGTTCAGTTGAAATCTGTCTTCCAATAACTTTAACTTTTTCTTCTATCTGCCTTGTCCTCTGGAAATGTCGCTTAATGCACATTTATTTGCAAAGAATGTTCTCTAATACAATTTATGTATATCATTTTTAGGAACATACCCATTTTTACATACCCGTTTTCCTAATGTACATATTGGATCCTCAAGGCAGGAAAGGTATTCAGAGAGCTTCCTGTCATATTTAACCTTGCTTCAAGAGCAAAAAAAAAAAAATCTTTGAAATGTTCCTCCATCCTTTGGTCAACCTTTGGTCCTAACTGCCTAGATTTTGTCTTTATTAGCTTTACTGCTGTTATGCCCCATATTTCCTAGCACTAACATCTGTGTGGGGGTGTGTCAAAGCATGCAAGATGGCTGTCAAGGCAGCATAATCAAAGCTCTACCCTTTTGTATATGTGTCTGACATCAGCTCATGTACAAAATGAACAGGGTCTGGATCATGCTGCTGTAACCACCATATTGTCTATTTTGATTCCCCACCACAAGTTGCCACTGATTCCTAGCTCATTTCAAGCGATTTCTTGGTATTCCCTGTGACGCTCTATGGAAGCAAAAGATGGACTTCAAAGAAGCAGGATAGGAAGAGTATTGATGTTTTGAATTGTGGTGTTGGAGAAGATTCCTGAGAATACCATGGACAGCCAAGAAAACGAACACATGAATCATCAAACAGATCAACCCAGTGTTGTCACTCAAGGAACAAATGACAAGGATCAAATTACCCTACTTTGGACGCATTATAT
Source organism: Liasis olivaceus (assembly GCA_030867105.1). NCBI lineage: Eukaryota > Metazoa > Chordata > Lepidosauria > Squamata > Pythonidae > Liasis > Liasis olivaceus. The sequence goes on along the minus strand of CM061349.1, from coordinate 321,414,064 downwards.
GAAGACCTAGAGAAGGCTCTTATGCTGGGAAAGGTGGAAGAAGAGGACAACCAGCAACAAGGGGAATAGTTACAGTGGCAATGGGGGTGTCATTGGAAGAGTTGAAAAGACCAGGTTAGGGACAGATCATTATGAAGAAAATCTATCTATATAGTTGCTAAGATTCAACAATGACTTGATGGCACATAATCAATCAATCAATCAATCAATCAATCAATCAATTCTGACCAGTTGAAAACCTCTAATTTGGCTTATATAAATACATTCTTTTCAAAAACAACCCTCCCTGCACCTGCATGAAAGTATTATTATATTATATTAGAGTTAAGAAAACAAACCTAGCAACCCAGCTAACTTTCTACTTCAAGGGATTTCTTTATTCACTGTTTAATGAGTGAATCATAGTGTCAAACAAATATACCTTATTCTATGCCTAGTTTGGCTATTTTAGCCTTGCATTTTGGCCAGAGTATATCATATAACATTTACAAACATTACAAACACTACTTGAATTCTAAATATAATTTCCCAGAAACTCGAATACTTGATTTCAAAATAACATTTCCAAGTTAAGGTTTTAGAATTACAGCCTAGAATCTCATATTCTTCAAGATGTTAGTAATAATAGCCATTTTTCTGTTGGAATTTATAAAATGTCATATTTCTTATACAGGACTCACAATAACAAAAGATTTCTTTGAACATAGCCTTTTAAAAATATCCATTTACTTCCCAGGGGTTGTATAGCTGCTCTGAAGCAATCTTTGCAATAGAATGTGAGCACTATTCGATAATGGTTTTTGCCCAGTTTGTATCCATTTACCTCACAAAGAAAAGTGAAAAGGCCAACTACCATTTTTAAAGGACATTTTCAAAATTCCCTTTTTAAAAGAGTCTTTTTATGTCTTTGAATCCTTTTCTGAAGTTTGCAAAGGAATCTGAGAAAAATAGAGATAGAATTTGAAGAGGAAACTTTGCTGCAGCTTCAAGTGAAGTTGTGACTCAATAATCAAGGAGATTGGTTTTTCAACCAAAAGGTGGGCCAAACATAGACATTCTGCATAAAATTGTAACATAAAGAGAAGTGCACTGGTAAAAGGGCTGGCTGTGATAGTTTTGTGAAACTTCAAAACATTATAATCTCCTCACTCCTTGACTAGCATTCCTTCAGATATCTTCTACTATATATCCTATGATTCTTGACCATGAATTGTGGTGTATGGGGTAAGTGAGTATCATGTTCCAAAGCATTTGGAGAAACCCAAAATGGAAAGATTGATAGATGTTTCAAACATTCTACTTTCTGGAAGATCAGGGGAACAAGAACCTCAATCAGAGAGAGAGAGAGAGAAAGATTGATGAGAGATTGAACATTCTTGGAGGAACATTCCAAGAACATCCTCCAGAATGTTCTTGGAAGTTTTGGAGGAAAGAAGAAGGAAAGGGGTGATATGGCAGCACTCTTCAGATATGTGAAGAACAATCCCAAAAAAGAAGATCGAAGCAGACTGAGATTTTATATTCCCAGAAATGTTGCCATATATATATATATATATATAAGCTTGATCATTATTCTTCATCATCTCAGAGTTCAGGACAAGGAAGAATGGGTTTAAATTACAGGAAGACAGCTGCTAATTGAATGTTTGGAAGGAAAAGAAGTCCTAACTGGAAGAGCAGTTTGACAGTGGAACCAATCATCCATCGAGATGGAAAGTTCCTAATTCAGTTAATGCATTCATGTGAAACTTGGACAGCCATTTGTAGAGATGTTTTAATTTAGATTCCTGCATTGAGCAGAACATTGTGCTTGATGGCTGGCATAGTCCTTTCAGTCTCTATAATTCTATAAAGGTCCACCTCTCCCCATTCTATGTTGCAGTTCATGCCATCTTCCCAAGAAGAGTCAGAGGTCAGTGGTACTGAAATTGGTTTCCATGCAGAAGATTTCAAGTTCAATTTCTGGCATCTCCAGACAAGACCAGGAAAGATAATTGTCTGAAACTCTGGAGGGATGTCATAGGTCAGTGCATGGATAGCTAGAGAATTAACCTGTTCTAACATAAGGGAGATTATGAACGAGAAATGGTATAGTCACTCATCCATTTTTCAGCCACAGATATGCTTTTCAATATGCAGATTGAATATACAACCTCATATGGAGTTTTCAAGAAATCATGCCTGCTTGTTCATTTAAGAAACCAACTCAGCTCAAGTAGATGCAATGTACGTAGGACGTGCATCTTTTCCCATTAAAAAAAGCATAAATTTATGTGGGCCATCAATGGGTAGTTTATTAGTTTATTTTCTAATCCACTGTCCAGAAGAAGAGAGGATGAATATACACACACAAATAGTATATTCATTCCTCTCTTCCTCTGGAGAGTCTCTCTCTCTTTCTTTCTCTCTCTTCCTCTCCATACATACATACACGCACACACTTCTAAATCAATATTAATATTTTTAAGGCAATTCATCTATAATTAATATCCCCCTGAATCAATTACATGTATCATTCTTCCTGAGCCCACATTGGAATAATTTTGTTATATAAACAGATGGTATTCTTGGCCTAAATAAAGGCGAAAATTGAAAACTGCTTTTGCAGAGCTTAAGAATGGTTTCTTGTAAAGACTGTTCTCAAGGGCTGGCTACCCAATTCTTGCTTCTCTGAAACAATTTTGTTTTGATAGAAGAGAATATCCGTAGCTCAGGGTTGAACTGTCGAGTCCTCGATGCTCTCTGAGCTTGGTTGTTTGCTTGCAGACATTTCATTATCTGACTAGGTAACATCATCAGATTAGGTAACGTCATGAGCATTGATGATGTTGCCTAGTTGGATAATGAAACATCTGCAACCAAACAACCAAGCTCAGAGAGCACCAAGGACTCCACAATTTTGTTTGGTTTTGATTGGAAGGGAAAAGCATGAGAGGCACCCAGGGGCACTGCTCCTCAGACTGCCAGGTGTGAGACTCTATTTGTTAAGTTGTTGGGCCCTAAGAGGGATCAGCTGGGGCTGTTGCTATTGTACCAGCCTCCCTGTTGAGTAGAAACCTCCCTGCCTGAGCTTCTTGACTCTGTGGCCAGGTTGGTGGTGGAGTTCCCCAGGCTTATGGTCTTGGGGGACTTCAACTTGCCTTCCCTGGGGGTGGGGTGGGAGGTAGCTCAGGAGTTCATGGCCACCATGACAGCCATGGGCCTGTCTCAAGTCATCCAGGGCCTGATAGTGGTCATACACCTGACCTGGTATTTCTGTCAGAACAGTGTCAGGGTGTTCTGAAACTGGGGAAAATACTGGTTTCTCCCCTGTCATGGTCAGATCACTCCCTGGTATGCCTCCAGTTCTCTGGCACCACCCCCCTTCTCAGGGAGGCTGGGCATATTAGATTGGCCCACCCCAGATGACTGATGGACCCAATTTGGTTCCAGAGGGAGCTTGGGGTTGTTCCAGGAGGTCTACTACATGGTCCAACTGAAGCCTTGGTAGCTGCATGGAGTGGAACAGTGGCTGCAGCTTTGGACCAGATCACACCTGAGTAGCCTCTCCACACACATGGTTCCCTCAACTCTCTGTGGTATACAGAAGAGGTAAGGGAGCTAAAGAGGGCTAAGAGATGCCTAGAGTGCCACTAGTGAACAACAAAGAGTGAAGACAATTGAACAGCTAGAGTTGCAATTAGAGTCTACCTCATGGCAATAAGGGCAGAGAAACATAATTATTTCTCCACCTCTTATCATGTCTGCAGACAGCCAGACAATGGCCCCTTTTCGGGTGACCCAGACCCTCCTTCAAGGGAGTAATTCTGGGGTCTATCTTCAGGGTTGCTGTGAGGAATATGCTGAACATCTGGTAGATAAAGTTGCTTGGATTCGCTCTGCGTTGAACTCCAGCCTTGATGCAGGCCAGTGGAGGTTATGGGGGCTGAGTCTTGCATGGTTCTCTGGGAGGAGTTCAAGCCTGTTGAACCTGAGGAAGTGGACAGGGTTCTTGTAGCTGTTAGTCTGGCCACTTCTGTGTTAGATCCATGCCCCTCCTGGCTGGCCAAGGCTGCCCAGGAGAAGACGTGTGATTGGGTCTGGGCAGTGGTGAATTCCTCTTTGTGGGAGGGGGTGGTCCCAGTAGCTCTTAAGGAGGCAGTGGTGCATCCCCTCCTGAAGGGCCATTGCTCAACCCAACTAATGTGGACAGCTTTTGTTCAGTCTCCAACCTTCCTTTTTTTAGGGAAGGTTGTAGAGAAAGTGGTCTTACGGTAGCTTCAAAGGGCTCTGGATGAGGCAGATTATCTGGACCCCTTTCAGTCAGGATTCAGGCCAGGATATGGGACTGAGATAGCATTGATTGCGCTCTTGGATCACCTCTGATGGGAGCAGGATGGGGGTACTGCATCCATCCTTGCTCTCCTTGACCTGTCAGTGGCCTTCAATACCATTGATCATGGTATCCTTCTGGACCAGCTTTGGGGGTTGGGGATGGGCGGCATGGTATTGTGCTGGTTCTTCTCCTTCCTCTAAGAGTATTGATAAGGGGGAAGAGGTCCATCCTATGGCCCCTCTTTTGTGGGGTGCCACAGGGCTTGGTTCTCTCTCCCCTCTTATTTAACATCTACATGAGGTTGTGGGGTGAGGTGATCTGATGGTTTAGGGTGAGGTATCATCAGTATGCCATTGATAACCAGCTTTATATCTCCACCCTGGGCTGCCTGAGTGATGCCATGGATGTCTTGTCTCAGTACCTGGAGGCTGTAGGGGCCTGGATGGGGGGCAATGAGCTTTGGCTCAACCCAAGCAAGACTGAGTGGCTTTGGATGCTCGGGCCTTATGGTAACAAGGTTTTTCCACCTATAGTCCTGGATGTAGGCACTGTTTTTATGATTGTTCACTGCCCAGAGTCACTGGTTTGAGACTGGAGGCTATACAAATTGAATGAATGAATGAATGAATGAATGAATGAATGAATGAATGAATGAATGAAAGCAGTTTAAGCAATACCTGCTATGGTAGAGCTCTTATGTCATTTTATGGGTTGTATGACAAAAGTAGAATTCAATAAAATATGAACTCTCTGGAGGAAGTGAACAGTCTTTGACATCAATGGCATTTTTGGGTCCAAAATGTCAAGATGACAGCTGTAACTGTAAGATCAAAGCCCTGTACTTTTTTTTTTTTTTTACTATGGGGCACGGTAGTGGCCAAGATCTTGACTTTTTTGATCCCTGCCTCACAGATACCCCAGCTTGTTCAACCTTATTTCATTATTCTTGACCTCCCAACACTGAGACTGTGCTGACATAATGTGGCAGAAAGTGGTCAGTTTTTGCCTACAAGGTTTTATTATCCAAACCATAGATGGGAGTGGGAATGGGAAGTCTCTGCAAGGCAAAGTCCTCCCATTTCCATCATCACAACTCCTTTAATTCCCACCCATAGACAAGATGGCACTCTGTTTGGCCTTGGTGGGAGTCTGAAGGATCAAAATGCACTCTTACTTATTTCCCACCCTTAAAAAAAAGCCCTAAACTCATAAAAATCTAGCTGCAAAACCAGGCCTGTCCCTTTTAATGATGTCACCATCCTTCCCATGATGCTTCCTCTAGCTGTCCAATGGTTGGAAGAGCAAACTGCAGACTCATCCCAAGAAATTGTCCTACTCCTGGCCTATCATCTTAGATGTGTGCCCTTCCTCTGAATTTAAAATTCTATTTCTGATTTCCTCCACTCACACTTCTTTATAGCTTGGAACTTAATGATCTTTTCACATAATTTTTCCTCTGCTGAGTCAGGAAATAATTCTACTCTGACATAATGTAGAATAGTCTTTTTATAGAGGGGAGGCAATTGCCCCAGGGGTTTTACACAGGGGGGTGGAAGGGAGGTCTAATGTGTAATTCAGTATTTGAATTGATTGGATGGATCAATGTTTTCCATCCGAGGCAGCAAAAGTCATCAGTGAAAATGAAATTTCAAGAGTTATTTCAGTATGTCACGTGGTCCCCACAAACTCTGTATTGCTGATTATTGGACAAAAAGAAACAGAAAAGCAGGAGAAACAAATCCAGAATGATGGAGGACACAGCAAGAAGTAAGGGGGAGGGGGAGGTAGGGTATTTGCAAGTATGTGTAAAACCCATTCTTCATCTAAAACCTCTCATCTGGAACTCCACAAACTGCTTTTGTTTCAGAGGATTAACTTCTGAAAAACCATTTGGCTCTCCCTGGAATGGTCAGTTGGAATAGCCCAGAGGAGGAATGGAATATTCTAGAGTTCTCTGGAACACTCTATTCTAGGAATAGTGCCAAACTGCTTGAATTGGTCCACTCTACTCTGCTCTGGTCACACTTCCCTTCATCAGATGCATGGAGTGGCTAAACTCAGGGCTGGTCCAGTTGGAACTCATCAGATTGCCATCCTGCTAACTCTCCTTCTCAGTGTGGCCTAGAATATCTACATGGGAAGTCTATTTTCCCACTTATGTGCTTCTGAGGAAGAAGTGGGGCTCTTTCTATTGGCTTGGCAGAGAACAGTTGCTACTTCATTCTTTCCTACCCAGATTAGTTTTCTTTCCCAGCATTGACCAATCCTATTTGGGCCAAGGGCTACATTCAGTGTGGTGTGACATGCCAAGAATTATCTTCAGATGAGGATGTAAGCAGAAAATGTGGGCATGTTATTACTGTCTATTTTTTTAAGCCTTCAAATTGAGCATAAATTTCTCTGAACCAGTTCTCCAACTTCTGTCATCAACTGGGGCCTTTGGAAAGATGAGAAAGGTGCCATTAAAAGGCAAACCTAGATTAAGATTCCTGAAGTTTAACTTGCAGTAAAATTCATCCACAAGTCTTCACTCATTGCACATGGCATGGTGTTCATTTATCAACTTCATTGTTTTTTAAAAGGGTTGCAATTGAAGTCTACAGGGTAAACTGCATTATGGGTAACTTTGGGCATCAAATGAGGAGTGGACTCCAGAAGTCCCATCAAATCCCATTCCTGAACTATCTGGTTATTATTTAATAAGAGTTGGTACCTTAATTTGATTATTTTCCTCTTCTTCTCCCATGTTTATTTCCCAATCCCCTTTCATATCATTTTCCTTAAGCTGATAAACCATTATTATTGCTTTGAGAGCTTCTCAGAAAGGTAGTGTATAAATGTTGATAAGAAATGGAAGAAAAAACTTGTGGAGAAAAATGGACACAGTTGACCAAACAGTTTTTAGTAATCCAATTCAGTCTAGTAGATGCTGCGGATCCCGTCAGCCAAGGAATATCAGCTGGCAGGGACCAGAAGACTTGCCTTGTCAGCAGCAACCCCTGCCCTTTGGAGCTCAGGATGACCCCATCCCTGCTAGCCTTTCATAAGGCTTTCAAAACCTGGCTATGTGCCCAGCCTGGGGTCTCGAAAGTGTCAGGGGCCCCATTCCCTGGTTGCACTCTTAATTTTTATGTAATTATTATGATAATTCTCAGCGGCCTATACACATAATTGTAATGGTTTTAATGGTTTTAATGATTGCAAAATTGTTTGCTGCTCAGAGTCGCTTGGATTCAGATGGGTGGCTATAGAATTTGAATAAATAAAAAATCAAATAAAAATCAATCGATCAATCATTCAAATAATAATTCTATAACATTTAAAAAGTGGAGCTCACTGCTTGTCAGTCCCTTTATTCATCGGGCAGATCAATAAAAGACCAATGCAAGATTTTTTACTAAATGGGCCATTGGATGCAGTCGCCGTTCTTTTCTTCACATCACCAGAAGTAAAACAGTCTGGAGATGTATTTTGTTGAATCAAATTGGACATTCAATCATCCAAAAGGAGGCATGGAATATCCTGGTGAGGAAAAGCCCTCACAAGCTTCTTTAGACTACAGTTTTATAACATTTGTTTGTTTGTTTATTATCGGATTTATATAGCTGCCGATCTGACACATGTGACTCTGGGTGGCGTACCATAAACAACCAATTAAAACAATTATAACAACAGTTAAAAATAGTTGAACACAAATGAATAAAACTAGGAGAATGGACCAGCATCCTGCACACAAAATAACCATCTTGTGGGCTCCCCATTTCTCTGGGATCCTCAAGCTTGCTTCAAAAAACCCCATGTTTTCAGGGACATCCAAATGCCAGTAGGGTCAGGGCTGATCTCACCTCAAGGGGAATGATGTTCCAAAGGGCAGGTGCCATGACAAAAAAGGTTCTTCTCTTAGGTCCTGTCAATGAAATTCTAGCAGATAGGACCTGTAGCATGCCCCTCCTGCTGGACTCGATGGGATGAGTAGATGTAACCGGGGAGATGTGGTCCCTCAAATAGCTTGGTCCCATGCTATGTAGGGCTTTAATGGTCAAAAGCAGCACCTTGAATTGAACCCGGAAGTAAACCGGCAACCAATGCAGCTCATGGAGCAGAGGTGTACCATGTACTGTTTTAGGCGCGCACATAACAGCTTGTGCTGGTGTATTTTGCACCAGTTGGGGCTTCTGAATGCTCTTTAAGGCAGCCTTGTGTAAAGCAAGTTATAGTAGTCCATCCCAGAGGTGACCAGGGCATGAATAACTGAGCAGAGCCTCCTGACCTGGGAATGGGCACAACTGGCACACAACACGAAGCTGTTCAAAGGCCCTCCTAGCCATGGCTGCCATCTGTTTCAGGTTCAGCTGGCACGGCACTCCTGGAAAAGCCAGGCCACCGGGCTGACCTAATTCCACTGCCTGCTTGCAAGCCATGGAAAAGAGGAAGTGAAAGCCGTGGCTGAATAATGGCCACCTGTGCCTAATCAACGGAGGAAACCGCAGAGTGGAAGCGCTGAATTTACACTGGTAAGCGGCACGAGCTAACAATGAGTGGAGCTGCGAGCCGCGAGGCAAGATCACCGCGCAATCCAGAAACCCCAGTTTTGCATGCAACTGAAAGGACCCCAAGGGAACCAGCCCACGCCGGAGGGGTAGTCGATCAAGGAACAATGGGACTCGGGCTGAACCTGCCATCTGGACAATTAAGGGGGATTATTGGGGTGCTGATAATCCGCAGCGTGTAACGCGATCGCGGGGCGAAAACACAGGAAGGGGAGAGGTATAAATTGAACCACATAAATGTGCCAAGCCAGTCCTGGCTTTGTTTGTAACTGTTGCGTTACGCTTGACCTCTTTTGTGAACCACATGTGTCACGGGAGTTTCTCTTTACGAACGGGGCATTCCTTACAATCTGCTCTTCAAGAGGAGTCACGAGCAGAAGAACCCCCAGATTGTGCACCTGGTCTCTTTGGGGCAGTGCAACCCATCAAGTACCAAAGATGGTAAAGTCCCAGATACAGAAGTCCCTAAAACCTAAAGTCACTTAGTCTTGTCAGGGTTCAGTTGAAGTCTGTTGTTCCCCCATAGCTTCCAGGCATCAAGGAAGGACATCACTTAGTTCCCATTCTCATTTACAGATTGACCATCCTGGCAACATCTAATCTCTACTCAGTCATTAATTATTGTAAATAAGGTCCTATTCTGGGTGCCCCCCCATGCTTAGTTGTGGTGAGTGATTGTTTAGGAAGAAGCCTTCTCAGTTGTGCCTGCCCCAGTGAGGTATGCCTGAAACGAGATTACTCTTGCAACACTTGCTCTTTACAAGTCCATGCTGACAAGAGATTTGTGGGGTTCAAGTACTGTCAGAGTAATCTTATTTCATTTTTGACTGGATCACTCTCTTAGTAGAACATGGGAATGCTAAGGATGTAATATATCTTGACCGTAACAAAGCATTTGAGAAAGTGATCCAAAACATTCTGATTAGCAAGCTAGTTAAGTGTGGCTGTTGTAAGAGTTACCACATTCAGTGCTGAATGAAACTCTTGCAAAACACAGGTTCAGCAAAAGAAGTTTACTCAGGTGTAATGCAGGTAGATACAAACAAAGCCAGGGTTAGCTTGGCACAGATTACATAGTGTTTTAGGTTCCCCGTTCCCACGCTTCTCCCCATTGCCTGGGTTACTGATTGCCCACCGTATTCTCCCCCTTGCCCAAGTGGCAGATTCAGCCGCGGTTCTTTGTCTCTCTGATTGTTGTCCTTTGTTTTTGGGGTTGTTGAGTTCGTTGGGCTTTTCTTCTGTAGGCTAAGCCAGGCCTTCTTAATTGCTTGCCGATCGCTGTGCTTCCTGCAGGCAATTAACTTATGGTTAGTCTGATTTCCTCTTTTCTGCTGCCTGCGCCTGAGGCGGTGAAATTGACTACGGGTGGTGAAACTGAACAGCGGCGTTGGCCATGCTGTGCCAGCTGAATCTGACAGCTATATGGCACGACTATTAAGTGGATTCATAGCTGATTCAAAACTATATTGAAGGATGCTAATCAATAGTACTTCATCAAACTAGAGTTGGGTATCAAGCGGGTGTTATTTGACAAGTATTATTTCATTTTTTATTGTATGAAAATGTGAAGGGAATGCTTACCAAATTTGCAGATGACACAAAATTAGATGCAATAGCTAATACACTAGAAGACAGAAACAAAAATGATCTTAATATGTTAGAGAAATGAGCTGAAAGAAACAGAATGAAGTTGCAGAAACAGCTGCAAAAATCTCTTTTTTGAGAGAAATCCAATATACCAATATAGGTTGGAGAACAGTTGGTTTCATAATAGTATGTGAGGAAAAAAAATCTTGGAATCATGGATGAATATAAGCTGAATATGAGTCAGAAAAATATTCATAATTCTGAATATGATATGACTGTTAAAACACAGCATGAATAGAAGAATAATTTCCAAACCATAGGGCATATTACTCCCCACTGGTAAGATTCCTCCTAAAGTTCTGCAACACTTTTTAAGAAAGATTCAGAGAAACTAGCACTGGCACACAGAAGAATAATGAAGATGAACAGGGGATAGGAAACTATGTCTCGTAAGGAGAGATCAAGGAAACTGGCTATGTTTAGTCTTGAGAAAAGATGACTGAAAGTGGCATATGAAGGAACTGAATGAATGTTACAAAGATTATGTCTGCTTATTGAAAGGAAGGCATTATATTCTAGATTTGAGAGAACGAGTATATTGTTAGTCCTTAAGAATAAGTTTTGTAAATGTGCCTTGCCTGTTCTTCCTTATTTTGAAATCAGCAAAACTGAAGATGATCTATGGGGTTGCTCAAATAGAAATTTGTTTAGCTTAGTTGGAGTACCAGTACCATCAAATAATCTTATTTGGTTCATTTGATCAAGAGAAAATTTTGTTCTTGTCAGAAAAGAAGAAAGAAATAGCAGTTTCTTGGTTGGATGGAAAATGAAATCTGTGTTCTCATGCCTGTCGCATCTAAAGCTGATGTTCTCTTCTCCAAATATCTAGAGAAAAAGCAAACTAAATATTCATGATTCATCATTTGCAGATTTTAGAAACTTACATGTACACTCATCTTCAAAACACTATATTTGTTAGTCCAATATAGTGATCTGAGATTCTTTCAGGCTGTTTTAAGTTTTTTGTTCTCCCCACTTGACATGTATTTCACTTCTACATTTTTGTACACCTGCCTCTCAATATTAGCATTTTTATTCATTTTTCTTGATTGGAGAACGGCATCATAACGTTTGGAAAAAGGTCAATATCAGTTTGTAGCTGAATTCTCATTATTGGCATTGATAATGAAATTAGCTACATTCAAAAGAAAAGGTGAACCAAATGAATTTCTCCTCTGTTCCTAATCAAACTTTAGTCAAGGAGACCTAATAAACTATGGGAAACTGATAAATGTGTCAAAAGATGAGAATTGCTTTCTCTAATTTTAAAAAAATACACCTATATATGTGTCTAAAATACCCAATAGTGGTAAGTCTCGCTGGATGGTTTTCAAGTAAGTTAGAAACATAAAATATACAATAAAACTATATAAAATAAAATGTTTCCCAATATACTTCTAAGTGTGTTTTTTCTATCAGAATTTTCTGGCATTACATGTGTTTGTCTTTTTCTGTATATACAGTCTGCCTTTCTAGATTTATGAGCAGGAAGTTATGATTGTCCTGTTCTTTAAATTAGCAACTCTAACAACTTGAAAAAAGGACCTCAGTCAAGCAGTTGCTGTACCTCATTTGGCAGGTGACACCATCTGGATGACCTTGCCTGAGTCACAGAAACTAAGTATTTGGGGACCAGGTTGGTACTTGGTTGGGAGACTACCAGGAACCTCTTGGAGTACATGTAGGCTAGGTTGGGAAGTTCAAACCAAACTAAACCAACACAGAATAAGGCAATGAAAACCCAGTTCCAGATTCTACTGGCAAAAAAATGCATTGTTGTGTCTATGAAGTCACTGAGAGTCAAGCTTAACCCAAAGGAGACCCTATTGCAGTGTTTCTCAACCTTGACAACTTTAAGACAGGTGGACTTCAACTCCCAGAATTCCCTAGCCAGTATACTGGCTGGGGAATTCTGGGAGTTGAAGTCCACCTGTCTTAAAATTGCCAAAGTTGAGAAACCCTGCTCTGTTGCTTAGGATTCCATAGTTGATGGTACAGACAGGCAGAGGTGGAGATGGAAGTGGAGATGGAGGCAGGAAGATACTCAGGAATAGGTCCTTTGGCATCCTTATTCCATCTTCTGAGATCCTTTATCTCAGGACACTTTAATATCTGAAGGCAAGAGCACGGTGTGATAATAAATTTTTATTTTCTCCTGTGATGAAACTCACGGACCCTTTATTAGCACCCCGCTCTTTCCTTCTTCCTCTACCTTAGCTTGCATTCAGTTTGCTTTATTTTTTAAAGAACTCTGGTAGAAAGGATAGAAAATTGATATTTCTTTGTACGTGATTCTTTACTAGCATTTATTCTTTCCTTGGAGTATTTTGCTATGCCTGAAAATCTCCTCATGATCACCGGAAGTCATAAATCCATATTTTTCCCCCATTGCTCATGCATGACGATTTTAATAAACAAATGACTGCTGTCTTATCTAAATTGATACTGTAAATGACCAGATTGATCAACGTCATCCTAAATATCTTGTCTTCCCATAAATCTAGCAACAAACATTCATTCCATTAAGGCAAAGCCATTTTTTTTTTCTCATTACTCACTATAAGGGAAATTAGATTTCAGTGGAAGTTTTGGCAAACATTTCTATTTCTTTGAGAAATGCTAGTTTGGATAGTGACGAGCCAATCTGCTTTACTGGCATGTTTCCTTGAGTATCCTTGCTGTAAGTTCTTTGGTGTGAAAGGAAAAACTCAGACCAGGGCGAAGGAATGACTGGTTTTCACTAAGTTCTGCAGGAGAAAGGAATCATTTTGGAGAAGACCACTGCTAGGATGTGCTGAAATTCATTTGTCATTGTCCCATGGAGTGAACTTCTGAATTTGCAGATTGCAGCTAGTCTACGTAATGTGGAACATGGATGGAATCCATGTTGATGCAGACCCATCCCATTCCCACTTATACATGAATCAGAATGCAGTTAGATACTAAGATCAACACCTTCAAATTCTGTGTTGCATCATATGTACAAACACATTATAGTACAGATATAATGTGCATTATCCTTTTTGGCTGCAAAAAAAGTCTTGGGGTAAGTACATAACAAATACAGATATGTTTAAAAGTACACTTATAAAAATAGAAGAGCATATAAGAATACATGGAGTTCTATTTTTTCTTAAATAGAACTTAGTGTAGAAACAGCATAGAAGAAACTTACTGTTGGATGAGCAAAGTCAAATTTTGTTGGTAATGTCTAGATTCCACCCATTGCACTGGCTCTTGCTTCTTCCTGAACAAGAAGGAACATATAAAAGATTTTCATTCTAGTTTTTCCTGAACTTGAGTGCATTCTAGTATTCTTTGTGTAATTATAAGATGAAATTGTGGCTCCTGGCTCACCTGAACCTCATAAGGTCCGTCCGTCCTTCCTTCCCTCCCTCCCTCCCTCCCTCCCTCCCTCTCTCTTACCATTCAACATTATGCCACCCAGAGTCACACTGGTGAGATGGGCAGCCATATAAATCAATATAAATAAATAAACAAACAAACAATTCAACATAAGCTTCAGTTCTGTGCTACAGAGCTGCATTTAGTGAGGGGAAAAGGAATATTATGTAGACATTATTTAAAAAAAACAAAATTTTGGATTTTTCTTAATGAAGATTAATCATTACTAGTTATAAAAAAGGGAAAATTGGAACATAACGTTTAGAGTAGGGCAGACATGGCCTCTTGACATTCTCCAAAAGAATTTCACTTTTTCCCCTCTAAACACAGGAGAGCTTCTCCAATAGTTCTTCAGTAGTTTTACTTGTTGAACTTTGTGTTGGAGAAGACTCCTGAGACTACCATGGACAGCCAAGAAATGGGTCATTGAACAAATCAATCCAGACTTTTCACTCGAGGCACAAATGACCAGGCTCAAGTTATCCTGCTTTGGACACATTATGCAAAGCCCCAGCTCTCTGGATAAGGCCCTGACACTGGGAAAGGTGGAAGGGAAGAGAAGAAGAGGACAACCAGGAGCAAGGTGAATGGATTCAGCTACAGTAGCAATGGGTGCAACGTTGGAAGACCTGAAAGACCAGGTTAAGAACAGATTGTCATGAAGAAAATATATCTATGTGATTGCTAAGAGGTGACACTGACTTGAGGGCACATAATCAATCAGTCAGTTTTATTTGGGAAGGCTTAAGAAAAGGGGGCTGAAAATCCCTTTCTTTTTCCATTTTCATCCAGATATATATATATTTTTTTACTTAAAGGGGTTGGAAATAGGGAGGATCTGTTTCACATTTTATCATATTTTCCATATCTTTACCTCTATGGCAGTTTCTTTCTCTCCCACTCCAGTTTTGCTTTGTTCTTGTCATAGCACATAGCCACAGCAATCAGTGTCTTGCCCACAAACATTCTGGTGCTGGGGAAATACCAGCAGTGACCAAAATGAAAGTTAGAGAATATTGAAAGATTTTTTTCTTCTTCTTCTAGGCACAAGATGGGAAAGGATGTGTGTGTCTGTGTGTCTCTCTGTGTGTGTGTGTCTGTGTAAAGTCCTAGAATTGTTATCAGAAATTTTAGCTCCATTTGGTATTCAAATGAGAATGTCTTGAAGGCTACCTTGTGAGATTGTTTGCAAGAATGAGGCATATGATGGAAAAGAATGAAGCTATAAATCCCAATTTCCCCACTCCACCAGAAAAGCATTTTTGTGAATTTTCAATGGATTGCTATGGGGTGCACACACACTGGGCCTTGTTGGTACTAATTTTATTATACAGCCTAACAGATTGACATTAATAAGTGCAGATCAAATATATCTAGAGAGATCATCTGTTATGCTATCAGGTGCCAGTAATAAAATGAGCTTCCTTATTGGAGTATGCAAATAGCTTCTGCCTTTGACAGTTAAGTAACAGATTTTCTGGCCTAATCTGCCTTTTGACAGCAAAAAAACCTTTATTTATCAGGATGCTGAAAATATGTTTGGGAGAGGAAAGTGGAGAAGCACCATTTTCTATTTTTATTGGAAGGGATAATTGGCTTCAAAATCTGGAATTGTGCAAGCTGGAGAAGAATTATTAGGAGTGAGAGAGAAATTTGCTTCGTTTACATATGGAAGCTAGCTTCCCTAATGTTACATTTAAAAAAAAAACAATGCAAGAACTAAAACTTTGCTACCCCTTGAAACTGGCATAGGTATTACTTTGTTTGGTTCATCTGAGGAGGACTACTAAGAGAAGACCATAGCAAAAGCTCCCTGGTGTTGATGAACTTCAATTCCAATTAAATTCAGCTACCATTGCTGGTTGATAACCAAAAACATAAAGGATCTGCAAGCTCTAGTAATAAAAGTCAAGGAGCACAGAGAACAAATGGGACTAAAATTAAATATGAAGAAGACCAAACTAAAGACAGCAGGTAGAACAACCTTAAAATTTACAATGGAAATATTGGAGTAGTGAATAGCTTTACCTTTTAAGATCAAACATCAACAGTAAAGGAACAAGTAGTCAAGAAATACACCACAGAGTAGTCCTTGGTAGAGCAACCATGAAGGTCTTGGAAAAGATATTCACATACCATGATGTGTCTAATACCTACAAAGATCAGAATCATGCAAGCCCTGTGACACTCTATGAAAAGGAAAGTTGGTCTTTGAAGAAGCAAAATAGGGAGAGTATTGACCCTTTTGGACTTTGGTGTTGGGGAAGACTCCCGAGAATACCATGGGCGGCCAAGAAAGCAAACAAATGGATCATTGGACAAATCAATCCAGAGTTCTCACTTGAGGCACAAATGACTAAGCTCAAATTATCCTACTTTGGACACATTATGCAAAGACATACTGTGCCTCCTTGGAGAGGGCTATAATGCTGGGAGAGGTGGAGCAGGAGGCTCCCCATCCATGTTTTCAAAATAGCACCTTCCCTTTGGCACTAACAGTGTGTCACAGGGACGTCCACACCTGTTTTAATGGGCCCAATATTATTTATACAAACAGTAAAGCAGCCCATTTTAAAAGCACAGCCATTCATCATCTGAGATAAATCAATCAATAATTATATCTATCACAGAGCTGTGCTTCCTAAAAGAGCCCACAGACTCCAGACATCCTGGAAACAAAAGTGGCAAATGGATGAGCACCCATTTCATGATATGCCAGAGTTAATAACTTATGGAGGGTTAGTCTAGTAGTCTTGAAAGCTACATGGAACTAATTGGTGACAGCATACATCTGAGTATCAGCTATATCAAAGAATGGAGAGCAATGCTGTCTTCTGGTGCAGCTTGGGGACATCCAAGGAATATTGGCCAACCCAACATACCAAAAACAGGAGACCAAGCTAAAGATTTTAGAACCATATAGTTGTATGAAGTTCTCTAGGTCATCAAGTTAAACCCCTTGCTTAGTCAAGGGAGCCAAATTAAACGTCCTAGACAGGTGACCTCCTCTTGAACACATCCAATGAAAGGGAACCCATCACCAAGATTGTTTCTGCTCTCCCTATTAGGAAATTTGTCCTAACATTCACTTGGAATGTGCCTTCTTGTAACTTGAATCCATTGTTTTATGTCTTGAACTCTGGAATAATAGAGGACAGATCTTGACCATCTTCTGTGTAGCTTCCTTTTAATTAATGCTTTCAGTGATATGAATTTTCTCCCTCTGTTGTAAAAGATTTATAGAAGTTCAGTATTATTCATTCAGGTCACCATAATGGTACAAATAATCAGATGGGGAATATGTATTTGTATGAGTCATAGAACAGAAACATGATCCATTGGATTGAAAATGACTTGGAAGCTTACTGTGGTGCACAGGAGAACTGTTTGGTTTAAGCAGTGGGGAAGGACACATTATACTTGTTTTCTATGATTTGCACTGGCTACTTATTTTCTGAACAGCCTTCAAGATATTGTTGCTGAGTTATAACCTTATGAAAATGTATTGAGAGGGCAAGTACTTCCTGAAATTCTTCTAGTATGTATCAGCCTGGCTGCTGGAAGGAGTGCTGTTTAGGGTATGGTGACCAAGTTAAGAACCCTCTACATCATGAAACTTACTGCCTGTATGGAGTTCCCTGGCATACCTCTTACCTGGACTCTTGGATCCATGTAATACAGTTGCTGCTTTGGGATATTTAACATCGCTTGACTTGGTTGGGTGAAAGCAGTGATGTCACGCTTTCAGAAACCTGTCTGCCTGGGTCTCAGGTCCTTCAGCATCCTTGATGTGAATGCTGAAGCTGGAAAGAGGCGTTGATCTTTAAGGACAATGCACTTGTGATAAGGACTTTTTTCTGTAGGTGATGGGGTATGAGTGCATATATTCTAAGCTATGCCACAGGAACATCTGGAGATCCTGCTGGGGTACCTACAACCCTTCTGCCCAGCAGAATCCCTACTTGGGCTTCTGGGCTCATTTTCTGGGCTGGTAGTGGAGCCCCCTCACATGTTCATGCTGGGGGACTCCTCTCTCTATCCCCTAGAGACAACCCAGCCCAGGAGTTTGTGGCCTCCATGGAGACAATGAGTTTGTTCCACAAAGTCCCAATAACTGCAGATAGGCCTATGATGGACTTCCGTCCTGTCCCATGAAACAACTGTTTGGGATATGGAGCTTGTTAGCCTCAATCTTTTGCCATGATCAGACTACTTCCTGGTCCAAATAAGATTGACTGTCACACAAAAACCCTATAGGTTAAATGATCCTATTTAGATTCTTCATGGGCACAGTCTGAGATGCTGACTGGGGCGATGTCTGGCCAAATTATCTGGCGCTCCTTTTGGCCTGTGAAGTCCAATAGATAGAATGGTCTCTAGAATGACCTCTGCCATCTGCCAACTTAATCCATGCCCTTTCTGACTCATTCAGGGAACTGCAGGGGCAGATGGGATCAATGTCTTGCCTCAGGAAAGAGTGATGTGCACAGCTTTGAAAGAAGCTGTGACTCTCTCACTCCTAAAGAGGTCATCCCCGGAGGCAGCTATTTTATTACTATCGTCTGGTCTCCATTTCCTTTCTGGGAAGGTTGTCAATATGATAGGGAATAGGAATCAGCTACAAAATGCCTTAGGGGAAGCAGATTGTCTGGATCTTTCTCAGATGAATTTCAAGGCTGGACATGGGATGGAAATAGCATTGGTCAGTCTAGCTGTAATGGAACGTGGGAAAGACCTTGGGAGATGGGGTGAAGAGATGCTGCCTAGAAAGCAGTGAGTTAAGAGACAGCATAGCCCGTAGCTGCGTAATTGGTGGGGCAAGAAGGTCAGAAGAGACCCTCCCTAGTTTTTCGGGTTTTAAAGGAAACAGCAGAAGAATTGTACTTTCAGACTTGCAAGATTGATGTCAGCCTTCCCAGGTAGACCAGACAGGAAACACAACCAGATAAGCTAATTCTACTTTATTGTAAAGCTACATTAACAGAATCTTGCAAGTCTGAAAGTGCAATTCTCCCACTGCCCAGGAAACTAGGGAGGGTCCCTTCTGAGTCTCTTGCCTCACCCACTATCCAGCTGCAGGCTATGCTGTCTCTTATCTCACCACTCCTTAGGAAGCATCTCCTTGCTTTTCCCACATACCAATACAGTAGATGAGGACATTTGTCAAGACTGGATAGGGGGATTGTGCCTCCTCCTGATCTTACTAGACATCTCAGTGGCTTTCAGTACCATCAACTATGGTATCCTTCTGGATCACTGCAAAAGGTGGGGATTGGAGGCACTCTTTTTTCAGTGGTTCCACTCCTTTCTTTGTGTGGGGTTCTATTCAGTGTTTGTAGAAGAGAGGTTGGCCTGATGGTTGAACCATTTAGGGTTTGAGTGTGATATTATTAACATGCTAATGATACTCAGCTTTACATAACCTCTTCAGGCTGCACTGGAAATATCGTCAATGTCTTGTCTCCATGTCTGTAGACTGTCAGGATCTGGACAGGACAAAACCAATGTTGAACCCATGCAAGATAAGTTGCCATCTGTGCATCAAGGTTCTCTGTCTACTCCAGGGTTGATTCTTAATGAGAAAGCACTATCCCCAGAGGAGCGGGTCTATGACTCAGGGCCTTCTGCACTCACTGCTACTGCTGGTTGAACAGGTGGAGGCCATTGCCAGGGACACCTTTGTCCAACTCTAGGTGGTGTACCAGATATAGCCCTACCAGGTGCAACAGAACCTTTCAACAGTAACTCATGCCCTTATGACAACTCACTTGGACTTCTGCAGTGTGCTTGAAGTGGGGCTGCCTTTGAAGACCATCCAGAAGTTGCACTTGATATAAAATACAGTTGGTCATCTGTTACCAGGCACACTTAAGAGCATGCTACACCTGAGCCACAAGCTTTGCATTTCTTTCCAACAAGTCTCCAGGTGAAATTTGAAATACTAATTTTGACCTATAAAGCTCCATGTGTCTTGGAACCTAAATATTTTAGGATCACATTCTCCAATTGTAATCAATCCAGTTATCTCATTCATCCTGGGAGACTCTGCTGATAATACCTTACTTCCATGAGGGGGTGGGGGCAGAGGTTCAGAGGCATTCTTTTTCTGTTGCAATGCTTGTTCCAAGAAACAGTCTCCCTGTTAACATTTCCATCTGTCTTGATTTTATTATGAAAGATGCTTAAAACCAAGCTCCTTCAAAGAGCATTTGTTGGTTGAATGGAGGCCATCTAATTTTGTAGATTGTTGGTGGTTTTGTTGTGTACTGATTTGTTATTTCATTCATTGTTATTTTTATATTATGCTTCCTGTGGTTGTTCTATATTATGTGCACCGTGTTGTTAACCGCTGGCAATCCAATTGAATTCAGCAGCACACAAGACAAGCAGACTGGGCCTTGGAGTATGATTGCGCGTGAATGAGAGAAATGACCCCAAACTAATCTTTTCAGAGCAGACGATTCAAGAGACACCTAGTCCTGCCATCTCTACAGTCACTCTTTTAGAAATATGCTTGCCTGAAGAACAATATTCAGTCTCCAAGAACAGGAGGGAGGCAGTGGCTGTGCAGGCTGCTATAAGTTCTGATGATCCCCAACACAAAATATGAAGACAAATAAAGAAGTTATAGGTAGCAAAGTATGTTATTAGTGCATTCTTTGCTGCTTCCGACAGAAGATAAAAACACAGCCTGTTGAAGCCCTTGAAATGAGTTGCGGAAAGGGGATTGGAATTTAAAAGTTGAACATTGCGATGCTCTTTTAACAGAGCAGGTTCTCTTCAGTGGGAGATTCAGCAGAATATGTCACTGGAGTGAAATCCCCCGGAAATTCTTTGAGAAGCAAGCGGCCACGGGGGCAATGGTTGAATGAAAGTCATTGACCCTAAAAAAGCAAGTAAGAAATGTCAGGCTTCATTTCTGACATTGTTTGAAGTTTTGGGAGAGATTGTTGATGGGCCTTGCCTCCAGAGAGCAATTTTGCTCTTTTTGCTCTCCAGCCAATCATCCTCAAGTGTTCTCTGGAGAATTTAATGTCTCAAGAGGTGGCTGTTACTCCTCATCAACCTTGTTAGTGTGAGGCAATGTGGTGTGCAACTTTTGGTGCTTTTCCCTATTGTTCGCCTTCAATCTGATGAGAAAAAAAATGCTTTTGATGTTCTTCTGTTCAAGGGGGAGCAGACGTTTGATGAAGCCAGGGAGAAGGTGTCAAAAAAGTGAAGATGGTGGCCCCAATCAAAGGCCCACCTCTTTTTGTGTGCATTGCACACACAATACACATAAAAAGGGTGGGTCTTTGATCACAAGGACATGTCTGCTATCTTGACTTTTTTTACCCCACCCCACCCCACCCCATAGATGCTTCTACATGAAACTCCTTGGTAAGATATGAAGTCTTACGCTCACCTTAATTCCAAAGTAGCCATAGAGTTATCTGATTCCAATTAATTTTATGCAATCCAAGCTGAACTTTGAACCATAACACTCTTCCTGCTTTCTCCCATGGGGTGAAAGACAGGAGTAGGGAAGGTTCTTCTCCAGAACTGCTACAGCCCCAGAAAAGACCTGAGGTTCTTCAAAAGAGCTTGGGACAATCCTTCAAAAACTGTTCCTGATATAGCTATGGAACTATTCTCCAAGAGTTTTTATTTTTATTATACTCTTTCTGCAGGAAGAAAAAATAAGAAAAGGATTCCTGTCATGGACTGAATGACTAGTCGTTTTGTTTTGCTTTTGTTTTTGAGATGTGTTCCATGAGTTACTGAATTAACAAATAAAGTACCAAAATAATGTTCTTCAAATGAAACTGACATAAGATAATACTGCGTTTATAATAGGTGACAATAACAATAATAATTGGGCCACGTGGAAATCAATGAAATTCTTCCAACTTTAAAAGCCTCTATCCAAACAATATTTCCTCTGTCTAATATGATGTATGGAATTGAATATTTTCATTCTAATGTAATTGTACCAGGAAATTGGCCACACATTCTGGCAAAGCTGTTTTCTTTTCTTTTTTCTTTTAAAAAGAAATTTATAGAGAGAGAGAAAGAGAAAGAAAGAGAGAGAAAGTGCATGGTACATAAATACAGAAACAGAGGACAAAATAGTTTTTTTAATATAATTAAACTGTTAGTGGCTAAATTACATTGTAATTGATTGGAAAATTGCTTTTTCTAATGAGATTTAGCCACCAGGAAATAGCTTTTCCCCCCTCCAATATGCTGAATGTTCATTGGGCTCCTTAAATAGCAAATTGTCTCACTGGCTTCCTTTGTTAGACATTCTGCAGTTAACTTTCTGTAAGAAGTGAAACACCTTTTAATAGATAATTTTAGATGCTGTGGGCTAAATTATTTTCTCCATTGCTCAGAGAAGCCATCAGCTCTAATAAAGGTGCTCTGATTGAAGACAAACTTGAGCACGTAGAGGTGAAAGAGTCCTGTGGGACTTCTGTAGGAGGCCAGAAAGGACTTGTTCAGCTTAATTTTGCCATCAGGATTCCTAGGATCAACCCTTAAAAAATACTTGTTAGCTAGCTTCTCTCCATGTGATTTAGAACCAACCCAGTATTCGTATGATTTCTGGGGAAACAGGAATACAACTGTGAGATAAGCATGAATCCGTTTTAGTGAAAACAAATAACTTCTCCTCCTCCCTCAATTCAGCGTAAGTTAGGGCATTTTCTTTCAATGCTTGCAGTTGGAAGCCACCACATTTTTAAAAAGTGCTTTGGGCGCCATGGAAGATGTAGTACCAATGACATCCTTAAAATCATGGGGCCAAAGTGTTTAAGCAGCAGCACTGGTATTTTTAAGGCTATTTTTACTACTGTTCCTCCCCCTCCTCCTCCTCCTCCTCCTCCTCCTCCTCCTCCTCCTCCTTCTTCTGCTAGGGAAAAGACCCGTATACCTATAGGCCCATGATTTTCTAAAATCTGCTGGTTTAAGAGCTAAATTAATTTATTTTAATATGCATGTTTATCACATGCGTTAGCTTCTTTTTGTTAGAGCTATAATAATCCCTAAATGGGATTATGAGTTGCACTGAAGTGGACCTCATATTATGAGGTAGCTGTGCCCAGAGTGATGTTTGTACTGTATGTAGTTGGCTGGTCGGAGGAAGAATGCAGGGAAGTGAGACATGATGATGGTGAGTCCTCCTCACACTCCAGTCACCAGGCCCTCTTCTTGTGTGCCCTCTCACAATCTGTGCTTATTTCTAGCTTGCCTTCCATGCAAACCCAACTCCCAGTGGGGAAAAGGGACTAGTTCAGAAAAGAAAATATGCCCCTTCATGTCTGGTTTCTCCCAGAAAAGAAAAGAACAGGCTCTGAGTTGGGATTGTTCCAAGAGTAATTATTGTCACTGGAAGCCCAAACAATCTCCAGGGCTTGGAGCATTGCCTAGCTACACTGGCGCATGCCTTAGTAAGCTCATGCATAAATTAAACAGAGCAAAATTTATATATATTTGGTCCCTTTGAGTCAGTTTTTTTTACTCCTGGTGACTGCCTGGACTAGTCTCTGTTTTCTTGGCAAGATTTTTCAGAAATGGTTTGCCACTGCCTCTTTCCTAGAACTGAGAGAAAGTGACTGGCCCAAGATCCCCCAGCTGACTTTGTACCTAAAGCAGGATTAGAACTCCCGGTCTCCTGATCTCTAGCCTGGTGCCTTAACCACCACACCAAACTGGCTCTAATTGTGATGTGATGTGATGTGATGTGATGTGATGTGATGATGACATGATATGACATGACATGACATGACATGACATGATGATATGATATGATATTATGGAGTGCCGGTCTGGTGTAGTGGTTAAGGAAACCAGGAGACTGTGAGTTCTAGTCCCGCCTTAGGCAGAAAGCCATCTGGGGGACCTTGGGCCAGTCCCTCTCTCTCAGCCCTAGGAAGAAGAAGGCCAGGGCAAACTACTTTTGAAAAACCTTGCCAAGAAAACTGCAGGGACTAGTCCAGGGAGTCACCAGAAGTCAAGACTGACTCAAAGGCACAACAATATTTATTTATTTATATTATATTATATTATATTATATTATATTATATTATATTATATTATATTATATTATATTATAGCCTAATACTCTCTAGTTACCATCAGTCCTTGGAATATACTTATTATTTATTTAGGACTATTGCTATACTGTATTTTTAATTAATATTTATTTTTCTGTAAACTGCCCAGAGTCAATTTTTAATGAGATGGGCGGTGACAAATTTGATAAATAAATAAATAAATTGTATTGTATTGTATTGTATTGTATTGTACTGTACTGTACTGTACTATACTATACTATACTATACTATACTACAGGTGAAACTCAAAAAATTAGATTATCGTGCAAATGTTCATTTATGTCAGTATGGCAACTCAAAAGGTGAAACCAATATATGAGATAGATGCATTACATGCAAAGCGCGATATGTCAAGCCTTACTTTGGTATAATTGTGATGATTATGGCGTACAGCTTATGAAAACCCCAAATTCACAATCTCAGAAAATTAGAATAGTGTGAAAAGGTTCAATATTCTAGGCTCAAAGTGTCCCACTCTAATCAGCTAATGAATCCATAACACCTGCAAAGGGTTCCTGAGCCTTTCAATGGTCTCTCAGGCTGGTTCAGCAGGAATCACAAGCATGGGAAAGACTGCTGACCTGACAGCTGTGCAGAAAACCATCATTGACACCCTCCATAAGGAGGGAAAGCCCCAAAAGGTCATTGCAAAAGAAGTTGGATGTTCCCAAAGTGCTGTATCAAAGCACATCAATAGAAGGTTATGTGGAAGGGAAAAGTGTGGTAGAAAAAGGTGCACAAGCAGCAGGGATGACCGCAGCCTGGAGAGGATTGTCAGGAAAAGGCCATTCCAAAGTGTTGGGGACTTTCACAAGGAGTGGACTGAGGCTGGAGTTAGTGCATCAAGAGCCAGCACACACAGACGGATCCTGGACATGGGCTTCAAATGTCGTATTCCTCTTGTCAAACCGCTCCTGAACAACAAACAACGTCAGAAGCGTCTTACCTGGGCTACAGAAAAAAAGAACTGGTCTGTTGCCCAGTGGTCCAAAGTCCTCTTTTCTGATGAGAGCAACTTTTGCATCTCATTTGGGAACCAAGGACCCAGAGTCTGGAGGAAGAATGGAGAGGCACACAATGCACGATGCTTGAAGTCCAGTGTGAAGTTTCCACAGTCTGTGTTGATTTGGGGAGCCGTGTCATCTGCTGGTGTTGGTCCACTGTGCTTCATTAAGTCCAGGGTCAACGCAGCCATCTACCAGGAGATTTTGGAGTACTTCATGCTTCCTTCCGCAGACAAGCTTTATGGGGATGGTGACTTCATTTTCCAGCAGGACTTGGCACCTGCCCACACTGCCAAAAGTACCAAAAGCTGGTTCAATGACCATGGGATTACTGTGCTTGATTGGCCAGCAAACTCGCCTGACCTGAACCCCATAGAGAATCTATGGGGCATTGCCAAGAGAAAGATGAGGGACATGAGACCGAACAATGCAGCGGAGCTGAAGGTCGCTATTGAAGCATCCTGGTCTTCCATAACACCTCAGCAGTGCCACAGGCTGATAGCATCCATGCCACGCCGCATTGCAGCAGTCATTGCTGCAAAAGGGGCCCAAACCAAGTACTGAGTACATATGCATGCTTATACTTTGCAGAGGTCCGATATTGTTCTATTTCCAATCCTTGTGTTATTGATGTCATGTAATATTCTAATTTTCTGAGATTGTGAATTTGGGGTTTTCATAAGCTGTACGCCATAATCATCACAATTATACCAAAGTAAGGCTTGACATATCTCGCTTTGCATGTAATGCATCTATCTCATATATTGGTTTCACCTTTTGAGTTGCCATACTGACATAAATGAACATTTGCACGGTATTCTAATTTTTTGAGTTTCACCTGTATACTACATTATTTACAAGCAATTAAGAAAGTGGGAAAGCCAAGATGTTGGTAGAGCTGGTACAGAGGAGAATCCTGGTAAAATATGCCACAAGATCTTTTTCTCTGGGAGAGGAAGATTATAATAATTTGGCAGGCAGTGCCTTCTTTTTCCTGAAGACTTTTTAATTCTGTTTTTCATTCCCTGGTTTATGCTTAATTCTGTGCTTATTTTTTCTTTTTGTCATTTTCAGCTACCTCGACTGCCATTTTGGCAGAAAGGAGGGATATAAGTTCAATAAACAAATCTATAAGGGGAGAAAACACACTTTCCTCATATTTATAATGGAACGGATAAGCCCCATGTTCCTAGCCTGATGTTTTGCTCCTTCAGCAGACTTTTGCTCTCTGATATTTCTGGCCAGGAATTTAGGAGACATCTACTGTTCCATTTTTGAGGTGCCTGTTGAAGACCTACCTCTTCACCTGGCCATTGCTCATATGAACGTTCCATGAATGAAGATCTTACGCTTGATTTTCTTTTCTTTTTTTCCTTCTGGTTCCCCCCTCATGTAAAAAAAAATTTTTTTTGAATAGCTGTGCTTTCATACTATCTTAATGTATTGCTCTTATTTTTTAGTTTTCAAGCTGCTTTGAGATGTCTTGGCACTGGAAGAGGTATACAAACAGGTTAAATCAAACAAAAGGAGAGATGAGAATCTCACTGCATTGGAGGAAGAACGTTCTTCTGAGCTTCGATGCCCCTCTAAACCATCTTTCATCATCTGCAAGGAAGATTCAGAGGCCCAGATGGCTCTGCCACTTACTACATCAGAGTGGGCAATCATTTAGGGGCTAAAACCCACATGGAGGGCTTTTGGGTGGGGCTACAGTTATAAAGGATGGGGCATTTTAGGAGGAGAGCCATGTTGGTGTACGGTAGCCCAAAATCAGGACGAGTCTGATAGCATCTTTTTCCAAGTAACACATTTTATGAAAAGGCAGAAGCTTTCGTGAGCTGCAGCTTACTTCATCAGATGCATGGAGTGGCTAAACTGATGTTGGATTTAAAATGAGATGCATCTGATGAATTGGGCTCTAGCTCATGAAAGCTTGTAGCTTTTAATAAAGTTGGATAGTTGGATAAAGGGCAGGACGGTGGTGTAAAGTAGATAGGATCATGTGGTAAATGTGGTTAGGACTTGTAATGAGCAGTAGGAATAACCTTGAGGAACAGGAGGAAAAGTCGCACGCAAGACAATGGTCAGTTCAAAGAAATCTGAGTCCAGTGCAGAAATGTAATTGAGACAGTGTCTCAGGCTTGACCCTCCCTCTTTCTCAGGAAGATAAAATGAGGGAAGGGGAAAATGCATCCAGACTTGCAAGATTCTGATACAATAACCTTATAATGAAAGTAGTAGTATAATTTATAACCTGGTCTGGTCTACCTTAAAGGGGTGACAGGACCAGGACTTCCAGCTTTTTCCTAGATTTGGGAGCTGGAAATTTAGAGTGTGGGTATTCCTTTTTGGTTGCTTCTTTTTTTCCATGTAAAATCTATTTCACAGTGCCTATAGAGAGCTAGTTTGGTGTAGTGGTTAAAGCACCAGGCTAGAAATCAGAAGACTGTGAGTTCTAGTCTCACTCCGGCATGAAACCAGCTGGGTGACCTTCGTCCAGTCCTTTTTTCTCAGCCTTAGGAAGCAGGCAAGGGCAGATCATTTCCAAAAATCTTGCCAAGAAAACTGCAGGGACTAGTCCATGCAGTTGCCAGGAGTCAACACTGACTCAGAGGCACCCCCCTCTACCACCACCACCTGAAAATAAATAGTGATTGTAGGTTCCCCAGCCCAAAATGATGGAATATTGTGGGACTGATTTTTCACCCTTGTGGTTGGATCCAGGGCCATGGTGAGTCGGAGCTTCTGACTGCCCATTCCTGTCCTACATTAGCCCCCTGCCACCAGACAAGATTCCACCTTGAGAAATCAGGATGAGGCAACAGGTCAGAAACAGGACACTGAAGGTGGGACATGATTTTTGGTTCACTTCTCTTGGCAAGCAACATTGCTGTCTGTGTGGCAATTCAACAGATATCGTTTCCTGCCGGGTGTGACTGTGGGATGTGCATGTCAATGACAGCCTTCAGGAACCCAGTCAGCAAATGTCATTGCAATCTAAAAATGTCAGGCTCTGTCAGTGCTCCCTCTTCCTTAAAGCCAAACTTGGACTATGTTCTCACAATAGCCTGCCTGGGGAGAGGGGGAGGAATTGTGATAATAGGGTAAGCAGCTCACAAGCTACCTATTACAAGAAATTGTGCGCTGAGCTCTAATTTCCCTATTCACAGGCCCAGACTCACAGCACGCTCTGCAGCAACTGAAAGAGGCCCGGCTACCATAGCAACAGGACGAAAACTCAGAAGGGGCCAAAGCCGTAAGTAAAATGTGGTGGAAAGAAAAGAGCCTCCCTTGCTGTATTTCCAAGACAGAAAAGGATGAAAGCTCCATCCTTTCAATGCATCTGCCTGCCAACTTCCTTTGCTGCATGCCTGGTCAGACCGATGCTTCTAAGAAGCCTACATACAAGATACAAAGGCAACGGTCAGCCAAAGTTATTGTGATGGAATGGTGTTATGAAGGCCACGCTCAGGGAGATAAGTGTGTTCTTAGCCCTCAACAGGAGCGTGGGAAGTTTAAGAAGATGAGGCGGGCTCCTCCCTAAGGAATTCACGGTGTTGTAGCTGGCTGGCTTGGGAACTTGGGTTCAGTCTGGGGAGATTTCTGTCTTGAGGTGGAAGCTAATAAATGCAACAGAACTGTATTTGCACTGTCTCGTGGAGTTCTTTGGGCTGAACCTGACAGTTATGTATCTTTGGAAGAAGAAGGCTCCATCGAGGCATAATGGGTGAAGCCCTACGTGACATAGGACCAGGCTATTTGTGGGACCACCTGTGCCCCATAATTTCTGCCCGCCCTACCAGGTCTAGCAGGGAAGGCATGTTCCGTGTCCCTTCCATCAAACAATGTCGTCTTGTTGGATCCAGAAGTCATGCTTTCTAGGTGGCTGTGCCTGCCCTGTGGAGCACCATCTCCCTAGAGATTCAGATGACCCTGACCCTGTTAGCCCTTTGTAAGACCAGGCTGTTCCCCCAGGCATTTGGACTGGGAAATTTGGTGAGCTCAGTTGGTGATGTGGCTTTTTGTTTTGAGGGTTATTGTTTTAACTAGGGCATCATGGGTTAGAGTCATGGCTTATATATTGTAAGGATGCATGCTTACATTCATGGACCTCCTGCTCTCCCAGGATGAGGTGGACAGCCAATTTGTGGCTGGAGTTGGTGGTGGTGGGGGGACACTCTGGAAAAAAAGCTTTGAGGGCATGAGCACAATGTGACTCAAGCAGAGTTTCTCAACCTCAGCAACTTTAAGATGTGTAGACTTCAACCCCCAGAATGCCCCAACCCCATGCGGGATGGGGAATTCTGGGAGCTGAAGCCCGACATCTTAAAGTTGCTGAGGTTGAGAAACATTGGACAAAGAGATCAGGGGCAGGGTTTCTTACTCCAATAGGGCTCTGTTCCTTAATGGAGAGTAGAAGGCTTAGCTACTATCTACATTATAAAGGCTGAGTCTAAAGCTGTGTTTCCCAACCTCACCAATTTTTAGGTATGTGGACTTCAAATTCCAGAATTCCCCAGCCAGCATGGCCATTGATGAGAATTCTGGGAGTTGAAGTCCACACTCCTGGAAGTCACCACGGTTGGGAAACACTAGTCTGAAGAGATAGGAACTAGCCTCTCCCAGGCTAGAGAAAGTACCTATATATAAATATATCTCAGCTGCATCCTTTGGCTATCAAGAGATTTGCCAAGTATCCTTTAATTTGGAAGGGCAGAAGGAAAACATCTAGAGCTAAAAATCTAATCACACCATTTCTCTACTGCTCCAGGTTCTGGTTTCTTTGCCTTGCAATGGGCAATCAATGGCTGTATTTAAAGATTTATTCTTGTCTGCAGTAATGGTTCTAAGTTAGCCAAGCCACAATCTGAGAGTCTTTTGCCAAGTCAAGCCAAGTGCTGAATAAAGCATGAACTTTCTCAACAGCTTTGATTTACTGTCAAGCCTGGTGTGAAGTCCAACACATAGGCTTCTTAGTAGTGCAGAAAAATAGAAATACCTGACCCAAGGATTTCTAGGGAGGAATGATGGAAAATAATACTTGTAGATTTTAATAGTAGCATGTTCAACATTATCATCATTTTCACATTCTTGGGTCCAACAAAAATAATCAAACCTCAAGATCCACAGTATCTTTTAGTTCATACAACAAGAGGGAATACCCAAAAGATAGGTTGACTAAAGTCACCTGAACCTCAAATTGAGCAGCTCTTTCAGCCTGCCTCAAATTATGTTTTTTGGAAGAATCAAGATTGCTGTGTAATAAATGGGACTGGTGGAGCTATACAAGTTCTATTTTACTCTTTGATTTTTGGAACAAATGTTTAATCTGATAAATTTGTCAGAGGGGTCCCAGGGGTGGGTGAAGACTGGACTTACATTGCAAACTTTACAACTAGCTGAGAGATATTTTTTATTTTATTTCTTTCTTTTTTTTCCAAAGCCACATGTACTGTAAAGGGCTGTGAGAGTAACCTTGGGAGAGAGGAGGAAGAGCTGCAGCCTAGGCAATGGTCTGATAAACAAAATCTGAGGAATGGGGAGTGGGGTAAGCATCTCAGAAGAGATCCTCCCTAGTTTTCTGGGAAGTAAAAGTAAAGAAGGGGAAAAGTGCTTTCAGGCTTGCATGATTCTGTTACTGCAACCATACAATAAAGGTAATGTCAGTACTCATTGTTTTGGTTTCCTGTCTGGACTACCTCGAAGGTTTGACACAGACATACAGCTTAACTTAACTCTTAAGATAAGTGCCTAACTATTTGAAGAGGAGAAATGTTTGCTTTCTGGAGTGCCCATCTGACTTGCAACAGCACTTCCATCTAATGGCTTTCTGGAGGACTTCTTTAAACGGTAATGTATGCCCCCTTAAGTACTTCAAAATGCAGTAAGACATAGCTGATATTTGGGGTGGGGGGTGATCTGATCTTCCTGAGCAGCTTTAAAAATCTACTCTAAGACCTTGCCTGGATAGTACCACTATCAGCACTAGAGTCTTTGGAACATCTTGTTCTGTTTTATTTTTACAATTTGCTTTATTGAGCATTTCCTCCAAAAACACACTTGGCTAATAATCATGTGATGTTGCAATTGTGCAGTTGTGGCTGACATCTTGACTTTTGTGACCTCCCCTTGAAGATGTCTCTGATCTGGTTTGGAGTTCTGAATTAAAACAACAATCTGGAGCTGATCCATTCCTTATAAATATATTATTAGATTCAGCTGATCAGATTCAGTTGATTCAGCTGATCCAATTGATCCATTCCTTATAAATATATCAGGTTCCATACCTTCAGCATGTAGAGGTTATAGGAGGAAAAAGGTCCAGTTTTCTTTTTCACTCCCTGCTCACAAAACCATCAGTGCAAATACTTTGTTCTCATCTTGTTTTTTCCCCCCAGGTAGCACTGGGCCCTAGTTGAGAAAGAACAAACATCTAAGTGACAAATTTGCTGTTGTCAGCAAGATTAATGTGAGGTTTTAGAGTCACAGTGCCTATATATCACTTAAAATTTCCCACAGGGCTTTTGCAAAACATCTTGGGATGTTAGAAACATCAGAAGCAAAGGGGGAAAAAACAGAGAAGGAAGAAAAGATTGTTCTATGAAAAAGTTAATCATCAAGCTAACATTCAATGGATAAATGAGGTTAATTTCTGTACCAAACCCCCAAATATGTTTGCAGTGGTGAGGATTTGTGCTTGGCAAGGTGGATAACAAAAGATAGTCCTTGGCCAGAGAATCCAGCCTCATCTGTTCAACTTCTTAAGAGTGAGAGCAACTCAACAATGGAACCAATGGCCCAAAGAGGTTGGGTCTTGGAGGGATTCAGGCAGATGCTAGAGAGATATCTCTCAGGGATGCTTAAATGTGCATTCTTGCACTGAGCAGGGAGATTGGTCTTGAAGGCCTGGACAGCCTCTTTCAACTCTGTGGTGCTTTGATTCTATGGAAGGAGGTTGTGGTTACCAAGCATTGCAAGAAAGAATTATAGCAACTATGTCTTGTGAAGAGGACTAAAAAAAGCTAGGATGTTTGCCTTGAGAAAAAGAGATGGGGAGATCAGGGCCTTCTTCAAGGACCTGAAGACTCACCTAGAGCAGTGTTTCTCAACCTCAACAACTTTAGGATGTGTGGACTTCAACTCCCAGCATGCTGGCTGGGGAATTCTGGGAATTGATGTTGACCCAACCTATGGTTACTGAGGTTGAGAAATGCTGACATAGAAGAAGATCAAAACCTCTCTTTTCAGCAGAGGGATGCTGAAGAATTTAAGTTACCAGAACATATAGTCTGATTGGATCAGGGAGTGTCTGCAGGGGCAGAGGGTCAAAAATTCAAGATGTGCAATCAAAGCCCCTTTTTATGTCAACTGCATACATATAAACATCTAAAAGAGGGCAGGGCTTTAATAATATGATGGTGATTCACACACCCACACAAATACTCCAATGTAAATGCCCCTGGACTGAATATTAGGAAAAAACATTTCCAAACATGTAAGAGTTCAACCAGTTATCAAGGAAGCTGGTAATCCCCCCTGCACTGAAGCAAAGGCTAGCCCAGTGTTTCTCAACCTTGGCAACTTTAAGATGTGTGGACTTCAACTCTGTCCCTGAACCGGGAAGTGGGCTTGATGATCTCAAGCATCTCTTCCAACTGTATGAAGGGTTCTATGTTTGTAGCAATACTGAAGTTTCAAAGGCTGAACTGCCTAAGATCTGACTGTCAAGTTTTATGTTATGTGTATAAAGGGGGGGAGGGGGGGGGAGAGAGAGAGAGAAAGACAGTGATCATTCAAGTATGAGTAAGCAGCTGGCATTTTTTTCCTTAAAACAAATGGGCATATTCTTTCTGCCCCCACCTTCTAAACAGAAGAACTTGCTGGTTTGGGGGCTGTTATTCTGTTCTTTATTAGATAATTGGTCACAATCTCAGTTTAAACACCAGATCTCTACCTTCCCTAGGGTAGCAGTCTTATAGCTGGAAGGCTGTTTATAGCCTTGCCCCAAATTTTAAAATGTTCAGAGCACCATCCGGCTTCTTAGATGTTTGTTTGTTTATTAGATTTTTAAGGCAATCCAATTTGCAAGAATGACTGTGGGCATCTTACACTCGAAGACTCATGAAAACAAGGAATTAAAAACAAAACCATAAACCTTTGGAACATTAAAAAAAAACATAATAGAATAATAGAATAACAGAAACAAAACTAAAAACAGAAATAACAATAACAATGGAAGGGAATGAAGCTAACCAACACATATTTCATTCAAGGGACTTACATTCTATATGGGCTCATCCTACAGTTTGGCCCAATGTCTGGGGCAAGAGCCAGGTTTTGGGGGGCCTTGTGGATGGACAGAAGGATTGAGGCAACCCCAACTTTGAGTGGAATGATGCTCCATAGGGCAGGTGCTGCCACAGTGTAATGGTGTGTGGGAAAGACCTTGGGAGACTGGGTGAAGAGATGCTGCCTAGGGAATGATCAGATAAGAGGCAGCATAGCCCACAGCTGGATAGTGGGTGAGGCAAGTGGCTCAGAAGGGACCCTTCCTAGTTTCTCAGGCTGTGAAGGAGATGTGGGAGAATTGCACTTTCAGACTTGCAAGATTCTGTTAATGTAGTTTTATTATAAAATACAATTAGCTTATCTGGTCCTGTTTCCTGTCTGGTCTACCTGGTAAGGCTGACACACAGAGAATAATATCCCTCTAGTACAGTGTTTCTCAACCTCAGCAACTGGGAACCACCAGATGGCAACATTTTATGAAGGGACCCAAAGCATCCTCTCTGGCAGATGTCACAGGCTGAGTAAATTGGAGACAGGCGGTCCTGTGAGTGACCTGGCTTTGTGCCTTGAAGGACATATGGACAACCTGCTTCTGTTCTTGAAAATATCCCTCTAGTACAGTGTTTCTCAACCTCAGCAACTTTAAGATGTGTGGACTTCAACTCTGAGAATTCCCAGCTGGCTGGGAATTCTAGGAGTTGAAGTCCACACATCCGAAAGTTGCTGAGGTTGAAAAACCCTGGTCTAGTAACTGCTCTTCCTTCATTTCAGATGGATGTGTAGAAAAGAAAGAAAGAAAGAAAGAAAGAAAGAAAGAAAGAAAGAAAGAAAGAAAGAGGGAGGGAGGGAGGGAGGGAGGGAGGGAGGGAGGGAGGGAAGGGAAGGGAAGGGAAGGGAAGGGAAGGGAAGGGAAGGGAAGGGAAGGGAAGGGAAGGGAGGAGGAGGAGAAAGAGAGAAAAAGAGAAAGAAGGAAGGAAGGAAGGAAGGAAGGAAGGAAGGAAGGAAGGAAGGAAGGAAGGAAGGAAGGAAGGAAGGAAGGAAGGAAGGAAGGAAGGAAGGAAGGAAGGAAGAGAAAGGGCAATACAGCTCCCCAGTGTTTTAAACCCTATTCAAACATTCAGCTGGATGCAGTAAGAGTTCATTTGCTTACTTCTTCTACATTCTTTCCTGCCCAGTTATAAATATATGTATTTATAACTTTATAAGTTATAAATGTATTTTACATGTGGTCACCACAGAGCTGTACATGGATTTGTATGAGGGTATTACAGTGTTGGCAGTTTTATTCTCAGGAACCCCATGGAAGAAAGCAGGACTCTTAACACCTGTCATTCATGAAAAATAGCTTGTTTCTGAACATTCTTTGTGGGATAATGAACCAAGTTAGAAGTTACTTAGAAGATTATGGTAGCCACCAATAATATCATAAGATAATAATAAAGTTGGTGAAATGAATTTTGATGATATCACAGGAATAGGGATATTTAATCAGTGCATATCTGAGTATTTAGGTTGACATTTTAAAAACAACAAGAGTTCTATAAATACAAGTGTTGTCATATTTAACAACCTTTACCTTTCAAAAATTGATTGTATATATTCACGGCAGAAGTCTAACCAAATTCAAGCAGGAATGCTTCCCTTATATACCACATATTACACAGCAAACTTAGATACTTAGAATATGTTTTTGAAAAAAAAAAGAGAGAAACTGTTTAAATAATAATGAAAATGATCCAGATAGAAATAAGCAATACTCACTGACATCCAAAGCATAGTATAAAAATATTTAGGTAGCTATTAACAGTTGGGGTGGGGGGGAAAGGGGTGGGTGAAGAGAGAGGGCTACCAGAATGCTTTTTCTTATAACATTTTTTTCTTTTTATTTTTTTTTTTTGTTTGCCTTTTTTAAAATAATCATCTTATTTTCCCTTCAACCTTTGCTCTAGTGTAAAGTTTATGTATGTAGATGTGTTCCTTTCCTTTCCTTTTTCTTTTTCTTTGGTTCTTGTTATTTGTTTTACCTAATTAATATCAAACAAAATTGAATCTTTATTATGATCAAAGACCAGCATAAGGAGGGTGGGGTAGAGATAATGAAAAACCATAGAAAATACATCAGAGTCTAAATAATAAAAAGTTAAAAGACACAAAATAGAAAGTATATATTTGAAAGGAATCTAAAAGGAGGGGTAGGAGCATTAGATGGGTGGGGAGCACATTAGATGGGTGCAGGGTGTAGGAAGACTCTTAGGAGTCCCTTGGACTGCCAGAAGATCAAACCAGTCAAACCTAAAGGAAGTCAACCCTGACTGATCATTGGAAGGATTGATGCTGAAACTCAAGCTCAGGTACTTTGGCCACCTAATGTGAAGAAAGGACTCTTTGGAAAAGACCCTGATGCTGGGAAAGATTGAAGGCAAAAGGAGAAGAGGACGGCAGAGGATGAGATGGCTAGATAGCATCACTGAAGCAATGAGCATGAAACTGAGCAAACTCTGGGAGGCAGTGAAGGACAGGAAGGCCTGGTGCGATATGGTTCATAGGGTCACAAAGAGTCGGACATGACTTAATGACTGAACAACAACAACAAGGGGAGCACAAAGATTAGTATATGGCAGACTATCTATGAAATTATAGAGCACTCTAGTATGGCGAACTAGATGCTCATTAACTCTAGTTTATACCTAATTAATAAAAAAAGAAATAGCGGCAGTATTGGAGCTGGTGGTAGCAGTGAGACCCAGAGGCATTGGAGAGGCTCAGCAGTCCATTTTTTGGGGCAGCAGTGCCAGCAAATTTATGCCTTTTTAAAAACTGCCAGTGGGCTACACAGGGTGGGCTGTATGTTGTGCAGACTTGGGTTACATCAGCCTTACTGTATATAGAATGCTGATGAAAGGAAGCTTGAGTATGCAGATTGATTAATGGATTGATTACATGCCATCAAGTCAGCATCGACTCTTAGCAACCATGATAAACCTTCATGATGATGTGTCCTTCAACTCTTCCAACAGTGCACCCATCACCTCTGTAACAGTCCATCCGCCTTACTGGTGGTCTTCCTTTTTTTCTCTTCGTTTCCACTCTTCTCAGCATTATAGATTTCTCAAGGAGCTGAGTCTTCATATAATTTTATTTATTTATTTATTTATTTATTTATTTAAATTTTCCCCACCCATATCCCCCTAATGTGGGGCTCTGGGCGGCTCACAACTCATTAAAACAATAAATAAATATACAATTATATAAAATCTAAAACCTAAAACCTGTACAAAACAATCACTAAAGAGTCCAGGAGGCTGATGGTTCAGAGCAGCAAACACCAGGCCTCTAAGGGGGCTGGCCATCCCCACACCTGATGTCTTCCCTCCCCACCCCAGGCCAGATGGCAGAGCCAGGTCTTCAAATCCCTCCAGAAGGCCAGGAGTGAGGGGGCCAAACTCACCTCTGGGGGCAAGATTTTCCAAAGGGTGGGGGCTACAGCAAAGAAGGCCCGCCTTCTGGACACCGCTAGTTGGAGCTCTTTTACCGAGGGGGTCCGGAGCATGCCCTCTCTATGTGATCAGGTGGGATGGGTTGAAGTCATGGGGAAGAGGCAGTCCCTTAGGTAACCTGGTCCCATGCCATGTAGGGCTTTAAAGGTGATAACCAACACCTTAAATTGGACCCAGAAGCCGACTGGGACCCAATGCAGATTGTGGAGCAACAGTGTTATATGGGTCCTTCTTGGGGCTCCAAAAATAGCTCGCACGGTTGCATTCTGGACCAGCTGTAGCTTCCGGATACTCTTCAAGGGTAGCACCACGTAGAGCACATTGCAGTAGTCTATCTGGGAGATAACAAGGGCATGAGTGACTGTTTGAAGGGCATCCCGATCCAGGAAAGGGCCTAACTGATGCACAACCCAAAGTCGTGCAAAGGCCCTCCTGGATCTTTGAGCAGGAGCTGTGAGTCCAGGAGGACCCCCAAATTACGCACTGGGTCTGTCTGGGGCAGTGCTACCCCATCCAGCACCAAAGATGACAAAGTCCCAGATACAGAGGAGCCATTAACCCACAGCCACTCCGGCTTACCAGCGTTCAACTGAAGCCTGTCGTTCCCCATCCAGACCCTTACAGCCTCCAGGCACCATGAAAGAGCGGTCACGGCATCACTTACCTCACCTGGGATGAAGATGTATAGCTGTGTATCATCAGCATACTGATGATACCTCATTCCATGATGGCAGATGATTTCACCCAGCAGTTTCATGTAGATGTTGAAAAGGAGTGGAGAGAGAACCGAACCCTGCGGCACCCCACAAAGGAGGGGCCGAGGATGGGACCTCTCACTCCCTATCACCACTAATTGGGATTGGCCCTGAAGAAAGGAGGTGAACCAGCACAAGACTGTGCCGCTCACCCCCAATTCCCTGAGTCGTCCCAACAGGATACTGTG
The DNA here is from genome assembly GCA_030867105.1 of Liasis olivaceus. Taxonomy (NCBI): domain Eukaryota; kingdom Metazoa; phylum Chordata; class Lepidosauria; order Squamata; family Pythonidae; genus Liasis; species Liasis olivaceus. The sequence continues at coordinate 321,376,317 of CM061349.1, read as the reverse complement.
GTTGACGGTATTGAAAGCCACTGAGAGATCAAGGAGAGCAAGGATGGTCGCACTTCCACCATCCCGCTCCCACCAGAGATCATCCATAAGTGTGACCAATGCCATTTCCATTCCATAACTAGGCCTGAAACCTGACTGGAAGGGGTCCAGATAATCCATTTCCTCCAGAACCCTTTGGAGCTGTGATGCCACCACTTTCTCAACCACCTTCCCCAAAAAGGGGAGGTGGGAGGCTGGATGGAAATTGCCAGTACGGTGGGATCCAGGGAGGGTTTCTTGAGGAGGGTGCACCAATGCCTCTTTAAAGGCAGCTGGAAACACTCCCTCCTGCAAGAATGTATTAACTATCCCCTGGATCCAACCACACCACCTCCTGAGCTGCCTTCACCAGCCAGGCAGGGCATGGGTCCAGATGGCAAGTGATGGCCTTCACAGTCTGGAGTATCCTGTCCACTTCCTCAGGAACAACAGGATCAAACTGTTCCCAGACATCTGGGTAAGAAGAGTCCCCCGGTATCTCCCCAGACCCTGCCCCATGCACGGAGTCTAACTTGGAACGAATCCAAGTGATTTTGTCCTGCAGATGCTCTGAAAATTCCTCCATGTGGCCCTGCAAATGAATCACCAGATCCCCCTTACCAAGGAGGGATTTAGTGATCCCAAACAGGGCCACCGGGTGGCACTCTGCGGATGCGATAAGGGTGGAGAAGTATTGATGCTTCACCACTCTTATTGCCACAATGTAGGCCTTGATAACGGCTCTAACCTGTGTTCGGTCGGATTCAGTCTTTGTCTTCCTCCCAAATTATGTGTCCAAGTTATGATAAATTGAGCCTGGTCATTTGTGCCTCCAGTGAGAACTCTGGGTTGACCTCTTTGATGATCTATTTGTTTGTTTACTTGGCTATGAAAGACCTCAACTGGGGAAAAAAAATCCTAACTGATAAGGATACAAGGCAACAGAAAGGAAAACAGAGGTATCCTTCATGGTGTGAAAACATTGCAGACACATTCCTTGAAAGACAACATTGATTTTGATACATAGAAGCTTTGATGTACAAGTTGTACCAAGGCTCTAATTGTTATTCTAACAAGTCGCAGTGTACTTTACTGCAAGAACAAAGAGATAAGAAAACACAGCAGTACATATCCTGGAAATTTCTGATTTCTCTTGAGGCTTGAACTTTATAACCAATTAAGTCATTGACAGGCACAGACTGACATAGTAAAAAAAAAAAAAAAATCCTATTCTTAAAGATTCTTAAAAGAAGTTTCTTTCTTTCTTTCTTTCTTTCTTTCTTTCTTTCTTTCTTTCTTTCTTTCTTTCTTTCTTTCTTTCTTTCTTTCTCTATTATTTATTTATTTATTTGACTTGTTCCCGCCCATCTCCCCACAACGGGGGACTCTGGGCGGCTTACAACGAACTAAAATCAGAAATACATAATTAAAAGATTATAAAAACCAGAGTTACAAAGATAAAGATAAAAAGGCTAAAAAATCCAAGAGGCCGACAGAGGCCACACCAGGCCGCTAAGGGGCCAGCCAACCCCATTTCTGGTATCCTCCCTCCCCGCCCCAGGCCAGATGGCAGAGCCAGGTCTCAAATCCCTCCAAAAGGCCGGGAGTGAGGGGCCCTGTCTCACCTCCGGGGGCAAGATGTTCCAAAGGGCGGGGGCTACAGCAGAGAAGGCCCGCCTTCTGGACCCCGCTACTCGAAGTTCTTTTACCACGGGGATCCGGAGCATGCCCTCTCTGTGAGATCGGGTGGGACGGGTTGAAATCATGGGGGCGAGGCGGTCCTTCAGGTAAGCTGGCCCCATGCCATGTAGGGCTTTAAAGGTGATAACCAACACCTTGAATTGGACCCGGAAGCAAACCGGTACCCAGTGCAGCTCACGGAGCAAAGGTATTATATGGGTCCTTCTTTGGGCCCCAAAAATTGCTCGCGCGGCCGCATTCTGGACCAGCTGTAGCTTCCGGATACTCTTCAAGGGTAGCCCCATGTAGAGCGCATTACAGTAGTCTATCTGGGAGATAACAAGGGCATGAGTGACTGTTCACAGGGCTTAAACTCAATGGTTCAAGTATCCTTAATGGTTTAAATCACAGGTCCCCAAACTCTTCAGTTCATCGACTCCTTCGTGAAGTTTCAGATTGTTCATTGATCCCCAAACATTTATTATATGAAAATAATTTAATAAATACTTCTTTGACTATTAATACTATGAATAATAATAATAACAACATTGATCTCTTGGATAGTCCCATTAACCCTTGGGAGTCAATATTGACCACTTTGGAGAATCCTGGTTTAAATTATTTAAACAGACTGTTAATAATCTTTAATTAACACTGTATAAATACCATTGTATCAAAATAATATAATGTATTATGTAAGTTTTCTAACAATATAATAAAAATATTACTATTAAGTGTATATATAAAAAGATGTTGTAAGAGATACAACAAAGGACATACATGTAATAATACATGTGTATAATAAAGCATATGATTTCCTTCTCAATTCACACAATTAATTCAAACTGAGTTCTTCTTCCAAATCTCCAAAATCGTGCTGCCACACCTTCCATCTTGACTTTCTTGACCCCTCCCCCCAATTGCTTTGGAAGTGGGAACTGTGAATTTTAAAGATGTGGCCTTGTACTACAATGCAGCCTTCACCAATGTCAGATCATCTCCAAGATAATGCCAACTTTCCAAAAATGACCCTTGTTTGCCTCTTCAAGTTCACACAAGCAGAGGTACATCATTCAGCAAATGGATATGGTGACATGTATAAGAACAAAGTAAAACACACTTAACAAATTTCAAGAGACAGTGCATCACAAAGTGTCAGCCCTTCAAGGTAGATCAGACTAGGAAACCAATGTCATGTAGGCCAGTATTTCTCAACCTCAGCAACTTTGTGTGGACTCCAACTCCCAGAATTCCCCAGCCAGCATGCACAATTCTGGGAGTTGAAGTCCACACTTCTTAAAGTAGCTGAGCTTGTGAGACACTGATGTAGGCCAATACTACTTTCATTGTAAAGTTATAGTAATAAAATCTTCCAGGTCTGAATATACCTGCCCCCTCGCTCCCTCTATCTTCATGTGAACTAGAATGGCTTGTCTGAAATGTTTACATATGTTATATTCCTGCCCCAGACTTGGGTTTCTTTTATCTGACTGTTGTCTTGACAATGGCTCTTCCTCCTGTCCCTCAAGGCCATTCCCTCTGTCTACTACACAAAAGGTGTTTAAGAGATTGAAATTTATTTTGTTCCCTCCAAAATATTCACCCCCCAAAATTAAAAACTTTTGATCCCACCTATTCTGGAGGACTTGGTGGATAAAAACAGATGTGGCCCTGAATTGATTTTTTGTACCTTTAATGCAGAGAGTTGCAATGAAGTTCTGCTTTCCATGAGGATAAGCAACCTGTACCTCCCCAAATCTTTTTGACTTGCAACTCCCCTCATAGAATCCTTTTCCACCGGTTAATGCTTCTGGGAACTGTCAATTAACATGATCTGAAGAGCTACCTATTTTACTTGGTGAGTGGGCGTCCATATAAATTGAATGAGCAAACAAATAAATTAATGAACAAGGCTGGCTGCCATGACTCAGTGATGGCAACTGGATTAGATAGTTTTAAAATTAATCAGAAGAGAGATCTTCAAAGGTCTTCTAGCTAGAACCCAGCCAAGATTTTTCAATGCATTTTTTTCCTCCCTAAGATTTATTTCCTCACCTCCCTAGCAAAAGAAAGACAACTTGCTAATCCTCTATCAATATTCTCTTACTTCTCTTTAAGATCACAGAATCATGTGGAGTTGGAAGGAACCACAATGGTTATCTAGTCCATGAGCAGGAAAAGCATTTAAACTATCCATGAGAGGTGGCTTGCTTTTGCAGGGCAGAGGGAAGTGCTTGCAGACTTGTAAGATTGATGCAGGCCCTTCAAGGTCGTCCAGACCACGAAACCAAAACCAAGAATCCTAATACTTCCTTTACTGTAAGGTTACAGTAAGAGAATCTTGCAAGTCTGAAAGTGCTTCCCCCCTCCCCTGCCTTTATGTTCCAGAGAACCAGGGAGGGTAAAATCTGAGATGCCTACTCCACCCCAATTCCTCCTTTGGACTCAGATTTCTCTTATCAGACTGTTGTCCAGGCTGCGGCTCTTCCTTCTGTCTCTCAAGGTTATTCTCACAGTCCATTACAAATAGTTCTTGACGATCTTTCCAATGGGACCCTTTGATGTACCTGAATACTAAAACCATGTCTCTCCTCAGTCTTTCCCCAACTCCCCAGACTGAACATCCCAAATCCCTTCAGCCTGTCTTCATAGGCCATGTACTCCATTCCCATTCTTTGTTGTCCTCCACTGAACCCTCTCTAACCTGTGAATATCATTTTGGAAATGTAGTGCCCAGAATCATGCATGGTATTCTAGGTGTGGTTTCACCAGTGCCAGGTAGAAAAGAATAATGATTCACATACTTTTGATGTGGTGCCTCTTCTGTTACAGCTCAGAACTACATTAGCCCTTGCAGAAGCTCTCACACTCACATTCAGCTTGTGGTCAAAGTGAATAGGTGTACAGTCATTTTTCCACCATGATGAATAGCTGGGTCATTTCACAAGATGTGAAAGGGAACGTGTCCCTTGCTGTTTAGATAAGAACAACTTAAAAGGTTACCACTTGCTTGAGGATAAAGTCTAGTAGCACTTTCAAGACTTTCTCTGTATTTTGACTCCTAGCAACTACATGGACAAGTCCCTGAAGTCTTCTTGGCAAGGTTTTTTCAGAAGTGGTTGCCCTTGCCTTCTTCCTAGGGCTCAGAGGAAGTGACTGATCCAAAATCACCCAGCTGGCTTCATGCCTAAAGCAGGACTAGAACTCAGTCTTCTAGTTTCTAATCCGGTGTCTTTAACCACTACACCAAACTGGTTCTTACCTTCAAAGCTAACGTTATGCTATTAGGGGATACATATACATGAACAGCAGCAGCTGACTTCATCAGATGCATTACAGGATTCACTATTACAAGGTTTTAAATGCAGAACTTTGAAGAAGAAGAGGCAGGGAGCAACTGGGTGGGAGGCTACTGAGTGCACACAATCATGGAGATTGAGTGGAAGATGTCACAGAGGAGGGTGGGGGCTAAGATCATTTGGAGATAAAATGTGGTAGCACCTTCAAAACTAACCAACTTCATTTGATCATAACCAGTCTTCATCCTATGAATTAGCAAATGTAATGGGCCATTGTCCCTGTCCATGAACTTAATAATTCCTATTGTCCTTGTCAATGTCATCATCAGGAGAGATCAAAAAAAGTCAAGGTGGTAGTTGTGGCAGTCTGATTAAAGCTCTTTGTACCTGCATGCATCATTGTTGCACCTACCAAAAAAGCTAAAACAGACGGAGCTTCAACCATGCTGCCATGACTACCATCTTATTTTTCTTGATTCTGAAGAGGCTCTAGGTGCCTTTTCAAGTTTGAAGTAATGGACTGGAATATCTTTGTTTGGAGATATGACCCCCCCTTCCCTATCCCCAAGCCACCCATCCTCCAAAAGACTAAATACCATGCACCTTTTGGCTTATCATAGAAGCTTGGTTGGCTTGACCACTAAAGCTACCATATCTGGACTGGGAAAGTCCAGAAAACCTCCTCTACATTTTCACGGGCCAGATGGTGGCCACCTTATTGTGGAGTGTATTGACAGAAAGGGTCAAGCAATCTGTTCTTAAACACAACAGACAACAGAAAAAGTCAGGGGCAAAGTGAGAAGGGAGGTTTCTGAATTTCACAGACAGCACATCTCTCCCTCTGTGGTTTGCCCTTTGTTACAACCACAGACGGTTTGAACAATGTCAGCCTGGGAAAGGATTTCCAGCAATGACTGACAGGGGCTGCCAAACGTGTGCTGTTGCAATATTCATAGGCAGATTTTCGAGATAATTAACAGAGACAACTGTCTTCTTTTCTCCTGATTACCCAGAGATATGTTAACGGCGGCTTGCATAATTAATGTTTTAACGGTTGCTTCCAGCTTCTCCGAGGTTATCACAGGGAGTTCAAGAAACGTCATCCTCATAATGAACGCTCCTTGGCCATCCTCAACTTTTAAATGACTGATCACAGGGAAAGAAAAAGAAAGGAAATGATATCACTTGAAATAAATCAGCCCTTCAGATAATTCTGCCCTAATAGTGTAAAACCAGAATTGCCAACACACCCTTTGTCAATTCCAGAGTATCTGTCATTCATTCCAGCCCCCTGAAAAAATTCTCTCACGAAAGTGCCCACATTAAATTAAAATGTTCAGTTTCAAAATGCCCCATCTTATGTACAACTCCAGGAATCTTACAAGAACTTGTGAGATCTCAAGATGGGGTTATGCTGGAAAGGGGAAATTATTAAATATATCAGGAGTGATCATATTGGCTGTATTTAATTCCTGGTAAAAGAAGCAGGAAGGAAGAGTATGGATGCTTTTGAACTATGGTGTGGTAGAAGATTTCTTAGAATATTGTGCACAGCCAAGAAAACAAACCAATGGATCATTGGATAAATCAACCCAGAGCTCTCACTTGAGGCACAAATGACCAGGCTCAAATTATCCTCCTTCAGACACATTATGCAAAGACCCAGCTCTCTGGAGAAGGCTCTGATGCTGGGAAAGGTGGAAGGAAAGAGAAGAAAAGGATGACCAGCTGCAAGGTGGAGGGACTCAGTTACAGCGGTGATGGGGGCACTTTTGGAAGACTTGAAAAACCAGGTTAGGGACAGATCATCATGGAGAATATCTATCTATGTGGTCATTAAGAGTTGACAATGACTTGATGATATATAATCAATCAATCAATGAATTATAGTCATCATAGCAGTAGTCTTTATTAAGGTCACTGACCAGAACTGTTCAAGTTAACAAACCCATTAAAGTAATGAAAGTGTTTCTATTTCTGATAAAATAAAGACAGCATAAAATGGTAATAAGGTCATTGAGACGATCAACGTGTCTTGTTTTACAGACAGAACAACAACATTTAGCCTCATTCAAGGAGATGAAATCATTCTGGTCTGATAAAAGTAACTGTACATAAAACAAACTAGAATTCCCTGGGTACTTCACCAAATAGCAAGTTATAAAGCATGTCTCTGTGTCCTTCTAAAAGGCACAATATCACATGAGTTATGGATTCAATGGACCCTTCTCCATCTAGAGTCATGAGTAGATACTATTGTGTTCAATCTTTCCTCTATGGAGGAATTCAAAGCATCCCTGACACAGGGCTGTCCAGGCTCTGATTGAACAGATCCATTGAAAGAGGAGCCTGCATCTTCCTAGATAATTAGTTCTACTTTTCAACTCTTATAGTTAAGAAACTGTTTTAGATTTTCAATCAGAATCTGCTTCAATATATTATTCTGTGTCCTGGACTCTGGAACCCAAGAATACTGGTCCTAGAAGCATTCATGGGGGATGGATGGGGTGTCAAATCAGTAAGTCTAATGAAATGTGCTTTTCCAACCTAACCCTATCCCCTTTGTATGTGTGTTGAAATGTTGCACAGATGTCCAAAAGGGATAGAGCTTTCAGCACAATGATGCAGAACTCAATGGCATGAAGGTTGTGGTGTGCTGACACAATGCCACTTACATTATCTGATGAGTCAGCAAGAGCCTGTGGGCCCTTATGCTACATCTTCACTTTTCTCCATGTACCATCCTTTCATGTATTTGAGGAGTATCAACATGTGTCCCCTCACCTCCTTTTCTCAAGACTAAAGATCCCCAGCTCCTTCACTGGCCATATTCAACTGGAATCTGCTTTCTAAAATTTAAGACTGTAGTTCCATGTCTTAGCCCTGATCCTAAACTTACGTTATTAATCTTAAACTTATTGCTGTAATGAACAAATGTATAATTCTTCCAAAGGTAGCATGAATTGATAGCTGTCAAGAAAAGACATCTCCCTAGGAATGTTCTGGGCAGGCATCTCCAGGTGTTAAATCAGGACACACGTTACACCACCCCTCACTCATGAAAAAGTATTGAAGCCAACAGAAGTCAGAGCAGGATGAGAATGTCAGTAGAGAACTAACTGGGAAGGTGCTATGTTCCAGCGGACACAAGAAAGCATCTGTCCACAATCTTCTTCAGAATTCTGGTCTGCAGAAAGGACATTAAGGTATACCATCTTTTGTAATTTATATTAGTGTTTCTCAACTTCTGCAACTTCAAGATGTGTGGGCTTGGGAATTCTGGCTGGGGAATTTTGAGAGTTGAAATCCACACATCTTAAAGTTGTTGAAGTTGAGAAACGTTGATTTATGTAACTTCAATACACTTTTGGGCCCTTAGCTGTACAAGTGTGTTTATGTCTTGAATCCTAAAAGCTCCTCTTGGCACCTGATGGGCCATAAGATGGTAGAAGAAGGTGGAACCTTTGTGTATGAGTTTATCGCTGTGTGTCTGCTATCTATCACTGCTTCGCAGCATCCTGGGCTGCCCCAAATGTTTCCACACTGGAAAAGTTCACATGGAGGATCTTCCTGATTAATGTTTCCTTGGGATTTCATTGAAATGTAGAAAGCCAGAAAGGCTGCTAAGAAAATGTAAGAATGAGGCTGACACAGTGCCAAGATCTGCCTTGCAAGTTCTCAAAAGTGTTCTTTCCCTGTGAAACAGGATCCATTGTTTCTACTTGAATCGGAGGATGGGTGAGAATTTCATTTGAATTTCTCTGGGTAGTGTTTTTGCCTTTATTTCTGGAAGGGAGGGGGGGGGATATTACTGATGTTGCTGTTTTCTATCCAGTAGGCTCCATGGAAAGTGTTTGTATGTATGGGTCAAACTGGGTAAGATGGCAGATGGAGCTTTGCAGTGCAAGACTCACCTCTTATGAACATGTGGACACACATACCAAAAGGGTGGGACTTGCATTATAACACTCTAACTCAATGTTTCTCAACCTTGGTAACTTTAAGATGGGTGGACCAACTCCCAGAATTCCCCAGCCAGCCATGCTGGCTGGGGAATTCTGGGAGTTGAAGTCCACCCATCTTAAAGTTGCCAAGGTTGAGAAACACTGACCTCAATTTTGACCATTTTTACTCCCCCCACCTGCCCCTGGAGACACCACCCTTTCAATGACGTACTTTCCATCACTCCATAGCCTCCCTTGCTGATAACTTAGTTTACCCATCTGGGGAGGGGGGATCCCCTTTTGATGTCTTTCTTTGTAATGGAACTGTGGGGACCCAAGGAAGCCTTAGAGAAAGGATTGTGCCATAAAAGGTGAGACATTCAAATACAAACTCTTTGAACTATTCATTACTAGGTGTGCCAGAACCCACACTTTGAAGTATTTTTCCCCTTGGGGGAAAGCAAATAATCTAAAAGCAATTTATTTTCTATTCAGTTGAAGAAAAGTGGTTACAAAATGCTGAAGAAAAGTTTGGCGCACAGGACTAACTTGTGTTATATCTTTCTGTGGGTTTGAATGGAAGTATGGCATGGCAAATTGGAAATGCAGATGTCCAGAGATTGATGTACAATGAAGGACAAGAAACTCACACTCACGCCTTTATTGCATACAAATAAGGGGAGGACAATAATCTGATAATCTAGGTGGCACCGAAGTATCTTTTCCTTTGGAAAAAAATGAGCTAATACTACAACCCCATAAAGGTAAAGCACACACATAAGAAAGGGTTGGGGGGTTCAATTGCATGATTACAGCCACCATCTTTGACCCCTACTCCCCACCTCCAGGATTTATTTATTTAACTTATTTATATAGCCACCCTTCTCACACAAGGTGATTCTGGGCGGCCTACAACAATAAAAAAACAGAACAAAACATAAAAACAACTACATATTAAAAAAACTGTGGCGCAGCGGCTTAATGACGCTGAAAGTTGCGGCCAGAAATGGCTGACGCTTCGGCGGTTCGAGTCCAGCCTTCGCATTAACAGGGTGAGCTCCTGTTTCCTCCCCAGCTCCTGTCAACCCAACAGGTCGAAAACTCACGTGAGTAGATAAATGGGGACTCTCACTCCGGTGGGAGGAAAAATGCTGGCGGTGCCTTGCAAAAGGAGTCGGGAGCAGTTGCCGGTAAGCGCGAAACCGCGCTCGCCCGAAAAGGGCGCGAAGCAAAGGAAACCCCGCCTCCTGCGCTCGCCAGCTGGGCTCTGCTCTAGGAAGGAGACTCTGGCAAACCACTTCCGAAACACTTGCCTTGAAAACTGCAAGGACTTGTCCAGGCAGTCACTGCAGAGTCGGTAACGACTGAGTGCAGACTAAAAAAAAAAAAACCAGGATACTCCTGCTTCTTACAATCTGATCCCCTTTGAGAATTAGACTTATGGATTAAAGGATGGGATTAAGGATGAGATTTCTATTTTTGTAAATGACCAGATTTGCTCTTGGAGAAGTTTGATTTGACTTGATCAGTCACGGGATGTGGAAAATTGGAGATCCAACTTGCAAAATCTAACATGGAAAAACTAAAAGGTGCTGTACATGTTTGAAATTTTTTATTACAATGGAATGATATTTGTGGGGAAGCTACATTGTATGAGACAACAAAGCACACCAAATTGAAAAGGTCAGAGCAAGAGTATCATCATCCTCATCCTCATCATCCTCATCCTCACAATCAGCCAGATGTTTAGACTGGTTTTGGCATTTTTATCCAACTATTGAGTCCTTCCCAAGGACCTGGGATAGGCAGATGTTGCTTTTTGATGGTGTTAAAGACAGAATATAAGCTGGTCCAAGTAAAGCTGCCTTTTGCGGTTGACTGATGGTGATTTTGTCAACGCCGATGGTCTTCAGGTGGTGCTCCAGATGTTTTGGGATTGCACCCAAGGCGCCTATTACTATTGGTGCTATCTTTGCTTTCTTTTGCCACAGTCCTTTTATTTCTATTCGCAGGTCTTTGTATTTTGTTATTTTTTCCAGTTCTTTCTCTTCTCTTCTGCTGTCTCCAGGTATTGCAATATCCACTATCCAGACTTTTTTTTTTCTTTCTTATCAACAATTGTTAAGTCGGGGTTGTTATGTGGCAGGTGCTTGTCTGTTTGAATCCTAAAGTCCCAGAGCACTTTAGCTTCTTCATTTTCTATTACTTTGTCTGTTTTGTAGCCCCACCAGTTCTTGTTGCTGGCAAATGGCATTTCTTTCAGATATTCCAATGCACCACTGTTGCTACTTTGTCATGCTGTTGTTGTAGTCAGTCTGTGCAATCTTCTTGCAGCAGCTAACTAGGTGGTCCACTGTTTCTTCAGCTTCTTTGCAGAAGTGGCATTTGCTGTCTGTTGCTGTCTTCTCAATTCTGGCATTATATGCATTTGTTGTTATGATTTGGTCTTGTGCAGCCAGAATTAGCCCCTCTGTCTCTTTCTTCAACTTTCCTGCTCTTACCCATTGCCAGGTCTTGTTGTTATCTGCTTTGCCTGCTAGTTTTTTTTATGTATTGGCCATGTAATACTTTGCTTTACCATGTCTCTATTCTTCATTTGGTCTTTCTTATAGGCCAGTTTGATCTCTTTGGTATTCAGTAAGCCTTCATGGTGTACTAGCTTCAGTGTATCTTCTTCACTGCCCTTCAGATATTCTTCTGATGCCCCTTTTCTTCTTCAACTATCTGGTGTACTTGCAATATTCCATTCCCACCTATGCTTCTTGGTAAGTAGAGTCTGTCAATGTTGCTGTGTGGGTGAAGGGCATGACTCATTGTCATTATTTTTCTGGTCCTCCTATCCAGGGCTTCTAGTTCAGCTTGAGTCCAGTCCACTATTCCAGCTATGTATCTAATGTCTGGATTTGCCTCGGCATTAATCACTTTGATGGTATTTCTGCCACTGAGTTTGGTCTTTAAGATCTTTGCTCTCACAATGTATTCACTACTAACCTTCTTCTTGACTTCAACATGCTTGTTGTTGTCAGCTTGAAGGATGCCCAGGTATTTGTAGTGATCTTCTTCATCCAGACCCTTGATGTTGTTGTTATTAATATTATTTATTAATTATTCCCATAGTGTTTTGCTTATTTTCTTTTAGACAGAATGCAATGGAGGAGGGAAAACTACCCATGAGAAAGTTCAGACAAGTAAATAGAGCAGTTTTAATGCAAGAGGGAAGTGTTATCATAAAGAAGAATGATGTTAATTCCTGAATGAAGTAGAGCTAGTTGTTAGGAGTTGAACATCTCTGTCTTAAACAGATACACACACACATACACACACACACTGACACACACACATAAATCTGCAAGAGGTAGAGGGAATGACTGGACCCAGCAAATGTTTTCTATCCCTGTTAGCTCATCTGAAGTACAAAACTGTCCATTCCATTCTGTGACCCTATGATCCAGTATTAGCTTTGGTGGTAGGTTATTATGCTATTATGGAAGTGGTGACTCCAAGGGGTAGTTCAACTGAATAATCAGAAGACCAGCTTTGCATAAGAGAGCACTGTTTTCCAAGCCTTGTTATCTGCTGACCTCTTCTGGAGAGATCTAGAATGGTTAGAAATAACTGTGGGCTTTCTTTTTTTCCCCCCTCAGTTCTTCTTCAATTTGATTGTCCAGTCATTAGCTTCCTCTCCCCTACACCCTTCAGTTTACAATACTCAGCCCATAATACAACACCTACAGAGAGCAGATCCTGTTTAAGAATAAGTCTGAGATGATTTGGAAAACATCCTTAGCCATATAGCTGAAAGCCAAACAATCCAAAATATTTTGGGGGAAAATCCACATAAGGGTTGATTATTCTGACCAAATTTGTGAGTTACTGTGTTTCTAGAGTGTCTCCAAGAAGGCCAAGAGCCTTACAGCATTAGTGACTACTCTGCACATACAGTAAGCTTCTCATGAACCAAGTAACTCCTAGCTGCCACTGTTCGTTCATTTGGAACTGAGGGAAGTAGAACTAACCATGGAATTCCATGCATACCCATCATGATACTTGGCAGTTATGTCAGAAGTTGTAATGGACAGAAGGAATAACCTTGAGGAACAGGAAGAAGAGCCACTACCAAGACAACAGTCAGATAAAAGAAATCTGAGTCTGTGACAGAACTGTAACCTGTATAAGCATCTCAGACAGGACCTTTCTAGTTCCCATGAAGATAAAGGAAGGGATTGGGGAAACACATTCAGGTTTTCCAGATTCTGTTATCATAACCTTATAATAAAAGTAATATTGGCCTGCCTGATTTTGGTTTCCTAGTCTGGTCTACCTTGAAGAGCTGACATGTACTGACTTGGCCATGCATGTCATAGACATGGGGAAGGGTGAGCCACAGTGTCCATGACATGACTCATGAGCAATATCTGAAAAAGCAATTGCAGAGATGCAAGCAGTAGTGGTTATCTGAAGACTAAGAGACTTAGACTTCTTAGTCATCGTGGTCTTCAAGCCAGGAGGAGAAATACATTTCAGTGGGACTATAAGGAACTAATGGAACCAAGTAAGGAAACAGAGTCAGATGAGTTCTCCATGACTCACACTGCCACCTGCTGGAGCAGCCAGGAAGCCATGAGGGCCTGACTATGGAAGGAGGAGATACAGGGAAATCAATGTTCATCGCACACCATGGGTTGTTTGAATTTAATGTACTCCCCTTTAGTCTGCTTGGATGTTTCTTCAATGTCCCAAAGGCTGGCCAATTGGCTGCTTAGAGCTTAAAATGACTTTGCCACAGCACATTTAGATTATGTACCCATCTTTTTAATCACCTGCGAATAGAACCAGAACATCTTTGGATGATGTTACAATGGATCAGGGTGGCTGGACAACTTAACAAGGCCAAGAGATGCCAAATTGGCCTGAATCAAGTATCTGCACATTGGGTGAGCCATGGGACTATCTCACTTCTGGAATCCAAGGTGCGTTTCAACTGATAGAAAGGGGAAGGCGTTTTCTATAATTTTTCCTTGCTTCTATGCCCCTCCCTGGCACAACCAGAGAAACAGGAGCAAGGACAAATGGCGTCTATGGATATGCTGCATCACCCCAGGCTGGTCTTGTTGGTTGGGGCAAGCCTAGTTGGAAAATAGGACCATTATGGTCAACATAATTGGATGTTCATCAGACTGGAGACAGGCATTGTGGAGTGCCAGAAGGATCAATTTTGGGGTCTCTATTCTTCAATAGTTTCATTAACAACTGGGAAGAACAAGTGGACCAAACAACTCTCAATCTACAAGACAGAACTAAAATCCCAAACAATCTTGATAGCTTAGAGAAATGAGCCAAATTTAGCAGAGACAAGAGTAAAATCAAATGCACATATATGGGATGGGAGAGACTGGACATGGTGATGGTCTTATGAAAAATGCTTTGTGTAATGGAATGTAGAATTGACCTCGAGAAGGTCTGAGAGATTCATTAGAGGGAGGAGTGATCTGTTAAAAGGGGGACTTGCAGAAAAGGTGACACAGCCTTGAGAAAGAAGGATGTATGAGAAAGAAACTCAAAAAACCTCATCTTTATTTTGTTTAGTATATTATGAGGGAGACAGGCTTTCAAAATTCTGTTACTCTACCTTACTACAATAAACAGCATTCATGGAATCCCCACCATGTCTGTTTCTTGCTTTGACCTACCTTGAATGGATGACTTCTTGGAATATTAGTGGCCTACAAATTGAATATGAGCATTAGTGTGATATGGATGCAAAGAGGACAAATGCAATTTTAAGTGGCATCAACAGACAACATTTCCAAATCACAGGAACCAATTCTGTTTTGCAGTGTATTTTAATTAATTAATATTTATTATATTTTAATTAATATTTATTCTGATTTTACTGTAAACCACTCAGAGTCACTCTGCAGTGAGATGGGTGGTGACAAATTTGAAATATCAATCAATAAATAAATTGTTCCATTTTATTTTGCTCTGGCCAAAATCCACCTTGGTAACTACATTTACTTCTAACTCCACATTTGATTCACAGAAATTTGAAGTAGTTTAGAGGAAGGCAAGAAGCACAATTAGGACACTGGAAACTCAGTCCTATGAACAGAGATTGAGAAAAAAACAACTGAGGACAGACTTTATAGCTCCCTTCAGATTTCACATCGTACAAGTTTTGTCTCCTTCATTCCTTCATACAGGACACAGAATAATGGATTTATGTTACAAGAAGGTAGATTTTATCCTTATGTTAGAAAAAAATGTCTATCAATAAAAACAGTTCATTGGTGGAATTAGTTACTAAGAAAGGTAGTGGACTTCTCTTCATGGAATGTGTTCAGGGAGACCCTAGGGCAGTGTTTCTCAACCTTGGCAACTTTAAGATGTGTGGACTTCAACTCCCAGAATTTCCCAGCCAGCCATGCTGGGAATTATATGTCTATGTTATATGTCAGTTATATGTCTAGAATACTTTAATTTGGATTGCTGCATTGAGCTGGAGTTGAACTCAGTGACCTACAGTACATAGACAATTCCAACGCTGTGTTCACAGGTTCTGTGCTGTGACACACTTGTGTGAAATACCTCTACCAGTTGGGTAAACAGATCAATCAGACTGTTGCATGGCTTACCTATTACATGACCCAATTTGGCCACACCTGAGGTAGAATCATTTGAGTCTCAAAGTAAACACTGTAAATAAAATGGGTCGGAGTGACCAGGATATTTAATTAATTAGGTGTGGAGTTAACAGCTCACGATGAGTGTTGGCATCAAATGAACGGTGTAATGAAACATGATTATGGTTTCAGTGACTCCTTCACCACTTGAGTGAAGTCTGGAATTAAATGGATGTCCTTGTATCTCCCTTCTAAACCCCCTGATGGAAGCGCTTTAAACCATGCCAAGGTTAAGCCCCTCCATAATATGAAGACAGTAATTTGGCTTACTCCCAGTGACTTTACAAAGGGACATCCAGTGTTTGAATCTCAATGTCCTCAATCTTCTTTGGGCCTCCAAGTCAATTTTTGACTCAGACAGTGTCTCCATTGCCACTGTAACTGAGACCTTCCACCTTGCTGCTGGTCGTCCTCTTCTTCTTTCCTTCCACCTTTCCCAGCATTAGAGTCTTCTCCAGAGAGCTGGGTCTTCCCATAATGTATTCAAAGTAGGATAATTTGACAAGATATCTAGAGAACATCTCTGTGTAGTATTACTAACACATGTGGCTGCAGGCTATCAACTTCTGAAATCCAACCAGAAGGGTCTTACAACCTGTCCTAATTCATGGGTGTCAGGTAAAAATGCACCAAATTTGTCACTTGATCTTGTCTATCTACCTATATCAGTGATGGCGAACCACTTGGGCTTGGCGTATCAAAAATTCAGAAAATGCCTAACCTGACCCTACTGGCATGTCACCCCCCCCTCCCCGAACAAAATGGAAACAATTCTTTGCATATTCATTTATTTAAAAAATATACAGTCCAATCATGTGTGGTGCTATATATTATATAAGGAAACATCAAATAATTACAAAATGAAATATGAGTAAAACAAACTCAGTTTCTTTGGTAACTCAAACAGGGAGAATAGTTGTCAGGTGTTGGTGAACACTGGCATGTCACCCAAAACATCATGGCCTGTCATCTTTGACCCATGTGTCATAGGTTCATCATAACTGACCTATAACCTAGGTACTTTTCTGCAATGTAGGTAACAACTGTAGGTAATTGTGTTGGCCCCATTGAGAAAAAAGTCTGCCATTCCTTGTCAAGTACAATTAAAGTATCTATTCCATCATGACCCTCTATCCTCATTTTTCTCTCTCTTTTTTTCTTTACTTCAGCTCCAGTTCATAGAAGAACTAAGTTCAACATCTTGGTTGCAAACTCATGATGCTCAGCCC
Source organism: Liasis olivaceus (assembly GCA_030867105.1). Taxonomy (NCBI): domain Eukaryota; kingdom Metazoa; phylum Chordata; class Lepidosauria; order Squamata; family Pythonidae; genus Liasis; species Liasis olivaceus. The sequence continues at coordinate 321,359,464 of CM061349.1, read as the reverse complement.
CTCTTTATATAAAAGTATTCTTCTTATAAACTTATGAAGGGTTTTATTTTCAGCAAAATCATGCTACCTGCCAGCTCCTATGCAGGGTTTCATGTGCATCTGTTTTTAGTAAGAGCCTTTAATAAGAGTGTGCTATCATTGCTTTATAAAATAAAACAGTATGTACCAGGAATTTATTCAATGGGAATATGTAGTCCTTGGCCAATTATGAGTCTTTCATGTTCTGTGTTAGTAAATGTTTATCAGCGTGATTGAAAGACAATTTTCATTTCTAAACCCATGGTGGGGCCGGAGGAACAAAATCAGTGTTTTTTCAACACTTTTTCATTTTTTTCCAATTTTGTTTTTGTTGAATACTTAACAAACATCAAATCACTGACTAATATAAATCCATAATGTGTAGGAAAAAAACAACTAAGAAGTAAAAAAGTAAGGGAAACAGGCAACAAACACCTTCATATTTGCCAGGTATCATTAGATTGCTGATGATAAATCTGTTATAATTAAGGTTTGAAAATGCCAGGAGTCTTGTTTGGCAACGTATCTCGGATATTGATTTTCAAACCTGTCTAAGCCTAGTATTCAACCCCATGGTTCATGGATTTTTCTCAAATGGGCATATGTCATTGTCTTATCTCTCCTCAGTTCTGATTCTGAAATTTCGTGGGGCCTTCAACTTGGCTAAGTTGGATGCGTTACCTTCTGCCGTCCTATGGGGATAGTATAAAAACATTTATGGGTAGTCCTCAACTTACATGTTTAACAACCATTCAAAGTTATGACAGCACTGAAAAAAAGTGACTTACGACCAGTCGTTGCACCTACAACCACCACAGCATCCCCGCAGTTACACGATTATAATTCAGGCGCTTGGCAACCAGCATGTATTTACGACAGTTGCAGTGCTCTGGGCTCATGTGATTGCCATTTGCAACCTTCCCAGGGGGTTTCCGACAAGCAATAAGGAAGTCAGATTTGCTTAATGACTGCAGCAAAAAAGGTCATAAAATTGGGTGCAACTCACTTAATGACCGCATTGCTTAGCAATGGAAGTTCTGGTCCCAATTGTGGTCATAAGTTGAGGACTACCTGTATGTACCAGCCCTTATGCTCATGTGGGGATAACTCTGTGGAATCTCTAAGTCACATGCTCCTTTGCTGACTCCTTTACAGGAAATCTCGGAAGACATATATCTATCCCATTTTAAAGAACTACTCTGATAGACAGCACAATGCTTATCTGACACTTCTATCTGACCAGGACCCTGGCATATCTTTCCAGGTTGCCCGATTGTTTGCCACTATATGTGTCTTGCGTCCTAGATATGACTGAAGATTAATCATTTGTGTGTGTGTGTGTGTGTATGTGTGTGTCTTTTCAAGTCAGTCTTGACTCCTGGCAACTGCAGCTTTCTTGGAAAGATTTCAGAAGTGGTTTGCCCTTGCCTTCTTCCTAGGGCTGAGAGAGAGCGACTGGCCCAAGGTCACCCAGCTGGCTTCATGCCTAAAGTGGGACTAGAACTCACCATCTCCTGATCTCTAGCCTGCTGCCTTCTCCACTAGTCCAAACTGGCTCTCTGTTACCTGTATTATTGTTACTATATTAATTAATTTTATGTAATTTTATTGTTTTATATCTACTTCTTAGTTATATTAATCATTATAGGTTTGGGTATTTTTTATTGTCGTGTTCTCAGGCCTAAAGGCTGTAATAAAGGATTTGATTTGATCTGGTCCGTTAGAGCTAAGACCACACATACCATCTGCCACCTATCCAGGAGTTCATGCTGAATCTTTTGCCAGCCTTACCTGGAATGGTAGGAATTGAATCTAGAATCTGGACAAATGTGGGTATGAAGGAAATACAGTACATGTAGTCCCCAGGATTAAGAATGCCTGGTTTAAGGACGACCCGTAGTTAAAAACGGAGCCTACTGCAGCAAACTTCGAGTTAAATACACAGTGATTCAAGTTCATTACACAATACTACTTATACAGTATTATACCATAATACTGTTCTGGCTTACATACAAATTCGATTTAAGGACAGACTTGGGAACCGAACTTGTTCTTAAATGGGGACTACCTTCATTATAAGAGGACACAGTGGCGCAGCGGCTTAATGACGCTGAAAGTTGCCGGCCAGAAATGGCTGACGCTTCGGCGGTTCGAGTCCAGCCTTTGCGTTAACAGGGTGAGCTCCTGTTTCCTCCCCAGCTGCTGTCAACCCAACAGGTTGAAAACTCACGTGAGTAGATAAATGGGGACTCTCACTCCGGTGGGAGGAAAAATGCTGGCAGCGCCTTGCACAGAGAGACGGGACCAGTTGCCGGTAAGTGCGAAACCGCGCTCGCCCGAAAAGGGCGCGAAGCAACGGAAACCCCGCCTCCTGCGCTCGCCAGCTGGGCTCTGCTCTAGGAAGGAGGCTCTGGCAAACCACTTCCGAAAAACAATTGCCTTGAAAACTGCAAGGATTCGTCCAGGCAGTCACTGCAGGGTCAGAAATGACTGAGCACAGACAAAAAAAAACAAAAACCTTCATTATACTCTACCATCCAGGTACTGACAGCCCTTTTTCCAGTGCATGCCATGTACAGCCACTAGATGGCAGCATTGGATCAACATTAAAGGCATTGACCAAATGTTCTGGTTTCTGGAAGCAAATGTTTTTATGAAAGCGAAAGAAAGCTCATTATTCTCTACTTTTGATACCCATTTCCAAATATTTTTATTTTATTTTATTTTATTTTATTTTATTTTATTTTATTTTATTTTATTTTATTTTATTTTATTTTATTTTATTTTATTTTATTTTAAATTCTACTCTGCCCTGCCCTGCCCTGCCCTACCCTACCTTACTTACCTCCCGCTTTACTCTACTTTGCTTTACACTATTTTGATAACACAAGCATTTCACCACACAGATTTGCCTCTGTAAGCACAAGTAACTTTCAGTCAGGACACTTCTGCACCCCAAATTTTAGACACTGAATTTAGAAGGAAATAGTCCTAAAATGTTAATACAGATTGTATATTATATCTCTTCCTTCCAAAATCATGACACTGGCTCCAGCAACCTCTTGTTAACTCTAATGCTGTGATGAAATCTGCTGTTCTTGGAAGTTTTCTTCATTGCAAAGGATTGTCAGCCACCCAAGCTTATGTATTTAAGATGGGCAACTGTGCAAATTCTCCAAATGAATAAACAAATGAATAAACCCATCCTTATTCTTCCTGTTAACACTACCAGCTTCCCATTCCTTCTCAGCTGAAACGGATAGGAAATAAACACAGTTAAACTCAAGCTGAACTCGATTCCTGGTGCTGCCTTCAATACATGCCTACCTGCTTTCTTCACAAGAATATGAGGTTTGCCACTAATTTCTTCCATCCACCCTGCCCCCCTCCCCCCCATTTCCTAGTTGGTCCTACGGCCCAGGGATTTCCTGGCTAGTATTTGGATGGGAAGGGGACGCGGTGGCGCAGCGGCTTAATGACGCTGAAAGTTGCCGGCCAGAAATGGCTGACGCTTCGGCAGTTCGAGTCCAGCCTTCGCGTTAACAGGGTGAGCTCCTGTTTCCCCCCCCCCCCCAGCTGCTGTCAACCCAACAGGTTGAAAACTCACGTGAGTAGATAAATGGGGACTCTCACTCCGGTGGGAGGAAAAATGCTGGCAGCGCCTTGCACAGAGAGACGGGACCAGTTGCCGGTAAGCGCGAAACCGCACTCACCCGAAAAGGGCGCGAAGCAACGGAAATCCCGCCTCCTGCGCTCGCCAGCTGGGCTCTGCTCTAGGAAGGAGGCTCTGGCAAACCACTTCCGAAAAACAATTGCCTTGAAAACTGCAAGGATTCGTCCAGGCAGTCACTGCAGGGTCAGTAATGACTGAGCGCAGACAAAAAAAAAAAAAATTGGATGGGAGGCCACCAAGATCAGACAAGGTTGGTAAAGTGCTGTCACCTAGTGGCAGATGCAGGCATACACTTAACAGAGCATACACACTGTGTTACACCTCCCCTGATACTCTGCCCTCTTCTTCCCCCCAGTTTCTGATTAGCCCATGCTTCATGCTTCTCCCTCCAGGGAGGGTGTTATAATGCAAGGCAAGTGGCAATTTTACAATGGGGAAAATTGGAGAATTGAGCTGGACGGGAGCTAAACACCATTTACCCCAGTTCCTGCCTGAACAGAATCAGACATCTGTTCCACTGACCTCCATTAGCTGATGATAGAGTTTCAGTGAAAGGTTTTCCTAGACCTACCTGAGCATTGATTCTTGGGCCTTTTGCACACAAAGGTGTATGTTCTACTGCCATGCAACCTGATCTTGATTTTAGTGGCAGTGTAAGATGCTAGTTCTCATGGTTCTAAATAAGAGCAATTTAAAATTGGACCTAGGAAACTGCCTTGTTGGGTATCGTAGATAATTCATCAGCCTCGGCAGCAGAGCAAAGCCACCTGAAGTCCCCAAATAGTCCCTGAACAAACATGCACCAATTCTAGCTGGAGGAGGTAGAAGTGTATTTATTTGTTTGTTAGACGTATATCCTTCCAGAAGCTCAAGGCAGGAAACATAGCTTTCCTTCTTCCATTTTTTTCCACCCAACAACAGTCCTGTGAGGTAAGCTGGGTAGCGAATAATGAGTCACCTCACGAGTTTCTGAAGGGAGAGTGGATTTGAACCTGGGTCTCCTGATTCAGCCCAACACCATAACCTTTAGACCACATCATCCTTCCAAACATGTGGGGGACTGTTCCTTGTCATCAGCCAGGGACAACAGGCTTTCTGAGATCAGCCTGATTAAACCTTCCAAATAAAGTTGTTCTACACTACAGAATTATTTTTTAAGTTGGAAATCCTGCAGACTCGATCCCGCAAGAATTATGAGGGCCAGGACTCTCGTTCCCCCTTTCCAAATCTCACTTCTTTGCAATGTTATTCTTGACCTAGAGAGGGCCACAAAGAACAAGAAAACCCATTTTCAGGGTCTGTATAGTTCCTGAATCTTAATTGCCATCCAGTATTTGATTTATAAGGTTTTAAATTTTCACTTTAGGGAAATAGTAGGCCTTCAGCCTGCTTGTTTATAAATTACAGCCAGAGGCTTCTGGTTATACATATCTGAAAGCAAAACAGAATATATGCCCCATTATGTAGCTTAATGAGCAAGCAAATGGCCCTCGCGATAAATCTACAGGTACCTCTGTGCCTTGTTCATAATTGCTTCTCTCCTTTTATTCGTAGCTGCTTTTTCCCTTCTCTTCTCGGATCCAAGGAAACTTCGGATTTCCTTTCCAGCATTGCATTTCAAAGGTCACAAGAAAAGGCTTAGATATGATATCTGATGTATTATGATCTACAGATATGACAGGAGAGGGAAGAAGATCAACCAGGAAAACAGCAGACTGGGAAGATACACCGCCCCCCCCGCCCAAAAAACCCCCCTGTGCACAATAAGCCAACATTTGTTGCCGTAGACCAGTGTTTCTGAACCTTGGCAACTTTAAGATGTGTGGGCTTCAACTCCCAGAATTCCCCAGCCAGCTGGCTGGGGAATTCTGGGAGTTGAAGCCCACACATCTTAAAGTTGCCAAGGTTCAGAAACACTGCCTTAGACATCAACCCTGGAATATCTGGGATGTCCTTGTTGACCTTGATATCTGCAGGACCCTGAAAACATGCCTTTTTGGTCACAGTTCTCCCTCTCTTAGAATAATATCTCCCTGGATATTCCAATGACCTCTCCTTTCTGTCTTGAGAAAGTTGGCAAAGATTTGGCTATTTCATACACCTTAAGGGCTGGGCTGCTTCAACTTACCTTTAGCAGTTTTTTAAAATGTTTCTGTCCTGGTGCACAAAACTGTTTGTATTGAAGGTTTTGGTTTTCATTTTTGACTCTTATGTATTTGTATGAACCTTAATTACGGATCTGGGAGTTGTGTGTTTGTCAGAGTCAGGTGATCGGACCATAAGCCTTATTATTAAGACACACACAAATCTTATTGAGGTCAATTGTCCTTACTCCAGCTAGGTAAGGGTAGGATTGCAGCCCAAAGCCAACAGCATGCTATTAATACATTTATGCCAGGCTGGGTAACTTTAGGAGACCTTCTCAACTTCTAGAAGATCAGAGAAGACCTTCTCATGATGTCACCAGAAAACATGGAATTGAATACTTCCAACTCAGTTTTTCTGGTCTTTTCTTTTTTTTTTTTTTGGGGGGGGGTGAAGTAGGAGACCTTGGGAAATAATTTTAGTTTTGCTTGATTATGTGCCATCAAATCAGTGTCCACACAGTGTCCACATTAGGGACCACACAGACCTTCTCCAAGATAATCTGTCCCCGGTCTGGCCCTTCAGGTCTTCCAACAGGGAGATTCAATGGTAAGAATGCCAAGGGGAATGAATATCTTATAAGACTCTTTACACTTGAAAATAATTTGGAAGAAGATATTAGGACCCCGGTCAGTGCAACACATCTCTAGGATTCAATTGAAATAGTCTAACTTTTTTTTTTTTCAGGTTTCTGCATGGTGCATGCAAAAAAAAAAAAATGCAGTTGCTTGAAAGAATACACTCATTGAAGGGACAGTGACTTGTAAAACAAGAGCATCATGGGGGGGGGGGGGTGTCATGCAAAAGTGTGAAAAAAGAGGGGCTACTTTAGTGGATCAAATAAGTTTTGCACTATTGTGAAGTCCAAAGCACTTCTCCCCAATCATTTCCCAATCATGTGATTAACTGACTGACTGACTGATTGATTGATTATGTGCCATCAAGTCGGTGTTGACTCTTAGTGACCACATAGATTTTTCTCCATGTTGATCTGTCCCTAATCTGGTCTTTTGGGTCTTCCAACGGTGTCCCCATTGCCACTGTAACTGAGCCCATCCCCCTTGCTGCTGGTCATCCTCTTCTTCTCTTTCCTTTCACCTTTCCCAGCATTAGAGCCTTCTCCAAAGAGACAGATCTTTGCATAAAGTATCTGAAGTCAGGTAATCTGAGCCTGATCATGTGTGCCTCTAGTGAGAATCAATCATGTACAACTCTTCAATCCTGTCTCTACTTCCAACCTCCCTTTGCTTCCCAAGCTTATATTGAATTCCAAGGCCCTCCTTCTCTAGGGTTTTTTTCAGCAATGCTGTTACCATCATTGTTAAGAGGGATCCTGCCTTTAAGAAATGATCAGAGGAGTTCTCCATCCCCTGGAGAAATTTGGAGATAGCCTTATCCAATACCTCTGCCCACAAATTGGGTGGAGAATTTCAAATGGCCATGTGTGCCCACCTCCAATTTCAGGAGGTCTTCAGAAACCACCACAAAGAAGCTTCAGGTTGTATATTGAGTTACATTTGTAATATTACTACTGCATTGATTTAATGGTAAAATATAGAGCCAGTGTGGCCTAGTGCAGTGTTTCTCAGCCTCAGCCACTTTGAGATGTGTCGACTTCAACTCCCAGAATCCCCCAAAAATCTTACTTTGGGCCTGAAAGCCCCCTGAAATGACCTTGGGTCAGTCATTCTCTCTCAGCCCTAGGAAAAAGGTAAGGGCAAACCACTTTTGAAAATGTTGCCTAGAAAGCTGCATGGGGACACCAGGACCCAAGAGTGATTCAAAGGCATTAAGAAAAAAACAGTCAGAATACATCAAACTTATTTGACGCTTTACTGCCATCTTCCCCATCCTGGGTTGAATTGCAACAGCCATCCTTCCGAATCAACCGGATGAAAGAAGAATAGACTTTGCAAAGTTTACCTTCATCATACGTTGAGAAAAAGATCCCACCCATTAGTTTTTGAAGAGATAGGAAAGATGCAGTGTTCTTCCAGGGAGATGTTAATATTTTCCCCTGCAGAACATCCCTGGAGTATGAAAATGTTAAAATGTTGTTGGATGGGCAGATTGTCAAACAGATTGCCTTAAACATCTCCGAATCCCCCTGAGATTTTCTTATGCATTTATACATTACATTATATACCTGCATCCCATTTTAATCTCCAAGCTGCCAGAGCATTTGATGTTTCTGTTTATCTTGCAGTTCCTTTTTCCCCCCCAGCAATATAATTTAGGCCAAGTGTCTGCAGTCACATTGTGCCTTAAGAGTTCAAAAATTAGGCCTAGGCTTCCTCATTGGACTACCATAAATAATAATCAGAAAGATTCAAGGAGTGCCTCATCAAAAGAGGGACTCGCTGACATCAACATCATGTTCATCATTTCCTTTCAGGATTAAAACTCGACACTGGAAATTAATTTTGGTGCATGCAGAAAGCCTTGTTTAACAAAGTTGTGATCAGAATGCAAGAAGAGACCTGATAGATTCTGTTCTAACATTCCCTTCTTATGTGGTCAACAAGATGGTCCCGGAGAACTCACCCGCAGTAGCCCTCTCCCTTGTCCCTATTTGGAGACGTGACCATCATGTTCCTGAAGGTAAAATATAGCAGATGTGATCAATAGTCAACGAGAGCTTTTCGCTAATTTGTCTTAGGCTTTCAATCTTGGAAAGCCAAGCCAAGTCACAAAAAGCAGGAAGACAGCAGGAAAGCAAGAGAAGAAAATCTGATGTTTCCTTTATAGTCCCAGGCTGGAGGTCTCCATCTGCCTGCAGAAGCAAAAAAGGAAAGGAAAGGAAAGGAAAGGAAAGGAAAGGAAAGGAAAGGAAAGGAAAGGAAAGGAAAGGAAAGGAAAGGAATGGAATGGAATGGAATGGAATGGAATGGAATAGAATAGAATAGAATAGAATAGAATAGAATAGAATAGAATAGAATAGAATAGAATAGAATAGAATAGAAAAAATCTAATGTGGTCCCGATATACTTTTCTTCAGACCACAGAACTTTCCTTGAAATCTGCATATTAATAAAACAATGCTTGTGCCTAGAAATTTTTTTTTTCAGCCGCAGTTCTTCCTACTCCAGTAGTACGCTGGCCACCGGCATCTATAGGGAAGGGTCAAAATCATCAAGATGATGGATAGAGATTTATGATGCAAATTCCACTCTTTTCTAGTGTATCACCATGCACATTCAAAAGGGAGGGGCTTGCATCGCAAAGCTTTGTCCACCATCTCACTAATTTTGACACACACAGGGGCACACCCACCCCCCTGCTGATGTGGGTCACCATTCCTTTGCACTTTTAGGCTCCAAGGGAAGAGCTTTTCATTCATCCCGGCCTTTTAAATAACTTAAAAAAAAAAGTTAGGTTGTTAAGTGCTGTGATTATCTACCTCTCTACTTTCCATTCTACTATTGTCCTTTTATATTGTATCTGTACTGAATTTCAATTTATCTCATGGGCTGCCCTGACAAGGAAGCCTGATGCAGTCAGCAAGCAAGGCTAGAGAAAGGTAAATTTCTGTTGAATATTAGGAGAAACTTCCTTACATTAAGAGGCATTTGACAGTGGAACCAGTCAGCTAGGGAGATTGAAGAAGTGGGCAAAGTTTGGGAATACTTTCATTTCTCATCTGTTGGGGGTGCTTTCATTTGTATTCTTGCTGGTGCTTCCATTTTCTCCTTCAAGGTGAATTCAGTTCCAGGTGACAGAGCCATGCAGCTTCCTCCGTTACATATGAAAATATTTCTCCAGGGCCTTCTAGGATGTTTGTTGCATTTCATTTTATCCTTCATCATTGGGTGTCCCTTCCAAGAGCGAATCAGCTCTGATCCTTTTTGATCAGCCAAGTCACCTAGCTGGGAATCTATGAAATAATGAAACTAAATCAGTAGGAACTCCGTGTTTTTTTTTTTCTTTTTAATAAAAACCACAACAGTGAAATGACTTTATCGCTTCAATACTGTCAAGAAGTTCCTAATGGCTCAGCTGATCTTCCCAAGAACCCTTTGAGGTAGGCTGAAAGAAAGAATAACAGATTCAAGGCTGCCCAGTGAGCTTCAGGGCTAAATAACAACCTGGACTTGAATGATCAGACTCAGATATGGGTGTTTGCCTTAGCAAAACCATTTTCCTCTCTGCAAAAAAAAAAGGGGGGGGCGGGGAGTCTCTTCTAAAGAAGCATTGCAGCGATCCATGGCTGGTAAGTACTTGCATTAAACTGATTCCTTAATTGATTGGGAGCCTTTAAATTAATTGGTGAAGAAGAGCTGACTAGCTTCCAGCAGGAATCCTTTGGCAGGATATTGTTCTGCTTTGTGTTTCTTTGGTTTAATGCGGTGTTCCAGCCTGCGTCGGTTTATTGATCTCTTCTCTGCTGATGTCTGCTTTTCAGGATGACGTTTTGCTCCAAAATTGATGTTAGGTGTTCGTTTGTCCAGGCACCTTGTACAGCTTGGAGGAATTGAAATCCGGCAAGCCATACACAGCTATCAATCCTCATTTCACGTTGCTTAACACCTTGGCAGTGGGGGGAAAGGTTCTGGCAGCGCTGCTCTCCAAACAAATGTTTTTGTTCATGCTACACCGGTTCATCTTCATTTAATCTGATTAAGTGAAATTCCATCAACATAACTAGCATTCCCAGAAAAGGGGGCTGGAGAATGACCCCTGCAAATTCCTTTAAAAAAAAACAACTATTTTTTATTAAAAGAAGATTTTACAGAGATTTAAAAAATGATGGAAACATAAAAGAAGTAGAAGAAGAAAGACATTGTAACAGGGTGTCAGAAAAAGTGAAGGAAAATAAGAAGGAAAGAAAAAGTAAGATATCTAAGGAAGCAACTTCCGATCTTCTTTGCAGCAGTTACAACATTGCAGTGACCATCTCCACTCTCCCATATTTAATATCATGGTTCCCTTCCTCCCACAGACAAATCTTTTTAATCAGTAAATCCTGAAATCACCAATTCATTTTTATCCATTTTCAGCAAAAAGTCCATAAAGGGTTTCCAGTCTTTTGTAAAAGTAGTTGAAGTTCCCTCCTTAATCAAACAAGTCAGTTTAGCCACTTCTGCAAACTTAGCCATCTTCGTAAGCCATTCCTCCATTATTGGTGTTTCTGTAGTCTCCCAACTTTGTGCACATAATAGCCTCACTGCAGTTACCATATAAAAAACCAATCATCCATGAGCAACCTCTGCAAATTCCTGGGAGTGTTTTGCTCAGTCCAGAAGTTGCTACATTGTTTGCTGGAACAATGTACAGGTAGTCCTCACTTAATGATCACAATAGGGACCGTAAAATTGGTTGTTAAGCAGGGTGGTTGTTAAGTGAGTCACCATGTGACCGGACCCAATTTTATGACCAGTTTTATGATGGTTGTTAAGCAAATCACGTGGTCACTAAGTGAATCCAGCTTCCCCAATGGATTTTTTTGTTGAAATCTGCTTAACAACCATGTGATTCACTTAACAACCATCATAAAAAATGTTGCAAATCACAATCACATGACCATGGGGGTGATGTGACAGTTTGCAACAGTCGTAAGTGGAAGTACAGATCATAAAGCACTTTTTCTGAGGCCGTTGTAACTTTGAACCATCGTTAAACGAATAGTTGTTAAGCGAGGACTACCTGTACACAGTTTAGAACTGCTTAAAAAAAGCTCTCTTGATCAGGAGCTCCATCACTAACTTCCATCTAGAATGTAGGGTTTTTTTGGGGGGAGGGAGATATAGTATGCTTGAGGACCATCCCACTTCTATTATGTCATAACATTGTGAAGGGAGAAACTCCGTGCTTTTACTTCTTCTATGCAGAGCTTCTTGCCTTCAAGGGGAAGAACTGACATTGAATTGATTAGAGCAGTGTTTATCAACCTTAGCAACTTTAAGATGTGTGGATTTCAGTTCCCAGAAATCCCTAGCCAGCATGCTGGCTGGGAGAATTCTGGGAGTTGAAGTCCATATGTCTTAAAGTTACCAAAGTTGAGAAATGCTGGATTAGAGGTAAACACAGGAAATTTGATAGATGGGTTTGAATCTATGTATTGAAAGTTCTCCACTGTCAATTAGTATAAGGGGGGGGGGGGGTTGTGTGCCCATTCTGATGGGTCCTTTAATACACTAGGTTATTAAGCATGCATATGCATTCTGTCAGTCCAAAACGGAAATAGTAATTAATGATCAAACAACACAATGCATTAAATTATATTTGAGACTAATGGTATTGGGGCCATCAAATGATAAGCAGTTGGCAATTTAAGGGGGATTTAGTATGAAGAATAGGTGAGGCTAGATGAAAGGCAATCAAATAAGAAGCCGTTAATTATCTATGAGAATTTAGCACATTATTCAATTCAGTGAAAGAAAGAACAGGAGTTCACCCAGTTGCAGGGGAAATGGGAGGTATTAAATTTATGAAGGGTTTAGCTGTGGAAGCAGAAGACAGAAAGGGAAATGCTGAGACTTTTCCCTTGAAAACATGTCCTAAATTACAGCAAAGAAAAGAAAGAGGCTCATTGTTATAGTGAACAGGAAAGAAATATACAAGAAGTAGGATTCACATATACACATCTTTGGCATTCTCTGTACTGGCAAATCGGGAATAATATAAAGAGAAGGTTTTTGGATTGAAGTCAAGAGGCAAAGAGAAATGAATCCTCCTTTTTTTTTTTAAGAAGAATTTTCAGTTGATAATTAGGAAGAGGAATGATATGAGGGATTCCATTAGGCATTTGTTTGGGGGCAATCTGTTTACGGCACTATTTTACCACAATTATGGTCAGAATGAGTCAGAAGCTGAAAGGAATTGGTGAGCAAAGCAAAAAAATAACTGCGAAGTATAACATTCGATTATGTGCCATCAAGTTGAGGTTGATTCTTAGCAACTCCATGGATAAATTTTCTCCAGGACAATCTGTCCCCCACCTGGCCCATCACATCTTCCAACAGTGGACCCACTGGCATTGTAATTGAGTTCATCCACCTTGTTGCTGGTCATCTTCTTCTCTTTTTCCTTCCACCTTTCCCAGCATTATGGACTTCTCAGGGAACTGGATCTTCAATAGAAGCGAATATGTGCAGCTCAAGGTTGAACTGTGGAGTCCTTGGGGTTCTCTGAGCTTGGAGAACCCCAAGGACTCCACAACTGGATCTTCACATAAATTGTCCAAAATACAATAAATCGAGCCTGGTCACTAGTGTCTTAAGTAAGAATTCTGGATTGGTTTGTTCAAGGATCCATTTGTGTGGGTTTTTTGCCCATCCATGGTATTCTCAAGAGTCTTCTCCAATCACAAAGTTCACAGCATCAATAGTCTTTCTTTCCTACGTCTTCAACGTTCAGCTTATGCTTCCATCAAGCATCATGGAGAAAAACATTGTCTGCATGATCTTTGTAGGTACAGACACGTCAAAACATCTGACAGGAAAACATCTACGGACAAGACTAGAAAACAAGGCCTGGCAATGTTCAGCTGAAAAGCGTAAATACAAGACAGTAACTCACACTCTTCCAGCTGCTGAGAACACCTTGTCCTTGTTAGAGGCAGCAGTGGAGGTCTCCCAAAATATTCCAGCTAATGCCCAGAACACTTCCCAGGATGTCCTATGCTGAAGCACATCTCAGAAGGGTTTTCTCAGCTTATATAGGAAGCATTGCACTTGGTCATATTGAATTAAGCACCCATAGTGTTTATACTTTCTGCTTAGTAGTTATCAAAAGTTTCTGTGAGATAGTGCCAGATCATCCACAGGTGGTTGACCTTGGCAAAACACTTCTAAAAGAAAGAGGTAACACTCCTGAGCTACGATGCATGCAAACCTAGTTAATAGGGGGAAGCAACAATGGTGGTGGTGGGTAACCATGCCTCTTCCCCATAACTGTCATATTCTGTTCTAACGATTAAGCCATGGGACCGTAAGGGCGCAAACTCTATCATCAAATGAAGTGAACTCCTTCCCCCCCAAAATTCCAAAAAAACTTTCTGAAAAAGCTCTATTATGATTTATCTTACTTACTGCTGAACGTTCTGTACAAACAGATTTTTTTTTTAATTTATAAAAGGAGCTTACCCTGCAGAAATCTTTCAGAAGCCTATGTTGGGGAAATGCACAGGACAAAACATAAAAGCAGAGTGATTTCTAGCTTTAAAAATCACTTTGGAGGCAGTTATGTGAACAGTTACGCAATTAGGTTAATGTATCCAGGGCCTCCTGTACAAAAGCTTATGCTTTTTAATAAAATGTGTTAGTCTGAAAAAGTGCTACCAGCCAGATTTTTGGCTTCTGTTTGGAGGAGTTGCAAACATAGATGTCTGCTTTCTTCCTTTTTCTTTTTTCCAAAAAGATTCTCTGCAAGGGACTAAGGAGGTGGGAAGAGGATCCGGTCTGCAAGGGAATAATCCTTAGTCCCCTGCAGATATATTTCCCCCCTTAGCCAGTAAGGTACAGTGAAAAAGACAGGGCTTGTCAGCTGACAGTCAGAACCCCAAACCCTCTGGATCAGGGTTTTCGGGATATATTTTTTTTTTAAATTCTGCATAGCTTTCCAGTCAATTCTGTCTCGTTCTTTGGTGTCAGACTATTAGCAACTTTACTGATGTTTGGGGCAGCTGTCTTATTTTTACAGATCCTTAAGGTATGTGTAAGTGCATGTATGTAGAAATGTGTATATTATCAGTTATATAAATAAATAATACTGATATATGACATTTCTCTGGATAATGTTTAAAAGCAAACTTCTCTACACCACCTATCCTGAAAGAAAGCCACACTTCATTGTTCACCCCTTTGCAGAATTTTCCTTTGTAATTCTTCTAGGGAAAGGCATATAAATACGCATATACTGTAGATTGGGAAAGTATATAAAGTCCCATATATCCATTCTTGAAAATGGTTGGAGAAAGAGCATGAAAACATCCATGTCCTAAAACAAGGGAGCCAGAAGTGGACCCATAATGATTGAGGCCAAAGATTTGGGAGACTTCTTTGCATTTTGGATGGTTTAAGAGGGAACCTAAGATGTAAATCAGAGCCTTAATTTACAGGTGTTTAAAGAACCCATTTTGCCGTGTAAAACTTCGGAAATACTGTCCCACCATAGCCCTCCTCTTTCCTCACCTGCTTTTGACGTTCAGCCCTTATACTGCCCCAAGCCTGCTATAGCCGTCATCCAGTGGATGAATTGCACACTGTGTACTAGAAGACTTCAGAAGAAAGTAGTCCCACATGTTTGTGATGACCTGGAAAGGCACAATCATGTGGACCTGGGAAAAAGTGAAAGTGAAAAGAATGACTTGAACCCCTTATCATGGCTTCATCTACTTCTGGGTCTGACATGGGGGAGATCTGTCTCCCCACACTTGTTAGATATTTCCTACCAGTTCGGAAAATTTCATGAAAATTGCCTAACAACTGGTTCCCGTGGAAACCTATCTTACGTGTTTTACGGTGTAGATTTACCAAGCTGGAGACTGGGCCAGGTTTGTTTTGAAGTGACCGACACTGAAAATTCCTACTCACAAAAATATGATAGGAAACTCAAAACAATGCAACTTGATTTTCTTATAAGGCGGTTCACTCTTTTGTTTTATTCCACATATCTATTCTGTTCATGGTTTGCACAAACAGAACCTCATTGTTTTTCTATCATAAACCTTTCAAAATCTGTGTTTCTTTTAGTTCAGTGCTGAAACAAAAGAAATAGATTTTTTCGATAGTACATCTGACAGCTGGCACAATGTTTCTCAACTGATTTTTTGCTAAGTGAGTTGAGTTGATGCTTCTCTTTGGGCTGGGGAAAAGTTAAAGGGGAAAAATGGGAGTGTTGCACTTCACAGAGACTCAAGGCACAAAGGCAGCCTGATTGTAATGCTGTTGAGTGTCAAAAAATGTAGCACCCAAAATTGCTATTTCAACAGTGTAATTTATGGTACCCTGATGGCCATAAATGGTTCCTGGGGATTATATATTGCCCTCTATTCTTTAAGAAGAACAAGGATTAGCTTTAAGCAGATCACTCTCTGGGATTGAGGGATAAATGTGTTTGGTTCATGTTTTCATCAGAAGTCATTGTTTCTCTCTGTTCTGCATTGGTCAAGCAGTACCTAGGACATTGGGTCCACATTTTAGGAAGGACATTGACAAAGTGGAGCATGTTCAGAGGACAGCAACCAAGGCAATAGGGAGCCTGAAAGGAAAACTTTATAGGAATTGTAGCAGAAATTGTTAAAGCCATAGGGTGGAAAGCTGGAGAGCCCTCTGGCTCCATCTCCTGCTTTGGATCAGCATATTGGTAGTTTCTACCACCATCCCTACTTTCCAATGGGGTCTCATTTGAGCTCCTCTCCCAACCCCTGTAGTGTGACATAGAGGGCTTTCACAAACTGTGCTCCTTTTTTGGAGCCTTTGCACAAATCCATCTTGTGTGCCAGTTGCACCCATTCCTGGACCAGGAGGGCTTGTTCACAGTTAGTCATGCCTTAGTCACCTTCCGGCTGGATTACTGCAATTTGGTCTACATGGGACTGCCCTTGAAGGCCATCTGGAAGCTGCAACTGGTTCAGAATGCAGCGGCACATACAGTTTTGGGTGCTCCACAGTTCACTCGAGTAACACCTGGGTTGTGTGAGTTGCAATGGCTCCCAGTTGCTTTCCAGGTGCCATTCAAGGTGCTGGTTATCACCTCTAAAGCCCTACATGGCACAGGGCCAAGTTACTTTTGGGACTGCCCTTCTGTGAGGGTATCTGCCCATCCTACTAGGCCATATAAGTCCTGTAAATAACTAAATAAAATAACGGTACAGATAAACAGGAAAACAATATTAATAATGCAACCTTTTCACTCTGTAGCATAGAGTTGTGTGGCTAGAAGGTCCAGCCTTTTTTTTGCTTATCCTGTGAGAGATAAACCTAACTTACAGGAGATTACAATCAAACTTTAGTAGAAGAAATGAGAAGAGATATGAAGCCCTTTTTACTTTAAATATAAAATGCAAATATTTGGTGTCAAGGAAAAAAAGGTAGCTTTCAGAATGCCCAGTTTCATAGGAAAACAGCTGCTGATAACTTGGACAAAGAGAGAAAAGGGGAAATTCCAAAATGAGAACAAATGTTCCTGTTAGACCACAAGATGGTACTGATCTGCTACAATCAAAAGATATTGCTCAGGACCTTACAGAAGGAAAGGAGATTCTAAGGAGAAATTTTGATCTGAAGAGGCTAATGATAAAATCAAGAATGCATACACTATCTAATCTGGTGTAGGATAATAAAAGACTTTAGCGCAATGGAGTAAAACAGATTAAACCTAAGGCAACATCTCTTCCTAAACATTATACAATACAATACAAATACAAATACTTTAATGACCAAGTATAAAATATATACAAGGAATTTGTCTTCGGTGATGAACAGCAAGATCAACGGTGGGTTTGGATAGCAACAGAAAAATAATAAACAGTAACAATAACACTGCCCAGTAAAATAACTTTTCCAAAGGGAGAAGCCACTGTCCAGTACATATCAAGTCATATAGTATTTAACAGAGCAATGGCACAAGGGAAAAAACTATTCTGATATCTAGATGTTTTAACATATGGAGCTCTATAGCGCCGTCCTGAAGGAAGAAGTTGGAACAGATTATATCCAGGATGAGAAGAGTCTGCAGATATCCTCTCTGCCCTCCTTTTGACCCTCACAGTATATACCGTATTTTTCCATCAATAAGACGCCCCCATGTACAAGACGACCCCCACTTTTCCAACCCAAAATTAAGAAATCAATATTTTAAAGATAGTGCAGAACACATTTTTATTTAGTAATTAGTTAACATTGACCTGATACACTCGGTGGGAGGAGGTCCAAACCGTCTCTCTGCAGCTCTGTTTCCAGGCTCTTTTGCATAACTGATTACATTCAAGCACGAGTGAAACTGCCGATAGCTTCTCTCTGCAAACAGCCTTCTCTAATTGGTTTGTTCAGCATCAGCTGACGTCAGTTACATAAGGCTCGTGATTGGAGGAAGTCTGTTTGGGAGACAAGCTATTTCACTCGTGATTGGAGGCTGGCAATAGGAGGAAGCCTGCCTGCAGAAACAAAGTATGGGCAGTTTTGCAACCGTGAGGTTCTCTCCTCAGCTGACTTCCTTGAATAAGATGCCCTTCGATTTTTAGGGTAAGGATTTTAGAAAAAAGTATCGTCTTATAGTTAGAAAAATACGGTAGTTCTTCTATAGAAGACAGGCGGGTTGCAATTATCCTTTCTGCAGGCTTAACTATCCGTTGGAGTCTGAGTCTGTCCTGTTTGGTTGCGGAATCAAACCAGACAGTTATAGAGGAGCAGATAACAGACTCAATGACTCCCCTGTAAAACTGTACCAAGAGCTCCTGGGATAATTTAAACTTCCTGAGTTGCTGCAGGAAGAACATCCTTTGCTGTGCCTTTTTAATAATGGCTGTAATGTTAAACGTCCATTTCAGGTCTTGGGAAAGTATAGAACCCAGGAACTTGAAGGACTGTACCACTGATACTAGGCTGTTGAGAATGTCTATATTTTAGAGACAGCTGTTTCTTGAAAAATATATCTTCTCTGTTTCAGTTATTCCTGGGAATTCTCATAATTCTGTACATTCTGAAGAAATAAATAGGATTCCAGTTCTTTTTCCAGCCTTGGTCTATAGTTTCTCCCTTGCTTTTTAAGACAACTCCAAATGTTCCTTCTCCAACCTAGAGGCAGGGGCTCAAGTAATTTGTCATAGTACCTGACCCAAAGCGACGCCTCACTTGAAGAATGTTGCTTGACCTGATGGCAGGAGGTTGACGCTCTGCACAGTTGTGAACCCAGGCACAGGATCAGGCAGAGGCATTACCCTTGAGTACAGAAAACTTTGAGGAGACAGGAAAGCTACCTTCAAGTATCTGAAGAGCTTTCACAGATGAGGCAGAATTGTTCTGATTTGCTCCACAAGGCGGGGCGAGACACAGAGGTTTTAAGTTAAAGGAAGTAGACTTCAGTTGGATATCAGGAAAAGTGTCTAAATGGTAAGAGCTCTTCAGTGACAGAACAGACAGCATTCTCCTTCACTGGAGGTGATTAAACAGAGGCTGAATTGTCATCTTCCAGGGATGCTGCAGAAGAATATTTCTTTATTGGGCAGGAGGTTGGATTAGATGTTGTCAAAGGTCCTTTCCAGTCTTTCCATTCTGTGATTCCATAGCAACATTTTTTTTTCTATTACAGGTAGTCCTCAACTTATTACCACAATTGGGACCGGAACTTCTGTCTCTGATGCAGTCATTAAGTGGGACATGCTCCACTTTATTACTTTATTTGCCAGAGTTGTTAAGTGAATCACATGGTCATTAAATGAATCTGGCTTCCCCCATTGACTTTGCTTGTTGGAAGCCCCCTGGGAAGGTTGCAAATAGCAATCACATGACCCCAGGATGCTGCAACCATCATAAATACATGCCAGTTGCCAAGTGCCCAAATTTTGATCACGTGACCACAGGAACACTGAGACAGTCATAAGCATGAGAACCAGTTGTAATTCACTTTTTTTTTCAGTGCTGTCATAATTTCGAGCAAATGGTCATAAGTCAAGGACTACCTTTGATAAGGGAACTGGCAACTGCAGGAGTTGGTAGACACTCATTTGCCAGTGTAGTTAAACACTGGATGGGCATCTGTTTGGACAATATACTAATAGGTTCTTTCACTGAGTAGAAGGTGGACTACATCTCCAAATCAGGTGAGGTTTGGTTGTGTGATTACTAATTTTGTCTCCATTGAACTTCAGAGATTCCAGTTGAAGGTAAGAATAATCTGAAAGAGGAGGGCAGTTGGAAATGGAATCAGTGACCCAGAGAACTCATAGATTCCCTTTCCAGAAGAAGCTAGATGACCATCTGTCGAGGATTATATGGAATTCCTGCCTAAGAGCACTTTTTTCTTTCTTTCTTTCTTTTCCTGTTTGGTTTGTTATTGTTTGTTATTATGTCCTTTTTATTTTGTTCAAAGTTTGTTTTTGCATATTTTTTGTAATTCGATTTCTTGAATCTCTGTGGTTGTGTGTGTGTTTAATTTGTAAATAAATAAACAAAATAGAATTCCTGCATAAAATAGGGTAAGGACATGATTGCCTAAAATGGTGTTTCTCAAGCTTAGCAACTTTAAGAGGTGTGGACTTCAATTCCCTGAATTCTCCAGCCAGTATGCTGGTCGGGGAATCCTGGGAACTGAAGTCCACACCTCTTAAAGTGGCCAAGAATGAGAAACACTGGCCTAAAAGGTCATTTCCAAGTCCCTGGGAGCCCTTGTGGGTTAAAAGAGTTGGGGGAGGGGGCTCTGTTCCCATTTGGATTTGAGTAACATTTCGATTTGAGATAAGGAAAAATGTCCCTCTTGATCCCACATGAGGCCCAAGAGGGCTGTGGTATCACTTAGGATTTGAAAGCATGAGCAACAGGAAAGGAGAGAGACTCAGCTATCTCTGTCCTAGAGTTGGCTTAGATTCCCCACTAGCCATTTATCTCTAGTAGGAGGGTCCTATACTGACAAGGAAGTTGGACTAGATTGATCTCCAAAATCCGTTTCATTCTATGACAGTGTTTCTCAACCCATGCATTCTATGAATGTTTCTCAGCCTTGGCAACTTGAAGATGTGTGCACTTCAACTCCCAGAATTCCACAGCCAGCATGCTGGCTGTGGAATTCTGGGAGTTGAAGTGCACACATCTTCAAGTTGCCAAGGTTGAGAAACACTGTTCTATGATCTTACTGCTGTCACCATTGTAGATCTCTGGCTGAAGCTGGGGCCCCTAGTCAGGCAAAGTTCTTGACGTGCTGCTCCATCCCTTCCATGTTTAGTCACAAAACAAAGCAATTTTGTTCTAATAAAAACAAATGCAAGAAGAGACGTTTTCAGGCAGGCTTTGAAGCTTATAATGCCATCGTGTTCAGCCACCAAGGGAAATACTAGAAATGAATTCTGCTCTAATTTGCCATCCTGCCATTTCTGGAGCATGAAATTGAGTGGATCACCTTGGAGTTTCACTACTGCCAGTGGTCATCCTTTTGCATCTGCAATCTGTAAACATAAACCTCTGATGCATAACAGCTGGTGATTTGGGGACTGAATTAGGGAGAAAATGTCTTAATGTCTTAAAACTGTCTTCTTCATACCAAACCAGGTGAATTAAATATCTTAAGGTTGTATTCGCACATTATGCGAAACTTGGTTGCTTTATCATTGGGTCATTTTCTGGAGTCAAACGGTTGTGTGAACCTTGTTCAGTGTATGTTATACAGTACCTTCCACCCCCAATGGTTATTTTAATCATCGAGTATTTTGCACAAGGTAAATAGGCCAACGCATTCATCTTAAACATTCATCTTCTAACTTCTTTCTTTTGTCAATATTTTCATTTATGCTCAGATAGTTCAGAATTACTATACTGAAATTTAATTGGGAAGATCAGGAAGCTGCCAGTGGTCCCTTTATTAGGACTATGGGATCTGGACTGCCACATTTTGGGTCAGTGTTTCTCAACCTCAGCAACTTGAGGATGTGTAGACTTCAACTCCCAGAATTCCCCAGCCAGCATGTGATTGGAGTCCACACATCTTAAAGTTGCTCAGTTGAGAAACACGTTTCACTATTGCCCACTGGGTGGCAGCAAAGGCATATAAAAAGGAGCCAATCCTTTGCTGCCATCTGATGGACATCCGTGGTTTTGCATCCCAAAACTGGTGGTTCTATTTTGTATCAATTTTTTCCTTCTTCCAACTGACAAAGCAATACATTGTAGATGCACAGTCATGAAAATAAGGCTGTAGCCCTAAAGTGAATGGATGTGGGGGAAGACAAGGACATTATCTTTCCAACACACACAATGGGTTTTGAACACATTGCAATGGTTAATTCATAAATTATTTGTAATCTGTCTCACAGATAATCTGCATCTGCATAACCAACCAATCTTCCCTTCCTCTCCACCTCACTGCAATTTAATTTCTACATCAGCCTAGCCACTCTCTGCATCTGATGAAATGACATGCAGCTCCCAAAAGCTTCTGTCTTTTAATAAAATGGGTTGGTTGGAAAAGGTGCAACCCCATTCCTGATTTTTTGCCACTGTAGATTAACATGGCTCTCTTCCTACAATATCTTCCCAAGAGACTTTATCATATGGTTGCTCATTTCTTCTGTAAGACAAACTGTAACCTGTAACCACCCAAGGGTGGGGGGCATATTTCTTGTAGTCAGAGGCCATACTTGAATTTCTTTTTTTTTCCTTCCAGAAGAAACAGGGGCCATGACTAGTGACCTCACCAGATTCAATGGGGCCAAACATGCTGACCTAATTTTTGCAGGAATGGGAGGAACAAGGTACCCACTGTGCCTCTTAAATCCCAGTTACTGTTGTTAAGCGAGGACTACCTATATTCTATTTTTTAATTTTATTTGACTAGGCTTATATGCCATTCTAATCACAACCAATTCTGAGTGGTGTACTTACCCAGTACTATAGTAAGATCAAAACACAACACACAAATCTTCATAAGAAAAATATATTAAAAAAATATAGACATTCTTGTGGGAGGAATTAAAATCAAGTCCCCAGACCCCCAAAGCTGAAAAAGCCAAGTCTTGAACTTTTGCCAAACCCCTAAGAACATTGCAGCTGATCTCCAGGCATATGCTATTCCAGAGAAGGGGGGAACCTGCCAAGATCTTCCCTGGAGATCAGGATTCTAAGGGACCCTTTTCTTCCAGGCGTTCATGGACAAGCAGAAATCTCTGAGAGCAGGGAGTCCCAAAGACCCTAAGGTCCTGAGCCATGTGGTCTTCAAAGGTGACAACAATACCTTGAATTCCAGCCAGTAGCAAACTGGTAATCAGTACAGTTCTTGAAACAGTGGTTTTATGTTGGATAACTGCCCAAGTCACTTCATTCTGGATCAGTTGAAGCTTCGAAGCTTCTAAGGTCTATCTTCTTGTGGGTGTGTAGCCATGTGTTCTCCTGGGGCAAAACTCTGCGCTCTTCTCCCCATGTCTCTCTCTCTCTCACTCTGTCTCTCAAGGCCAAGATGGAAACATTCTTTCTCTGCTTGTCCCATTTCTTGCCTGGTCCTCTTTGCTGCCCAACAAAGATCTCCATCTTTCTTCTAACCTTGTTTTCTGCCTTAAGCTGGGGAAAGACATTGTGCTGTGACTGCTGTTACAATAAGAAACAGCTGCTAATCTGATTGACATTGGTTTGTTGAATGGACGGCAGCAAAAACCTGGGTCCAGTAATATATAGATTAATTTGGCTTGTTGGTCCATTAAATACATTCATTTAGTCCAGCTGGTTAGGACTGTCCAATTCTAGACTGGATTTTTCTTCAGCAAGCTAGTAACAAATCTGTTCAACTGTGGATCTGTCTTACCTAATAAGCAAGCCAATCATGCTCTGGCCTATCAGACGGCTTGGAACTTGCTTCATATTTCAAGGAATTGTTCCTTATTTAGGATTTAAATGTCATGTTCAAGATAGTGGTTGTGTTCTCACAATAGGGTTATCTTAATTATGATAGTCTTGATTTTATATTTAAAATATCTATAGATGTTTCACTATTGTACAGATCTCAATGCTAGGATTTTTTCCCTTATATTTAAACAAAATGTGGATAGCTGCATCTTCTGCCAGTTATCTCTGACCCTCATGACTGGAGCAATGGAAACTAGTTCCTGACCTACTTCTCTATGACACCCTTTCTGTACCCAATCAATGATACAGAATCATAGGGCTAGATCTTGGGGGTCTTCTAGTCAACCCCCTACCAGGACAAGAATCCTTAGATCATCCTAGAGAAATAGCTGTCCAACCTTGCTTGAAAATTTCCAGTGGTGGAGCACCCATGACTTCAGGAGGCAGGTTATTCCACTGTATAAGAGCTATCATGGTCAAGAAATTCCTCAGTATTACAAGTTTGCATCTCCCTCTGCCAAACTTCCACCTGTTGGTTCTTGTCCTACCCTCAGGAACTATGGAGAATAAATCTACAACCTCTTCCTTGTGACAACCCTTCAAGTATTGGAAGACTGCTATCCTGTTTCTCCTTCGCCCTCCCTTATTTAGCTAAACATACTAGTTCCTTTAATCAGTCTTCATAGAATTTAGCTTCAAAGCCTCTCACTATCTCTGTTATTCTTCTCTGCCCTCTGCTGTTGGATTATCATGGCATAAGGTGGAACTTCCTGTGATCTCCACTATAACTGTTGGTGTAGCCCAAGATCACATTAACTCTTTTGGCGACGAGCTCATTACTGGCTTATCTTGTATCTGTGGCCTATAAGGATATCTGAAAGCCAGTTTGGTCTACTAGTTAAGGTGCTGAACTAGGGAACAGGGAAATCTGAGTTCTAATCCTGCCTTAGGCACAAAATCAGCTGGGTGACTTTGGGCCAGCCATTCTCTCTCAGCCCTAGGAAGCAAGCAAGGGCAAACTATTTTTGAAAATGCTGCCTAAATAATTGCAGGGACTTGTCCCTACAATTATTTGTCCATGTAGTTGCAAGGAGTCAGGTCTGCTTGAAAAAAGCAAAAAAGGGGATGTCTATTTTCCAAGACAAGTATTGCTTCTCTCTCTCTGTGCATCTAATTTTTCCTAAGTGGTGAATCCTACAACTGAACTGCATTTTGTTGGGTAGGGCCCAATGTTCAAATGTATCAACAGCATTTTGAGTCTTGAGCCTGTCTTCTGAGATTTAGCTGTCCCCTCCTTTGTTTCATCTGCAAACATGATGATCATTCTTTTTATCCCCTTGTCTAAGTAATTGATGAAACAGTTGAAGAACATTGAACCCCACCATGTTGACAGAGACCCATTAAAGACCAAAGCTTGAGTATGGTTATTCAACCTAAAGCTAATCCATGTGATAATGGGAATATCCCTTCTATATTATTCCATTATACCATATCTTCCCTCTGCCTTCTTTTCTCTAGCCTGAAGATTCCAAGTTCCTTCAACCTGTCCTCATAGGACATGTCCTCAGTTCTCTGTCTCATCTTTGTCACTCTCCTGTGGACCTGTTTTAACCTATCAATATCCTTCTGGACATGTGGTGCACAAAATCATACAGGTATTCCATTCTCATCAGTGCAGGATAGAGGAGAATAAAGATGTGACATATCTTTCTTCTGATGCAGTCCAGAACTGTCTTAGCCCTTCTAGTAGCTGTCTCACTATTGGATCATGTTCACTTTGTTGTCAGTGACCACATCCATGTCCTTCTCCAATGCAGTACTTCCAAACTATGAATCTCCTGTCTTCTTTGTGTGGCTAATATTTTTTCTCCCTAAATTCTGCATCTTTGCTCCCTGAAATCTAAAGCTTGGCACCAATGGCCTTTCAAAATTCTGTGTTGATTTGTGGACAGAGTAAAGGAGCTGATGATTTCTTTGTTTTTTCCAAAGTAAGGAGAAATTCTCCAGGATTTGCCAAAGGGATGACTTTTCCTTAATGATGATAGTAACCCACTTTACTGGAAATGCCCCCAAGGATATTCCTTTCATGGAACGTCATTAAAACTAGGGAAGCTAAGGTGACTACAAGCTTCCAGACTGTAAAGTGAAAGATTAGATAGTCACACACATCACTTGGCCACCTGTAATTAAATAATTGCAAGAACATCTTAGCTAGGCCATAATAATTTCACTGAATGCAAAGGGGAGGAAGCTATAGAAAAGAAATAGACTGAGGTGGTTTGGTTATATAGAGAGAATAAATAAAGATCAAATTGTAAAATGGGCTCTTGAAAGAAGAGTGAATGGGTCAAAAGAGGAAGGGGAAGAGTGAGAAAGTCATGGTTGGATGGAACTGATGAGATCCTCAAAAAGGAAGAGGTGAGAAATTTAACAAACAAAAGGTAATGTATGAAATATTGCGTAGATATTATGGAAGCAAGGATGGTTTGCAAGGATAGAAAGATATGGAAAGGCAGTGTGAACTATTGGTATAAATTGGCTTTATTCTTCATCTCATGTCTTCACTTTCTTTGCCCAACTGTTTCTTACTTCTTCTCAACACTCTGAATGTTGCCAACTCCCAAATGGAATACCTCGATGAGTATGTATGTAGGCAAAAAGATACAATTAACAAACTTTAGGGCATAGATTGATAAAGCAGCTGACATAGGCAAAAAAGAAGAACGGGAGAGGGAGAGTTGGGGAAATTAATCCATTCAATCATATTTCAAATATATTTGTTTGTGGCAAGATGAGAAAGACGCCGCTTCCTTATACTCACATATGTTGGGAAGCAGACATAAAATAAGAGAAAAATGCTTTCAGCAAAAGGGTGTCTGAAATTATCCCTGGGCAAATATGATTTACAAGCTGATGTCATGCAATGGCTGATAATACTAGCATCATTAATTTACAACACTGAGATATATCAAAGTTATCATTAGGCAGTTGGAGGAGAAATTAATTTAGCTGGTATTTTAATTCCTTGATATTGCCTTCCAAAGCCAAAGTGTGAATGGAAATGCCTCTATCTTTCAAAACTGCACCTCTCCAACTGATCCAGTTCAGTCCTCCAATTTTTAAAAAGTGTACTAAAACCCATGCATGGTCTGTAAATATGGTTTATTTCTATGTGTTCATTGATGGCCGATTTGTCTGAATGCCAAGCTTCCAGGAATTCCCTTGCATTTTTGGATTTAGTTTGATCTAGGATGCTCACAGTTTCCCTGTTGAAACCATGGTTGAGTCTGTCCATGTGTTGTGAGATTAAGGAGGCAAGCTACTGAAACAGGGAGCAAACCCCACACTTACTCACACTGATGATGCTACCTAGCTGGGTAATGAAATGTCTGCAAAAAACCAAGCTCAGAGGGCACCAAGGACTCCACAGGTCAACCCTGAGCTATATATATTCTCTTCTATTGGGACTCCCAGAATTCCCCAGCCAGCATGCTAACTGGGGAATTCTGGGAGTTGAAGTCCACTCATCTCAAAGCTGCCAAGTTTGAAAAACACTGCTGTAAATGGTACCTATTCTTTATATCAGACAACACAACTTCTAGAAATGAATACATTGGGCAAAAGAATATACAGGTATATGAATACTGGAAAAATTGTACATAAAAATACAGATACAACAAAAGAAGAGATACAACTTGGTCTCTCCTATGCTCATAGTAGCTGTATCTGCTGAATTTGTTCCGTAGATAGATGAGGATTTTCTTCAGTTGGTGGTTCATAAAAACTAATCAAAATTTACATTCTTTTAGTTGCTCCAGAGCAACTAGAATATGTCTGTATTGCTGTGAGCAAAATTAAAGGTAGTGAGAAAAGTGCTCAAAGGCTCAAGACTTGTTTTCTCCAAAGATTACCTCATGATACAGACAAATGTACAATCTCAGATACTCCAAGTATATTTCCAAAAGGAGCCCAATCTTATCATTTTTAAGCGAGAGAACCAGAAGGTTCTTGAATTCAGGAGGAGTAATCAAATTCACCATATATTGTATAACTGGACATTAATTTAATATGAATTAGATCTTTTTTTTTTTGGCTATCTCCACTTTGTAATGTTTGCCTGAGCATACCAATCAACAGATATATTGAGGCCTCAATCTTGTTGTGCGGGGGAAGCATGAAGAACATGCCTTATGCAATCCTTTCTAACCTTTACCAGCAGTAGCCATTGGATAACATGCATTTTCTTCTCTGTGGTCATAGAACTGCAGACTGGAAGGGATCAGAGGGATCATATATAGATAGTCCTCAACTTATGACCACAATTGGAACCAGAAGCTCTGTCACTAAATGATGCGATTGTTAAGTGAGTTGCACCCAATTTTATGACCTTTTTTGCCACAGTTGTTCACTGTTTTTAAGTGAATCCAGCTTCCCCCATTGACTTTGCTTGTTGGAAGCCCTCTGGGAAAGTCGCAAATGGCGATCATGTGACCCTGGGATGCTGCAAGCATCATAAATACATGTCAGTTGCTAAGCACCCGAATTTTGATCATGTGACTACAGGGATGGCCATAAGCACGAAAACTGGACAAGTCACTATTTTCAGTGCCCTTGTAACTTTGAATGGTCATTAAACGAATGGCCATAAGTCAAGGACAGCCTGTAGACCAGTTCTTTGTAATGTGCAGGAAAACCAAGTGAATCATCCATGTTCTAGTTGTCCAGCCTGTTTAAAAACTCTGGAGAAGGAGAACCACAATCTCCATAGGTAGTTCCTGTGTTACACAGATCTTATCATCAGGAATTTTTCCCTTACAGTATATTTAAGTGAAATTTGGTAGCTGTAACTTATTAATTCTACATCTAGTTTCTGTGGAAAGAGAAAATAGTTCCTGACCATCTTCCCTATGGGATGCTTTTATGCACCCAAACACTCATATCAGGTCTCCCCTCAATCTTCCTTCCTTCAGAATGAACATCCCAAGTTTCTTCAGCCTGTCCTCATACAGCATGTTCTAAAATTCCTGTATCATCTTTGTCACCCTTCTCTGGGCCTGTTCTAATTTGTGACTACTGATCTGGAAATATGGTGTCTAGAACTGCACACAGTACTCTAGGTGTTGTCTCACTAGTGCAAGTAGAGTGGGAATAAGAATTTCATGTATCTTTGATACAATGCTTCTTCTGATGCAGCCCAGAACTACATTCACCTTCTGGCTGTCTCATACTGCTGGATTATATTCAGCTTGTGGTCAATGACTACACCAAACTTCTTGTCTGAAATAATGCTTCCATCAAACCCCCATCTCTTATGTGTGTCTTCTGTTTTTCTTCCCTACATGTAATGCCTTACGTGGGATGGGTGGGTAATGTCTTAATGAGTTAGAAATAGTATAGATGTATTTTGTAACAAAACCTCCTTAACAAGGTCAGTTAAAAATCTAGTGTCTGCCTTATAAAATGTGGTTAGTTTTCTCCTTACCCTGGTTTGATTTTATGTGGTTCAGTGGGTTGTGTGAATCCTGAAAACGGGTTAATTCAGTAATCAGGTCAAGTGTGTTGTATGAATTCAGTCAATCAAGCTATCATCTATAGTTTAACCTGGTTAGTATGGCTGTAATTTTAGGCATACAGAGGCAAAATGATAACAGGATTTGGATGTCATTTTGGCAACTATCATCATTCACATGAAGCTGAGCTTTGTTTCAGATTTAAATGGGATATATTCCAAATAGGGTATGTGCCAAATATCATGGTGTGATAGATTTGTAATCTGTCACTTGGTTTTAATTTTCTAAGCTTAAGCATCTAAACCTTTTAATCAATTAGAATCAGTTTATTTATTTTTTTAATGCATTCCATTCTGTATGCACTCCATGGACTGATTGCTAAGTAAAACTGATTTAATTTATAGTTTCTGGCTTAGTATCTAAAATCCAATCAGTTAAACAAAAGGTGACTGTGGAATAATGAGTAGTTAAATAAAACTTAAATTAACAGAGGCATCATGCATTTATATACCAGCAGGAGGAATGAAAGATCCCATATGTAAAATAGCATTTTCCTTCATTTTCTAAATATTCTCACAGAAGCATTCAACATTAACATTCCTTGGAACTGGGGATTATTTTAGGTAGTAACAGCATTCTACTTTCACTTTTCATTTGGCGTACTTGTTTACTTACCTATGATATCTCCTTTCACTTTATATGCAGAAGAGATTTTAATGTTCTCTGAAACCTCATAAAAGCAAAACAACAATTAAAATGAAAAAAAAAAAATCCAAATTAACAAAACTGATGTTTTTTGAACAAGTTTTCTTCCACAGGTCAATTGAGGAAATACAGATGAAATCAAAACTTTTCAGGGTTTCTTAAGTTCCCATTTTTCTAGTATGTATCTATGTGTGTGTGTGTTTTGCTTGAAAAATATATATATTGCTCAAGATAATCGAGGAATTCTGAGTCTTTACAAACTCTCAAAGGATCTGACCTTTATAATAGTTATCATTCTTGTACTTTTGTTTAATAAAGTATCATCATTATCATTATCATTATCATTATCATTGTCGTCATCATCGTCATCATCATCCCTACCACCATACAGTATATACTTTTGCTAACATAAACTTTTTCACAGCTTAAATATCCCAACATAGTTCTGAGCTCAGATGGATTATCTGATTAAAATGCATATTTACATTTTAAGGGAAAAATGCATACACTTTTGGGAGAAAGTCTATTTGTAGTACCAATTTAAACATGATCTTCATGCTTTTCTGAGTGACTGATTTATACAGAAATAGGATAGAGTAGATATATGGACTTACATTTGCCAAACTTCCACCTACTAGAAACAGAGAGGATCACAGTATTAGAAGATACTATTTATCCCCAGAAATCCCACCCCTTGCAAGTTAAAGCATCACTGATGGATGGCTGCCCAGCCTTTGCTTGAAGTGATGAAGGTCATCACCTTTCTGGGTCAGTGGTTCCTCTGTGAAACTCTTATTGTCAGGAGAAACTATGTATCTACTTTAAAAGTGAATCTCATTGAATTCAATGGAATTTGCTGTTCACTAAATAGATACAGGAGTGTGGATTTTCTCTGTAGTTCAGTGATCACTTAGAGACAAATGATGGGAATGAACAAAATGATGTTTACCATGTGGATAAGATGGAATAAACAGCCATGGAGTCATCATTCCAAGATACAATTTTATGCATGAGAAGTATGTCTCCAAAAAAGAGAGAAACAAATTCTGGTCTGTGGAGCTTATATTCGCAATCCTTCCCCTATCAAGTGGATTCAGAAGACATAAGAAGTTCTAGGAAAATATAGGAAGACTGGGATTAGATTAGATATGACCACCCCATGGAGACAGTGAATCAAGTATTGCTTCTCTGTCTGAGACTTAATAGTGGAGCCCCTGTATGAGTTTTCATAACATATTTAACTAGGTTACTTAAAGACTTAATGACTGCCTTTTCATAAGCTTAGTACAATGCTAAGCTTGGTTAAGGTCAACTTTAGTTACTTCTTTATGGTTTAAATATGTTGTGTGAACCCCTCCATTTAGTTAATGATTCAGTATATTGTCCAACTTCTGAAAGTGATTAATTCAGAAGCCAAATATAACTTTTATATGTAGGATCTCTCTTTCCAGTGGCTCATTAATACTGCATATTTAACCTAGTGACTGAAATAACCCATTTTCCCACCAGGTCTCCTAGGTTTAATAATATCAACTGACTCTGCAAGTCAGTCAAGATAGCTTATAAAGAACCTTGAAATCAAGCAGCAGTTTGAGCTATTTGACTCTTGAAACAAACAGTTTCTAGGTGATTTAACAAATAAAGAGGGATAGTATTGGAATTTTTAAATAATTCTTTTGCATTTCATAAACTTACAGCAAAAGCTTTAGTTGGAAATGTTGTGGTGAGATCTTGGATATATGAAAAAAGTAGGTGGAAGGAAATTAGAATACAGTATAGATAGTGGGTACATTAAAAGTTATTTTACTGCTTTAAGTGCTAGGCACTACTATTAACCAGCACAATTCTTATTCTGAAAGTTGATGTGCATTGTTTTTTCTTTCCAAGGTCAATCTATTGCTGATTTTTTAAAAAACAAATTTGTTTAAGAGAAGCATGGCACTGAAGTTGAGGCATTATGGACTCCAGTTTCCTGATCCAAGGGCAAGGGATCATTGCAAGCAATCTCGGCCCTTTTGTATGTGTGTTGTGATGTGGCATGGATGTATGCAAGGGACAAAGCTTGAGTTGCACTATCTTGATGCTCATGTTGTCATTTTGACAAAAGGTCAGATTCTGCAGATGCTTCTGCCTTTAAATCCTATCTCTAAACCTTTGCACATTTTTTTCTCTGCACGTTCTTACCCAGTGAGATGAAAACAAATTTTCACTGACATTTCTTTGCGTAGAAATGAATTTTGCTGAACTTTTCATAGGTGGAATGTGCTGTTTTTGCACTTACTTAGTGACAAGGTAATCAGAGAGTAACCTTGTCACCAAATAATGAAAGACTGTCCTATCTATAATTACCATGGGGCTTAATAATTTCATGGCATGATCTGTGATCTACAACCTCCCTGTCTTGCTATGTTTTTATTAAGTCTCCAGGAAAGACGTTGTAGGGGAAATACTACCAGTCTTGGACT
This sequence comes from Liasis olivaceus, assembly GCA_030867105.1. Classification (NCBI taxonomy): domain Eukaryota; kingdom Metazoa; phylum Chordata; class Lepidosauria; order Squamata; family Pythonidae; genus Liasis; species Liasis olivaceus. Next base: position 321,327,462 of record CM061349.1, on the reverse strand, counting down.
TTCTCTGATCAGGAAATCATGGAGCACCATCAATAACATCTTTCATTGCCTTTAACATTAAAGTCAGCTGAACACCCCAAGAGGAATTCAGAAGAAATTCTCAAGTATTAATAATGTAGAAGAACAAAAACCAGTTTTTTGGGGGGGAGGGGAGGGGGAGGGAGGTATTTTTTTAGAAATTGAAAGGCTGAGTTAAGCATAGCATTATCCAGCCCTCCCCTAGTAACCATCACTAATTTAAACTTCCTCTGGCACCATAATTGTACTATATTCTGCAAAATCTGTCATGCTTATTTTTTAGCCTTCTAATGGGTCCTGCACTTAGAGGTTCTCATGCATGAAACTTGAAATACTGGTTATCTTTGCACAATACAGCATACCATAGAACAGCCAACCATGTTTTAGCCTAGTGTGGTTTGCACATCCAACCCCTAGGTTTAATTTGTACTTTATAGTTCAGTACGTCAAGTGAATTCAGAGAATTGAGCCAGCATATTATGAGAACACTGCCATGGTTATTCTTTCACAAAATAAAGGTTCAGTCGTCATTCACTTAGTTCATCCATCTTCCCTTTTATTAGTTTTGCAATTGGGGAGCATTCTTACTCAGCCAAATCCTACTGGGAGAGGCACCCATTTCTTCTGGGCATTCATTGCCAGGGCAGCTGAATCAGAGTTGACTGACTGGGCTGAATATTCTGCATGCTCCTCCTTTTGCATCGCTCAAAATAACAAGGCTTCTCGTGCAAATAAAAGGTTCACAAATGGAGTCTAGAGCATGCTTGATCGGGCCTCGGTTTCTCTTAAGCCACAGGCCATGATAAACGATCCTTTTCTGTGCAATATCCACTGTGTTGTAGAAAACCAAGCATGATATAAGATCCTCGTAATCCCACTGCTGTTTCTCCTTCAACCCTTCTTACTCAAAGATACATTGCCTTTGGTCATGGACAACAAAGGGTATTGTGGCACTTTGCAAGCTAACAAATGCATGATTGCAGGTTTCTGGATCAGTACCTGCTTTGTTAGAAGCAGGAAATACATCACCTTGAGACTTAATTGAATGATCAGGACTAACAACCTATCTGTAAATCTGTCCAAGTTCTGTTCTAAAGTCAGTGGCCATCACACAGAGGTGAATTTTCTGCATTGGGCAAATAAATCCTTTATTTTGATATTCTGGGATCTATTACTCATCAGTTTCAGTGGTGACTTTATGTTCCAGTATACTGAAATTCCACATATTGAAATTATCTTCCTTTCTTTAGTTTCCTGACACACATATAATTTTAGTTTTATTTTGCAAAAAAGGATAACAGTATAAATTTGCAAAGATCTATCTATCTATCTATCTATCTATCTATCTATCTATCTATCTATCTATCTATCACATGTAAACAAACATACAACAGGATCCAAAATAACCAGATTATATGTGTGCCCTTGGAGTTGCAAGTCCTTGTGACAAGTTCATGGTCTTAGGGAGGCCATAAACCCATGAGCTACACTGGATCCCCCTTCCGGGGCATGGAGACTAAAGTCACCCAAAAATAAAAACGTTGGGCACACTAACACCAGCCCTGAAACAAGGTGTGGGAGGTCATGGAGAGTTGCTAATGGGCACTTAGGCAGTCAATTGCCCCCCAAATGAAAGCAACCTTGGGCTGCATCAACCAAGTTATAATGTTGACATCACATAATGTGAGAGTACTACTCTACTCTGCGCTGGTCAGATAGCATGTGGAATAACGTGTCCAGTTTTGGTCACCACAATGCAAGAAGGATGCTGTGGAACTGGAAAGAGTGCAGAAGAGAGCAAGAAAGATGGTGAAGGGCTTGAAGGCTAAATCCTATGAAGAATGGTTACAATAACTAAGTATGTTTAGCTTAAAGAAGAGAAGGCTAAAGGTAGACATGATAGTAGTCTTCCAATATTTGAAGGGCTATCTTAGGGAAGAAGGTGAATGTTTATTCTCTGTGGTGTCTGCGAGTAGGACAAAAACCCATAGGTGGAAGCTTTAGAGAGGAAGATCCAAATAAGGAGGAATTTCCTGACTATGACAGCTATTAAGCAGCGGATCAGGCTGCCACTCTCTACAGGATGTACTGCTGGAGGCTTTCAAAGAAAAGTTGGATGGCCGATTGTCTGGGATGGTCTGAGGATTTCTGCCCAAGGGAGGATTTTGGACTAGAAGACCTCTAAAGTCCCTTTCAATCCTATGATTCTACAATTCTAGAACCACTACCATCTACCCCAGCTTGTCAGTACAGCCCAGTTCCCATATTAAGGACTGGAATGAATTATGGAAGCCCTGCTTTGAGTGCGTTTCCTACTTGTTTTATTTTCTAAGAAAGCTTATGGGGCTTATTTGGAACCCAGAGAAATTCTAGGAGACGTAGATCATGATAGAGATCGTTGCCTTGCTTTGCAGCATGCCATATTCTTTTCTTTTCTCTTTTCCTTTTAAAAAGAATGTAAAATGTCAGGTGGGCCAGGGAGCCTGATGTAATGGTATGTAATGGGAATGACCTTGGGAGGCAGGAGGAAGAGCCACGGCCTAGACAATGGTCTGATAAATGAAATCTGAGCCTGAAGGAGGGGAGTTGGAGTGGAGAAATCATCTCAGAAGGGACCCTTCCTAGTTTTTGGGAGAGTAAAAGTAAGGGAGGACAGATGTACTTTCAGACTTGCAAGATCCTGTTACTGCAACACCCCCCCCCCCCCCGATAATGGTAGTGTTAGTACTCGTGGTTGGTGCTTCTTGTCTGTTGGGCACCCAGGAAATCTTTGAAGACACCCTTGATTAATTGAAGACATAAGACAAAGCCTCCGTTTTCTTCAGTGAAAAACACACATTACTTCCCCATCTCCCCCTTCCTCACTGAACATTTACACCATGCAGTTGTTCAGGTTGTGATGCTTCTTTTTGCCACCAGTGTAACATTGCACATAAAAAGTCATGGGATGTTGCCTCTTGTAGATCCCTTCTGTGATTTAATTGAACAATTAATCAAGCTAGTTGCAAGGTAAAGTGATCATTTGTCACCATCGCTCATGTACCTGACTTGTCAGAGTGTGATGAAGAGCGAACAAAGGTTGGCAACCATCGCTGTGTGTAATGAGCCACTGATGGGGTGATGAAATGATTGCAGTGTGTGTGGGCATTTGGTGGACTCTCTTATACGCACATGTGTCCCATCTCAAAAACAATTCTGGAGCATGGCTAGATTCAACATATTATACTAAGCCTTAATGAGAATTGTTTAGCTGGCAGTTTTCAAACATTCTGGTCTTAGGATTCCTTTATGTACATATTTGTGCCTACAAGTCAGTGTTGACCCCAGGTGATAGCCTGAACTAGTTCCTGCAGTTTTCTTAGCAAGATTTTGGAAATGGTTTGCCACTTCAAGGCAATTTCCAGGCACCGATCCATCTTCAGTCCATCATTGCTTCCCCGGAAGTCTATGGAAGCCATCGTGATATCCTATTGGATTAAAAAATATATAATAATATGATCAAAAACATGTACACAATTTTCTTTGGCTCAAGAAGAATGGTAAAAAAAGAAAGAAAGACATTTGACAAAGGAGAATTAACTTCTGTTTCCTGTAAGCATGTCCAAGATGTTCTTTTTCTCAGCACCTTAATAATTCTATTTATTTTATAATTCCAAGAGTTCCTCATCTTCCTCCGAAGGCAAACATTTCTATCCCCATGCTTGCTATAGTAAATAATGCTTCCAGCTTTCCTTGCCTCCGCTGGTTGAGGCTCTCCAAATGCTCAGCAATTATTCATTCTCCTAGGTTGAGAGACATTTTTATAATCACTTGAAAGGTACAATAAATGACTTGCCCAAGGCTCAGCTATGAATCAGTTGGGAAGCTCAGCTGAGATTGTATGAGTCCAGACTTGGTTGGTATAAACTAGACTCTAATAACTTCAGGACCTTCCATTCTCTCCTCCTGCAGCCCATAACTTTCTTTTCTATCCTTGAATCTTTCAACAAGCCACCATTGGCATTTCCAACCCTTTGATCCTTTTTATTTCCAGCCATTCGTGTTCAACCTTTCTTCCTCCCAGAATAAGGAGGGAAATCATGCCTTACCCTATACTGATATTTGCAGCAATCTACTCTGTTTTTCTATTATCAAGAGCTAATAGACTTTTATGGAAATCGCCTGAGGTTGCAAACCGTCAGTTATTAATGTAAATTGTGTTCTGGGTGTGCTACACTCACCGCAGGCCTAGCTTTCCAAAGGTATACATTTTGCAAAAGCCTTCTGATTAATTGCTTCCCTTGTTCAGGGAATATCAGTAAATGGTCCAAAAGTCTGAAGGACTATGCTGAGAACAAATCATCTCCAGACCATGTTGGTATGCTTGGAAGCAAGCTGAACTATCTGAAAAAGGCTATTGTACTCAACTGCTATCTTTCATCAACTTCTAATAACATTAGGCTGTAGGTATTAGAGCTTGTACTCAGACCAGGAGCAGCTACCTCTCTGAAGGGGACATGGTCAGAATTCAAATCCCCTGTAATACAATAGGCTGCACAGTCTGTACCTTCACAAAGGGGAATGAAAGTCACTTGGATGACAGTGACAAGCCTTGGCAGCAAGTCCCTGTCCCCTTTGGCAAACTTGGCATTTCTTTGCAAGCCAAAACAAATAACTACAAAGTGGGGTGGTTTATAATATGCACTCCTCCTCTCCTCCACCAGTCTCTCTGAACCTGGTGAGGGGTTGAAATTCTGGGAGTTGAAGTCCAGATGGATCCTTCTATGATGGTTTTCCAGAAGCTTTTGAAGATCACACTCTTCTGGTGTGTCTTTAGAGAATAATTGTTTACCATCTTTATCAGATGTTATTTACTGGTTTAGGATTAGCAATGACAGTATTACAGTATTGTTTTTTCTTACGGTGTACTGCATTGTATTGTGTTGCTCTTATTTAGGGTGTAATATTTTATTGTATTTTAGTATGTATGACCGGTGTGTTACGGGTGGGAGCAACGCAACATTTATAGATGACGAGACTCTCACTGGGTCATTCAGAGAGGAGCTTTATTTGCGCAAAGGTTCAGTTAGGACTCGCAGGTCCCTGCAAAGAACTGAACCCCGAAAAGGGGTTTGCCAAGCCTTTTATCATAACAAGAGTTGTTTCTCCCCAATCCCTCCCTCAGTGCCCTCCCCATGTCTTCTGTTCTCCAATTTTAGACTATAGTTGATAGCTTGTAGCTAAACCACAAATCCCTGTTTTTGCCGTTCGTCTCCCCTTGTTTTGGGTACGTTTCGGCCTGGCTGTCTAGAGCCTTGCTATCTGAGGAGGGAGGGAGATAACAGCACTCAGCATCAGCAGAAAGGAAAGTTACAGAGAGTTACATTTAAAATGTAAAACTTCACAAAATACAAGTTGCATACAAAATATAGGATATAACAAAGACTTCCGCTCATATTAGCTTCCAAGACTTATCACTGCAAAGCCTCTAGCTAAAAAACATTTCCAGAGAAGAGGTTCACTACTTGGTTACTAGTTAGGCCTACAACTATAAGCGCATTGTGTTATGTGATCAGGAGTGTGGATTTATGATTTCCAAAATAGCACATACACAGAAGTGGATATGGGTTTGTATGCAAACAGATGCTGATCAAGCTAAATAGTATTAGAATAATGGTGTGTGTGTGTGTATTTCACAAGTGATAGAAGTTGCGACAAGGTATGGAAGATAAGGGAGAATTAAGAGGGAAGGGACAATACATTCAGTTACTAAGGTTTTTGCACTATTAGATGATGCAAATGCATAATGACACTATTTATATATACTACACATATGCATCTTTGTGTGAATATTATTATTATGGTTGGTTGCACAGTCAACCAGATGTTTAGACTGGATTTGACATTTTTGTCCACCTATTGAGTCCTTCCCAAGGACCTGGGATAGGCAGATATTGTTGTTTAATATTATTAAAGGTTTCATCGCAGGATGGAAGCTGTTCCGAATAAAGCTGCCTTTTACAATTGACGGATGGTGATTTGGTCAATGCTGATGGTGTTCAAGTGGTGCTCCAGATGTTTTGGGATTGCACCCAAGGTGCTTATTGTAAGGAAACAAAACAGGTACTTGTAAGCCTTGCAGAACATCCCTTTCATCCCTTATATTTCCTAAAGGCCCCTCCCAAAATGATCTTCAGCCCTGCCCATTTTTGCATTGTGGCTCTTGATATAGGCCTGGTGTGTTCCTTGTGCCAACAGAAGTCACAGTACACTGGAAACATGAAGCCCATGAAGCCGGGGTGGAATTGAGGAGATCTGATCTTCTCCTGCAGTATAAGTGGGATAGATCACAGGGTATCAACTGTTCTGGCTCTTCTAAACAAAACAACGTCTCTCATGAAAGCCAGGAGGTGTTTCCATTCCTGGGTCAGCATTGTTTCCAAGGTCCATATGGCTGGCTTTTAAGAGGGCCTTGAAGATCTGGTTCTTCCCACCAGAGCTAGGCCAGGATGCTGAGCGAACCAGTCTAAAAATACGTACGTGGATGTGTTTGCCTCTGGAGGGATCTCTTTCATATGGATGTGTTACTTTTCTTTGCTATTTTAAAATGTTGGCATTTTAAATTCTTTGTAAGCCCACCCAGAGTCACGTGACAAGTGGAAAGCCTAGAAATCAAATGAATAAATAAAAAATAAACTCTCTCTCTCCTTCTCGCTCTCTCTTTCTCTCTGTCTCCATACATGTGGATGGCACATACTCTTGAATATTCAGAAAAGTTTTTAAAAACTAAGTTCAAATTCCAGTAAGAAAGTTTGAGATGGATGGAGGGCCAGAGCCCATGACTTTCTGCCAAGTTATTCCATTAAACAGTTGGTAATACAAGGCATGCACTTAAATGTAGGATTTATAGATGACCCTTTTTGTCTGTTGGCTCTCATTGCTGCTCTAGCAGCACACAGAAAGAAAATAATAGGAAAACCAAGAAGTTGGAAATGAATTTATTTTCAGTGCCTTGTTCTGATTTTTCCTTTTGCTTATTCTGGAAGATACTTCCAGTAGATAATCAATCATATCTATACATATTAATCTTTTACATAGCTCAAAGGAGAGTTATCCATTTATGTCAGGGAGGATAATGTGCAGAAGTGGGCAACCAAAATAAAGGGGGGGGGGGGTTCAAATATCTTCCAAATGAGAAATAGCTAGTTTATTTCTAACTCTTGAGCTCAGAAAAAATATGACTGAGGGGAGATGTAATTGAGATGTATAAAATAATGCATGGGAAGGAGAAAGTTTACAGGGATAAGTCTCTCTTTCTCTCCTTCCTTTCTTCCCTCCCTCCCTGTCTTTCATCACTAAGATGTGGAACCATCTGATGAAGTTGCTTGCAAGGTGATCTAGAACTGACCAAAGGAACTATTTCACACAGCACATAATTAACCTGTGGGATTCCTTACTAGAAGATATGGTGATAGTTACTAACTTCAATTGCTTTAAAAGAGGATTGGATAAATTCATTGTACTTCAGATTCAAGTCTTTAGCAACAGGGAGATGAACTGTGAGGACTCCACCAGCCAACAGTACTCTAATCTAGGCCTCAATTTACATTTTCGTCTAATTTTAAAGTAAGTTTTTAGCCCTTCATTTTGGGAGAAAAGATTGTACTATACCACCTAATGCCATGTTGATGTTGTGTGCAAGTGTGTAATCATTATAAAACAACTCCTTGCTGATCTTGTGTGGAATCTGAAGCTAAGTAGGATCAAGCATGGTTAGTATTTGTATGGGAGACTACATATGTGGACATGAGAGACAGAAGATAGAAAGATACCTTCTACCGTTTTATAAGAACAAAATTAGGTCAAGAAAAAAATTCTTCTTTCCCCCCTCCTCCCCTCCTCTTAATGCTCCCTAGATTGACTATTGACAGTTTTCAAACCCTTAAACGTTCACTTTATTTTGTTGCCTACTTTGGCTAGAAAGTTTCTCAGAAAGTTAAAAAATCGTACACAGTACATACATGCATAGTGTGTGGGGGGGGGGGGGGAGAGAGAGAGACTGACTATAATGAACAGGGGATTCCTTTTACTTTTGACAAATGTACAATTGGCTGAAAACTTTCTTTGACTTTTGTTCAATCTTTTCAAAGTCTTGTCTACACTTTGGGCTCTTTGCAATGAGGCTTCTTCTCTTTTTTGGCACTTCTTGGAATGACAATGTGACAAAGTAAATAACCACATGCAAAGCTCCTGCTGTCAGCCCTTCAGTGTAGATCAGACTAGAAAACCAATGCCATGTAGATCAGTAGTATTTTTATTGAAAAGCTATAGTAACAGAATCTTGCAAGTCTGAATGTGTTTCTCCCTCCCTTTATCTTCATGTGAACTATTAGCCTGTCTGAGACATTTACTCACATTACTTTCGTGGCCTGGGCTCAGGCCCCTTTTATCTGACCATTTCCTTGGTAGTGGCTCTTTCTCCTTTCTGTCATAGTATGTGGGAATGACGTTGGGAGACAGGAGGAAGAGCCGCAGTCTAGATAACCATAATGCAGAGGTTTTATCAGCCCACACAACAAAAGGGGTGTGGGAAGCATCTCGGAAGGGACCCTCCTTAGTTTTCTGGAGAGCAAAAGTAAAGGAGGGGAGAAATACTTTGAGACTTGCACAATTGATGTCAGCCCTTCAAGGCAGTTCAGACAAGAAGCACATACTATGAGTATTAACGCTACCTTTATGGTAAGATTACAGTAACAGAATTTTGCAAGTCTGAAAGTACTTAACTCCTCTCTTACTTTTACTCTCCAGAAAACTAGGGAGGGTCCCTTCTGAGATGTTTCCCACACCTTTTTTGCATGTGTGAGCTGAGATATCTTTTGCATGACGGTGGTCTAGGCTGCGGCTCTTCATTTTGTCTCTCTCATTCCCACATATCATTACACTGTCCCTCAAGGCCATTCCCTCTGGGAAGTTTCATTAATCAGGTTTAATGCCAAGGGGGAAATAATAGTTAAGTTACAGAAGCTTGGCAACGGAATAAAACTCCAGCCCTCATTTATTATTTAATTCATTAAGGTGGGAGGTACGTGAAGCACTTGAATGTCTTTTTCCCAGATTTCTTAACTGAAGGACTAACTGTTCTTTATCCTGATAAGACTGAAATATCCATTTGTATGTCAGCCCTTCAAGGTAGACCAGACTTGGACACCATAGTTATGAATACTAAAACTACTTTTATTATACAGTAATAGAATCTTGCAACTCCAAATGTGCTTTTCCCCTCCCTGACTTCATCCTAAAGAGAACTAGGAGGGTCCAGTCTGAGACGCTTTCTCAAATTACATTACTGCTTTGGACTCAGATTTCTCTTATCTCACTTTTATCTTGGCTGTGGCTCTTCCTCTGGTTCCTCAAGGTTATTCTTACAGCCTACTATACTGTTTTTCATTTGCCACATTTTGAAATACATCATCATCATCATCATCATCAGAATGCATATGCCACCCAACTCTGACTCTGGGTGATTTACAAATTGTTTAAAACAACAACCTTCTTTCCAAGACTCTGAAATCTCCCTACACCATGTGAAGAAAACTCTTTCTAAAGAGGTCAGTGCTATTCTAATGATGCCAGACTTGGTTAAATAAATCTGGAAGTGATCTGTCAAGTATATTATTTAAAGAGCAGTCAAAGGTCTTTCATCTTCTCCATGGATTTTGATTTATTTTAATGGAAAGGTCGAACATTAGCTGGACTTCATTTATGCTAGAATTCATCCTGCCACACATTTCTCCCTGAGCAAATCCCACAAATCCCTTTTTCCATTGAATTCATGATTGGGAATATCAGGCTGGATGGCCCAAGGACCTGATTTAAAAGAAACGAGCTCTGTGTCCCTTCCCTGTAGAAATTTATCTACTGTGGAGTCCTTGGTGTTCTCTGAGCTTGGTTGTTTGCTTGCAGACATTTCCTTACCTGACTAGGTAACATCATCAGGAGCACTGATGATGTTACCTAGTTGTGTAAGGAAACATCTTCAAGTAAACAACCAAGCTCAGGGAGACCAAGGACTCCACAGTTCAACCCATGTGCTACAGATATTCTCATACTGAAATTTATCTATGTCACCTTTGCAACCCGACCCTAATTTTTCTGTTCACAGCTGTAGTGTAAAGCAATTTCTTCTTGTCTCTCCTGAACTGATTTGCTAGCCATTTCAGTGGCGCACAGCAAGTTCTTGTGGCATGCATGTACAGGAGAAACAATTCTTTATTCACATTCCTCAAACGAAGCCTAAAGTTCAGACCCATAAATTAGTGCAGCTAGATTGTCCTAGCCTTGCATATGTGCCCTTCAAAATAAACCCTTCCCTGTGCTTGTTCCCGTGCAATAAATAGCTACCCTTGTCGACAATAATGGCCAGAAGCCATTATTAATGTTACCTAATTCCCCATTTGAGTAACCGAACATACAAAGCCTTATTGATTAGTTGCTTGCAAGGGACCATTGTTAGGCAATTTATTTGATCTTTTCCCACCCACGGTAACCATTTAGTCAACCCGGTACCCTTCAGAAGGGCATCTACAAGAGAGAAACTACTTTCTTTTCTTTTCCTTTCCTTTTTAGAGAATATGAATCATTTTTTAAAAATGGGTTTATCCTTCTGCAGGATGGCAGTCTCTGCCCTGAAATGTCTTTTTGTGCAAAATGAATTTGATCTACCCTCCCACCTTTTCCCCAAAAGTTCTCATTCAGTTTGATGCAAGAGAATTTGTTCTAAAATTCAATTTATTTCAGTTTTTCAGACTGGAGAGTGTAGGCAGTTGGGAAAGCTGCAGAGCAATGGAAAGATGTGTAACAGGAAAATGCACTACCAAAAATCTCATTCTCTACCACCACCAGCAATAAAGTGAGTGTGAAAGAGAAATTTGTTTGAAATTCTCAAGCATCCTGAGAACAAGTTAGAAAAATGGAAGCCTCTTTTACAGGCATAGGAAGCTTTTAAGGAGCTGCAAGACAGAATTCAACATCTCCATATTTAGCTGCAGAATAAAAATAAAACTGGGGGGGGGGGGGAGACGGGCGGCATACACATTTAATAATGAATAAAATAAAATAAATAAATGTGTGGCAGAGTGGTTTGATTTTGAATTAGGACTGGAGAAATCCCAGCGAAAATTCATTGGTGTCTTTGAAGCAATCACAGTCCTTTAGCCCAATGTTCCATATTGGGTTGTTGGTGGTGTGGGGATAAAATTGGCCGAGGATTGTGACATATGCCATCTTCAGCTCCTGAAGGAAAGTAGAATGTAAAATCTAGCTGTTGCTTCCAGTTTAGAAACCAGCATGGAAGAGATAATTTATATCTCTTTATAAAAAGGTCATTCTATGTAAATCAGTCCAATAATTCTCAGAAGCCCTGTTCTTTGGCCTGCCTTACAAATGTTCAGATCTGCAGTGGTGAAACTGTTTTTCTTCTCCTGATCAGTCAGCTCTTAGAACCGACAGCTGAAGTTTCAAGGTAAAGTGAAGTGAAGCACCCCACTGAAGCATATCCAATCTGCCTATCAGAAGCAGAAACTTTTCTATAGGGTGACCAGTTGGGCACTGCACAGATTAGCATCATTTGGAAATACAACCCATCTGTCCATCATTGGGTTGAATTGTCCTTCTGCTGCTGTCTAGTAGAGCTGTGCAGAGCTTGGAAGAGGTGCTTTGCTTCAACAAATGTTTAATGGAGCATTCCTTTGAAGCTGCTTCTCCAAGTAACATGAGAGTAAAGGAAAATTACTTATTTCCTCTGTCTCTGTTTTAGAGGCACTATCAGCCTTCTGTAGTTCTGGCTGAACTGTTTCTGGACTGGGCAGCTTTGGCATATATTACTGCCTTGCCTACAGTATCTCGTGACGGTTCTTTGTTTTCCAAGGACTGGACACACCACAGTGTAGCAAATCTGTACAAAATGCTTTATTGCAGCACACACCTTCCCCTACAGACTGCTGTCCACTCATCTTGGAGTTGCAAGGTGATCTTGTCATGTAAATATGTCTTTAATATTCAGTCCTTCAATACTTAGCAAAAGTCTCTAAGTCTGCAAAGTGGCATACAACCTTCACCTCCTTCCAAATGTTCTTATTCTAGTTGGGATGAAGGGCTGTCTCAGTGTGGTTGTTCTTCTAGTTGCTGCTGAGCTTCCAGCAAAGCTCCTAGCTCCAGGAAGGACTCCCACCAGGATATGCTGCTCACCATAACTTGTGCTCCTGGCAGTTGAATGATTGTCCTCTTGCCCACCCATAATAGCTGCCAATCTTCAGATGTCACCTCCGCTTCCCTGTCTGTAGGCCGTTTGCTTATCACCTTTCCTCCTACACACATCCCCTCCCCACTCTGTCTTGGCATTTGCTTTTCTAAGCTAAGGGCCTGGGTGGAGTGAGGCTGCCTCTAGATGTTGGCAGGTCCTTGAAAATGGCTTAATTATCACAGGCAGCTGGAACACCAGTTTGGATGCTTGTGAGTAAAGGTTGAGTTAATGAATGAATGTATGAGGGAAACCAGGTGAGAAGCATTTCTGCCTGGCTGCGGCTACTTTTCCAAAGCACAGACAGCGAGCCCAACTTGGCTCCCTCACATATCTGCTCTAGGTGGCCCTCCTCTCATCTTCTTGATGTGCATCATAAGTTTTCCCACTTGTCACACTTTTCCCCAACAGGCTAGCCACAACAGTCAGATGAGAATCCTATAGCTTTGCACTATTGTTATTGTTATTATTATTTGTCCAAATGGTCGACCTTAGGGCTGTGCATGCTTCCAAGATGATTTGGAAGAGCTGCTTTAGAACATGTAGGAGCATAAATGCCACACTTCCTTAAACTAAACGCATAATTCTGAACAAAGATGGGGCTGCTTTAATGAGTTGCATTAAAGATATGGCTGCTTTCATAAGTCAATTCATACCTGCAGACATATCCTTTTTTATGTTTACGCAGATGCCTCTAAAAAAGCAGGACTGTTTGAAAAAGGCACTTTTTTCACATTCCTGTGCATTCTAAAGCATTTCTTCCAAATAGCTTTAAAGGCATGCACAGCCCTAGAAGAAACCATTTCCACCCATTTTAAGATGAAAAGCTAACACAAATTATGGAGGAAACCTGAAAAAGCTTTAACTCTGCTTAAACATTTCTTAAGAATTAAGAAATTAAGAGCATCTGTATACAGGACATTTCTCAGCCCATTTTATGTCATTGCCCCATTTGCAGATATTCTTATCTTCCCCCTAGGACACTATGGTTCCTAGCCACCCAGGTTTTTCTCCCTCTTGCTATCATGGTAAGAGTGCTGCTCCTGTCAAATCAAGCAATATTAGCATAACACAAAAATAAAATAATCATGAACTAAATAAATATTTTTCTTGAATTAGATTCTGAGTAAACAAGCGTTGGTTCTTATTGCCCCATCCTGATTAAGACTGTATTTCATCTTGCCAAACTCTGGAATTCTCTCATTATATATGGTAATCCTTTGGGTTAGAAGAAGATACGCTGTTGTGCAGTTCATCTGTGGACATGGAGGTGGCGCTGTAGTCCCAGTCTGAAAGCAGAGAAACTAGCACAATGGGGGCACTGGAAGTCCATTGTTGTAGTATCACCATGGAGGACTTCTACTTGCAAACTCAGCCATTTGCCTTCTAAAGATCCTAATTCTTGGAGATTAACCTGTAATATTGGTACAAGAGTGTTCCCTTCAGCTGCCCATTACAACATTCAGTGGCTGATTAGCTTGTATGCCATGTTTCATCACCGAAGCCATGTCTAAACCATGGCTATGCATTTCAATGCCCAAATGGTTGAACCAAGCTCCTTGTTCTGTGTTGTGATGTGGACATCTTGCCACAATTCTGTGCCAGCAGATAAAGTAGTGATCAAAGCTCACAATCTTTAATCTCCTTCTTCCTCTTTCTCTAATCCACCCACCTACTTACCAAGAGACACTTTGTCAATAAAGATCAGAACAAAGCATACCCACAGGAATACTTAAACAAATAAGAGTCTAAATGCTGTATTAATGATCCAAGTTATTGTTATGATTGTTCTATACATATAGATGCCAATTGCCCATCTGCTTCATCCAAACTTATGGAACGAGGAACCAATTAGAGCTACAGTTCAAAATGAAATGTCTTAGAGCAATGTGCTTCATTTACACTTGGCAGACAGAGGAAAAAGAGATTGAGTTTGGTAACATCCATCACTTGTAGCTCCAAAACTGAAAAAAAAAAAAGATAATAAGCATTTGAGAAAGTAATTTACAGTACCAAAAATGCAGTTGTTTTGATACAGGTAAATTCTCTTTCAAGTTGAGCGTGGTTCTGAGTGATTTCATAGACACAATGACATAGTTATTTAGACAACAATAGGTGAGTGGTTGCTTTTACCTTCTTCTTAGATTCTTCTAATTTAGTTTAGAGCTCTGATTTGAGCATCAACATTATCTGCTTTTTGAGATCAGCCAGGTTCAGTTAGATGCAACCACATTTTGTAGCCAATTAAACACTGCGTTCAACACAAGGATGCCTATTATAAAAGGCTGTAGTTGTACTAGGAAAAAAGTACATAGTAGAGAAAGCTTCATGGTGTTTGTATTAGGCAATGTCTATATATGAATAAAATGTGCATATGAAAGGGATCAATATAGATAATTGATTAATTGATTGATTGATTACATGCCATCAAGTCATTGTCAGCTCTTAGTGACCATCTAGATAGATTTTCTCCACGATGATCTGTCCCTAACCTGGTCCTTCAGCTCTTCCAACGGTGTACTCATTGCCACTGTAACGGAGTCCATCCACCTTGCTGCTGGCCATCTTCTTCTTCTCTTTTCTTCTACCTTTCCCAACATTAGAGCCTTCTCCAGAGAGTTAGGTTTTCACATAATGTGTCTAAAGTAGGATAATTTGAGCCTGGTCATTTGTGCCTTGAGTGAAAACTCTGGGTTGATTTGTTCAATGATCCATTGGTTTGTTTTCTTGGATGTCCATGGTATTCTCAGGAGTCTTCTCCAAAATATAGATATTATGACATCTTTAAAAAAAAAATTCACAGAAAATTTAATGGAAGGAAACAATTGGGTTTTGGTCTTCTCTGAACTTCATTGTTTTGACTTGGTTCACAAACAAGCAAACTCAGAGAACATCAAGAACTCAACAGCTCAACCTTGAGCTATATATATTATTTGCTATGAGAAAGGAATGGATTAAAATGTATGATATAACTTGGACTAGATTTTTAGTAATTCACACCTTTTCAGAAAACATACCAAGGATCAATGACCTTTTTAGGTTGTGTACACCAACTAATTAGTTAGTTAATTGTAGGCACACTTATGTACAGGAATTTTCAAAGATTTTGTGCAAGAATATAGAGATTTTGCAAATTTCAGCTCTTATGAAATTTTGGTCCTGAACAATTTCTGTCCTATCAATTTGAAGAAGAATGGCTGAGAAAAAATGCAGAAGAATATTTCAGCACAGCATTACTGTACATAACCTGTGGCTGATAGGACAAGAGTCACAGATGTGTCTATGTATAGAGGCAAGATTTTAACAGGTACAGAATCAACCCATTTTTCTGGGTTTGCACAAACATGAACCATAAATTAAACAATGGTAGATTCACCCAATCCATTAAGCCACAAAAATGCAAATTATAGTTAACATTAATTAACTATAATTAACGAACAACCTTAGCCTGTTCTGTGAACCCAGCTCTTATGCCTTTACCCAATTTGGTTAAATGTATTTTATGAATATTGCCATGTTTGTTTTTTCCCCAAAGCATTGAATTGAACTAGACTGCTTGCTTACTTAGGATCTGGACTGATCACTACTTTAGGGCTTTTGAAATTGATTTGAGGGCTGCTTCACAATAATTTTTATATTTATTTCCTACCTGTACAACTCAAGGAATTATAATGCTCCCTCCTCCTATTTTTCCACAACAACTACCCTTTCAGGTGGGTTGGGCTGAGACAGAGTGACTGGCCCAAAGTCACCCAGCTGGCTTCCATGCCCAAGGGGGAGTAGAACTCATTCACAGTTTCTAGTCTAGCATCTTAGCCACTACACCAAACTAGCTCTTAATAATGAAGTACTCATACAGTATTCAGCTCTAATAAATATTCAGTGAATCATTCAAGAATCTCAAATAAATGAAACTGTCAATGTCCAAATAAATGGGGATTCTACAGATGGTTTCACCCAACCCTTTAAGCCATGATGTGATTGAGTTGGATTGGTTTAGGTTGAGCATACAGGTTGTTATAACATGATTTATGGTTTAACACATGGCATTGAACCCAACCAATTGTGGTTTAGTCAATATACTAATGATGGGCCACAACATGGTAGAGAAAGACATACAGAATGTGCAGGTAACAAAAGCTGATCTAGGTGGGTCAATGAAGTCAAAATGGATGCATCCATGTCATGTAATGGGCAAAGCAGGGACTTTTTCCTGATTTTTAGTGGAAGATTTCAATGTGTTCTTCATTTTCTTGAAAAATAAGGAAGAAGCTTCCTTTAACAATTATTACTACCAAATGTCAGTATCAACATAATGAAAAGAAGGATTCCGTTTTGATGTTAGCTATAACTGGATCATTTCTCAATAAACTTGGGTTAAAGCAAAGGATAATCATTTCCTGGAATGTTAATCCTTTCCATTACAAGGGTTAGTAGCATCTCTGTGAGTTATCTATCTCAATTTTATCTCTGGCTCCTTTTTATAAAAAATAATCCAGCTTGACCTTGCTGGATTTAAAAAAAAAAAAGGAAGGGGATTGCTGATTTGAGCTACTTATTAGGACAAAAGTTTGTTTAGGCTGAAGGTTTTAATTATTCTGAATTAAAAAAAAACTCAACTAAAAATAAATCAACCATGAAATGTTAACATATGGCACTTGAATCATATGGGAAAAGGTTGTTTTAAGCATCCCTCTCTAGTTCTGATTCTTTTTAGACTTCCCCTCCCAATGTCTTTAATTGCTTTTGTACAATTTTGATTCATATCTTATCACAGGAATTCAAGGCAGCAAATGCCATACAATTATTAGGTTGGCTCATAGCAAGAAATGCAACAATGTACAATTCTGTCACCACCAAACCAAAGACATGCCAACAATTAGTCAAAATGTCTCAAGACAGTTTCTCCTCCACTCCTCTGTGCAAATAAACAGAGCCCACCCTGTGGAACTTTGTTCAAATGTTCCTCAGTGTGTCCTTGTGGAAGTCATCATTTTGTACCCCCAACGTCTTGCAATATGTCTCACTTAGGAGCACTGTGAATCTTGGAAAATGGTGGCAAAGTGACTTGCTTCAGTTGTTGCCATGTGAGGAAGGAAAATGAAGCCTGGTGCCCTTTGACTGCAGTGGGAAAAAAAGGTTATTTGCACACCCCTTTAATAAAAGCAGACCAGGGAGTGAGAATAAATACAACTTGGGGATTTGTTTGACATTTGGACAAAGGAAGGGGTTTCTCCATGCCCTGCTTAACACCTAAAGACTTATTCTTCACCATCAGAAGGATAAACGCAAGGCTTTAACTACCCAGCAGTCTGCAGAGTTGATGTTAATAGCAACATATGAGTCAATCACTTACTAATATTTTGTCTTTTATGATTTTGCCCGTCTGCTGTGGGTTTGTTTGTCTATTTATTTATTTATTTATTGTATATGTATATACTTTTACTTATTTTAATATTGTAAGCTGCCCAGAGTCATGGATGGCTATGTAATTCAAACAAACAAATAATATATACATTTTATGTAGATTACCTTTGGATGATTTTCAGTCAAATATGACCCTCGTTTAGCAACATATCGATGTATATCTGCATATGTATCCATGACTAAGTGCCCCGTGTGTTTTCATTTCTTAGTTTTAGCTTCATTATTTCTTTCATTATAAATGTGTGCATTTTTCTTGTTTTTTATTTTAATTGTGTTCAATTAATAAAAGCAAAAACAAGCAAACTGGGAATTTGGAAAAAAAAAAAAGAATATCTGTAATGATGAAATGGGCTTAATGGAAGTCTTAGCAATCTGGTGCCTTACCCAACTGTTAGGTCTGTAAAATTTCTAGCCAACATGACAATTTGGGAAGGCTGTAGTAGAGAAAGGAAGCTAGATAACAGATAACGTTGGTATCCGGCATTAATATCGCTTTTTTAGAATTCACCTCCTTTTGCAAAGTTGAACAGGGAAGCTCTGGGGCACGGTTAAAATGCTCACCAACTAGTATCTTTGAGGCCAGTAAGACTGGATGAAGAACTCTGTTTAAAAAACCAAGTTAACAGTTGGGGATCAGCCACTCCCTTTTTTGGTGTGGAATAGAACTTTGGGGGGATACTTCTCATTGCCTTTAAATTTCCTTTTCCTTCCAACTGTTCCCTGGATTATTTTTTAGCTCCTTTCTCACACTTTCTTCTTTCTCAGGACTGTGTCATATTTTCTGCAAGTATCCCCTTAATCGGTTGCTCATTTCTTCCCTATCAGCAATACGTCATTAGCACAGACGATGGTTTTAGCACAAGCATTGGGATAAAAATGCTAGCCAGGGGCAAACAATGTCCTGATCTGCAACTTTATCCAGAAAGTAGCATTAGCTTAAATGTGCACCAAACCAAATTCTCTCCCATTCTATGGAGAATGTTTAGCCTTGAGAAGTGGAGATTGAAGGGGATGTGACCATCCTCTTCTAATACTTGAAAGATTGTCACAAGACCTCTTTTATCTTATTCCAGGAAATGGAATAATGGATTTTAAGTTACAGGAAGGCAGATTCTAAATGAATGTTTTACACACACACACACACACACACACACACACAAAGGAGTTCAAGAGTGAAACTAATTATCCAGAGAGAAGCATCCACATGGGCCAGAAAAATCAGGAGGCGGATGCATGTAAAAAGAGATGGGTCTTCCACAGTTGGGTCATAGATGTCATGTTGACTTTCATCACACTCCCCTCCCATGGTTATATCCAGATACGTTTTTGGACAGGGTGTACCAAATGCACAGGTGTTGCTCACTTTCACTGGATATGCTCAAGCAGAGGCTTGACAATCATCCATCAGGAATACTTTAATTTGGGGTTGAAGAAGGTATTGGAGTTGATGGTCTGAATGGCCTCTTCCACCTCTATTACTCTATTTAGGTCAATTTGATCTCTGGATTGCTTTCATGTTTCCTTGTTTCTCCATTTCTTCCAATTGTCTCCCTTTTCATCAGCTCTCAGCTTGCATTAATTTTCTGCATGGGAGTGAAGGATCATTGTTATTCTATCTACAAGGGTGACATAAAGGGAGGAAGAAGGCTAAAAATAATTTGAAGGAAGAGAAGGTAGCAACACCTGTGCATTTGGTACACCCTGTACAAAAATAGGGAGATAACAACACAAAGATCTTTTAAAAATCCAATTCCATTTTGGAAATTAAATCATGGAATTCAAAATGGAATGTTGTGAAGATGAGAATGTCCAAGTTGCCTCCACCAAATGTGCAGGCAGGAAAACTGGCTGACTGATTTTCTCCAGAGGAAGGAGAAATCCTCCAACAATTTCTTAAAGACAGGATTCCCCTTGATGACAGTAGCATCACTACTGGAAAAGTCTTGTGGTAGGCATATATTCAGAATATAGAATCATAAAATATGCAATAGAATGTACAGGTTGGAAATGGCCTTATAAAAGAACCTTATAATCTTCTCTGAAGTAGAAGGTAGAAAAGGAATTTCCCTTCCAAGGTCATTGATTCTTCTTTCCCTTTTCATTTCTTGTGAGTGGTCATCACAACCATTTCTTTTAATTAGATGACTACCACATGGAAATAACAGGCTTGTACTATAAGAAAGCAGATTTCAGTTGAAAAAAAATCTTCATGTAAGAGCAGAGTTCTAAACTAGAGAGGTGGTGAGCTTCCATTTGTTCAATGTATTCAAGAACAGCTGGACAATCATGTTTTAATGTAGATTCCTGCACTGAGCATTTTATTACCTGAAGTCTTTTAATCCTAAAGTTGGAAAAGACCTTAGCGATCTTCTAGTCAAGTCCTCTGCCCTTGGCAGGAATCAGCAATCTACCTCAGACAAATGACTGCTCAATCTTTGTTTAAAACCTCCAGTGACAGATCTGGAGGTTGAGTCATGGCAACTGGACTTGTTTTCTTTTGGTTAGATACATTTAGCTGCTTGTCCAAGCAGCTTCTTCAGATAATTCCACCCGGATGCCTGAGAATCTTCATCAACAGACTCCTGTGATAGAGCATCCACAACTCCAGAAGTAAGCCTGCTCTATTGCTTTCTAGGTCTCACAGTCAGAAAATTTCTTCTTATGTAGAGTTTGGATTTTTCTCTGTAAGGTTTCCACATGTTGGCTCTTGCTGTAGCCTTGAGAGCTTTGGAGAATATATCCACAGCTTCTTCTCTGCAACAGCCCTTCCAGTATTTGAAGACTTCGTTCTTTGTGTGGGGTTGGTGGCTTCTTCTTCAGAACATCAAATGCCCATGTGCGAGCTGTAGCACTATTATAATTCTGTGAATCTGCGATTTAACCTCCCAGAATGAAAGATATAAGTTTCAGGCTTGTTGCACTAGTTGTATGATATGGAACATCTGAAAGCACTGGTGATCCCTAATGGCTCCTCCAAATTCCCTGTATTATTTGGTAGAAATAGGAGTGGAAGCCATTTCCCCAGGTTATCTAGGGGAAAGAGAAAGTGCCCAATAGTTTTTTTAGGTTCTCCATCAGCAGGGACAATACAAGATATGATTTGTTGCCCCTGATCACTGCATTTGCACCCTGGCCACCATTCCATATTTTCTATACTACCTTAGGCGTTATGGAGAGAAAAATGTGGATGGCATATGTAATAAAAGAAGGATACTTACATGTGTTCCAAAGAAAGGATGGTTCTTGTCTAGAAGTAAACATGTCTTTATGCATCAAGTAGAATATACCTCTGCCAGGTTACTCTAAACAAATGTAAAAAAGCACCTCCCTTCAATGTTGCAAGAAGGTAACTTTTGAAACAATGAAAAAGCAATTCATAACAATAAAACTCACAACAGTTTAACAATCCCAATCCATAGAATAAATTTCAGGAAAGTGTGGGGTGTAGCTAAACATAAAGCCAGACATCCTCTAATTTATCTCTAAGTACAATAATTAATCTAATCATCCACTATCCTTATCTGAGGATGACTAGAGTGTATCCATATTTTTGCAAATTCAATCTATATATTATCAATCAATTGACTTTATTGCAGTCATCGGCCAGCATAGAACTAATAACCTAACAATTACGCTAAAATAGAAATAAAAATAAAGTCATATTGATAGAATAAAATAAGGTAAAGATAAAATTATTAACTTAAAATTACAGAGTACAGGAATTAAAATGCAAAAGAATCCTATAAAATCACAATTAATTTTACTATTTGTTTATTTATTATATTCTATATATTGTAATTGCAAGTATCTCCTCTAAGCTCTGTAAAGGGCTGAGCAAACAGAGCTGTTTTGTCAAGCTTTAAATTTTTAACTGAATCTTAAGAATTATTACAGGATAATGGGGAGATGATTTTATATAGTGTGTGTATATATATATATATATATATATATATATATATATATATATATATATGTATATAAAATCTGGTGTTATACTTTTAATTGGTTATTCTGCAAACCACAAGGATTTGGGGGGAGAGTGTCAATCTGTAGAAACCACAAAGAAATAAATTCCAAACTGTGAATTTAACAGATAGTTACAAATCTCGCAGCTTTCATTTGTGCAACATGCTAAATGTGATTAGTTTGATCATGTGTTCATTTTCATTGTGACTTGGTTGTACAAGTGCAGCTTATTTGATTTGTGATTGTTTCAAAATCCAGAAAATGGGCTAATTTAGGAAGCAGGTTAAAACATGTTCAACACAGGTCAACAAGTCAATCTTATTGAAATGGCATATTAAGAAGTCAGTCCCACTGAATGCAATGATGTTTACTTCTAATAAACACTGTATGTATAGTATATATTGGTGGGCTATATTTTAAACAAGTATTGTTTTTCTAAAAAAATGAGACTATGGACTGATAGAGGGACAGAGCTGGTGTGGGGAGCAGAGTTGCATAGAAATAGTTTATCAAAATTCAGCATCTTATTTGTGGGCAAAAAAAAAAAAAAGTTCTCCAACATATTCCCATGGATGGGGCTTATTACTGCAAGGATAATATTCCTTCCTTCCTTCCTTCCTTCCTTCCCTCCTTCCTTCCTTCCTTCCCTCCTTCCTTCCTTCC
This sequence comes from Liasis olivaceus, assembly GCA_030867105.1. NCBI lineage: Eukaryota > Metazoa > Chordata > Lepidosauria > Squamata > Pythonidae > Liasis > Liasis olivaceus. The sequence goes on along the minus strand of CM061349.1, from coordinate 321,305,111 downwards.
TTCCCTCCCTCCCTCCCTCCCTCCCTCCCTCCCTCCCTCCTTCCTTCCTTCCTTCCTTCCTTCCTTCCTTCCTCCCTCCCTCCCTCCCTCCCTCCCTTCCTTCCTTCCTTCCTTCCTTCCTTCCTTCCTTCCTTCCTTCCCTCCTCCCTCCCTCCCTTCCTTCTTCCCTCCCTCCCTCCCTCCCTCCCTCCCTCCCTTCCTTCTTCCCTCCCTCCCTCCCTCCCTCCCTCCCTCCCTTCCTTCCTTCCTTCCTTCCTTCCTTCCTTCCTTCCTTCCTTCCTTCCTTCCTTCCTTCCTTCCTTTTTCTGCTGCTCTTTCAATAATTATATTTGCAGCCTAGCCACCATTTTAATCCTTCCTGTTGCTCCTGAATTAGCATCATGGCTGGAAAATGGCAGCCATCACATCTGTGTGCACACATAGGCACCCACATGCGCACACAATAGCAGAGAACATTTTGGGAATTCTCAAAGAGGCCTTCTGAGCAAGTGAACGTAGGAAAAATGGAAATCTAAGACATTTTATCAAAACAAAGCTTTGGGAACTTTTGCTTCAACTCTAACAAGAAGCCAAATCATTTAGCATCCCTGTTCAGTGGAAACCTGTTGTCTCTAAGCTGATATGTGGCAATACTAAAATGCTTTGTTGGGAAAGCTGCACATATGCTCTGCATGTGGTCACTGATGGATTCAGCTCAGTTTCCATACACATATGCACAAAGACGATTATTCTCCTGGCAGTTCATTTGCATTTGGACAAGTTGGCATCCTCCCTACAGCTTATTCCTTTGGGTTGGCCAGACCTATCTAACATGGCAAGGATTCTGCACTGAATTCACTTCTGATTTCTTTTTTTCACCCTATAACTCATCCATAAACTTGTATTCGTCTTAGCCTATTAAAAGGACTGTATACTCTTTTTGAGTATATGTTATTGTTTAGGCAAAGGCAGTATTGTATGATGGATAAAGAGTTGGGTTGGGACTTTGGAGACTCTGTTTCAAGTTCCTGCTTGACCACGGAGGAGCTTTCTCTCAATCTAGTATAATTCACAAGGTTCTTGCTGTAAAGATAAAATATATCTTCCCATATACACTACTCTCAAATTTAATGGGAAAAGTGGGATAAACATTTAATAAGTAGAACACTATTAACACAACAATTAGTGTAATTTGCACCAATACCTATTTTAAAATAACTTGTATGGGTAAGTATATCCTACCCTATCACTTCTAGAGCTAAATATGTATTTTAAAATGTATTTTAATGTCTCCCTCCCTACTGTGCCTGACATGGAATAGTCATGAGTGTTCATTCAAAATATAGTTTGGATAACTCTAATCAGCATATTTGCAAGGCTGAATGGGGTCAAGCATATCAGATTTTGGAATGTATGGAAACCAGATTTCTTATGACTAGACTAGATTAGATTATATACTGAGAAAGGCATATACTTCCAGAAGGCTTATAAAAACAAAAACAGCAACAACAAAAAAAATTGAACTGAAAATTGAAGCTGTGACACTTCTTAGGAACATGTCATATTTTTTAAAAGAGGGGAAAATGTGGTGTCTGTTACAACGAATGATCAATAGAGCTTTCCCCTGAATTTTCATTCTGCCTGCAGCTTACGACCATCATATTATCTTTCCTGAAACAGGTGTTTGAGATTCCTATGGCTTTTTTTCTTTTTTTCCTTTTTAATAAGGCTGGACAGGATGCTGATGAATCTGGCAGAGCTACACAATTTAATTTTCCCAATTACATGATTTTTCATCCTTTGCAGACCCAGCATGTTGCAATATGCAGCTTCTAAATGACCTCCCAACATCTACTCCATAGGGGAAGTTGATGGGTTGGAAACCCTTCAGTATGATAGCTGGTTCATTACTGTAACATTTTGAAAAACTATTTCCAAGCTGTGTAGAAAGGAACTGTGCAAGTTCAACATATTCCTAATGGCTGCTGGAATGGTAGCTCTTCACAGTTAGCTGGTCATGAGTGCATGGGATAATGGGCAGTGGCCACTGTTGGAAATTGATGAAACTGGATGGTTGTGCCATGTGATCAGCTGCTGAACTGGCAGTGCCACCTTCTTAGAAAAGTACTATCAGGTCTTAGCCTGACTTCTCCCATTAAAACAGGCCCTTGGTTCTTTCTGTGCAGGAAGGAGAGAGAAGACCTTGCTTCAATTACACCTTGCAGGACTTTCCTGAGCTGTGCTGTTTTCATATATTTCTTAGTTTTGATGCAGGCTACATTTGTCTACTGACTCAGACTTCAGCCTCAGGTTGTGGGTTGTTTTAAAATTCCTGGGTTTTGGCTTCTTGACCTTGCATCCTGAAGTTAGGTTCCTTTTGTCCTAACTTTTGGTTGCTTCAAAGTGTTGGTTTCTTGGCTTCTTGTTCCTACCTTCTGGCTCATCTTCTGATCCCTCACTCCTGATATCTGGAGGATTTAGCCTTCCTAGATCACCTCTGTTCCTGGGTTTTGGCTTAAAGCTCACTTCAGACTGCTGTCTGTGGCCCACAAGAAAGATCTGCTAGCTCTAACACATGACTGGGGCTTATGATTTAGTCAAAAGTACATTCAGAAACAGCTTATTTCTATAGGCAAGTTGGCTTGCAAAGAACATGCAGTTCCACCAATACCCTGGAACTGAAAATTTTGTTTTCAGGATTGTATATGAGGAGAAACTTGAATGACAATCCATATCAACTGTCATGAAAACAACTTTTTCTTTTAACCTTCGTAAAGTGAGGTGGAAGTGGGACCAATCAAATTTAAAACTGGAAAAATGAAAAACCAAGAATCGGTGAAGCAGAATTGCTTGCCCCTTCTTTAACAGTTTTTTATTTAACCCAGGGATGCAGGAACTCCAGCTTTCTGGAGATGTTGAATGACAGAGAAAGCCAGTGTGGTACAGTGATCAACATGCTGAATTAGTGTATGGGAGATCTGAACTCAAGTCCCTCCTCAACCAGGAAAAATCACTCTTAGCCAGTGTATTAACTAAGATTGCAGAGGGAGGGAAGAGGAAATGTTATGCATACAGCCTTGAGCTCCTGAAGGAACCCTGAGATATAGAATAAATATATAGACATGAATACTATCGCTCCCAGCATCCCTAATAATTCACTGTGATGGCTGGGATAGCTGGGATTTGTAGTTCAGCTGATGAAATGTGAAAATCCCAACTAATCTTGAATTATACTATAGTTATTAATACTACATCTTTGGGAACGGTGGTGGAGAGATGCCAGCATAAATTATAGCAGCCATTGGCTTCTGTGTATAAAATGCAAATAGTCCAAGGAGAGAATCTGATTGCAGCAGCTTGTTTAGCTGGATTGCATCGTTAGTTATTACATTGTGCATGCTCACTTTTTCATTTGGGAAATATTCTCATGATTTTGGCTTAAGGCATCCCTGCTTCCATTGCCCATTGTTTTATTACTGAGCAATCCATTTTGAATCAGAATGAATATATAAATATGCACTTACTACAAGCTGACAACCTTTTGTTCTTGGCTTGTTCGAAGAACAATTGTTCTCTTCTAGCATCTGGACTGGGAGATGCTTCTGTCTGCTACCCAAATATACAAACTGGGCAATCATGGATGGCCTCATTTTTCTGGAATTGGTACTGAGATTTGTTGCTTACTGTCATAAAACCATGAGAAGAACATTGGTGGATCAGCCGCAAGCCCTACCTATTCCCAATGACCTGCATCCAGAAAGATCTCAAAGAGAACATGGACATAATTGCCCTCTTCCATTGTTGCACCATACAATGAGCATTGAACCTAAGTTTGCCCAGATACACTCTCTCAACCCATCCTACCTCACTGGGTTTGTGTTGTGGAGATAAAATGATAGGAGATCCACAAAGAAGTGGCCTTAAGCTCTTGAATCCAACTAATAAATATTGTCTGGAGACATATATCTATTCCTACTTCATTAGCTACCCGACATGCTGATTTTTCCCAAGAGCCCTGAGCCCTTTAAAGCTGTTGTCCTTTGGCTGATGAATGTTCTGCACCTGGGCCACCAATGGACATCTTTCTTCATCCCACTCCTTGATGTACATATTGAGAATCCATTCTGATTTCCTTTAGCTATTTAAGACAAAGAATATATAGGAGGAATACATATGTTTGTTTGGTACAATATTTTCTCACTAGACATACCTTAACTAACCTAAACACCTACTTCTTTCTATTTTTAAAAGAAGACCATTTCCTCGGCCTATTTCAAGAGATGGAAGTGTCACTCTCTTTCTTCTTTTTGTTTTTCACACTTCTGCTCATTCTGCATACCTTGCCTTGGAAAGCAGGTGTTTTTTTTCTTTTTTTATTCATTCTCACCCTCCACTTTCTCCTTCCTGTTGAATCATTATGCTTGATCAGTATATGTGTGGAGACAGAAACAAAATATATGCATTGGGGATAATTAAAAAGGGGGTTTAAATTTAATTTCTATGGGTGATATGATAACCTGGCATGCAAAACGTATTTACATTAAGTAAGTCTGAACCCTGCAAAAACATAAATTCTGAGAACTTTTCTCAGGCCATGTGGCATCAGACAGACAGGATTCTGAAGTGTGACTTCTGGATGGCCACAAATTGACAGAGGCATTTTTGTACCCTGGTTCTCCCTTCAATAACACTGAACTACATTATTCACAATCTTAGCATTCCTTTCAAATTCAGCCTTCAACATATCACCATAATTCCTGTACAATTCTTTATAAATGCTCCTTCTGGCATTCCTTGACTTCAGCTTCATCCCAAATCATTTCATCACTTCTATTTTTGCTTCCATCCACTCTGCTGGCAGATCCTTATTTAGCCTTTTTATTTTTATTTGCTCTACAAAAAGTAAATGAAGATGATACACAAGATCAGGTACCAAAATGAAACACAAAAAATAATATTATCATAGATACTAAAGCTCAGCTTTAAACCCTGACCACAGAATAATATTGGTCAATCTTTTAATTACTTCAATAGATAGCCAATTCATAAAGAGACATATCATGTTTCCGAGACTGCAAGTCCTTGACTACATTCTTTGCATGATCTCTATTCACATTATGGAACACACTTCTCTCATATTCATTTTGGCAGCAGTTGTTCTTTTGTGTGCATTCTTCTCAGCTTCTTCCATTTCATCATTCTACCAAGTAATCTCTTACAGTCTTCTATGTCACTCTGGAATCTAATTCTTTTCATTCTGTTTACAAGTAGCATCGACATCAACATTCCTTATGTCTCCTTTCCATTCACTCTGTCTGAAGATTAATCTGTTTCATGATTCCTTTTCATATATCTCATACTTTCACTTCCTGCACTTCTTCTACTTTCACTCTAGTATCTTTCACCGTTCAATTCCTCCATGTCTTTTTTCCCAAAATCCACTTTGGATGCTACCAGAAAAAAAAGTCTATCCCATATCCTTCTCATCACCCTTGCATCCTTCCTTAACTCTTTCAGTCTTCCTTTATAAACAGTCAAATCACTCTTACTAATTTACTTGTTCCTTTTCCACATGAACATATGAACAGACATAAGCTTAAACCACATGTTGAAATAAACAGATATTCACCAAACATTCATCATCTTCATTTATTCTTAGGTGTTCAAATAGCCCAATTACTTTTTCTATATTTCCGCATCTTGTTCCCACCTATCCATGTCACCTAACAGAATGGCTTTCCCCCCAGATCTAGATATCCGACATGCCAGAAAAGGCAGTCCCATGGTATCCACACTCAACCACAACTCCCCATTGCTGTTTATGTAAAGTACCATTATGGAGAGGAAGCTAGGATGCTTCACTGGATAATGATGATTCAGTGACCAGTAATTATATCTTCATATCAGAATGATGCTTGCAATTAGATTACCTCAATCAGAGTGTCTTGAGGGTAGAGCAATATCTGAGTTGAGAGAGATTCTTAGTTTCACCATTAGTCTAATCACAGTGTCTCCCAGTCCCTTATCCAGAATGGTTACATCTGCCCTATTGACTGATTTACTTTATGGAAAAGTCTCTTGAGTTAATCTTTGCTATTATGCCTCATCACCCATAGTCCGCTACACTACATTCAGAAAAGGGCAACAACATTTCATATAAACCTCTCTTCTCCTTGCGTCTCTTCTTCTCACTGAAGTGTTCTTTAGGAGATTCATTTCTCAGTGTTATTGGAGCAAGACACAGCTATTAGTTGACATCTGTTGTTTTCCTTTGTGAAGTGGTACATTTGCATCTGATTCAAAGAAGTTTGTACTTTAAGCCTTCTTGATACCTCCATCAGGGAGGTTTTCAAACTTATCTCTAGATTTATGGTTGGGTGGAGTCTTATTTTACTGTTTGGAGTGTCTGACAACCTGGCAATTTACCATTCTTTCATTATATCTATAACACAAATAAATAGAATATGAACAATGAAATTAATTCTTAGTGACTACCTGGAGACCTCCAGATATTTTCTTGGTATTAATACAGAAGGGGTTTCCCATTGCCTTCTTCTGATTTTTGTTTTTTAAACTTACAATGTAGACTACAGCCATGGAATTCTCTAGTGGTTTCCCATCCAAGTCCTAAACAGATCCAACCCTGCTTAGCATTTTTCTAGAGCAACCCAGGGCTGCCACTTACTAGGACTCCAGAGCACATGTGCTGGTTGATTAAGTCCCTGCAGGTCACATTGGCTGTTCTTTTTCTTATGCCATATATCAATCAGTGTTCATATCATGTATTTTGCAGTGAGTATGATATAACAGAGATAGGAATTTTAGAAATTTTCCAAGGCAAAGCCAGAAGATTCATATAACTAAATTAGAAAAGTCCCACTGGGGGACATCCATTAGTTCTTAATCTACTTTGCATTCCTGCCTCAGATAGCTCCTCAGACAGATATTTATTTAAAATCTGTTTACCCTATTTTTCTCCTTTACAGAATACTTCAATCAACTCATCAGTGGCTCTTCATAATACTGAAGAAAACTACTGAGTGTTATATCTCACATTCACTCCTAGATCTGGTTCTTTTCAGCATCTTTATCTTTTTGAAGAGGTTGCAAGATGTCTGAGGATCGCATGTGGCAGTGGGCTTCTGGACTGCATGGCCTTCTTGAACTTTTCCCACTCTTTTTCTATAATTAGAAACTTAGTCTCACTGCTAAGTAGTCTCATTCTTCACCCTGGAGTTCTTATACATTTGCCATCTCTTGGACCAATGTGAAGGAGATTACCTTTCTGCTCTTTAAGCATCTATGTATGCATATGCACATCTGTATATACAATATAAAACACATAACCAAGGAGATGGGGTAATGGGCAAAAGCTAAATCTAACTGCCATCTAAAAAGGGAGTCAATGCGGTATAGTGGTTAAGATGTTGGATCAGGACTGGAAAGACCCAAGTTCAAGTCTTGCCCTCAGCTACAGAAGCTCACTAGGTGACCTTGGGACATTCCTTCTGTTTCAGTCCTGGAGCCAGTCTGGGATAGTAGTTGATGTTGGATTAGTCTCTGGGAGACTCAGGTGCTAGTCCACCCTCATCCACTGAAGCTCCTTGAGAGATGGGTGGGAAAAATAGGAGAAGGAATTATTATATTTGAGAGCCAGTTTGGTCTAGTGGTTAAGGCATCAGACTAGAAACCAGGAGACCGGGAGTTCTAGTCTCACCTTAGGCACGAAGCCAGCTGGGGGACCTTGGACCAGTCACTCTCTCTCAGCCTTAGGAAGAAGAAGGCAAGGGTGAACCACTTCTGAAAATATTACCAAGAAACCTGTAGGGACTTGTCCAGACAGCCACCAGAAGTTAAAAAAAAAAAAAAAAAAAGCAGTATATTCGCCACCTTGAATAATTGTCAGTTTTAAATCTAATAAATCAAATTACCTGAAATAAAATGCCCAGTTGGGAAAAATAAAGAAGGAAGGGGGCCAGTCAAAAGCATTCAGTAATTTGGATGATCTACGTATTAACCATTAAGGCAATTCAATCATGAATACCAGTTGCTGATAGTACGAGGATGAATAGTTCATGCCATTTCTGCTTCCTTTTCAATTCTGTAGGTGCTCATTAGTGTGTTCTATCCAATTTCCACATCATCTTACAATTTTTAAAAAAAGCAAAGAAGTTTGTCTCTGCTTTGTATGTAATGTTGGAACTGAAATTGGAGTTGCATAATCTGGGGATGTGCAGAACTCAAAGGATGATTCTTTTACAGGCTACGTAGCCGTTTGGGAAGGGTGAATTATGTTCCCTTCAAAATGAAGACCATACAAAACTGTCCAACTGTCCTGAGATGGCTTCAGATATCCTTGAACTACATCTCTAAAATATGTGTCATTAAGTGGCTACTATCAGGCTGAACAGCTTGCAATGCCATTGTTAAATTGAAGTTTTATCAGTTCATTCCTGTTTTTTTATCAAGCACTGATAATTATCTCTTCTAAGTATTTAAAAATGCTTTACTTTTTCCCCATTTATGCTGCATTAAGCATGTCCTCACTTCTTCCTATTTAGGCTATATTAGACATTTTCATTAATACCAGTTATTGCTTTTGATTTTTTAAAAGCAACAAATATTTCAGAGGACCCACCAACTTGGAACACTAACAATTTTCCATTAAACATTAGCACAAATTAACATTTCCCATTTCCAGTACTTTATTATGTTAGAGCTGCTAACTAATGGTGTAAAACCAAGCATTTCTGGAGACTTTTTCAAATAATTTGTTCTATGTCTTATAAAGCTTTTTTTTCCCTTCTTTTTTTAATCTTGGCTCGAGAGGGAAGGGATTCAGAACCAGGAAAGGGGAAGAGAACAGAAAAAAAGTAACTTGTTGTAGACAATTTAAGATAGAGGTATACAACTTTTTCAGGCTGAAATCCATACTTGGTGAATGCCAAAATGATGATGTCTTATTTATTTATTTATTTACTTACTTACTTACTTACTTGCTTGCTTGTTTGCTTGCTTGCTTACTTACTTACTAAACTTGTGTGCCACCCATCTCCCCTGGAGGGTGACTCTGGGCCACTCACAATTAAAGTAAAACCCAAAAACAGTGAAAAATATAAATGCCCACATTAATTAGTTAAAAATCAGACTATACTGTATAACAAGATCCTATACAGGAAATGACTAAAAACGTTCAAGATGACAGTGGGGTAGAATCAATTACCCCACAAGCTGATTCCATTGGTGAAACCCCATCTGGCCCTCAGCTCACCTGGCATAGCCAAGATTTCACGGTCTTCCTGAAGGCCATGAGAGCGAGGGCACACGGCACCTCGGGTGGGAAATTGTTCCACAGAGCGGGGCCACTTGATGATGCCAAGATGGCAAACCATGCATCAGGATAAAAGCTCCACCCTTTTACACATAAAGAAAAGAGACAAATCACAATGCACATTTCTTCACTTGCCACCCCACCCTTATCTCCCAGTTCTGCAGGCACCTGTGCAAAAGCATGTATGTATGTGTCAGCTAAACCAAAACCATGACTACTAACGCTACCTTTATTGTAAGGCTACGGTAACAGCATCTTGCAAGTCTGAAAGCACATCTCTCCCAACTGACTTTACTTTCCAGAGAACTAGGGAGGGTCCCTTCTGAGATGCTTTCCCCACCTCCATTCCTTCTGTGGGCTGAGACACCTCTTCTTGGACTGTTGTCTACTGTGTCAGATTCAGCCGGCACGGCGAAGGCACTGCTCAGCTTCGCATAAGTCAATTTCACCGCCCAGGCAGCAGAGAAAAAGGGGAAGTGAAACCGCGAGCTGATTACGGCCAGGTGGCGATGCTTAACTCAAAACCGCAAGCAGATACTTTGTATCAGCGCGGTTTCCCCTCGGGCGCTACAAACAAAGGAAAGTGCAGAGGCTCGGAAGCGAAGCAATCAACAAACAATCGAGAACTCCCGGCTTTGTGTGCAAACAGGCAAACCCAACAAAGGCAACAACAGCATAACCCATAGACTGCAATCAGAAAGACAAAAGCACTGGACTGAATCTGCCATTTGGGCGAGGGGGGATTACTGTGGGTAATCTGTAACTAAGCAACGGGTAAAGCGCAGGAACGGGGAAGCTATAAAATACCATGTAAGCTATGCCAAGCCAACCCTGGCTTTGTCTGTACTTACTTACGTTACGCTTGAGTAAACTTCTTTGCTGAACACACGTGTGTCACGAGACTTTCTCTGAGACGGACGGGGTAAACCTTACATACTGTAGGTTGTGGCTTTTCCTCCTGACTCCCGATGTTATTCTCACAACCCATTACATGATGTATGCACTTAGCATATTTATATGGCTGCCCATCTACCGAAGCATCTGGGCTGCAAACAAATGAAAAACAACATTCACAATCCATATCAGTAAAAAATAACATAAAAAGAAAAAAGAAATAGCAATAGCAATCAAGGCCACTGAAAATCTCATAACACTAAAAAGAATAGACCTGCACCCCATCGGAGTTCCATGACCACCCGACTCCAGCGCCTGGAGGAATAGCCAGGTCTTTATGGTAGAATGAGTCCAGAACATAGACACTTCATGACTCATGAAAGACATGTATTGTGGAATAATTCTGGTTTAAGAATCTATTTATTTTTATATATATTTCAAATTTAGTCACTGCCTATCTTACTCAAAGAGCTGGTAAATCCCTTTGGGAGTGAACCTTCATAACAGTATTACCGTGGACCCACTTTGTTGAATCAGCTTGAAGGACTTTTGTAAAACTTAAAACTGACTGTGATTTTCCTGAGATTGCTTCTTGCCAATTGATGCCATTTCAAAATTTTGGTTCGTTATTGTTGCTGGGTCTGAAATCATGAATGTGTTAATATCTTTAAAAGAATAAACTGAGGTTTCCAAGCCATTAACCTTTATGAGAAGGGGAAGAAATTTATTAAAACTGACAGCTTTTAGAACAATGGACATGAATATTTTTTTCTCGCAAGCTAGAAGAACCCTGATGGGCTAGAAGCACATGATGAGGAAGACCGAGGCTGAGGAAGGCCAGAAAGGAATTGAGAGTTTATTTGCAAACAGCCATTAAGTGATACATTTTAAGACTGAAAAACATTTCACACTCACCCCAAATTCCACTTTCCATGCCACCAACTTGGCTTAGCCGTAATAACTAAAATCCAATCATTTATGCATTTAGAGAGGACAAAGCATCTTAAGACTTGGTTGATTATGTTGTACACCACCCAGAGGAACATTTGTGAGATGGCGGCCATATACATTTGATAATAAATAAATAAATAAATAAAACGTGCCATCAAATTGTTGCTGACCCTTAGCAACTCCGTGATGATCACTCCTTAACCTGGTCCTTCAGGTCTTCCAATGGTGCACTCATCACCACTGTAACTGAGTCCCTCCACCTTGCTGCTGGTCCTCCTCTTTTTTTCTTTCCTTCCACCTTTCCCAGAATTATTATTTTCTGTTTCTTCTTTTTATTGCTTCCATACAGTGATGTTTAAAAAACAATAAACATTGTCATTGTAACTGAGTCTGTCCCCCTGGCTGCTGGCCGTCGTCATCTTCTTCTCTTCCCTTCCACCTCTCCCAGCATCATCAGAGCCTTCTCCAGAGAGCTGGTCTTCACATCGTGTGTCCAAAGTAAGATAATTTCAGCTTCATTTGTGCCTTGAGGGAGAAATCAGGACTTGAGTCACTGTATATTAAGGGTAAGTCCTTCTATTATTACTGAAACCAACTTCCATGAGACCCAGCCAGCGTGACCAACTGTCAAGGATTATTGGAGTTTTCTGGAGCGCCATGGGTCCCCTCACCAGTGTGGGAATGAATGTGTTATCTATAGTTCCAAAAATAAATGAGTCCATTGTAGGAAGAAACCTTAGATTTTTGTTGTAGCATACCATACACTTCACATTTCACCCTCTGGATACATGTTACTTTGGTCGCAAAATTAATTCTGGATGTTTCCTTGATCTTTCTGCCCCATCCCTCTTGGGAAGAAATGTCACCATTCCTCACCTGCTTCTCTGAGCAAATAATAAGTAGCTAATATCCTTTTTTCCCCCCTTTATAACAGCACAGTTGTTAAAATGATTGATAATAACCATAAAGTACAGTTATTAAATGTTGCTCTTCCACTCGCTTGCATCATATTGTGTACAATAACTAAGACACCTCTGGAGCAATTTTATTTTTCACTGTCATGTTAAAAAATTGTAATATTTTTAGTTTTAGGGTTGTTTTTTTTTTAAAGCTGCATGGCCAATCTGTTCATACACACATATCCACATGGAATATAACTGTGTAAAGATGAGTGCATCTGAAAAATGCGTAAGGGGTCATGTATCTTCACCTGAGTTTGTTTCGGGATGAAACCCAACAAAAGTCCTCTTAAAGATGCTTGGGATTTCATAAGCCTATTAGACATCCAGAATGGGGCCTTTTCCTATAGCACTCCCAAAGTATGAAAAGCATTGTAGAGAACCACAGAGAGGACCACTAGCAAAATATGAATTCAGATCACGAAAACAGAGAAACATGAGGAAGAAACTCAAAATTGCTCCACCTTGACTCTCTTTGGTATAAGAGGAGGGCAAGGGAAACAGTGTGAGGCTTTCAAGATTCTGTTATTATAGCTGATATCAATAAAATAGAGTTCTGGCATGCTGTGTACAGGCTGTTTCCTGACCTGGTGTACCCCAAATCTCTGACAAGCATCACTTTAGAAAATGAATTGGGCTCCACCAGAGGCATCCGCGATACAGTGAAAGAGTTATGTCCACCATCTTGATTTTTTATTTTTTTAATTCCCCCCTTCCCTCCTTTCCACCTTCAGGAGAACGTCCACTGTTCCCAGGCCTTCTGAATTGTGTTAGTGAAGATTTTCACTCTTGTTCTTTTGCTGATTTTGACTTGTTTTGTTATTTTATTTATTTATTTATTCTATTTATATACTCGCCTAATCAACTACAGACTCATGACAGTTTGCAATAACCATCAGCAATAAAACATCCACAATATAAAGTCAACAATCTAAAACATCCCTAATTAAAACAAAAAAAAAAAAACAGAATAAAGGCTTGGAATCAGAGGAACCAACTGACAATAATAAATAAGCATAATATTAATAGTACTGCTAAAGATGGCAACAGCATTTTAACCACCAAATGCTCTTTAAAAAAACACAAAAAAACGTCATTCTGAGCAACTTCTAAAACGTGAGGCTCTTTTGGGTAGAAAATTGTGGTACAAGTAGAAATCATACATTTTTGGTAACATTTTTGTGTTGAAGAAATGGCATTCTGGTAATCTGTACTATGTAAACTGTGTTATTCATAGGCATATATATCCGCTAACTATACTGTTAGCTTTCTCAGCAGCCCAGCTTATTCCATAGCATTTGGCTGACCTTGAAAGCTAAGCAGGATCAGTCCTGGCTGCACTTGGATGGGAGACCAACCAAGAATCCCAGGACTACGGGCTAGATCGGAAAGTCAAAAAAAAATGAACCCCCCCCCCCATTGGAAGATGGCATGGGCAAGCCATGTCTGTATGGCTGCCAAGAAAACTATTTATTGCTAGTTATAAAGTTGACAGGAGTTGAGTTTGACTCAAAGGAGACTTTACCTTTTCATCTATTGCTAAGTAAAGGGAATGAAAAACAGCAGGAAAAAAGTTACCATATTTTTCCAACTATAAGACGATACTTTTTTCTAAAATCCTTACCCTAAAAATTGAAGGGCGTCTTATTCAAGGAAGTCAGCCAAAGAGAGAACCGCCCGGTTGCAAAACTGCCCATACTTTGTCTCTGCAGACAGGCTTCCTCCTATTGCTAGCCTCCAATCACAAGTGAAATAGCTTGTCTCCCAAACAGACTTCCTCCAATCACGAGCCTGATGTAACTGATGTCAGCTGATGCTGAACAAACCAATTAGAGGAAATCTGCAGAGACGAGCTATCGGCAGTTTCACTCGTGCTTGAATGTAATCAGTTATGCAAAAGAGCCTGGAAATAGAGCTGCAGAGAGACGGTTTGGACCTCCTCCCACCGAGTGTATCAGGTAAATGTTAACTAATTACTAAATAAAAATGTGTTCTGCACTATCTTTAAAATATTGATTTCTTAATTTTGGGCTGGAAAAGTGGGGGTTGTCTTGTACATGGGGGCATCTTATTGATGGAAAAATATGGTATGTTTCTTTTTCAATTTGTTTATAGCTTCCCTGAAGCCAGAATAGGCTTTATCTAGAGCAGTGTTTGTCAACCTTTGGCAGCTTTCCAGATGTGTGGACTTCAATTCCCAGAATTCCCCAGCCAGCCTTGCTGGCTGGGGAATTCTGGGAGTTGAAGTCCACACATCTGAAAGCGCCAAGGCTGACAAACACTGCTCTAGAGCAATGCTAATCTTCCTCCTGCTTTGTGGCTCTTTACTATAGGCATTATTTGCAATTATTTGCCCCCCCCCCCCCAAAATAGAAAAACATGTTAAAGAGACAAGTCTATAGTAGTGGGTATTAATTTCCATATGTATAAAAATAGATGGGAAAAATGCTTGGAAAAGAATTTGAATGGCACAATAAATGAAACAGACAAAAACTCATTTATTTTACTCTTTTCAACCATCACCTTCCCAAAGTGTCTTAAAATGTAAAAATAATAAGATTGTTGTCATATATAATCAATTTTCAGTAACGCTGGATTTCAGTAATACACCTATTTAAAAGCTACATTGTTTTTGAAACCAAAACCTTGTTCCTAAATATTTTAAGTATAAAATATGGAGGGGCATCTTAGATTCCTTGAGATGATGGTGATGGAAAAAAAAGAGTGTTTTTTTTTTATATATACTTATGTTCCCTTTGGGGGCTAAAAGAAAATTCCTCAAAGATTCTGAGCGATCTTCCATTTGGGTAAAGGCGAGACAATTGCAACTTTCAATTAAGAGGATTTTTAAAAAGTTTCTCCAAGAGTTTCAGATTAGATAAGACATGTTGAAAAGAGCTGGGTGGAAAAGGAGCCACCACGGAGAAGGGTCTGCATTTAGTCCCCTCCAGTTCAGAGGTATCTGCAGGAGGAGTCAAGAAAGTCAAGATGGGGACCACAAGCACGCAATCAAAGCCTCACTCCTTTTACAATGCATGGGGGGGGGAATCCTTTTTTTACCCCCTTTTTAAACCCTGTTTATGGAGCAATTTGCCAAGAAGATTGTTTCTTGGAATTACAGGTGAAACTCGAAAAATTAGAATATCGTGCAAATGTTCATTTATGTCAGTATGGCAACTCAAAAGGTGAAACCAATATATGAGATAGACGCATTACATGCAAAGCGAGATATGTCAAGCCTTACTTTGGTATAATTGTGATGATTATGGCGTACAGCTTATGAAAACCCCAAATTCACAATCTCAGAAAATTAGAATGTTACATGACATCAATAACACAAGGACTGGAAATAGAACAATATCGGACCTCTGCAAAGTATAAGCATGCATATGTACTCAGTACTTGGTTTGGGCCCCTTTTGCAGCAATGACTGCCGCAATGCGGCGTGGCATGGATGCTTGCAGCCTGTGGCACTGCTGAGGTGTTATGGAAGATCAGGATGCTTCAATAGCGGCCTTCAGCTCCGCTGCATTGTTTGGTCTCATGTCCCTCATCTTTCTCTTGGCAATGCCCCATAGATTCTCTATGGGGTTCAGGTCAGGCGAGTTTGCTGGCCAATCAAGCACAGTAATCCCATGGTCATTGAACCAGGTTTTGGTACTTTTGGCAGTGTGGGCAGGTGCCAAGTCCTGCTGGAAAATGAAGTCAGCATCCCCATAAAGCTCATCTGCGGAAGGAAGCATGAAGTGCTCCAAAATCTCCTGGTAGACGGCTGCATTGACCCTGGACTTAATGAAGCACAGTGGACCAACACCAGCAGATGACCTGGCTCCCCAAATCAACACAGACTGTGGAAACTTCACACTGGACTTCAAGCATCGTGCATTGTGTGCCTCTCCATTCTTCCTTCAGACTCTGGGTCCTTGGTTCCCAAATGAGATGCAAAAGTTGCTCTCAGCAGAAAAGAGGACTTTGGACCACTGGGCAACAGACCAGTTCTTTTTTTCTGTAGCCCAGGTAAGACGCTTCTGACGTTGTTTGTTGTTCGGGAGCGGCTTGACAAGAGGAATACGACATTTGAAGCCCATGTCCAGGATTCGTCTGTGTGTGGTGGCTCTTGATGCACTAACTCCAGCCTCAGTCCACTCCTTGTGAAAGTCCCCAACACTTTGGAATGGTGTTTTCCTGACAATCCTCTCCAGGCTGCGGTCATCCCTGCTGCTTATGCACCTTTTTCTACCACACTTTCCCCTTCCACATAACCTTCTATTGATGTGCTTTGATACAGCACTTTGGGAACATCCGACTTCTTTTGCAATTACCTTTTGGGGCTTTCCCTCCTCATGGAGGGTGTCAATGATGGTTTTCTGCACAACTGTCAGGTCAGCAGTCTTTCCCATGCTTGTGATTCCTACTGAACCAGCCAGAGAGACCATTGAAAGGCTCAGGAACCCTTTGCAGGTGTTATGGATTCATTAGCTGATTAGAGTGGGACACTTTGAGCCTAGAATATTGAACCTTTTCACACTATTCTAATTTTCTGAGATTGTGAATTTGGGGTTTTCATAAGCTGTACGCCATAATCATCACAATTATACCAAAGTAAGGCTTGACATATCTCGCTTTGCATGTAATGCGTCTATCTCATATATTGGTTTCACCTTTTGAGTTGCCATACTGACATAAATGAACATTTGCACGATATTCTAATTTTTCGAGTTTCACCTGTAAGTTATTTTACATCTCTGACGGGCTGCATAGCAATGACAAATGTTACAGTGGTTTTAGTTAACTAAACATGGAACTTGCTTTCCAGCAAATCTTGGGGCTTAGGTTGCTCCCTATATCATAGCCACAGAAGCAGAACAAAAGGTAAGTTCTGTTAATGTTTCCATTAACAAATGTGCAGTTAATTGGGAGGAGGACAGATTTTTGGGTGGAATCCAAAAAGTTAACAGTCATATCCATGCTATTATCCTGCACCTTTTTTATTTGCCTTATTTGTATGACATATATCAAAAAGGGTGAGGCTTTGATCACACAGTCACATATTGACCTTTTTTAACATTATTTTATTCTATTCTAAGACTCCAGTATTACATTATATTATTTAGCTACGGTAATATTTATACAGTGTTCACTAGAGATGATTTATTCTATGATGATTTAGAGAACTTTAAACTTTTAACGATAAGGAAAAATGTTGATATCAATATTAACTGTGGTTTCGAAAAAGTTCATGTTAATAAGCCTAAGGTTGCTTCAGTTGTACTAGAGCTGACTGAAGCATTGAGAAACAGCTGCAAAGTGTATGAAATGACCTTGTTATATAACAAAGGTTTCTATCTTAAGCTTCATACTTAATCTTAAGGTCTCCAATGCATTGTTTCTTCTTGTTGCTTATGCATACTAGAAAAGAAAAAAAGAAAAACAAATCCAGAACCAAAAAGATGAAAAGAAGCTGCTAGAAAAAATACATAAGTGTTTGGATTCTGACTTCCCCCTTCTTTGTACTTCAACCAATTTTCGGTATTTATAAACATTTAGGCCCCATTAGAAACTACTGTGAGTATTTATTTTTGCCTTGCGGTGTAATATATTGTATATATGGGAATCGTTCTTGCTTGAATTTGGTTAAACTTCTGTTATGAATATATACTGTTAATTTTCCCATTGCTGCATATTTCCCAAGTTTAAATTCCCAATCAGATGGGAATTCCCTGATGTACAGGAAATGGAAGGGGTAGCAAGACATCTGTTCAAATCACAGTTGCACACACAGACCATGATCTCTGTCCCTCTTGGCCCTAGTCAGCAAACCACATGGAGATGGCTTATATTGAAACCAACAGTTCCCATTTTCCTGGAAAATTAGCCATGTTGGAAATCATGTATAATCACCTCTATAGAAGATTGGCAAATTACATTATGGGAGTGGTGTCAATGTCAAAAATATCTTCATATTGGAAAAATGCATCTGATACAAAGTTCAATTCAACTTGGAAACTATTAATTGGTAATAATTCTACATATGGGCATCACATCCAAAATTTCACTTTCTCTTGATATACAGTAAGGCTTTCATACCTAAACTCTTGTTTGCTAAATAAAGACAGAATTCTTAGATCAGACAGAAACCTTTGTAATTCTTCATTCTGACTTATAATTCTCATTCATTCATTCAACGTATAGGGCTACCCAATTTGAAACAACTCTGGGGTGCTTGCAGCAGATTTAAAAACTGAGATAAAACGGGCAAGCTCAAAACAGAATACATAGCAACTGAGAACTAACGTTCATCTCCAAAACACATCTCTTACAACATTTCTGAGTTGGATTCACTTTAACTCTCTGGCCTAACGCCCACAGGAAAAGGCCAATAGGGTCACAACCATCCAAATTTGGGGGAATAAGCTGTTCCATGGGGCAGGCTCCATGACAGAAAAGTCATGCTTGCTGAGTCTCATTAGATGGCTTTGTTTAATAGAATGGGCCTGGAGCATGCCCACTATGTCAGTTCTGGTGGGTGGGCAGAATTAATAGGAGAGAGGCGGTCCCACAAATAACCTGACCCTATCTCATTAAGGGCTTTATAGGTGATGACCAACATCTTGAAGTGCACTTGGAAATCTAGCAGAAGCCAGTGCAGCTTGTGAAGTAATCATGAAACACAGGCATATCAAAGGACACCCATAGCTACCTATGCTACCAGATTCTGGACAAGCTACAGCTTCCAAGGGGTCTTCAAGGATACCTCCATCTAAAGTGCTTTGCAGTAATTCAAATAAAAGGTGACTTAATGGTGTGAGCAGGGTCTCCTGTGTCAGGAACGAACATAATTGATGTACAAGATGAATTTGTGCAAAGCCCTCCTATCTATGCCTGCCCTCTGCTCCCCAAACAGGGACTGAGAGTTCAGGATGACCCACCTCCCAAACTGTGCACCCTATGCAAAGTCCCCAGTACTATATACGGGCATCACATCCAAAAGGAAGGAACTACTACACTGGCTATTGTAGTTAATTATTGCATTTTGACAGTTTCAATCATGTTCTGAAGTTCTCAACTGATACAAGATACTTTAATGCAGGACTAATCTAATGTGGCTTTTATTTTATTCAAGCATGTAATGCTTGTAAATCTTTTTTGTTGCTGTTTTTCTTACTTTCCTTTCTGCTTTTATTCTTGATTGTGCTTTTAAAGATCTACAAAAAGGAAGGGAAGGGAAGGGGAGGGAAGGGGAGGGGAGGGGAGGGGAGGGGAGGGGAGGGGAGGGAGGGAGAGAGAGAGAAAGAGAGAAAATAAACATGCTGGCCAATGGTAAATGACAGTTCTCTAACAACAACACAGGAATGTTGCACTCAGTGGCAAAAAACAAAACAAAACCCCAAATCTTGCAAATGCAATCCTAGAATGTATTAAACGAAGTATAGTGTCAAGATCAAGGGATGTCATTGTTCCTCTCTATTCTGCCTGGTCAAATCATGTCTAGAATATTATGTCCAGTTCTGGGCACCACATCTTAAGAAGGAGATTAACAAACTGGAGTATGTCCAGAACAGAGCAATAAAGATAAGAGGCCTGGGAGATAAAGCACAATGAATGGTTGGAGGCACTGGGTATGCTTAGCCCGGAGCTCAGGAGACTACCTGGAAACTTGATAACCTACTTCAAATAGTGAAGAACTGTCATGTAAAAGACAAGGCAGAATTGCTCAAAGTCATTCTAGAAGACAGGAAAAGAAAAACGTGGTTTAAATTACAAGGAAGTAGATTTTGGTTGGACATCAGGGAGAATTTCCTAACCATAAGAGCTTTTCAACAATGGAATTAGATGCCTCATGAGATGGTGGACTTTCATTCACTGGACATGTTTCAACAGAGGTTGGATGGCCATCTGTCCTGGAGGCTGTAATAGTAGATTTGTGCACTGGGCAAGGGGTTGACCAGATGCTTCCCTTTCATCTCTTTCACTGTATGATTCTATGAATCAAGGTTGGGAACTAGTGGACTCAGGATCATCCCAGTTATTTGATTTATCATCTTGCAAATAATATTTCCCTCCATGAAAGTCTGAGCAGACATCTGATCCTTGAAAACACTTAAATGAAGTTGTGTTGCCTGGAAGGTCCATCAACAGCTGGTTTCTTCTCATTATGTAGAGATCAAATAGTGCCTAAAGGAAATTGTCAGCAGTAGCCAAGTGTCCAAAAAAATTACATGACATTTGAACAAGAGATGCAGCAAAGTATCATTTGATCAGAAAAGTTTTGCACTGCCAGTTCATATAGGACACATTTGATATTTGTTTCAGGCAGGCATAAGGTCAACTTTCTTTTCTCAGACAAGAAAAAAAATATCTTTGAGGCTTTCACAGCTGCCCTGACAGTGCTTCTAATATTTCTCTATTCTCACTCTAGGCCCATGAGGAAAATACTTGATAAAGAGGCATCACTTTTATTTCTCAAATAGGAGGCTGTACTTAAGAAATTGGGGGTTCATAGCTGAACCCAAAGATTTATTTTTTTTAGATTTTTTTATCCTGCCTTTCTTATTTTTATAAATAACTCAAGGTGGCAAACAGAGCTAATACTCCTTCCTCCTTCTGTTTTCCCCACAACAACAACCCTGTGAAGTGAGTTGGGCTGAGAGAGAGTGACTGGTCCAAAGTCACCCACCCAGTTTTCATGCGTAAGGCGGGACTAGAATTCATGGTCTCCTTCTTTCTAGTCTGGTGCCTTAACCACTAGACCAAACTGGCTCTCAGGAGGAGATGAGGAGAGGAGAGGAGAGGAGAGGAGAGGAGAGGAGAGGAGAGGAGAGGAGAGGAGAGGAGAGGAGAGGAGAGGAGAGGAGAGGAGAGGAGAGGAGAGGAGCAGAAGGTGAGCTGAAATGGAATTGGGAGGTTCTCAACCTTTAGATCATAGCTGGAAGTCTTAATATATTGATCTCATTGGAATTCCATGAAAAACCACATAGTGGAATAGAGTGTTCAGGGCAATGTGGAACCTGAAAAGATGGGATGAAGTCCTGGGACCCTGGATCTGACTGTTTGAGTCTAAATTAATGGCCAGACAATAAGGAGTTAAAAATCTGCATTGGAGAATAAACCTGAACTAAAAACCTTTTTCAGTTTTGTGTCCTGTGGTATTGTTCTTGTGTTTCTTATCTTTCGTACCAGGTATGTTTTAAATTATATTGGCACTCCAAGAGCTGTTTTGATGGTCGCAGCATAGAAACATAAAATAAAATTTTATCATCTATGGTGTATATCTATCTGTCCTCCTTTCTCCAGGTGTTGGACTAGAGTAGTAGTTCTCAAACATGTTGGTCTCAGGACCTCTTTATGACCTCTACAAATGATTGAGGATCCCAAAGAGCTTTGGTTTATGTGGGCTTATCTATTGATACATCTTGTATTAGAAATTAAAACTGAGAAATGTTAAAATATTTATTTATTTGACTTCATGGACCCCCTGAAAGGATCTTGGGGACTCTACTTGGAGAACCTTGGAGAAAGGATCTTGGGGACTATACTTGGAGAACCACCAGTCTAGAGAATATGTGTTGTTTATCCTTTGTGTCTAGTAGTTATCAAAAGTTATGTGAGATGATACCAGCTTATCCATCCTGTCCTCCCTGCCAGGCATCTGGTCTTGGTAAAGCATTTCTAAAGAAAAGTGATAACGGTCTTAGGCTAATGAGAAAAATGACCAGTTAAGGACAGGAAGAGTTATAGAAATCTGAATACTTTTGGGAAAGTTTAAGCTTTAACTAACCATACTATACACAAGGATCCAAAGAGAAGTCACTTTATGCAGGAAAGCACAATGAAAATGGGTACACCACTTATACCTCCTTGGCATTACAATCAGTTTCTGCAATCACACCACTACTGGGATATCATAGAACACAGAGCTACCAAGAAGGGGGATATCAATCATTCATTTTGTATTTCCCTGATATTCCGATTTCCTTTATAGTTAAATTTTGAATTCTTCATTGCAAAAGAATTGCCACAGCCAACAAGTCTTCCAACACCACCAAATAACTTTCAGAAAGTTAGGCTGACATTGTGTCCTTGGTATCAGCCTCAAGTTTAGAACCATTTATATATTGTTTGTAAGAACAGAGCGAGCTGGAAATCTTGAGGGAGTTGGCATAATGCATATTCCTAAAGATGTTCAAGAAGTGCATCTTAACCAATACTTTGGTATTTAAAACCTGAAATGACATATGATTTTAAGGAAGTCCAAGCATGAAAGCCATGTGGTAGTTAAGGTGTTGGACCAGGACTTGGAAGACACATATTCAAGTCCTCAGCCATGATGACCTGGGGCTAGTAACTTTCTGACAGCCTAGCCTACCTCAAAGAGTGCTGTAGTAGGGATAAAAAAAGGGAAGATCCTCCTATAAGCAACCCTAAACTTCTAGAGAAAAGGCAGGCTATCAGCCTAACAATATCTAAACAAATAAATAAATATGCTCCAGAATGAACACTGGGGTAATCTTGGACTGACATCTACTTATTCTTACCATTTGCTTATAGTTCTCTCTCCTCAACCCCAGTAACTTGTTACTCTTTTTCTGACTGATCCTCATAGACAAAATGTCAGATGTTTTCTGCTGCCACTCTCCACTTGAAGCCTACTTGCTACCTACACTTCCCAATTTGGGGGAGATGGTGGGGAATACAACCCACCTGTAGAAGGAACATCTTCATGATGTCTTCCTTCAGACTTTAATTCAAGTAGAGAACCTAGGGAGGCTGCAGACAGAGAGATTGTTGTACAACTGATGATGGAACATGCCTGTAAGAGAGGGAAGAAAGAACACAAACATTTGGTTAGGGAGGTTAAACTAAAGCTCAAATATATCATTTGGAGGAGGGTATCATCATGGAACTCATATTTCTTAATTTTCTAGTTGTGTTCATATAACATTCTTAACCTGGTTACTGAATTTTCTAGATTTGCACAATACAAATGAATCTTGTTACTGACATTACAGCATTCAGCCATGGATAACAAATCCATGAAAAGTAAAAGCTTGGGAGCATAGCAAATGGAGAGGTGGAAGTTGGATTAGCACTTCTGCACATGCACAAATTGTCTGCCAAACTGCAGATATGCAAAAGGGACTACTTCATATATATGCTTAATCTATATTGGTCAACCAAGGATACAATAAACCATGGATATTAAGACCCACCATTAAGATAAGGTCCACCTGTATATTGAACCAACACACCAAGCCTCAATATGCTCGTGTAAACCACTGTTCTACAAGTGCAAAGGCTCCCAGTAGGCTTCTTGGTGCAAATCAAGAACTTGTTCTCACCTATAAAGCTTTGCATGGCACTGGTTACTTCTGCAACTGCCTGTCTCCAATGGTTTCTACCCACCCCACAAGTTTTATTTATTTATGTATTTATTTGTCAAATTTATATAGCTGCCCATCTCACAAACTAGTGACTCTGGGTGGCATACAACAAAGCTAAAAACAATGAGTTAATAAATACCAAACAATTATTATGGTTGGTTGCACAGTCATCCAGATGTTTAGCCTGGATTTGGCATTTTTATCCAACTATTGAGTCCTTTCCAAGGACCTGGGATAGGCAGATGCTGTTGTCTGAGGGTGTTAAAGGTATCGTCGCAGGATGTAAGCTGTTCCAAGTCAAGCTGCCTTTTGCAATTGACTGATGGTGATTTTGTCAATGCCAATGGTCTTCAAGTGGTTCTCCAGATGTTTTGGGATTGCACCAAGGTGCCTATAATTATTGGTACTATCTCTGCTTTCTTTTTCCAGTTATTCTATTTCTATTTGCAGGTCTCTATATTTTGTGATTTTCTCCAGTTCTTTCTCTTCTCTTCTGCTGTCTCCAGGTATTGCAATGTCCACTATCCAGACTTTTTTGTCTTTCTTATCAACAATCATTAAGTGTGGGGTGTTATGTGGCAGGTGCTTGTCTGTTTGAATTCTAGAGTTCCAGAGCACTTTAGCGTCTTCAATTTCTATTACTTGTCCGTTCTGTGGTCCCCATTATTCCAAACAATTCCAATTCCAAACAATTTCAAACGATAATGATGATGATGATGATGATGGTGGTGGTGCTGGTGGTTGGTCGCACAATCAGCCAGAAGTTTAGATTGGATTTGGCATTGTTATCCACCTATTTAGTCCTTCCCAAGGATGAGTTCCTCCTCCTCCTCCTCCTCCCCCCCCTCCATCTCCATTAAAAATTGTAAAAAAAAAAAAAAAAAAAGCTAAAAGAGAGGAAATATTAGGCAAAGAGATCCAGCAGGGTGAGCATGTTCCAGTTCCTCTGTATCAAACAGTGGCATCTTGTGGGATCAAGGAAATTTCCCTTCTCCGTTGCAGTGCCTGCCATATGGAACAGCCTCCACACTGAGATTTGGAAGGCCCAACCCTGTTAGCCTTCCGGAAGACCTTGATTACCTAGCTTTTCTCCCAGGCATTGGGGCTGGGATGTGTCCTGGGCTCTGAGAATAACCTTGAAGAAGAGGGAGAGCTGTAACCAAGTCAATGGTCAGATAAGAGAAATCTCAGCCCAAAGCAGAAATGCAATTTGAGAATACATCTCAAACTTGACCCTCCCTTGTTCTCTTTAGGATAAAGGCAGGGATGGGGGAGGCACATTGAGTTGCAAGACTGTATTACTGTAACCCTATAATAAAAGTAGTCTTAATATTCGTGACTTTGGTGTTGAAGTCTGGTCTACCTCTTAGGGCTGCAGGATGTCAGTTGAACACAGTATGTATGTTTTACTATTCCAGTAGTAATGTATGGCTGTGAGAGCTGGACCATAAAGAAGGCTGAGCGCCGAAGAATTGATGCCTTTGAACTGTGGTGCTGGAGAAGACTCTTAAGAGTCCCCTGGACTGCTAGGAGGTCAAACCAGTCAATCTTAAAGGAAATCAACCCTGATTGCTCATTGGAAGGATTGATAATGAAGCTCAAGCTCAGATACTTTGGTCACCTAATGCGAAGAGAGGACTCTTTGGAAAAGACCCTGATGCTGGGAAAGATGGAAGGCAAAAGGAGAAGAGGACGGCAGAGGATGAGATGGCTAGATAGCATCACTGAAGCAATGAGCATGAAATTGAGCAAACTCAGGGAGGCAGTGAAAGATAGGAAGGCCTGGCGCAATATGGTTCATGGGGTCACGAAGAGTCGGACACGACTTAACGACTGAACAACAAAAAATGTTTTACTATGTATGGGTGAGTTTTGCTTGGAGCCTTGGTTGCCATGTATTGTAATAAATTGTGTTTAGTTGATTTTGCTTTATTTTTTGTTTTTAAGTATTGTTAGTTGCCCGGAGTCACTAGGTTGCGATGGGTGGCCTTATAAATTCTTAAATAGATTAGCCACAAAAAGTATTTAAGTTTAATCTGTTGTGCAAATGCAGCTGTTACACTGTCTTTGATCTGTTGAAATGTGTAGCCCTAACTCTATCTCTGTAACAGTAGGAAATAAAACCAGGACATTTAGAACTTTAAACTCTGGGAAGAAATTCAAAGGAGCATCTGGGAGCAACCCAGATTAAGAAGTGTGTGTGGCAAAGATACAAAACACTGACATTTTGTATCTATGTATAAAATGCATATTAAGTAGAGCAGAAAGGCACAC
Organism: Liasis olivaceus; assembly: GCA_030867105.1. NCBI lineage: Eukaryota > Metazoa > Chordata > Lepidosauria > Squamata > Pythonidae > Liasis > Liasis olivaceus. The sequence continues at coordinate 321,279,342 of CM061349.1, read as the reverse complement.
CCTTCTCTGTTTCTCTCCTCCCCCTCCATCAAAAGTACAGTAAAAGAGCTGAGCCCACATTTGCATACCAATGGCATTTTTTATAAAGGTATTCCTCTAAGAAACAGTATTTAAACAATGGTTGATCTCAGTCAAATAGGGACAATACAATATTTGTATGTCACAAAGAGGGATAATTGTGACATACGCTTCATAGTAAAGATACCAATAATTTGGGAAAGATACCAATATATTTCCCTTCTAGTCATCTTTATTTCAAGAGGCTATTTAACACTACCATATGTCACTCTGGAACTAAATTAATCTTCTGTTTATTACTGTTTTTAATCTCATGGCATAGTGGCAGGCATTTTGAATCCTTATGTTAAGAGAAAAGAGCTGCCATTCAAACTTGGATATGCAACAAAGAGTTAGAGGTAGGATTTTCCCCCCTTGACTCATTAAGCAACTAGGTTAAAGCCATCAAACAGAGAAGAGAATAAAGAAATAAGCTGATCCTTGATTGTTGGAGAGGAAAAAAAAGTTTCAGACCAAAGGGAATTCAGTTGTTACTTCTCTGATCTGGAGTCTCTCTGCTCATTCTGTAATTGTCTGGCATCTGAAGACACTTCAAGTCTGAGAGAGTCGCATCATGGATGAATAAGGAGAACCTCTTCTAGGTCAGATTTGGTCCATGTAATTTAGCACTGCCTTGCATACTCGCAAAAGCTCTCCACTATCTCAAAAAATAGTATTATGTTTCCTCTAATCCCAAAGCAGGCAATTTAGAGAGCCAGATTGGCTTGCTTTGAGTTGTTTGAAGGTGTTTCCACACCCTGTTCCAGTAGGCATAGCTAGTTGGAAAACAATGCTTGGAAGCTAAGCAAGGTCAGACCTGGTTAGATCTTGGATGGAGACCATCAGAGAATTTCAGGTCTGGGAAGTTAATCTGGCTACTCATATTCTCATCCTTCTAGCCAAAATAGCTAGGGATTAATTGACACCAATTCCATCTGTACAGCATACTTAACTGCTAAACTATGATTCCTTTCCAGTGCTGCATAAAACCTCTCCAAGACACTACCATCACAGTTTCCCCCCCCCCTCCCCTAATGAAACAAGGGACAAAAATTTTCAGGACATTTGAGCAGGGGGAGGGAGCAGTACACTGTTACATTAGTTGGTCCAAAAGGTTTTTCAAGCTGCTGGACTCTGCGGAAGGACTGCTGGCAAATAGCTACTACACGTTTTCTGCAATTAATTCAGCACATTATTAAGCTCCCTGGGAAGAATCTGCAAGAATCATAGTGTCTGTCCTGAATCTTAGAAAGGGGAAAAGATGGTAAGAGACCAACCGTCTCTTTTCTGTGCCGCATCTCTAGTTCAGGGTACTGCAGCCTTTAATGTTGAAATCATAAATACCAATAAATATAAATATTTGTTGAGCAGTTCCCAGGAAGACATTCACAGCCCCATGTAAAACAGCCCAAAGCAGGTGGATTCACTTTCAGGTCCAGCAGCTTCATCCTTCATGAATATCTTGCTACCACTTGTTTGGGGGTTGGGGGTTTCTTTCATGATATCCCTCCCTCCCTCCCTCCCTCCCTCCCTCCCTCCCTCCCTCCCTCCCTCCCTCCCTCCCTCCTTTCTTTCTTTCTTTCTTTCTTTCTTTCTTTCTTTCTTTCTTTCTTTCTTTCTTTCTTTCTTTCTTTCTTTCTTTCTTTCTTTCTTTTCAGGTTTGTGATTATCTTGGGGAAAGCTGGTGGTTTGCTGGGGACCAGATGCTTAAGAAATGAGCAAACCCATTACACAGATCAAAATATTATTTTATGGTATGAAATGTTGATGTGGGAATTTGTGAACACAAAGAACAAACCATTCACATTTCACATTTCACATTGCAACAGTCTACATTCTACTCAAGAGTGATTCCAATAATCCATTCTCGTAGTGAGAGTAGAGAAATTCCTCTCTCTGTTGTAGACTGTTACTCCTGTTCCAGTCTCTGTTTTTTCCTTCCATTAAGAGTCCCCTCATAAGCTGCTTTCCAAGCACATTTACACAGAAATTCTCTTTCCCTGCATACTTGCTAATTTTACTAGCTATAATACTAGAATGGAATATTTTGCATAGTTGTGGTTCTGGGAAATTCTGGAATGTTCCATGTTTCCTGCAGACCATGAAGTCCAGTTCTTCTTCAAGTAATTGGGCACTTCTCTGAAAGTAAATTGTCCAGAAGAGAAAATTGGTCATGATGGTCTGGACCTGGTCCAATTCCAGCATGGAAAGTTTTCTATCTGCTTACGTTTAATCCCTAGTTGTGGTTAAGCTCTACAGTTTGGGGCCAAATTCTAGAGGACTGATGAAATCTACCTCCAGAGGCTTCAGACCAAATACATCCCAGGATCTTGAATTGTACACCCATCCTAAATCTTAAAGAAATGACAATAAGAGAATCTTGTGGAGGTGAGCAGTATCAATATTTTATTCTTCTCACACTGTTGCCTTTTGATCAGAGGTCCTCAGTTCTGGTTGGCTGGTGGGCACATCTGAAACTTTGAGAACCTGATGTGGATGATCACTCCACCAATAATTGCCTGGGGATTAACTCCTTAACAAAATGGCTGTTGTGGGAAATAGATCCAGTTATTGAATCTCAATTTGCCAAATTCTACCTACCAACACCTTTAGCTAGACCTATCCATGCAAGATACTCCCTTCAACTTCAGCTTATTTTTGGCATCTTTCTGGACAGATGTTCACTGTAGTGTCTTGGCATCAGGTATAATCAAAGGCCAAGTCATTAAAAAAATCTAAAAGTGAATTACATTTATTAAATTACATAGAGAATTATGAAAGTTGGCTGCACTCTCATTCTAATTTCATTTCTCTACTACTACTCCCTCAGCCCCATTTTGGTATCCAAACAGAACTGCCCTAGAATCAACAAGGAATAAGCTAAACTTGCCCTGTATTGAGTGAGCCCAGCACATTACAGTAACTCTTTCAAGCAAAGCAGTTTTATTTTAACTGGTTTATTTACCACTGAAGCTCTCGTGGGCCTTTGGGGACACCCAGACGTTGCTGAAATGAAGAGCATGCTGAGGATTGCTTACATCATTCCAGATTCGCATTTATTTTTATTTAAAAGCATTTTTTTGAAAATGGAAACAGATGAAGTAGATTGGAACTCTGTAGGGCACCAAGGCAGTGCCCAGAGGCACACTGCAGCTCCTGGGTGCCACATTGAGGGCCCTAGCTCTAGACGCATTTGATTCCATCCAGGATAGATCCTGCTGGGCCCAAAGGAGCAAAAGGCACACTTTAGCAGGCTAAGAAAAAATGCAAACCCATCATGTGGTTAGATGCTGGACTTTGAGTTCTAGTCTTCTGGTGGGTAGAGCTTGCTAGTAAGTCTTTGGTATTGATATTATTAAGTCTGTTCCTTTTGTTGTTTTCCACCAGGTGTTCTGCTTTCCATTAAACCCAGCCTGGCACTTGGACCTTCAAAGAAATCAAAATGACTCCTCCTTTTATCATACTTTAGAAGTCCACCTGGACCACTTACAGTTGTGCTTGTTTTCCAGTTCAGGTTGACTGTGTCAGCTTCCAGGATGCTCCATTCCCCAGCCACTTTTTCTTTTTTTAAACCAAGTGTTTTAATCTGACATACTTTCTCTTTGTTGGGCAGTACTGAGAGCTAGTTCCCTTCCTTGTGATTCTCCTTAAACATTTTCACATGTTTCTGCAAACTTCTAGGGTCCCCTGGGATTGCTGCTGTCTTTCACTCATCTCTTCATTGCCCCATTTTGTCTGTTTCCTGCTGGCACTCACTACCTGAGTTCAGAATCAGAAGCAATGATGCATAAGATGAGAGTCATATTGCGGTATTTCATCCTCGTTCATTATGCAGTCGATGATCCTGGTGGCACTGAATACACACTCAGAGAACAGGCAGCAACCAAGAAAAACTCTGTTGGGAATCTCTAGGATGATTCATGCCTTTAATAAACCCGAAATATACTATTTATGGGTCAGTAAATCAGGGATGCAAATGTATGTAGATTCAGCAAGGTAGATCTACAAGGTAGAACACAACAATATTTGAAGTGGGAGGTCACTGTTGCTTGCACTTAAGTACGTTTTCACCATAACTGAAGATAATAGTTCCTGGATTCACACAACATGCTAAACTCTAAATTCCCATAAAATAAAACACAGCTGTTCCAGTCACACAATACCAATTAAATAAATTATAACATAAATCTCATTTTTGCTTAGTGGGGAGCAGGGGTTCTGAGAACTCACCCATTGCAAATTGGGGGTAATTTTCTTACTTCCTTTTTTAAAATGAATTACATTCCCACATTAAGGTTGCTTATAATAAGGAAAAAGTAGAACAGCATTTGATAATCAAAGATAAATACCCATAGCAGTCAGGAATGTATACTCTCCCAGATCTAAATTATGGATATTGTTGATGGTAGACATCTATTATAGCAAGAAAATACTGAAATGTTTCCATGCTAGTTCTTAAATCACTTAAGCCAGATACTGCCTATCCTGAACTTGTGCATCTGGTTTTTCCTATGCACAGGTACAGGATAGGAAGTACCTGGCTCAACAGTAGGGCCTAGGAGAGGGATCTCGGTGTCCTAGTGGTCCACCGCTTAAGTGTGAGTCATCAGGGTGCTGCAGCTGCCAAAAAAGCCAACACAGTCTTGGGTTGCATCAACAGAGGGATAGAATCAAGATGAAGGGAAGGGATAGTACCACTCCACATCACACTGGTGAGACCACATTTGGAATACTGTGTCCAGTTTTGGTCCCCCCAATGCAAAAAAAGATGCTGAGGCCCTAGAAAGAGCACAGATTATCTTACAATAGTCATCCTTCGTTTTTCTAATTCAGTGGTATTTTACAGAGGATCTGAAATTACACAGGCTAAATGAAAAGAAACTGAGAGTAGAAGGGAGAAAACAGGCACACTAGGCTTAAAATTAATCTTCTTCATTGACAACTATGCATTACAATGAATTACAAAGACACTTACAATGCCTTATAACTCCTTACCTGGTAAAACACCCAGGAAATTCTCATCTTTTTAATGTATAGTCATTGTTATCAGATCCATATGATGCAGTCTCCTTGAAACGTAGCTAAATTTTGTTATACTGCCCATAAAATTAGGTAGACTTTAATTATCCACTGATGAATCCACCACCAATTATAATATTTTTTTCTTTTTTGTTTTTACTCTATTTTTATTTTTAATGTGCTTTTGTTTGCAATTCTGGTCAGTGACCGTAATAAAAATATTCATTCATGAAATAATATCATAAAATGCATTGGGAAAAAATAATGATCCAAGTGCCTTCCCCTTCAGGGAGTCTCCCCCCATGCCACAAGAAATGTGTTAAAATAACATACAGGTTGCAGGGGTGGGGGCTTTTACGTTTGCTTGCTTGACAGCAGTTCTTGGCATCCAGAATCCATTACATACGAAGTTTGGAAGAGAATCAAGATAGTGAACGGCTTTTTAACAGGTGAAGCCAACTGCCTTGCGCTTTTAGTAATTAAAAATTCATTAAAGAATTAATAACCTCCTCTTTTTCGCTCACTCTAAAACACTCAATTGATCGCTAATTTGATTGGAGTGAAGAATTAAGAGCAGATGTTCCCCCCTCTCACAGTATGCCTTTTTCTGATTGCCGGAGCAATAAATTCATAGGCATTTATTTTCCAGAAAACTTCCAGGTACTGAATTTGGGAGACATAAGAGGTTGATTTTATGGATCTGTTCTCCTGCTGTAGGGTTTATAATGGCTCTAAAGAAAAGTCCCCAATTTGTTGGACTTGTAGTTTTGATGAGCACGGGCTCTTAAGACTTGACTAAGATTTCTATTTGTTGGCAGAAGGCAACAGAAGGATTTATGTCCCTTGGCCGAATTTCAAGATAACCCTTTCAACATCTGCCCCAAGCATGCCTCTGATGGTGGTGACATCAAAATAAGAGCATCTCCTGAAGATCTTATCAGAGATCTTATAGACTCATATGGTAGAATATATGTGTGTGTGTGTGTGTGTGTGTGCATGTGTATATGTATATATATATATATATATATATGTGTGTGTGTGTGTGTGTGTGTGTGTATGTATGTATGTATATATAAATATATCAGGTGTATCAAGTTGTATAGATCTTCATTGGTCATAATGAGCATTTTGGAGTTTGCCTAGAAACTAACTGGTAGTCAGAAGTCACCAGCTCCCTATAACCAATCTTTTCATTATATCTGGATCACAAAACATCTGGATCACAAAACAAGTGGATTACAAAACAAATCTATACCCAGTACAACATAGTAGTACAGGTGGCATGTCTCTAAAAAATGTATTACCATGATGAGATCTGATGTTTTTTCAAGAATGAGTGTAGTGAGAGCATAGGTCTACCATTTCTGATAGATCCGGTATCTGAACAGCCTGGCCACTAGGGCTACCAAATAAATGTGTATAACAAGTCTATTTCTTATTTTTCAGTGGGTAAACCTGCGGTCCAGAGAATAGAAAGGCACTTAAAGAAAGGGCAGGATTGGATAAACCAGCATAAATTAATTTTTTAATCATTTTCTTGTGTGACCAATGAAACCTCTGCCTCAACTGGATGAAATATCAATTTGCTTTTTTTCCCCATCCACTTCCAGAGCTTCAGACCAGAGTCTTTTCCAGTCTTTACTGGATAGCATCTGTATTACATGCAGAGTTCTAAATTTAATTTCTCGCTTCTTAAACTTTCTTCCTCATAAAGCAGCTTCCCCTGTTTTTATTCTAGAACATGGGCCTATTTTCCCATCCAATTATGGTAATTACAGCATGATGTTGGAATGTTTCTGATAAACCCATCTGGGGGATTTTCTCATTATTTAGCCCTTCCTACTAGATCATCATGCCAGCTATACTCTCTCTGATATGGTTAGGGAATATGAGGAGTTTGGTTTACTGGGCCACTGGTGCCTGTCTGATTCCTCCCCCTCTTGCCACTCAGGGTCAATTGTAAGAATGTTTTCTTACAAGAGCACTTTAAGCAGTTCACACATATGGGGGACATCTCATAGGGTTGGTAGTGAATGCAGCTCGCATATGTATGGGTGAGGTATACATAAGAAGTCTGGGTTTTAGGGGGAAAAAAAAGGATGGAAGGAATTGGGATTGTTTAGCCTTGAGAAGAAAAAAAACCTGAGGAGTGATTGGATAGTACACTCAAATGGGATGGAAGTCACACCCAAGAAGTGTTTGCCTAGTGAGGTAGTCCAGACAAGAAGCATACCCAAAAGTACTAGCTCTTTGTAAGGTTACATTAACGGAATTGTGCAAGTCTGAAAGTACATCTCTCCCCCTTCACCTTTATAGTCCAAGAAACTAGGGAGGGTCCCTTCTGAGATATTTGCCACACCTCATTCCTTCTGCGGGCTAAGCTGCCTCTTATCCAACCATTGCCCTGGCTATGGCTCTTCCCCCTGTCTCCCAAGGTCATTCCCACATACCATTAAGAAGGACAGGACCTTTACTCTCTGATTCCAGAATGCAGGACATGAAATAATAGAATGAAGTTATAGGAAGGGAGATACCAAATGAATGCCCACCCTCAAAAAACTCTCGAACCACAACCTGCCCCCTTTTTTAATGGTAAATGCAATCTGAAAGAGGAGGTGGATTCCCTTTCACTGGATGTGTTCAAATGGAGGTTAGACAGTCAACTGTTGTTGGGATACTTAATTGGTATTCCTCTATGATTCAATGATCCGGAATCTTGTTTTGACCCTTGTGTTCTTGAGAAGGTTCTCTAGGTTCTAAAGAACATTGCACATTGCAGTGGTCTGGAGAATCTTGCAAAATAATACAGAATCACATTATGTTGAGGATCTATTTACACCTCAGTGCAGGTTATGAGTGCTAATGCTCACCTAGATGAATGGCTTGTGACAAGGGAACATATCTTGCCAACATGGCACCTGAATTATGGGATACATTTCCTGCAGGACAGCTAATGTAATTGATAATTCTCTGTGTCCAACACCAAATTAAAACATTCTCATTTGCCCAACAGCATTTTTAGTTTACTTTGGTTGGGTTTTAATATTAGTTCGGCTGTCATTCTACTGATTTATTGTGATGATTGCTTTCATTTTATTACATATTATTATTTATGGCCGCGCTCCTTTTGTTCTACCCTGGCATCTGCAAATAGGAATGATGACATATATGGATGCAGACATTCAAGCCAAGCTTAGAAAATCTCTTGCATTTTATCCTACCTTCTTATTTGGTTTGATGAAACAGAATTTGATTTGCTCCTTCGACAAGCCAAGAGGGAACTTCTTCTAATGAGCTATTTATTTATTTACTCAGTTTAGGTCCCCTCTTCATTTTGTGGAACTCAAGCGGGCATAAATAATGCTCCCTCCTCCTATTTTCCCCACAGCAACAGCCTTGTGGGTAGGTAGGCTGGATTGAGAGAATGTCACCTGCTGAGTTACCCAGCCAGCTTCTGTGCCTAAGGGAGGACTAGAATTCAAAGTCTCCTGGTTTCTAGTCCAGCACTTTAGTAACTCCACCAGATATGGACGGACCATCATGGCCTTGGGAAAGTGTTGGACAATTTCTCCTTCTTCCAGAGAAATTCCGAATAATTATCCATCCAGTTCCTCTACCCTCTTCTTTGGTGGAGAACTTCAAAACCCTTTAAGACTTTGCTCCAGGCAGCTCATTTTAAATGGGAGCTATTTTTACTTGACACATGCACACACACACATTGCATAAAAGTACATTTGCAGGAATTGAAAAAGATGTAGAATTACTAATACATTTAAAAAGAGGGGAGGCAGCGGTGAGACTTAACCCTAAAGAATCCAGTTCATCCAGCAAAATTAACTTCGTCTTGGCAAACATCCCACCTAATGAGCAGATACAAAAGTACTTTAAAGGGGTTGCTATAGCTTCTTCTTTCTTTTAACAAAAAGAAAGAAAACTTAGATAAGAATGCATTATTTATTGACTGTCATCTGTCCAGGATCACAGTTTAATATATGCATCAAGCAAAAGATCCTACTAGTACAGCTTCCTATTTTGAAGCGTGTTTTCCCTATCTTTCTTTCAAAGTAACATGATGGGCAATTTACCTGTTGCAGTCAATGTGAGCTTTGATTGATGTCCTGTATCTTTTTCAAATGAGAACTGAGAAAGGCCAACTCCAAAGAAGGATCAGGGAAAGGAATTGAAGTGACCCAGCATGATATGTTCTTCTATTGTTTGGGGAACTCATCGTAGTAAAGCATGGGAGGCAACTCCCTGGATGCAAAATCAAAATCAAATAATGAGACATGAAACACAACACAGCTTAAGGGAGTATCCTAACCATGCAAATAGTTGTCTAGAAGATTCTGTAAGGATGAGTCAAATGGTGAGTTGAGCAACCTTCTCAAGTTATGGAAATTTTCTTCAACAAAGGCTGTAAAGTCCAAGGTTAAACATATATAAATAGGGGTTTCAAGAAAGCTAGTGTGGTGGGGTGGGGAAGGGAGGGAGGGAGGGGAGGGCAGGGGAGGGGAGGGGAGGGGAAGGATCAGACAAGACTGCAGAAGCCACACAGTTCAGATTCCTAATCTGATGGAAGCATCCTGTCCCTCCTTGTGGTCCTTGTTCTTGCCTTGCTAGTTCTTCTCTATTAACATGGAAACAATGATATGGTGGAGAGTGAATAACCTTTCACTGACCTTGGTTTTCCCTTCTGGTGGATACAGTGTTTGGTTATCTTTACATGTTCCAAGGGAAAAGGAAAGTTAATGGATAGGGCAGGGATAAGGGGAACAGCCAGAAACATGGATCTCCAAACCTGGAATTTGCACGAAGTCCAGCAAATCCAGAGCAGGCCCATGGAATAAGCTGAAGTGCATCCCCTTCTCCTTGCGTGTCTTGGTGAAGAAGAGGGTTTCTGGAGCATGATGTCAAACTAGCAAGCAGTTTTACATCACATTCTATCTGACCACCTTGAGTTCTTAGATGTTGTGCTACAACTCCATCATCCCAGCCCATTGGTATGTTGACTTGAGAAGACAGGGATTGTAGACCAACCATATCCACATAGTCAGGTCTGGAAATTTTTGGTTTAGGTATTCCTTCTAAATCTTGATTGTCCTGCATGATTTGTTGCTGGTTTGCAACCCTGGGTTGCATCTAGCAGCTAAAATTGTGCCACGTACAATCCTGGCACATGGATCAGACATTCTTCCTGTTTGAGATTTTGAGCCATAGATGACTGTTTACTATCTTTGAGGAACACAGAATAGGACCATCCTGGAGACCTCATGTAAGAAGAGGAACTCCTTAAGACAAGGGATACAAACTAGAGTTTCCGATTCCTATTTGCCAACTTGAGTATAGCCCTTGGAGACTCTCCAAACTAATTTGCTGAACTTTCAGTTTTAACATAACATAAGAGGAAAATTAATAAATGCATGAAGCATAAACAGATCCTTGTCTTAAATCAAATTACTAAATTCACTTCAATTCAATTAAATAGAATGCAGTTTTGGTCTGCATCTTAGGAATGCAGTCCCTGACTTTCTACTCAGAAGCTAAACACAGCCTTGGTACAATAAATGGCCTTAAAAGATATTGGGCTCAGTAGGTTTTAAATTTAAAAGCCACCCTTTGCATTTTGACTGAAAATGAATGTACAGAGTGTGTAGCTTTTTCCAATCAAGGCAGTATTTCAGCTGCCAGTGGCTGCAATTGCACTTCAAAATTGCCTGAGCTTGCTAAGGTAAGTTTGTTAAATATGTACACTCTTGGCCCCCAATTCATTGTGCTGGCGGATATTAAATGTATGTATCCACTATGTTAAACTCAGCTCTGCAACTGTTTTAATGCTTTCTATTTTATAGCTCTGCAGACAGCTGGAGCCCTGCAGGTTTATGTCCATGGCTTCACTGAAAATTGTAAGAAACAATTAATTGTTCAAGCTTTCTTTGCGAGCAAGAAACAGAGTGGAAACATGATGGCCATATACTGCTAAAAAGCCAACCATGGAGAATACAGAAATATAGCAATGGTTACTAAAAGAGGTATAGTGAGGCAGGATTCTGGCAGGGGTACAAGGATGCTGAGACAAATAGGATTTCATCCACCTCCCATCATTCATTCCGGGCATTTTCAGATGACTTTCTCAATAGTCCTTTCTACACAACATACACACTCCAAGCCATTGTCAAGGGTAGGCAAGCTGTACCCATAGGCACATTTGAGTCTACATAGACATTTTTTGAGCTCACTTTCATTGTAAAGTTTTATTTTTTTTTTTTTTAATGAAACAGGAAGATGGGAATAGTCAAGGAATAGCCCACAACTTCAGCAAGAACATCTTTGGCATAGGACCTGTGAGCATCTTTAGCAAAAATCCAAACAAGACAGATTTTTGCAGATGCTTGGCTTCCAACATCCCTGCTCTTTGCAGTAGCAGTCCACCCCCTTTTGTGCGTCCAGTCTTCTTTAAGGAATCCCATATCTCCATCCACACTCTGGCCACAAGGGTGCATTTACTATTTATTTTATTTATTTATTATCAAACTTGTATGCTGCCCATCTCCCCCAACGGGTGACTCTGGGCGGCTCACAATAATAACTATGGAGGGTGGGTGGGTTGTTGATCAGATGCAATCTCACCAGGGTTTCAAGGGGCTCCCGAAAGTCAAGATGGCAGGTTTTGCATGCATCACAGGCATCTAAAAAGGGGACAGAGCTTCAAAGACATGGTTGTATCTGCCATCTTGACTTTTTTGATTCCCCACTTTGGATGCCCCTGAATCTCAAACATTCCTTTGTCCTCAGTAGTGGGGCCTCTGCCTCTGAAAGCCAGGAGGAAGGGAGGGATCTTAACCACCTTTCTGTGGGATGGATCTTCATTGCAATTAGCTACAGAGCTACCCAAATTAGAGAAAACAAATCGATTTGGGAACGGTTTCCATTTTTTAAAATACTTTGCATTCTTTGTGTATTTCTCTTTATCATTTACATTTATCCAACCATAGTCATCTCCCAGAACTTTACTTTTTTTTTTTTTTTTTGCCTGCAATGAGGCTCATCGAAGACAAAGACAGTTTTCAGCGTCCACCATATTATCATGATAAATTCCTTCTTCTTAAATAATACAGTGACTAGGAAAAAAAGTGCTGAGCCAGGCTGCAGACAATGGATGAAGGAATATGGAAATATTCTTAATGGAAATGGTAATTACCTTTGAATGGATAAAGTTGTCGGTATTTTTATAAAAGAAAAAAAAATGCTCCGGAAAACAACAATCATGAAGAATCAATCAATCATTTCCGTCCTTCTCATGGTCCAGCTTTGATTTAAAGTAGATCGATGCTATACATTTCATCTGCATTATTTGTGTTCCTATTATGAAACAGGAACGTTGGAGCATTGTCAAGAGGTATATGTAAATGTTCCATATTTCATTTTTCTAAAGGCAGGTGGCCTCCAAGAGTTCAATTCAATCTCAAGGAAGACCTTTGTTCTGTTTCAGGTTGCAGGCACAGACACACACAGATACAGTTGCTAAGGAGTTGGGTTTTTTTTACTACAGCTAAGCAGATAACAGCAGACAAGATCATAAATCAAGGACTTTGCAAAGAGCACTTGCCTGAATAATTCTGTTTAAAGTCCAAGTAGCAAAAGAGGGGTCTAAATACCTTCCAGGAGTCACAGAAAGCCCAGTCAGGTAGTCAGATGGTCCAAGAGTCAGGAATTCAAGAGCATGATACAGGAACAAGAGTCATGAGCTGGAATTCTGAATGGTTGATTCCAGCAAAGGCTGAATGCAAAGTGGCTACATAAATCTACCTGCAGACAGTTGGCTGTAATCACTCAGGCCTTGCTCTTTGCCTAGTGTGAAGCCTCACTGAGTGCCATTGCTCTGCTCATCGCCGCATGCATCAAGACCTGGGGCTTGGAGGTTGTGCCTCATCATCCAGCTGATTGGAAGATGCCTGTAGTTGATCAGCCTGAGATGAATCATGGCTTGATGATTCCTGAGGTTGACATTCCTGAGGCTGACAATCCACAGGCTCAGCTGAAGCAACTTCATCAGAGTCTGAGTCAGATTCTGAATTGTGTCTCATGACAACCTTCATGGGATTTAACTAGGAGTCTACATGGAGGTCATCCTCAGGATCTGATTTAGCTCCTACTGAGCTTTTTGAGACTGGGAAATACGGTAGGTTAGAGGCTTCGAGTGATAGAAATAAGTGTCCCATAAAACAACAACAGTAGCAGCACCCACCACTTCCATCAATCAAATCAGCTCAGAAGCACCCCCAGAAAAACTTCCAAAGAAATCCTGCCATGCTGTCTGTGGTTTCTAAGAAATGAAATTCACACAACTGGAGGAAAGCCCGGTTGGGAATGACAGGTCTATATTCCACCATCTTTATTTCAGGTGGAGCTTCCACCAACTTTATTCTCCATTGTCTTCAGCAAACAACCTTGGATTCTCTGAAATGCCAATTTTGGAAGAAATTGGCAATCACCTATTGCTGATCTGCACAATGGCTTTCCACCCAGGCACTGTAAGTTTTGGATCAAAGCCATCAATTTCTTTACGTTCAGTAATACAGTGTAATGGTATGTGGGAAAGATGTTGGGAGACAGGGTGAAGAGATGCTGCCCAGCCCAAGAACAACAGTGAAACAATCCAACCAAGTTCAATCCTTTAACTCTGTACTATGCTAACCTAATGGGTATACCCTGGAAGATTCTAGGGAGTGGCTATCCTCTGTCTCTTCTTCTTCCCATGCTCCTGCTCTGGACTGTGCTGTCTGTTGTCTCCTCCCTGGAATGCGCTCCCTCCTTCCTGAGAAACTGGATCTCTACCGTATTCTATCACACCATCTCCCACTTTGTAGATACATTCCATTACACTAAGGAATGGTCAGATAAGAGATGGCATAGCCCGCAGCTGCACAATTGATGGGGCAAGAAGCTCAGAAGGGACCCTCCCTAATTTCTCAGGCTGTAAAGGAGGAGGCAGGAAAACTGTACTTTCAGACTTGCAAGAATCTGTCAATGTACCTTTATAATAAAGTAGAATTAGCTTATCTGGTTGTGTTTCCTGTCTTGTCTACCTGGTAAGGCTGACATACAGACAGGCATTTATTAAAATATATTTCATTTCACTATGCTGATGCTGCCTCTCCTCTCCTCTCCTCTCCTCTCCTCTCCTCTCCTCTCCTCTCCTCTCCTCTCCTCTCCTCTCCTCTCCTCTCCTCTCCTCTCCTCTCCTTCTCAAGGAATCCTGAATGCCTGGCTGAGTAAAAAAGAGGGTGAGGGCTGCTGACACATAAAATAAAATAAAATGCAAAATCTCCCTTTAATACACAATATTCTTCTTTTTTAAGTCAGCTGGGAGTTTATACATTTTGAATTTTATTAGGATGAAATGCAGGACTATCATGCAGCTTTGATACAACTTAATTAAAGGATTCAGTGGGTGTTAATAAGGTTGAACAGAAATTAGTAAGAGTATTCTTATTTCAGTATCTATCATTCTGCCCAGAGGATCTTCTTTTACACTATACCTTTCTGGGAGATTATGAGCAGGAGTTTCAACTTTAGTCCAGTTTTCAAGCCAAAATATAATAGATTTTCACAGGAAATCTTCCTGGTCTTTTGGATCCAATCTAGTTTTGTTTGTTAGGCCATGCCTCTATTATTTTCCAGGGAAATAAGAACCTGTTAAGGGTCCTGCTACCGAGGGACTGTCATTTGCCAAGATGGCCATTTGTAGGGACATTTGTAGTTGAGCCTTCTCGGTGTTGGCACCCCCTCTTCCAAACAGCCTGTTTATAGATATTCAGATGTTTCCCTCTTTATCAGTTAATGGTTCAAACATGGTTCTTCAGGAGAGTATTTAGGGACTACATGGAAGATCATAGCCTCCCCAAGGTGTAGGTATATTAGGCTGGTTGTTATTAACAGTCTGTACTGTAATGGTTTTATTATTCAAAGAATCATAGAATTGTGATGTTGGAAGGGGCCACAAGGATCATCCAGTCCAACCTTCTCCAAAGTGGAAGAAAACCAATTAAACTGTCCATGAGAGGTGGCCCACCAGCCTCTTCTTAAAAACGTCCTGAGATGGAAAACTCACAACCTCCATAGGTAGACTGTCCCACCCTATTGTAGATATTACCAATAGAAAAAGTGCTTTAATCCATACTTTGAATTTGGAGGGTAGGGAGTTGAAGGAGGATGTAAGCCATTCAGAGCCTCTGGAGCAGCCTCTAAACTGCAGTATGTAACTAAGTGAGGAAATAAATTCATATATTAGGTAATTTGAAATAACTCATTTCAACAGCATTAGATGAATTCCCATGCAAATATATTCCTCCTTGAAGCTGTTCATGCAAAGCTCTCACACATAGCATGAAAGAGTCTGAAGGACACAACCTTCTTCTCTTTCTTTGTTGACAATGAACATTCCCTGTTCTGAACAACACTTACCCCTCCCTCCAAAAACATATATGTGGAACTTGATTGCAGCAGAAATTGCCTTTCAAAATTCTTCACCCCATTGGCTGGAGATTCTTTTAACTTTGTCCTTCTTTTAGAGAGCCAGTTTGGTGTAGCGGTTCAGGCACCATGCTAGAAACCAGGAAACTGTGAGTTCTAGGTCCACCTTAGGTAGAAAGCCATCTGGGTGACTTGGGCCAGTCCCTCTCTCAGCCCTAGGAAGCAGGCAATGGCAAGCCACTTCTGAAATCCTGCCAAGAAAATGGCAGGGACTAGTCCTGGCAGTCACCGGGACTCCACATGGACTCAAAGTCACCAAAGAGAAAGAGAGAGTTCCTTCAGAGTAGTGGCACTAGTGTCACAGCTGAAGCTCTTTCAGATACCTTTCTATGGAAAGGGGGGGTGGGATGACAAAATCTGCAAAATGGCAGGATTCTTGTCACAAATCAGGCCCCACCGTCCGTTTTGTACAAAAGGAGCCTAGGTGGATCGTGAGAAAGAGCTCAGCATCTGGCAGGTTTTGGCCCACTTCTGCAAATTTCTCTCAGGATTTAATGGGTAGGTAGAAATGAGAGGAGAGCCAATTTGGTGTAGTGGTTAAGGCACCAGGCTAGAAACCGGGAGACCGGGAGTTCCTTAGGCATGAAGCCAGCTGGGTGACCTTGGGCCGGTCACTCTTTCTCAGCCCTGAGAAGGAGGCAGGGGCAAACCACTTCTGAAAAACCTTGCCAAGAAAACTGCAGGAATTGTCCAGGCACTCTCTGAGAATCAGACATGACTGAATGGATTTAAAAAAAAGAAAGAAAGAAACAAGGGAGGTTATGAGCTGCTGAAGAAATGATTGTGCAGTGAAAGATCTGATGTTTATACTACCTCAGGGGTATCTGACATCTAAATAAGTGTAAGAACACCATTTTCCATCCAAAATCCTGAACATTTCTCCAAACATTCTCTTGTTACAGTGCCTTGAGCTCCTGGAAAAAAAGCAAGTTATAACTCTAACAAAGAAATAAATGGACCTTAAAAATGCTTCCGTGTTCTCTCTGAGAATAAGATACCCTACAGAAGCCTCTTTCACAAGGGAACAAAGCATTTAAGAAACTGCAAAGTAAAATTTGGCACATGATTTAACATAATGAGAATGAAAGTTTTTCCCATCTGATTATGAAGACATTTGTAAATTTTAGCAAAGCCTTTAAAAAAAAAGACAAAAATATGAACTGGATTATATTTGCCTACCCTCTGACACTTCTGGAATCTTGAACGGAAACAGAGCCATGCTGCAACATTTTGTTGCAAGACTCACATTTAAGTATTGAATGCTGACCTTGAAGAAAAGATTTATTCCTACACAATTTCAGTCTTGCCTTTCTAGCTTGCAATTGGACTTTGGAAAAAAATTTGGCTGGGAAAAAAGAATGCAGTCGTTCATATTCCTATCACTGTAGATTTGCTTCATATACCTAACTGATTAGTCGGTAAAAGTTTTGCATGTTGATAATTCCAGATGTCGCAGGAGACAAAAATCTTGGCTTCAGAATGCTAAACACTTTCCTTTCATATCTACCAACAGCACAAACACACACACACATACAATGTTTGATATTATATGCCATACTCAGAAAGTCATTGAAATCACAGCAGCTGTTGTAGCTTTTGTAGCTCTTGCAGCTGAAGGCAGGTAGTGAATCTATCTAAAATATATTTTTTTTAAAAAATAATAACTGCAAACACTTGCCTGCATAAAACTGATTTTCCTGTGTTCTTTCTTTAGTTGGTTTGTATTTGAGAAGCAGAGTGACACAGTTACACTCCTCTTCAATGTTACTTTCAATATAAGAGATGATAGATAGATCGATAGATCGATCGATCGATCGATCGATCGATAGATAGATATAGATAGACAGACAGACATAGATGATAGATAGATCGATCGATCGATAGATCGATATAGATGACATGATAGATAGATAGATAGATAGATAGATAGATAGATAGATATAGGTAGACAGATATAGATAGATCGATAGATCGATAGATCGATAGATCGATAGATAGATAGATATAGATGACATGATAGATAGATAGATAGATATAGATAGACAGACAGATATAGATAGATGATAGATAGATAGATAGATAGATAGATAGATAGATAGATAGATAGAATAGAGAAGTGGGGAGAGGAGAGGGAGAGAGAGAGATGTGTTTTATAATAATATAACTGTTTTGAAGTTCCTGTTAGGGGATAAGGAGAAAAGTTCTAAAAGCTGGAAAACTGAGTTACAGGAATGGCAATGGATGTGCATAGATGTCCTGGCTTCCACTGAATAAACATCTCTCTGATCTTCTGAAGTTCCCTGGCTTCCTATGCATCATGGAATCATAGAATTTAGACTGAACAGAAATGCAGATGGGAACACCTCTGCCAAGATGGCTTTCCAGCCTCTTCTTGAACCCATCTAATAAAAGGGAGCTTCAGTTAGATTCTGCATGGTCTCCTGGAGTTCCCTGGGCTAAACCTGGCAATAACAGAGCTGGAACCATGCAGAAGAGGGCAACCCAAATAATTAGAAGACTCTAACATATTAGTTATGAGAAAAGGCTAAAAAGTTCTGGACCTTTTAACCTGGAATAGTGTCTTCATCAAACAATATAAAATCATGTCTGGCATGGAGAAAGTTGACAGGGAGAATTTTTTCTCCATCTCTCAAAGCCAAAGCCAGGCAGGGTTATCTAATGAAGATGCTTGAATGACATTCAGAACAGACCCCCCCGCCCCCGCAAAAACACTCCTTCACATAATGCATCATGAATTGTGGGAATGAATTATTCCATGACATAGTAATAGCTACAGAAATGGGAACTGGTTACATTCAGGAAGGACAGGTATATCAAGGCTTATGGACTGGTCTTAATGGTTCAATGTTACCTTCAGGTTGGGGACAGCATGTCTCCAAATGCCAGTTAAAGGGCAACAATGGTGGGAAAATTGAATATCCACCTTCTTCCTGTGAGCATGCCAGAGACATCTGCTTGCCACTAGGAGATACAAAATATTAGACTATAATGGGCTTTGGCATGACCCAGCAGAGCTATTCTTAGGTCCTTGTGTTCTTAATTAAAAGTGAATTAGTTTCAGCGTGACTAAACATTTCATATTTATTATCTTATTAATTTATTGTATTAAGCATATTAATGTTAATTAGTTACAATGATTATCTTGGTACATTTAATAATTTTCCCACTTTATTACATCAAATCCCTTTGGATGATCTTCTTCAAGGGTTCTGGAGGCTTAAGAGCGATGTATTGCTCCAAAGGCTGTGAATTATTCAACCCTGACCAATCCATGGAAAGTTGTCTCCAAATTCTTTGTATTTCAATTCCCTCCAGCTCCAGCCAACAAGATTAGCTACAAGGGATGGTGGGAGCTGTTGTCTGAAATCACTTTTCAGCAGCTTACATACCCAGGAATTTCCCAAGGATTGCAGACTGATGAGACTTGGTCTCCATACTGTGCATACCGTATCCTTGGCCTTATCATATACCAAGTCCTTTTCAGTGGTAATACAACTTCTCTTTTGCATGTGGAAATCATCCCACTAACTCTTACGCCTACTTTGTCAGGTAGAGCAGTATCTTCTTAATACTGCAGAAGACAAAGTTTAGGAATCATGGAATTGTACAGTTGGAAGGGGTCACCAGGATCATCTAGCCCGACCTCTGCAGTGTGAAGGAAAAGCAGATAAATCATCCATGAAGGGTCACTGTCCATCCTCTTAAAAATCTCCAAAGATGGTAGAGTAGCACTGCAGAAAATTGGTGAGGAGCTAGTAGTGTGATCCACTTCTTCCTTCACCATGTATATGATAGATACTCTAACGAGTTGTTGCAAATTGTGTGTAACTTAGCAAGTTTTGCATTGTAAATCCCCTCACATGTGTGCTTGGAGCTACTTAGGAAGCTTTGCAGATTGCATCATTGTAAGTCACACTTGTCTTTGAGCCTTTTATCTATATTGCTACTTGGAACAAGTAACGTAAAGAAGACATCATGTTTTCTCTAATATAACACCAGATGAAGGGGTGGGGATTAAGCAGCTGCATACTAGAAAGGTTTCCCATAAAAAAATTGCTAGTAGCAGAGGATCAACTATTTGAGTTTCCAAGTTATTGACAACCTATGTCCTTTCCCAGGTGTTATCTGCTAAAGGCTATGCCATATTCAGAGTATCTCTGGCATAGGTCAATTATCTGGCCAAGTCATCAATCAGATGTGCTACCAAGCCATCTCCATGTATTATAGTTTATATAGGTAGTCTTTGACTTACAACCACAGCTGGGACTGGAACTTCCATTGCTAAATGATGTGGTCATTAAGTGAGTCACACCCAATTTTACGACCTTTTTTGCTGTGGTCATTAAGTAAATCACCGTGGTTGTTAAGCAAATCTGGCTTCCCCAATTGACTTTGCTTGTCGAAGCCCTGGAGGAACGTTGGAAATGGCAATCACATGACCCCAGGATGCTACAACCATTGCAAACACATGCCAGCTGCCAAGTACCCAAATTTTGATCACAAGACTGTGGAACACTGAGATAGTCATAAGTGTGAGGACCGGTCATAAGTCACTTTTTCAGCACTGTTGTAACTGTGAATGGTTGTTAAATGAATGGTCGTAAGTCGAGGACTACCTGTACTTCCTTAAGGGGAGTATAAAAAGTATAAAAGGCTGCCAGACACATGGAACCTTGGCACAGATCTAAGGATCTGGGAGCAAAGATGTTACACAACTGCTGGTCCCAGGGTATCAGCTGTTTGAGTTACACCAGGTCAGGAAAAATATACCACAAGAAGTGGTAGACTAGAACTCTAGCTTATTGTTATGGGGTATAAATACAGACTCCTGAAAGCCTGACAAAAATTCTGTGTCTGCCTTCTCTCTTATATTAAAGAGAACCAAGGCAGGCCAGTCTTGAGTTTCTTCCTCACCCCTTTCTGTCTTTCTGGCCCAAGTGATGTTTTTGTAATGGCCGCCACATATTTTCTTCAAAGCTATCTGCTGCCATTTTCTTGGGGTCCCTGGCAAGCTGGAGGGATGTTGACTGATATACCTTTTTCTCTGTACAGTAACTCTCTTAATATTTATTCAATAACATATTTTTTGGCACTTCACCCTGGTTTAAGCCTCTTGTCTTCAGATCCTAATGAACGTATTGGCTATTGGCTGTCCACTGGTGCCCACAGAGATGGAGAAACCCCCACCTCTCTATGTAGACTTTATACCAGTAGAAGTAAAGAAAACCAAATAATTCATAATTAAACCTCCAGTTAAATTAGGACACTACCTCTGAATATACACATTATCTCCAAGTATAAGACTGATATGTTGCTCATATAAGGTAAACGCATAAATGTTTTTAGTCCCTCCTCTTTTCATTATTCTGCCTATGATACATATTTATTTACTCTTACAAAACATATTGTAATTACCTGACTTTAGACTATGCTGGATCTATAGCATAATTTCCCAGTGCATCTTGAATTATAAACAATATCCTCTACATTTTATGAATGTATCCAAATTAATTTTGGCTATCACACAGTGAAAAGGTCCCCTGATCTGTTTAAGCCTTGGATTGAAAATGTCACAGACTGTGCTTCTTGGAGCTGAGTATTTGGGTAATATAGCTTTTAAATGAAGGCTTAATTAAAAATCCTTTTTGCAGTAACAGATTTGAAGAACTATTTTTAAAAAAGAAAAGAATGAATTAAGTATTTCCTGTTTAACGATGTAATACATAGGAGGAGGAGAGGAAAATATTAGCAAATATGTACCTCTGTTTTTTTAATCACACATTTAGTTATGCAGTGATATGGGAAATTAATTGGAGATCACTGTGCAAAACAAGAGATAGGCTGATTGCAATATTTACAAATATGATTACTTCCCCCCAAAGGCACATCTGTAACATCTTTTGAAGTGTTTCATTACGAGCGGGTGTAATTTCTGCCACTTCCCAGTATGTGTTCCCTGTTGTATTTTGTCAAACATTTACTGGCTGCTGCTGCTACAAAATCATTGACTAACTGTAAGCTCAAAACAGACTCTTATACTTTGCCATGACTGCAAACTCAACTATTATTGAGATGTATCTACACGGAACACAATTAGGAGCAAGGCTTTCAGCAACAGCTTATAACCAATCCTGTTCCCCCTGAGGGCCAACTGACCATTGGTATGGATTTTAAAGTAGCCAGGCTGAAGTCTTTAGCTCTGAGATAAGACAGGCTGGCACTCTGGTTTTGGCCATGTGAAAAAACTTGCTTTGGAATGGCAACATGCAGATCTGACAGGAAGAAATTGCCCAGCTGATTCTCAGGTTGCTCTGCTGCTGATCTGAAAGTTATCCTTCCCCTACAGAAGGGTTCCTAAATATTATTTTATCCCCTGTTGCTACTAGAATTGCTGTGCCCAGAAAAGGCTATTGAAGGCATCCTATTTTTCTTCAGACTGACAGGCCCCATCTAGAGCAGTATTACTCAACCTTGGCCATTTTAAGGTGTCTGGACTTCAACTCCCAGAATCCCTGAGCTAGCACAGTCAGTTATTATGGGATTGAAAAGTTATAACAAATGGGTCTTTGGTTTGACCTGGAAATGTCCTACCCACAAAAGTTCTTATGCCCCTACAGGTAGTCCTCAGGTTCGACCACTCGTTCAACAACCGTTCAAAGTTACAACAGTCCTGAATGAAGGGCACTTATGACTGGTCCACGAAATTGCAGCTGTCACAGCTTCTCTGCAGTCATGTAATCGCAACTTGGGCCCTTGGCAACTGGCTTTCAATTACGATGGCTGTAGTATCCTGCGGTCATGTGATTGCAATTTGTGACCTTCCCTACTAGCTTCCCAAAGGCAAAGTCAATGGGGAAGCTGGCAGAAGGTTGCAAATCTCTCCTGCTCCTGCCACTTTTTTGCCCACCTGCCTGTGCTCTATAGTGCCTGCCTGCAGCATCTGCCCACTCGCCCGTGGCACCTGCTCACCCACCTGTAGCTCTCACCTGCATCTCTCACCCACCAACCTGCTTGTCTGGGACTCCCTCCTCTTCCCATGTCGCAGTCATGTGAGGTCCTCATTTAATGACCCATGTGGTCCTGGGGTAATGACAGCAACCAGGATTGCCATCACTCAGTGATGTGGTCACGTGATGGTGTGCTTTATGACCACATCACTTAGCAATGGAAATTCCAGTCCCGGTTGCCATTGTAACCCAAGAACTACCTGTAATTTCTTTGAATTAAAAAAAAAAATGTCCTAGAAATGCAAGTGGGATGGTTGGAGTGCAAGTTTGGTGCAAACGAATAGAAGTGCAAGGAGAAGTATGGACATTAAAATTTGAGTGCTAAAAATCTGGGTCTATACTAATAAATTCCAACCGGTAGGGAATAGCAATCTCTGGAAAGAGCGAGTAAGGGAGAGAGAATGTGGTGCTGGAGGACTTGTAGAATTTGAGACCTCCAGACAAGAGAGAAGTTGTCCCAAGGAACAGATATGTAGAAACAAGAGATGGGTGCAAGAGAGTGAGGGACAAGGGGGATGAGGAGGGAGAGGGAGGGAGGGAGGGAGGGAGGGAGGGAGGGAGGGAGGGAGGAAGGAAGGAAGGAAGGAAGGAAGGAAGGAAGGAAGGAAGGAAGGAAGGAAGGAAGGAAGGAAGGAAGGAAGGAAAGGGTGGAGCAGAAGATTAGGCTGGTGCCATAGTCAGGAAAGCAAGGAAAAGGTTAGCCCAGAGAAGGGCTATCTAAAAAGGCAAAGTAGAATGTGAGCCGCCCAGAGTCACCCGTTGGGGGAGATGGGCGGCATACAAGCCGAATAAATAAATAAATAAATAAATAAATGGGAAAAAGCAGAAAGCTTTCTCTCTACCTGCAAAAGGAGGAGGGACAGCTTGGAGGACAACAAAAAATGAGGCTGCTTGGTTGGCAACCCTCATCCAAAGGAAGAAAGAGAAGCTGGCAGCTTCACCAGAGAGGGAATAGGCTGGATGGTGGTAATAGCAGCAAGGACAATCTCAGTTTGATGCCTGCAAATGATTGTTGGCTCTCTGGCTGGCCCTACCCACCATTTCATCCTTCTGGTGAACGGGAAAGTTCTCTTGGCAGCTATGTTGTGAGTGCCATGATAGGTTTTACATTTCCAGCATAGATCAGGACCTAAAATGGTTCTCTTTTCACTGCTTTAAGAGATAAGTGGGGATTGAAAACACGCCAGCCTGTTCCAAAGCCTGCTCAAAATTAACATCCATTGGCAGATCAAGTCACAGAGTTCAGTCATGGTGATTCGTCAATGAATTATATCCCTAGAAAACAAAGATCTGGGGGGAAGCAGAATGACTGCCACTAAGCTATTCCCCCTCTTTGAGCTGCTGGCATTTAGGCCACCAAGAAAATGCCACCTCTTTTTACTTTGTTTCCTTGTTCCCTTCCATTAGCATTTGGCTGGAATGTCAACTCCTGGGTAGGACAATGTGTTTTGTCAATGGAAAAAGTCAGCATTCAGGGGTGTTATTCCAAGTGAAAACTGCTCAATATGAATTTTGGCTATGCTAAGAACTGGCAGATAGTAGTTTTCTTCAGATCAGCATTTTGTTCCATTTGCTATTTACCTTGCTTTTTTTTCCCCCCTGCTCCTGGATGCTAAAGCTTGATGTTCTCTTTCTTTCTCTTGCACTTCAGTGGAATCTGTCAGCTCACCAGCCAATAAAAGGAACAGCTTGATTCGTAAGTGCAGATTAAGAGGAGGATGTGAATCAAATTAGTATTTTTCCTAGGACTCTCACTGGGAAATGCTGAAATTATTTCAGTTTTCATATTTGACACCCTTCAGTCTTAGGCCATGAGATTTCGCAAGTGATGACACCACAATAACTTTTGTTATTAAAAAAACACACACACACAGTTGTGACGATTTGTGTTCACTTCAACAAACATTACCTATCTCTGTGTGCACAACTCTCTTTGTGAATGACTCAGTTGCAGAGGATTAATTTTAATTCACTTCTTGTTCATCCGGGAGTTCAGGCACAACAATTGATCCACTTACAGAGTTACTGTTCACAGCCTGACAGAATGCCTGGCTACTTCCAAATTCCACAAGTTCAGTCATCTTCATTATCATTAAACAGAATTTTATGTTCTGAAAGAACATAAAATTCTAATCAGCAATCATAAAGTCAACTGCACAGCAGCAGTTATATTTGGAAGCATCCAGAGATAATTCCAACTTCACTGCTTCCAGCAAACGTGGCCCCAAGACTGAGAGGAAGAAATAGCAATAAAGAGATAATACAGTGCCAAAATCAGCCTGCTTTTGTAACTCATTCTTTCTCAGGGTGAATTGGAATGTTTCAGTTTGCTTTATTTCTGTCTGTTGATGAAAAGAACTAGTTGATTTGATTTGATTTGATTTGATTTGATTTGATTTGATTGATTGACTGATTGATTGATTGATTGATTGATTGTCAGGGCACTTCTAGACAATCCCTGGACCTCTAATTTTTACCCACTGCAGCAATTTCACATGGCCATGTGAGTGTCTTCACTGTTGCTTCCTGAGCCTTATGAGGATGAGGAAGGGGGAGATGGAAAGAGCATACAAGTAGTCTTCACTTAACAACTGCCTTGTTTAGCAACCATTTGAAGTTACGATGGTGCTGAAAAAATAACTTTATGACTGGTCCTTGCACTTATGACCATTGCACCATCCCACAGTCACACGATTGCCATTTGCATGCTTCACAGCTGGCTTCTGATAAGTAGAGTCAATGGAAAAGCCAGCAGTAAAATTGTAAGTCGCAGTCACGTGATGTCTCATTTAATAACTGTGGGTGATTTGCTTAACAACTGGGAAGTGATGTTGTAAGTCCATTGTGATCACGTGATGTTTCACTTAGCAACCATGTTGCTTAGCAATGGAGTTGCCAGTCCCAATTGTGGTCACTAAACGAAGACTACCTGTACAGCTGGCTCATAGGGGTAGGGATGGAAAGATCTGTTCTATAGCCACCTTCACCATTGTTGCAGTGAGAAAAGAAAAAGAAAAAAACCCCTGCTGATTGTGAAAGAAGATGATAAAAAGAATGTCACCTTAGCTTGGGTTAGTGATTAAAGTGTTGAACTAGAAGTGGGGAAGCCCAGATTCAAATCCCACTGCCCAAACCATAGAAGCTTTGAGCAGTCACCCACTCTTAGCCCAAAAGCCAGCCTGGTCTAGTGGTGAAGGTGATGGGCTGGTATTGGGAAAACTCAGATTCTAGTCTACCTTCAGCCAAGAAGCTCCCTGGGTGATGTTGGGCTACTCCCTCCTTCTCAGCTCAAGAGCCAGCATGGAAGAGTGGTGAAGGTGTTGGACTTAGAGCAGGGAGACCCAGGCCCAGCCTCAGCCATGGAAGTTCCCTGAGGGATGTTGGGCCAGTCATTCTCTTCCCCAGCCCAAGCTATCTCACAGGGAGATTGCCTTGAGTTCCTGGAAGCAAGTCAGCATATAAATCTATTAAATAAATAAAGATGGGAGGTAAGATGATGTTGGAGTTTCATCCAGCATCCTCAGCTCCAGAGGAAATCTTGGAAAACTCTGTTTTCAACCTTTCTTTGAGCTGTTAGCCTTCAAGTCAGTTTTTGACTCCTGGCAACTGGCTGGCCTAGTCCCTGCATATTTCTTGGCAAGATTTTTGGAAGTGATTTGCTATTGCCTCCTTCCTAAAGCTGAGAGAGAGGAATTGACTCAAGGTCACCCAGTGTCAGGCCCAGCCCAAGAACAACAGGGAAACAGTCCAACCAAGTTCAGTTCCTTTATTACTTACACTGTATAGACAAAATCTTGCCAGATTAAATCTGTACTGCTGCAATGAGTGGATATACCCTGGAAGATTCTAAGGAGTGGCTATTCTAAACCTCTTACACTTCCCATGCTCCTACTCTGGACTGTGTTGTCTCTTGTTTCTCTGCCCTTCTTGGAGTGCATCCCATCCTTCCTGAGAACCTTGCTGTCTTCTGCAATCCACCACATCACCCACCCACCCCTTCATAGATACATTCCATCACATCTAGCTGGCTTCCTGCCTAATTGGGATTAGAACTCACAGTCTCCCAATTTCTAGTTGATGACTTAACCACTACACCAAACTGGTTCTTTCAGCTGTAGCTGAGCTGAAAGTCAATTGGCTCAGATTATGAAGACTTCAAGAAGCATCATGACATTGTTGGGAGATGGGGGCATAGCACAGATCCTGGATTAAAATGGCCTTTGTGTGTAGAAAGGACCCCAACTAGATATTTCTTGTTTGCACTGCAGCCTCCCTAGCTACCTCAGCTTCCTGATACAATAAAGTGTCCCGGGAAGAGTTCCATTTAAATCTGGTCTTAAGATGTAGGTATACTGAGTCAGTAGCTGCTGAAAGCTTGATGAAAGGATGCAACTTTTGGTTATTGGTGATTCTGATTGATTCTTGAAAAATACAGACCAAATGAAATCATTGAGCAGCACTACAGCCTAAAGAGATCTTTCCTACTTTTGCTTTCTTAAACTCAGCCCTTCCATGTGAAGTATGAAAGATAATAATACTGAGTTATCATGTGGAAGGATGGCAACCTGTAGTATTCTGGATGTTGTTGGATTGCAGCTCATACAAGCTGTAGCAGCTTGGCTAATGGTGACTTGGATTTGAAAGGTGCCATATAGGTAATATCATCATCATCATCATCATCATCATCATCATCATCATCATCCCCCTTTGAATTGACTACTGTATGTGGTTATCCATGGGTCTCTAGAGCAAAGGTTCCCAATTGTACTCTAGTGGCTGATGACAGTATTGCAGGAGGTCTCAGATGTAGGGAAAAAAATAAAACTAAGAATATCAATATATATGTGTTTGTGTATATGTGTATATATGTATATGTGGGGTGGGGGTGGGTACAGTGATTTAGCTACCCATCCCAAATCTCAGAAGGTTGTTACATCTTGTAAAGTGTTGGTGTTCTCCCTTCCAGTCTGACAAGGTTTTGTGAGTTGACTTTGATTGTAGCAGCTTACAAGCTTTGTAAGTAACCAAAGCAAATAAAATAAATAAATCTATCCCCAAAACTAAGGCGTGTTAATGTGGGAATCCTACAATCTTGTGAAATTTGTCAATCTCATAAAATGTTGACCATTTGTTAATTGAAAATATTTTCTATTTCATTTTTGAGATGCTCTGGAGGGAGAGTCAGGAGTTAGGTGTGTCATGCAGGCTTTCCATTTCCAGCCCTGGCTTATGTGATGGTCCCCAAAATGTTTAGTGATCATACAGGGGCCTTCTATAAAATAAAAGCTAGTGGTCCAGAAACCTTTCCATCCTACCACCAATGAAGAATGCAGTGCTAGAACGTGGAGATTTTATAAATGTATTAAACCTTCCTCAGTCTTAGCATATGTCTTTTTTAAAATGATGAAGTGGCAGAGGATTTAGAAATAAAATGAGGAGTATGTAAAATTAATGGCAGGGCTGGCCCATGGACTGATCCCTGGGCTGATCATGTGAATTCCCTGATTAATTTGCTGTTGTGGAGCACATTTCTCTAATGCTGTTCTGAAACGTTTTCTTCACTTGCAGAAGATGCTTCTCTTTTTCTGCCTTATTTTCAGGCAGATTATTATTTTATCCTCTTGATGGTGCTTTTGACCTTGTTGCATTACTGGAGATGGGAGAAGGTGCTACCATAGGAACTGTTAAATCCTCCCCTGTTTTATGAGCATGAAATTGAGCAAACTCAGGGAGGCAGTGAAAGATAGGAAGGCCTGGCGCAATATGGTTCATGGGGTCACGAAGAGTCGGACACGACTTAACGACTGAACAACAACAACCCCTGTTTTATGAATGTCGCGGTGCCCATAAAAAGGAGTGGGGCCTTGATTGTGTTGAAACTGCCATTTTGACTCTTTTGACCCCCTCCCATTTGGACACCCCTTCCCTGAATGAAGGGACTGGCATTTAGCTGAAGTGTGGGAAGCCCGGGAGACGGTAATCCACCACAAAGAAAAGACATTCATGCATAAATTCAAGAATATCTCCACATACTATCTCCACATACTTTGACATTC
Source organism: Liasis olivaceus (assembly GCA_030867105.1). Lineage (NCBI taxonomy): Eukaryota > Metazoa > Chordata > Lepidosauria > Squamata > Pythonidae > Liasis > Liasis olivaceus. The sequence continues at coordinate 321,250,649 of CM061349.1, read as the reverse complement.
ACCTGCCAATTTTATTTTTCCTCCTAATTTATCTGGAGTCAAGGTAAATTAGATGGAAATAATGGGGGGCAAAGCTCAGAAAAAATGTCCCCACCAGCAGAACAATGATACTTATGTCAAATTGGAAATGACAGATTGCTGAAACATCTCTAGATATTATGAAATTCCAGAAATGAAGAGAATTTAAAGGAGATACTGACATAAGAAGCTTTTCTTGGCCTGCTTCATTGTGCTGTTTTCTCTGTTCCAATTTTTCACCTTTTCAGAGGCATTTCTTTTGTCCTGATTCTTCTTCTTCTTCTTTTTTTTAAGTGGTCTGATTAGAACAGAAAAAAACATTAAACAGCATTTGAGTGATATTTGTAAGGTTGGACTTTTGTCAACAGGACCATTTTATGTTTGATTGGAAAACTCTAAATTCTGTTCTGTACTTTGCTGAGAGCACCAAAGTGCATACAACAGTGCGTATGCTAGGTTCAGTTGTGTACAAAATTGCATAATTTGGGACACACATCATGCTAGAAAAAGAGGGTTTTTTTGGCAGGAATATTTGCCTATAAAAATGTATATAAAAATGTATTGAAAATGTAAGTTTCAGGGTAAACAACCAAAATAAATGTCATGTATTTGCATTTGTGTTTGAAATCACAGATGGATAATGTATTTGTATTTGTATTTGTCTGAAATCACAGATGGATAAAGAAATAAGATGGAGCAGACTCATCAGTGAATATACCCTTGAGTGGACAAAATTGAACCATTTCCTGAAGTTATATATTGATAGAACCTTCAGGCAACTAATCTTAAGACAAATTCAATGCCGCTAATTCTTATAAAACCTGGGATTTATCCATCTGTGAAACAATCTGGCCAGTTATGCATTCTTTCCTCCTTCAACTAGTCTTTGGAAATTGGTTTGGTCAACCTTAGATTAATCAGTATAGTTCTTTCCAGATCTTGACTGCTTCCTGTTCTTGATTATACCAGAAAATAGCCTAAAATATATTATATATTATTATAATATATATTATATTATTATATATTATAATAATATATATAATATATAAAATATAGTATATATTATTATAATATATATTATATTATTATATATTGCCTAAAATAATTCTGCTGGATCAGGCTACAGCACATCCAGCATTTTGTTTCTCCCAATGGCTAAATAGATGTCTCTGGGGTATCCACAAGCAGGACATCAAGATACAGCCCTTTCTCACTACTGTTCCTCTGCAACTGGTATTTTAAAGGTATCCAATTTTTCCCTAGCTCCAGTGGGTGAAATATATAGGCTTGCCTTACTTTTTGCTACATGAAAAGAGGTTTAGCCCCATGTAAAAACTATATTTGAAGAGAACAACATGAATACAAACTATCATTTTGCAAGTGTGTGTTGGCACCTTGAATGTATTTCCAAGTTAGTGGGATGTAGGCAAGAGTATGTTGGGTTGAAGGTAGTCTCCATATTAGAGATCCTAACATGCATAGAATAGGTTGAGCATGCTCAGAGTAATAACAGACTTAGTTTGCACTTCTGGTATAACGGCCAAAGTGTGCTAGAACTGAGTCATACTGTCCTTATCTTAAGTAGGGAATGCTGTATATGGCATGGGTACAGTTAAGGATGGTAGCATAGTCCACACCTTCTCTATCTTACTAAAAAGCATTTGTGAAAGTCTTGATTGACCAAAACACATGATGAACAGTAGCAATCAGCATCTGTTGGTCAGTCTGGTGATGACCATGGCATATGGAAAATTGCAGTTTGAAATGTAAGAGGACGAAATGTAAAAGAGCACAAATTAACAAATGAAATGAATGAATGAGTGATGGCCGTTGGCTACAGAATGGCAGATGTGACTGGGCAAGCAAAGCTCTCTCCCTTTTTATGTGCATGTAATGTTTGTGCACATGCTAAGCGGGCCAAGGCTTTGATTGCCCCATCATGAAACCAGTGGCCATTGGTGTGGATGTCCCTAGAAGGGAGGGAGGGGGTTGGGTGTTTGTGAAAATAAGAGAAAGAGGAATATAGATCTAAATAAATATCTGGTCTTCTGGAGTGGAATTGATGAATATGTGAAGGGAAATTAAGTTGTAGATGTAATTATAAATGAAAGGGGCAAATAAATATCAGAAAGTATGATTTGGTGTCATTTAGGTTATTGTGGGGACATATGAAAGTAAGAATACACAGTCTGCTCTGGTGATTGAATTGTTGTTGTTGTTGTTGTTCAGTCGTTAAGTCGTGTCCGACTCTTCATGACCCCATGAACCATATTGCGCCAGGCCTTCCTATCTTTCACTGCCTCCCTGAGTTTGCTCAATTTCATGCTCATTGCTTCAGTGATGCTATCTAGCCATCTCATCCTCTGCCGTCCTCTTCTCCTTTTGCCTTCCATCTTTCCCAGCATCAGGGTCTTTTCCAAAGAGTCCTCTCTTCGCATTAGGTGACCAAAGTATCTGAGCTTGAGCTTCATTATCAATCCTTCCAATGAGCAATCAGAGTTGATTTCCTTTAAGATTGACTGGTTTGACCTCCTAGCAGTCCAGGGGACTCTTAAGAGTCTTCTCCAGCACCACAGTTCAAAGGCATCAATTCTTCGGCGTTCAGCCTTCTTTATGGTCCAGCTCTCACAGCCATACATTACTACTGGAGGTGATTGAATACTAATGGGAAAAAAACGGACGGATTTTTCGGTGCAACCTTCTGAATGAACACAATCTAGGAGACAGTTTCCTGCTCTGGATCAAATCACCTTAAAATCCTAAGTGTGACTAGTGATGGGTTGCAAACTTTCTTCAATTGTTCTCCTTCCATTTGCTGGGAATGAAAATGCTTTTGGTTGTTGTTTTTTTTCCTCCGTAAAAACCAATTCAGTGGAAGCTTTCTCTTTGGACTCCTACATGAGACATAAGTCTAAGATAATCAAGGTTGTATGCGTGCATGTATGTGTGTGAAGGTCCTGTTTTTCATTGCATAGTCCTCTCTCCAGTGGTCTGCAGCCTGATTTCCCAAGACCCCTTCACTTGGAATGAGTCCAGCATTTAAAAGCAGCAACAAGGAATACTTGAAATTATTTTAAGATTTCTTCATAATTTTGGTCTGTACACAGTTCCTTTCCGGTGATTTCCCCATTTTTTAATGCCACCTGGGAACTGTGTGGTGAAGGGCCACTTAAGAAGCACATGGCTGGGCAAATTTCAACAGACGTTTGCTGAGTTTAAAAAAGAGAGAGAGAGAGAGAGAATGGGCTTGTGGTTTATAAAATGCAAATGTTTTCATAATCTCTGTTGCATATTTAATTTTCACAGCAGTTAAGTTTGTGATTTGAATTTGGAATGATTGCATGAACAAGGTCCCTGCTCTGCTCTTGCTTATATATTTGCAATGTGAAGATTTTTCTTATTTAGAAATTCTGAGCCAAGAGGGCTATTGCTGCTGTTTGCTTGAGCCTAAGAATGAAAAGCCAACATATTGTTTTGTAAATTACACATCCATTTAAAGATGTTTCAGAAATCAGTGCAAATGTAAAACCTGCCATGGTAGCAGTAGTTCTTCTCAACCCCTAATTCACGGAACAAATGCAGTTTGTGCAGGTGTAAATTTGGCATAGAAGGCCATCATGCTTTCAATCTAAATTACAAGCAGAAACCTCTTTTTTTCCCCAAGGCAAAGACAATGGCCTCAAAATAGAAATGAGGATTGTGAGCTGTAACCATTTGTATTTTGATCCAATTGTTTTCACCTTTGATGACATAAGTAGATGAAATCAGAGTGTGAAACTGGTATCTCTGTGTCCAGCTATAGTGTCATGGCAGCAGATTGGGAAAGTCACAAGCCATAAGTTGTTCTGGGAAGTTCTTTGGGTACGTTTTTCCACCACAAGAGCTAACAGTTCCCAGCACACATGCTGTATCTGGTATTGCTCTGCAACCTGAATGCTGAGAATTCTGTAACATCTCAACAGCTTTGGGGAAAGGAGAAATCACTATGTTTATTGAGTATGAATTTACATACTATAGCTAATTTTCTGTGAGGCTGATTTGTACAACGATCAAAGCCAAACATTATTTGGGGGGATGTTCATTGGGTTTTAGGGCAGTATAACATTTTGCTGGTGATCTGAATTTTTGAAAGATATTCACTGAGCTTGTAAGCAGGTAATCAACCTGAAGTTTATGAAATTATGATCTCCTTAAAGAAGAAAGCTTACAACTTATTGTTAAAACTGTTCCTTTCTTTTAGGATCTGTGGCACAGATTGCCTACGATAGTTCAAGCTATCCTTGGGGAAAATTGCCTTGCTGTTGTCATCCAGGAATCATCTATATCTTGACTACTGCACAGGAGACCAACCCAGGAATTTTAGCTGATTCAACATACAACAGTTAACTTACATGCACACATTTACAAAAGAATCATGTTTAGGAATGCATTCATCATTTTGTGTTAGGATCCACTGATATATGAACTCATTCTCTGTTCTTTCCGAAATAATCTTGCAGTTTTTCTCCTTCCAAATGCAAATGATGATTGTTCAAAATTACTTTCCCTTAAATGCACACTTTAAATGGATTTTGATGTATTTGGGGAGCTAAAATTAATAGAACTGAACTAGAACTGGCAGAAATACAAAAGCAAAATGAATTCTGACCAGCCAGTAAGTCCAAGAATCACAAATCTAATTTGTTTATACTGCAATCATTGGATCTCTAAAATTTCTTTATGCTTAGTGCCTAATATGTTGTCAGACTGAACCAGTATCTGTATCAGTATCACTCTAGAACAGTGTTTCTCAACCTTGGCAGCTTGAAGATATGTGGACTTCAACTCCCAGAATTCCCCAGCCAGCCTTGCTGGCTAGGGAATTCTGCGAGTTGAAGTCCACCCTTCTGAAAGTTGCCAAGGTTGAGAAACGCTGCTCTAGAACAACCTTCCAATTTAAGTTTGTACCTTGGTGCATTTTTGGGGAAGTACTGAAATGGAAAGAAAGTGGTTTGACTACCTCCTAATGAATGGCTGTGGTTCATACAACATTCAACCAGGTCAGTTAAAGTTCTAGTAGTTTAATCAGCATAACATGCAAAGCTTTGTTGATCTCAACTTAAATTCATTTCATAATTTCAGTATGTAATGCAAATCCTACCTCCTTGGTTTCTCATCCAATGTATTGTGCAAACCCAGAATGTTGACTGAGTTGGTGACCAGATGAAGCATGCTGTATGAACACATTTGTAAGGTGAAATTTCAACCAGGAGTCCCTTGGGTCATAAGTCCTAACTGTGCAGTTCAGAATATTCATCCTTACCTATAGAACCATAAGTGTTTGGGAATCGGGAATCTTCATTCTCATGTGATTTCTTGCTATCAAAGATCTTTCTCCCATCTCCTCAAATCAAGCTTTGGAAAGTAGAGACAAGACCATATTGGTTCTTCTTCACTTGTGAAAGCCACTTGTCTAGCTGACCTTTTTGTAATATTTAGAACCAGTAAAAACATCCCTCTAAGCTTTTAAATAAGAATTTATGTATTATTTTTTGTGATCATTTCTAGGCTTTATTGCTCTTTTTGATCTAAGGTTTTGTGACATTTCCTATTTCTTTTGTTTCATTTGTTTTTGTTTTAAGTTGATATGCTTCCATTCCTGTTCGTACATTTTTATTCTGAAATACGGACATAAATTTTAAAAATAAACCTTGGGCTGAACATGCCACCAGACCTCATAATTGCAAATGGACCTGATGTAATTTAAAATAGAAACGGAAGGTCTGTTGCACTGCACAATGAATTTATGCTTCACTTTGATTTCCCAACAAATGTCAGGCAATTAGAAGGAAATGCTACCTTTTCCCCAGTTCCCCATTCTTTGTTCACATTATGATGAACCTGGTGTCATCAGCCATTGTCTCTTCAAAAAGACATTGATTTCTTTCTTAAACCATCATGGATTAGACCCTGGGGCTTAATCTTGACATCTCAGTGGCTTGTCAAGAAAAGAACTTCACATTTCATCAACCAGACAGATCCCAATTGTTAATATTTTCACAAACTGGTTGCAAAGGGATAGTTTTATCTTGTTTGGATGAAATGATGTCTGGTCAGCAGAGACAAGAGCCAAAACAAGTCCAGAGTTAACTACAGCAAGCCCAATGGGGTAACAGGCAGCTGTTTGCCCAAGGCCAGTAAAATAAGGATTGTAACCAGCATTACAGCAGCAATCAATCAGTAGCAAAACACATTCCAACCTGAATTGTTATGGTTCCTGCCAAGCTCAGTTGCCGGCCAACTGAGAAGCCATTCTAGAGGTCCTACATATAAGGAGTCTTACTCAAGAGTAGATCTTTCCTGATGATGAATCCTCATTTTGCTCCTTAAACTAGCACCTTTGTGCCTGATACAACTACATACTGCATAATTCAGTTCCATAGAATCACCCTAGTTAGGTCTCATGTTTCCTCTCCAAAGGCCCAGATCCACCTCCAAATAGGCCTTCTAATAGATATATGACATGGTTGATTAACCTCTGACGACTGGATTCTTCATTCTGGTCCGGCCACATCCACAAGGAGGAAAACTTGATATCACCAAAGCCACTAAGGATACAATGTAAGGGATCAAGCACTGTTTCCTCCAATTTCTTCTTTGGGCTTGGGTGGATTTCAAGGTTTCTTGGTCATGTTTTGAATGTGTGTATTGCTTGGAGCATACATCTGATATCATGGCAGGTGACTGAAAGTAGTTGGAAGGACTTTTTCAGAGGCCAGGGGGAGTGACATGGGTGATCTGGATGCAACCATTCAGAAAACAATGGGTTGCTGAATGTATGATTGTGGGAAATGGATAGGTCATTACAAATCACAAAGGCTGCCCATTTTTAAGGCCTGGAGACCCTGATATTCAATGATCTTTACAATGGAAGCTGATTGCAGTGGAAAAGAGTATGGAAGGGGGAGGACTTCAAATGCCTTCTTGATCTTAAAAATCTTCTTTGCTAGACAAACAGTTTGGGATTGTTCAGCTTTCTAGTGTACTTATTCACCACTCTGCGTTGCTACTCTATGACGTTTGGAACTCTTCTAATCTAGGATGATGGCAAATTGAAGCAAGGTGTGTGCCATCTGTGCTCCACATCAGTAAATTGGTGGCAGAAACAGTTTACAAACCAGCTGTTCCAAAATGGTTTTATGCTCTGGAACAGTTGGCTGATCAAGTTTCAGCTAATGGTAAAGAGATAGTCAATTGATAGCTGGGGATCCCTTTGCTGATTTGGGAGCAGCCGAAGCATAATGGGATTGGAAGTGCTACAAAGGGAAGAAGCTAAAATTGAGGAAACACTGCTGAAAACCATCCAAATTCCTGTTAAATGGATAGTGTTTCTTGGAGATATTCATCTTTTCATATATATATATATATATATATATACACACACACACACACACACACATACACATACATACATACATACATATACATACTTACATAAATACACACACACACACACACACATACATACACACATACATACACACATACATATGGTTGTATAAAGCAGAAGGTAGCCACCCCTAGTCAGTTTTGGCAAATTTTGAAAAGTCTAAGGGCTGATCTGGTTAATACTTGGAAAGGAGACCATCAGGAAATTGTAGGGCTGTGGACTGGGAAGTTGAAAAACATCTGAGAAAAAGCAGTGGTAAATCACTTCCAACAAAACCTACATGGATTTATCCGTGGAGTCATCAGGATTTGAAATTTGATTTGAAACAGACTTAATGTTCATGAATGAAGCTCATACTACAAAGGCAATATGAGGTGGTGGTTCTAGTGCTGTATTAACCAATGTGGCAACTGTAGAACTAGGTGGTATATGACTATGGTGACTTTGATGTATGTCTATAATGTGTAGGTCTTTCTCTAACTTGCAGTTACCACCTGGCAAATATAGTTTATAAGCAACATTTGGTTCATGCTTCCAGAAGTATCTTTCTAACGAAGAACTATTTGACCTACCCAAAAGATATGTGGATTATACTGGACTTGCGTGTATGGAGGGAGAAGAGTAATACAAAGTGCAATAAGAAAGGGACAGAGTCAAACAAATCATCAGGTAACTTACTCTTAACAACTTGAGTAAAACTCCAAGATTTTACAGGCCAAACAATGTCAAGACTGTCAATTGAAAATATTCATATACACACCAACATTGTTTACATTGGAAAGAACAAAGGATTTCCAAACACCAGAATTCAAGGCTATAATACACAGTGTTTACAAAAATTAAGAAAGGGCTCTCTAATCTTGACTGTGATAATATCAACCATCTCCTTAATAAGTTCTCCCAAATGTTGTGGTGTGCTGAAACTTGAATACCAGATCTCCTTGCAGATTCAATGCATGCCTTATTTCTTGGATTATAACTAAGAATGGGTACCAAACCATCAGATGTCCCACTGGTTGCTATGCCCCAAGAATAGATCTGCAGAATGAATACATTAGTTAGATAGTATTAAGTCAGATCACTGTTCAGCTGAGCCCACCATTATCTACACCAGGAATAATCAGCTTGGTGCTTTCCATAATTTTTGGACTACATATCACATGTACATAATTGGACATTATGGGAATTGTGATCCAGGACATCAGTATATCTACCAGATTGGCAACCCCTGGTAGGCTACAGGCCAAGCTATTTACCAATCTGGCCACCTGGTAATTTTTTTCAAGCTTTTGAGTTAAAATGGGGGACGCTGAAACTAAAACCTTCCACATGCACTGATAATGTTCTGCTCCTGGGCTATCTTCAACTCACAGCAGCCTTTCTGCACTTAAAACATCTCTTTCCTTGGGGTGCATTTTCTAATCAGAACACCCTGTAACCATTCATGCTCTTCTTGGCTGCTGAATAGCATTGCTTGTTGGTCTGTTTCCAATAAAATCATTATGATTTTTTTCCCCAAATAGCTATGAGCCTTTGGAAGTTTGACAGTGCCTTTAAAGCTTTTATGCTGATCAGAGTTAAAAGACCCACATTGCAGATATAGAAACTCAACTAAAATGTGGTCACCATGCTCCGGAAAATCCAACTTCTTCCTTTTTTGTAATTTGTCATTGCAAAAGAACATCAAATCTACTTTTTTTTTTTTTTTTGAATGACAAATTGGTAATGATTTATATAGTGTATCTGGAAACTGCATCTCTTTCAGATGTTCGAAGTTTTGTCTGAAAAGGATGTCCATAAGCAATCTGGGATAGTAGTTGTTTGATCTCCTTAGGATAGAATCAATTAAGTATCAATTTTAAGGTTAAATGTCCAGCAGGCAGAGACATATTAAATATAGTCAAAATGGAAAGGGAATAAGGGTTTTATCAATAACTAGATTCATGAAGCAAGGGAATAACTGCTTCCAGGGTCAAGTGAAAATAAGATTTCTGAAAAAAGTTTCATGGCAAGAGCTACATGTACATTTGCAAGGTGTGCAAATTGAGCTATCACAAGAGCTGCCTGGCCTGCATTCACATGGGCCCTCAAATCCAGAAAATGCACAGCAATCATAGATCAATCCTAATTTCCAGTTGCAGGCTACTCCTGAGTAAACCTGTCTGTGCCAAAGGCAGCCAAGCTCTTCTCCACCTCCCTGCTCTCTGATTTGTGGCATGAAGATGTCAGCATTATAAGGGGCTTGGTGGATGTGACTCCAGTCCACGTCTGAATCATAAAAGCCACACAAGGACTGGTGAAATTTGTACCATTTCATCATTGTTGCTAGACCAGCATTCAATGTCTGACTCCCTGATAGCTTACCTTGGTCTTCTGAAGACAACTGTTCATCTAGCAATGTGACAGGAGGCCTTTTTGGACATTAAGAAAGGGATGTGTAGAGGGAAAATAGGAGCACATGGTCCAGCCATGCCCCTTCTATCATTGAACTTCTAGTGTTGGTCGGGAAAGCCGAACAGCAAATATAACTGCATTCAATTGATCACAGCTAGAATCCCCTGCTTTGATAATGTGCAAACAAGTCATTTTCAACTCCTAGTGACCACATACATAGATTTTCTCCATGACAATCTATCCCTGATCTGTTCTTTCAAGCGTTCCAATGGTGCCCCCATCGCTGCTGTAATTGAGTCCCTCCACCTTGCTGCTGGCCGTCCTCTTCTTCTCTTTCCTTCCACTTTCCCAGCATTTAGAGCCTTCTCCAGAGAGCTGGGTCTTTGCATAATGTGTCTGAAGTAGGATAATTTGAGCCTGGTCATTTGTGTGTTGAGTGAGAACTCTGGGTTGATTTGTTCAATGATCCCTTAGTTTGTTTTCTTAGCTATCCATGGTATTCTCAGGAGTCTTCTCCAACACCAAAGTTCAAAGGAGTCAATTCTCTTCCTATCCTGCTTCTTCAAAGTCCAACTTTCTCTTCCACAGAGCATCACAGGGAATGCCATGGCTTGCATGATTCTGATCTTTGTTGGTATAGACCCATCATGGCATTTGAATATTTTTTCCAAGGCCTTCATGGCTGCTGTGCTGAGTGCTAGTCTGCAGCATAGCCTCTAATTCCTGATCATATGCAGGTTAGTTTTCAAGCCCTCTTCAAAGTTTGCATCAAGCTCACATTGGAACAACCAGTTTTACCCTGTTATAGGGATGTGCAAATTGGTGCAAATACAATTCTTTTTTCTGCACCTATTAATTTGGAAGCTGCTCAGAATCTTCTGGAGTGGGCAGCCATAATAAATTTGGTTAAAAAAATAATTTTAGTCCATTGTTTCCTACCCTCAAAAAACCAATCTCTTTTAAAAAAATCCATGTTTGTATTTTCAACGTTCTCTAACATAAAATGTTTTATATACAACCCCTTAAGGTACATAGCTGCTAATGTAAATTGACTGGAAAGAGACCCTTTTTTAAATTCATTTTCCCTGATGGGCCATTCTTTGTTCTGTAATGTTCCTAGTATAGGGAATGTTTTAATGTAAATTTCCTCAATGTGCCTCTCTTTTTTCAACATAACTATTCCATTTTCTATGCAACCACAATGCTTTTTAGACACATCCCTTGCACTTTTCCTCTCTGTATTTCTCTCCAGGATGTAGTATTGGATGTGCCAGAGGAAGCCCAGGAAGAGATCCATTCATTCATTCATTCATTCATTCATTCATTCATTCATTCATTCATTCACTCAATTTATATAGCTGCCCATCTCAGACCAGTGACTCTCGGTGGCTAACAATAATAAAAACAGTCAACACTTAAAACAGTACAAAAAATTAAATATAAATATAAATACAGCCAAGAGATCTTTAAAAATTGTCGGTATCAGCACAACCATGATTGGGGGCCCTTCATACACTTGGGGGCCTGGGCATAAAGCCAGGTCTTCAACGCCTTCCAAAAAGCCAAAAGGGTCGGGGCCATCCTAATCGCAGGAGGGAGGATGTTCCAGAGGGCAGCTGCCACAGCAGAAAAGGCACGTCTCCTGGTCCCTGCCAGCCAACATTCCTTGGCTGACGGGACCCGGAGCATGGCCATCCTGCTGGGCTGCATCGGACAGGTAGAAACAACTGGGAAAAGATGGTCCCTAAGGTAACTTGGTTCCAAGCCAAGAGATGTAAAGTGAAGCAGCCTGTCAGCTGTTCTTTAGGAGCTGCTTCATGAAACAACTTTGAAGAACTTTGCTTAAACCACCAGCACAGCGATACACTTCTTGGATGCACTGCATAGCTCTATTTCCATGCAGTCTCTCTCTCTCTCTCTTTGTGTGTGTGTATGATGTGTGTGTAGACAAAGATGGAGAGTAGTGAACAATGTTCAAGGCAGTCATCTTTCTTGCGGTCAAATACACTTCCATAGAAATCTGTAATGGATCTCTTTTACAACCTCTACCCTATTGTATTATCCACATGCATCAGTCTAGAGAGATGATGGAAGTAGGCAGTCCAAAATCTCCCTACAATGCAGAGTAAGGAGTAATGGAGTGCATAAAACAAGTCAGCAAAATACAGACCAAGCCCAAAAGAAAAGCAAGAGAAAAGTAATGACGCCCGCTCTTTGGAACATCATTTTCCCAGAATTTAGATTGGCATCTCCTCCTCTGGTCTCTAGGAAGGGCCTGAAGACTTGGCTGTACCACTGTGCCTGCAACTCTGGCAGCAGTGGTGAGCCTTGGCAATGGCTATATTAAATGGATATATGATCTATATTCACCGGCTAACTGTGATTATATTTTATTGAATATTTAATCCTGGTTTTAGGATAGTTGTGTGCTGTTGTGTTCATTTTGTATTGTTCCTGTTGTTGTTTTAAATGTTGTGAGCCACCCAGAGTCAATGAGGTGGATGGCTATATATATTTAATAAATAAATAAAAAGAACTAGTAATTGCCCACCATACTTTAACATTGCCTTTGGTTTTTCATATTCCATGTCATTGATTTGTCAAGTGCTTCTAGACAGAGTGATGATGAGTGGTGGCATAAACTGACAGGTGTTTTCTTTGTTGAACTGTTGTTTCTTCACTGCTGTTTTTGCTCCCAACTGTAAAAAGTTAATACATGTGACATGAACAAAGATCAGGTTTAGCCTGATCTATATATCCTTAATTTATATCTGATTCCTGGACGCTGCCCCCACCTACCCCCCAAATCTTTCCAGATTTTCCTACAGGCCTTCACGTCTCATGACAGTGAAACTGATGAACCAAATGTCCAAAAGATGGGTCACACCTGAGAAAGACCTACCTTAAGTGTTCACCTGGTCATCCCCTGCATCTTAAAATTATTTTTTTACTTACTCTATTTTGATACTGCTACAGTCCCAAAAGACTCCTGGTCCTCTACAACAGAAAAATAGAAAAAAACCATAGCCACATAGTAAAAGTATCAAACCATCTATCATTCCATTATTATTGTTGTTATGGTAGGCATCTCCCAAAGGAGAAGATCTTAACCTTAGAGGTTCTCCTAAACATTTGCTTTTACAGAATCAGGGAATACATTTAGAGTTATGGGTTTCTTTCAGCTGTTCGGTAACATAAGGGACAGCTGTTATCCTGGCAGGAAGCCATTGTGCAGCATTTCCTGGCATTTCAGACTCCAGAGAGAAGCAGAGGTGCGAAGGTGATGGATGTGATAGAGGGACAGGGGCTTGGCTGACAGCAAAGGAGACTAAAGGTAAGAAAGAAGGGCAATGGATCAGGTGAGGGCAGAAGAGACAGTCAATGGGGGAGGCAATAAGGAGAATCTGCTGGGGTGAGTTGGTTTGTTGGATGGCTTTTGCTTGCAAGGAAAGAGAAACTAGGCTAAAAAATTAGGCAAGATCTGGGATAGAGAGTGTCGGTCCTCCCTTCTTTGTATTAGTTTTAGCACCCATGTCATGCATGTGTTCATTCCCCCATGAAAGGACCGTGATGGTGCTATAGAACGTCTGGTTGCAAGAAAAAGAAACTGATTACCATCACCTTCACTTGCAGATGGGGATGGGAATTTTGCCCTGTACAAGCTTCCTCCATTACAATATCAGCCTTTCATTAAAACATCATTATTTCAGAGTCCCATTTGTCAGAGTCGAAAAAGGTCAGAGAAATGAAGCTTTCGCTATATCTCCAGAGGATTACTCTGCTGAAAGGCCAATCTGATCTTGCCCAAAGTTAAGCAAGTTAAAGATAGCTCAGGAAGACTGTGCAGGGAGGGAAGGAGAAGGAGCTTCTCTGTCACCTGTCAGTGAGATAGGCAACGGTCTTGATTCTGTTTGACGTAAAGAAGACTGCATGCAGTGCTGTCATATGGGAAATGTCCTGCAAGATGCTTATCAATGGAAAAGAAAGCATCCAATACAGCTTTTGTAGAATTACCTTATGCCAGCCACACAGAGTAATCCGAAATAAGGATGACAGTAGCAATTGATTGTATCCATTTTCATAGGCATTTCCTTCCAGTAATGCATTTTCCATCCATCCATCCATCCATCCATCCATCCATCTCTTTCATGCAGATGTCTCCTCCTCCTCCTCCTCCTCCTCCTCCTTTGTATGCAAAGATCTCCTCCTGGTGACTATATGTGCCCATCCCTACAGTTTTATTGGCACAATACAGAAGCAGTTTGCCATTGCCTTCTTCTAGCATATTTTCCCAACTAGTCTTATCCTAAGTCTGGGATTTTTGGTGGCCTCCCATCTAAGAATTAACCTCAGATGGCCATGCTTAGCTTCTAAGCCTAGACAAAGTCGACTAGATGTTGATTTTTGCTAAGATCTAAATAAGTTTCTCAATAAATGCATGTTCTCTTAGCATTTTTTTCTAATATGATGTTAGATGTTAAACATGGAAACTTTTGCTTGGAAAAAAACAGTGTGCTATAGTGGTTAAATGTTGGTCTAAGACTGAAGGGATCCAAGTTCAAATCTATTCTCAGCTGTGGAAACTCACTGGGGGATTTGGGGCCAATCATCTCATCCCTACCTACCTCACAGGGAAGGGAGATCCCCATGTAAGCATCTAGGTGCTCCTGAAGAACAGGTGAGACATAAACATAACAAACAAGCCAATATTCTATATCAGGGTATCTCAACCTTGGCAACTTTAAGACATGTGGACTTCAGCTCCCAGAATTCCCCAGCCAGCCATGGTGGCTGGGAAATTCTGGGAGCTGAAGTCCACATGTCTTAAAGTTGCCAAGGTTGAGAAACCCTGCTCTATATACATAAATCACAGCATTTGCCACTCCAGATAAGAAAACTGATGCAACTCTGCAATAGAATAAGGAGCATTTTAGGGTCAGAGGTAAGTTAAGGAGGGTCCCTGCAGTTTCAAATTTTGCACTTTTGCAAAGGAGTTGTTTTAATTTTTTTTAACCATGTCTAAACCACCCAGAGTTGCTGGGAGTTGGGCAGCATGTACATTTAATAAATTATTATAATAGTTTGCCATAATACTATTAACTGAACAATATTGCTGGCAGCCATCTAGCCTGAAAGTATTGCAATTCCCCACCCTACTTCTACCCAAGTTTTATAGGAAGTAATAAGGCAGCCTGTTTCAATCTTAAAGGAGAGTTGATTTGTAGGCATTGTAAAAACCCAAAGTGAAATAAATGCAAACATTTGGGGAACCTTTTTTTTTAAATTAAATAAATACAAAAAGAAAAAGAATACTAAAAATTATAATAGAAGGGGGTAAAACTGAAACTAGAAACCAAATCATACAGGAAATATATTCACAGATATAGATATACAGTTGTACAATAAATATTTCAATAAACAGAAGCCATAATTTGCTACAGTCATCCACAGCTAATCTATATTAATCAGTTTTGCAGACCACTGAATATGGAGCCTTATGTTCATCTTTCTAGTGTTGAACAATAAGTCTTTTGGCTATAAGTAAGGTACAGAAAATCTATTTTCTTTATCTCAGTGTCAGCTCCCATATGACGGAGATAAACCTCCCCAAAATTTAAACATCTGAAAATATTAAATCTCAAAAGTCGAGTTAAGGCAGGTAATAACCGCAGCTGAGGAATCTTCTTCATCATCATCATCAAGAAAAACTCAGTGCTTTGAAACTATATGGATTTGGACAAAGAATTCCTTGACTTTTTTTCCTGCACTTGGAATTTTAATGACCATTTGATTATGATGCTGCTAACAAGCACAAACTTTCTAGCTCAGCTTGAAGGAGGAAAAGTTCTCTGGTAGCACAATTTTAAAAGGCCTTGGTGAAAGAAAAGAACATCTATTATATTAGCTACCCTTTATGTAGAGACATCCTCGTAGCTGCACCTTTTGAACACGAAAAGCTGTTTAATTTCTAGGTGATTATACCAAATCATCTTGATTAAACATTACATTTGCCATAGGAAAGGTGCTATATTTCATAGAGCTTGCCAAGATATTATTATAGGCTATCAAAAGGCTTATTGCTCATAGCAAGGCTGGAAATACTGCTCAGCACCGTTTCTTTCCTTATTGAAAAACATGCTTTCTGGCTGGGGTTTAAAAACTCAGTACATTCTGCAGCCTTGCAGGTGGCAGGAGTTGTTCATAAATGAAATTAAGAGGCACGGGTCCTGCCCTCAAGCTTGTGGCTTGAAACATAAGAGAGAAAAGTACAAGGGAAGGATTATGGAAGGAAATCAGTTCAAAGAGAGTAGAACAAAAAGTCACATGGCTAAAAAGACATGGTGGTCTACCTGTTTAGCTAAACTTGTCTTCCCTTGCTGATGTATTTTATAGGATGGGATGTGTTCGTTGGGACTAACCAGTAGGGTGTTTCTCTCTCTCTCTCTGGCTTTTGGCCAGGGATAGCAGAGTCTATGAAATCCACCCTGGATATTTGTGAGAGTAGGTCCATTGTGGCAGAGGCAGCAACATGAAACGGCATCCAGTGCCTTTCTCTCGTCACAGAATTACACTAGAAAATTAACTATTTATAAGGGAGGCAATGAAGAAGGCTTTCTGAAAATTAGGTACACGATAAGGAATAATAGTATAGAAAAAGCAAGAGATTATATCAGGAAAATTTACGTTGTGGAGTCCTGGGTGCTCTCTGAGCTTGCTTATTTGCTGGCAGACGTTTCATTGCCCAACTAGGTAACATCATCAGTGCTAATGAGTGTGGGGTTTGCTCCCTGTTTATATACAGTAGCTTGCCCAGCCAGTGTTGGTGTTCTCCTTGGTAGTTCCTTGATTAGGGTGTTGTTTTCTGCTTGATTATTTGTCTGGTGTTAATCCCTGCTTATCTGGGTGTTAGTTGCTAGAGAGGATGTGTTCTGGTCTTTCTGTTTCCTTTTTAGTTTTTTTATTGTCTCTTTTCAATGGTGTGTAAATGTGGCTTATCTCTATGTGTCTGTTGATGGCTGATTTGTCTGAATGCCAAGCTTCCAGGAATTCCTGAGCACTGGGATTTAGCTTGGTCTTGGAGGCTCAGTTTCCCAGTTGAAACTATGGTTGAGTCTGTTCATGTGTTGTGAGATTAAGGAGTTTTGATCATGTCTTCTGACTGCTAGTTGGTGTTCGTGGATGCACTCTGCTAATCTGCCTGCCTGCCTGTCCTCCTGTATTGCACTGATGGCATCCTGATCCCTTTACTTTATTTTCCCCCCGCATTCTATTGTGTTGGAAAGAATATAGATGAGGTAACCAATCTTAGTTATACCCATATCACATCCAGCATTCCCTGCTAATGGTAAGCTAATTAAACTGCTAATGTCTGTACCCTACCAGTTCAGAGGTAACTGCAATCCACTGGCATATACACAGATTCATTTACTAGATATTTAAGAAAGTCAAACGGAATCCTTTTTCTTTTTTAATTAAAAAAAATGGCATATATACAGATCCTAGGAATGGAGACAAGAAAGCTGACTTTGAATCAAATCATTATTCCTCTAGCTCAGGAACATTTACAATGACTGTCATGATAGCTAAATAAAGAATTTGCATTTGGGGGACCAGTATTGAAAAACAGGATGGGAACGACACGGTCTAAATGCCCTGTCCAAGGTCAGGGTTAGGAATTAAGAGTAACAATACAGTTTTACTGTTCAAGGAGGGAGGACACTCACAGCAAGAGAGACACACAGAAGTGCAGCCAATTTAACAGTAAAGGGCAAACTAGTCCATTCTGAGAATCCCTAGAATCAAAATGAAGAGTACAAGTCAAAATCCAGCAAGTGGAGATCAAGTTGCCTAATTAACCAGTAGCACAAATTCTAGATAGCTGTTGCTTTCAGCAGTGAACTAATATTAGAGAGTTTTACATCAGAGCTTGTAGGCCCTAGGGCTCTGCATCACTTTGGATTCAAGGGGGAAAACATGATTCACAGCACAACGTGTGCCTTTTCTTGGAATCACACGGCTGCAGCATTTCCAACAGGTGCTACATGCATTCCCATACAGACCCCAAATCACATTTTGCCCTTCACATCCAAGTGCTACACGCTCCGCCGCTGTCCGTCAAACCTGTTTTGACTGCATCATTATCCAAGTATTGAATCACCTTGCCTTTACTCAGCTGGTTCTCCTTAGGTCTGATTCAGCTGCAGAACTATCTAGGGATGTTTACTCATCCAGCTTGATGTGATTACAAGGTCATCCAGATTTTTTTTTTTTTTTAATGCCTTCAAGTCAGCATTGACTCTGGACTACAGCATTCTTGGCAAGGTTTCGGAAGTGGTTTGCCCTTGCCTTCTTCCTGGTGCTGAAAGGGAGTGGCTTGCCCAGAATCATCCAGCTGGCCTTCTGCCTAAGATGGGACTAGAACTCATGGTCTCCTGGTTTCTAGTCTGATGCCTTAACCAAACTGGCTCTCTATCCAGGTATAATGGTGCCTTATTCCCAAGGCATTCTTTCTTGGAAGCAAGGGCAGAGGTGGGTTTCTGCCTTCTAATAATTGACATGCCAGCAGCATTCACGTGGGCTTGAGAGCTCTGCTACTGAATCCAGATCAGAATCTTGGCATAGATGACCATAGCAAATCAGGATTGCATTGAAGTGACAGCATAGAGATCATGACCACATGATGCAATTTCTGCCTTTACATGCTTATACCCCAACTTCTTACCCAGGTATGTAAGCTATGGGTTTTGTATCATGACATATATTTTGTGACTTGCCTCCCCTGCAGATGTCTATGAATCTTGGGGCTAATTTTTTTAAAGATTTGCTACTGGGAAATATAACCTCCCCTACCTTACTCATATGGTATTAATCAAGCCTGAATTGGCTACATAACTCAGCTGGTGTCCATTCAGCCCAATTTGCCTGCAAGGCCATCCAAGTATGGTGAGTTAAGGAAGTTAAAGATAACCCTTAACCTAACTGGTGCTTATCAATTACACTCCAAGTATAATTAGTTATACTGTTGTAGGCTTTCATGACCAGTATCTGTTGGGCAGTGTTGGGCTTCTAGAGTGATCTAGAGAGCAGATGTTGTGATGTTTTACAGAAGTCAGGATGCCTGGCTATAAAGAAAGGCATTCAATCAGTCCCTGCTCAGTTGCCTGTGGTCTGCATGGCAGACCACTTTGACTCTGAAAATGCCAGCCACAGTTGCCAGCAATGCATCAGGAAATTTGCTCTCTAGACCAGAGTCACTAAACCCTGAAGCCCAACACTGTCCAAAACAATTAGTTACTCTGTAGCAGATCTTTATTTCCAAGATACATCCTCTTGTAAACAAAGCCTTTGAGGCATCTCTCCTTCCAATGTCCAACCCACCAGCAGTGCTGTTTGTGGCTATTTCACAGTACTGACCAGAAAACCCTGGGCTAGCAGGAACTTATTCCAATTTAGGACCTTTGCTAAGACCTGGTTTATCTACTGATGAAGGTTCAGTGTGATCACTTAATCCATCTTACTCATCTAAGAAGACTTCCTCAGATAACATGGCTAAGGCTACCATCTCAAATGAAAAAAAAAATCAAGGATGGCCATTAGTTGACAATACAGATATGCCCAAACTCTAGCCCTTTGCTGCCATCTAGTGATCGGCCAGATGTTTGCAGGCCCAACTATCTTTCCATATTACTCCAGTGCACAAAAGCTTCACACTGTTACAGGAAGAGTTCCTAATTTCTTCAGCCCTGTGGATTTGATATAAAGAAGGAAACTTTTTATCTAAGCTATCAGCAGGGATTGATGGCTTTTCATCACAATATGTTTAGGGCAAGACTTCGGAACTGGATTATTTAAGCTGATTTTCCTGTCCTTAATTAGTGTGTGCTGGCAGGCAGGGTATTCCACAAACTGGAGCAACAATGGGACTGAGAATGATTTCTGTCATGCCCCTCATAACTGAATGTTGTTGGTCATTGGCGTATATTTTTTATTTGTCTCACAGTCCATCATGAGTTGATACTAGACAACCTTGTGACCCGTTGGATCATTCTTTGAGAGAAAGGTAGTGCAGTCTAATGTGACCAGAATGAACATTAAATTTTAGGCCAGGGTTTCTCAACCTTGGCAGCTTTAAGATGTGTAGACTTCAACTCCCAGAATTCCCCAGCCAGCCATGCTGGCTGGGGAATTCTGGGAGTTGAAGTCTACACATCTTAAAGCTGCCAAGGTTGAGAAATAGTGTTTTAGGCTAACCATTTTTTTTTTTTAACCCCAATGCTGGACGATCCTGCGATCATCTAAGAAGAGTATATATCATAAATAGAAAAATAATTGTTGTGGCAGATGAACTCCAATAATAATGTTTATTTACCTAAACAGATCAACTGAATGACTGTGGGTGGGCAAAAAAGCAGTGGGAGTGGGAGTGACTTCTGGCCAGCTTCCCCATTGACTTTGCTTTTGGGACACTGGCAGGGAGCATCACGAACATGTGACTGTGGGGACACCGCAATGGCCACAACTTTGCGAATAAAACTGGTCTGAACATCATGGAAATTTCAATTCCATAGGAGTAATGGGTCCTGGATTTTTTTACACATTCTTTAAGTTAGCAGATTTCAGGTAACTTGATTCAAAAATTGTTGTGACATAATGCACCATTTGGGCTAACTTAAGGGGACAAACAGATAAACAGAATGAGAGTTTTGGTAATATATAGATCAGTTCTGTGACAGCTATTAATGATATCTTTTCTTTTAAAAGAACAATTGGAGGTTTTTAATTATTATACAAGGACACATTTTTACTGTGTGAAGTGCCCCACCCTAGGATCCATTGAGAAGGATGGGATATCAGTAAAATATACTTCCATTGCCATATCATTCATTATTATTACTATTCTTAGAATAGTATGGTTAGAAGGGGGCATTTAGCTATCGTGTTCAATTCATTGAATTGTGGAGTTGGAAAGAACCACAAGGATCATCTAGCCCAGCCCTCTGCAACCTGTAGGAAAATCAGTTAAGCCATCCTTAAGAAGTGACTATCCAGACTCTTTTTTAAAACTCCTTTTTTCTGTGCAGGAATCTAAATTAAAGCATCTCAGATAGATGGTTGCATAGCCTTTGCCCGAACACATCCATCAAAGAAGACCTGCCACATCATGCTGTATAATTGTTGAACTTCTCTTACCCATCAGAATTTCCTTTTTAACATTTAATCTGAATCTGCCTTCCTATAATTTCAGTTCACTTTTCAATGCCCTGCACTTTTGAAGGATGAAGAATAGATCTGAGCCAGATGACCTTCAAGGTATTTGAGGAAGGTTTTCCTATTCTCTCCCATTAGTCTTCTAGGGTTAAACATTCTCAGTTCCTTCATTATCTCTTCCCAAGACTTAGGATAATTAGGCTAAGCTGCTTATCTTCCATTCTGTTCCCAGCTGTTTCTTATGCCAATTGCCAAAATTCTTGTCCAGATTCCAGTGGGTTGGCAACAGGGCCAGGCTGGGGTTCAGTCTGGACTATGACCACCACAAGACCTGATTGGTTGTTCTCCTGTTTCTTGCCCTTCCCATCCATGCAGGGAAGGTGAACCTAGATAGATGGCTTCTGGGTGGGCTGGTCTACCAGTACCTGCCTTTTCCTTTTAGGAGCTGTTCCCTCCTCACTAGTCCCTGTGCCTTTCCTTTGCTTTCCCAGATGTTTGCACATATAGATGCCTTCACACCCTCTTCCTGTATCATCTCACTTCACACTAGTGCAGTGTGTTCCCAACATTGACAACTTTAAGACATGTAGGCTTCAACTCCCAGAATTCCCCAGCCAGCATGGCTGGCTGGGGAATTCTGGGTGTTGAAGTCCACACATCTGAAAGTTGCTAAGGTTGGGAAACACTGCACTAGTAGCTCTAATGCTACAATAATCAAAGCAACAAGGGAACAGTTGGTTCTTTTGTTCTTAAGTTCCTCTCTGGCTCCACAAAACTTTGTAGCAAGGAAGAACTGACAGTTGACTTTCATGGAAACAGAGGAGCAATGTTCCTACATTACAACTTAAAAGATTTTTTTTAATAAAAGGGAAGAGAAGCTTTGCAGTATTATGGCCAGGGAGTAGGAAAGCAAGGGAAGCAAATTTCTTCCAGCCTGGGCAGAAACTGAAACGATGCCCACTGAAAATTGTAAGGGTTGAATGGAACAGGAGCATCTATGGGTGGGGACTTCTCAAGCTATTGTTGAGTTAACTCCAACATTATAAAAGAATGCAAAGAACATAGCAGCTGCTGGAAGGGAGGGGCATGCCAGGCGCTGCAGCCAATCAGAATCAAGGTTGTTTCTAGATGGGAATGAAGTATTGGAAATTATCTACTCTGAAGGGCTTACATTGGCTCTGGTTGGAAGATAGCAATTTTGAACTGAAGCTAGAAAACACAGGTGCAGGGTGCATTTGCCATGGGCAGAGAGTGGGAGAAGATTGACATCATCCATTCCATCACTCAGGAAGCAGTGGGTGGCCTCTACTGGGGATGGGCCAAGCAGAAAGTGCAGATCAGCTCATTGTCTTCAATCCCCTCATCAGCCTCCTTGTTCTTCCCTGAACCAACTCAGGTTTGCCTGAATTGTTCTTAAAATGCAAGACCCAGAACTATTATTATTTTAAATTTGGCTGATGGGAAATACTGTTGGTTCACCTGGGGTGAAATGAACCAGTTACATAGTAAAAGCTGTTTAGAGATCAAATTATTGGAGGAAAGGCACTTCACATTCCACAGAATCCTATCTAGAAAGCAGGAGAGGTCGTGATAATTCTCCAAAGCAGAGTGGTTAAACAGATGGCAGAGCTGGGCAGCTAATGCTCAGTGACACACAGAAAAAACAATTCAGAAAATTCAGAAATAGAGCGGGAGCCTAGTGGAGAGACTTGTCACAGGCCAGCCAAGCCAGATTTCCTGTTCCTCAAACCCTTATACACATTTCCCCCTGGCTATTTACTGATCTGTTGGATAGAGGATTGCAGCTATCATGCAAATGAAGTTGACAAAGTTGTGATATATTTAATCCCAGCTATTTATATCTTATGGCTGTGTTCATAAAACCCACACAACCTGGTTACAGAATTAGCCCAGTTTCTGGACACTGAGTCACAAATCACCCCGTAGCTAGGTGTGCACAGCCTGTCACAATAAGGGGAAAGAAACCTCCTCCAAGTAAATACTAGCCAGGCTTAGCATATTATGCACCCATTAGGGCTATGCCCTGGTTAATTATTTTGTATGAAGCTTACATAGAAACTTAGAGATTATACAGCTGAGTAACATCCCCTTTCCTGCAAAACCTCCCTTCCTTTTGCTACCAATTCTGCCTCCCAACCTTCTTCATGGCATTAATGTAAGTACATCAGGTGCCTTCCAGAAAGCATCAGATGTAAGCAACTGTCAAGGGACCACTGCTGACAGCTCAGCCCAGCTTTTCTTCAGTGAATAATTTTAATGGCATGCTAGAGAGAGAGCTAGGGACGTTATCAAGCTGGTCCAATCCAGTTGATGTAAACTGGTTGTTGAATTGCTTTGGTTCTTCCTGGGGTTCTTCCTGAGGGGTACCACACTGGGTTGGGCCAGTATGTCTGCATCAGGAAGTGCCAGCCCTGAGCTCATGTGCTGCTTCTACTTTTGTAGGACAACAACACAACGGGAGACCAACACACCATGCAGCTTGGAGTAATTGGGCTTTGATTAGGTTGCAAAAGAGCTTTCAGGGAATAAGCACTATAACTGGTTTGCTGTGCTTCAGAGTAAGAGGAGAGAGAGAATGGAAGCAGACTGGTTGATCAATTACTGGTGGAACTAGTTATTGCCTCATTTTGATAGCATCCATGGGGAGGCTAAGCCAAGGTTGAAGATAGCAAGTCCTTGTCTACAGCACCCATTTCTATCATGACTTTGCAGGGCGAAATCCCTTCCAGGTTTCCTCCTTGCTCCCAGAAGTAATTAAAACAAATATCTATTTTAAAATCTGCCATTGGATCCCTTATCAATGTGTCAGATTTATTGGGTAACTGAACAAAGGGTGCAATTCCATAGGAGGTCTGGAGGAGGATGTATAAATCAATTCTGGAAGTGCATGTTTTGGAAGTGTCAGCTGCTGCTTGGTAAAATATTCAGAGAGGAGCTTCTAAACAGTGGCCAAGCACTTGTGTTTGCCTGCAAAAGCTTCCAGTTTCAGTTGCTGGCATTTGTAGAACTGGCTGGGGAAAAAGTCCAAGGGACTCTAAATCTTGGAGAATGTTGGCAATCCTGATATGGAACCATGGTCTGATTCCCCCAGACATCTCCTAAGCAAAATTTCAGTTGCTATCAAGCTGATTTTCATCAAGCTTGTTAATATTTCCACTCACAGGAGGAGCTCCAAATATTGTTTCCTTTCCCTCTAGAGCCAATAAAACCCAAGATACTGTTAGTTATAAGCCCATCCTTACTTTCTTGTGTGCAGAAAAAAAGATTGAGAACAGTTTTATCTTACTGCTTGCATTAAACAACAATGACTCAGATCCAAAATCAGAATTATACCAATGCAGTTGTACAAGAATCATTTTACATGCCACTAAATTTTTAATTCAAAGGGAAAAATGCCATTCCTCTCCCTGCCAATCCTGAAAGATGTATTTGGAGAAAACAATCTTTTTCTCTTTCTCCCTATTAGTTATCATTACTATTATTTTGTATCATGGATCCTTTATTTTGTATATTATATTCCTGGTGCTTGCTGTGAAAGGGACAGCAATATAAATAGATAAACCATTTATATTGCTGCACAGTTCACAGCAGGAACAGGAACATAATATATAAAAAGAGGACCTTCTTCTGATGCTAAATAATAGTCAACAGCTGGTTAGGCTCTTTTTTGAAACCCAGAAACAGTTAAACCCCAAAACTCATACAGTTCAACAGTCTTAGTTGTCTTACAAACATCTCCTGGAGCAGATTCTTCTTTTGACTCCTCTTGATTTTCCTTGAGCCTCCACTTCACTGGCCTCATACAAATTCAGTTCTTCCCAACATGATCTGATCTCTCATCCATCCTGCTCTATGCTCTGTCAGCTCAGTTGTCTCTCCAGCTAGCACATTGGGTTGACTCCCCTTATGGCCAGAACTTGCCTACTGATCTGCTTTCCTGGAGCCCAAGCAGGAGGTAGATACATCAGGGTGAAATCTTGTGGATCCTCTCTTTTTCCCTCACTCACAAGCCACCTTCTTGTCTCACTGAAAATCTCTGACTCAGGTTGCTTCACTAAGCTAACCACATCCTTTTCTTTTTCCTAGCTATTTCTTCCAAGCTTTGTCTGGATCAAGTCTTCTTTGTTCTTCTCCCAAAGTCCTTTCTTGTATCCATAACTCCTGTAGTGGTATGTGGGAATGACCTTGGGAGATAGGGGGAAGTTCCACAGCCTAGACTTGCCAAATTCTGTTAATGTAACCTTACAATAAAGATAGAGCTAGTATTCATTGTTGTGCTTCTTGTCTGGACTACCTTGAAGGGCTAACATTAATTTTGCAAGTCTTAAGGTATTCCTTCCATCCCTTACTTTTACTCTGCTGAAAACTAGGGAGGGTCCCTTCTGAGATACTTTCTCCACCACTCCCTCTTTTGGGCTCAGACTTCATTTATTAGACCATTTTCTTGACTGCGGCTCTTCCTCCCATCTCTTTAACGTATAGTGAAAAGATGCTGCGTTCATCTTCCTGTGAGGTCCAAAGCACTTCCTCCACATCCTTTTTGAGACATCCAAATTCTATTGGAAAGATAAATACTGTGGATTTTGGCATACATATGCATTACTCTTTCTCTTCTACATTCTAATGGACTGAATTTTTCATCCCAAACTAAGTTAAGCAAATAACACACTTCTCATAAGCCAGGAGGCAAAAACAATTATCCCCCCACCCCAAATATTCATTAGGGTGAACTCTCACTGCCCCCCAGATGATGAGGAGAAACAGATTGTTGATATAATTAAAGCTTATTCCATAATTAAGAAAATGTAAAAGAGATCCAAAGTACAGTTTGGTTCTTTATCAAACCCATTCAATCACTTTGTCTTTTCTCTTCTTCTATAGTGTTTGCTGTTTTTAATGGAATTCACAAACTCCATGCCTATTTCATTCCACTGAATCGTCTTGGCCCATAATCATTGTTTAATGAATAATGGAACCTTTGCAATTATCATGCAAGGAGGCTGTCAGCTGAATCATTGTTTCTTAAAAATAATTGTCTCTACCATTATGATTAATGCAGCATTACAAGGCAAGTGCCTTCAAAAAACAAGCGTCAAACCCAATCAGCCATCAGAGGATTGGCTTAGAAAATAGAGGTACTCCAGTAATAGAATATTAGGTTTTAAAATAGAATGCTGTGTATATGTATATCTTGGCTTTGCACAACTATATACAATGGATGCTCACACTTATGCAATAAAATGAAACATTAAAAATCAACTTACAACAAGATAATCAGTTGTTATCACTGGAGCAGATATAATGACTTCACTTGCTCAACACACTTCACTTGATTCCTAAATTAACCTATTTGCTGGTTTTGCACAATACATCAAACTGTAAACTGATTAAATGGGTTTATAAACACAATAACACCCTCCCTCCCTCCAGCTCACCAGAGGTGTTATCTAAATTCAACAACAATGTATTTGATCATATCCCCTGATCATTTTAGGGCATTTTTGCTGCTGCTAATCTTCCACAGACCCACCCACCCCAATCTTCCCATTGTCTTCCTACCAGCCCACCAGCATCTTTCCAATGGCCTAATCTTCCCATGTCTTTCTGTCATCCCCCATCCTCCAATCTTTCCAGTGTCTTCCCACTAATGCGACTGATTTTCCTGCCAGCCTACCTCCCATCTTCAAATGTAAGTCTTATAACACTCTTTAAAAGTATGTTTTATTCAATTTTGCAAGGATTAACCGAAGATGTGACATTTTATGTTGTGTATGTATGCATACAACATGCTTAACCAAATCATGTTACAACTGGTTGGGGTACTCATGTGGTATGCTAAGCTTGGGTAGTATGAACTGGTGAGGTTACAAACATACACTTCTTTCTAGTTTGTGTTCATTTTATGATCCCTTGGCAGGGGAATCACACACACACCCCTTGTCATTTATCCAGGTTTGGAAATGGCATATAGATGTATTACCATCCCTATCATGCATCCTTCTGAGGCCAGGAAAAAAAAATCTGAAACCTTCCAAATGCATGGCTTCCGTAGGATCCTTGGCATTACATTGATGGACTGCATAAGATATGAAACTATATGCCAGCAATGCTGAAACCAACCAATAATAGCTGAACAATCCAAAAATGGTGGCTAAGATGTCTTGAATTAAGGAAAAATCATAGCAATGGACAAGGTATGTTTTAAAGGCATTGTTTCAAGCAAGGTATTGATTGCAAAACCTTAAGTAGCCAATGTTATGTGGATAGATGGATGAATGGACTCACCAATTTGTATAAACCAGACTAAACTGGCTAGATAACACCCATGAACCTTACCAAGTTAATATTATCTAAGCTTAGCACATTTTGTGAGTACATCAACTGGTTGTAATGATTTGGTTAAGCATATTGTATGAACACATCAGATTAAGTCAGGGTCATTTCTAGGTTCATCCTGAAACCATTACAACATGCAGATTCCGTGTTTCCTTTTTTAAGATGAAATAAATGCTGATTCCCGATTCCATTCTTAGTTTGCCTTCTGCATTGTTTGCAATGTTTCTACTCTAGCCCTTGGTGGAGGACAGGCTTGCATCTCAGCCAGGTGAGGAATATTTTCCAGTTGGAGAAGGACAATACCAACAGCAGTTAATTCTGAGCTCCAGCTGGAAAGAAATTCACTTGCAAAGACTCTGTTCTGCAAGCACAAATTTGCCAGAGGCCAAGTGTACTCCTGTTTATTTTGGGAGAAATTGAGTGGAATTTCAAATCAGAAGAGGATGGAGCACCTCTTCTAATTATGCAGATGAGTCTGCATTTTTTTTTCAAAGCTGGGCTAGAGGTGAGGTTTGGCTTTCTTTAGGAACAGGTTGCCATAGGCTATTTGTGTGTTTTAATACATGAGGGTAAATACAGATTGATCAAAAGTAGAAAAATAACTTACCCCTCCCCCCCAGGTCCATTGCTTCCACATGAAATCTTTAGGAAGACAGCTGGATCTTCAGATGTCTATAGACCCCAAACTCAGATCTTTGCAATAAACCCTCAACTTTCCACCTCATTTAAGAACTTCCTAAGGATGATACTTCTAAAAGTTCTTTTAGGCTTCTCCCCAAAGATGAACACGCTCATAACCCATGCAAGTTGGATGACTTAAAGCAATCTTTAGTAAGACTGCCTACAGAGGCTGCTTAACTAGAAATGCTGACACTCCTTAGTTAGATGCACAACCCCAAAAGATCCTCATGCAAGATGTTATTCTTCTTGAGTCTTCTCCTCAGGCCCAGCCAATTCTTAATTGGCCTCACTGACAACCAAGATGCAGATCAATCCATGTCAATGCAGCAAATTGAAATGATGGAGGAAATGAGGCTTGAGCAATCCCTCCAGATTTTAAATCATGATCAAAGTTTTTGCCAGGTGTATAATTTAGTGGTTGTGAGTTAGGAGATAGATCTACTGCAAAGTTTAGCAGAAAAGCAAGCCATGATCCCCAAATTGCTTAAATGTTCTAAGATACACAGCTCCAGAGATGGCTGACTTCTTAGAGTTCAGACCTCCAATTTTAAATTCCACAGATACAACAGCACAATCTTCACATTTGTCAGGCCAACCAATTATTTATGGTTCCTAATACAACGCCACAGGATTGACTGCTGCGTGAGAAGTGGCTCTCTCTGGTTTCTTGCAACATTGCTATGTGGTGTTTGGGGAAAAAAATGATTCCTCTTTTTTTAAAGTTTGATCAATGGATTTGACATTGTCCTCCAAGAAACTTGGGAGTCTGCAGTGCTCAAGGTGGATGGTTTTGCTTCACACTTCTCACAGGGCACTCCCAGTCTGACAGTGATTGTTTTCTGTTCATCATTTTTGGGCTCATATCATTGGTTATGCATAAAAATAATAAAAAAAAATAATTAGCATTAGAAATGCAAACCTAATGATGAACAAAATCCCCCCATGATTCTCTGAATACACTTTTGGCCAGCCCCTTTGCAGGGAAGGGGTGATTTTGATGGGTTTCAGGCTCTTTTTCTTAGAGGCAAAGAATTCCACCATGCTAGAATTCTTCCCAGTAGCTCCAGATAAGAACAACTTTCTATAGTGAAAAAAAAATCCATGAAAATCTAGTAGCACCTTTCGAGACTGCAAATATTATTAAAAAGCAATTGCTTTTGTGAACTATAGCTCACTGTATCAAATGCACGGAGTATCTAAACTGATGCAGGATTTAAACTGAGATGAAGTACAGGGGAAAGAAGTAGAAGGCAGAGTGATTATGTTATTTTATTTATTCAATTTATATAGCTGCCCATCTCAGACCAGTGACTCTGGGTGGCTAACAATAATAAAAAGTCAACACTTAAAACAGTACAGAAAATTAAATATAAATACAGCCAACAGATCTTAAAAGACTGTTGGTATCAGCACAACCATGAAATGGGGCCCTTCGCACACTTGGGGCCCCAGGCCCGGGCATAAAGCCAGGTCTTCAAGACCTGCCAAAAGGGTCAGGGCCATCCTAATCTCAGGAGGGAGGATGTTCCAGAGGGCAGGCACCACAGCAGAAAAGGCACGTCTCCTGGTCCCTGCCAGCCAACATTCCTTGGCTGACGGGACCCGGAGCATGCCCATCCTGCTGGACCAGATTAGACAGGTAGAAACAACTGGGAAAAGATGGTCCCTAAGGTAACCCAGTCCCAAGCCATGAAGGGCTTTAAAGGAGACAACCAGCACTTTGAATTGCACCCGGAAACACAATGGCAACCAATGCAGCTCCCGAAGCAGTGGTGTTACACGCACTGAGTAGCCAACACTATTTACAACCTGGGCAGCTGCATTCTGTAGTACAGTGTTGTCCAAACTTGGCCACTTTAAGATGAGTGGACTTCAACTCCCAGAATTCCCCAGCCAGCATCTTAAAGTGGCCAAGTTTGGACAACACTGCTGTAGTAGCTGAAGCTTCCAAATGCTCTTCAAGGGCAGCCCCATGTGGACCGCATTGCAATAGTCCAAACCGGAGATCACGTTATGCAGATGTAGTTACAGGTGAGACTGTTTACAAGATTCTTATTAATTAATCATTGTACTGTGACAAAACTCTATAGGGTTTGTTGAGACTTTTTGAGATAGCCTGATGGCTTTTGATGAATTCAGCACTTTTTTTGGTCAAGTGTGCTGGTAGTCTTTTTTCCAATATGGATACAGTATTTTGTGACCTGTAATGGAGTGTGCATGGAAGTTAAAATGCCCTATTACTTTATCCTTGTTTTAAGTTGTGTTGTCAAACTTGTGTCCCTTCATTCTTCTGTGCAAAGTCTGACCTGTTTGTCCTATAGGGAATCCAGAGAGGGCTATTGCTGACAGATGATGGCCTATATCACATTAGAGAAAAAGCATGTGTAAGGCCATCTAATCTTGTGTGTGAAACTGTTGCAGCCTGTGATGGTGCTATTCTAAATGTGGGGCAGAGCCCTTCCTGGCACAGGGCTAGGTGACTTATGGGAACATCTGTCTCCAGTGGTTTTTGCCCATCCCGTTAGATCTGGTGGGGTGGGTATGCTCCAGTTCCCCTTAATGAAAAAGTGCCATCTTGTAGATCTCAGGAGACATGTCTTCTCATTTGCAGTGCCTGCTTTGTGGAACAGCCTGCCTGCCTGCCTGCCTTCCCATCATTCACCCAGAAGCTTCTCCCAGGAAGAAAGTGAGGGGCCAATTCAGGTAGATACCTGAAGATACTTGGATGCCAAGCCATATAGGGCTTTATAGATTAAAACTAGGACTGAACCGTTCTGTGAAAATTATTGGCAACCAATGCAGGATCCAAAGCACAAGGGTACAGATAGTCCTTGCTATCTGACCACAATAGGGACCAGAATTTGGTCATTAAGTGAATATGAGCTGATTTTATATTTTTTTATGACCATCATTAAGTGAATCACTACAGTCATTAAGTGAATCACTACAGTTGTTAAGCAAGTCACATGGTCATTAAGCCAATCCAGCTTCCCCAATGGATTTTTTTTGCCGGAATTCACTTAATGACCACAGTGATTCGCTTAACAACCATGTGACTTGCTTAAAGATCATTGTAAAAAATGTCACAAATCATGATCATGTGACCACAGGGTCATAAAGCACTTTTCCTAAGGCTGTCATAACTCCTGACCATCGTTAAATGAACAGTTGTTAAGCAAGGACTATCTGTATTGTGGTCTTGGTGGGTAACATCTGCCAACAATTGAACCTCAGCATTTTGTATCAGCTGTAGTTTCTGGATGGTTTTCAGTGGTAGCCCCATGTGGGACACATTACAGGATTCTTATCTTGCCTTGTAAGCATTCTCAAAAGTTAAGCTTCCTGATAGAGTTAGGCAGCTAAGTCTGATAGAATCTAATTAGTAACATATTGCCTTATTTTAAATCACAATTGACCATTACTCTCTGTTGGATTTTCAAATCAAAGTTGTGCATTCAGGTTTGGAGTTGATTTACTCTTTGCTATGGCAACCTTATCCCATGCTCAATTGGTTCTCAGGGAATAAGAAACTTTAGGGAAGGGATCTATCCCTCTGTTGAAGTACAAACTTTGGGAAGGGATTCTGGTGCGGTTAGGCTGAGGTTGAATCATTGCAAATCGTACATAGTGATGGTAGTGAGGCACCTATATTGGAAAGATTACAAAGATGACCTGGCAGCTTCAACTGCCATGTAAATTTGGTGGTGCAGACAATAAATACAAATTCTGTTGGACTCTACAATTTAATTAGCAGATAAGGCAGAAATTGAGCCAACTTACAGCGGAGTATATCTCTAATTAGCAGAAGCAGGAAACAAAGATTTGTCCATCCCGTTCCTCCTATCTTCAGGAGGAATGGATTATATTCCTTATTTTAAAGAAGGGATAGACACTCCATACTTGCATGCAATTCTAAAAAACTATGTTCCCATCTGGGCAATTTCAAGACATATGGACTACAACTCCAAGAACATTCTACCTACCCCAGGATAGGTATAAAGCACTTTGAATGAGCAGTGGGGAAAAGCCATTAGATATACTTAAAATATAGTTCCTCCTAGGGATGACAGGATGAATTGGATTTCCCCAAGATGCCAACTTCAGAGAGAAATGAGACATCAGGCCCACCTTCCTTTCAGCAGTCTTCAAAACTGTTTATTCCTGGCATCAGAAATTCTGTTATTAGAAAGGCTAGAAATTGAATTTACTGAGAGTCCCACATGGAGAAGGTTAGGAAGACAGTGGATCTAAAGCCCTTCCAATCTGCTTGCCCCAATATTTAGGGTAACAAATGCCACCCTGGCATACTTGGTCTATGTTCTCTTGGCCTGGAACATGCTGGACTCATTGCAGCAATGGGATTGTTATTTTGTTAAACCCTCAGCTATCCATTGGATATATTCAGCCAAACATCCCTGCCTATCATTAAATGATCAGTTTAATAAAATACGGTCTCCCAGCCATCCAGAACTATAATTTATGACAGGTCCTTAATGAAGTATTGACTTTCCTGTTGCAAAAGTAGCTATGACTATATCAAGTGTTTTCCTTTGAGATATTCCTCAAAACAGACAGAAACCCTGAACAAATCTATCCTTCATTCCAAGCTACAATGAGGATATATAGCTAAACATATTCTGTATTATTCTTCAGCCAGCAAAGTACATTTCTTGAAGAATGTACAAAGTCCAGCAATAATCAAATATCAGCCCTGGGTGAGGATGAGAATCATCCACCAGACAACTAAATCATGACACAGTGAGTAGAACCACATAAAATATCCAACTCTAGCAAAAGGAAAGGAGGTTTTGGGGGGAACTTAACTGCATCATTTATCTTGCAAATATAAATATAAATCTATTTGCTATATAAATCGAATACAGTAAATAAATAACCAGAAAGCAAACTAGTTTCTGTCTTCTTGTTGGCTTCATGCAATGTTACTATGTCCTCTAATTATCATGTGCTGATTTCCCATAAAATCACAGAGTTATAAGGGTGTTGTTTAAATCAGCAGTTCCTCCTTAGTGCAGTTATGTTGTCCGACAAAGACCAACCCATCTATTAAAAAAAAAAAAAAATGCAGGATCAAAGTTTACAAGAGTACAAAAATGATAATTTGGAGGAGAGAAAAAAATGCATCTGTGCGCTTGCAGAATGCAGAATACATACCAGAAGAAAGATAATAAAAAGGGGGACAGATGGCACACAGTAGGAATCCCCAGTTTGGGGGAAGGTTGGCCTGGGGGACCAGCCAACCTGTTTTGGGTGATCTCACAAACTCCCCTAATCCTCAGCATCAATTTACCTTGCAGTCTGCCAGTGTCCTGTTCTTAAAATAATGTTTTTAAAATGGCACATATCATTTGGGGTCAGAGAGTCCGGCAGATACCAAGAAAACTACCCACAGGCACCTGGGATTTCAGGGAGCCCACTGATGCCCCCAAGAATAAGAGCATCATGGATGATGGCCCAGCTCCACGGCTGGCTTGTTGGTAGAAGTCCCAAATGGATCCTCTACTTGGGCAGAACCCTACATGACTGGATGCCATTTCAGTTTATAGGATGGGGTAGAGTTGCATGGTCTCAGATCTGCTCCAGAAGCTGCCAGCTCTCTGCAAAAGATTTTGAGAGGGGCTGCAGGCAACAGTAGAACTAGGAGGAAGTACCCGACTTTATAAGGAAGTTCTGCCTGTATAACATTAGATCAGTGTTTCTCCAACTTGGCAACTTTAAGATGTATGGATTTCAAATCCCCGAATTCCCCAACCAGTCACAAACACTGCATTACATTCATCCCCACACTACATCATTTTGTTACAGGCCCTTTGCAAGTTTCAAGAAGCAGAAAACCCACAGTATGACCCTTGATCTGGCTTAATCTCACTCCCTCATGTTTTGGGGCACGGGTCACCTTACAGCCTCCCCATATGATTCTCCTAAACCAGTGTTTCTCCAACTTGGCAACTTTAAGATGGGTAGACTTCAACTCCCAGAATTCCCTAGACAGCCACTGGCTGGGGAATTCTGGGAGTTGAAGTCCACCCATCTTAAAGTTGCCACGTTGGAGAAACTGCTCTAAACCAACACAAAACCGTCCTTCCTTTTCATTTTCAGAAAGCTTCTTCTGTGCCTTTAAAATTCCCCTCTCTTTTTCTAAGCAGAGCTTCAGTTCCTTCAAGACCATCCAAATCTATTTTTAGCAATAGCACCAGGGTCCCTTTTCCTGAATGTCAGCGGCCCTTTCAATTACTACAAGCCAGGATTCCATCCAAAACTCTCTTCAGGTGCCTTCAATTCAACTCCAGCTGCTTTCTGTCTTCCTCCCTAGAAGGTAAGATCACGCTCCCTTTCTGGTTCTGCTGCAATGATTTCCAACCTTTTGAATCAAACCAGTTCTCTTTCCCATCTGTGTTTAGGGGAAGATGCTCTCACAAATGCTCTCACCTTTTCCCCCTTTCTTCTTCTTCTATTAAAAGAAAAAAATACAAGATTTGAGATTGCTTTGGGGAGGTTAAGTGATGCAGCTGCTTAAGGTCAGCTGCATCCAGGTTTTAACCCCCTCTAAGATGGTCGGGAGTGAGAATTTTTGAAAAGCACCCATGCACACACATATCCAGGATAATTGATAGAAATAAGGTATTTGGACTTTGATGATCTGATCCTAGTCTGATTTGGGGGAGCTGGGGAACAGCGAGGCGATGTTTCCACCGCTCAGAATATCATCCCATAATTAAAAATAGATTTTTACCTTGTTTCCTTGGATAAGACTGCAAGCAGAGTTGTTTAGATTTTCTTAAAAAAAAGTCTCAAATCCAAACACACTCAGGAATTGCCTATCGTACTGCACATATGTGTCCTTGCAGAAGGAGAATATAGATATAGATATATAGATATATAATCTCCATCCATGCCCCCATTTCATGGGAAAGGACATTCAAACACGGGCAGAGGACGGCATGGTAAATGATGTGACCCCCATCTTCCTCCTTCTCCTCTGAAAGTCCCAGTGTGCTGAATGTGGCTTACTTCGCAGTCGCTCTCCCTGGGGTTGCAGCATAAACAGGATTCTAAACCTTTTAAGATGGGCTTTGCCTTGTCCATGGAAACAATAGTGAGCACAAGCCATATTTCTCAGTTTAACTATCTTCTGCTCTGTTTTGGTGGTTTGGTTGGTTGGAGGGGTGGTAGACGCTTTGAGACTCAAAAGGAGAGCTGCGGTACTCCTGTGATACTTTGGAAATGGGTGGAAGTCATCAGCTAAGGTTGGCTTTGTTTCTCTTGAAGAAAAACAAACCCGTTTGAGCTGACAGGTTTACTTGAATCTCAGGCACTGCTTCCTGGGTTGGAAGGTTTGTCTCCAATGCTGCATCTTTAAAGGAGTTGAAGGGTGACATCTAGACCGATGATGGATATACACGTATATCCAGAAAGGGAGAGAAACGGGGACTCTGTCTAAAGTAAAATCTATTCTGAGTCGAGTGTGAATCAGGGTGACTTTGTGAATGCAACTACCCAAAGCTTTTTGGCAGCGTTATAGAGGGGGCTTGTCATTATGTTCTTGTAGCACGTTTGTCACTTTCCAGTCTAGCTTACAGATCAGAGAGTTCCTGGTGGTGTCCCATCCAGGTACTAACCAGATCCATCAGCCCAAATTGGCTAGATATTGCCTACAATATGTGCAGGGAGTTGTTTAAAAGATACCTGGTTGAAATGCTTAGTTTTTTTCAAAAGGAATAGAAAATCCCATGGATGGAAATGGACATTCTTGCTTTGCTTAACTATCAGGGAACCAAGAGGTATGTGTGAAGATTCTCCTTTCATTGTACAAACCTCTCTCCGGTGATTGGCAACCTTTCTGGCTACCTGCGCTCCATTAAATCCTAATCACAAGGGAATCCATCCCAGGGGGATTTTTTAATCTTGGTGCTACTGTGATTGCTAAAGATGATTTTGGATGGCGAGAAATTCTTGGATAATATCTCTTTCCCTCTGGAGAATTTCCAAGAAATCATCCACCCAATTTCTCTGCCCAGAGATTTTGTGGAGAGTTGCAAAGAGGTCATGTGTGCCCACCTGCCCCTAGCCAATCTAGGCTAACCTCAGAAAACCAGCAGAATCAGTTCTGATTCTGTGAGAGTCAGGACGAGAGGGATCAAGAACGTGCTCTCATCACCAGAGCAATGGGGAGGAGAGCACATTCTTGATCCCTCTTGTCCTGACTCTCACAGATTCATACCTGGATGGGAGACCGCCATGAACTTCTAGATGGGGAAGGTGAATTCCAGAAATTCAGTTACAAAGATTGGAGCTTGTCTTGAAAGCGTCTTTGTCAACTTTTAAGGTCTGACCTAGTTTGACCCATGCATGCAATGAATTGCCCTTTGCTCAGGAAGAGGTTCTAATCAAGATTTTTCCCCACCCTTCCAGATATTATCAGTATAGGAAAATGTTACATTTGAGGGAAAATCCAGAAAGAAAAATGGGTGGAGGAAATCTGCTGAAATTTCTGGAGCTTTTAAGATGAATTGATAAGAACTGGACAAAAGGTTAATCTGTCTTCTGTAGACTACCAAGTGAATTGCTGTAATTCTGCATATGTTAATAGGCAATTCTGCTGGGAGACATTGAAAACAGTTCCTTCAAAATGGTGGGATTTCTTTGGATGTAATGTATATTTGCAATTAGCATAGGCCCTTTTTAAAGGAATTTAAGTTTTAAGTAGGGAAAAACGCAAGCAATCATTTAGGAAAGCCACTTCACTTATGATTTAAGTTTGCATTCATACATGACACTTATATTGGGTCTGTTTAGTTGAAAATGTTTGTCTTCCTTTTCAGTCAAAAATAAAACCCAGTCAGACACTTTATTTACACAACAATGCAACTAATACACTATTTTGCCTATTATTAATTAATAATAGACTATTAGTAGCCAATTCAATCAATTAGTAATATAGCTAACAAATGGTGTTATTAATATAACTAAAAAATGGTGATTAAATTTAACTGAATTTGGGGCAGTGTAAAAATTTAAAGTACTCTTGGGGATGTACATTTTTCAACCAAAGTAATTTCCCACACTTTTAAACACCACTGGACAATGGGTGATCGGTTTTCCAATATTTGCAATAACCAGCTTGGCTGCTAACAATAAATACTGAATCAATTGATTGTGCTGGATTGTTTTATATGCATTAGAAAATACTGATAGTAAATCAACCTCAATATTCGTTGTATAAGACTGTTGGGCAATAGTCCAGTTTCTTCATTCAGTTTCAGTCAAAAATACTGACCAATTGGTTATTAGACCCAAAGATTATATTAACTACCAATCTGTTTACATCCCTACCATCACAATCTACTTGATTACAAGTTGTAATGCATATACAGTAGTCTTACAGGTAGTCCTCACTGAATGACCACAATAGGGACTGGAAAATTCATCGTTAAGCGGGGCGGCTGTTAAGTGAGGCATCATATGACTGCACCTGATTTTACATTTTTTGTGGCAGTTGTTAAGTGAAACATGCAGTTCCCCATTGATTTTGCTTGCTGAAAACCAGGTGAGAAGGTCACAAATGGTGATCATGGGACCCTGGGACACTGCAATCATCATAAGTGTAGGCTGGTTGCTAAGTGCCCAGATCATGATCATGTGACTGTGGGGGTGTTCTGATGGTCATGTGAGGACCGGTCATAAGTAGCTTTTTTTAGCACCATTGTAACTTTGAACAGCCGCTAAATGAATGGTTGTTAAGTGAGGACTACCTGTAGTAGAGAGAAGTATCTCCTGTAGAATATTATTTTGTCCTATTCTTCATGACTTGCTGAAATAGTTTTAAAAAGTTTGAATTCCAGTCAGTTTCCTGAAGACCTCAATCTAATGTTTAAGACTTTCAAGGGAATATGTTAGATTTAATACAAGAGTCTTATCTAACTTTGTTGAAATGTCCTTACTCTTCAGTAGAGTTGATTCATGCTGTACTTCAAATATTGTTAATGGTTCAAATTGATATGATCTATATGTTTTAGGAAGGAAGAATTGAGCTTCTCTGATTTGGAACCAGAGTGGTAGTTACCCTGCCCCCCCCCCATTCTTTTTGCAACATATATTCAGAAGTGACAGAATTGCCATCTATAATTAAATCTAGAAAATCTTCCATCCTCCAAATCATTGAACAAAGTTGTCCTCAGGGTTAAAGAGCAAATGGTCAACAAATAGCCCCATTTTTCTGGATGTGTGCTCAAACGGGCTAAACTGCCATGTGTCTGGGATAGTTTAATTTGGTTTCTTGCAGGAGGCCGAACTCAAGGACCGACAGAGATCCTTCCATCTCTGGGATTCTAATAATAATGAAAATAATGACTTCATAAAGTTAAACGGGTCTTTCAGAGCTGGGATTCTATGGGGACAAAAATAATGGGAGAGGAAGGAAAGTGAAAGTGAAAGTTTCTGCTGAGACAGTGATTTGGGGAAAATAGTCTTCTGTCCAAGCCCTTATAAACACAGATAGTTACTATAAGGCTGCTTTTACTGTGTTCAGAATTCAATTCCACCTTTGCTTCTTGCCAACTGGAGGGTCAAAATGTTTTGAGGGATTGTAATTCTAGATTAGAAGAGGGCAGAACTGGGGGGGGGGGGAGGTGACAGCCCCCAATTGTCTTGGGTGGAGTTTTGGAAATGACACATGTTACAGTCATTTATTTCTTTTATTTAATGATTCCTTCAATTTATATGGCCACCCGATTCAAAAGGACTCTGGGTGGTTTACAACAAATTTGTAATCGAGATAAAAACCACTACCTCAAAAGAAAACAAATAGCAACCAAGGACTAAGATTTCTCCCCATAAAACCAGTCTTAAAGTATATCTCCAAGTTGGATTCATTCCCCATGACAGCAGCCATGCCTTCACTGTTTTTCAAAAAGCCAACAAAATTGGGGCAGTCTGAAGTTTGGGTGAGTAAGCTTCTTCATAGGATTAAGGTAGTGGACGGGGACACTAAGTCACTCGCTTTTGGCCCAACCTTCTTCACAGGGTGCTTGTTGCAGGAATACATGATAGGAGCTGCACACAATGATGGCACCTTTGACTACTAAAGAGATAAATAAGAAAAGAGATAAAGAGATAAAGTTTCCTTCAAGTTGAGCTCAACTCCTGATGACCCTATGGACATGTTCATGTAGTTTTCTTGGCAACAGTATGGAAATATGTCGATATATTTTTTCTTCTAGGACGTTTTTTTACTTCTCAGACTAGGTTACCACCCTCAGATTCCCTGGATGTTGCCCATCCTCATAAGGTCTGACCCTGCTTAGCTTCTGGGCCCAGATGAGATCAGCAAAGTAATGCCACCTGCTGAGATCTAAAGAGAAAAGGTGGGACGTACGTGCAATAAATAGACAACACACATATTATCGCACTGTCTCTAGGAGAAGAGATGTTCTAAACTCTGTCCCCCGTGCCTGCTAGTGATGCTGGTCCAGATTGCTGCTTCTCTTTTTTAGTAGCTTGTTTCTCACCACACAAAATCCTCACTAACAGGCTGAAAATATTCAGTTTTGACTCCCAATAACCTAGAAGCATAATGTGACATACCACGCTTCAGGTTTTCAGGCAGGAATAAAAACTAACTCTAGTTTCCAAACCTGAAAAAGGGTGTTCATGTTAGAGTTCAGTGCTAATTGTGGGTGATTTAGGCTTTGAGTGGCATTGATGAACCACAAAAAGTGGGAATTGGTCTAAATGAGCCAGCCTGGGGAGCCTCCAGACATTTGGACTTCAGTTCCCTGAATTCTCAGCAATAGCCATGCTGGCTGGAATTCTGGGAGCTCAAATCCACCCTACTGGAGGGAACCCAGGTTGAAAGAAGTTTGCCTAGATTATTTTTGCTAATTCTATATTATCATATCTAAGCAATTTGGCCTTTTATATAATGACAGAGTTGGCAGACAGCCATTTAGACCATCAAATCCATCCCTCTGCTCAGTGCAGAAACCCAAATGGCAATCCAGCTTTTGCCTGGATCCATACAGAGAAGAAGAGCTCACTGCTTATCTCAGCAATTGGCTCCAGCTTTGAGTCACTCATTCTTTAAAATATCCTGCTCTGTGAGTAATTAGGTGAGCCTATAATCACATGAATGGGACATTCCACTGTACAATAACAATAGGTCTTCATATTTATTTATTTTATCCATGCCAGCCAGCAATTCTGCACAATCAAATGCTTGCATTCTGGGTTAAGATGTATTTTTTTAGTCTGGCTTGCATTCTCTGTCTCTGTAGGGAGGAACCCATAATTCAAGGGTAGACCAAGTGTTTTTCCATGCAGCAAAGCCCACTCAATAGCTGCAAATATGAAATATCTAGGCCTGTATATGCAATGGTATGTGGGAATGACCTTGGGAGACAGTTGGAAGAGCCACAGACTAGGCTATAGTCAGATAAGAGGCAGTTGAGCCAGCAGAAGCAATGGAGGGGGGGGGGATGTCTCAGAAGGGACCCTCCCTAATTTCTTGGACTGTAAAGGCGAAGGAAAAGAGATGGACTTTCAGACTTGCAAGAGTCTGTTAATGTAACCTTACAGTAAAGTTATAGCTAGTACTTCTGGGTGTGCTTCTTGTCTGGACTACCTTGCAAGGCTAACATCATGCCTCAAAACCATCTCCAAGCCAGAAACTAAAAGAAGTACTGGGCTAAAAGAATAAAATCACTGGCCATAGGCACTTAATTTTCTTAGGAGCATCTGTAACTCATGAAAATTCAGCTTGGCTTCCCGTGTGAATTTGGCTACTTGGATGTAATAACAACAAAGACTCTTTCTCACAATTGGCAGGATAGGAAACCTGTGTATTTGATGACAAAGACATTGTCCAGAGCTGTTAGGGTGGGTGTAGGATTTGACTTGGTCTTCCTTTTACAGGCCTTTAAACAAAAGCTGCCATATCAGTTTGAAAAATCTGTCCAGACTTTGATAAATTCCCTGATGTCTCCTTTTTGCAGGAGTAAGCAGTACACATTTTCAAGGCATGCATGATTCTTGCGATATGTGACAGTTTCACACAAAGCCATCTGCATGCCTCTGATACTGTCACCTTTTCATGCCAGACCATCTGCATTCTTGCAAAAAGCACAGGAGAAAACAAGGGGACCACAATGGTTGGGCCAGGTGATGTTGGTCTAGGACTTGCAATCCAAGAGGACCTTCCCAACAACTTAAAAGAAATCAGCAGGCTGGTGTGCAGTTACACTGAAAGTCAACCAAGGTTACAGTTGCCATTCTATTGGGGTTACTATCCATGTAGTGTAGTGTTACAAATCCCAGGAAACATTGCAGTAGACAGCAAGAGGAAGAATTTAGTAGAGGTTCAGAGAATGTGTGTGAGAGCACTATAAGAATGCTAGGTCTAAAACTATTACATGATAAAGAGTTTAAGTCACAACTTATTTTGGACTTATTACAATTTCTTAGAAGGACCTTTCTAAGAAAGTACACAACAATTAGTAATGATGGTGGGATTCTGGTGCCCAATTTTATCTGCAAAATATCCTTGGTGGCATCTAATTTAGCAAATATCCAAACACCTCAGTAGCATGCAAAGTATCATCTGTTGCTGGTATAGGATGGAATTATTGCACCATAACCTTATTTACTATTCTCAGAACAATACAAAGACAGATTTAATTAGTATCTTTGGTACAGCCAACACAATGGTTACTCAAGCTGTACTTTCATGTACCTCTTTATAAAACTGCTCTCCAACACTTTGTCTAATTTAAAATTCACAGCTTCTTACATGCCATATGGTATACATCTGAGGTTGTATACAACAGGCACAATGAATACGTACATTGTAGTTTTGAGAGAATGTTTAGTAATTTGTCCAAGTCCTTTGAACATGAAGTTGTACTTTTCTACCATTTGATCCAGCTGACTCGAAGAATGAGAACTAATATTCATAATATGGTTCACAGGGTCTCCTTTCTTATTTATAAAAATTATATGGCCACCTATGTATCTTATACACAGTAATCCTAGGCAGCTCACAACAAAAGGCAATTAAAACAGAAAATAACACTCACAAAACCTTTACAAAAAGCAACATACTTCCTTTCACAGTTCCACAACGTTCCATCAACTCCACATTTGCTGGACTCACTTCCATCCTAGCCTAGTGCTTGGGGGGAAAGCCAGGTCTTGATGGCCAAGGCAGCTATGGAGAAGGAGCACCTCTGAGGTCCCACCAGATGACAACATTTAAGAGAAGGGACCTGAAGCACCCCCACACCATCCAGTCTAGTGGGATGGGCAGACACCCTGAGGGAAAGATGGTCCCATAGACAAATTGCAGAGTATCCAGAACTGTATGCAGTGGTGCAGTATGGACCAGTTGTAACTCCAGATGGTCTTCAGGGGCACCGCCTTGTAGAACGTGTTGCAGTAATCCAATCAGAA
Source organism: Liasis olivaceus (assembly GCA_030867105.1). NCBI lineage: Eukaryota > Metazoa > Chordata > Lepidosauria > Squamata > Pythonidae > Liasis > Liasis olivaceus. Next base: position 321,208,102 of record CM061349.1, on the reverse strand, counting down.
AGTGACAAAGATATGAGTGACGGTGAGCAAGGTCTCCCAGCCCAGAAATGATTGCAATTAGTGAACAAGATTAATTTATATAAAGGCCCCCCAAAGGCATGGCTGCCACCTGCTCCTTAAGCAGGAATATTGGGTCCAAGAGGACCCCCAAATTGTACCCCAACTCTGTCCAGAGGAGTGCTATGCCAACAATAATCAAAGATGACAAGTCACTGGATCCCATGGGGCTAAAACCCAAGGCCACTGCATATTGCTAGGGTTGAGCTGTGGCTGCTTCCTCCCTGGCCACGCCCTTATAGCTTCCAATCACTGGGTAAGCATCTAGATAGCGTCACCTGCTTGGTCTAGGCTGGTGATGTATAACTGGGTATCACCTGCATACTGATGATACTATATCCCATGCCACCAAATGACCTAGCCTGGCTTCATGTAGATATCACATGGGAGAGGTAGGAGACTAGAACCCTAAGGCAACCCACGTAAGAGGGATTTAGGAGTGGACTTCTCCCCCTGCAACACCAACTGGAACATGAAAGAAAAGGGAGAACTACTGCAAAATAGTGACCCCCATTCTCAGCCCCCAGAGCCAGTCCAGAAGGAAATCATGCTCAATGGTGATGTAATGGTATTTGGGAATGACCTTGGGAGACAGGGGGAAAAGCTGGAGCCAAGGCAATAGTCAGATAAGCAGCAACTTAGCTCTCAGAAGGAATGTGGGCATGGCAAATGTCTCAGAAGAGACCCTCCCTAGTTTCTTGGGCTGTAAAGGCAACTGGGGAGAAATGTACTTTCAAATTTGCAAGATTCTGTTAATGTAATCATACAATAAAGTAGAATTAGTTCATCTGGGCATGCTTCCTGTCTGGGCTACCTCACAAGGCTGACAGGTATTAAATGCTGCCAAGAGATATAGGAAAGCCAGGATGGATACACCACCCCCATCCTGAGCCCTCAGTGGTCATTCACAAGCATGACCAATGCCACCTTAGTGCTGTAACCCAGGCTGAGCCTTGACTAAGGTCTAGGTAATCTACTTCATCCATAGACCTTCAAAGCTGACAGCTTACCACCCTCTCAGCAACCTTCTCTGAAGAGAGAAGATTGGAGACTGGATGAAAGTTGTCCAGTGTGACTGGGTCCAAGGATGGCCTCTTGAGGTGGAATCACTTCCTGTCAGCCTTCCCAGGTAGGTCAGACAGGAAACACAACCAGATGAGCTAATTCTACTTTATTGTATGGCTCCATTAACAGAATCTTGCAAGTCTGAAAGTATAAATCTCCCACTATCTCCTTTGCAGCCTGAGAAGCTAGGGAGAGTCCCTTATGAGACTCTTTCTCCACCCATTATGCAGCTGCAGGCTATGCCATCTCTTATCTGACCATTCCCTAGGTAGCATCTCTTTGCCCCATCTCTCAAGGACTTTCTCACATACCATTATATCTCCTCCCACAAAGAGGCATCACCTCTTGGTGTTCTGTTTCAGGTCTCAAACTCACACGTAGTTGCTGGGTGAGGAAAGCAATTTACTCAAGGCTAAGCAGACAACAGCAGACAAGAGAAGAAATGTGAATCAACAAAGTCTCTTGGAAAGTAAGCTTGCCTGGGTAGCTTTGCTCTCAACAGGAGCACACAGAAGAGTTGTCAAGATCCAGTAGTCAAGTTCAGAGAGCCAAGTCAGGTTTGTCAGCCAGTCCAAGGTCAGAGTTTCATGATCAGGATTCCCAGGAATGACATGCCAGAACAGGAAATCAGACAGTTGTTCCCAACAAGGGGACATGGGTCAAAGCTGCCTTGTAAATCAGGCTGCAGCCAGCTGTCACTAATCAGGCAATTTACTCCCTTGCTTGGCAAGAAGCCTAATAGACCTTCACTGCTCTGCATTCCTCATCGGGTGCAGGAGCTGGGAGACCTTATGTTATCCTCATCTGACTTCTCCAGCGGCTCAGGTGGTACCTGTGTTTGATCAGCCTCATGTGATTCTTGGCTTTCTCTCTTCAAAGGCTGAAATTCTACAGGCTCAGCTGGAGCATCCTCCCCAGGGTCAGATTCAGATTCAGATTCAGAGTCCTGAGCCTGGGCCATGACACTTGGACCCAATCACATGCAACCTCCCAGGAGGACTCAATCAACCAGGGTCCAGCAATCAGCATGGGTCCAGAATACAGGTGGCAGAGCTCATAGCAACAAGGACCCTGTCCATTTCCTTAGGATCAACCAGCTTGAACTCTTCCCAGATAACTGAACTAAGATGTGCCTTGGTCACCTCCATAGAACCTGCCCAGCCAGAATCCAACTCAGAATGAAGTTGACCAAGTTTGTCCAACAGATGACTAGAACAGTCCTTACAGGGGCCATGCAGGGGCTCCCTAGGTTTCTCTTTACAGTAGAGAAGTAAGCCCTCTTCACTACTCTTATTACCACAAGGTAAGGCCTAATAAAGGCCATCACCTGTGCCTAGTTGCTTTGCTCTTTGTCTTCCTCCAGCAGTGCTAGAAGCATCCCTTGAATTGTTGCATCTCCAAGAGCTGTCTCATAAACCAGAGAGTACCACAGGATCCATGGTCACAGAGAATCTGCCCAGGCATGATACAATTCAAGGGCCTTGTCACATGGCCATTCCAGGTTGCAACTAGGACCTCAGCTGGACCATGCACCAGACCCATGGGAATAACCCAAGGTACCTCTGAAACCCTACTGAGTCTATCAGTCATCTGTGGCAAGCCAATAGAGTAGGATCCACCTCCCTGCAGTGGGGGGCAGCTAGACAGAACTCTAGGGCCAAGAGGGAGTGATCTGCTCATGGCAAAGGAATGATGTTAACCCAAGACCATGTTGCCCCTCCTCCAAGACAAAAACCAGGCAGGACCTACCATCTCCACTCCCAGAATAGCCAACAGGCAACAACCCAGTTCTTCTCCTTCAAGCTACCACAGTCTGTGATAGATTCCTCTCTGGTTTGCCCTAGCATCCCAACTGCTGGCAGAACCCAGTCCATACAAATCCTGGATCCCAGGAAGAAGGCAATGGAGACTGCCAATGTGACCACTGCACCATGTGGCTTGTCAAACGACAGCTTTAGGACACAGGTCAGTTTTTTTCACAGGACCACTCACCTGTTCCAGCTCCCATCATCCACCTGGACAGCTGAGTCCTCCATTTCACCAAGGCTTCTCACTATCAGGATTCTGTAGCCACAATGTCAGCCCAATAAGATAGACTAGACTAAGAAACTAATGCCATATAGGTCAGAACTACTTTTATTCTTGCAAGTCTGAATGTGCTTCCCCTTCCCTCACTTTTATCTTCATGTGAATTAGGAAGGGGCTTGTTTGAGACATTTTCTCAAGTTCTTTTCTTGGCCCAGACTCAAGCCCCACTTATCTGACCATTGCCTTGGTAGCAGCTCTTCCTCCCATCCTTCAAGGCCATTCCCTCTACACACAGCTGCTGTGACTTGCCTGTCCAGTTGAACCAGTCTCCACTCCATCCTTGGTACTAGTCTCAAGATAGAGGGAGAAAACAGATCCATCATTCTCCAGCCACTTCCTCTGCTGAACTGCAGCATTTCTTGGCTCCTACAAGACATGGCCCATCAGATGAGCCAAAATAAGCTGGTCTGAAAGGTAGATTTTTTTTTTTCTGGCCAAGTAGTAGCTCCAGATTTCCTTTTATAATATATATAAAAACATCGATCACATTCTTGTTCCAAGCAAATTGCACAGAGAAGTAACCATGGGCCATCCACAGGCATAAACACACAGACACACACACACAACCTTACCTCCTTGCTTGCAAATAATTTATTTATATTTCTTTATTTATATTTCAAATTTGTCACCACCCATCTCACTGTGGGCAGTTTACAGTAAAAATAGAATAAATATTGATTAAAATAGATAAATATTAATTAATTAAAATATGTTAAAAACAAATATGTTACAACATAACGCAAAATAGACTGCTGCAAGTAAAGTTCTATGCACGCCTAGTATCAATTGTTATCCCTAATAGCTTTCTTTTAACACTCATGATTTTATTGATTGCCTTAATCGTGTGCCATCATACCGGTGTCGACTGAGTGACCACATTGATAGATCCTTTCCATCTTTCCCTGGATGATCTTTCGCATGTGAATTCCCAGATAGCTCTTCTTCCACATCTTCATGTTCCATTGTTCTGACCACTCTTACAAACTTGCTTTTTACATGTGAATGTTTGTTTCCTGATTAGGAGATCCACTCCTGGCTTTCCTGAAACAATCTTGAGCTAAGAATGTCTCTCTCTCTCTCTCTCTCTCTCTCTCTCTCTCAATGTAAACAGAACAGAAGTGTTCAGGGCGCTACGTTGTTCCCTGGAATGGTGCGATAATTATAATGATAACAGGGAATTGCTGACTGCAACTGATTTGAATCAGTCCCCAGACACCTTTTGACCATATTTTGCTGGCCTTTTCACCACCTTTTGCTAATGAACCCAATTAATGGGTATGTCCGTAGAGATGCTACTTCCTGCTGCCCTTAAGTGACTTTCTTCTTGGACATTTTCATACGATCTGGCCACGGTTATTGCTTTATACAATATCAAATATTTCATCATTCAATGTTTTCGGAAAGCATTTTCCTGCCACGTGATCTCAGATCATGTCTGCTTCTGAGTTTCCATATTCACACAATTTAGCTAGCTCCCTATGTGCATTAGCATATGCATTGGGCATCTCTATTCCGTGTCCCAATTTAAAATGTTCCATAGCACACTTTCAGAGGGGAGTGAAATAATTATTTGGTGCAGCTTCAGCTTTTGATCCTGGTGCATTTAGAAAGATTCACTGTGCTGGAACTCCCGAGTGGTGCAGCCATGTCGCCCTTCAGATAGTAACTTTTTTCTTGTCTAGCTTGATAACAATTTCATGGACTATATAAGTGTCTCTTCACAGTTTGTACTCTGTATGGGGGTCGACCGCATTAGTAAATAAGAGGCTGGGGAGTAGCAGCAGCAGAGTGTCCCATCTTAGGTGGCATTCTAGTAACTCCCTGCCCCCAAAAATAAAACACAGCAGTCCAGCAATCCCATAAGGAGGCAGCACATAATTGATGCAGTTACAGGTTTCTTATACTTTTCTTTTTCTTCAGTTAACTGGCCTGCAAGTTCCAGAATTTTTCCAGTGGATGCTGTTGGTTGCGATTTCAGAGGCTGAAATACAAATAGGGGTAGTAGCTACCAGGTTAGTAGCAGTGGTCATGATAGCTGGCAAATAAAAGCAGGCATTCTGGAAAGTCTGGGCAATGGAATAATGACTAGATTAGTGGACCATAGGAATGCTGTGGATGTAGTGTGCTTAGACTTTACTAAGGTATTTGATAAAGTAGACCACAATGTCCTTCTTGATAAACTGGAACAATGTGAGATGGATGGTCCCACTACCAGATGGATTCACAGTTGGCTGAACAACTGTAGCCAACACTTGGTCCTTAAGGGGTCCATGTCCACATGGAGGGAGGAATGCAGTGGGGTGTCTCAGGGTTCTGTCCTGGGCCCAATACTCTTCAACATCTTCATAAATGACTTAGATGAGGGAATAGATGGGATGCTCATAACATTTGTGGATGACACAAAACTGGGAGATATTACCAGCATCCCAAAGACAGTCTCAAGATTCAAAATGATCTTTAGAGACTTGAACATTGGACCCCAACCATCAAAATGTTGTTCAGTGGTGAGAAATGTAAGGTTCTGCACTTAGGTAGGAAAAACTAGATGTGCAGGTATAAGTTACATGGCACCTGCTTCAGCAGTAGTACTTGGAAGAAGGATCTGGAAGACTTTGTAGACCACCAGTTAAGCATGAACCAGTAATGGCCACTACTGCCAAAAGAGCCAATGCAGTTTTGGGATGCATCAGTAGAGGTATGGTGATAGGATGGGAAGTGATCGTACCATGCTATGCTGCACTGGTCAGACCACACCAGGAATACTGTGTCCAGTTCTGATTACCACAGTGCACAAAGGACACTGAGGAACTGGAAAGAATTCAGAGACTAGTGACAAAGATAGTGAGGGCTTGGAGGCTAAATCCTCTGAGGAATGGTTGAGAGAACTGGGTATGTTTAGCCTAAACTAGAGAAGGATGAGGGAAGATATGATTGCAGTCTTCCAACACTTGAAGAGATGTCACCAAGAAGAGGGAGTGGATTTATTCTCCAGAGCACCTGAAGGTAAGGCAAGAACCAATGGATGGAAGCTTTAGAGAGGGAGACGCAAACTTGAAATAAGGAGGATTTTCCTGATTGTGAGAGCTGTTAAACAGTGGAACTGCCTGCCTCCTGAAGCCATGGGTGCTCCATCACTGGAGGGTTTCAAGAAAAGATTGGGCAGCCATTTGTCTGGGATAGTCTGAGGATTCCTGCACAGGGCAGGTGGTTGGACTAGATGACCTACAACAGGGTTCCTCAACCTTGGCAATTTTAAGACGGGTGGACTTCAACTTCCAACAAGACTGGTTGGGGAATTCTGGGGGGTGAAGTCCACCCGTCTTAAAGTTGCCAAGGTTGAGGAACCCTGACCTACAAGACTGCCTTCCAAACCTATGATTCTATGATGCAAGCTAAATGATATAGAATCCATGATGCAGTGTGATGCACTTATGTGAAAGGCACAAGTATAGAAAACCCATGGGTTCATGCCTTAGGATAACTATTCTTTGTGGGTTTTTGTCTGGACTTTATAGAGAACCCACCTTTCACTTCATTCATGTTTCCCCCACCTTTTAGGCTTACCCACCATAAGCCATCCAAAACTCTGTTATAGGATGGTGTGTAACTGTTGAAATAAGAAAAACCCACAACTTTTGTATATATGACTGATGCACTTATGTGTGCATTAAAATCCTGAAAAAAGCACAGATTAGGTAGATCAGTGTTTTTCAGACTTGGCAACTTTAGGATGGATGGACTTCAACTCCCAGAATTCCCCAGCCAGCATGTTGCCACATGCCATGCATGCTTTGAAGTTGGATATAGGGTCAGTTATTGCTAGCAGATGTCCTACTGAAGGCAACAGGTCTTGGGAAAGTCATATGTCACATTGTTTTCAACGGGTATATGCTAAGCCTGACGAAAGCTGGATCTAGCCCAGAGAGAGAATCCTGAGTGAATTATGTAAATGAACACATTGAAAAGCCTGCTTTTATTGGCAACAGGCCAGTTGTGTATTTCAATGCCTCTATGCATTGGTAACATAATTAAATATCCTTCTGAAAAGAAGTGACATAAATCTGTTGGATGAATGTTAAACAAAATTGAGGAGAAATGTAACCAAATATGTGGAAAATTGAAGGCAAGAAAGGGGGAGACCATTTGGTTGCTCTGTCCCCATGTATTGCAACCTTTGATGGCGCTGAACTTTTGAACTGCTTTTACACAATTTAACTGAGTTTGGATCCTTACGGTCTAATTTACATATAAATGTTTGGGCTTATTTGCATTGTCCTTTAATCAGGCTGTCAATGAGGCAACCCATTCTTGGGTAACTAGCCCCCATTAAAGCGTTCATTAAATAGATTTATTGCAGTCATCTTTTAAACAATGTCGCCATGCCTCCACCTTAACACAGCAAATGGAGAATCATAGTTAAATACGAAAGCGCACGCTCTGCATACAGATGGGAGCCCGCACTGTAACATTTTGTTGCAAGAGACATTTGTTTGGCTGCTATAAATGCATGCTATCTATAGAAGCTGTGGAAGATTTATTGGCCAATCCATGCAACCAATAAGAAAAACTGCACTCAAAGATGTATACTTTAGTGTACACACAAACACGCTTGTATTTTAAGCCTAGTGTAGTGTTTTCCTATTCTGTTTCAAGAGAGTATTTTGATCTGGAACGTCACAGTAAATTGATCTGAGGAGGCTCATCTGTTCGGAAAGTTTAAATTGATGCCTTGCATTTATGTGGGCCAAGCTGACTTAGATGACTACTTCCAACTGGTGTAAAGGGGCCTCTGCACGTGTCTTGGTGCCTCTCTTCAGCTTTTGGATAGAAATAGGGTGGGCACACCAGCCCAGGACTATGAAGGGAAGTATGGCTTCAATTCAGAACTTAATTGATAGGGGCACTTGGATCAAAGCCTCATCAAACTTCAAAGTTCTGTACAGCCTTGTTGTATTTGTGAAAAATAATCCATAAAATGCAGTGGGCAAAACTGATTGAAAAAAATGAAACAAAACAACCCCAAATGTGTGCTGTAGAATAATGAATGTGTGGTTGATAAAATGTACAAGAAATGCATATAACAACAACAACAGCAACAACACCTCGGACTTAACAATTGTTGATAAGAAAGACAAAAAAGTCTGGATCGTGGACATTGCAATACCTGGAGAGAAGAGAAAGAACTGGAGAAAATCACAAAGTACAAAGACCTGCAAATAGAAGTAGAACGACTGTGGCAAAAGAAATCAAAGATAGTACCAACAGTTATAAGCACCTTGGGTGCAATCCCAAAACAACTGGAGCACCACCTGAAGACCATCAGTATTGACAAAATCACCATCAATCAACTGCAAAAGGCAGCTTTACTTGGAACAGCTTCCATCCTGCAACGATACCTTTAACCCCCTCAAACAGCATCTGCCTATCCCAGGTCCTTGGGAAGGACTCGATAGGTGGATAAAAATGCCAAATCCAGTCTAAACAACTGGCCGATAGTGCAACCAACAACAATAATAATATAGGAGCATAGATGCACAATATTGGCTGAGTTCATACATGGACCTACATTATGGTTTGTTTAACTACAATTTAATGGGGGGGAAAAAAAACCCTGCAGTGACAGCTTAGTATGACAGGTAAATGCATTTATTGAGACAGACCACTGCTTCTGCCACATCCCCTATCTGGTCGCAGCTCTTCAGGATTTCACTGGAATTGTTCCCATCTTACCTGAAGATGGGAGATTAAACCTAAACCTTCTGATAGCTTAGAACTAGAACCCCAAGGGCTCTACCTCTAAACTATGTTACCTTCTCCTGATGGGAGTAAGCAAAACTGCCTGTCTGTGGAACCCAAATTCTAGGTGGGACATTCACTGCTCACCTTCTTATCTAACGGTATCAATAGAAATAGGTATTTTTTAGGCTCTGGCCATTTCCTCTCCATTTATTTTATTTTATTTATTTATATTTCACATTTGTCCCTGCCCATCTCACTGCAGAGTGACTCTGGGTAGTTTGCACATGAGAAATTCTCTGTCTCTTTTATAAGCTTGTTACAGGTACAGACTATTGACTGGACGTAGAAGCACATAGATCATACTTGGTCATTGTAGCAGTCATTCCATTTCTCTGCTGTATGGTTCCCTGTTACATCTTTGTGCTGCTAGCATCCCAGAGAAGGAATTAAATAAAGAACTCTCCTTCTGTCTGTGTATTTGTCAATATCATCTGAGTACAGTATTTTATTGCTTGGAGTTTATTGAACTAAAAAAGAACAGCATAAAGAGAGTTGAATTCAGGATGCAGAGTTGTGCTTGCCTGCTGTCACAAAAGCAGCAGAGTCTCATCTTACCTTAAATGCTAACAAATTTATGGTTGCATCAATATCATCACCAGCAGAGCAGAGATTCTCAGTTGACAAGTACACAGACATTTATGGAAGAGGGTTGTAGGAATCACTCCTAATCCAGTTTGAATCCTTGATTTGTAACTTCAGAGAATGTCCATTTAAAATGATGGTCAGATTTGGAACAATGTGGAACTTTAAGCCAAACTGGCAAATCCATTGGATTCAGAGGCATCAATTCAATTTGACGTCAGATGATTCAGAACATCAATTCCAGTCGAGTCAATCGGAAAAGTCAGTTCAATTCAGTCAGGTCAATTGGATTGCTTTCATATCAAATCACCATACTGAATTTTTGTATAGCTCTAGTATGGAGTCCCAATAGTAGGGCTGTTGTAATGGTCACTGCCTTAGGGAGTTTTTACAGGGATGATACACAGAAGCTGCCTTTGACTGAATCAGGCAATGCTACTTAAGTGTTGTCATCACTGATGGGTGACTAGTTTCTAACTCGAGTCTTTCCCACCTCTATCGTGAGATTCTAAAAACTGAACCAGGGACCTTACTCATGAATGTATGTATTCCATCTCTGACCTATTGTCCTCTTCTACTAATTTATAGTGGGGATCAAGTATGTATTAGTCATAGTCACAAACAGGTTCAGAGTATTAGGAGCTGCTGGATCTGTATTCAGCATCCCATACGCTGAATCACTGACCTGCAGGTGGCTATTTCTATATCTGTGACCTTAAAACCTTACTCCATCTCATTCTGTTTAGGCTCTTCATTGGCATCTCATGCAGATAAAAGAAGTTGCATAGCAGAGTTCCTTTCTCAGTGTTCCACGTAACAATTCACTGAATTGAAGGTGAAAACATCTTGATGAAGCACATTTACTTCCAATGGATAATTGGGCCACTCAGTGAGCCCTGAGCTTTGCTTGAGCAATAAGTTCTTCCAGAGCTCTTGATACATTCACAGAATTATAGAGTTGGAAGTGACTTTTGAGGTCATCTAGTTAAACCTCAATGCAGAATCTAACATCTCTGACGGATGATTATCCAGCTTCTGTTTGAAGACCTCTGGTGAAGGAGAACTCAACACTTTATAGGGCAAACTGTTCCACTGGGTGACATCTCATGTAGCTGGGAGTTATTCCTAATGTCTAGCCTGAATCTCTTTTCTTGGGAGTTTTAACCCTGTTTCTAGTTCTGCCCTGTTTCTAGTTCTGCCCTCTGGAATAATAAAGTCCACTTCTTCTTGTGTGTGACAACCTTTCAGACATTTGAAGACTGGTACCTTATCAGACCTCTCTTCTGTTGACTAAACATATCCTTTAACCATTCCTCATATGGCTTGGTTTCCAGATCCTTCACTGTCTTGGGAACCATCCTCTGGAATTCTTCCAATCTGTCATGTCTTTTTAAAAATCTAATGATCCCTTCATTATTCTTTCAGTTAGCTCTCTTCCCCAGGTTAGTTCACAATGCTAGTTGGTTCTGACTTCTAGCTTGTTTCTTGTCCTTACCTTTTTTTTTTCTTTTCTGATTTATTCTTCAGTTCTAATTATTAGCTAATCCTACAGTTCCTGGATCTCACGCCTGATCCTTTCTATACTGTAATTCATGACCCAGACCCTAACACAAAGGTAAGGGAAAGTGATTTTTTTTCAAGCAACATTATATTGCCCGATAATGGGAACCAGCCTGGTGGATCAGATGCAACTTTAGAAAGTTTTCGGACTTTGATTCTCTTTGAGTATAGTGAAATGGGTAAAAAAAAAATCCTGAAATGTAAGAAGTCTTAAACTCTTCTGTTAAGAAATTGAGTTTTATCTGTGTCTTATCTTACTTAGTTTTATTTTGCTGTACTAGTGTAGCCATTTGTTAACTTTATCAAGCAGCACTGTACAAAAACTGTCTTTGCTGTGTATTCTACATACTGCAATTTTTACAGACTAAATTGATTTCTAACTGCTATGCAATATGCCACTCTAAGAGCAGTAATCCACCAATCTGGCAGGTATGAAATGACAGAAGGCTGCTCTATGGTTTTAGATTGGAAGAGAAATATCTGAATCCCGCCCCCTAACAAACTGAGGGGTGTAGATTTGGGACCTGAGGACATGCCACATGAGTAAAGGCTGAAGGCACCCTTGATGCTCAGTCTGGAAAAAAGAAAAGGAGAAATGTGATTTCAGTGTTCAGGAACATAAATGGGAAGATGATCAGGAAGATGGTGCCATAAGGAAGGTGGCCACATCAACTAGGACCAGAAATAATGGGTGCAAGCTGTAGCTACCAGGTTTTCATATAATTCTTTAAAAAAAAAAAAACCTTCGTAATGTACAACAGTGGAAATGTCTATCTCTGGAGGGATCTCCAGAGGGTTCTCCATCTCTGAAGATTTTTAAGAAGAGTCACCTTTTATGGATGATCTAATTGGTTTTTCTGCACACTGCAGAAGGTTGGGGTAGTGTTTCTTAAAGTGTGATCCAAGGACCCCTGGGTCTCCCCCAAGATCCTCTCAGGCAGGGTTCCACCACTTCAGCAACTTTAAGGTGGGTGGACTTCAACTCCCAGAATTCTGAGGAACCCTACTCTCAGGGGTCTGCAAAATCAAAATTATTTGCCAGATGTTGAAGATATCCTTCTTCTCATTTTTTATTGGTTAAAAAATAGGGCTTTTTCATGAAAAAAAAATTATTTATGTTATTGTTTTGTAAATATTGTCACTAAGTAACTATTCTACAAATACATCCATTTTAATTTTTAATATGGTAAATATTGATAAATATAACGCATATAAACAAAAGCTCTTTTGGGGTCCTCCATAATTTTTAAAGTGGGAAGGGTCCTGAGAACAAAAACTTTAAGTAACACTGGGCTAGATGAACCTTGTAGTCATTTTCAGCATCACTATTCTGTGATCACCAAGCAGTCAAACTTTTGGCTCACTCCCCATTTTACTGCCCATCATTTTTATTTTTATATATACAGTATACACTTTTTTAATTAAAACTTTTTAAAAAGAAGATAAAAACAACTACAAACTAATATAAAGAAAAAAAGGAAAAAGAAAGAAAGCAAAGAAGGCAAAGAGTGTAAGAAAAGAAAAAAAAAGTTAAAGAAAAATAGAAAAGAAAGAAAGAAGATATAAAGAGTGGCTTCCAATATTCTTCTCAGCAGTTATAAGTAAAATTATATTTTAAGCTCTCCCTCTAAAGCTACATCATATTGCTCTTCTTTCTATAATCTAGTGTGTCTAATCATCAAAACCATAAATCCCAAGTTCATTTTTTTTATTTTTATGCAAAAAGTCCATAAATTACTGTCCATCATTTTTCATGCAAGTGGCAGATTTATGTGAGCTAGTCTCTGTAAGGCATGGGTCTTCAACTTTTGAGGGCTGCTGGGGAAAAGCTTGCCCATCACAAAATGTGGCATAACTATTAATAAAGCATGGATTTATCGGAAAGCTCCAAGCAATCTCTTTCAGTCTCTTGCAATCTTGGCAAATGCTCCCTACTAACTCTATTTAACCTTTCTTCTTTTTTTTTGGTCAAGTCAGGATGTTTCCAAACTAAGCCCTGAAATTCAGCTGCTCATCATTTCCCTGTTCTAAGAAAGTCTGTGAGGCCCATTTCATTCACAAAGGCATTCCTGAAAACAATAAAGATAATGATGGAGCATAATTATAGATCATTATTATAATGTTTATACTTCTTTTTAAAAAAAGTTGTTGTCCCAGCCCAAGTCTGGGTCTGGTCCCAGTGTGCTAAATGCTAAAAAAAACACACCGAGGTGGAGACTGAAGCAAACTTCATTCTGTGCAGAGAAAGGACACAAGGAGATCTCTCAAAGCTTGTGTAATCACCTTGTTGTTCAGTAGTCTTTTATAATTCTTTTACCGCAAACCTAACTCATTATGACCATGGTTTAACCTTTCCCTTAGATGATGATCCCTAACTGCTGTTTCTGCTATTTCTTATACAATATTTTATAATGGTCAGCAATATTTGACATATTTAAGATTACATGAACATTTCTAATGCCTCTACTAATCCATATTTACCATATTGCAACAGTAGCTGCTGTCTGCTAGCATTGATTCCAACCACAGCTTCCCATTTCTTGTTTCCTGTCTACTAGCCTTATGCCTTGTCCCATGATACATTTGGGGTTACCTTCAGCAGGCTTAGCTTTTGCACTGCTTTTCTAAATTTTGCCCCCAAGCTTCTAATTTCTATCATTTTATTATTTTTGTAAGCATCCTTATGAATGTTAGCAGTTTGTGGGGTACCTCATTCTTGTTCAACAAAGTGAAAAGTCAGATGGGCAGGGAGATTTCGGGACACAAGGGACAAGGTTAGAACATGGAATCCCCTCCATACTCCATTGAAACTCCCATCAGTAAACTATTCCTTAAGCAAGAACTGACTTTCAGTAGCTTGGATTTAGATTATCTGAAGATCAGTTGTCCCTCTGAGAAATTTCCCAAGTTGTAACTTCAGCCATGGAAGCCTAGCTTATCTTTTTGTCAATAAAAACCTATCCACCTGTTGGGCAGAAGAGACAAGACTCTCATGGGGAGCTTATACTAAGCCAAAAATAAACAAGTATGGCTTAGGGTGGTTTGCCAGACCATTGTTTCGATCTCATCAGTTTTTCTGATCTCCTAAATGTAAATCTTGCAAAGATGGCTCTCTCAACTGGTCAACTGAGAAGAAATTTGGAATATGGAGAGTTGGCCAAGATCACATATTGGTAGATGTCACATATCATGTTAAGTCACAGTGGGGTTTGTTTGGGTTTGATTAAACATGAATCCAGCAAATTGTGGCTTAGTCAACAAAGCAGGATTAAGCAAATCATGGTTTAGTACAATGTGTGAACTAGGACTTTATAAAATTGTATTATTGTTATTATTTTATTTATATACAAGGATTTAAAAATGCACAATTCCAGACAGCTCTGGATGCTGTACATAATAAAAACCATTAACAATAAAAAGAAACAAATGTTATGCATCCAGAAAGATCATCCAGAAAACATGTCAGACAAAAACTTACAGGGGCTCACTCAACTTGGTTCAAGGCCTGGAAAATAGCCAAGTTTTCCATGCCTCTGTCAGGATGGGAGCTGTATGGATATCTGGGATCATATCATTTCAGAGGGCAGGCAGAAGGACAATAGGCACCCCTCCAAGACACCAGGAAGTGACATTGTTTAATTGAGGGCAGCCAAAGTGCCCCACTTTGCCGGATCTTATCAGACAGGCACAAACAGTTGGAGAGCTCTTGTCAAGATGGGCGGCTATATAAATTAATTGATAAAATCAAATAAATTGGGGAAATAACCATGGAAAGGCCAACCACCTATCGTCAAGCAAAATTACAAATCACTCCAGCCTCTGGCTAATATGAAAAACCAAGTTTTTAAAGCTTTTTTAAAGCACAGCAGGGTTGGGGCCAATGGACCTTGAGGATGGTGATAGAGAAGACATTTTATCTACTGCAAAGACGTGCTTGGAACTTTCCCAGTAGAATCTTCCTATCAGATTTTGCCAGTTCCTTTGCCATGATAAAATAGCTGTAAGGCACCAATTTTTAATGTATATTAAAAATGTCATTTCTTTTCGGATTAGCAAATTCTGAATTACCTAGTTAAGATTCCCAGTTACCATTTAATAGCTGAAGAAAGCTAAATAGCAAGAGAAACCAAATGCTTGCTGACTCTTTTTCCTTCCCTTTCTAAGGGAAAAGAGAATTCAGAAAAGGCAAAATGGGAGAACGGTCTGAGAATTTGAGACAAAGGATAAAGTGCAAAGGAATTCTTGCAAGCAGTACCATGGCAAAATAAATATATAATAATAATGGCATAATTGTGCATCATTTTATGATTTTATGAAGCCCTGCAGTTACAGACTTCCACTGGCAGGGAGTCAAAAAAGTCAATGCAGTGACCACAAAGTCCCACCCCCTTTTTATATGTGTTGTGTTGGAGAAAAGACTCATGAGAACCACAGCTACCTCTCCCTTCTCTGCTGTTTTTACAGAGGGGTTCATCCTGGTGTGTTTGTCTACTCAGTCAAGGCCATGAACCCAATACTCAGTCTCCAAATAATTTATTTATAAGGATCTGCAGAGCCTGGTCAGTCACACAAAGGACACCTTAGCAACACTCCCAAGGTGAAAGACCCCCTTTCAGACAGTCTATATCTACTTTACAGGAACAAAGAGACTCAAATTACAGATTATTGGTCACAAGTTAGGTGTCAAGCAACTCTACTTGGATCCAGATGAAGTCATGGCAAGATAAGCATGTGTATTAGAAAATAAACACCAAGCAATTTCATATCTCTACTGTGCTATGTGCTAGGCTGTACCAAGTGCACAAACTTCCCTATTTTCCTACAGCTGATGCTTAGATCACACAGTTGTGGCTACCTTGACACTTTTGACTCCCTTCTGTGAGTGCCCCTGACCCCTACTTCTCAAAATGCATTTAAAAATGTGGACGGTGCATCTCAAGGAAAGTACATCAGGTCAACACCATGCCTCCAAGTTGACAGAAATAACATGGAGGTTCAATAAGAAACAAGAAAGAGGTGTCTTGGGGATTTAAAACATGTGTGCAGGCAGACACACACGCACACAAGCATGCTAAACACTCAGTAGTAAAATGACAGCTTTAATCTGCTTTAATTCTGTAATGGTGCTGAGAAAACAGAATGGGTGCAAAGATCAGAAATCAAACTCAGGTTGAAGGCATGTTTAACTTTTACATTTTTTTTTCTTCCTAGCATCCCTCCCCAAATCAAGTTCAAGCTTCTCTTTGTAGATCTTATGCTCTAATCCTACTCTGTCCCAGGATCATTTTAGTTGTTTCTTTCAGTCTCATTTCCACTTCATCAAGATCCCTTTTTTAAGATGGAGCAAGCAGAATTATATGCAGTCTTCTAAATATACCTGGACCCAAGATTTTTGGGACCTTTTGTAGGTGCTGATATTCCTTGCCCTTCCTCCTTATTTCTCTCATTGCTCTCAACTTACCATTGTTGGCCATTTCTTGAAATATCTTGTTTCTGCATGGCCAGGTCACCATAGACTCCTTGGTAAAGGTTAGAACATCCAAAACTCTGGTTCTGCTCTGAGAGATCTCTACAATCCTTGGGCCTTCAAGAATCCAAGTTTTCTAGAATATCACCAGCAGTGCAAGCCTGGTAGATCAGGAGGAGGTGAAGTAGATAATAAGAATGAATGAAGGGCTTTAACTTTCCAAAGCATAAACTGATGTCATCTGGGTGCTTCTGGAATGGTTTGTTTGTTTGTTTGTTTGTTTAAAGCATGTATATGGCCATCCAACAAAGACATTGTGACTCTGGGCAGGTATTAAAAAAATAAATTAATAAAATCAACAAATACAAAATAAAATAACCCATACTATTAAAAGCAAGGGATTTTCCACCTTTAGTTCTCAATGGGACTGCACTGCCCCAGACAGAACCAGTGCACAATTTAGGGGTCCTTCTGGATTCATGGCTCCTGTTCAAAGAACTGGTAGTATCTGGCCAGAAAGCCTGTGCACAGCTTTGTCTTCTGCACCAATTGGGCCCTTTCCTGGATTGGGAGGCACTGCTCATGGTCACTTATGGCTTTGTCATCTCTCAAATGGATCCCTACAATGCACTCTGTCTGGGATTACCTTTGAAGACCACCCCAGAAGATGCAACTGATCCAGAATGTGATGTTGCAGGAAGTTATGGTTGCATCTTGGTACACCGCTGTTCCATGATCTGCACTGGCTTCCTGTAGGTTTCTGGGGGCAGTTCAAGGTGCTAGTTATCATTATAAAGCCTTTCATGGCATGGACCCAGGTTATTTGTGGGACTGCCTTTCTCCTCTTGTTTCTGTCCATCCCACTATATTTAGCAGAGCGGGTATGCTCCTATTAAACAATATTATCTGGCAGGACCCAAGTATTGTGCCTTCTCTGTCACAGCAATTGCCCTCTGGAACTCCATATCTCCTGAGATTCATTTGGCTCTGACCCTGCTAGCGTTTCATAAATGCTTGAAGACCTGGAAGTTCCCCTAGGCATGGGACTTTGGAGGTGGGGTAAGCCCATTAATGTCATTCTGTGCTTGTATGGTTTCAGGTAGATTATCCTCAGACACCATTACGTCCTTATTTTGTCATTATTAATTAATAATTGCTGTTCTTTCTTCTTTTGGTTTTTTAATCCCATATTCACTGCCCAGAGTTGCAATTGCAAGATTTTGTTGTTGTTTAGTCGTTAAGTCCCCCTTCATGGATCACTGCCTTGTCGTGGCGAAGGGGCTTGTGTAACTCAGTGAAGCCATGAGCTATACCGTGCAGGGCCACCCAAGACGGACAGGTCATGACAGAGAGTTCTGACAAAATGTGGTCCACTGGAGAAGGAAATGGCAACCCACTCCAGTATCCTTGCCAAGAAAACCCCATGGACAATGTTAAAAGGCTAAAAGATATGACGCCGGAAGATGAGCCCCTCAGGTCGGAAGGTGTCCAATATGCTACTGGGGAAGAGCGGAGGGCAATTCCAAGTAGCTCCAGAAAGAGTGAAGCGGCTGGGCCAAAGCCGAAAGGACGTTCAGCTGTGGATGTATCTGGAAGCGAAAAGAAGGTCCGATGCTGTAAAGAACAATATTGTATAGGTACGTGGAATGTAAGATCCATGAACCAAGGCAAGCTGGATGTGGTCAAACATGAGATGACAAGATTGAACGTCGACATCTTGGGAATCAGCGAATTGAAATGGACGGGAATGGGTGAATTTAATTCAGGTGACCACTATATCTACTACTGTGGGCAAGAAACCCTTAGAAGAAATGGAGTTGCACTCATAGTCAATAAGAGAGTGGGAAAGGCAGTAATGGGGTACAACCTCAAAAACGACAGAATGATCTCAGTGCGTATCCAAGGAAAACCATTCAACATCACGGTAATCCAAGTCTATGCCCCAACCACTGATGCCGAAGAAGCTGAAGTTGACCGGTTCTATGAAGACCTACAAGACCTTCTAGAACTAGCACCAAAAAAAGATGTCCTTTTCATCATAGGGGATTGGAATGCTAAAGTAGGAAGTCAAGGAGTAATCGGAATAACAGGCAAGTTTGGCCTTGGAGTACAAAATGAAGCAGGGCAAAGGCTAATAGAGTTCTGTCAAGAGAACAAGCTAGTCATAGCAAACACTCTTTTCCAACAACACAAGAGACGACTCTACACATGGACATCACCAGATGGTCAATACCGAAACCAGATTGATTACATACTTTGCAGCCAAAGATGGAGAAGCTCTATACAGACGGCAAAAACAAGACCAGGAGCTGACTGTGGCTCAGATCATGAGCTTCTTACTGCAAAATTTAGGCTTAAATTGAAGAATGTAGGGAAAACCACTAGACCACTCAGGTATGACTTAAATCATATTCCATGTGAGTACACAGTGAAGGTGATGAATAGATTTAGAGGATTAGATTTGGTAGACAGAGTGCCTGAAGAACTATGGACGGAGGTCTGTAACATTGTACAAGAGGCAGCATCTAAAACCATCCCAAAGAAAAAGAAATGCAAGAAAGCAAAATGGCTGTCTGATGAGGCTTTACAAATAGCTGTGGAAAGAAGGAATGCAAAAAGCAAGGGTGAAAGGGAAAGATATAAGCAACTGAATGCAGATTTCCAGAGAATAGCAAGGAGAGATAAGAAGGCCTTCTTAAATGAACAATGCAAAGAAATTGAAGAAAACAATAGAATGGGGAAGACTAGAGATCTCTTCAAGAAAATTGGAGATATCAAAGGAACGTTTAGTGCAAAGATGGGCATGATAAAGGACAAAAAAGGCAGGGACCTAACAGAAGCAGAAGAGATTAAGAAGAGGTGGCAAGAATACACAGAAGAACTCTACAAGAAAGATCTTAATGTCCCTGATGTCCATGCTGGTGTGGTCACTGAGCCTGAGCCAGACATCCTAGAGAGTGAAGTCAAGTGGGCCTTAGGAAGCATTGCTAACAACAAAGCTAGTGGAGATGACAGTATTCCAGCTGAGTTATTTAAAATACTAAAAGACGATGCTGTTAAAGTGCTGCACTCAATATGCCAGCAAGTTTGGAAAACGCAACAGTGGCCACGGGATTGGAAAAGGTCAGTTTACGTTCCAATTCCAAAGAAGGGCAATGCCAAAGAATGCTCAAACTATCGCACAATTGCACTCATTTCACATGCTAGCAAGGTTATGCTCAAAATCCTACAAGCTAGGCTTCAGCAGTATGTGAACCGAGAACTATCGGATGTACAAGCTGGGTTTCGAAGAGGCAGAGGAACTAGAGATCAAATTGCCAACATTCGCTGGATCATGGAGAAAGCACGAGAGTTCCAGAAAAGCATCTACTTCTGCTTCATTGACTATGCAAAAGCCTTTGATTGTGTGGATCACAACAAACTGTGGCAAATTCTTAAAGAGATGGGGATACCAGACCACCTTACCTGTCTCCTGAGAAATCTGTATGCGGGCCAAGAAGCAAGAGTTAGAACCGGTCATGGAACAACCGATTGGTTCAAAATAGGGAAAGGAGTACGACAAGGCTGTATACTGTCACCCTGCTTATTTAACCTATATGCAGAGTACATCATGAGAAATGCCAGGCTGGAAGAATCACAAGCCGGAATTAAGATTGCAGGGAGAAACATCAATAACCTCAGATATGCAGACGATACCACCCTAATGGCAGAAAGTGAAGAAGAACTAAAGAGCCTCTTGATGAGGGTGAAAGAGGAGAGTGCGAAAGCTGGCTTGAAACTCAACATTAAAAAAACTAAGATCATGGCATCTGGACCCATCAATCCCTGGCAAATAGAAGGGGTAGAAATGGAAGCAGTAACAGACTTCATTTATTTGGGCTCCAAGATCACCGCAGACGGAGACTGCAGCCCTGAAATTAAAAGACGCTTGCTCCTTGGGAGGAAAGCTATGGCAAACCTAGATAGCATATTAAAAAGCAGAGACGTCACCTTGCCGACAAAGATCCGCATAGTCAAAGCTATGGTTTTTCCAGTAGTAATGTATGGCTGTGAGAGCTGGACCATAAAGAAGGCTGAACGCCGAAGAATTGATGCCTTTGAACTGTGGTGCTGGAGAAGACTCTTAAGAGTCCCCTGGACTGCTAGGAGGTCAAACCAGTCAATCTTAAAGGAAATCAACTCTGATTGCTCATTGGAAGGATTGATAATGAAGCTCAAGCTCAGATACTTTGGTCACCTAATGCGAAGAGAGGACTCTTTGGAAAAGACCCTGATGCTGGGAAAGATGGAAGGCAAAAGGAGAAGAGGACGGCAGAGGATGAGATGGCTAGATAGCATCACTGAAGCAATGAGCATGAAATTGAGCAAACTGAGGGAGGCAGTGAAAGATAGGAAGGCCTGGCGCAATATGGTTCATGGGGTCACGAAGAGTCGGACACGACTTAACGACTAAACAACAACAACAACAACAAGTCGTTAAGTCATGGCTGACTCTTCATGACTCCATGAACCCTATTGCACCAGGCCTTCCTGTCTTTCACTGCCTCCCTGAGCTTGCTCAGTTTCATGCTCATTGCTTCAGTGATGCTATCTAACCATCTCATCCTCTGCCGTCCCCTTCTCCTTTTGCCTTCAATCTTTCCCAGCATCAGGGTCTTTTCCAAAGAGTCCTCTCTTTGCATTAGGTGACCAAAGTATCTGAGCTTGCAAGATGGGTAGCTGTATAAGTCAATCAAATCAAATCAATCAATCAATCACACTATTCTATGCAAAGCAACATATGGTTGCTTGTGTTCCATTAACTAAGAGGTACATTCAGCATAAGTACTCTGGGCATTTATATTATCTGGATAGAAATACCTCTGTGCAAGTCTATGCCTGGGACCTGTGCACTAAATATGGGAGGGGCTTTAGGCACATAAAACAATTTCAACCTTCTGCTCCCCGTGCTCACACACTGCTTTAAAAAGAGTGCCACATTCCATGCAAAGATTTGAAAAGTGCTGATCGATGTTTTTGGAACCTGATAAAGCCCTCCCCGTATTGATGGGGTGGGGGGTGAGGGAACTGCATAACATTGCTGCAGTGCTGAGTCTTTTGTTGTCAACCTCTTTTGTAAGGATCTCTTCCATAAGACCTATCATTTTAACCAGTGGCTGCCCACTGAGTTTTCTTTGAGCAATCTGTCACTATCCCAGGATGTCTTTCTTTGGTTAGTCACTGCCAGTTCAGACCCCATCAGTGCACAAACTCTCTGACATCAAGGTGGGAATTAATAAAGGACAGCGTGAAAGCATCCAGCCATATCGTCAAGTCCTAAATATAACACAGTATCTTCCAGTGGGAAATAGAGGGTCGGATCCATTGAGTTCATCCATCTCTGACAGCACTGAGTTCTTGTGTACTTATTTTTCAGCCACCTGGAAAGAAGAGAGAGAGAGAGAGAGATTATTTGCTTATGTTCTATCTAAAGGAGCATATAATTAACTGGCAGAATGCAGCCTTGTGGATGTCAGTGGATTCTGCCAGTAACATGGCTGCAGTGAAGAGTTCAAGATGCATTTCTGTAACTCAAGAGAAGCAATAACAATAATCAGAGGAAAAAGGAGTAATTTCATAAACATCCTGGGATCTGGTTTTGCTGCTGCAGTTCCATTTCCTTCCCTTTCTAATATGGTTTAGATCAGTGTTTCTCAATCTCAGCAATGTTAAGATGTGTGGACTTCCATTCCCAGAATGGATGGCTGGGGAATTCTGGGAGTGGAAGTCCACACATCTTAACGTTGCTGAGATTGGGAAACATGCTTTTCCATGTGTTCAGTTGCACCCCGGAAGTCCGCTATAATCTGTTAAAATAAATGACTATCCACATTGAATCAATCATAAACTCACTGGGTATGGTGCAACTTACTAAGTAGGGAAGTATTTTGTGCTGCCTGTGATTGCAACTGAATACTTGCCTAATCTGAAGCAAGTCCCACTGAAATGGGTTGGATTGATTTCAGAGGAAGAGCTACACAATTGCAGCTTTGGTTTACATGCCAGAATTTGGTTGGCTTGCTTTTGGCTTAGCATGCCGTGCAAATCCAGACTTCGGGTTTGATAACCCATGGTTTATGGCTGAAAGAAATTTGTGAATAGGGCAACTGTGATTTATTCAACAAACTGCAGGTATTCCTCGCTATGAGTTACAATTTTACTTCTGCCTTCTCTATTTAACTCCGTCACAAGCCAGTTGCGAAGGGCCCAAATGGCAATCACGTGACCACGGGAAGTTGGTTATAAATGCGAGGATTGGTTATAAAGCTTTTTTTTTTCACTGTCATAACTCTGAACAGTCGCTAAACAAGGCAACTGGTAAGCAGAAACTACCTGTATGGTTAAAACAGCCATGATTAGCGGCGTGTACAGACCCACCTTTTGTTACTTGTAGGTTGTTAGACAATTAGGTGAAGAGCAGATTCATATGCCATTTAAATAGCATTTGGAGAGCTCTGAAGACCTTTTCTTACATTTGCAATAATGATAATGGCAAATATTGATCCCTTTAATATTTAAATCTATAATAATTATAATAGCAATAATGCAGTCATAGGCAAAATGTCTAAGCATTTATTACAGGTTTGACTTTGCTAAGTTCTAAGCCCCAACAAGGTTGGCCAGATGTGGACATGTGCTGAGGTATTGTTATTGTTATTGTTAAAATGACTATAGCTCAAAGAAAGAAACAAAAATACACAGCCAAGGTCATGAAGTCATCAAGAGTTCGCCTTGACTTGAAAGTGATTTTAAACAGTAAATGCCCATAATCCAACTGCAACAAGGTGCTAAGGTATCTTTATATGCTTATTTCTTTACATACACAGCAGTTTAGTTAAGGAAACTTACAGCAGTCTTACGGGATTTTCAAACAGCCCAGTTCAGTTCTAGAACTGCCATTTCCCATTTGTCCTGACAGTTATTCAATCCATTAATCATCTTCTATGAAAAGAAGGTGGACGTCTAAGGTGGCAGGGTTGTATTTATAGGGTTCTGGAGCTGAATGAAGTTCTAGTTCAGGTTTGCGGGTGATTTTATTGCATTCCTTTGAGTTTTTCCATTTTGAATTTGGAATTTGACTGGAGCTGCAATTGTAGTCCTGGGTTGACCAAGAATGCTCCACGGGTCCTCCCTTCTCCCAATTTCAGAGGTGGTCCTGGTGGCAACGGTGATGACGGTCTGCTCCAGATGAATGGTGGCTGGAGGTGTATTTGAGATGGGAGACAAATATGGAAGCCTACACAGTGAGGCCTGAGGGGGAAAGGCAACAGGTTCTGGAAGTGGCTTCACCAGCCATTTCACTCAGATGTAGCTGGTTCTGTTGACTCCTTGGATAGTCTCTGGAGTGATACAGCAGGTTGCTGTCTACATGCTTGGGAGCATTTATGTGGAGATACAACTGAGGTCTTCCACCTTAGCAGAGAGTGTTTGTGGTTTTCTGGCCCCTAGGAAGTGTTGTTTACCTCAGCAGTGAGGTTGATGAGTAGCATTCTAAGGTACAGTTGCCCACCATGCCTGTCAAGGCCTCAACTGTTCAAATTGGAGGGGAAATTGCATTGCAGATGTTATTATGACCCACCCCAATCCTTACTTCATATCCATGTCCATGTAGTTTTCTTGGCACCAGTATGAATATTGCCTTCTTTCAAGATATTTTTCTCAATTTACTAGACTAGCCTACAAGCCTGAGATTTTAGGGTAGTTTCCCTTCCAAATACCACATCCAACCATGTTTAGCTTTTTGTGAGATTAACCAAGTTCATTTAGCTGGATTACCACTGTATGACAACTCATAATGAGATGTGGAAATGGTTTGGGGGCAAGCATCTGCTGATTAGGCAAGCAATTCTGTGTATGTAAGGGGTCCTCTCTTTATAAATGTGTGAAAAGCTTAAAAAGTATGATGAGGAGGAGGAAGAGGAGGAGGAGGAGAAAGAAGGGGTGCCAGGTATAATGGAAAAGACAAAATAACTGGTTCTTCAGATCCAGTTCTTATCAAAAGCTACATGAAAGGCAACTGGAAGCCATTAAAGATAGGTTAATGAAAATATTCCCAAGGTCCCCAAATATTGCACTGTAAAGATCTTCAGGGGAAAAACCACAGTAATTCAAATATGCACACAAACACATTTTCAGGAATACAAATGTGGCTTATAACAAAATGTTGCAATATGGAATGTTCAAATTCTGAGCTCTAGTCAGTATCAACCATGGGTTTTTTTTTTCACAATTCATTGTTTCATGCCTAGAGAACTTAGTGTTCCAGATGTTGCTGAACTATAATTCCCAACAGCCTCAGATAATGCAGCTTAGAGCAAGGGACGCTGGAAGCTTATTTCAGCAAAATCTGGAATGATACAGGTGGATTTGTTTTCGAGTTTGCAGTTTTCTTGGCAACACTTTCAGAAGTGGTTTGCCCTTGCCTTCTTCCCAGGGATGAAAGGCAGGGACCAGCATAAAGTCAGCCAGCCGACTTCTGTGCCTCAGGCAGTACTAGAACTCATAGTCTCCTGGTTTCTAATCTGGTGCCTTAACCACTACAGCAAACTGGCTCTCATCAGTGGTTTACTGTTATTTTATTCCATTCCTATCTTCATATCAAAAAAAATCATGACAGGGTTACAAGCAAGCCTACTTCAATGTATCCCATTTCTTTGGATAGATATTAAAAGTTTCACCCCTTAAATCAAGTGAGTTGTTGGTGAAAAGGTCTTCCTGGACAGTAAATATAAATGCTTTTCTCTAGATATGTAGCATATGCCCACTAAATAATGCCCACTCCAAATTAGTAGCAAAAAGGCAGCCATTTTTTAAATCACAGCAGCCATTCTGAATCTGAATTTATCTATCTATCTATCTATCTATCTATCTATCTATCTATCTATCTATCTATCATCTCCAAAATTCAGAACAAGGCTGTCAGAAAACCAGCAGGTTCACACACATTCTCTACCCTTGTCCTTCCTTCCTTTACTTTCAACCCAAAATGTCACTGAATCAAACTAGCTCTCTTCGAATTTCGTGAAAATATTAAACTTGAACAATACTGGATTTTATGAAGTTCCATCTAGAAGCAATGATATTTTGATGTTTTAAATATTTAGACTTGTTATTTAAAAAGAGGGGAAAGATCCACAAGACTGAACATGATAGGGAGAGAAGATGAGTAAATATGTTCACCAGATCTTAGATGTTTAATTTTCCACTGATGAGTTAAATCCTCACCACCCATCCTTGAGCTGGCAAAAAACTAGAGGTGTATGAAATTTTCTATCCTTATTACCAGTTCCTGCTTTGCTTCTCCAGTTTCAGTTTGGTTTGCCACTGAGTGTTGGTGTCTGACGTTCATGCATTCAGGATGTTCAATGAAGCAATTGGTGAAAACCTTTGGGTTTTTTTACACCATCAGCTGTGGGAAACCATTTGCCCATCAGGACAGTGATGCAAGGAGGTAGCTCGAGAAGGTGACTTGCTTTGATAGTTAGTTAGCAAAATAAAACAGGAGAGATGACTCTTCACTTGACCACACACAAACCCACCAAGCTATTCAGCAGTTGCGGCCATGCAGCTCTCTCAACCTATCTTTCAGCTGGCTGGGTAACTGATCAAGTGACCAGCTCTCTTTTTTCACCACCTAGGTGCCTCTGTCAGGCTTAAAACCCACACTCAAAACAGCAGACTTCTCCCATACTTGGTAAAATGTCCAGGTCTCCTGCCTGAATGCATTGGGGCTTGTTTTCAGTGTGGATGAACTGCAGGATTTGGGAGAGTTTCAGTAGGAGAGCTGGCTGTTCAAACCCATCAGTTTGCAGAGTCTACAAGACACCTGTTTTGCATGCTCCTGAAGATGGCTTGTAGAGCAGGACAGCTGGTTTGAAAGGGCTTGACTTTACAGCTCCCCAAAACAAGAATGGCCTTGGAGAATGCCCAGTGACCAGAAGAGATGCCCTTACCATCCTGAAGTGGCCAATAGATGCTGGGCTGAATCCTCTCCCTACGTCACTTAACACCTCCACTGACAGCAAAACCAAAGGTCTAACACATCTGCCTCATGTTACCTTTTCAAGAAAAAAAGACCTCTTTTTTCCTGGAACAGCGAAAGGTGACTTAAGATGGCTTCACATATGGACTGGGGAATGAGCTGAAGGCAACCTTATGGGGACCCAGCAGAAAAAAGAGGTGATCAGGACACTGGCATTCTGTGGCTTAGATGCAAATAGGGAAAGGCCCATAGCTTCAGATTTAAGACAGTTCGGAGAAGAATTTTGGAAGGTTTTGCTTGGAAATAAATGTAAACAGAGAGGAGATGTGCAACTGTTAGTGTGCTGAAGGCAGAAGAATAAATTAGAATTATTTCTAATTCCTGCTGTAACAGAACAAATAGCTGATTTTGAAAGACAGACAAAATGTCCTGGAGGCAGTATGAATCTCTCTCTCTCTCTTTCAGCATCCTTTTTAGTACCTTTGCTGTGGGTAGCAGGCAAGATGGTTTTCTTAACTGAGAGGACACCTGTTTAACTTTGGGAACTTGCCTTGCTGTTAATGAACATTCTCCGTTTTCAATCCAGAAATGCAGCAACTTAGCAGGTCAGCATCTTTGCTTACTGCGCTCAGCATATACGCTTTATACTCTGTAGAATTGATTTACAATTAGTAGCTGCTGCCGCTGCCGCCACCACCACTACCAAGTAATTACTATTGTTGCTTTACTACTCGGTTACCGGTTCACTGCTGGCAGGATTGAATTTGGGAAGCTTAGTGGGCTCAGGTGCCCGGGGAATGGCTGTTCAAGGAGACATTGCAGATGACTGGGAGGTTGGCCCTTTAAAGGATTTCGGTTACTTCTTGAAAAAAGAAAGGCTGAGCACAAGAGAGTGTCTCCACATTTTTTAAAATTAAGTTTGTACTTTATTCCATCTTTGCAAGGCATTGTCGGTATCCTGGTTCTTTTGGGACTGCTTAATCAGCCACAACTGTTTGTCACATGGATCATGGAGATGGTTTCTCCCACATCCTCCTTTGGTAAGCATTATTTTTTTCCTGAAAATTGGGAGTTGGATATGATTTTGCAGGTATTTATGGTGGGGGAAAAGAGAGAATAAGGAAAGAATATACAGCTTTTTCTGCACAGCTTATTTGTCTTCTCATGTTGGTGCTTCTGTCAAGGTTTTCAGGACGGGGTGGCAGATGGATTTCTTTTGGCTCCTGACTTCCCCTGCAGTGGGGGGGGGGGGGGGGGGGAGAGGCGTTTCATTTTTTGATTTCTAATCTTTAAGATCTAACTTTCTGCTAGGGGTTAGAATGGGGGAAACAGTGTTTTCCATTCAAATCCAACACTTGAAGATTTCCCTCTTCCATTAAACCTGGAAGAGACCCTAAGAAGAGCCAACCCATAGAATGTATTTTGCTAGAATAAATTTTGCTAGTTAGAACAAAAAATTTTGTAGCACTTTCACCAATTGCTGGCCAGGTATAAAGGGAAATCTGTGATGGAGAAAGCCATCTCATAGTTGATTCGCAATATTTGGTAATTGTTGGTATATAGTTCCAGAATGTCCATCCAGCATAATTAATGACTGCTGCTTGATTAACCTTGGGGAATATGGATGAGATGGTAGGTAGGTAGGTAGGTAGGTAGGTAGGTAGGTAGGTAGGTAGATAGATAGATAGATAGATAGATAGATAGATAGATAGATAGATAGATAGAATGCATCCCATATTTGGTCAACTGATTCCATGATAATCATTGTGACCTGCTTATTTGGACAAATGTACATTGAACTGACTTTTGCTATATTTAGCCACTTCTAACAGTACACTGGGGTTTTCTGATGGCATGATGTTTGAAAACCTGTCTCTGGAATGGCTGTGCTTACAAACAATAAGTTGTATTTTCTACAAGACAATGGTTGGTACAATTAATAGTGTCTGTTGTATAATCATAATTGATTTATTCCAGCTATGTAAATTGCCTCTCAGGCAAAGAACTTGGTAATGAGAGTATGTAAAACTTCATCCACCAATTGATTATTGTGGTGGACATTTTTCTTTCCTCCATGGTGTTGTTCTCAGCTGCGGGATATTACAATTCATATTACCCAGCAATTGAATTGCCTCTGTAAGTCATTGCTGAGTTGACATCATTTCCATTTTGAAGTTACGTTCTGTGTGTTCTTAAGATTCTTGAACCTTAAGGACCCAGTCAAAAGTGGAAAAGTAGGCTAAATAAAGAGGATGAGAGAATCTTAAAAGTGATGATCCTTCTCTGAGATTAAACCATATTTGATGAAGAACATATCTGCTTGATTTGATGTTAAAGTGAAAAACAGAAATTCACTCTTCACAGATGTATACAATAGCTAATTTTAAAAGAGGATAAGACAGATTTATAGAGGATTAATCTATCAACGGCTACTTCTGTCTTGTCCTTGCATGTAAGCCTCCCAGATGAATCTGACTGGCCACTGTATATCATAAAATGCAGCAGTGCATGCACCCTTGCCTCTTCCTATTCTTAGATAGTTATGAAAGACTTTGAATTCTTGTAATGAGTTCCATATAGCTTTACATTGTTCTATACCGTGAGTAGGGAACCTGTAGCTCTCTAGATATTATTGGATTCCAGGTCCATTCATTCCTGACTACTGATCATGCTGGATGTGCGTGATCAGATTTAGAGATCAAAATAACTGGAGGACTGTAAGTGCCCCATCTTTATCTACATGGATCAGGAGATATTTTCAGAGATTTGGGGAAAAAATCCTCTACATTCTATCTCTGGAAATGCCAAGAACTAAACTTGGGATCTTTTACCTGAACAAGTGAGCTTCATGCTAATACCTAGCTGGACATTCTAGGAATCAGGATGTTGGACAAGATGACCCTTGGTTTAATTTACCAAGGATTTTATTATGTTCATTATGAACAAGATGGTTTCAGGAGATATGTGTGTGTAGTATATGAGCAGGACACCAAGTAATTTAGTTAAAGGAAGGCCAAGCAGAAGAAGAAATCTTCCAGATCCTCAGAATAAGGATAGTATGCTAGATCTGGGTAACTACTAGCCTAGAAAGCTGATCACCACAGGCAGTTGTATATCTGGAAGCTTTCTTTGGCCTCAAGGCACATGAATTCCTTGATAAATATTGCAGGAGTTGGCAGGAGACAGATAGTTTTGCATTCCAAATCAGGTGACCCAGAACAGGATGAAACCTCCATTGCCTCTGCTCTGATTAACATGTAAAATCATAGATCTCCCAAAGGCATATATCCCCCATGCCCTCAGGGTTATTTTTCCGAGCTTTTGATTGTTACTCACTGCATGCTGCGTGTTGCCCATGAATCTGTTTGTTTGTTAGCAAGCATTTAACCTTTTCTATGTGATGCTGCCACTGCGAGAGAAGTTTGGTTCTTGCAAAAAACAAAAATGATACTTGGTTTTGAAGGAGGGGAAAAGCAAATATTTGGGCTGGAAACCTCAAAGTGCCTTTGAATCACCAAAGGAAACTCACCCAATCACATACGTGACCTCCACCAACACAGTCTTGGGCAAGCAGGAATCGAAAGTATGAAAAACTAGTTGCTAATAATCGCCTAGCTTCCAGCAAGTGACTATTTTTAAATAGTGAGGTGCCAAAAATGGGGATCTGACTTCTCACATTCTGGAGATGGTAGATGCTATTACAGAAAACATATCAGGAAATATTGGCTGTGGAGTGAAATCTCAGATCAGGGGAAGATGCTCACCAGTGTTTTCAGACTACCATTCACTATTTCACCCCCAAAGTGCCTCCTTGTTACAGTTCTGTGTTAAGTTAGAATTACTCAATAGCAGTGTTTTGCCTCTGTCTTTAACTTGCAATCAGTCTAACCAATGTGATGAAGGATAGGAGATCATGAGAGTTGATTGTCTGATACGTGGAAAGATAGTCATGAGCTCTTTTATTCTGTAGGTCCCTCAGCAAGTGACAGCACCTACCTGATCATAGTTGACCCTAAAAGTTAAGCAGGAACTTCCCTGATTAACATTTGAATGAGAGACCATTATCTCAGGGCTGGAGATGTGACTGCAAGATCAGAAGATGGTCTGGAAGAAAGTAATGACATTTTTCTATAATGTCAAGAAAATTGCATAGATGTGTACATGAAATCTTGAGGGTGTACTGGCTATTTCCTGCCTGCTGGTTGGGGAATTTTGGGAGTTGAAGTCCACACTTCTTAAAGTTGCTGAGGTTGGGAAACACTGCTGTAGAACATCTGGGGCTTTTAACATGGAGAAAAGGCAGATGAGAAGACACAAGATGGAGATATGAAATACCATGCATGGTATGGGAAATGATAGGCAGAGTTTTCTCTTTTTCATTTTCCCATAATGCTAGAAATCAGTGGCTTCCACTAGAACCAAGCATGGGAATATTGGGGCTGATAAAAGTAAACTTTAGAGAACACATAATTAAATTGTGGAAATTGCAGCCATCAGATAAAGGGGTGGCTATCCGTTTAGATGGTTTTCAGAAATGATGGAGAATTGTCACTATCAATGGCTATCTAATCTTAATGATTGTTTGCTCATTCCTTGATTGGAGGTAACACACTTTAAATAGCAGTGGCTAGGGAGGAGAAGTAGGAGGAAAAGAATGTTTGTCTGGCTTGAGGTACTGCGTAAATTCCATTAATTAATTACTTAATTAATTGCCTTGTAAACACTTGTGAGCTTCCTGGGGTGTCCATTTGATGAGATATCATGTGGGGCTTGATTTGCTATTGGCCTCATCCATTATGTTTCTTCTCATGTAAGGGTTTCACTTGTCCTTCACCTCAAGCAAAGAACATTGGTCTGGCTACATTGTGGCTGACAAATTTGAAGTCACATATAATAGCCATATGTCACTATAGCCCTGGGCCACATACCACCCCAACAACCATATTTCCTGGCCCCTCAGCGCCCTGCCATGTGGCTATAAAACTCAGGAGCAAAGTGGATGAATTTCAGCAGTGTGGTTTTCTCCCCTCCCCCCCAAATGAGAGTGGGATTGCAAAAGGGAGGTCTTTAAGAGGTAAATGCTGATAGCCCCACTCTTAATAGTGGGGATGATCTTGAACCTAAATTGTGCTACCAACATTAATGGACTTACTGTTGAATTTCAGTGGGATGATTTTGGTCCATTTGAGGGCATTTGGTGAATTTTAAGGTAGTAAAGGGAGTAGTTTGCCTCTAAGATGCCACCTGTTACATCCTCAACCTTAAAGCCCCTCCCCAAATCATAAAAGCCAGGCCAAAAATATTCAGCTCCATTGACTTTACCACATCCCCACATGGCCTCCTGTGACCCAGAAGGTCAGGAGATTGGAGACTGTTAAGAAATTGTCTATCTCCTCTCTCAGCTAAGTTTCTTCTGAGTAATAATTAAGAAGAAAAAAAGGAGAGGGTAGTACAATAGAAGATAGAGTACATTTTCCACCAGGGAACAAAAGTAATCTTTTGATTGCTTTTCCTTCAGACCACTGTTATCTGCTTGCTCCAGAGATCACAAAAATGACAGAATAGGTCGGAAGCTTTCAGGGGAGTGTATGCGAGAGATTTTCAGTCCCCATGCAGCCCTGAGGACATCGTGTTAGGCCTTAGGACATCGTGTGGAAGAAAGAAGTGACAGAACAATGTTTGGCTTGGCTGATTTTAATTCTCGTCTCGTCTAAATCAGGAGGAGCAGAGTGGCTTTCAAGAACTCTTTCGGACTCCTTCTTTCCCTCTGCAGTGGAAGGATATGAGAGGTGAATTTGAAAAGCTGAAAAATTAGAGATAGGATGATTGTTTATTGGTGCCAAGGGAAACCAGAACAAAATGGTGAAGACTTCTATACTTGGTTTCCATACCCACTGTCAGGTTGGCTGTAAATTATGCAGTAGCAATTCATACTTGGAGAAGTGTGTCAGGTTATGGAAGGGATTTTATTTAGCTGGTCTGGTTTGATTCTTACAAACTGGTTATGTGCTGCTAGGTTGGTAAATTACTTGTTTAAGGGGGTGGTATAAATACAGCCATCATGTTGGGTGTGGGCCAGGCAGTTCAATGTACTTGGTGTGCATGTGCAAATCCAGAAAATAAGTTTCACTCACCAGGTGCAATGTGTTGTGTGAACTCAGCTGTTATCTTCAGTAAGGTTTATTCCAAATGATGTGCATTTTGGATTGTGCCCAAAGACACCACAGATGTGACAGGTGCACATACTTTAGTTCATTACGCTTTTTACAAAATCTTATTTGAGGACTAGATTTGGGTTGGTGGGAGAATCGTATTACACATAAAAACATGGGGTTCAGACTTCAGTTGTGCTCTTAAAGCTAAGCCAAAGCAATGTGTAGAAATAGAATATTAAACAGATTCTTTTTATCAACATGTAGATTTGGTGCATGGGGGACATGGAAGATCATAATCATTTTTAGGATCGTAATTGTGTCTTACATATGTCCTTTTTCATTAAACTCTGATTCTTTTTATGTCTCATTCTCATTCTTTTTGTCATATGTATGACAAAAAGTAATTGGGAAGAGAGGGACCATGGTGATATCTTTAAAAGCTGACCTTATTGTTAATAAGAATGCTTTAAAAGGAAAAACACTTCGCTTCTTGAATTGCGTGTTAGACATTTGAACAAGTTTCTAAAATTATTACATTTTTGAAATGTCCAACTCAGAAAGTTGGCATCTCCAGAAGTTTACAGCAAAATACCCAAGGAATTCAATGTTGATTATCAGCTTTTACATCTTAATTGATATGGGGTTTGAGAAAATATTCAGATGCTCTAAACTGTAATTCCTGAACGTGTAATGGAAGCTTGGAGCATACAATTAGGTGAACAGATGGCAGAGAGCATGGTCACAGCTAGGGGAGTAACAGGAACTGAAGGATCTTGATATTGTCTATGTGCTAAGACAGAGATGGGAGGGAGTCCAACACTCCCCAAATTGCTGCTGAGTTGAAAATATTGTTTGCAGGTTTAAAATGGAATTCTTCACTAAGAAGAACCAAGGACAGACTAGTCAAGATGATGGCTTGCAAAATGCTCTGATTATCCCCAACTCACACTGTTCTACCTAAAACATGGAATTAGGAGAGTGTACAATTCGAAGAGGGCACAAACAAAAAATTGATCAATTCTCATCCCTGACAACTGCTCCCATAGCACTGTAGCACAGATTTGGGAAACTCTAGATGTTGCTGAACTAAAACTTCTAGTAGACTGAGTTGGCTTGGTTTATGGGCGAGGGATGGTACGGCTGTAGTACAGCATTTGAAGGAGTATAGGATTTGAAGGAGCAGCATTTGAGGGAGTGTAGTATTTTGTGGGGGACGGTAGTATGAAGTTGTACCTTTGCAAGTCAACTTTGCAATTTTACATTTATCATCACATAAAGAGAGGGAATCATGTAAATCACTCAGATGTGCTATACTTATAAAGCCAAATCAGAGCAAGGGCACTGTCTCATGTCCTCACTCCAAAGCCTTATAGATAAATACAAAATAGTACTTGCCAAAAAGTAAGGAGTGTGTTTGATGCTGCAGTCCAAGCATTAAGCTGGGGCTTGTGCAGGCAGGAGAAACCCAGAAGACAAGTAAAGTTTCTTTAAATCTTTTTCATTTGCACACAAAGTCCTTCTCTGACTTTTGAGCACTTTTCTTCTTTAAAAAAGAAATGGTATCATATGTCAGTTTTGATTAGACTCGAGATCAGTGATTATATCTTTATATTTTTAATAAAAAGCCAGGTGGAATGCTCTGAATTAGATTAAAAGCAAGATCCTGGGAGATTTGGATCAATCCTTCCCCCCACTTTGCCATTTTCCTGATGAAAAGTCCCCTTTTCTGTCATTTCTTTTGGCCCTACTACTGAAAATGTACAGTTGTAACAGAGAACTTGGTTGTCTTGCTGTGACACATACACACAGTCCTACCCTTCACATCAACTTTGCAGAATGACACATGTGTCTGTAAGGCACAAAAATATATTTATTCTCTGTAGTCACAGTATTTTGTACGGAATTAGGGTCATATCTCAAATGAAGCCTACACATCTGCCAGAAATCTGCCAGGTGGAATTAGTCTTGTAAGTTAAAAATGTTCATAAAACTGTAGAACATCCTTCAACCAAATTTATTATCTCTCATGCTATATATATGCAGTTACTAGCTGACATGTCTAAATTGGGTCTTCTGTTCCAACAGTGGTGGAGAAGGAAGGTACCCTATAAAGTCAATTGATGAGAAGGTTATTCAGGGTTAGAACATCACTACTGACAAGGGTGCAGTTGCACAGCTTTAGATGACTTGAGCTGAGTTCAATCCCAGCTTCCTTAATGTATATTAAGAGTGAAGGCTTCAAACTCTTTCAATTTGGTCCCTAGATTATTCTCAAATTTCATCCTAAGAAAAATCTAGTCTTCTGCTAGGAGGGAGGGCAGCAACATCCACAGCAATGTCACAATGCCACCCTATAGGCTCTACTTGTTTGAGGCATGTGTGTGAGAGTCAGAACGAGGGGAATCAAGAACGTGCTCTCATCACCAGAGCAACGAGGAGGAGATAAGAAGATGAGACTGGCCCCTCCCTAAAGAATGCAAGGGAGGTTGGGAGGGTGACCCTGGAACTTACTCTCACTCTGAGAAGATTTCTGTAACGGGACTGAAGCCAATAAACCTTGCTGAATTGAATCTGTACTGTCTCCTGGAGTTTCCTGGGCTAATCCTGACAATGTGTGTGATATTATGATGCATAGAGAAAGGGAGAGGTACTTACTTTGTAACATCATGATGCTGCTGATGTCAGTCTGACCCCTTTGCCCCCCTTGCTCACCCTTGCAGATTCTGCTGAAGGTGAGCGAACATTAGCATTCTGCTCTTTGGTCAGACAAATTCATCAGGAAGTCTGAGTTTCAGTTGGGTTTGTGTAGAGAACTGCAAGCCATTTCTGACAGATTGAAGCCTCTCTTCAACTTCAGTTTCATACAAACACCCAGTAGGAGAGAATATGTGTAGCTCAGGGTTGAACTGAGTCCTTGGTGCTCTCTGACCTTGGTTGTTTGCTTGAAGACATTTCATTACCCAACTACAGTGGGACCTCAGGTTATGAATGCCCCTCCTTATGAATTTTTCAAGATACGACCAGCTCCGGCCCCAAAAATTTACCTCGACATGTGACCTCCGCCTCGAGCTACAAACCGGATCTGCGGCCATTTGCCCTGCTGCCACGCGGTCGCGGCTTCCTGTGGGCGAGATCGCGGTAGCAAGGAGACGTTCGGTGAGGCTTGTGGTGTGTTTTGGGGGAAATTTGCCTCGTGGTGCGACCAAATTCAGAGGGCGGATTAGCCGTATTTACATTGAACCTTATGGGGAAATTTGCCTCGTGGTGCGACCAAATTCGGAGGGCGGAACGGATTAACCGTATTTACATTGAACCTTATGGGGAAATTTGCCTCGAGTTGCGACCAACTCAAGTTGCGATCAGAGTCACGGAACGGATTAAGTTTGTAACCCGAGGTACCACTGTAGGTAACATCTTCAGTGCACTCACGTGCAATCAAGCCCAGAAAGCACCAAGGACTCCACATATAAAACATCTGCAGAAAGATTCTTTTACTGTGGTCATCAGCTGCAACTTTAGCATAATCATAGAATCCTAGCACGGGAAGGAAGGCACCATTTAAACCCCTGATTTTAGTGCAGAGTTTGAGATTGAAGCACTCCTAGTGGCTTGCTATCCTTGACTGATGGCAGATGACTTTGACCAAAAGCAAGGTTCCCCCAGAGTTTTCTTTAAGAAGATTTATTGAAAGGAATTGAACTAAGGTTAAGAAGTAATTGCAACAGGATTACTTTCACTTTAGAATCCAGTTTATCACTCTGCTTGTTAAGGGGGAGATTTTTTTTCACTTTCTCACAGACAGCATCTCTGGGAACCAGCAAGGTGGTTCCTGGATTTTCAGATATCCTGGGGATATACAGGTGGTCAATGATTTCCCAACAGACCTCTGAATCTTTCTCAGGTGGTGAATATACCATTACACTATCCTGTTTGTGAAATATCCATGAAGTCCTCCATTTCCCTAGATCAAGGGTTCCATGATTAAACTTCTCTTACTATTACAGTGTTTTGGAATGATAGAAAGCAGAATGTGGCCTTCTTCAAATATTATGTGGGGGCTCAGCTAATGGAGGCTTCTTTAAGAAATCAGAGTTAAACCTTGTTTTAGCGTAATGTGAGAATTTACTGTGTAAACTTAATAGGCAAGAGTAGGGACACATTTTAATATAAACTATATGAACTGAAGGGATAATGTAATAAAGAATACTAATGCAGGAATCTGACCATTTCCTCCATAATAATGCTCCTAAGAAATGAAACAATTCTGAAGTTTATATTTATTTTGGGTGGGCAGGCACATTCTTCACAGATTTTTCTTGTTCAAATTAAAAATGCATTTGAACATTTAAAGGGTACAGAAAAGTCAAATTCTGGTTGATCATGCTTGGTGACCACATGTCCATGTAGTCTTCTTGATAGTAATACCATGTAGTCTTCTTCTGCAATGCTTTTTAACTTCTCAGTCTAGCCTTGAGCTTGGAATTTCCTAGTGGTCTCCCATCTAAATGCAAATGAGGTATGACCCCACTTAATTTTTTCCAAACTCTTCCAAAGTTAGCTAGTGCTGCCAGTTAACAGGGATTATTGATGCCAAGATGACCAGATACTCCTCATCACTACTTTTGATTTCACAGTATAATGAAGAAGGTTGAGCAGGATCCAATCTCTTTGCAGAAGTCCTACTCATCCTTTTCTCAACAGGAATTGGTTTAATACTGATTCATGTCTGAATCCTTTCACCAGCTTCACGTAGAAGAGCAGCTATGCTGAAAATTCCTCCCCTGCTTCCTTTCTAATTTATTCAAGGCCTATTTTAACATGATTAGATATTTAAATTCAAGAATCAGCAATTTCGCACTTGAGTTCTTTCTGATTTCCAAGTGACTGTCCTCTGACATGCTGATGAGTCATTGCTTTTTAATTTGTCATTTTGCTCTAAGCCTTAATCCTTTCCCAGGTATCTTTTATATGGCTGGGCGAGTGTATTTCGAAAAACAAGGATTCCATTGTCTGCACAGTATCTCTCTTTATCATTTCTCTTCAGTGTGATTTACCCTGGCTTTCTTCAAAGTCTTTTTGTCCTACAGTATCTTCATCAGACTCTTTCTCCTCGTTGTCTGCTTATTCTGAGATACTTTAAAGAAAATGGCTAGGAGTCATTATTTGTATTTAGATATTAGAAATTAGTTCATTCTCTTCCATAAGTAGGATTTGGGCAGCT
Source organism: Liasis olivaceus (assembly GCA_030867105.1). Taxonomy (NCBI): domain Eukaryota; kingdom Metazoa; phylum Chordata; class Lepidosauria; order Squamata; family Pythonidae; genus Liasis; species Liasis olivaceus. The sequence continues at coordinate 321,170,087 of CM061349.1, read as the reverse complement.
ACAAAGGGAGCATTTCTTCCCTCCACCCCAAGACCTGAGAAGCTCCAACCTATTAGCCTTTAAGAAGGTCTTGAAGACCTGAGGCTTCCTTTAGGCACTGGGGCCAGGATGTTAGGTGGAGTTGTCATGGGACGTTGAGTGTATGTGGGTGATTTGTTTTTATTATTAAGCTGGGGGTGTTTTGGTTTTTGGTGTGGTTTTCAGGTCGGAGGATACTGTGATTTGTTTTATGACTGTATGTGCCCAGAGCTGCATTTGTACAAGTTAGATGGCTCTTTTAATCTTTAGATAAATAAATCAGTTAAATTGTTAACTTTTACTCTGCATTCTAGAATACTAGAAAATATTGTACTGGCCTTTTTATACTATGATATACCATCTCAGGAATATATTTGATATTTGGCAAGAAAAAAAAAGAAAAGAAAAGAAAAGAAAAGAGCCAATCTTTTGCAAACATTGTCCTAGTTCTCACTCTAAAACAATTTAATTTCTGCTTACTTCCTTTTCTAGGCAGGCTTTTAATGAATCTTTTATCTTAGGGTTGCATAACCTTTTTTCATGTCCATATAGATTTCTTGGCAACAATACCAGAGTGATTTGCCATTACCTTCTGGATAATTTTTTCTTTAAACTTCCCAATCTAGACTACAGTCCTGAAGATTTCATAGGGGTTTTTCTATCTATCTATCTATCTATCTATCTATCTATCTATCTATCTATCTATCACATTTATATGGCTACCCATCTACCACAAGGAGCTCTAGTATTGAACAGGGCCAGTCACAGTTGGAATTATCTGCAAATGTAATTAAATTAATTAACATGTATTGATGTTACTCCCTACATATTTAACTGCTTTTTACTTTTTTATTGCATTCAGAATTAAAATTCAGCATCTATTTTTGGGAAGGGCGTTCTGACAGAGGATCGCAAGATAGGTCTTAATGTGATCCAGCAGGATTCTTCTTGGGTTCTTATGGGCCTAAATGAGCCAGGGGTTTCAGACTGTGCAGGTCTGTTGAATGCTAACTGTCCATTCATTATCTTCTTGTAGGTCTTTCTACAGCAAAAATAGCACTGTCCATTCATAACAGAGAGCAATCAGCAGACTTAAAGATCTTTCAGAAGGATTTTGGCAAATTGAAAAAGGTACAAAGAATGTCAGGGGACTTGAAACTAAGCCTTAGAAATCAAAATAGAACCAATAAGTTTAACCTAGAGAAAAGCTGACTTCAGCTATAAAGCCAAGATTTGTTCTGGATCATCCCAGAGGGCAGGATATGGACAAAAGGACTTAAATTACAGGAAAAGAGCTGTTGGATGAAGCTTATGAAAAGTTTCCTAATGGTAAGAGCAATTTGGCAGTGGAACAATTATCCAGAGAAGTGATGGACTGGACTTGTCTCTGCTGGAGGTGTTCAAGCAGAGCCTAGACAGATGCTGACTGGAGATACTTTAACATACAAATTTAATAATCTATTATTCTGGATTTCTGTGCTGGGATGGAATCCAGGGCTTAGATGTCCTTTCCCATCTCTAGGATTCTACGAGCACCAACATTTGTAAAAATAGGAAGAATCTTTGTGAAAATCTTCCCCTTCCCAAGACACGCACACATACAAAGAACCCCATGATTGTCCTGTAGGAAATATGTTGGAAAAGTGTTTCCTGATAGGTTGGAGCCATGAACAGGAACACGCCAAGAATAAATTTACTGAAAGCCCTGAATTTTTCTTTGGATCTGAAATTACTGGGGTGTGGGGACGGATTTTGTGTGTACTAATGAGCTAGGTTTTTTCCCTCCTACTTGGCCTCCCTCTGTCTTTCTGAAACAACTTTGTGCTCAGGAAATTTCACCTCTGTTCAATGATGTGGCTAAACTAGGGCAATTTTGAGCTTTATTAGCAGCATCAGACTCCTAATACTGTGGAGCAGAAATCAACAGCTGTTCCAAGCTCCATTTCCTTGGAGTATTCCAGACATTATGCTCATCTCATTGGAACCTGAAAATGATCCAGGAGTCAGATCTCTTTCTGTAACATAACCAGAAGCAGGAAGATTCGATGTAGTGGTAGAGAGTGTAGACCCATGGCCAATGTCTCTGTCCTGGTAAATAGAAGAGATTTCTATTGACATCAGTGATCAGCCTGCTCAGTGCCAAGTTAAAGAGGAGCTGTCCAGAAAATAGGTAGTCTAGGACAAAGTTTAGAAAACCTTTTGCATCAACATATTTTCTAGCAAAAATTTAATGTTTCTGGACTTTTTTTTCCCCCTGGACTTTCATCAGCCAAGGACCACTTGAGAAGTAGACAGGCAAAAAAACTCAAAGGTATTCTTAACTGGCATTCAGTAAACTGATGTAAATTGCAATTCCTGATGTATCAATGTTGTAGGTGATTCTATTCTATTTTGGAAAGCATGGTGTTTGGAAAAATTGCTGTAGGCTTTCACGGCAGTATCTGTTGGGTAGTGTTGGGCTTCAGGGTTTAGCGGCCGTGGTCTAATCAATAGACTTCCTGGAATTTCTCTGGCAACTGTGGCTGGCTTCTTCAGAGGCAAGGTGGTCTGCTACACAGACTGCAGGCAACTGAGGAGAGACTGACTGGGCTTCTGTTTTATAGCCAAGTGTCCTGACTTCTGGTTGGTCTTTAGCCGATCTGGTTTCTAATTGGTGCAGGTTGGTGAGAATTGGGTTGGAAGTAAATATAAATAAATTAAAACCCATCTCATGGGATGACTGTCATCCTTAGACCAACTGAAAATCTTGACAAAAAATTTTAACTGTCCCTTAAATATCTTGTTATAAGCATATGCCATAAAATATTTCTACAAGTTTGCATATCATGCTAGGCCATGTTTTGCTTTGAAGATGATGTATAAAGGAGAATATAAGCTTAGAGTATATTGTAAGATGAAGTGGTCTGCTAATAATATAGAAATCTTGATTTGCAGAAACCCCCAAATGCATAAAACATACAATAACTATTTTGAGTTGTACAAAATAAATACAGGATATAAATCTATAACTCAATCAGTCAATATTGAGCTTGCATAGGGAAAATGAATCACTAGAGGCTGTATATCAAACTTAGATACACACAGTCAAATAAAACATAAGATTCTAAAGCATATTTCTAGCTTAATTTATTTAGCTTAGAGACCAAAAGATTTCTTGATGATCACAGATTCTTTTAGTTTTTCAACCTTTATCAGAGGCTTAGAAGCAATATATTAGTTCTTCCTGCCCCAGCATCCAGCTTTAAAATCTAGCTTAGATTTTAAAAGACAAAACCTTTATTCTCCTTAAAAGGGGAGAGTTGGCAGAGGTGTGTGTGTGTTTGTGTATGCATAAATCTGCTTCGACTATGGGCTCCAGACCACGTCTCAGTCTGGAAGATCCTGCTTGGAACAGAGAGATGTTGTTTAGTATCTGAGAAATAGCTTTCAATCTTGTGAATGCCAGGTGAGATTACAACAGATGGTTTACTGAAAAAGCCATAATGGTATGGTTCAGATATATTTCTAAGCCATACATCATGGTGTACAAGCCACCAAGATTGGGACTGTACAATGCACTAAGTCAAAATCAAGCTGTGTTATATGTCTTGCTACCCTTTGGGTGTGGGTGTGTGCATCTAAATTGCAAATACAAAAGTGTACTGGGAGCAAAACTGCTTGTGCACTGACCTGTTGGAAAAATATTTATTAACACTTAATAAAATCTCATAGGATATGAATGGGCAAGGTTGGAGAAAGGAAGAGAAGTCTAGGTGACATTCCCACCTGGTTAGTCCAGTCTTGGCAAGGTATCGTAACTTTCCACGGGCTCTTGAAATAGTTGAAACAACTCTAATGAATTGCTGTTGAAAGAATGCAATACTGAAGAAATGCTGAACGAGCTTTTGGCTTGTTTTGCTGGGTAACCAGTCCAGCTTTTGAACAGTTCCATGCAACAAGCTTGGGGGGAGGAGGGGGGAAGAGTCAGTCCTTAAACAAGCAAAGCTTTGTAGAGATCGGAGCTTGCTTGCTTCCTGAAAAACGTCAAACGATGATAGAAACATCCAAATTCCAGACCTCTGGCTTGCTACACCACTTTCAAGGTTGCAAGCAAGCCTCTATTTAGGATCCCCAAGATTTGCCATGTGAATGGGTATTCCTGGAGGCAGACAAAATGGTTTTGCGAAGGTGATCTGTGTGAGAGTAAAGAGGTCTAACCTCTTCTTTCCTTTCGTTGCGATTACAGGATTTGAAAGGTATATATACATATATAATGCAGTCTTTCTTTTAGAGGGGAAAAGAATATGTAAGTTTCCTTTTCTCAGGTATAAAGCCATGTGAAATGCTTTGGGGTGGGGATAAAAATACTGTATTGTGGTGCTGTATGATGGTAGGGGATTGTTGGTATTTATTTTGGGAAAGTATGTGGATGTATTCTTCCCCTTTTTATATCTGCTTGAGCCTCTTATGAAATTTTATCCAAATGTTTGTTCTCCCCCATCTCACTCCATCTTGTTGTTGTGAATTCAGGGAGGCAAGGTTTGAGCGTCTGCAGTGAAAGATCAAACCTTTCATTGGTCTTGTTTTAACATTAATTATCGTGGCCTTTGCTGCTTATCATCCACTGAATGGCCCTTCCCAACCCCCACCCTCTCCAAGAAGAAGAAAGGAAAGTGACAGTTAGGCAGAAGGTGAGAAGAATCATTTCTTCTAAGAGTGAACTCAGATGCTCCTGTGCCAACAGGGTTGGAGTCATTTTGGCATCATTGAAAAACAAGAAGGAGGGTTCAACCCTCTTGAATGAATGTACACCCCAATAAAATGAACCTTCCCCCTTCCCTCCCCCCACCCAAAGGCACATATTGATTCTCATTCTCTCTCTAGATGTTGTTACGTTTTGAGATTTCTGAGTTCCCTTCAGAAAAAAAAAATGCAATAGCAAATTTGAGTCTGGGAAGATATGAGTTCATTTGTTTGAGGTGACAAAAGCTTAAAGCTACCTGCTGATGGGTCCAAATCAACCTGCACAGCCTTCCAATTAATCTTCTGAGGCCTCCTCTTAAGCTTCTCTGTCAAAGCCTTGGCTGTCTTCAGTGAAATGCTGAGGCAACCTTCTTCATCAGGAGCTGCCCTGAACAAAGCTCTCCAAGTTCTTCTCCTCACCTGTTTTTCCCATCCGAACAAGAAAGGATCCAGGGAAGTTGGGTCAGTGGAAGGCAACAGTGAAGGGGTCAATTGCGAAAGTTTCCATAACATTTGTAAAATAAATTATTTCATAAAACCAGGGGCAGAAATCAGGTGGGTGTCAAAGGTGTTTTAGGCAGTCTAAACAGCAACATTTATGAAGAAGAGTGAAACCCCAGATTTTCTAGAAGGACAAAAGAAATTGGGGGAAAAATACTTACACTAGAGGAGAAAGCTAAATCATTCCACTGGGGACTGAGCAGATTCAGAGATGAAGCCTTGTAAAAAGCTCACTCCAGTGTTTTCTGCCAGTCTTTTCCTTGCTAAAATTTATCATGTCAAATAGGAAACAGCAGCAGTGAGTAGCGTGAAATGCAAGTAACAGCCTTCAGACCTCATTTTTGATTTTGAGATGTTATCTTTTTCTTTCCTGAGAATGCTCAGTTTGCTCCTGTGAAGTTTGGGAATTACCAAGTTTTGAATATCCCCCAGTTTCAGATTGCCATAACAAGGATTGGCAAATAGTGGTTTTCTAGTGCATCCTCAAATCCATATTCATATGTCACTCCAGTTCTAATGAATTATCAATCTGTTTGCTCTCTCCAAATATGAAATGTATAAAGGAAATCACTCAAGCACCATTCAAAAAATATTTCATTATCCCTTGTAAATAACTGAATCTGTCTTCATAAATGTGATCCATTTACTCATCAATTAATATTATGTTTTTCATAGCACTGTGCGCCTATTAATTTCCAAACATCTGCTACACAGTTGTAGTGATTCACTGCTATTTTGTTATTACCAAAGTCCTGGTGTAAAGAAAAAGAAAAAGAAGAGAAGATTGAAAGAAAGGGCAGTATGAATAATGGAAAATAGCTTGTTTTCAATAAGTCAGACTGGGACAACCTGTGCAGTTATTTTCTGTCAAACTGTTTTCAGAGTCACATTGCTGCCTTTGATGTCCCGGTGAAGAACTTCTGGTTCTCCCAGGAATGGGTTTGACTGCACAACATGGAGAAGGCCATCCCAAACCAGAAGGAGACCAAAGGGAGGAGTCTCCTACTATCAAGGAAAAGATCTCAGAAGAATCTTTGCAGAGGAGCAGGCCACTGGAGTTCTCCACCTGGCAAGTGTTACATTTTATTTACTCTTTGTTGGTTTCCTGAAGTTATATCACTTTCCAGGAAGCAAAAGGGCTATAGATAGAAACAAAGTAAAAAAAAAAGACTCCCCTTTTCATTCAGCAGCAACCCTATTTAGTGCTGGAAGGTCAGGGTTCCAGTTCCTCTGGGATCTTGGCAAAAGAACTGAAAGGCGTGGAATTGATTAGAATTCTCTAGGGAACCCTTCATATCGTGTCTCCTGCATATCCCCGGTGTCCACATACATAATGTCGATGTGGATGTGGATGTGGATGTGGAATGCATTGGGTGGCTTAAAGCAAGTTTGGATAAATTAATAGAGGAAGGTCTATCAACAGCTATTAGTTGTGATCACTCAATGATATCTCTTGATTTGGGACAGCATGCCTCCAAATATTAGTTTTAGAGGATCAACTGTGGAAGGTAGTAAGCTTCTCTTGCTCCTGAATATCCAGATGCATCTAGTTGGCCACCATGACAAATGAACTCCAGGACTAAGATGGGCCATAACTTGATCTAGCAGGCTATTCTCATGTTCTTATTCCTTTTAGAATTTGTCTTCAGCTACAAACACTTTTAGGGTCTCTTTTAACATAATTATGACTACAAATCTGGTAAATGAATAAATGTTCGTAGGGTCACAATTGTCCCATGTAGTCTTTATCTTTATAAACAGCAGCACTTCCCTTATGTATACTTGCAACTGAAAATGGAGCTCAGATATTAGTATGATTCTTCAGTTTCTTCTTTATGGGTTCACTTGAATCATAGAGTTGAAAGAGGCCATTTAGGATATGAAGTCCTTGAACATATATAGCAAAGGTGAGGCCACACTTCCTTGGGTTATTAATTGCACTGTCAAATTGTTCTTATTACTAGGAGGTCTTTTCTAACATTGAATAGGAACTGGCCTTCCTCTAACTTAAGATCATTACTCCATTTCTCTATGATCCTCTTACATTATAGAGAACAGATCTTGACCTTCTATCTGACATCCCTTCAGATACTTGAGAAGTGCTATCCATCCATCTCATCAACTTTTCTCAATGCTAAACATGCCTAGTTCTCATAAGACTTATATTCCAGTTCTCTAATTGTCCTTGCTGCCCTTCTCTGAACTTGCTTTATTCAATTTCATGGACTATAAGAAGAGTCCTAAGGTACCAACTTGGACTGACACATCATTTTTTCTGGCTTCGGAATAGAGGTAGTTGTCTGTAGTGGGTGATTCATGCACTGCTAACCTCAGGATTGGATTATTGCAAAAAGCTCTCTGGGACTGGTCAGGATGCTACCAGAAACACAAAGTTTCTAGAAAAGGTGATCGTTGTGGGGACAAAACACATGGGATCCCCATTTAAGTCATCTTGAGCTCCTGGATGAAAGGCAGGATATAAATCAAATGAAGAAATGGAATTTGCATAGTGCATGCAAGAGAATGAACAGGAGTTACAAATAAAGTATTTATCCTGTTCACTATCTGAGTGAGGGTCCTATCACTGGTAGTTTCTGCCCATCCTGAAAGATCAAGCACAGTGAGTACACTCCAAGTCCCTTCAATTAAACAATGCCATCTATTGCAACTTAGGAAGTATGTCTTCTCTGTTATGGAACCTGCCCTTTGGAACAGCATCACCTCAGAGATCTGTATGGCTCCCACCCTGATCATGTTCAGAAGATTGTTGAAAACCTGACTGTTCCCCCTATCCTTGGGGTAGGGTCATGTCAACCCCTAACATTTTATTTGATTAAGTATTTTCCTTCTAGATGGACATGGTTTTTGTTCTTATTGTTTTACTATTTTCTTGCTTTTAACGTTGTAAGTTGCCCAGTCTTGTGGAATTAGCTGTCTTCATGAATGAATGAATGAATGAATGAATGAATGAATGAATGAATGAATGAATATGAATCTGGGTTCACACAGCATGCTAGATTAAGCTAAAATGGGTACACTGAGTTGGATGTGTTGTGGGCAACTGAGCCACTGTCTTAACTGACTGCTGTCTGTTTGAACCAGGCCATCATGTTAAGCCAAAAAACAGCATGTTATATGAACACCCCAACTGTGTTTAGTTAATCTCAATTAGGCTTTGCTTGACTACTTACTAACTTTATTATACCAACTACTAACTTTACTATACCAACTGTCACCTGGCTTATAAAACCAGGACCTCACTCAGATAACGAGTTGCAGTCACCAATAAAATACTTTAAAATTAGCACAACAAGTCTTGGTAGGTTTATATGAAAACATAATATTGAAATGAAACCAGAGATACTAAGAAAATTAAAAACTAGAATACAAATAACTTAAACCAACAATTAAAAACCTGTGGGAAAAGGTGTGTTTTTAGGCCTCCTTTAAAAGCCAACAGTGATGAGGCCCTTTAACTCAACTGAGCAAGTGCAGAACTGGACACCAATAGAGAAGACTAACTTTCAAGTTCCCCTAGTTGAATGTGCAGCAACTGTAGATAAACCTCAGGTAAGTTCAGTGAACAGGGACAAGAGGATCTTGTAGAAAAAGGTGTTCTTTCAAGAAGCCTGTTCATACAGTATTTTGCCTTTAAGGTAATAACAAGCACTTTTTATTTCCCCAGGACACAAAATTGCAGCCCGTGTAATGCTTTTAGCTTAGGTGAACATGGTCTCCTTGAGCAGTTCCAAAGACCAACTTGATTGATTGCTACTCAAATGGTTTCCGGACCAGAGTTAAAAGCAGCCCCATGTGCAAAGTGTAAAGACTGGAACATTGCTGCTACCACATACAGTAGTTCTAAAGTCTCTCAGGAAGGGATGGGTTGTTATATCAACCAAAGGTAATAAAATATACTTCAGACCATTACCTCACTCTTGGAACAATCCCTCAGTCTGGAAGATCTTGTAGTACCCACACATTTCATTCCTCCTCCTCCTCCTCCTCCTCCTCCTCTATACAATTTATTAATTTTTTGCAAAATGTTAAAATACAGGAAAAAAAAAATTAAAAAAGGGAAGAGAGAGAGAGGGAAAAAAAGGCATAGAAAAGAAAGAGTAACTTCCGACTTTCCTTGGTATAGGTATAAATGTAAAATATATTAGCTTCTTACTCTAGTTTCTAAAAGTTTACATAATAAAACATAGTTTTAAATCTAATATTCAGAAAAATTCCTAAAATCAATCTATTTCAATAATACATATGATTTTTACAAGATATTGTCCTCTCTTTGAGCAAAGTAGTCAGTTTCACCATCTCCACCAATTCCATTAATTTCAATATCCATTCTTCACCTGTGGGTATGTAAATCCTTCCATTTTTGTGCATATAAAAGTCTTGCCGCAGTTATCGTATAAAGAAATAAATTTCCATTTTGTCTTTCCATTTGTTTATCCATCATACCTAAAAAGAAAGTCTCTGGTTTCAGTTGCAGATCTATTTTCAAAATTGTTGAAACCAAATACATATCATATTCCAATATTTCTCATACTGCTCCTTCTGAGATAATAATATCTCATTCAAAACAGGAACATCCAACTCCTCTCTGGAATTGTAAACCTTCATAATATGCATCTCCATCTTGTCTGGATTAAGTTTCAATTTATTATTAGCCTATGATCAATTGTAGGTGGGCATTCAAAGAGCAATACCATGCCCTGGAGAAGTTATAGAGTAGGTTTCATCAGCACACTGATAGTATCCAGTTCCAGATCTCCTGATGATCTCCATCATGTTTCTTGTAAATATTGGAAAGCAATGGAAACAGAATAAGGTCCTGAAGGACACCATTGTGAGCAACAATTGTCTATAAGTAACACTATTGACATTATGAGAGATTCAAATGGAACTACTACAAAGCAACAACTACTACTACCAGGTCTCCCTGGTAAGCCAGAAGAATACCATGGTTGGTGGTACTGAAAGCTGAAAAGTCAAGAGGAACCAACTGATCCTCTATCATTCACTAAAGAAACCTCCCTCAACAGATTGACCAAAGTAATCTCAACTCCATAACCTGCTCTAGAGCCTAGTTTGAAATGGATCCAATTTACTCTTCCTGCAGGATTTCCTGCACTCAGAAGCCAACAATGTCTTGGTCACAGTCAAGGATGGCTAGAGACTGGCCTGTTTATTATCTATCTCTGGGAGGTCCAATACAAGTTTACTTGGAGGAAATCTAACTATTGCCTCTTTAAACAAGGGATTCATCCTATCCTTCCTGACAGAAGCATTTTGATCTTAAATAAATAAACTCTTAGTAGAAGTTACAGACCTGGTTGGGCAAGGGTCCAAATGGTGGAATGCACTGTGCCAAACAGCTTGTCCACAAATTGAAACTGGTTCAGTTTTAATTATATAGGAGGATTCACCAGACCTCTTGATAATTAACTCCATCAATGGCAGACTCCAGACTGGCTGAAATGTGAATGATTTTGCCTATACAACCTTACTGAAAACATTAATGAAAAGTGGGTTCTATGATCAAGCTTTGGGAGGAAGATATGGGGGTACAAGTCAGCACCTTGCAATGCAGAACGATCCAACATGCTGTGAGCTTACACATGCAATACATTTAAAAAACTGTTTGCTGTATATATATCTTCATGGCGTAAACCTTCAAATGGGCTATATGTTGCATCTTACTGGATCTGAGTCAAGTCTCCTTCCATCTGCATTCTTGCCACCTCAGCTCCTACAGTTCATCTACATACCACAGAACCCCTTTTGAAGCATGTCAGAGAGGGTGCTGAAGGAGGAGTTTTATTAACAAGTTCCTTTTTCCATGAACTAATTAGGCCATTGACAAAATCAGTGATGGGACTATCCACAACTCCTCCCAAGGCCTCATAGGACCCACCCTGGCCATTACATTGAGGAGATTCTAGATATTTTCCAGATCAGAACAAAAAGCTCAAGTATGTGTCCTGCATCATATATTTGCCCTAGGACCAACTGGGATATGTTTATAGTTGTCACATCTATTATGAACTCCTGAGCTGCTCTGAACAAATCAGATGTAAAGGACATGTTGAATTAACTCAGCTTCCTGAGCCTGGGAGAATCAAGTTTCAGCTCTGTGGCCAGTTCCATCAGAGATCCATTAGGCAATGGAACAGCAATATAGTAACAGAATCTCTAGTCTATTCCCATTCCCAAGACTGAGGGACCCACACTCAGTATGAATCAGTTCTTTCAGTACAGAATCCATTTTCCACAGGTAGTCTGGAAGATATTTTTCTGTGGTTCCCTGGATTGTACTGTCAGGCTTCACCCCACTAGCAGGACTGAACCACTTAGGCAAGCTCATAAGAAATCCAAGAACTTCTGTTACACCATATTTGCTGAAGAAAGGTAGGAAGAATAACCAAATAATGTCAGCAATTGGGTTTCAAGAACACACAGTTTATATAAAAATAGTATTCAAACCTCCTCTGTATCTTTCCACTTCCCATCTATATAATGGGCTAATTGGTTCCCATTTTTGTGAGGTCTGGCCTTGATGTCTTTGATGTCTTTTGTTTTTCCAACTGTCATATGTGCTATCATATTTTTTTCACTGACTCAGTGAGAACAAAATCTTTCACACAACAGCATTTCCAGCTGGGAGAAGCTAGGCCCTTAGTGGTCCACTGATTTTCTCCCGACTATATCTTTCTTACACAGACCAAGTTGTGAATGAGTTCTATTTTATTTCAAGTCAACTTGACATTACAAAAGAATAACATTAGGCTCTTTGAAGAACCTGAAAGCTGACAAGGTCAGTGGAAGGGAGAATAACTTTTTAAACATTTGACCTCTCTTCCTCTCCAAGAAATTGCTAGCTTGACAATTTCGAGTCATCTATTATCTATGAATAGCGTGTTGTGTGAACCGAACCACTGCATCAGCGGTTTGGTGATTGGCCATTTCAGATGGAGAGGTGGAATCTCTGCTCCTTCTTGATTCTCATCAGCTTCCTTCTCCCTTTCAGGAGATGCGCAAGCTGTTGATTCAGTGATTTTTCAGCAGCCCCGAAATTCCTATTGGGCATATCAGTTGTTTGCTTTCTGTGGCCTTGGGAATGATAATAGGGAATTAGGTCCTAGAAATTAGTCTCTAGCTCTACAGCAGGGATGTGAGATCTGACCTGAAAGCCTGATCTAGATTCCCACCTACATTGAAGGGCTGGATGATGTTGGGATTCAATGATGAGTTGGCTTGGCAGGATGGATTCAACAATGGGGCAGAGGTTCCCTATCTTTTCTCTAGACTAATTCAGTAAGGAGCAGTGTAGGTTCATATACAAAGGTACCAATCAAGAATGGGCATTAGTACAGTATAAGAGCCCATGTGTAATTCCTGGCATCTTCAAGTCAATCCGAAACCCTGGGTAGCTGATGATAATGTAGGTAATACTATAATATATTGGTTATAAAGAGGGATAATAGTTCAACGGTAGATCACTTACTTTTTTTGGAGAAAGTTCCAAATTCAATGACTGCTATCTTCAGATGGCTGCTTGATATTCTGGACAGTAGTCAATACTGTAGCCTTACTCTCTAATGATAGAATCAGCTCAACACTCAATATAATTTGCTGTCTGGCTAGGCTGCTAATAGAAAAGTTTGTAAATGGAGAACAAGGCATGATCTTCTACCCAGATCTTGAACAACATATTGAGTACAGCACTGGTTCTCAACTGGTGAGACTACTGGTAGAAATAGTCTAGATGGGACGTGTAGTAAGGCAGTAGAACTTTGCCCATAAAATACTACAATAGCCAAATGCCTGTAAACATATACATCATTTTGGGAAAAAGTGGATTTTTGTTCTTTTAAAGGTGGGTCACCATTTTTTTTCCCAGAGAGTGATAAGTGGAGATATAAATGGTTGAGAAATGCTCTACTAGAGTTCAGAAAATAGAACCTGGGATCTTTTCAACACATAGCATCGGCTCTGTTTGGATTATCTTTCTTCTGTGCACTGCACTCCCCTCTCAGAGTAAAACATGGGAAAGGGGCAAAGCAAAAACAAAAGAAAAAATCTGCCTAACTCCAATATATCCCCACCTTCACCCCAATGTGAGCAGTTCATGAAAAAGGAAGATAGAAGCATTTTTTTTCAGGGTCTCTTGACTAAATATGATGACTGAAGTACAGGGAAAAATAAAGAAAAATGTGTGCAACACAGAATATCTGTTCCTTAGCTTTAATCTGGGTTCCACTATTCAGTGCAATATGAAAAGTTGTGAAAGTTAAGTTTTTTGTATGTGTGTGTGCCTTTGAGTCAATCCTGTCCATGCAGTTTTCTTGGCAACGTTTTTTGGAAGTGGTTTGCCATTAAATAATCCAGCTGGCTTCATGCTTAAGATAGGACTAGAACTCACAGTCTCCTGGTTTTTAGCCCAGTGCCTTTAACAACTACACCAAACTGGCTCTGAAAAGTTAATTAGCAGGTCCCATTATTATTGCCATCATTGTTAGATTTCTATCATGTCTTTTTCTCCAGGCCCTCGAGACAGCTTATATAGGGGACTTCCTTCATTTTGTCCCCCAACCACAGATTTGCAGGGAAGTCTGGGTTGGTTTCTCACAAATGTGACTCTTGGGCAGCCAACAGCATGTTCAAACATTTTTTTAAAAAACAATATTAGCAAAGAATGAAAAACCAACAATAGTCACTGATGATAAACCCAACAGAACAATGGACAGGAGACCTCTCAATGGGCTGAGAGAAAGTGATTGACCCAAAGTTACCCAGTGAATTTCTATGATTGAAGATGGACTGGAATTTGGGTCTCCCCAGTCCATATCCAGTATGTTAAGTATTACACCACTTGGGCTCTTCATTATTTCCACACTACTGCAGAATTGGAGGTGTTTCTGATTGGATTACTGAGTTAAAATATTACTAAATTACTAAATTATCTCAAATATTAAAAATACTAGAGATGATTAAATGCAACAATAAGACAGGAAAAACTGGGTATTTGTGGCATATGTATGCACAACCACACATACATGCACATACATGCACACTCATAGATATACATATACTGTAGATACAAATATACATACCCCAATCCTAATGTGATGCAGATAGGTGAAAATAACAAACTGTAAGAATTGCTAGCAGGAGGGAAATGTCTTCATTTAATCCCTTGCAAGGCTGATCTGTGGGCAGGATCTTCTAGCCCCCTGCCTCATTTCACTTGGTGCAGATACATGGAGGTGGCCTATGAAGATGATCACAGCAACTACATGGGGGGAGGGGGAGTCTCCATTGTCCCAAGGCATTCAAAGCTTTAGAATTCATCTTGGAACTGGAGCGGCAGATGATGTAGCTGGCAAAGCTGTGGCTTCATGCCATCGTATGGAATGGTCTTAGCTAAGGACCTTTCCTTTTCCTTTGAAACAGCCCACTGGCATCAAATACCTTAAGAAAAGCAGTAGGCAACCAGATGCCTTCCAGATGTTAGAGTCGTCGACTCTTACCGGTCCCATCTGGCATTATTATTGGAAAGGGATTGTGGAAATTGGGCCCAAATCTCTAGAAGAAAATAAATAGCCTACCCTCTGCTAAGCCTGTTTGAAAGAATTGGGATAGATGGCTTTGCTCATTAATGATCCATTGTGCAACACAATGGTGGAGGTGAAAAGCCATCTATGCATTGTGATAAAGAAATAAAATTTCACTTACAAAAAATCCTAGCAATATAAGATAAGGGCTTTGGCTTTGTTCTCTTCATTTTAGCAGCCCAGAATTACCATTCACAATTATCTAAATAGGTGATGTGTTTGACTGACAGGTGCTCCTCAAAGGGGAACAGCAGGATCCCTATAAAGACCATGACAAACTATCCCATATTATTATCGTTGATGTTGTTGTTGTAGCTGAATATCTGAAGATCAGAGATTGACTGAATATTTAGGCAGGAAAATCTTGAATCAATGGTTTACCTTTGTTTCGGTTTCTTGTCCCACATCACCTAAACTTTGGTTAAAATGATCTGAAGCTACTTCTGAAAATCAGAATTTCTCCCTCCATCCGGCAATTGCAAATTTCCTGGCTTTGTTACTGAAACTAAATGATTGCATTAGAAATCCCCCCACTTTTCTTAATACATAAAAAATTAATTAATTGAAAATCCAACATTTCCAGAACCTCAGTGGTCAGTTTCTGCCATTCACCGATGCCTTTTTCCTTCCTTTGCATTATTGATTCAGGTCTGGATCAACTTTTTTGCATGGTGACTTTGCCTTCAACAGAGGAGGCATCATAGTTTTGCCCTGCAGTATTTTCAACCTGCTTGCAGTAAAAATATCCCCCACTTAAAGTACCTATCCATGCTGTAGGTCCAGAATTGTACTTGGCACAGAAGACACCTAACAGAATTGCATCTAATGCAGTGCCAATCTTGGCTTCAATAATGGTAAGGCCTGCTGATGCTCCAGAAATTAGCCAACCCAGCATGGCATATCATTATATACATTGAGAAAACACTGTCCAGGTTGGTGGCAATGCATAACCAACCTTGAATAATCTGGAAGGCAAAGCAGGGTCGGTCCTTATTAGTATTTGGATAGGGACCATTTAGGAAGATGATAGATAGCTAGATAGCTAGATAGATCTTCCAAAAAAAAAGACTGCATAGATATTTTCTTGTATGTCACCAGAAGCTAAGCTTGATTCAAAAGAGACAAAACACTTCTGAAAAACAACCTTGATGAAACTGCACATTCAATGCTGTCAAGTTGCTTTATGTGATGTTTTACCTCCACAATACTGCAGGTCTGCACTGATTCATGCTTGCATTTTTTGATGCCTTCAAGTCTGTGTTGACTCCTGGCAACTAGTTCATGCAGTTTTCTTGGCAAGATTTTTGGAAGTGGTTTGCCCTTGCCTTCTTCCTAGGGTTGGGAGAGAAGGACTGGCTCAAGGTCACCCAGCTGGGTTTGTGCCTAAGACAGGACTAGAATTAATGGTCTCCCAGTTTCTAGCCTGGTGCCTTAAGCACTACACCAAACTGGTTCAAGGTCAGGGGAATTCTGGGTTCATTTTCAAAGCTCACATCAGCAGCCAGTTCCAAAGCTGCACCTTGCATTTAACAAACTTTTTCTAACAATCTTTGCTTGAAGCAAAGGGATTGACAATATTATAATGCCCTGGGTACCCTCAAGCAATCTTGCTGTATGGTCTGGATTATCCCCTCTCCTAAAATTATTTGATGTCTACAGAAAGGGCTAACTCTTGTACCATTTCACCAGTTCTATGCGGGGCTGCAAGGAGACGTCTCTACAGATGGTTTTTGCATTCTCTTGCAAGATGATGTAAGAGAACTCTCATGGGATTGTCAGAACCCCTGCAGTCTTGTGAAAACTGGTGATTTTGTATTATTTTGGCTGCAAAATATTTACTTATTATTAGGACTGTGTAAGAGTTTACTGAGGAGGCAGCAATGCTTTGCATGAAGCATGATTTCAAAGCTGTTTTTACAAGCTGTGGGCTGCAACGTTCAAAGCTGCCTTGTTGCATTGCTTCGTGCTGCTTCTGAAGCCTAGGGCTTCCCGTATGTAGAAATCTCTTGCAACACTTCCAATAAGTGACTAGAGCTGCGAAAAGAGTCAGAGGAGACCCTGTGCAGATACCTACTCAGTGTTGCTTTAAGTTTCATTTAATTTAAATGGTTTAATTGGGCAGGCAGAATTGCAGATTTCTTTTTGGGGTGGGATAATGTCTTGTTTTATAGGTTTCATAATTCTAAGTCTTTCTAGCAAGGAAGTAGCTGTTCTGGGGCAAAAGAAGATAATGGGCAAAAGACAGAGGAAGCCAGTGGATTATTAGAAGTACAGTCAATATCCATAGCCATGTTGTGTCACGTTTCTTAAGGCAGGGTCGTGTCCAGGGTAGAGTCAATGGTCCAAAGATTTGAGACACACGGTGGAATCATTGTGGATGCTCAAAGTGCACTTGGCCAGGTTTTCGTTGCATATCATAATAAGAACAAGGCAGTGAACTTGCTTCAAGCTGCCAGGGAAGATGCCTCCACCTGATATGGGACATTTTTCTTCTGCCTGTTCTTAGCTACAGCCCCTCACTGCTTCTCTGCAGTTGCAGCCTGATTTGTCTTCACTCCCTAGGACTGTGTGGAGGAAAAATGGGCTCTAACCACACCTTGTCTCCAGGTATTTTCACTTCTGCAAACAGTTCACTGCTAGGCCTTTCCTGATAGGTGGCTAGGATTCCTGTCTCCCATGAGTTCTGATACATCCTGAAGAGATACCAACTGCTCCTCTTCAGCAGAAGACTCTTGAGAGGCAGTCCAGACAGACAGACAGATATCCTGGCACTCCCATGGCTTTAGACCTTCCTGTGATCCCTCACCCATTTCTTCTGAAGTTATCCATACATGTCCAACTGAATTGTAAATGAATCTTCCACGTGTCCTCAAATGTTCCTAAAATCCTCCCCACCATCAACTTGGTTAGAATAAGACTCCCCTTCCCACCAAAAAAGAGGGCATGTTGGTCAGCAGGCAAATCTTTGCCCACTGAGTTCTTATTTTCCAGAGCGTCAAGTTGCCTTGAGGGTGTGCAATAATCTTTGATTGTGGAAGAGTCAGGTTTTCAGCATATGTTCACAAACACATGTAGAAGTGCACAAATCAGACTGTTAAAGAGAGGGGGAGAGAGATGATAATGCTTCTTCCATGTCTTAAACAAAGATTTTACTTCCAATAGGCTGCCAGAAGTACATTATGTTCTGTGTGTGTTTTCAAGGAGAAACCAGCTTGATACATATCCAACTGGTGTGCTGGAATGCAGTTATTATAAGGTTGTTTTGCTGGCTCTAATTTGGCATAGAAAAGCTTAAATTTGAAACGGGGGAGGGAGGAAGGAAACATCAAGATGTGTTTATTAAGATGCCTAATTCCATGCATTCATTACCTTATTTATTATGATGTTGATGATGATGATGGCTCAGGTCATCCCTCATCGCTCCTCATTTCCTTCCTCTGCACTCTGAGATACTGTAGATGCAAACACACCAATGCGCTGAAGGAATTTTAAAACACAGCAAACTGCTGGTAGGCTACAGAATTGGGTGTGAAGACAAAGACAGCAAGGAAAGACAGGACAAGAAACAACTGTCTTAAATTACAAGGAATATTTATTTATTTATTTATTTATTTATTTATTTATTTATTTATATTTCAAATTAAGTCACTGCCCATTTTGCTCAAAAAGCAACTCTGGGCAGTTTACAATAAAATAAGAATAAATACTGATTAAAATACAATAAAACAATGCTCATAGATAATGTCTTCCAAGGCGCTGATGGTAAATGAAGGTTATTAATCTACAACAGCGTCTTCAGGGTGCCAGCCAACCCCAAGTTTGGTTACTCCTCCTCATGCCCCATGCGAGTTGGCAGAACCAGGTCTTCACCCCTTTCTAGAAGATCGGGAGAGTGGGGGCTCACCTCACTTCTGGGGGGAGAGTGTTCCATAGGGTGGGGGCAAAAGCAGAGAAGGGTCTCCTCCTGGGCCCCACCAGTTGACATTTTTTCATAGATGGCATCCATAACATACCTTCTATTTCAGTTGGACGTCAGGAAAAAAACATTATAACGTTAAAAGCTGTTCACCAGTGAAACAGACTTCCTCAGGATGTGGACTCTCTTTCACTGGAAGTGTTTAAACAGAGGAGATCAGACTCTAAGTAAAGATTAGCACTAGATTTCATGCAGTGCCTTACAGTACGAAGGTTGTTAAGGCTTATATCAGAGATCCAGGCATTATAACCCAAATAACCATGTGTTCCTGGGTTCCTAGTATACAGTGTAATACTAATCAATATAACATAATAAAAAGATCTGTCCAAGATCTCCAAGAATCTAGGTATAAGCCAGTAACTAGTGTTCAGTCATGGTTTGGGCTAATGACTGGGTACAGATAAGCTTGCTAGAATTTCCTCTGTGTTCATGCTGTCATCTGTGTTTGGCAGCTGTGCTGATTTATTTTTTGCTCCAACTTGATGGCCTGTAACCAATCACATAATCAAAAATCAGCTGTGGTGTAACCCATACCAGAAAAGGTGGCTGTCGTTTGCAACAACGAAGCTCTGAAAAGCTTTCGTATTGGCAGGATCTCTTGCCTTCTCCTGCTTCCCAGGTCCCACGATTCAGCTGAAGTTGCATCCTATTCCCAGGTCTTCAAAGGGGAAAGGTAGCTTGCAGGCTGCAGATGTCCCCCTTCTCAGCAAACTGCCTTGGATTTTTTTTTTCCTTGAACAAATGCACCTCAGCACATTTTAAAACACAGCTGGGATTCACCTGTGATGTTTTGTCTCTACAGATTCTTTTGTGCCCACAGTAGCCCAGTGGTTAAGGTGCTGGTCTAGAAAGCAGGAAACTCTAAATTTTAGTCCTTCTTTAGGCATGAAAGCCAGCCAGGTGACTTTGGGCCAGTCACTCTCTCTCAGCCCAACCCACCTTACAAGGCTGTTCTTGTGGGGAAAATAGAAGGTGGGAGCATTAGGTATGTATGGGTCCCATCTACAAAGGAGTATATTTCTGGTGGGACCCAGGAAGAGAGCCTTTTCTGCCATGGCACCTGCTCTGTGGAACATTATTCCCTGGAAATCGGATTGGCCCTGACCCTCCCAGCCTTTAAGAAGGCGCTGAAGATGTGGCTCTGCCACTGTGCCTGGATGTCTGGCAATGGTGAGGGAGCTCGTACAATGGCTGTGTTGAGCTGATGTAGGATAATTCTGCCACCGATCATGATTTCTGTTTTAAATTGATTATGGATGGTTTTTATATATTTGTATATTGGTTTTTAACTTGTTTGTATTGGATTGTTTTTTACCTATTGTGAACTGCCCAGAGTCTCTTAGATGAGATGGGTGGCCATACAGATCAAATAAATAATAACAATAACAATAAATCAGAAAGACAAAAAAGTCTGGATAGTGGATATTGCAATACCTGGAGACAGCAGAAGAGAAGAGAAAGAACTGGAGAAAATCACAAAAGACAAAGACCTGCGAATAGAAGTAGAATGACTGTGGCAAAAGAAAGCAAAGATAGTACCAAGAGTAATAGGTGCCTTGGGTGCAATCCCAAAACATCTGGAGCACCACTTGAAGACCATCAGCATTGACAAAATCACCATCAGTCAATTGCAAAAGGCAGCTTTACTTGGAACAGCTTCCATCCTGCAATGATACCTTTAACACCACCGAACAACAACATCTGCCTATCCCGGGTCCTTCAGAAGGACATGATAGGTGGATAAAAATGCCAAACCCAGTCTAAACATCTGGCTGACTATGCAACCAACAATAATATATGCTGCCTTAAGTTGACAAAAAATAAAGGCAAGATAAATTAAAGTGTTCTGTTTCCTATTTCTCTTCAGGAAAGGTCTAGCCAGGGTGCCAAGTTTCCAAGATACTTACTCCCACCCCAGTCCCCATGATTCCCTTGTGGACAGAGTCATGCTAGCAATTTCTGTGTTTGATTTTTTGTGCAGAGTGATGGTACTGAGGCTTTGATTGCTCCAGGACCTTCTCTTCCCCTTATCCTACCTCTTAGGCATCCTCCAGCATCCGGTGCCTTGAGTTTCTCTGAATCTGAATTTATCTGTTTGTTTATTTGGAGTATTTCTATGTCTGTGTTTTCTTTATTGAGAGAATTAGGAGGCTGTCCATTCCTTTAATGGCTCAGGACAGCTTACAGAAATTTATTGCATTTATTTGTTAGCTGTATATTCCACCAATACAAACCTCAAAGCATTATTAAAAACATAAAACAGCACATTTTAAAACAATTAAAATGTTAACACAGATAAAACAGTTGAAACAATTAAAGGCATGGGTAAACAAATATGTTTTGAACCCCATTCTAAACTGCAATCAAATGAGGTCTTCAATGGCTATTTGCTCTACCATATGGATGCACCATAGAGATAGCAGATCTCTGATATATCTGCAGTAGGACCTTCAAAGTTGTCTAATTAATCATCTTGGAGAAGTAGGACAGCCTGTAAATAGATCAGTTCTAAGCTGTATAAAGTTTATGCCCCAGAATGAACTCCTTACACAGATGTCAGAAGGCAAGTAGCAACCAGTGAAATTATTTCAACATCTGGGTTGTCTGGACCTTCCAGAGACACTACTCAACTTTCATGCTGCCACATTTTGGACCGACTGCAATTTCCCACTATCTTCAAGGCCACCCCATGAACAGTATATTACAGTAATTCATACTTGAGATGACTAGACATGAGTAACCAAAGCAGATCTCCCTAGTCCAGGTAGATCCATGGTGACTTTATCAGCTGAAAGCAGTAAAAGGCCTTGCCATTGACATTATGTAGCTACCCAGGGTGGTGTTTGCAAACCTGATCTTTAAAGGATAGTGCAATCCAGTCCAGAAGAGGCATTTCCCCAAAATCCTGAAATCTGACTCCCAGAATTGGTAACAATTCCATATTGTACATGCTGAGGTTCAGTTTCTTTTCCCACATACATTTCAAATATAACCACATGCTTCTACAGTCACTGCATCATTATACTTCACTGTTTTGGCACTTGTGGCCAACTGGTAGCAATAGGTTCTAGCATTCAAAGACAATAGGCAAAGAAATGTCATTAAGTAGAGGTTAAAAGAATTACAAAGGGAAAAAGAAGAAACTATACAAGGTTACATCTCTTTAGTTTTTCAGGAAACCCTAAAATGACAGCAGGTGGACCCCAGCTGGCTGATGCATAGCCCCTTCCCTGGTCTTCAAGTTTACAACAAGGTTCATAATGTCTGGTGTTTCTTGTAATTTTTGTATATTTTTTCAGAGCATGGAGGATGTTAATAGCAAAGCACCAGATAAGGTTTGAGGGCACATCTAATCAGTGACTTGATCGCAGCCCAGACAGTTGATTGACTGCCAAAGTTAACTTAATTAGAGCATCATTCTTAGTGTACTGTTACTTATCCTCCCCTCTCCACGTGTTGGACTGGAGGGTACATGTTGTCCTCTTTATCTTAATTGTTACAGACTATAATACTGATAGGAAGCTCAACAGTGAAAGTAATTATAAGATATCATCTGTGAAGCTTGTTAGGTAGCCCTTTCTAAGCATGGGTGTAAAGAATTTTTCTTATGTATGCAGAGAGAAAGAAAAGTAGATCACACTACTATGCCTCCTCACCATTTCTCATGCTCATTCCTTTTTTTATTGATGGATAATGTGCTGGCAAGTTGGTATCGACTCTTAGTGACCACATAGATCTTTCCCCAACCTGGTGCTTCAAATCTTCTAATGGTGCACCCATTACCACCGTAACAGAGTCCATCCACCTTGCTGCTTATCACCCTCTTCTCTTTCCTTCCACTCTAGCTAGGTGTTTGCATAATATGTTCAAAATATTATAATTTGAGCCTGGTCATTTGTCCTTCAAGTGAGAACTCTAGATTGATTTTGTTGTATGATCAATTTGTTTCTGTTCTTAGCTATCCATGATATTTTCAGGAGTCTTCTCCAACACCAAAGTATAAAAGCATCAATACTCTTTCTATCCTGCTTGTACAAAGTCCAGCTTTTACTTCCATAGTGTGTCACAAGGTAAACATATGAGTCTGATCTTTGCGGACAAGTCACAGCATCTGAAGATCTTTTCCAAGGCTTTCACTGCTATTCTACTAAATGCTAGTCTGCACTGTATTTCTTCGCTGCTTGTTCCTTTACTGTTGATAGCTTCTGCCTTTAAGGATTAACTATCTACCACTTCAATACCTTCATTGTTAATTCTAATACTCACTCATTACCGTTCACAATTTTAGCCCTCTTACATGAAGGTCATGCAGGGAGTGAGGAATCTAAGAATTGTACCGAAGACATTCTGTACTGGCTTACAATGAACTCTGACGCTGAAGCATAAATTGCTCGATGTAAGATTTACCAGACTTACCATCCCATTTGGCCAGTTGAAACCTTCAGTTTTGAGGATTTTCCTTTGGCCCTGTGGGGAAAGGTAGGCATTGACTTGCTTATCCTACATGATAAAGATTATGTTATTATACTGGATTTCTTTTCAAATATCTAGAAATAGCTCAACTTGTTACTGCAAACAACTATTAAATCAAAACTGTGATTGCTAGACATGGCATACTACAAGTTCTCATAATAGTTAACAGAAACCATTTGCAGGCATTACATTTAAGAATTTTGCCCCAGCACATCACCAGGCTTGAGAAAAATACTCCCCAGAACTGCCTAGAATCCAGTAAGATCCATTAGTCTTTGAATATGGTCCAATTTAATCTGGTCCCTGCCTTCTACAGAGGCGAATATGTTGCAACAGTCCAAACCTCACCACATAGTGGTCTGTCCATTGCAAGATATCACTTCTCAGACCCCTGAATAAAGGCCAGTTCCTTCTAGCACAAAAGAAGATTAAAGGTATTACCTGCTTCATTGTGGTTTCTGAAGCAATCTGTACAAAGCCTATGAAAATCATGGAGGCTACGAAATCCTGTGTTGCACCTGCTTAAGCAGTCGCAGCATGAATGTTGAACTTTCTCCAAACCCAAAGCCTGCAGAATCCATTCTAAGCAATGTCTGTAGGCATTGTTCAAAACCTATTCTCTTTTTCTCTTATTTCAGACATGGATGATAATCAAGATTAGAGTATTAAGAAATGCCCCTGGCAAATAGAAGGGGTAGAAATGGAAGCAGTAACAGACTTCATTTATTTGGGCTCCAAGATCACCGCAGATGGAGACTGCAGCCATGAAATTAAAAGACGCTTGCTCCTTGGGAGGAAAGCTATGGCAAACCTAGATAGCATATTAAAAAGCAGAGACGTCACCTTGCTGACAAAGATCCGCATAGTCAAAGCTATGGTTTTTCCAGTAGTAATGTATGGCTGTGAGAGCTGGACCATAAAGAAGGCTGAACGCCGAAGAATTGATGCCTTTGAACTGTGGTGCTGGAGAAGACTCTTAAGAGTCCCCTGGACTGCTAGGAGGTCAAACCAGTCAATCTTAAAGGAAATCAACTCTGATTGCTCATTGGAAGGATTGATAATGAAGCTCAAGCTCAGATACTTTGGTCATCTAATGCGAAGAAAGGACTCTTTGGAAAAGACCCTGATGCTGGGAAAGATGGAAGGCAAAAGGAGAAGAGGACGGCAGAGGATGAGATGGCTAGATAGCATCACTGAAGCAATGAGCATGAAATTGAGCAAACTCAGGGAGGCAGTGAAAGATAGGAAGGCCTGGCGCAATATGGTTCATGGGGTCACGAAGAGTCGGACACGACTTAACGACTAAACAACAAATTAAGAAATGCATTTTGACTATTCTCAGGAGGATTTTCCAGGCAGGAGGAATGATGGCTTGGGAAGGCATCTCCTCTCACTTCCTTTTCCTCATCCATTCATTCTAGACTGGGGCTTTTAACCATAGTGCTAGCAAAGCCAATAGCAATAATTTAATTAATTTAATTTAATTCTCAGAGTTATGAGTTTGTAGAAGTGAAGGCAATTGCAGGAGCAGCTTCATAATGGGATTTCATTGGATCCCAGTGAATGGGATGGGTAAAAAATTACAATTTTATTTTCACAAACCCCTAACTGAAATTTTGCTTTTCGTTCCTGAATGAATGTAGGCAACAAAGTCATTTATGGCCTCTAGACTCCAAAACTATGTGTTAAGTTGAACAAATCTCACAATCTAAAATTAGTTGAATTATTGTTTTCATTTTGATAGTTGGATTTAAGTACCATTGGTTTTTATAGATTTTGTATTACAATCTATATCTATGCATTTTATGCATTTAAATACATTCTTCTGGAAAAGAGTCTGTAGATTTCACCATAGAAGTCCATTGATTTCACCACACTCTCAAAGAGATCCATGCAAAAAAATTAAAAACTCCTTTTCTAGACCAAACACACAATATAAACTAAAAATGCAAAGAGGATGCTAGCAACTGATAACTATTTTGGCATGGCTGATAATTGGTGAGGGTTTTTTCCCCTCCAGGATCTGCAGAAGTTTGGCAGGATAGGGTACAAGTAGTCCTTGCTTACCGACTGCCTTGGGCAGTGACTGTTCAAAGTTACAATGGTGCTAAAAAAATAACTTTGCAACTAATCCTTGCATTTACAACTGTCACAGCATCTCATGGTCACGTGATTGCCATTCATGTGCTTCGCAACTGGTTTGGGACAAGCAGAGTTCATAGAGAAGGCAGAAGTAAGATTGTAAGTCACAGTCATGAGATGTTTCGCTTAGTGACTGCACTTTGCTTAATGACTGAAGGGGAAGTGAGGTTGTAAGCTCATCAGAGTCATGTGATTTTCCACTTAGGGACCATGGTGCTCAGTGACTGAATTGCCGGTCCCAATTGTGGTTGCTAAGCGAGGACTACCTGTAGTGGGGAATGTTTTTGCCCTCTTCTATCGGACAGCTGGAAACAGAGCACTGACTGGCTTAGGGGGCTCCATTCCTGTTCTTAAGCTTATGAGGCTGGTAGGAGTGAAGTCAACTGTAGAATCAACTTCCAAATGGTAGGGAGATATAGGGAAGTATAAACAGCTTAGAGCAAAGTAGCTTTACACATAGCAAATGCACTTAATGTAAACATAAATAAAGGCCAAAAAAGTGCTGATTCCCAATATATATTTTTATTCAAATTGAAAGGTACAAATAAATCAATTCAGTACCAAAAATTTAATTACAGGGCACACAGCGGTAACAAGGCATTTGGAAAACAAAGATACTTAAAAACTGATTTTTATTAAGATCAGCAATACTTGCCTGCACGTTAAAGAATATAACTTTGGTTGTGGCTTAGTTTTTCTACTTAGGAAAAACTTAAGCTTTCTTTGTTGAGCTATTGAGTGTTGAAATAATATGCCATGGGAACCTTCCAAGAGAAAACTCTCTAATACTAATTTACATGAGCCTGCATAATTTCTTGCACTCGTGATTAATAGCGATTTGTCTTCATTTTTTTGACAATTTCACAAAACACAGAATATTAAAGTGTCATATAAAAAGCAAAAGAAGGAAAATGGCTGTGTATAAGAGAGTGCTTCTGCCTACTTTCTTATGCAGGAGCAAGAGTTGGCTATGTCAGGAGAAACCTCAAAGTAAGTTAAAAGTAAAAGCATGAGATAGTAAAGAACTATGTGAGGTGAAGCAGGAAGATAGGGCTAAGAAGGAACTCGTAATGAATGAATGTGGACTGAATACAAAAGTGAGTATCTAGTAGGAAACAAGAATGGATTGGACATAGGAAGACTGATTGAGGATAAATCACTGGATGGATGGATGGATGGATGGATGGATGGATGGATGGATATAGATTTTATACCCTACCATAATACACTGATTCTTGGATACAAAAGAAATGTAGGACAGAAGAGTGAATGGGATGAGAAGGGGGACACCAAGACAATAATTGCTGGATGGAGTTGATGAGATCTTCAAAAAGAGAGATGAAAAGTATGAAAAAGAGATGGCAATCTGTATGGTCATGGTGGACACAGGGATGGTTTGCAAGAGCAGAAAGGAGGTATAGTGAATAGTTTTGGTATAATCTAATTTTAGCTATGTTTCTTATTAATTTCTTTGCCTTAGTATTTTTTATTCTCTTCCTGTGTAACATTCACCCTAAAAGGAAGAGCATGATAGATATATTTGTATGTGAAACATCACATATTTAGCATTATAATGCAAATGATTATACAGCTCTTGACCTTTTTTGGACACGGGGCACCCCAATTATGATATATAAAAAGAGATTCATACAAGTTATAAAGATGGCATAAAATTCATCCAGATGTTAAAACTTCATGCAAATGAAGCCATTTTCAAATGCTATCCTGTTGACATTGCTAGATGGCATCCAGTTTGGTCTCCCTGAATTAAATAAACATATTTTAAATTAAAAACAGTCAAAATCTTATGAGATCATGGCATGCTTGCCTGAGTTGTCAGAAGCTATCAGGTGAGAATGCCAAATTCATCTTGAAGGTGAGAGGGCTGACATCCCACAAGATTGGAGAATTTAAAATTATGAGGAGGGGAGAGGCTACCTTAGCTAATGCGGTCTGGGGCAGAATCCAAAATGGGTAGGGTTGTAGGTGTGACTCCTCTATGTATAGTGGGATAGAGGGTAGAGAGAGTTCATAAATCTTTTTCCCTGCATCTTATACAAAGTATTACCAATTTTCCAGGATGAAGGAAATGATACTATAGCCAGAAAGTTGTAGGGTGGATTTTTGTATTTAACAACTAAGTTGGAAATAGAAATACAGAGCTGGAAGAGGCCTTTTAAGAGCTGAAATGAGAAACCAGGAACTCTGCATGTGGCCCCAAAGCTTAAAATTTCCTATCCCTGCATTAAATATTACTCTAGCTCAGTGTTTCTCAACCTTGGTGACTTTAAGCTATGTAGACTTCAACTCCCAGAATTCCCCAGTCTACTGGCTGGGGAATTCTGGGAGTTGAAGTCCACGTATCTTAAAGTCTCCAAGGTTGAGGACCACTGTGCTATTTCAGAGCCACCAAAAAAAAAAAAAAGGCATCTAGGCTGAAGGCCAATGGTGGGCAGGGCTGAAGCCAGGATGGGTGGGACCAGAGCCAAATTTAAGACAGATTACCCATTCTCTCTGGCTTCTTTTTAATTCTGACATCTCTCTCTCTCTGTCTCATTCTCTCTCTCAAGCTGTAGAAAAGGACAGATGGCTCTTACCAGAGGTTTGAATTGATTTGTTGCAGTGGGCTCTTGATATTAGGCCAACAGCTGTAGGAAAACTATCTCAAAGACTGCAAGTTACCCATCCCGTAGCTGGGCTAATATTTAAAACTCCCTTCCAATAATAAAGAATGTATAGCCTTATTTGTACATCACTTGTCCCCCTAGTATGGGGAATTTACATGGTTTCCTTTCACTGTTTGGAAGCTTCCCTGCTCTATCTATGAACTGGATGTCTTTCTCCTTGAACCTTAAAAGACATTGGCTTATAGTTTGAAGCATCTCCAGAGCCAGTTCTGACTCTACATGTATTTATTGTTGCATTTATATCCTAACTTTTCTGTGGACAGTTCAGTGAGGTTGATTGATTGATTGATTGATTGATTGATTTAAAATATTTATATAGCTGCCCATCTTGTACCAAACTCTAGGCGACTCACAACCAAAAGATAAAACAACATCTATGTACAATAAAAAAGAATATTAAAATCACAAGTATTAAAACCCAAAACAAAACAAAACTTGGCACCATAGCTACCCTTTCACATGCAGCCCACAAAAAGTTCATCCCATCAGTCTCACCCTATCCCAGGTCTTAAGTGTGTTTCAGAATGTTAAAAGGGTGGGACCCTGCTGAACTTCAGGGGGAAGGATGTTCTGTAGGGCAGGGACTGCCATGGAAAAGTCATGCTTCCTAGGTCCCATAAGATGGCAGTATTTAAAGGAGGAACTAGGAGCATTCCACCCTGTCCAATCTGGTAGGATGGGCAGATGTCCTTAGGGAGAGGTAGTCCCACAGATAACCTGGGCCCGTGCCATACAGGGCTTTAAAGGTAATAACCAGCACCTTGAATTGCACCTGGAAGGAAACTGGGAGCCAGTGCAGCTCGTGCAATAGGGTTGTAATGTGGATAAACCTAGGGGCACCCAACACTGCACATGCCCCCACAATTCTGGACCAGTTGTAACTTCTGGGTGGTCTTCAAGGGCAGCCCCATATACAGCATGTTGCAATAATCCAAATGGGAAGTGAGCAAGGAATGAGTGACCATACATGGGAGTCTCTCTCCATTTTAGTATCACAACTGTTTCATGAGGTTGGGCTGAGACTGTTGGGCTGAGACAGACAGGCTCCAATCTTCCAGGGAGCTCCACGGTCAAGTAGGAAAAATCAGAAAATTCTAACTCTTTAATTTTCCATCTAGTAATAGATGATTTTTTTGCAGATTACATCCAATAGTAGTCTAAAGTACTTGCAGGTAAATGATGGAGACATATACCTCTCTTGCCACTGTTCTCCTGTGGGAGAAATTGAATCCTCAAGACTAATAGACCTTGATAGATGCTTCCTCCATGAAATCCCCTTTAAAGCCATCCAAGTTGGTGGTCATCACCATGTCTTCTGTTAATGAATTCCTCAGATGATTCATGTACTTTGTTCATGAAGGTAGAAGAATTTGATATAAAATCAGAATAATAAGTAAGGTCTCATGTGTGTGGATAATAGATTCTGCAGAGTTTTAGATGGTTCTCATAGGGACCAAAAGTAGAAGTCTGCCCATTATTCTTAAATATGCCATCTTTCCCAAAAAAAGATGTTTCTCTTGTTACAAAAAAGTGAAAACTCCTCTTGATGCATTACAACAAAAAGCTGAGATAGTAACATATTGATCTGGTTCACCCATTTTGCTAAGCCATATTATGTTCTGTTTAGATTTTGTATGCATGAACTCAGCTAAGAAACCATAGTTGTGTCAACCATAGCTATATGTGATATGCAACAACCACTGAATCAGACCATTGGTCCTTTTAGCTCAGTATGGACAACCCTGACTGGCAGCAATATCCAGATTTGAAAGAGAAATTTTACCAGGTGTATTTGTTGAGAACACCTGTCACCTTTTGTGTGCAAAGCATTTGCTCAACCTCTGATCTGACTCCCAGGTACAAAGTAACTCAGTCCTTAACATTCCACAATTTATACTGAGATGCAAGCTTTATACCTGACCATTGATCCATCTCCATGTTTCTTCCCCAAACGCTCCCAGTAGTGATCCGAACTTCCAGATAGGACAATTCTCCAAACATTTCTGTAGATACTAGGAAATGAACTTTTTTCATTCAAAACAGAGGCTTTACCACTGAGGATTAAAGATAGGGTGAGCAATTTACCATCCATAAGCCATAAGCATCTTCCCAGTAAAAATACTACTACTGCTACTACCACTATTACTACTACGACTATTATTTAAATGTTCTGTGAAGACGTGATTCGGTTCCCAGTCCTGAGGTTAGGGGGTGTGGGGGTGATTTTTTCTCACTGGTATTATATGGTTTTGTCCGGACATTCATGTTTCGCTTTTTAAATATGTATTCGTTTATAGGGGAAGGCTGCTCAGAGTCTTTTTGGAGTTGGGCAAGCTCAAAATTTAATAGTAAAAATACATCCATACTTACATAATTACACACATGGTACAAATAAAAATAAATAAATAGCAATACAAAAATTCCACCCAATAGAATTAGTTCACAATTTAACAGCCAAACAAGTAATCAAGTATTAACAACTAAACCAAACACAACAAGAGCACATATTTAAAACAATACCCTGCAATAATATTGAGGGCCTAGAAGTCCATAATTAAAATAAATCAGGTATTAACCTAGGAGAGTACTAGGATGAATGAGAGAAGAGTGGGATAACCAGGCACTACGCTGACCTGCTGGTCAAATAAAATGTCTTAAAATCCTCATTTTCACAGAGACATAGGGAAGGAAGGAGTTGATTCCAGAGTTGTGGGAATCTGGAGACCACAACCTTAGAACAAGGAACAGAAAATCTTACTTAGGAGGGACGTAAGGAGCAAACAGGATTGAAATATGGGCAGATAGATAGTGGGGGAGGATGGCGGGTGAACTAGTGGGCTCTCAACACAATTTGAGCCAGACCACGTTTAAACTAGTTCTGACTCAAACAGGGAGCCAAGGAGGAGTACTGTGGGGAAATGAGATATGAAAACAGCATGGAAGGTCCAGAGCAGCCTAAATGAGTTAAGGTCAGGGGATGGAATGAGGTATTTTGAACACCTGCTTGGAGACAACTGCAATAAGGTGAGCATGAAATTACAGCTGTTGCACCAATAAAGCTGCAGTCTCCTGTGTCTGGACCCTAAGAATATTCAGCAAATGAAAATTAGTGATCCTTGCTATAAGCTCACAAAGTCCTCTGATCATCAATCCCAACTCTGGGGTTGTAAGTAGAGGAAGCTGGGATGATCTGGGAATCCCAGAGACAAATAGGGGGCAAGCACAATAGAGGAAAGACAATCAGCCAAAACAGGATGACCACCATTTTTTGGTCAGGTGGTCTGGCCATTGCCTAAAATTGATTTTTTCTAAGCACAGTTGTCTCAGAGTCTCTTTAGCAAGATTTATTGAAAAGAATGGGAGGGATTTACAAAAATTCCAGCAACTGAACATGTCCCATTTAGAACCAATATATTCCTCTATATTAGGATGGAGACTTTTTTGATTATCTAATAGCCTTCCTGTGATCTGAAGGGGAGGCAGGTTTTTTCTTCTAATAATAAGAAGCTTGCTCCTGGCTGTTTACAAAGCGGTCTTCTGGACCTTTATCCATCAAGGAACCCATTCTTACATCCATATCCAAACTAAAACAATGGGAAGACATCCAAGATGAAATATTAATATGACATTCTATTGCATTGACCATACACCATCAAAGGTGATAACAGACTGACCTGAGTATCATCAGCAATAATAATGTTTTTAAAAGCCCTGATTAGGATTTTCAAGGACAGAGTATAAAACAGGATTTTGAGAGATGCTCATTAAAAGGAAAAAAATCCTGATGAAAATGCTGTATTACAAAATAATGTATAGACAAAAATATTTTGAACCAAGCATGTGTGCTGGCATTGAGGCCCAGAGCGGAGAGACTAGGCAGCAATATCTCAGGGTCAGATGTGTCAAACGCTGCCACCAGGTCCAACATGACTAGTGCTGATGTAATGCATTGAGACTGGGCACCAAAATATCATTCCAAAGTCAAGGAAGTACCATCACAGTTGGATGGCCTGCCCAAAATCCTGATTGATATGGGTCAAGTAGACTGTTAGAAGACAAAGTATCTGTTGGGAGAGGGGAACTCTCTCAAGGATTTTAAATAAGAGGAAGCAGAGAGACATATCAGTGACTTGATCACAAAGAAGAATCCAAGCAGGGGTCCTTCAACAAAAGATGAGGAACAGCATGCTTACAAGAGTCTGGAAAACTGTGGTTAAAAACAGTTCACTAAGTGAGTAATATAGAACACAAAAAGGGATAGAAGACTTGGATAGAGAGATAGGGATCAGCAGGGGAAGTAGTTTAAGTAATAATAGTACTATAAGGAATATAAGGACAGCCCTCCATAATTTGTCAAACTTGTCTTGCAAAAGAGGAATAAATTAAAATGCAGAGGGAGTAGAAGATAAAAAAGATAGTGGAGGATTGCTCCTGGAAGGGAAGGAAAAAAAAAAAAAGTATTTGCCAGTTGATCTGTGCAAAATTCTTCCAAACCCTCTTCTGAGAGAGTAAAGCCAAGTGACAGCATATTCCCTTGTTCAGAATTAGATGGTAAGATGGAAAAATAGCTATTGCTTGACCTGAGAATGAATAATAGCCTGAAAGAAAACTTCCCCCTTTGGGAGGGCATATAGTTACACATCTGATGGGATGATTTTTTTTACTTGTTAATTTGAATAAGTATTGGAAGCAACTATACTAAGGTCATTGTAGGCTTAATGTTTCTAAGGAAGACAAAAGCATGACATTAAACTATAGGATCACTGTGAATCCAAAGGGGCTCAGAAGGGTTTCTTGGCTTCCATAAGATCCCCACCCAATGCTAGTCCTTCACTCTCAAAACTGTAGCATGGCATTCATCTAGTCCCTCCTCCCTGGGCAGCACTTACTATGGGAAAAAGCAGCCACTGGGTTAGGTTCTTCAGGATCCCATGCTCCTGGTCAGCTGTCCATTGGTATGGCAGCCCTCCAATCTCAAATGCAACAAATGGCCAGCTTGGCTTCCATCGTAAGTGCTAAGAAACATGTTGGCAGAGAAGACGGGGTGAAGTGAGCATCTGGTGATGGAAGGAAACAAGCTGGATGGAGATGGAATCTGATGCAAGTAGAATTAGAAGTGGTTTCCCCCCAGGCAAAGCTAAAGCAAAACCCCTGGTGACTTCAAGGACATGTCCATGTGGTTTTCTTGGCAACAATACAGAAGTTGTTTACCATTCCCTTCTTCCAATTTTTTTTTTTTTAACTTCCCAGACTAGCTTCTAGCTCTTGTCCTTCATAAGGGTCTTCCATTCAAGTACTAACCAAGTCTGACCCTGGTTATCTTTATTTTTTTAAACCTCAAACAAGGACAACAGGTTAACTAGGTTGACATTAAAACCTGCAGCTGGGCTGATTAATCCCTGCTCATCAGCTCTTTTGCCTGCATTCAGGCTTTAATTGAAATGTCACTGGAAAAAAATGTGTGCGTTGTGCTCCCATTTGACTTCAGTCTTCCTTCCCCCTCAACCCATTTGCTTTTTACCCAACTTGTTGGCAACCAAGCATCGTACTCCATACATCTGATGAGGTGGGCTCAAGCCCAAGGAAGTTCACACCGTAACAAACCCATTTGTCTTTAAGTTGTCACACAAAGTGCTGTGTTGTTTTCCTTTACTCTGGTTGCTCCCCACAAGTTGGTGAAAATGGGAGCTGCGGCGCTGGGAGTTGGTCCACTTGCTGTACTTGATGAGGCTCCTTTCCAGTAGCCATGGAAAAGATTACACATTCAGCTTGCTATACATTCTTCTTGGTGTGGCTGAACTGAGTAGGCTTGTTTTGAGAAGACATGTGTAGCAGTTTACTACTTCTGATTTTAGGGGGCAAGGATTCTCTGAGTTTTCTCCCCTAACCAGTATTTACTATTTCAATATCATGATCTGTATACTGTGATACAGATTTTGGAAAGTAGACTAAGATAAATGTGATGGAAAGAAAGCATGCTGTTATTATTGTTATTCCACTACAGGGCTAGATCTTGGACTTAATTATTGACTATAGAGGTGGATCTTAGATCTTATTGTGCTAAAGAGGGAGATCTTGGAAGCCACACTAGGAAAAAATAGGATTGAAAGAATTCCAAATGTCCATTTGATGGTGTATGGTGATGGCATTGATTTAGGCATTGGAAAGCAGATGACAAGATATGAGATAGAAAGAAATCCAAATGTTGTCGTCATCATCATCATCACCACCATCATCATCATCATCTTGTGGGCTCCCTCTCTTCCATTACCCCATTCTTGCACGCACCCAGAGTAGAGGAAAGGGGAAGGCAGATGATTCCAGGTGTGAAACCATTCCAAGAAAAAAGTTGGTGGCTGACAACTGGAGCGGAAAGGGTTACCGGGACCCCAGCGTCCGGGAACCACGCGGATCTGCCTCCTCCTCCTCCTCCTCCTCCTCCTCCTCCTCGCGTGCAGAGTTTTGACGTGGGCGAGACGGATCGGGAGGAGTTGGAGGGATTGCTGAATCGAGGCAGGGTTTGTCTCCCCCCACCCCCATCTTATCGCCTGCCAGGGAAAGACCGCGCTTGGCTGGCTGGCTGGCTGAGCCGCTGCCGGACAAAGGCGAACCCCTGATTGCGCGCCTCTCCCCCCGCTCTACAGCTGTACCTCTCTCTCTCCCTCTCTCCCTCTCTCTGCCCCCCACCCGTGACGAGCGGAGGCGGGCGGGGCCCTCGGCCATGGCCACCTGCTGCGCGGATTCGCCGCCGAGCTCCAAGCACGTCCGGGACCAGCAGGGCGCTCGAGGGGCCGCCGGACGCACCTGAACCGAACGGCCCCGCCGCCGCCGCCGCGCCGCCGCCTTCCGCCGAGCCAGCCGAGCGCCCGCACGCTTCCCCGAAGGGGCTTTATGCGGAGGTTTCTGGGACCCCCTTGGAGGCCGGCGCGGGCTCCTCTGTCTCTGCTTCGGGTGAGAGGTCGGGGAGGAGGGAGGATCCGGCCAGCAGCCCCCTAACGGCCTCGGCAGAGGAGGCGAGAAGGAAGGCGCGAGGATCTGCCGCGGAGGAGCGGCGTCCGGGGAGGCGGGAGGCAGACCTGTAGGAGCAGCAGAGCCGCCTGCCTGGAAGGTGAGCCCCGCGGGTCCGCCGCCGCCGCCGCCCCACTGCCCAGAGACCTTTCCCTCGGAAAACGGCCCGCCAGGTTCCGCGGGGCGGGCGGCGCGGGCGCAGGCCCTCTCCGACGTGCCCCAAAGGAGGCGCGGCGCCGGGAGATGCCCCCGCTTGTGGTGAGAGGAGGAGGAGGGCGGCCGGGGGGCTGTGACTTTCGGGCAAGGTGGCGGTCCGGTCCGGTCCGGTCCGGTCCGGCTCTCTCGCGGGCGCGGGCGCCGGCCACCTGCGCGGAGGACGGTTCACCTCGGCTGACCGGAGACCTGTTGGTGCCCGAAGCCGGCGGGGAGAGGGAAAGGGGGCTGCTGGAGTTGACTCGGCGCCGGCCGTGGAGGTGTGTGCTCAGCTCAGGTTTTCACCTCTTAATGTGGGGGGTTGCGTGGTGGGATGTCCCCCGAGTCTGAAGCGGCGGGAGCCCCGTTTCCAAGCGGGCTGTGGCATCCAGGCTGGGGAACGGGCCCCGGGTTGAGCAGTTGTCGGTGGAAGACTTGACTGAAGATGTTTTCGTGGAAACCGTGTCTTTGGTCGTGAGAATTCGCTGTCGGGGTCGCAAGGGGCCAAAATATTTCGGCAGGACCCCAGCTTGCTACCCTCTCTTGACCACCCTTGGCCTTTAAATATAAAAAGAGGCACATCTTTCTTCAAGAGCTCGTGCCACCCGGCGTTCCCCAGCCTGGTGCTTCTCTCATATGTCGGACTGCAATGCCCATCATTCTTACCGGGGTAATGGGAGTTAGTCTCAGAGAAATCCCCAACTGGGGAAGATAGATTTATTCAGAGCTTCCTCTCCTCCACGCCACCCCCACCCCCACCCCCACCCCCATTTCCACGTTGTGCTTCTCTCCATCCTTCTCAAGGTGTGCATGGATGCTTGTATAATTGCTAACACTTGAGCAAGCATGCCCTAGGCAGGTGG
This sequence comes from Liasis olivaceus, assembly GCA_030867105.1. Classification (NCBI taxonomy): domain Eukaryota; kingdom Metazoa; phylum Chordata; class Lepidosauria; order Squamata; family Pythonidae; genus Liasis; species Liasis olivaceus. The sequence continues at coordinate 321,133,885 of CM061349.1, read as the reverse complement.
CAAAAATGGAAGGGGATGGAGAATGTGCTGCAGGTCTTGCGAAAGGAGAAAAACAGCAGAGGATCCCCTCTCCCTGCCACAGACTCACATAACACATGCACACACACATTTTCCTCCTCCAACTGATGGAGAACTGAAAGGTTGCTGGAGAAAGCAGCGTTTTGTGTTTCGTTGAAGCCTTGCTTGATGGTGCACCCGGAGAGGTGGTTGTGTTCCAAAAATAACTACAAAGTTGCTAAGCATCAGGTAGGATGGTCTCTTTGGCAAGGGCAGGAGGAAAGAGAAGTGTGACTAGCATGGAGTGAGTAGGAAAAGGGGGACAGTTAAGTGAGGTCTACACACTGGCCCTGTGTTGCTTGCTTTCTTATTTTTCTTGCAGTTCTTTTTTATTCAAGAGCTGTTTGCTTTGTTTTGTGTGTGTGTGTGTCTGTGGATTGTATGCATTTAATCTATAGTATTCACACACAAGTGGGGGGGGGGGGGCTGCAAGGATATAGGATCTGCCTTATTTTTTGCTTGCTACAACCATGAGAGCTCTCCAGCCAGAGTCCAGTAAAAACTATTGACATGTTGCTAGACTGATTATTGAGAATTAACAAACAGGTCCAGTACAAGAACTGGATCCCATTACAAACCCTTCCGTGCATACAGCTCCTGTTGTTCCCCCTTCCCTACCTTTCAGAGGTCTAGTGTTGCATGAAAGAATCTTTTATTGTGGCAGTTATTGTGAAATACCTGCTAATCCATCACAAACCACCCCTATTTCTGCCCACCCTGGTTTGGTGTGCTAATCTTTGAATTACAATATTATGCAAAGAGTGAGTCCTTCCAATCCTAATTTAAGGGAGAAGGGCTGCCTCTAACTTTACCTAGGAATGTCAGAAGCTCGGCTATACTTCAGTTAGACTACAGGTCCATCTTGGTTTCACCCATAGGATTGGATTACCAGGAGAAGCACCAAGTGCTTGCATTCTGGAAGCCCTCCGAATACAAGGACTCTGATGCCATGGCTGTTCCCCTTCCCAGATAAGAACGGACCTTTGAGGGGAGGAGGAAGAGGAGCGCTGGAGAAAAATAAGCAATATGTGGTGGTGTAACATGGAGTCCTAGAGAGCATCTTATTCAGGGCCAGACAGATCAGTTTATTGAAGGGAGTGTGTTCTGCTGGTTGCAGTGGCTCTTTAGAAGCCTCAGATGTTCCTCAGTCTAATTGCTCTGCACTGGCGTTGGTGAGATTTCAATCAGGATGGTTTCATCTTCCACCGAGATAAGGCTTCTGCTGTTTGTTCCTCCCCACCACTCGATTTGTGGATGGATCTACGTCTCTTCCTGAAATGGAAAGAATTCCTTAAATTGTGGTTGGGTGAGGTGTGTGTGGTATGTGTAGATGGTGAATATCAGGTCCCTGAGGCAAGCTGTCTTTTTATTGCACCAAGCCATCTGTTCCCTTGCAAGGTCTCCAGAAGTGACCTTTCCTAGGTTGCGAGCTGAAATCCTTATTAGGATGGACGTCTGTGATTTGGGGACCAGCATGCCATAAATGCAGAGCATGCTCCTCATCCTTGAACCCTGGCCTTCTGAACTTCTGCAGAGATGTGTTGGTAGCTGTTTATTATATGGATAGGATGTGTCATAGGATGGTTGGATGCCAACAGGCAAGGGTACCTAACACCCACTCATTTCAGGACTTGGAGAAGCATCAAATGTTTGCAGTGAATGGATGGGGAGGGGGAAGGTATTGCAATCTGCCATAATTCGTACCCGGAGCTAGACATAAAATATTCCAAAAAGCCTTACTAGGCAAGGTGATTTTGTAGAGAAATGGGAAATTCTGAGCTGTTATTATCATGCTTTTTTGTTTGATGGAACACTTATTTTTTTCCTTGAGAAAGTACTTGAAGTCTGTGTTGTACATTATCTGAGCTGTCCTTCCTGCAGTCCATCATCCCAAATTCGGGTACAGTCTCTTCTTCTCTGCTTCTTCCCAAATAGACGCAGGCTTAGCCCATCAGCTTTAGAACCAGTTATTCTCACAAAGTTGCACGCCTTACCATCATACTAAGGACTAGTTCCTGTTCAGTGTCTAGAAGGATTTAGAAAAATCCACATGCACTTGACAATCTAGGCCAGTGTTTCTCAGCCTTGGGAACTTTAAGATGTGTGGACTTCAACTCCCAGAATTCCCCAGCCAGCATGGACTGATCTAGGGTAAGGCTAAGACTGAGAACCAGTGGTGTAAGTCATTGGACTTGGACTTGAGAGACCTAGGTTCAAATCTACCGTTGGTCATGGAAAACTCACTGGATGACTGGACTGGCCAGTCCTTTCTCTTAGTCAGCCTACTTCACAGGATTGTGGTGAGGAAAAATTGGAGAAGGGAGTTCTATGCAAGCTGCCGTGAACTCCTGGAGTTCATGTAGAATACACATGCAAGAAATAGTGTGATGTACTAACCTAGAAGTGGGGAGACTTGTGTTCAAGTCCCCATTCTGTTATGAAGCTCATTGGTTGGGTTCACATAAACCCCAAATCCAAATGAACCAAACAGAACAGTGTTCCAATAATAAATTATGCTCCCACCAACATACTGTATTATGGATTAACATGATGGTGTAGTTTATGGAGCATCCTTCATCAATGTCTGAACTTTCATGGTATACTAAACCATCAACTCCCCAAGCCTCCTCTACGCTAATTCGGCCTGCTGCATGAACCATCAGCCATTTGCTGTCTGAGTTCGTGTCTTTTAATCTTGGTGTGTTGAAAAAGCCACAAAAGGAGCATTCATACAACACAGTAAGCCATGAACAGTACTTTACAAGCCACTGTGGCTGAGTTTAGATATCACTGTGAGTCAAATTCAAATCAACTACATTATGGCTTAGCGCAGTTTGTTAGCTAATCACTCATTGGTCGGCTCGGCCTTCCTTACAGGGTTGTTGTGAATACAGAATTGAGGATGAGAAAAAGCCTTGACCTTCTGGAGGAAAGACAGTGTGTGAATGGAAAAATCGATAAAGTCAATAAATGAGTAGAGTCAACTTTCTATTTCTATGAACTCATCTGATGCTCTGGAAAATCATCCTTTCTCTCCTGTAAACTCACTGCTTTCTCGTGTGTATCGGGGAGCTACTGTAAAAACTGAAGCTTGTTTTTTGCAGGGTGATTGCCAGAACTATAAGAAGAAAAGGGGTATCCTTCCAATTTTCTGAAAAACGACGGAAATGTGAAGTATTAGTAAAGAGATTAATCCTCATTATGGTAACACCATTTTAGATCAGTTCATGGAGTATCAGGCTATTAATGGTTGCTTGGCCTGAAGCCTCTATATTGGCTAACTTCATAGATTACTTAGTTTAACTATGGTTTTATTGAGTACGTTAAACTGGCTGGGCTCACACATTGCATGCAGCTACAAACTATGGCTATCGCACTGGCTGGGTTTGCATGACATGCTTAGTAAAACCGTAAAACAACAGAGATGGAGAACTTACAATGGAACAGTTGTGCTATGGAAGTTGTAGGCTGTCCATCTCTGGAGGTTTAAAAGGAGAGGCAGGACCACAGGGGCACTGGGAGTGGGGGGTGGGGGGCAGAATCAAAAAAGTCTAGATGGGGGCCGTGACCATGCAGTTGAAACTCCACCCCTTTTTTACATGTGTCGTGGGACTTTTCTGATGTCCACCACCTCCCTCGTCCCTTCAGAGGCTTCAGATGCTCCTGGCTGGACAGTGACCCCTCAGGGATAGCTTAATTGGTTTTCCTGCGTGTTGCAGGTGGCTGGATTAGATATCCTTATAGTTCCCTCTAACTCCATTATTCTGTGATTCTAAATTCTGTGATTCAAATAAAGCATGTTATGACTTAGTACCAGGCTGGACAACCTTTGTGAAGGACATGGGTAGAAGGCTGTGGTGACCAGTAAATGGTGGGTGGGTGGGCGAGTGACGTCAACTCATGCATAGAGTGGGATTTTGTGGGTTTTCTTGTGTTTTTCTCCCCACCAGGGAGATTTGGGATTATTCTTCGTAATGCTGAAGTTGGTCTTCCTTCTTTCTCTTTGGATTGTGATATTGCTGTGCTCCGGAACAACTCCCAGTGGTTTAGAACATCCAAATCACAATATCTGTAAGACAGATTCATAAAACAGATGCATATTAATAAAACCATCATCCCAGCCTGGTGTCTGCAGTCCAAGTGACAGCTTTTACAGAGTAAAAGCTCTGCAGAAGAGCGAAGTCTTAATCACCTATTCTACAGCTTGCCCTGCAGCCTTATGTCTCCTACTTCAAAATGGGAAATGAAATTATCCATTTGGGGCAATACTGGTGGGAGAGATTTCTAGGGTCCTAACAAAGAGCACTGGGAAACCCATGCAGGCTTGTGGATACAAGGTGGTCCACTCTTAGCATAGCTTAATGCACACATTCTAATACTGCCTGCAATAGCAGAGGCAGGATACCCATCAGTGCCAATTTGGGAGGAATCTATCTTCAGATCCTGCTAGTGGGCTTCCCAGAGGCATCCTGGTGGTCACTCTGGGAAGAAAATGCTAGATGCGATGGGCATTTGAACATCCTATCCACGTATTTTCTTCATCTTCTGCCATTCTGACTGGTGGCTACTAGAGATTATTGCTTAGTGCTTGGCAAATTAGCAGCGGACAAACACTTTTAGTTATGTCATGATTTTAATAAGCTTTCAGGCAAAAAGGCATTGTGTTTGTCACCCATTTGTTGTTCTGTTTGTCTTCCTAGCACCTCATTTTCCCCAAAGCAGCTGCTGCCCTAACATACTTCCAGTCCATGCGAGGGGAAGTTCAAATCATGCCTCCAGTGAGGGACGCATGAATCACCCAAGATCTGACTTGTATTTAGTGATCAGTTTCATTGGGAGCTTGTGATCTGATATAAGAAGTTGATTGGCTTCAACCTGAATCTGCTTGATTTAGCAATTCAGTTCACTAAAGGCATGCATGTATGTACATTGTTATGACTGAATTTCTTCAAGGGGCTCCAGTTCCCTTTAAGTCAATGAATCAGTTTGGCAATTCTCAGCACAGCCTTGTGAGAATGCAGTCAACCCATTTTGCAAGTATATGAATGACTTTGTCCACAACTACTTACAAAGTCTGGCTCTCGAGAATTCCTTATATTGCCTCCTCTGTAGTACTTAGCTTTATACATCACCCTGAGACAGGGTGTTTTTCAGTCATGTTTTAATGAGCGAGCTATAGTGGCCTGGTACACACATTCTTTCCAAGCTGCAATGGCTGGATTCACCATGCTGAGCCAAGACCACACAAAGCACATAATGATCTGATGCTTATTTGAGTAAATCCAGCCCTTCCTTCCATCCTTCCATCCTTCCGTCCTTCCTTCCTCTTTCTCCTTTCCTTCCTTCCTTCCTTCTTTCCTTCCCTCCCTCCCTCCCTCCCACCCTCCCACCCTCCCACTTCTAGTAGGTTAAGAATATAAGAGCAGACTTGCTGGATGACTAAGGGCCAGCCTCATGTCCTATTTCCATTTGTGGCCAACTAAATGCTTTGGAGGAGCTTATCAACTGAGATTAAAAGCAACCATTCTTTGCATCAACAGCATATAGTTTAGGGGTATTTCTCATGGTCTTTTTCCAGGTTGTTTATTTGACTTCCCAGTCTTCCCATAATTCACAAGTTGTCCCCATCCAGATACTGACCAGCTGTGACCCCACTTAGGTTTTTCAAGATTAATCAGGCCTTTTAGATGCTGTGACTTGCTGTGACATTTTTCTACCCTTGAAATCTCTCCAGAAGCCCAAAAGGAACTTTTATGTGGTTTTGTGTGATTTTGGGGGGGATACAAGTAGGATGGGAGCAACAAACCTCTTAAAGGGAAGTCTTCATTCCCACCTTTAAGACTACCCCCACTCCCCGGAGCAGAAATCAGACATCTGGAAATAATGATTTTTGCTACCAAACCTCAGTAATGTCTTGTTGAATGCAAATGGGATTCCTGGGGAGGAAGGCATTGTTTAGGGTAACATAGCGTTTGGTCCTTGCATTCTTGAACACATTTACTAATGACTTGGACAATTAAACAACAGACATACATCTTAAATTTGTAGAACACACTAAATTAGTGGGATAATATCCCTAGAGAACAAAACCAAACTTATATTTAAGGATGACAAGCACAGTGTTAGTGATTTATAAAAGAGAAATTAAATATGTAAGTATAAGGTAAATAAGCTTGGCAATAAGGCGTCAGAAATAGGTCTCAGAATTGAAGTTGGTCAAAAGCAGAATATATGTGTATGATGTAGCAAAAAAGAACCTGTTTTAGGTTCCATCTATCACAGTCCCCAGATCATAGACCATCTATCACAGTCCCCAGATCATAATTCCTCAAATATTGAGATAAATTCTGGGCATCAAACTTCACAAAGGATTCAGAGAAACTAGAACAGGTTTCAGAGAATCATAGGGCTGGAAGGGATCCTGAAGGTCTTCTGAACCAGCCCCCTGCTCAGACAAATGGTAGAGCAAAGCCCTATGAAACAGACTCAGGGAATGTTAGCTTGAGAAGAGCAGACCAAGGCATGATATGATAGCCAATACTTGAAGGGGTGTCATATAAAGCTCTCCTCTCTATTGTTAATGGTATGGCTTTTAAAAACTGGACCATGATGCCACATTTACTGTATTTTGAATCAAGCATTAGTAATGATTTGTTTGGAGCTCTTGTTACTTTGTGCAGAATGATTCCATGGTGTGGGAAAGAATAATCTCTGTGCAGGAGGAAAAAGACACAGCATTGTCTGTTTGCGAGACAACTTCTGCTTTGAATGAATGAGTTCCATTGCACAGTGAGAACAGGGCCTCTTCTTTATCATTCCAGAGTGCGGGATATGGGATAATGGATTGAGACTACAGGAAGGTAGTTCCAGCTGAATGTTGTGGGAGGAAGAGTCGCTTATACTAACCGCTAACTTAAAGGATCACAGGATTCTCTGTGGTAAATGGAGAGGGGAAATGCAAGGTGGTGGTGGTGTTTCGCCACAAAATGGGTCTGAGCTTGGTGCCGAAGCCAAAAGACATCCAAACACGAGGTGCAGAATAAAGGGTTGCTTTTATTAAGGTACCAGAACAAAAGGACTCCAGCCTGTAAGGCGGCAGGAGTCCCGAATACAATTTGGTCACAATCTTTATACTTCCCAAATTCCCTCCCCAGCTCTTCATTGGTCAGGGACTATGGAATTCACAACCTTTCAGGTACGCCAAATACAACTTCCAGTTGTCCCGCCTTAGTTTACATCTCCCACTACCCTACTCTAAAGCCCCTTGCCCTTATTTACAGTTATCCATATTTGGAGCTTCTACTTATGTGTCAAAAGGCTGCGGTTTAAACGGACAGCACCCTGTCGTAATTATCTGTATTCTCCTCCTTTCCATATGGCGCAAGCTGCTTTAAGCCTATATCTAAATTTCACACATCCTGTTTTCCAGGTCGTGGGCCCTCTTGCAAGCGTTCCAGCATGTTATCTCCCCCTGCCCCTTATCAGCTGCCCCAACAGTGGGTGGTCGGGCTCATTCCTCTTCAAACTGGTGTTGGTATGGCCTTAGCTCCATATAGGAACGGGGGGGGGGGGGGAGGGGGGAGATTAATCCCCTTCTTCTGACCCTTCAGTGGTTTTGGAAATTACCAAATGTGAAACAGTAATAATGTTTTACATGGGTATTTTAATATTCCAAAACCCTGGTCCTTATTCAGTCTATGAGAAATTGCATTCAGTATTGTGATGGATTGCTGTTTTGGAAACCAATCAGTCCTTATGGTACCTTTTCTCAAATGTTGCTTCCCTGAAGTCAAATATTGTAATCCTGTGGGTTGTGCATTGGGTTAATACTTTAATACATCTAATTCAGAAGAGGTCTCTGTTTCCTTTTTACTTCCTTCCCCCCATGGCCATGGGGAAGTTGGAAAAAGGGGCAGAAATGTGTATATGCACCCAACTCTGTCCATAATGGCAATGACTTTGATCATGATACCACCGTTTTTTTCTTTAGTCCCTCCCTTCTTTCCTCCCTCTTTCTCTCTGTCTCCCTTTTCCAGGCTAGGAGGTCTGGCAAAATAATTGAGCAGTCACCTCAGGTTATGCACCAAACATGAGTTAATTTTTATTCATGTGTTAGATTGATATTACGGGTGCAATTCAAGGTGCTGGTTGTCACTTTTAAAGCCCTCCATGGCTTGGGACTGGGTTACTTGAGGGATCATCTGTCCCTGATTGTTTCTATTCTTCTGATCTGGTCTGGCAGGATGGGCATGCTCTGGGTCCTGTTGGCTAAGGAATGCAGGCTGATGGGGCCCAGAAGGTGTACCTTTCCTGCTAAAGCACCCATCTTATGGAACATTCTACTTCCAGAGATTAGGATGGTCCATAAGGTTCTAAAGACCTGGTTCTGGGCCTGGGGCCACAAATGTGTGAAGGGAACTCCTGGCTATGTTAGTGATTGTGGACCATGATACTTCCTCGGCTGCTACGCATTTTGATTTTTGCACTTGTACTTGTTTTTATTTTTATTTTGATATTGAGATGGGCAGCTATTCAAATTGATTAAATAAATTAAATAAATAAATAGCCTACATTTTGTACGGGAGTTCAAGGTGGCATGCAAAGTATTTCTTCCTCACCATCTTGGAGGTGGTGGGGGGAAGATTTTTCTTAGAAAAGACAGCTGAAATGTGTTAGGTAGGCATGGATGACAGAGGAAAGTAGCAATGTAGAGGTCAAAGGGAATGGCCTTGAGGGACGGGTGAAGTGCATTTAGACTTGCAAGTTTCTGTTACTATAGCTTTACAATAAAAATAGTACTGACCTACATAGCACTGGTTTCCTAGTCTGATCTACCTTGAAGGGCTGACATCAGTCTTGTAAGTCTGAATGTGCTCCCCTCCCCACTTTATCTTTGTGTGAACTAGGGAGAGGCTTGTTCGAGATGTTTACTCGTGTTATGTTTTGGGCTCAGCTCAGTCCCCTTTTATCTGACTGTTGCCTTGGTAGTGGATCTTCCTCCTGTCCCTCATGGCCATTCCCTCTGCCTTCTATAGGCAAACATCTGCAGAGGGACATTCAGCCAGTTTATTTTGGACACCAGAAATCCATAAAAAAGTGCCTACCACACATCATTTCTATTATTTATGTAGACAAATGGTAAACTGAATAGCTTTGAATCAGAAGCTAGTTAAGTGAAAGCTCCTTAATTTAAAGGGGAATTAGCTCTATTGATTTCAGAGGAGTCCTAAATCAGTCTCTGCTGTAGTTTGTATAGCCTTATAGCACCTCGGAGCTACAAAAAGATAAACGAGGTTCTAGGTTTAGCTCTAGGCATCTCCAAGTAGAACTGAGCTAAGACTCAGATGGAATCCTGTGAGTTATAGCCCAGTCCAACACTGTCAAAATGTTTTTAAAAAATGCTTTAGTTATTATGGGTTTTGAAAAGGATTCATCTATCTACTGTTTGTACTAGTTGTGGCTCACAATATCATTGCTCCCAACCCCAGTGATGAAGCCCCATTAAAATCATATTTCATAGCAATTGATGTAAAATTAGGGCCAGCAATTTACAAAAAAGGAAGAACAAAATAATGGACACTCTTGTGGATCTTGAATCTTTAAAATAAAAATCAAGTAGGAGAGGCAAAATGAAGTTAAAATTGGTTTGTCCTTCAAAATAAGGAAAGCTGAATATGTGCCAACCTGAGTATGAGTAGGGAAATGTTGGTACCAGAGATCACAACCAGAAGAAATACTTATGGCTGGTTGTTGATTACGTGGAGTGGCCATTAAAATAATCTTGCTCACACTGTGAAAGGCTAACTAAGTCTAGGGAAACAAAACTAAACTTATAATAAGGTAGGGCCCATCCTTCCTTCTAATAAGGAAGCTACCCTTTAATTCAGAGATGAGGAACTCTTGGCTTATAATAATTCCAAATATAACTTTGCTGTGTCTAGAACATTTTCAGACCACTCTTCTGAAATTCAGAGGCAAACCCACCATTTTTGACAGCACAATCTTACTTTGTTGTTGTTGCCTTTTAACCTCCCCTTCCTAAACATCCATTTATCTATTTGTTTCTGGTTTGGAAGAGGAGAATAGGGGCCAAAGAACATGATACAAGATTTCCAGATCCTTGTTTCTTTATTTATTAAAGTTGTATATTTATATTGTTGTAATGAACTCCACTAGTTAATCATATGCTCTGTGAAGAAGTGCTTTCTTTTATCTCTTCTAAATATCATTGATGACCAATAACCTCACTGGACAACCTGTCCTTTTAAGAGAGGAAGAAAAATTTACCATACCCACTTTTTCCATGCCATGCATGATTCTCTACATCTCGACCTGCCCCCCTTAGTTACTTTTGTCCAAGCTAAAGTGTCCCAAATGTTCTAGTCTTTTCTTGTATGGAAGGTATTCAGTCCCCATATGTATGTCTAATAAATTTTGGATAGTGCTTTGCATCTTAAATTTCAAAGAGAATCATCGAACATCAGTGGGGATTTTTTCTCATCACTGCATCTTATGTACTTACACTGAACTTGAGTCCTTCGTATCTTAATTTTCAAGATTGTAAGATTAAAAAAAGAAAAACTGTAGTGTAAAAAAATATTAAAAAGTAGAGGACTGTGTTCCTCCAACTGACTGGTTTGTCATCCTTATCATCCAGCTTCCACTGAGATGTTGGCCAACAGTTCATTGATGCTTCCTGCTGGGAGTGACCAGTTCAGATAGTTTCAATGTACAGCAGCCCAGCTGAGACATGATGGAATGGCATCTTCTCCCTAATGATAGAAAGACAGTAGCATGAGGTCTCATTCTGACCCTTCTCTAGAATCCAAAGAATGGTATGTTTTGAAGTGATGTCTCCAACCTGGAGGTAATATTAAGTCTTCAAGATTAATAGCTCTTGATAGACATGTCTTCCATGTTTTTTTTATGAATTTATCCAATCTTTCTTTAAAGCCATCCAAATTAGTGGCTGTTACCATGTCCTTTGGTAATGAGTTCCCCAAGTTAAGAGCAAGGTTTTAGTTGTAATAATTGATTAACTGGGAGTTAGAAAAGCTTTTTTGAGATACTGTAAGTAAACTAGAGTTCTGTCAATTAATCTGGCTCTCCCTACTGCTCACCCTTGCTTGACATAGTCGTATTTTGATTTTTGTTTTTTTAATCCTGCCTCTTCTCCAAGGTCCTTAGGGCAGCAAAGGCAGCTGGCTGACAGCAGTATGTTCATCCATCTGGTGAAGTGGGCACAGGTCCACAAAATCTTAGGCTGCCATTTATCCAGTAATCTTGAAAGTTTACAAGGTTTCATTTTAATGATTCTTAATCAGCTGTTGGTGTTGTTCCCGTATGACAAGCAAGAAGTGACCTGAGGAAGTAGGAAGTTGCCAGATGGGAGTGCTTAAATAGATTGTGGAAGAGGAATGGTGGTGTGGAAAAGCTAAACAGATTCTTCTGTTTTGTAGCAGGCAAGGTTGGGTGGATAGTTATGGCCTCATTGTTTTCCTTTGATGTAGTGCATCAGGAGAGCTGTATTTTTAAATGTCATTACAGAACTTGATTGATAAATTAAAAAGCAAGTATTGAATTGCACCTAGGTGCAGCCATGCGTACTGTTTAACTCAGTTATGACAAAAGCTACCACTAAAGTGATGTAACCAATTATACTTAAGGGGTTTGTTTTGTTTTTTCCCAGGCGACTAGAAGTTTGGAAATTGATATTAAACCCTCCTTTTAAAAAGCAGAATCCAAAGGAAGTGCAGAAAATTAGATATTTACCCACTTAATTTCTATCTTCAAGCTAGAGGAGAATTCTCTAACTGGTGAAAAACCATTTTTCTTCCGAAAATATAGTCCTGCTGACAACATGTGGTATATTTGAAAACATTTGAGGGTACCAGTGCTTATACTAGTATTCTTTTGCCCATGTAGTCATCCATTCATTTTTAACGAGTAGAAGAACAGCACCAGTTGAAGCAGATGCAACCAATTTTTCTCCTTCCATCCCTTAATTCCTTATGGCTTCTTTTTTCTGCAAAAGTTTCTCGGATCCTAGTGGATTCCTGAGAAATAAAGATGGTGAGCTATTGCCAGCTCCTTTCCTTGGTGCTGGATTGAGGTAGCCTTACATGGGGGAGGTCTACTGCAACCCACCTCTACTGCTTGTGTCTACAGTCGTATGCCACTTGCCTTTCTCTGTTGCTGTCATCTGCCATTGTTTGCATTTTAGAGCAGGTAGAAGGGGTGGCCTTGGGAAGGTTGATCAGTGACGTTCCTGCAGAAAAAGCAGACTTTCTTTTAAAGAGCTTGAAACTTCAAAATTGGGAGGGTCCATTCATGCCAGGGGATCCAAGAGGTACTTGGTGCAAGGATCCAGTTTAAACACTGTCACTCTTGACAGATGGCTGCCTGGCCTTTGCTTGAAGACATCCAACAAAGGAACTCTCACCATCTCCATTGTTAATGAGTTCCACTGTCAAATTATTCTTACCGTTAAGAATTTCTTACTAACATGGCATTGGCATTTCCTTTTTGCATCTAGTGCCTTAATTCCATGTATAAATTGAAATAAATAAATAAGAATAAATAAATAACGTGTGGAGATAATGGAGAACAGGTCTTGGCTTCCTTTTGTGGGGCATAGTTTTGAATATTTGGAGAGTGTAATCAATTGTCTTCTCAAAGGTAAAGGTGCCATGTTTTCTCATTCCCTCCTTATAAGTCTTAGTATATAATCTCTCTTGTTTATCCCATCAAGAACTTGACAAAGGAGATACACGGAAGCTCTCAGGAATGTTGCCTTGCCCAAGATAACACAGTGAGCGTTAACAGCTATGTGAGAATTGAATGAGGACTCCTCTCTACAGGTCAAAATCATATCTTTATCCAGGATGCTAACAATTGTTAGTCCATCAGTATGGGATGTTCCAAGAAGACACTTTGCCTGAGATGGGAAGAGAACTCCTTGCCACTTGCTTCCACATACTCTTCTCCAAAAGTCTTCCAAAGTACAAAAAAAAATAAAAATAAAAATACTTTCAGCTCAGGTAATTGGTTGTTTTGGCCAGCAGGTCAGGAAAGCAGTTGGTAGAGGTGTGAGTCGACATTGTTACCTACCCTAATTTGCTGCTAGGAACATCTGCTTTGTTCTACCCAATGATAGATCTGGCCCTCTATTTCAGAACAATAGAAATAAAAAATCTGTTAGGGGAGGCATCAGAGCATCAGTCAACAGAAGAACAAACATGTTGTTAATGAAGATTTAGGAGACTGCATAGAAGGAGTCTATGGGTATCTGTGGATATCACAGAATTGGCTCACCTTCTGTACTGAATTTAGAGGTGAAATTGGCCACTAGCTCAGGGGGCTTTAAATAAAAAAGACAATTAGATGAAGGAGCAGAGGACAACATGTCTCTCTGTGCCTGTTAGTCTTGGTAGTTAAACAAAATCTCTGTGTTCAAAGACAGCATAGCCGTGAATGTTTTGGGGATAATGATGAAATATGACTGTTGTAGCCATACTTTGTTTAGGACTAGAAGCTTTGGCCAAAATGATTGGAAGCATCCTTGGCCAGAAGGACTGCGGGGTAATTCATAGGGGGCAGGGGGGAGAGAGAGAGAGAGAGAGAGAGAAAGAGAGAGAGAGAGAGAGAGAGAAATCTCATTACAACAGCCTTCTCCAGCCTGGCATACTCTAAATGTATTGGACTTCAACTCCCATAAGATTCTGGTTTTGAACACATGGCACACCTGGAGGACACTAAGTTGAAGAAGGCTTAAAACACCATGTAGCAGATCTTTGTTCAAACAGAACTCACCTTTTGTTACTATGGAAGCAGGTTATGCATAGCAAAGGATGATCTATGAGAGAGGAAACCTGCTCAGAATTTTTGCTTTAACTGTTTGCTGTCGAAAAGCAAAGGGAACTTACTTTCAATCAGCAATATAAACAAGTTGTTCTGTTTCTTTTCTGGGATTTCTTCTTGCTCTTTCATTTAAAATCAGCGAAAGAAGTACAGTGTAAGTCACTAATGTAAAAATAAAATGTCTTATTAGCATCTTTTCTCATTTGCAAGTAAGCAAAAAACAAAACGAATGTTTCTGTTCTTAATTTATGCATACTAATCATCCGTGCACTGATTTTAGTGAAAAGGAATCATTTTTGCTTTAAAGCATATGAGAATTTTGCTTTTTGCTTTGTAAAAATGCCAGATATTTGGGGGGAAAAGATGACTGTCTTTTACTTTACTGAGGAATTTGAGTAACTTTATGAAGAGTTCAATCATCTTAACAGTAATATAGAATATTTTGGATTTTATCGAGTAGTGTTTGGTAGTTTCCTTATTGCCTGCAGAAATGAATATATCTCGATAAATGGCTTTGTGGACTTTATCCTGTGAACTGGTCACCAATACATAATGTAATTAAAGAGAAATCGTGACTTTTTTTTCATGATTGCTTTTCATTACATCTAGCCTGCTTTGGATGAGGAGGTTAAAGGGTTTACATGTCACTAAAGAAGGAGAGATGCTGCTTAATGCTTTGTGTGCACACAGGATTCATTTTCCTAGGACTTTTGTTGTTGTTGTTTGGGTGCCCTCAAGTCAATCTTGACTCCTGGTGACTGCCTTGACTAATCCCTGCAGTTTTCCTGGCAAGATTTTGGAAGTGGTTTGCCCTTGCCTTCTTCCTAGGACTGAGAGAGGGGGGCTGGTCCATGGTCATCCAGCTGGCTTTGTGTCTAAGGTGGGACTAGAACTCACCATCTCCTGGTTTCTAGCCTAGTGCCTTAATCACTACACCCAATGGTTCTCATGAGTAATTTTATCCATTTCTAATTGAATCTTTGGACATCCTCATTATAGTCATAGTCAGGGCCAGTTGCCTTGGTCCTATTGACAGTAGTTGGCCCTCACTCCCAAAAGGGCAGAACAAGCCACTCCTTCTGCTGGGAAGGAAATATAATTTCTAATTCCCATGAATCCCAGAATATTCACAGCATTGTCAGAAACACTGTGAATCATAGGAAGCTACTTTAGAAGACAGACCATTGATCTATCCATAACTGTTAGCACTGGCAGATTCAGGCAGGAGTTTCTCTAAGTGTTACTTGGTGATGGTAGGAATTAAACTTTGGACCTTCTACATGCCAAACATGTGCTTTACCACTGAGCCATATTGAAAATGCCATTTTGCCTGTGTGGGGACAAATAATATTCTACCCTTTCCTTATGGTTCTGAAATTTATATTAGAGCAGAAGAACTGAAACAGCCTGAGGACCCAGATTGTGCATAGCATGATCAGATGTTACATTCCACCTGTAAAGATCACAGTATGATTTACATTGCTTTTTTTTTTATCATTCCTATGTAACCTTTCTGGGGGTATATCAGCCATAACCTTGCTTAGTTCAGGGTTCTTTTGCATTCTGATGGCCAAGACTCCAGTGATCACTGTAACTGTGCATGCCAATAAAAAATATTCTGTTGTATCTATCTCCAAATACTTTGGTTCCTTATTCAAAGTGGGCATTTCCCCCCCTACACCTGTGAGTCCATTTTTTTTTCAGATATCATCTTGATAATTCTTTGTTGCTGCCCTAACATCCAGTTGTAAATTGATGTACCCTTAAAATGACAGAGCTTTCAACTGATTTTAGATTTGTGAGAACCAGATCACTGGAGACACTAGCTCATCTCAGGTGATCAGCCCAAATTATGTTTTGCAAGACATGAAAAATGCTATTGTCATAGGGTTTTTTTTGCTTGTTGTTTAGGTGGCATAGAGCTCAGCTGTACCTAGGAATGTGATTAAGAGTTCCTCAAGGCTGTTCTTACTTAAGGAAAAAAAAATCTTGGTATGTTCTTTAAACTTTCATAACTTGTACATTTTCTCCTTTCATGAAAACTACTTTCGCCTATCATTTCTGAGTTGCTCCATCTGTAGTTGTTCATACTCATATTCCAGCCATGGCATCCAAATCAATAATAATACACACAATAATCGATTTCCAATCCATAGGTTGCAATCTGAGAGTTTTGTGTACTGTGTTTTGGGAGGTTTTACTTACTTCCAGAAGCATGGAACAGTCCAAAAAAGGGAGAGGGAACTGGCATGGTGGAAGAAGAAAGAGGTCATTAAAACATGCAGAATAGTTCTGGCTTTCCAAATTTATTTGGGTGATCATAGCATCACGAAGTTGGAAGGTACCATGTAGGGCACTGTGTCCAACTTCTTGTCCAATTCTGGAATTGAAATTGCATCTCTGACTGATGGCTGGCTGGTCTCTGTTTGAACATATCCATGAAAGGAGAACTTACTCCTCTCCCTAGTAATTTCACTGCCAAACTGCTTTTGCCTCCTAAGAAGTTTTCCATAGCATTCACACAGAATCTACCTTTCTATGCCCTGCCCTTGGAAGAATAGAATATAGATAATTGCCATCTTTGGTGTTGGTGTAACAACCCTTCAGATTTCTCTCTCCCTGCTTGAACAGTCTTTAGTCATCTCGTCCCAAGGCCAAACATAACCTATTCCTTCAAACTCTTTTCATAGGATATAATATCCAGTCTCTAGATCAGTGTTTCTCAACCTTGGGTACTTTAAGATGTGTGGACTTCAAATGGCTGACTGGGGAATTCTGGGAGTTGAAGTCCACACATCTTAAAGTACCCAAGGTTGAGAAACACTGATCTAGATCATCCTCACTGCCATTCTTTGAATCTGTTCCATTCTAACTGAATCCTTCCTCAGGTATGGGACACATTCCTTGAGGTGAACCCTGTCCTGTGTAAAATAGAGTGGAATTATTATTTCTCCAGTTTGGGAAACTATCCTTCTGTTAATGCAACCTAAAATTATATTTACATTTTTCTGCAGTCCAACGTGACTGCCAGTTCCCATTCAACTTGTAATCAAACACAACTGATCGCTGAATTGTTGCTTAAAGTGAGACTGTTAAAAATTCCGCATTTGGAAAGGCTAGGTAATAATGCCCATATACAAACTTGTAGTTTGGCTGTCTTTGGAATATTATACATGGTTCTAGTGTCTCCTTCCAAACAGGATACAGCAGGGTTGGAAGGGGATTAAGCCATGGCAAACAAAATTATCAGAGAGGTGGATCAAATCACTGTAAATTTGGAGGTTCTTTAGAGAAACCTCCTTGAATGATTCAATTAGAAATGCATAAAATTACATATTGTGCAGAGGAAGTGGGTTATCAGAAATTTTTTTTTAATCCCTTTTCCATAAATTATTAATACGTAAAATAAATGCTTCTGGCTTCTCTCTGGGGTTGGTTTTGCCCTCCCTCTGACTTGGCTTTGAGATTATGTCATCCCTACCATCAATGTTTTGTTTTTGGCTAGAAAGAGCGATAAAGGGGTACGTGAGAAAATGCGTACACGCACTGTTGAAAAGTTGACAGCAAGGCGAAAAGGGTGAATTGATGGGTCATTTTTCCCTCTCAGCTTCCCTTCAAATTTCAGATTAAGAAAGATTTCTTTGAGAATTTTCAGCTTGGCTCTAGCATATAGCAAGGCTTCTGATTTCTTTTTTTAAATCAAGGGATGTTCTCTGCGAGTCCATCCCATTCAGTATCAGCAGCCACCATGAAATAAGATTTCTCTTGTTCTTCTTTGAACAGGCCATTGCAAATTCATTGCTGGTTTCAAATAATGCGGGTGACCCAGTAACAGCCTACTTTGCACAAAGGGCTGTTAGTCAGAAATTGTGTGATGCTTTAAAAGGCATGCCCTAAAAAACTGAGAATCCAAATCTCTGTGATGATTTGAAATGAAGATTAGATTGGAAAGTATGTGCTGGGGAGGCAGAAGTAACTTTTCAATTGTAGCTGAAGCTCTTTGGAGGCTTTTGGGGATAGATCATATGTATGTGAAATATTCAGGTAATTAAAGTGTGTGTCTTCATTTGGCTGAGCCAAAACCCTCAAAGTAAACATATTGATCTCATTAGGGTTGCTTGGGAATGGAGTTGCTATCTTCTTCCTATGTTTTCACAGCCTATAGATTTGGTAACAGCACAAGTGCATGCCCTGTGAGTACCCCTTCTATTTCCCCCCAGTTGTCTGCTTTCACTTAAAGTTGGCTTCCAGAGAATATGATTATAATGGCAAAGAGCTGGGCCCATTATGTGAAAGGCTGGAAGTTTCCACCTCTCCTCCTGAAAATCCTTTGGAATAGCTTCTCCTTTACTCCACTCTTCCAACATGATGTAGTTGGTTAGTGGTTGCTTCTGTGAGCACCTGTCTCAGGGGTATGTGTGCTTTTACCTGGCATCCTTCCTGTTAACTCTGGCATGTGGGTTGGCAAGCAAGAAGTGGTGGTGGTGGTGGTGATGATGTAGTAGCACTTACTCCTGGCCCTGTAGCTTTTAGAATATGGGACTAGGGAGATTCCCTTCTTTGTATTTTGGCATATGGTCAATCACACAAAGGGTAATTAAACTTTATTTTAAAAAAGAGGAGAGAATATAAGAATTGTTTTGGAACTTTAAGGAGTCACATGCAAAACCTTCAGGGATAAAAGACATAGAACTATAGAACTGCTACAGTATATAGAGAATCTACAGAGGATCTCTCCTGCAAGGGAAAAAGAAAAACACAATATAAGTTTAAAATTAGCAGATTCTGAGCAAGACATGAGATGGCACTGATTTGCTAATAATGAAGAAAAGCTTTGTTACTCAGAATCCAAGTGATATGAAGCTCCCCCAAACACTTGGCTTGCATGGATTGAAAAAGATAATTGAGCACAATCAGAATATTAGAGACAGTAAAGCAGACTGAGGAACAGGCAGCTGAATTAAAGCATAATATCTGAATGTAGGTTTCTAGCTAAAATGTCTACCTATTCCTTAGAGCAATGTTTCTCAACCTTGGAAACTTTAAGATGTGCAGACTTCAATTCCCAGAAAGAGTTTAAGTCCACACATCTTAAAATTGCCAAGGTTGAGAAACAGTGCCTTAGAGACAAGCAGAGTTTTTATATTAAAGGATCCAGTCTGTCTCCCTGGATCTTCCCAGTTTCCTACACATTTGGAACTGTTTTTCAGAGGTTCCTGTTCCTTGCCTTGGTCTTAAATCTTTCTGAGAATTAAACAGACATACATATACAGTAATCATACATACAGTTTTCCTCTTTAGAAAGAAGGGGAGCTGAAGGAATCTCCGTGGTGTACATGCAAGTAAATATTAGCTTTCTTCTGTATCTGGGAAGTAGCTGACAATCTTCTGAATGTCAGCTACTTCTAGTGTCACAACAGTAAGGACAGGTGAAGCCAAATCAGAGTGAGGGCAATGTTACTCTCATGCTGGTGGCTTGAAGATTAAATAGAAAAAAAGTATAGTGTCCAGCATCAACAATATTGGGGTCTGTTGCTACCACAAATGCCAGTGCTGAATGGAACAAACCTAATATGCTCCATCTAATATCATAGTTCTATAGGACAAGACACCCATGTTGTGTGGGAGGTGTTTGAGTTCAGTACTTTTTGTCCTTATGTGGATTCTGTAGGTGGATTTTTAAAAACCCCAGTACTGAAGTTGTTTGCACACCTGTTTTATATTCTGGGCTCTTGGTTTTTAGGCTGAGGAAGCCTGTATGTCTAAATAATTTCTTTAAAGCAATGATGTTTCTCTTTGCCCTGCGGCACCCTACATCCATTTTCCCCACCATGGAATGCACAAAGAAATTGACCTGACATCTTGTCAATTTTTTTTCTTCTCTCCATCTGCAATATTCAAATGGGAGATAAGCATTTTACAAGCTTCTGTTGTTCATCAGTAGGATATTTTTTTTGAAATGTGACCCCTTGGTAATTTTTTAAATTGTCAGTCTGTTCTGATGAAAAGCAAGCGTGGGGGAGAAACAAAACTCAGTGTCACTGTTGGTGTTGGCTGAAATTCTGCCTTGAAATCTCCACTATTATTGTTTTCCTGCTCTGATAATAAATTCTATGGTCATTTTCTCAGATGTTCTTTGCTTTCCTTATATATATATATATATATATATATATATGTGTGTGTGTGTCTACACAGGCACACCAAATATATGTGTGTGTGTGTGTGTGTGTGTGTGTGTGTGTGTGTATTTGGTGTGCCTGTGTAGACACAATTTGATGATGATCATGTATCATCAAGTCAGTGTTGCTTTTAGTGACCACATTGAAGACCTTCTCCAGGATGTTCTGTTCCCACTTCAGATCTTTCCAGCAATGCATCTATTGTTTCTAGGTATCATCTTCTCTTTCCTTCCACCTTTCCCAGCATTAGAGCCTTCCCCAGGGAGCTGGATCTTCTCATAATGTGTCCAAAGTAGGATAATTTGAGCCTGGTAATTTGTGCCACAAGTGAGAACACTGGATGATTTGTTCAATGATCCATTTGTTTATTTTCCTGGCTGTCCACGGTATTCTCAGGAGTCTTCACCACCATGAAAGTTCGAAAGTGTTAATGTTCTTTCTATTGTGCTTCTTCAAAGTTCATAATAGGTGAACACAGCAATTGTCTTTTTTTAATCTTGTTTTCGGTTTGACCATTTTGTGTTCCTCCAGATTAAATCTTTTAAACTACTTATTCAAGGCATTTTGAGAAATGTGTATCACAATTTTTAAAAGTACATAAACCAGGATGAAATACCTTTATTTTAGGAAAATGCCTAGAAACAAGCACTTTGCTTAAAAGAGTTATAGGAGAATAACTCAATTCTTTGAACAAAAACTATCAAGGGCTTTATTATTTATGTAATAAATATTACTACTACTACTACTATTTATTTATTTATTTATAAATCAAATTTATATCACTGCCCAACTCCCCCACAAGGAGGGACTCTGGGCAGTTCACAACCAAACAGTTAAAACCAATAAAAACATAAATAGTACAGTATAAAATACAATTATGAAATATGATAAAATAGACTCAATAGGTGGATAAAAATGCCAAATCCAGTCTAAACATCTGGCTGACTGTGCAACCAACAATAATAATTTATTAAGTTTTATGCTGCCCAATTCCCAGCAACTCTAGGTGGTTTACAAATAATTTAAAATATTAAAAACAAGAAAAACAACGAGAGAGAAAAAGAAGGGTAAAGATGGCAGGATGAAAAAACAGATATCTTATATTCACATAGCACATAATTATTTTATAAAATTGATTTAATACATTACTGCATATATACATACACATACATATGTGCCTGCATACACAGAAATTGCATTTCTATGTCAACACACCCTTTTTAAGCAGTATCAAACTCTCTATTTTTCAGATGAAACAAAATTCAGAGTATTTTTTTTTAAAGGAAAAACAGCAGCTGAGCAGTGGAGATCAGCAAATCTCCTTGAGAGGAAAGGGCATCAGCTTTCCCAGGCTCTCTCACCTTGTTGGAAACAATTCTTCATTCCAAGATCTATGTTTCTTTGGCCTCTCCTTCTTGGTTTCTCCTGGTTCCGTGCCCTGCAAGGGGATCTTTGGCTTACCAGCCCTGGACTGGATATTATGGACTTGGTTGGCTCTAGAGCAGTGCTTCTCAACCTTGGCAGCTTTAAGAAGTGTGGACTTCAACTCCCAGAATTCCCCAGCCAGCCAGCTGGGAGTTGAAGTCCACACATCTTAGAGTTGCCAAGGTTGAGAAGCACTGCTTTAGACAGTTGGACTATAACTGGTCTGTTCTTCTCAGCTGTGTGCAAGCAACAGCTATGAGCTTCATGCAAGAGATACTCCTGCAGACTTTTCCTTGCCTAATTTATGGTCTCAGTCCCAGCATTATCTGTTGAGTTACCTGATTTACAGCCTAATTCATAAAACCATTGGAAATGTGCTAATTGCCTCCTGCATGTTCGCCCACTCAGCTAATGCAGAACCGTTTGTTTGTGCAAACTTGTATGTTCCTTAACGGTATGGCCATCCACTCCCAACTGATAGCTTAACCTCAAGTTAGTAAACAGGTCGGTGGTGCAGTAAAGATGCTCAGGGCTGAAATCCAAAGTGGTTTTGTGAATAAGAGCCTAGAGAGTTGCAGATGATAGGACAGTTTCCTGAACAGAAATGGGACTGCTCATTGCAGCATCCTTTTCTTATTATTCTATAAAATATTTTAGCACAAAACTAGAATCTTTCATTTTATTTTAAAAAAAATTTTTTTCTCAGCAACATGAATGAAGGGCTAATGGTACTCATTGTCAAGAAATATATGTGGCTGTCCCAACGTCATTCCAAAGGGAGCTTTCCTCCTTCCTCCCTGCTAACACCATTAAATCCAGAACATAAAAATTTACTGAGTTGTACTTTTGTGATTAATCACAAGCAGCAACAGCTTTGAGGCAAGTCTTTATCACAGTTTATTGCTGATTGTGTATGGTGAGGCATTGAATATCCCCACTCCTTGTTTGTTTTGTGCCTGGCATTGCAATGGTGGGAATCTAAACCATCTAACAGCACCATTCTCACAGCAGTTATGTAAAGAGTTTCTTAAAAGTAACATACCACGTTTGTGGGTCTACTCTGAATTAAGACTGCAGCAAAAAAAATATAAGTTATTTAAGTTTTTTATTGTATTTTAATTGATTTTATCTCTTCTGTAGACTGCCCAGAGGTGCTTTTTAATGAGATGGGCAGTGACAAATTTGAGGTAGATAGACAGACAGACAGACAGACAGACAGACAAATAGATAAATAGATAGATAAATAGATAGATAAATAGAGGAAAGCATTGCAGTGGTCCAAACTGGAGGTGATTAAGGCTTGAGTGACCCTAAGTAAAGCCTCCTGATCCAGAAAAAAATCTACCAGTGTTAAAGAAGTACTTTCTCCATTATTCTGACACTGTCCAAGGACAGTCTAGCATGGATAAAATCTGTTAGGCTTTGTCGCCCCTTATCTTGGAGGGCAATCATGTGACAGCAGTGTCTGGATACAGAGGCAATAGAAGTACAATAGGAGTTAGCAATGGAGACAGCAATTTCATTGCTTGCTTGCTTGCTTGCTTGCTTGCTTGCTTGCTTGCTTGCTTGCTTGCTTTCTTTCTTTCTTTTTCTTTTTGCCAGCTCAAAGATGGGTAGATAACAGTGTAATTTTGTAGTGGGAAAAGTCCACAGTGGATCCTCACTTCATTACTAATGAAGATGGAGAGTCTCAGAACCCCACAAAGAGCTACTTTATTCATCATTCCTCCTATCTCAGCTTCTATTGTTTCTGAATTAAATGCCAGACCACCTAGTCTATGCAAACTATTGTCAGCTTCACATATAATGCTTTCAGGCAAACGTGCATAGGATGAGTAGTACTGCATGTAATCAGCATGTTGCTTTGAAATTTTAAGCCTTGGAATTAGGACTGGAAGGTAATGGCTGTGTTTGGCAGAAGCTGAGACTGAATACATTAAAGGCGTTATCCTACATGGATACAACTGGAACAACTTCCCATTTTAGCCCCTTCTGATGTTTCATTTGACTCTCAGATGCTTGACTTTCTGCTTTATCCTGACCTGTGTGTGTGTGTGTGTTTTAAAAAAATCCAGTTCTGTGGTAGGAATTCTCCTTATAACTCAAGTGAGTTAGAATAACAGCCATAACATGCAAATTAACAAACAGTATATCTTGCAGAGACAGGGAATGACATAGGATTGAAGCCTCACTACTCTACACCAATGTCCTGATCCAAAATAAGCTCCTGTAAATAAGTGGGGTGAATGTGGAAAAGTCATACCTTCTGGCTCAGTAATGCCTTATTGAATATCTTAGTCCCATAGAACTAAACATTGGGCTATCTGAACTTCCTCATCTTGCATAAATCCACATTTTCTCATGGCCTTTGACTACTGATCTTCTGACAGCAACCAGATCTAAGAGGCAACTATGCTGCATGTGGTGTTCTGGCAAGTTGCTAGTTGGCAATTGTGTAGAAATGACTTTGAAGTTCATAATTGGTTGATGGGGTCTACTGAGACAAGAAAGAAATCTTTGGTCACTAAGTGATGATTGGTTACTTAGATACCTCATAATAGATCTAAGCTCTAAGGTCATCTTGATCTTGTGTCAGCAATGGAAAATTGCTTTTAGGTCAGTTAAATTAAAAGGGCTTAAGAAGTCACTTTCCAGAGGCAAGCTGCAAGATTTCTCTTTTCCTCTCTCTTTCCCATTCATAACAGATGAAATGTACAGAAAAGGGCTTGTTTTGCAAATGGATGTTCCTTTGTTATCCTTTCCCTCCGTGGCCCAGATATACTCCCTAACACTCTGGAGAAAGTTTGGGCAGTATCTGGTGGAGAGAAAGAATATATTCTCCAAGTAGAATGTCATTTGCCAGAAGAATGACATTACTGGGTACAGCCTATTCAGAGTCTCATGAGAGGGAAACTTTGCACACCTGGAACTGAGTGTTCAATATTCAACAAATAGGAGAGCCAAGTCTTTAAACACACACATAGAAACACACACAAGTTTGATTTTGTACAACATGCTAGAGTAAGCTAAAATGAAGTTGGATAATTTGTGGTTCAGCATCCAGCCCGTCATGTTAAGCCATAATATGGTTTATTTTTTGGGCATAGAATGTCACATAAACAAATCATTTACCTAGGTTTAGGATCTTATGAGTTGGGACCCAGGCAATGAATGTTGAATGTATTTAGACTGAAAAAAATTGAAATCTGAATAAATGCAGATAAGCTTCAACATCAGAATCCCCAAATGCATCTTCTTTTTGGTTAAAGATATACTACAGGTGAAAAAACAAACACAGAAAGTAGTCAAAAAAGCAGTAGAGTTTCTGCCTATCTTTTTTTTTTTATTGTAAATTGCTCAGAATGGTTATAATCTTGTCTATGAATTATAATGATTAGAAGGTAATTGGAAATCTTTCTGTACCTTTGAGTGAATATCCATCAGCACTCAGAGAATTTATAGAAGGTATGCAAGGAAGTGCAACAGTGTGCAGATTTTGGAAGAGATTGGAGAAGCTCAAAAAGGGAGCTTTATGATGGTGACATTTTGAGTTTCTGGCATCTTGTGGCTTCTTGAAGTTCTAGATCTCTTTGCCACTGGAATTTTGAGCTGAAGAAGTAGATCTATAGCCTCAGTAGGCTGAATGCACAGGTATCCTCCTGTACCCTACTTATATCATAGTGCATAAAACGAATATCACAAAAGAAGCCACAATTCTGAGAATTTTCATTGAATAGAATTCAGATACAAATGATGGAACCCCATGAATATAGGAACCGAAAGTGTGCATAGCAATAGATTAAGGGTGGTCTAGAACATATCTTCAGAATCCCAGTGGGGATGAGTACCACAATGGCTAATTTTGCAGATGAAATTGAATTGATGGGGAAAGGATGGAGAAAACCAATCTGGGCTTTGATTGAAATGAATGCATGGAACAAATCTGGTTTTAATTTTTTTTTCTCTCTCTTGCCCCCACCTCTCTCCAATCTTTAGTTCATTCTACCCCGTTTCTGCATTAGCCTAAAATTTTGCATCATTTCTATGACTCCATAAAAATCTATATAAACGTCCATATATCTTTTATAATTTATGTATTTCCAAATGCTTTCTCCTAATATAACGTGGTTTTGTACCCATACACTTTTTCTGTATGTGTTGTCCCCTAATTTACAAAATTTGAGTGAAATGAACCACAACATTCAGAACACTGTGAATACCAAAGTGTTCACTTTTTGCTTGTATTCAAGAAATGAAAATTAGACTTGTTTTAAAGGGCAATCTAAAGAAATTTCTCTCCTGTTTCTAGCTATGAACAAATAACAAATACAGTTCAGTACCAGTAAATATAAAATGAGCTTTACTGAGCTTTGGAATCGTGCCCAACAGCCCAGGAAGGAAGGCAAACTTAGAGGGAGGGAGCATTTTGAACAATGGGGTAGGGGAAAGTGGCAGATAGCCTTCTGGAAAATCTGTGCTTTGTCATGTGACCCATGGAGTCATTTTGAGAATAGACAAGTCATCCCAAAGCCATTTTGCAAAAGAGCCTGAAATATGTTCTCAGATTTCCTTGGTGGAAGCCATGCTAAGTAGCTGGATCAGTTGTCCAAATCAAGATAAGACAACTTTTTGTCTTTTAAAATGGAAGCATTGCAACAGTTTACAAATGTCACAGGAGAACATGTGAGTTACATAAAGATTCTTTCAAAGTTAAAGTTCCTTTTGAGTTGAACTCAACTCCTGATAAGTACATGAACATGCCCATGTCATTTTCTTTGGCAATAATACAGAAATGGTTTACTATTGCCTCCGCTCAGAATATATACTGGCCAGTCAACCACACATCGTGGTAGTAGACAAAGACCAGAAGACAGCGGTGGTGATAGATGTAGCCGTGCCAAGTGACAGCAACTTCAGGAAAAAGGAGCATGAGAAGCTGGAGAAGTACCAGGGCCTGAAGGAGGAACTAGAGAGGATGTGGAAAGTAAAGGCCAAAGAGGTCCCAGCGGTGGTAGGAGCACTCAGGGCCGTGACTCCTAAGCTGGGAGAGTGGCTTCAACACACCTCAGGAACAACATCAGAGCTCTCTGTCCAGAAGAGTGCAGTGCTAGGAACAGCTAAGATACTGCACAGAACCCTCAAACTCCCAGGCCTCTGATAGAGGACCCGAGATTGAGGAAGACATGTACCACCCATAGGGGTGAGAGGGGATTTTTTTTTTATTATTTAACTTCCCAGTCAAGTCAACTGCTCTGGGATTTCTGGTGGTCCCCATCCAATTCATAATCAAGTCCAACCCTCTTTAGCTTTTTGAGATAAGGCAGAGTCATTATTGGCCTGCGTACAGCTGCAATTCATTGTCTTGAGTTGGACCATAGTAGCAATCCAATTGGAGGCAGTGCCTCAAAAGATCTGTTCTATCTTGACAACTTGAATCAAAGTGGGCCTGCTTGCTTTGGCTAGTCACTTCCATCCAATTGAAAGGAGCCTCTGTGAATGCACAGGAACCTCAACTAGTGTCTAGAATAAAGCTGGTCGCTGCTCTGAGCTGTACTTCGGTGGGGAGACATTTCAGGTTTGCCTTTTTCTTTAACTGTTAAAAAGATATGGAACCTGATTGCTAAGCTCAGAACAATATGGACTTGAAAGTATGCCTGTCTTAGTCTATGTTGTTTAAGCTTAGCAACTAGATTCCTTCTCTATTTGTTAAGGAATAAAGTTTATTCTTTTATGCATACTTCCGTTCAGGATACTTTTGAAGTGATTAAAAAAATAAACAAACCCTCAACAGTGAAAACGCTGTGAACAAATAGATCAAAGATTCTGAAGAAGACGGCAATAGACTGCATGACTCTGGGCTGTATTTTAATTTAAGTCATAAGTGTTTACTGTTCCAACCCACGTTAATTATATGAAGTTTTTAAGCACAACGGCCATTGTTAATGTTAGCATTATCCAGCATTTTGGAATTGGCAACCCATTACCATGCCTTACCTGTGATGCTCTTTGAGTCTTGGCACTTTGGAAGTTTAGTTTTGATAAATTGGGACACTGGCAGCAGCGGGGAAGCTGGAGCTGGGCCTGATGCGGACAGAACCACTGCAGTTTTGTAATGCAGAAATGGAAAGAAATTGCAGCCTCAAATTTAATTGCATTTTAAAGCTCAAAGATGAATTTATGTAGCTGCTGGAGAGACATTTGCAGGCAATTTCATGCACCGTGGTGCCTTTAAGTAACTTTGGACTTGAGGTTAAAAAGGCTTAAGGAGCCCTCCTATTTCAACGGGAATGCATTTCTTTTCTTGAAAAATGAACACAACTCAATCAGCCTGTTTTGTTTAGGGACCCTTCATTCATAGAACATGACCTCGAATGTCTGGCCTGGAGCACCATTGTTTAGAGTTAAGTGTTTGGCTGAGTACTTCTCCTGACTTCCAGTTGCTGTGGATTTCCCCCTTAATCCAAAAAATCCAAAAAAGGCTCATGGGGGAATATTACTAAAGCCTAGGTAGGCTCCTAGATGATTTCACAACAACAGCAGAACACTAATGGGTCAACTCATATGGGTTACTTAGGAACTTACATGTGTATCTGTAGATATCTGCTGGGTGTAGGGGAGGAGCAAATGACATGACGTGTGTCATGATGCTGTCATTCAAATGATGAAAATTATGTATTCTGTATCAGGAATCATGCAATTGATGGAGATTACTTGATTATGTTATTTCTGCAATGACATCATGATGAACTTCTCATCATTTTGACATCGTTCTGACTTACATTGGATACCTATCTCCTTTGATTTATTTCTGATGTACCTTTTTTAAAAAATCATTCCTTCTCCTTTCAGATTGATTGAGAACTTTTTCTTAAAATGTGAAGTATCTTCAAACAGGCAGTATTACTTTTCTGGCATTGTATGGCACCATCATAAAAAAATTGGCTTTTTGGTGGGACATTATTCCTGGAGATGGCTTAATGTTAGTGCAGGGATATTGGACATAGTGAAGTAGTCATTTCAGGTATCACCTATTAGGAGGCAGCATCAAGGTTTTTGGGATCTGACTTTTCTATTCTCTCTAAGTAGGGAATGATGCTATTCCACCCCAGTAATCAACAAATATTTATTTGCCAGTCAAGTTGGAACTGGAGGGAGCACCATTTTGTTCTTTATTTCAGATTAAAAAATGGATCAAGATGGCTTTTCTGGGTTGTAAACTGTCTCTAGAATACATTCAGGAAAGAAACACAGTTAATTAAAGACCATTAAAATAATATGGTATAAACCCACCATATTTTTAGAAGTTTTAGAAGTACTTTGCTTAATATTCGGCTATGTATCCAAGGTCTTGTTACTCTCCTCCATTTACGTTACTTGTGATTTAAAATATGTCATGCTTTGGATTCTAGAGGTGAATCAGAATGAGACCTGACTTTCTTGTCTTTATATCACTAGGGAGAAGATGCCATTCCATCATGTCACGGCTGGGCTGCTGTACAAAGGAAACTATCTGAACCGGTCACTCTCAGCAGGAAGCGACAGTGAACAGTTGGCCAACATCTCAGTGGAAGAATTGGATGGTAAGGATGACTAATCAGTTGATAGGAGAAACATAGGTTTCTATTTTTATTTTTTAATGTTTTATTAAATCTTACGGTCTTGAAAACTGAGGTATGAAGGACTCACTCATAGGATATGGTGACATGCAATGATGAAAAAACATCCCCATTGAATAGTGTTGGTGATTTGCTTTTTAGAAATGATTTCTTTTTGAACTAGAAGACTCAAGGCACTATCCAAAGTTAATTACATATATACATGGTTGCTTGAACACCTTTATGAGAAAAGAGGACATTTGGACTTTTTTTGGTTGGACGAAAGGCAGCTAAGGGAGACACGGTTGATGTGCAAAGAATCATGCATGGCATGGAAAAAGTGGGTATGGCAAAAGTTTCTTCCTCTCTCAGAAGGACAGGGGTCATCCAGTAAGGCCCTTTGGAAGGAGATTTGAAGTAGAGAAGAGAAAGCGCTTCTTCACAGAGTTCATTCCTGTAAGATGTAGTGATGACCACAACTTGGATGGCTTTAAAAGAGGATTGGATACATTTATGGAGGCTCAGTCTATCAAGAAGAATAGGTCTTGAAGACTCAGTGTGACCTTTGAGTTGGGGCCAGCATGCCTCCAAGAATCAGTTGCAGAGGAACAACAATGGAAGAGGAGTATATCTCAATTTCTTGCATGTGGGCATCCACAAAATGCTGGACTAAGACTAGCTTTAGCCTGATCCAGCAGATCTGTTCTTATGTTTATGCATGCATTTACATGTGCAAAATAACACCATCATGGAAACTGAAGCACTGGAGTGTACATAGGGGTGCAAAAGCAAGTACTGGTTCTGGTTTTGGGGAAGCATGTCTCAATTGCTGATAAACATTTTTCAGAAAATTTAAGGAAAGCATAAAATGCAATCATTCTTACTTACCAGGGATTATTTTTCTAATACTTGTTTCTAAGGTTTAAATTAGGTATAGGATATGGAATTTTCTAATGACACTTCATTTTTGTAGAACTCAGATATGCAAGAGGGCATAGCCAAGACTGAATCCCTTTGCAGTGAGCAAAAAGATGAAGGTAACCTGCTGGTCACATTTGAGAATATTCATGGGGACTGAATTCTCATTAACAATATACTCGTTGGACAGAATTTGCAGGATTTACTGAAGTCAGAAGCAAAGGTGAACAAGTAACATTTTGAACATCTAGGCCCGTCTTTAGAAGAGCAAGTACTTTCCCAGTTATGTGCTTTCATATAATTTATGAAACAAAAAAAGCTGCACTCCTGACAAACTCTTTCAAAAGCTATCAGTTCCAAGATATATAGGTAGGAGGAAAGAAATGGTGGTGGGGAGAGAGGGAGGGAGGGAGGAAAGAAGGAAGGATAATCACAATCAAGGACATTGATATTACTGTAATAATATTGATCATACTTAGAGAAGCTTCCTTGACCTTAAGGAGACATAGCTGTAAACTTAAGATCCCTTGATTTCAGTGGGTCTGTTTGAAGTATGATTAACTCTAGAATACTGAGTTCATTTTAAATGGCGGCATGAGATGTACCAATATATATGTGATTCTCTTGTCTCATCCATGTATGGTTTGTTCCAGTAGCCCACTTATCATCAGATTGTCCTGGTTCCCCAACACCTGGCATGGACCTTGTTCATCCGGGCAACATCTGAGCTGGCATGATCTCATAGTTTGTGTCACTCTCATATCCAAGGTAGGCAAGTGAAGTGTTAGGGGGTCTTTGCTCAAGGACCCCTATTGGTAAGGTTAGTATCAGCCGGGATTCGAACCCCAGTCTCCAACATCAAAGGGTAGTGCTCTAACCACTACACTATCCAGATGCTATGTGGAAAGTCAAGGCCAAAGTGGTCCCAGCGGTGGTAGGAGCACTCGGGGCTGTGACTCCTAAGATGGGAGAGGGGCTCCAACAGATCCCAGGAACAGCATCCAAGCTCTCTGTCCAGAAGAGTGCAGGGCTAGGAACAGCTGAGATCCTGCGCAGAACCCTCAATCTCCCAGGCCTCTGGTAGAGGACCCGAGATTGAGGAAGACACAGACCACCCATAGGGTTGAGAGGGGATTATACATACATAACCTGACCCCTGCTTTAGAAACAAGACACAGTATTCCTCCCCACACATTTTGAAGTTGTGCAATTATAGATGGACTTGTAGATAGTCTCTGAACTGATTCTCATATTGAAGGAAATTATGAACTTCCAAAGAATGCCCTCCAGTTGCGGAAAGAGATACATGGCAGCCGTGTTATAAAAGCTGTGAACCTGGGTGCACCCCATCCTTTCATGCCTTGTTGGCCTTCAGCTTGACTTGCGTAAATGATCGCTGCATGTTCCTTGCACAACACCGCACAATTTTTCTGCTAATAGTCTATTTATTCCTCACCTGTTAGGCAGCGGATTTCTCGTGGGAATCCCAACACTGTTTTCCTTTTCTAGCACTGTTTTTATTGCAGAGCTTAGCTTTCTGGCAATGTTCCAGTTTTTCAGCTAAACTCAGATTTGCTACTTTGGGCAACTTTACGATCTGAAGTAAAAAGGGAGAGTTTTACTTAGATTGAGGGGAAAAGACTTGGTCTCTGTGATCTGTATTCAGATGTGAATGGGAAAAAAATATTCCCTTTAATAGTTAACTCTGCCCCCCCCCAATTGCTGTAGAAATGACAAGGGGGGTACAAAACTCAAATGAAAGATTTCCCCACACCTGGAAAAAACTTAAGGGGTAAAAACTGTGCCTTAGTGAAAGCTTAGGGTACAAACGGAGTACCATTTTGCCACTTAAAATCCCCCATGAGAACCACTTGCTCAATAAAGGGCCCATTTTTATCTGTTTAACAATCCCCCCCAAGGGGGTCTTTTAAGACATGTAGGGTGCTGATGGGGGAGAGGAATCATGTGCAGCCTGTGGGTGGCTTATCCCTCCCATACAGGATGCAAAAGTACTTCGTTCTTTTATTTCCAGGCTGGGACCTGAGTTTTCAGCAGTTAGCAAGACCTCAAGAGGAGAAATAAATTGGAGATGTTCCCCATTCCTTGCTTGCTGTCTCAGGTTGTCTGTTGCTTCTTGCAGTATTCGCTTGCCATCATCTAAAACCAATGCTTACTATTGGCAGGATTAAGTGAATGATGGAGGCAAAACAAGCCATAAGCAGGAGTGGGAGAAGAAAAAACTCATGGGTCTCCTCCTCTGGATCAGATGCTGACACATTTTTCATTTCACTGTAACTCTACAGGATAGTCCAACCAAGGCCTGCTTTTAACGTGGGGAGGGGTTAACCTAGGAGTAGAGCTTCCACAGTGGCTGAAAGGAGTGATGGACATTGGCATTTTGGCCCCTGGGCCTCTCCAAGAAGGCCAGACTCAAGAGAGTGTCTAAACCAGGGCAACTTATACACTAGTGTTTCTCAATCTTGGCAACTCCCAGAATTCCCCAGCCAGCATGCTGGGAATCGAAGTCCACACTTCTTAAAGATGCCAAGGTTGAGAAATACTGTATTAAAGGCTTAATTCTCTCTCTCTCACTAGCAAACTCCACTGCTTTGAGATGACTGGCAAGAATTTTGCAGATATTCATTTGTGCACACACACACACCCATCGAAGTAAACCTTTGTGCACGTTTTTTAAATTTAATTGTATTATTTATTGGATTTCTCTCCCGCCCACCTCCCCTACAATAGGGGATTCTGGGCAGGTTACAAAGACATTAAAACTATAAATATATATAAGATATGTAGCATATATACAATTAAAACAATACTAGAAACAAAAAATCCAAGAAGATGGAAAATCAGGGCGGGGACAGCCAGTCACTTCGGAAGGCCAGGAGAGAGGGGGCCAATCGCACCTCCGGGGACAGAATGTTCCAAAGAGCGGGGGCTACCGCAGAGAAAGTCTGCCTTCTGGACCCCGCTAGCTGGAGTTCTTTTACTGAGGGGGTCCGAAGCATGCCCTCTCTGTGTGACCAGGTGGGACGGGTTGAAGTCATAGCGGAGAGGTGGTCCCTTAGGTAACCTGGTCCCATGCCATGTAGAGCTTTAAAGGTGATAACCAACACCTTGAATTGGACCTGGAAGCAAACCGGTACCCAATGCAGCTCACGGAGCAATGGTGTTACATGGGCCCTTCTCAGGGCTCCAAAAATAGCCCGCGCAGTCGCATTCTGGACCAGCTGTAGCTTCCGGATACTCTTCAAGGGTAGCCCCATGTAGAGCGCATTGCAGTAGTCTATCTGGGAGATAACAAGGGCATGAGTCACTGTTCGAAGGGCTTCCTGATCCAGGAAAGGGTGTAACTGATGCACAACCCGAAGTTGTGCAAAGGCCCTCCTTGCCACGGCTGCCACCTGCTCTTCAAGCAGGAGTCGTGAGTCTAGGAGGACCCCCAGATTACGCACTGGGTCTGTCTGGGGTAGTGCCACCCCATCAAGCACCAAAGATGACAAAGTCCCGGATACAGAGGAGCCATTAACCCACAGCCACTCCGTCTTACCAGGGTTCAGCCGGAGCCTGTTGCTTCCCATCCAGACCCTTACAGCCTCCAGGCACCGAGAAAGGGCGGCCACGGCATCACTTACTTCATCAGGGATGGAGATGTTTAATTGCGTATCATCAGCATACTGATGATACCTCATCCCTTGGTGATGGATGATCTCACCCAGCGGCTTCATGTGGATGTTGAAAAGGAGTGGGGGGAGAACCGAACCCTGCAGCACCCCACACAGGAGGGGCTGAGGATGGGACCTCTCGCTCCCTATCAACACCGATTGGGATCGGCCCTGAAGAAAGGAGGCGAACCAGCACAATACTGTGCCGCCCACCCCCAATTCCCTGAGCTGTCCCAACAGGATACTGTGGTCGACAGTATTGAAAGCTGCTGAGGGATCAAGGAGAGCAAGGATGGTCGCACTTCCACCATCCCGCTCCCACCAGAGATCATCCATAAGTGCGACCAATGCCGTTTCCATTCCATAGCCAGGCCTGAAACCTAACTGGAAAGGGTCCAGATAATCCGTTTCCTCCAGGACCCTTTGGAGCTGTGAAGCCACCACTTTCTCAACCACCTTCCCCAAAAAGGGGAGGTGGGAGACTGGACGAAAATTGTCCAGTACGGTGGGATCCAGGGAGGGCTTCTTGAGGAGGGGGTGCACCAACGCCTCCTTAAAGGCAGCTGGAAACACCCCCTCCTGCAAGGATGTAGTAACCATCACCTGGATCCAACCACATGTCACCTCCCGAGCTGCTTTCACCAGCCAGGAGGGGCATGGGTCAAGATGGCAAATGGTGGCCTTCACAGTCCCCAGGACCCTGTCCACTTCCTCAGGAGCAACAGGGTCAAACTGTTCCCAGATAACTGGGTAAGAACGGTCCCCTAGTATCTCCCCAGACCCTGCCCTACGCTCGGAGTCTAACTTGGAATGAATCCGAGTGACTTTGTCCTAAGATGCCCTGCAAATTCCTCCGCATGGCCCTGCAAATGAGCCCCCACATCCCCTTTGCCAAGGAGGGACCTAGTGATCCTAAACAGGGCCGCCGGGCAGCATTCTGCGGACTCAATAAGGGTGGAAAAGTATTGGCGCTTTGCCCCCCTTATTGCCACACTGTAGGCTTTAACAGTGGCTCTAACCTGTGTCCAGTCAGATTCAGTCTTTGTCTTTCTCCAGCGGTGCTCTAGACGTCTGTTAACCCTCTTCAGCACCCTCAACTCCTCCGTAAATCACGGGGAGTGTCGGGGCCGAGTGTTTTGGTGTGTACAGCCTTCTGTGACCAAAATCTTGGCCCCTTTTGTATTGTGGCATTGTGAAGTGGACACTGCCTATCATTAAAAAAAAAAAAAAAGATGGAACTATTTGGAGAAAAGTCTGTAAAGTTTTATTTTTTTCCTAGTGAGATAGGAAAACAGAACAATCTCAGGAGCTGTCTCCTGAGAAACGTTTGTTCAGCAATACCCACGTTAGCCCTTAAAGAAGTTGATCAACTCAGAGTAATGGAGCAGTGTTTCTTTCTCTCCTTGTAGAACAGATCAGGGCAATTTATTTTATTGTATTTAGCTGGAAGAAAGATTGGGATTCCCCCCCCCCCCCCCATTTTTTGTAAGCATAAAGGTGAGCTTGATTCCTAATAATGTCATGAATGTGCTTATATAGTTTTCTTGCCAATGCTGTGGAACTGCTACACCATTGCCTCCTTCTGGGACTTTGTTTTATTTCTCAACCTAGGCTATGGCCTTGTGGTTTCTCATGGTCTCCTAGTCAAGTACAAATTGGGTCTGAATGCTTAGCTATTTGAGATCAGCCACAGTACAGCTTACCTTTACATGGGAAAATCATTTTAGATTCACTAATACAGGTAGTCCTCGCTTAATGATCATTCGTTTAGTGACCATGGCACTAAAAAAAGTGACTTATGACTGGTGTCCAAAGTTACAACCATCTCAGTGCCCCTGTAGTCACGTGATCATGATCTGGGCACTTGGCAAACAGCTCGCACTTAAACAGTTGCAATGTCCTGGGGTCATGTGATCGCCATTTGCAACCTTCCCAGCCAGCTTCTGGCAAGCAAAATCAATGGGGAACTGTGATTCACTTAACGACTGTGTGATTCACTTAGCGACCATGTGATTCACTTAACGGCCGCAATGACTTGCTTAATGACTGCCACAAAAAGGTCATAAAATAAGATCTGGTCATTCACTTAATGACCACATCACAACAACCTCGTTAAGCGAGGACTACCTGTAATACAATAATGGCGATAGATTTTTTTTTTCTGTCTGATCTTTTAAATTTCTTTTGGATAGAAAACCATATTGAATGCATGTGATAATTTCTTGTCAGAAGTTTCTCCTCCCTCTTTCCAAGAGCACTTTAATAATTGCAAAGGAAATTAACTCACAAAGAGCTACATTAGATGATATTAAATTGTGTAACTCCAGAGAAAATGGCCAAGTTGAAACTGATGTACCATCCCTAACAAATGTCTTTAGAGGCTTCAAAGGTGCTATAAGGTTTTCTGTTTAAATATGTGCCATATGGGTAATGATGTCTAGGCTTGAACAAATTAATTCAGGCAGCTGAAATGTTTGAGCTTGAAACGCTGGCTTTTCTCGCATTGTGTCTGAAAGGTTTATGCAGCTTCCTTCTTTTGAATTCTGCCTTTGCTCCTTCAAATTTCCAAGTAGCAAACAAGTGCTGTATAAATTGGGGCGGGCGGGGGGAATCCATCAGTAAATGGAATCACTGTTGCTGAGTCAACCCTACAGAGTTATTATAATAGAAGTTATTGTCAGAAGACGGAAGGACAGAATAAACATCTGTTTAATCTTGTGGATGCATGTAATTCTCTAGTTGGCTTTGGGCTATGGTGATTGACAACCTAAAAAAGGTATGTTCTGAGATGATGCAAAATTATCATTTGAACTGAACAGACTGAATTGAAGCTGAACAGACTGTGAGATACCCTTTGGCCATATTCACATAATAATCAAGTCAGGAAATTACTTAGTGAATGAATTTGAACAATGTGCTGATCTCAACTTTAAGTTTAATTGGTTGTTTGCAGGTTAGTGTATTGTCTGCGCTCATTCCCCAACTCATGAATACAGTTTGCTATATTACACAAAGTCACAAAATGAGATAATTCATTAACCAGGCTGAGTGGGTTGAGTGAATGCAGCCTTTGTGGGTATTGCAGACAGAACAACCATCGTTCAAGTGGCATCACACTAGCTCTTAGCTTAAACATGTGAAAACCCATGATTGATCAGAAGAAAGGTTAGGATCCTTCCTGGTCTTTTAGATTTGGTTCACACACAGTTCTAAGCCATGGTATGTGCATACAACACACAAAACTATAAGTCGTGGCTTATAAAACCACAGTGGCTTCGCTAATCCAACATGTTAAGTGAAGAACATGAGCCTCCACTTAAAGCCCCCCCCCCCCAACTTGGAGTCATTGTTGGTTAATAGGGCTTGCAGATATTCTTCCTGTACTCCATCCTAACCGGGGGGTGGGTACAGGATAGCCTGGTTGACTCCTAGAGCAGTGAGTGTTAGGGAGGCATGCTCAGTGTCTGGCCATGAGTTCTGAAATGAACCTGTTGGTCAGAAAAAGAAAATTCAATATTAACAATCCAAGATCAAATCATGGACAATTTAACCTTGATCTGATAAATCCACTTTGAATTCCTTTCTCTTCCTTTTGAAAAGCTCAATCTTCAGTCTCTTCTCCAGATAAAACCGCACATAAAAATCTATCATTCTCTTCCTATCTATTTTCAAAAAAGGTTTCAGAAATTTGGTATTTTCCTTCTGTATATCCAAAATAGGATAATTCTCAAAGTCACTCTTCCAGTCCATTACAGCTTCTTTCTCCATATCAGTCTCATAATCAAGCAATTTTGAGTCCATCTTCAGATCCACAGCATCTTTTTTCATATCTTCCATGTCTCTCTTATAATCTGGCATTTCTTTAAAGTCCATTTCAGAATCCTTATTCAAGTCATCCTCCACTGCTATTTTATCCAGTAAAATCTTTTCTTCTTCTACAACCTCTGTTAGTCCCAATTTTAAAAATAGTTCCTGGACACACTGATTCCAAACTGCTAAAAATTATTTGAAAGAAGGACACTCCTCCATTATGTTAAAAGAGAGAGATTCCTGTAGTCTCTGATCCCTCTGACCTTGAAAGCTCAGTCTTATCTTGTGTTTATTTTCAGAAACAAAACTGTCCCAGGGCAGATTTTCTTGCAAATAAATCCAAATTCACTTACTGTATTTTTTTAAACATTTAAAACAATCTATTGTCGAAGGCTTTCACGGCCGGAATACGATGGCTGGTGTGGGTCTTCCGGGTTGTGTGGCTGTGTTCTGGAAGTTTTGTTTCCTAACGTTTCGCCAGCATCTGTGACCGGCATCTTCAGAGGGCAGGAGCACAGACAAGAGCAGTTCTCTCTCTGGCACAGAACTGCTCTTGTCTGCTCCTGCCCTCTGAAAATGCCAGTCACAGATGCTGGCGAAATGTTAGGAAACAAAACTTCCAGAACACGGCCACACAACCCGGAAGACCCACACCAGCCATTTAAAACAATCATTTAAAAAACTGTTTCAAATCCATCTAGTCTCTTAACCATCCCCAATCAACATTCTTAATTCCCTTTCGCTGTTTCCAAACATTAAAATATTTCTTTTTGATCTTTAAACTTACTTTTATCTTCTTTCTCCTAGGATAGTAGGAAATTCTCCCGGTTAACAGCAACCTGTCTTTCAGGAGGTTTTTAACTGCCAAATAAATCACAAATAGGCAGTTTACAATGTTAGCTAAAAGAGGAAGTAAAGCAAATCTAGTGTCCTCTTGAAGGCCCCGCACCACAGCTTGGGCTCAATGTTTTTCCCTCAACTCCCAGAGTGCTCCACCTGCTAGAGATTACTAGATTGCAATCGCTTCACAGGGAATCTCTGTAAAGAGTACCTGTGGGTGATCCTGTCAATCTCCTTTATCTGGAGATGATTCTGAAGAGCTGGACCAAGGCCAGTTCCTCTAATTGCTGTGGGTGTTGGCTCCACAAAGAACAGAGCCATGTTCAATTGGCCATTTCTTCCCAGAAGACACATACTTCCTTTTCTGATCACTTTAGGAAATTGCTTGTTAACTGCTTTTCCGCTATTAGGAACCTTTAGATCGACAATTCTGAAAATACCAGGTGAGTCTGCCTTCAATCCTTAGTGAAAGAAGTTTTAAATACAATTTTAAGGATTAAAAAAAAATGTTTTGAATAAATAGCAAAAGGGTGATTAGCCCTTTGATTTTGGAAAGATACAAATGGACTAAAGGTCCAGATGGATTTGAAATAAGATTTTGGAATTAATTATAAGAAACCTTCCTGTGGGAAAATACTTTTGCTTTGAATTCTAAGAAAGAAAAGAAAAGAAAAGAAAAGACAGACAGACAGACATGATAGGATGGGACTTTGAAGGTGGATGCTAGATGGAACTAGAAGGAACTAAAAATTACAATTAAAGGAGAAGAACACTTAAATTTGACTTACTAATAGAGAATGGAGTAAAATATTTTAACATTGGACATATTAAAGGGTCTTTTTGAACAATGGACCCAGAAGTTAATTTTAAGAGTGTCTGCCTCTATAAATAGACTGTGTTTAAAAGATGTTATAGAAGAGGAACAAGTTTTACTGGACAAGACTGAGATTGACCTGAAAGTTTAAAAATGACAGGCTACAAGAATGATGTGGAAAAAGTTGCTACATTCCACAAAAAGGGGTATACAAATAACAAAACAAGAGAGTGACCTGGATAATGTTCTTATATTGGATTTACAAAAGATGCTTGGTAAAGCTTTGAAGAATTTTGTGAGAAGGGAGAAAGAAAAAATGAAAAGAAATCAAGTTCTAGGTCATTATTTGAAGGGATTAAAGATCAAAATTGTTAAAAGAAATATAAAGTTGGTTTATTTGATCAAGGTTAAAATAGATATGTTGTTATCTCTGGTAACCCTTAATGGACATTTGCTGATCAGGACTGAAATGATAAGGTTTTTTGGATTTGTTTATAGATAAGAGATGGGATATGGGAAGAAAAGGTCATTTTTAAGAGAAGGTGATAAGTTACTATGTTCTTATTTTTTCTTTTCTTATTTTTTCTTTTTTTCTGCACCTTTTCTTTTTTTTCTTTATACTTTTTTTTTAGTTTGTATTAGTTTAATATTCTCATGAGTGTAATTTTTAATAAAATTACTACTAAAAAAATAAAACAGGTCACTAATGTTTCATGAGATTTCAATCAGCTCTCTCAGCATTCTTGCACAAAGATTCTTATTCTAGCAAGATTTCAGTCAATAACAACAACAATACGGTTCAAGTTTCTCTTTATTTTACTTTAGGTGCACTGGTGTTGTTTGGGTCTGATGGACAATCTGATATACATGAATATTTAGGGCATTTTATTCTTAAATTTAATCTTTTAATTTTTATTCTCAATTTAATATAAATATCATTTTGAGGTTTTAACTCCCCCCTTTTTTTTTAGGGGTAAAAAGGTAAAGTCACTCTGGTGACCTTATGGGTATATCTGTGTTGTTTTTGTGGCAACAATATGGAAGCAGATTGCCATTGCCTTCTAATTTCCTAGTCTAGTCTATGACTCTGAGATTTCTTTGTGGTCTCCTGTCCAGGTAACCCACTGTTTAACGTCTGAACCCAGACAAGGTTAACCTGGTGCTAATACCTGCTGCTACTTTTTGGGTTTTTACTTTGTTTGTTTGTGCCTTCGAGTCACTGTTAACTCCTGGTGACTGCCTGGACAAGTTCCTGCAGTTTTCTTGGCAAGATTTCAGAAGTAATTTGCCATTGCCTCCTTGCTGGGGATTAAAGAGAGTGACTGGCCCAAGGTCACCTAGTTGGCTTCGTGCCTAAGGTGGGACTAGAACTCGCAGTTTCCTGCTCTCTAGCCTGGTGCCTTAACCACTACGCCAAACTGGCTCTCACTTTGTAGGTGGGGGCATTTAAAAATCAGTCATAAATTGAGAGGAAAACAAAATAAGATACAGCTACATTCATTCTTTTTACTCTAGTTTCAGAGATTTTTTCTGAGTTTACTTCTGAACCCCGGATGCCGATCCTGATTTTAGCACACCATTGGATGCTTGGAGAGGACAATGGATTGTTCCACGTCTTGGGTCTTGGGAGGCTTGGATGTGGGGATGGGGCTGCTGTTGCGGGGGGTGGAGGTGGGCCATAATATATTGATGGTGACGGGCAAGGGGAGATATGGTGGGAGACAGGGAGAGGGCCATTCCTGGGAAAATGACACCATTGTCTCATGCTGGTTTTGCCTTCCAGCAACCTTGATTTCAGCCCCAGTACCCTGTCATCAGACCTTCAGTGGCCCTGGCTTCTGGCTGCTGCTTTTAAATGCCAGGTTGGTCTGTAATAAGGCCTCCCTCATTAGTGATTTAAACATTGATGAGAGGGCCAACCTGGCATGTATCACTGAGACCTGGCTGGGTCCAGAAAGTGGGGTGGGGGTAGCCCTTTCTGAGATAAGTCCAGCTGGGTGTCAGGTGCAGCATTAGCTAAGACTCCAGGGCAGGGGTGGAGGTGTGGTGGTGTGGCAACTGTCATCTGAGAATCTCTTATGACTTTCAGGGATGCTGAACCACAGGTCACCAGATGTGACAACCTGTTCATTAGGTTGGGCTCTAGAGATCAGTTGGGACTGTAGCTATTGTACCAACCTCCCTGCTGCATGGCAACTTCTCTGCCTCAGCTCCTTGACTCCACTTCTGGGTTGGCAGTGGAGTTCCCCAGACTTATGGTTCTGGGTGACTTCAATCTGCCTTATCGAGGAGTAGGGTTTGAGGTGGCTCGGGAGTTCATGGCCATCATGGTGGCCATGAGCCTATCCCAGATCATCCAGAGCCTGACACAGGACAGTGGCCACATGCCAGATCTGGTGTTCCTATCACTGCAGTGGCTATGTGATCTGAAATTGGGGAGCTTTTGGTGTCCCCCTTGTCATGGTCAGATCACGCCCTGATTACCATGGGATTCTCTGGTACCACTATTCACTGCAGGGAGACTGGACCCATTAGATTGGTCTGCTCCCAGCGACTGATGGACCCAGATGGTCTGCTGCACGGTCCATCCAAAGCCTTGGTTGCTGCTTGGAATAAGGGCATGGCTGAGGTTTTGGACCGGATCATGGCCATGCAACCTCTCCCCTCTTGGGGGTCCCATCACTGCCCATGGTTCACAGAGGAGTTGAGGGAGTTTAGATAAGAGATGTCTGGAGTGTCGCTGATGCTCAACAATTGACGAACCCAACTGAATGTGGGTTAGAGCTGCTATTAAGGCCTACCTCGTGGCAGTAAGGACGGCAGAGCATCAGTACTTCTCCGCCCTTATTGTGTCTGCAGAGGAATTTGTTCAGCATCTGTCGGACAAAGTCACTTGGATTTGCTCACAGTTGGACACCGGCCTTGGTACAGGTCCAGAGGAGATGACTGGGGAGGAGTCCTGCCTGTTTACCTGAGAATGGTTTGAACCTATTGGACCTGAGGAAGTGGACAGGGTCCATAGGACTGTAAGCTCAGCCACCTGCTCTTTAGATCCATGTCCCTCCTGGCTTGTTAAAACAGCCTGGTGGGTGTCATGTGAATGGATTCTAGTGGTATTTAATTCTTTTTTGAGTGAGGGGGTTGTTCCTTTACTATTAAAGAGGCTTTGGTTGGCCCCCTCCTCAAGAATCCATCGCTGGACCCCACCATACTGGACAATTTTTGTCCAGTACCTAATGTCCCTTTTTTGGGGAAGGTGATCGAGAAGGTGGTTGCACAGCAGCTTCAGAGGACCTTGGAAGAAGCACATTATCTGGATACCTTTTAGTCGGGATTCAGGCCTGGGTATGGGATGGAAATGGCATTAGTTGTGCTTTTTGATGATCTATGGCAAG
Source organism: Liasis olivaceus (assembly GCA_030867105.1). Taxonomy (NCBI): domain Eukaryota; kingdom Metazoa; phylum Chordata; class Lepidosauria; order Squamata; family Pythonidae; genus Liasis; species Liasis olivaceus. The sequence goes on along the minus strand of CM061349.1, from coordinate 321,091,318 downwards.
GGCTGGATGGGGGTTGCGCGTCCATCATTGCCCTACTTGACATCTCTGCGGTCTTCGATACCATTGACCATGGTATCCTTCTGGATCAGCTCAGAGGATTGGGGATGGGCAGCATAGTGTTGTACTGGTTTGCCTCCTTTCTGCAGGGTCAATTCCAGTCATGGTGATTGGGGAGGAGAGATCCTGCCCTCGGCTTCTACTATGTGGGTGCTGCAGGGTTCAGTGCTCTCTCTTATCCTATTCAACATCTGCATGAAACCATTGGGTGAGCTCATCCTTTTCCATGGGGTGAGGAATCATCAGTACTCTGATGATACTCAATTATATATCTGTGCCCCTGGCGAATTAAGCGATGCTGTGAATGTCTTTCTTACTTATTTATCTATCTGTCACCTATCATCTATCTATCTATCTATCTATCAATCAGTCAATCATCTATCATATTTTATAGCCTCCCATCTCACAAGAGTGTCTTATCCTGGTTCCTGGAGGCTGTGAGGGTCTGGATAGGGAAAAACGGCTTCAGTTGAACCCTGGCAAGACTGGGTGGCTCTGGGTTTTGGGCCTTCCAGTTCTAGGACTATGCCATCTTTGGGGCTGGAAGGAGTTCCACTGCCCCAGACAGATCTGGTGGGCAATCTGGAGGTCCTCCTGGACTCATGAGTCCTGCTCAAGGAGCAGGTGGCAGTTGTGGCTAGGAGGGCCTTTGCACAGCTTCATATTGTGCACCAGTTGCACCTGTTCCTAGATTGGGGGGCTCTGCTCACAGTCACAGTCTAGTCACCTCCAGATTGGACTACTTTAATGTGCTCTACATGGGGCTGCCCTTGAAGAGTATCCAGAAGCTTCAACTGGTGCAGAATGCAGCGGCATGGGTAGTTACGTGTGCGCTTCCAGAACAGCACGTGTCACACTTCTACTCCACAAGCTGCATTGATTGCCAGTTTGCTTCTGGGTCCAATTCAAGGTCTGGTTTTAATCCTTAAAGCCATTCATGGCATGGGACTGGGTTATCGAAGGGACCACCTCTGCCCACCTCTGTCCCATTAGATCTGGTAGAGAGGGCATGCTTTGGGTCCCATCCGCTAAGGACTTACACTTGGTGGGTCCCAGGAGGTGTGCCATGGCACCCGTCTTTTGGAACATTCTCCCCCATGAAGTAGTGTTAGCTCCATCCTTGTTAATGTTCCTTAAGTCCCTCAAGACCTGGCTTTGTCATCAGGCCTGGGGATCCCAGCGGACTGGGGATATTGTAAGATGGCTCTATCATTGTGCTTAATTACTCTCTCCTGTACCTAGTTGTTTATATTTTAATAATGTCTCTTTTATATATTTTAATAATGATTGTTTTTATATTTATTGTTTTTTCATTGTTGTACACCATCCCGAGTCACAGATGGGTGGCCATATGAATTTGATAAATAAATAAAATAAATGCACTGGAAAACAGTGACTCTGCAGGTAAAGGTCTTTATAATTAGGGGGAGATGTTTTTAGGTCCCACTGGGATTTCGTGATCCATAGCCGACCTGTCATTGCAAGTTTTTCATTTGATAGCTGTGTATTTTTACACTTGGCGTGATATAACAGGTCTTCTTTTGAATTGCCTAAGGGGACTGTGTAAACTGAACTGTAGTGTGAATAGTTCTTGCTGAGTCTTGAACAAATCTTTTTTTAAAAAAAAGACTTGCTGTATCCTGCTAAGGATGCATGCATGCAATTTTAATCTAAGCTTTTCATTTTTTAATGTACCTTATTCAGGCTGCTTCTCATGATACTGCTGTCATGTAGTTGGGGGGGGGGGGGAGATAAGGGGGGAGAATTGCTTTCTTGCAACCAGGTGCTCCATAAAAGGAAGCTGGTTCAACCATCTCATCCCTCTCTTTATGCTTTCCCTTCCTGTTCCCCACCAAAATATCTGGATGGGGTGATAGTGGTGGGGTGAGGTGATCTGTACAGCCTCTTAAGACCTGGTGCAGCTAGCCATCTGCACACAGTTCTGGGTAGTGCTAAGACAAATAGTAGTGAAAGAGTACAGTTCTGGGTCGGTCGGTCGGTCGGTCGGTCTGTCTGTCTGTCTGTCTGTCTGTCTGTCTGTCTGTCTATCTATCTATCTTGCCTTTGAGTCAGTGTTGACTCCTGGTGACTGCCTGGACAAGTCCATGCAGTTTTCTTGGCAAGATTTTGGAAGTGGTTTGCCATTGCCTCCTTCCCAGGGCTGAGAGAGAGTGACTGGCCCAAAGTCACCCAGCTGGTTTCATGCCTAAGGCAGGACTAGACCTCACAGTCTCCCAGTTTCTAGCCTGGTGCCTTAACCACTACACCAAACTGGCACTGTCCTGGGTCTTCTAGCAGAAGGAATTCAGTTATTTCTGGACTTCACCTAAAAGAGTGAATATGAGGTACAGCACAAGGATAATTCCCTTTTTAAACAATTATCAAGGATCTGTCTTAGCTTCACAGAGAAGAACAGAATAGTCTTCTCTCTGAAGTTACAACTGAAAATGATCTCTATTGATTTTAACTTTGGGTCAAATCCAACAGGACAGTGTTGATAAATCCCTGCATGTGGGTAAGAAAAATCAAATGCATAGGGAGAGAATTGGTGAGACCTGGCTTAACAGTAGTGCACTGAGAAGGGAAATGGGAGTCTTTGGGAGGAGACCATCAACTAAACATGAGCAAACTGTATGATACATCAGCAGAAAAGGCCAGTGTAGTCTTAGTCTGCGTTAACAGACCATGATCATGAGAGGTGATGTCAGCCCTTCAAGGTAGATCGGACTAGGAATCCAATGTCATCTAGGTCAATGTTACTTTTATTGTAAAGCTGTAATAACAGAATCTTGCAAGTCTGATTGTGCTTCCCCTCTCCTTCCTTTCATCTTTGTGAGAACTAGGGAGGGGCTTGCCTGAGATGTTTTCTCAGGCTACATTTCTGCCCTGGACTCAGCTCTCTTTTATCTGACCATTTTCTTGGTAGCGGCTCTTCCTCCTGTCCCTCAAGGCCATTCCCTCTGCCTCTACAGGTAGTAGTTCCATTGTGCTCTGCACCAATGGACGATGTTTGGAATATCGTGTCCAGTTCTGCACCCTGTATTTTAAGAAGGAATGAAGAAGCTGAAGCAGAATCAAAGGAGCTAATGGGCTTTGGAAACCAAGCACCATGAAGAAGCGGAGCATGTTTAGCTGGCAAAAGAGACCATTTTGGGGAGATATGACGGTATTCTACAAGCATCTAAAAATCTGTCATCCGTAAGAAGGGATAGCCCTGTTCTTGTTGAAATCAAGGGTAGGGCACACACCAAGAGAGTGAAATAAACTGAAAGAAGATTTGGACCAAATATTAGGAGGAATTTCCAGACAGGAAGAATGGTTAAGCACTCTTTGAGCCATGATGGAGTCCCTTCACTGAAGGTTTTCAAATGGGTCTGAATGGCCCCATATTGGGGATGGTTTAATGAACTTCTGCAGTGAGCAGGGAGTAGACCCGATGATTTATAAGGTCCCTTCCAGATCATACATTCAGTGATTCTGTGAAGAACAACCAGAAGACAGCTCTAGTTCAGAACATTCTTTGTTTGGAAGATGAGTTGTGATCCTCCTGATGTTGACAGGGTACAACTCTCATCATCCCTATTAAATATTCTAGATGGGACTAATGACAGCTGGATCCAACAGGACCTGGTTCACCAGAGCTTTCCCACCTCTGTTCTGTGGGAAAGGCAGACCAATTTAAGGGTGAAGAAGTCTAAGAAGAAAACCCATGCCCTGTGAGGTTCCTCATCAATAATTAGTACATGGATAATGGGCTGACTGGACAAGCCCATAGGTCACATGGTCACAACCTTGCCAGTTGTGTCTTCAGATGTATTTCTGTTTTTAAATAATGCTTATTATTTCTGGATGTGCATAGACATAGAAATTAGCACATGGGCATGGGATGTAAATGTGTGTTTTATGAATGATGTATAAGTGTTCACTCTAGTTCTCCTTCCTAACCAAATTAAGGGGAACGAATCTAATTACAGTGCAGCAGGTGAAATTGCTCTGCTGGGTTCTAAAATATTTCAAACTTCATATAATTGAATGAGGTCTGGGATCTAACTAGAAGAACAGTACTTAACTAAGATGCTCAACCCCCCTCCCCTTCTCAAAAAAGCTTGACAGGCTTCCGACAACATTACAATCACATCAACGTTATTGAATAATTTCCCAATAGAGTCATACATAGAGAATGTTATGGTCCTCTAATCTAGATGTGAACAAGCGATGTGAGACAGGGTTCTACACAGTTTCTTAACACTGGATTTATTTAGCCCTCCAATTGGGGGTGGGGGGCGGGGAAACCTTAGGATTATTTTTTTTTAACGTGATTCCTGCTGGAGATGGGGAAAAAAGAGATCAGAACAAGTGGTTGGAAGTAGAGCCCAGTGCTGAAAACTATTCCTTTCCTCAAAGAGCTTCTGTGAACTTGGAACATGTTGTGATCCTCCAGGTATAGAGAAAATATGGGACATCCTTCCTCTCTCCCTTGTTTTCCTGCTCATTGGGGCATATTTCTGCTATGGTGCCTAAAATAAATCCAGCACAGATTTCTATGGGAGTTCATTTGTGAGTTCCACCAACATGAATTCTCCCATGTCATGACAACATAGAACTGAGTCTGTTTATATCTGAATTTCTCCCATTAAAAATGCACAAGAGACCACTAGATGATAGCAAAATTTACAATAACCACTAGATCAGTGTTTCTCAACCTTGATAACTTTAAGATGTGTGGACTTCAACTCTCAGAATTCTGAGAGTTGAAGTCCACACATCTTAAAGTTGCCAAGATTGAGAAACACTGTACTAGATGATAGCAAAGAGATACAGAACTCCCTCATTCTCTGTTTCCATGTACTGGTTCTCTGCATTTTTACAACATTGATTTGGGAGCCTCATCAAAACTCAATCCTAAAAGTCTGCATTGGGGAAATTTACATTTTTAAAAAGTCAGAGAAATGAGTATTAAAAAGGTATAATTATACTTTAAAAATACGTATGTTAGGGTTATATGGAAGCACATTAGGGAAGGAAGAAATCCATTGATTATGGATTTCTTTTTAAAGGCATCCTTCTTTAAAAAAACAAACTGGACTAATGTTCTGCTTGGGCAGACAACAAAATAGCCAATTTTATACCGATCCATACATTGGTAACACAGTACTGTATAACAGTGGAAAGAAATACCTTCCTATAATTAGAAAATTTTAAAGCAGACACGCCATGAATTTCAGGAACATTGAAAATAGGAGAAATAGCTAGGTCAATTTTGGAAGAAAGGATCTTATTAACCTCAGAGTGCCTATCTTTAAACCCAAATTACTACAAAAGGGGCTGAAGCAGGCCATTTTTATTCTCTCTAATCTAATTTCTTCTTTCATTCTTTGTTGCAGTTCCAAATGAGTTCCTTCACATTTCTTGTCTCACTTATTCTCAGTGATAGATGTAATTGATTGACTCAGAGAATCTCCTTAATTTCTGGTTTCTTTAAATTTTTTTCCCCTCTCAGCATTTTGGAAGTTCACAGGTTCTAGTCAGGCCAATTTGTTTTCTTTATTTTGCTTTGTTTTATTTACAAGACAAATAGACTGCCCCAATATCAAACCAACTCTGCATAGTGTACAACAACAGAACATTAAAATATGTATTTTATTTTTGAAATGTCATTCAATTCATGCAATTTGCAATATGTAAACTCCCATACGTATACCTACCTGGATGATTCCTCCAAAAATGTAGAAAGAACTGCTTTAATTTTGGAGCAATCCCATTTCTCCTTCCTAGAAATAGGACCTGTCCCCCTCCCCCCCAAAAAATAAGTTGTGCTTCTAAGTCAGTGTTGTCCAGACTTGGCCATTTTAAGAGGTGTGGACTTCAACTCCCAGAATTCCCCAGCCAGCCAATTGCTGGCTGGGGAGTTCTGGGAGTTGAAGTCCACACCTCTTAAAGTTGCCAAATTAAAACAAAAAACAAAAACACTGATCTAAATCCATATTTTATGCAAAAGCAGCCTTCTGGTTCAGTATCCCTGGTATAAGACACACATTATAATGCTCTAATTGGCTTTCATCTTTTTGAAACCTCTCTCCTATCCAGTTGGCGATAATTGAAAGGACTCATTTTTAAAAAGACCACCAATTTCTTGCTTTATGTGGCATTCATCAGGGTTAATATTTTCTGTTGTGGGCTCATGCCAGGTTCAGTTGTGGCCTAAAAATAGAGGATTTTGGAGGACATAATTACTGGGTCTTTCTGTGGTTGGCAGAACTTGCAGTCAACTTTTCTCGTGTGTCTGTTGTGATTACCAATGTCTATCAATCTTAGCCTGGCAGTGACTATTAAAAAAAAAAAAAAGTTTAAAAATAAATTTGAGAGGCAGCAATCTTTTTTCTTTGCCTTCCATCTTTCACAAAGTTAAGATACGAATGTTCCCAAATTTCTTCCTGGATTTTGGTGTTCCAAATCTTGTTTTAAAAAATGGAACTGTTGTGTTCAGGTTCTTCTCTTATAATTCTCTTTTCTTTGCGGATTCTTTTAAGAAGCCTGTATGCCTCTGGATTTTCAGTCCTTCAGATTTTTTTCCCCCTTCCTTACATATGTCCAAGGAAGCTGTAATGTAATGAGGGGAAAAGATTTGTTCTTTGCTGTTCTGGAGGCAGGAATAGACGTAGTGAGCTACAGTTCAGGAATGAAGATTTTAGTTAAATGTAATACAGGCAGTCCCTGGGTTAAGAATGTCCAACTTATGGACAACTCATACTTATGAACAGCGTTCTCCTTCCTTGAGCCAACGAGCCGCTGAAGCCACGCAATGTTTTAATGAACTGCTAAAAATGCGTGTTTTTAATATACAGCCTATTTTCAGTGGTTCATGAAAACATTGCGTGGCTTCAGCGGTTCATTGGCTCGAGGAAGGAGAAAGCTGTCTGCCATTTTTAGTAATAGGCAGTCCGTTCATAAGTATGTGTCCTGACTTACATACAAATTCGAGTTAAAGACGCACTTAGGAACAGAACTTCTCCTTAATCCAAGGACTGCCCATACATTGATAATTTAGGCGTATACAGTATCCTATCTTCCCTCTCTCTAGGATTTGACATACAAGTTTCAGTCAATTCCAGATACAGGATTCCCAGGAAATCCATTTGAGCTGGTGATTATCATGCAGGGCTGTCCCTCCTCCTCCCAGTCAGTTCTCATTTAATTTGATGGGGAAAAAATAGTTTTGAAAAAGATGAGATTTTCAATTATCTCTCAGATGGAGTCTAATGTTCTTGAATTTAGTCAGTGATGAGGTGGTCAAGGCTCACATATGAGATAAGATTAGAGAGTGAGAAAGAGTTGGCCTGCTTAAGCCCTTTTTATAGTAACTGGGGTTGAAAGATACATGTCCTGAAGCTAATAAGGTCCTTTCTCCTCAGATTTACTCTGGCTTCCCATGTTTCTGTTCAATTCCAAGGAAATGAAGGACTTCTATAGGGTCTTTTTACATGGAAAGCAAAGGCATCTAGGGAGGTTTCAGATGCAAAGATAAATAACAGGAAACAACTCTAGTAGTAGGTCCTGTGTCATCTCCAGGAATAAAGTAAGCTCAAAAGCATGGAGAGAAATTCAAAAGAAATTCTCAAGTCTCCTGGGAATCAGGTTAAATAAATGCTTGTCAACCATCCGAGAAGTGTTTTGAGCTTGAAGCACTCTCAGAAATAACTGAAACTGCCCATTTTGATTGCAAAACATCTGTTTCAGACTTGAGATGGAGCTTCTGGAATTTGAAACAGATCAAATCTGAAATCTTTTGCACAGCTCCATTTGAGAGGGAAGATCAGTGGACGTGGATAAGTAATTCAGTTTGGAGCCAACCCGTGTCTGAATTGCCACCATATCAGTCTTACCCTGATGTATTCTGCAGGCCTGTACCATTTTTGAATTCTCATGTTTGGACTCTTGGGTTGCTGATCTGTGACTGCCTAACTATCTTTGGGATTCATTTAATGGTTATTGACTTCCATATTGCCCTGGGCAGCCACTTCTGCTTCCTACTTCCACCATCCTTGCAGTCATAGTAAGCTGACCTCCACTTGCTGATTGGATTCTAGCCCTAGGAATTAGTGAGCAGCTCCCGCTCCAGGATTGGAGTGCTCTAATTCTAAAGCTTTACCACTGAATAGGATTTCTTTTACTGAGCAGCAGGATGGACCAGATGTCTCACAAGACCGCCTCCTGTACCATAACTTTACAAATCTGTGAGTCTGCACAATAAAACAGAGGACTCCAACTTCAGGCAGGTTGGTGGTCACATTTGGCTTCTTGAGGGATGGCATTGACCCTTTCACAAAATGGCTCCTTTCATTGGCACGGCCATTTGCAAGGCATCCATTTACGCAAAAACTGATTGGGTGAGAATTAGGGTATCAAATCTGGGATGCAAAAGTTTAAACCACTAGATAACCTCAGAGAGATACAGAAAACTGGTCTCTCATAGTAGTCTGGAACTTTGCAGCCCAGATCTGGTAGATCGTGGGAAGATGTTTCTGTGTGATCCTCAGCCTCTCAGCATGCTGTCTACCATCACAATTTATCTGTCTCTCTCTTCCCAGAGGTGCAAGAGGGAACATTTTCAAACAGCACCGGGCTTCAAAAATCCACTCTTTGATTTTCCAAGTGCCTGTGAAGCTTAAGTATTCTTAGAAATAAATTTTAAGCTCGGAACTGGAGCTTTGTTTTTCACCAGGCTAACGTTCCGTTTTATTATATTACTACGACTACTATTAACCTGTGAGTCTTGATTCCTGGCAGCTTCCTGAACCAATCCCTGTAGTTTTGTAGCAAGATTTTTGAAAGTGGTTTGCCATCACCTTCTTCCTAGGGCTGAGAGAGAAGAACTGGCCCAAGGTCACCCAGCTGGCTTTGTGGCTAAGGCAGGACTAGAACTCCCGGTCTCCTAGTTTCCAGCTTGGTGCCTTTAACCACTACAACAAACTGGCTCTCATAATATTTTACTGAAAATAGATGGACATGGTACCTGATGGGTAGCAAGAGAGGAGTCCATGGGCACATTGCCACTCATGGGAATCCTGTTGGAGATCCAGACAGTAAAACCATCCAGACATGATTGTATGTACAATTGTGTCAAGAATCCACTTTTGTGGATTGTTTTGTGATGTGTAACCAATCTGCAGGAGCACGTAAAGAGATGCATAAGGGCCAGCGTTTAAAAATCTCATCCAAATATCAGTATGTGATATTTGCGATAAAGTGCAATGATAATATCCATTTTTATTATATATTTCTTACAGATGTCCAGAACACAATCCAAAGTATAATCACATTGACATGTTGTGTTTATTTGATAGCATTTTATCAATGCACTTTTATACTTTAGGAACATATGGAAAGGAAATATAAAAATGAAGTTAAAAGAGCAACAGAGTTGTGCAACCCATTTGTTGAATTAACTTCAAAAGATCTCCTAGTTAGAAGGAAATCTTGGAAGAGTGGGATAAAAAAATCAGAATAATTTTGCTTGTCTTCCCCTGCAAAAGGGTCTTTTTTCTGTTTCATTTTCAGTGAGTTTGCTCTTACTTTACTAGCATGAAGATGCAAACAGTGCTATTCTATTTCAGCTACACAAATGTTTTGTTCTCCAGGTCTCCTAGCTGTTTCTTCTTGATTTGAAAAAGGCTTCCATGAAGTACTTGTATTCCTTTTATGACGTCTTTTTCTGGAAACCGAATTGAACTTTAGGAGGAATATTGATCACTGGAGATGTGGTTGTATGTTAAAAGTTGTGAGCTTCACACAACCTAGCCATGAACTTTTAGTGAGATTTTATTCTCCTATCAAAGATGTTTCAAAAGCATTTTAATTTTTCTCATGCTAAATGAGAAAAGTTGATGAATGGAGAAGTTTTCCACAAGAAATGGGACTTCAGAATGGAGAGGTTTTCCACAAGAAACAAACTTGAAGGGGGAATCTTTATTCCAACTTCTCACATCCAACTGCATTTTTCTCAAGCTCAGCGTGTTGGTATTTTCCCACAATATGCTTAACCTGGTGGCTGAATCCATCCATTTTGTGGTTCATACGTTACGTAAATTAGCCAAACAGGCTGGATTTATATAACATAAAACTTATTTGTTTGTTTGTTGTTGTGAGCTGCCCAGAGTTGTTTCAAGATGGGCAGCTGTACAAATCTTTTAAATAAATACAAAGAAAATAAACATGCTCACCCATACAAAATTTCACCAAGATTAGCACTGACTAAGGTTAACACATAGTGTGAATATAGTCATTCCATGGTTAACTGACTTGGTGAAGGGTATTGTGTATTTGGCAGCTCAAACAGCATATTCCATATTTCTTTCCAAACACAGTTCATCTTTGATGAATTTGTCAAATACAATCTAATTAAATTTGTCATTGGTTTAATTCAGACTGATGACCAAAGCATTTTTGCTAGGACTGTAAATGTCAATTAATTGCCTCTCTTTCAGTCTTAATTATGATTAGTTTTATTTTCAAATGTGTCTTGCAAACTATTGAAATAGGAAGAAAGCCAAATCAATACAAATATCAATTATGCATACTATTTTAGTTCAATTAGATTCATAATGCCACTCATTGGATTGTGAAAAGTGATCCTCTGGATAAGTTATTTTTCTACCATAAACAAAGAACAGAGAGCCTTGATTTACTCTTTAACACAGTGTTTTTCAAACTTGCCAACTTTAAGATGTGTGGACTTCACCTTCCAGAATTTCCCAGCCAGAATGCTGGCTGGAGAATTTTGGAAGATGAAGTCCACACATCTTAAAGTTGGCAAGTTTGAAAAACACTGCTTTAACCAGTCAGTCTCAGTAAGAACTGTAGCTAAGTGTAACTTCTCTGGAAGGGGTCTCTTTCAAGTCTTCCTCACCTAAAATTTAGAGTACTACTGGCATTTATGATGGGACTAGATTTTTTTATCAGAACTTTATTAAATTTCAGCAAAAGTTAAAATATAAGGAAACAAAGGATTGAAAAAAGGAAAGATCAGAAAAAGAACAAAATTTAAGGTGCAGAAAAGAAAAGAAGAAAAAAGGTAACTTCCAACTTTCTTTGGTATAGGTACAAATATATAATACATGTACCTCTTACTCTAAAGTTTAAACTAATACACAGTAGTTCTGTAGTCATAAATGGCATGCAATGGGACTAGATTAAAGATTTTGGGTCATCTAGCTGCTGATGTTGCCATGCAGAAAAAGAAAATCTGAGGATGCAAAGACAGAATTACAGTGGAAACATGGAACGTAAAAAAACTCATAAAACATTGAAAAGCTCAACACAGTGAAAGATGAAATGAATCAACTGCACATTAATTTAGCCGCCAGCAAACTGAAATAGACTGGAATTGGACACCTTCAGGCAAAAAAATATATAATTTACTACTCAGGAGACAAAGAAGGAATAGCATTGCTTTCATTGTGAGGAAATATATAGCAAAGACAGTCTTAGATACAGTGCAGTCAAAGACCAAATGTTGTTGTTCAGTTGTTAAGTCATGTCCACCTCTTCATGACCCCTAAAAGACCAAATAATACCAATTAAACTTCTCAGACAACCATTTAATACTATGGTTATCCAAGCAGATTGATGGAGAGAAAGAAGAGGATGACAGGTTTTATGGTCAAGTCCAATCTGAAGTCAACAGGACATCCAAACATGATATGCTGTTTATAGCTGAAGTTTGGAAAGGCAAAGCTGAAAATAGTAAGGAGAAAAGCATAACACGGCCTAGGAAAAACAAATTTGGCAGAAGAATGACCTATCAGTTTCTGCCATACCAGTGATTTCTCCATTGCTAACACTAATGGTTTACTTATGTGGTCACTAAGAGCTGATACTGACTTGATGGCACATAATCAGTCACCCCAAATTTAGGCACAATACTTAGCAATATTTGATTGATTGATTGATTGATTGTTTATGTTCCATCAAGTTAGTGTTGACTCTTAGCAAACACATAGGTCCTTCAGTGGTGCACCCATCATATCTGTAATTGAATGCATCTACCTTGCTACCATCTCTTCTTTTCTTTCCTTCCACCTTTCCCAGCATCAGAACCTTCTCTGGAGAGCTGGGTCTTCACATAATGTGTCCGAAGTAGGATAATTTGAGCCTGGTCATTTTTACTTGGGGTTAATTTATTTGATGATCCATTTGGGTTTTTTTGTCTATCCATGATATTCTCAGGAGTCAAAGAGTTGAGTTGAATTGAAACAAGTGCTATAAATGTTCAAGAAAAAGTGGGTGAAAAAGAAGACATAAATTCTGTGAGCGTATTTAGAAAGGGGGTAGATGGTACAAATAAAGAAACATTACAGCTTGGATGTGGTTTGCTTAGGGAGTGGCTGTATGACTTATTTAACGTGTGCATGAAGACTGCATCCGTGCTTGATGATTGGAAAAGTGTTGTTATTGTTCCCCTATTCAAAGAAGAAAAAAAGTAGGAAGAGTGAATGCACAAACTAAAGAGGAATTAGTTTGTTAAGCGCGCCTGGGTCTTGGCAGAATTGTGATTGCAAGGGTATGAAAGGTGACAGTGAGCAAAATTTGGAACTGCAGTAAGGCTTTGTGCCAGGCAGGTGGGTATGCAGCCCAGATTTCTTCTCTTAGCTGATCATGGAGAAATGCAGGGATGTGAGAAAGAAAGTTTATTGTAAATGTGTTGATTTAGAACAAGTGTATGATAAAGTATATAGCCTTAAACGGTAGAATTCTGGTGCTGAAGGTTGCTTGCTGAATGCAATCACAGCAGTATATGATGGAAGGAAGGCATGTATGAGAATAAATTGAATGCTTCGAGAATGCTTGACCATTGAACAGGAGGTAAGATAAGGATGTGTGAAAGAGACATATTTCATTTTTAACGTATCAGGAATGCTTATGACGATTCTATAAGCATGTTGATTAGAGTTGTGAATTAACCCACACCTTTATATGCAGATGATGTTCGGTTGGGTGAGATCCTGAATGATTTGCAGCAAATGTCAGATAAATTGTATTGTATTTTGTGGAGTATGGATCTGAAAATTAGTGCATCAAAGGCTAAGGTTTGAGAGGGAAAATGGAGTGAATAATTGCAAGTTATAGATAAATGACAACAAATTGGAGCAAAGGAAGTTCTGTACCTTGGTAGTAGGCTTAATAATATGCTGGTCTATGACCTAAATAAAATTGATTGATTGATTGAGTAGGCTTAATAACGATGGAAAAATAGAGAAATTTTAAGATGTGCAAATTCTGGCGAAATGGTAGTGAGTACTGTGTGGTTGTTTTGAGGTAAGGAATGGATGTTTGTAGAAAGACACAACAAGGATTGCTTCTCCCCACTTTGTTATGTGGAAGTGAGAAATATGTCAGGAGAAACATCAAAATAAGTTGAATGTGGTGGGAGTGGGCATCCAATGACCGTATGCCCTCGAGATGTAGACACAGTCACAGTCATAAGCTCAGTATGCATGGCAGAAGTTGTGATTCATTCTGTCTGAATGGGACGCTGGTGGTGTGGCTGCATTCTGCAAAGCTATTTTGAGAGGATGGCAGCTGAAAAATATTGTTCCCATGATAGCCTGTTTACAAACCCTGTTTAGCATTGCTTCTGCTTGACTCACTGCAATATTTAATTGCTGGAAAGAGATTTCGGAGCCTAGTCTTCTTCTGCCATTATATTTCAGCAAAGCCAAGGAGAGATGGTAGAGTGGCTTGCCAGTTCAGAATACTGGCCTAGATTTTTCCAGTGACCTTTTCTTCAGAGAAGAATATTCTCAACTGTAAACCCCACTTTACACAGTGGGGAACTACTTTGTGCCTCCATATGGACCTCTGCAGCCTCTTTGGTATTGGCATAGAAATGGGTATCCAAGAAACTGGTTTGGACAGCAGTGTTTGTTTGCTTTTAAACCCAGATTGAAAATTAATGCATTGTTTGAGTTCCTACAACATGCTGAATCCCAAATTGGATTGACCTAAACTAATGGCATGGTCTACCTAAACAGATACACTCTGTTGTGGTGTAACAGGATGCCCTGTTTCATACAGTGTGCAAAGAAGTGCTGGGTTTCCTCAGAACAGTTAATTGCTAACTAGCCAACCCTACTTTCGTCTAGTCTTATGCATTGGACAAACCAAGCCATTTAGTCTCCTAGTGAAAAGAAAGCCACTGGTATGTGGGAATGACCCTGGGAGACAGGAGGAAGATCCGCAGCCTAGACATCAGCCTGATATACAAAATTCAAGTCCGAAGGAGGAGGAGTGACAAAGGTGTCTCAGAAAGGACCCTCCTTAGTTTTTGGGAGAATAAAAGCAAGGGATGGGAGGGGTACTTTCAGACTTGCAAGATTGATGTCAGCTGTGCGAGGTAGTCCAGACAAGAAGCACACTCAGGATTACTAGCTCTATCTTTATTGTAAAGTTACGTTAACAAAATCTTGCAAGTCTGAAAGAACTGTCCTGCCTCCCACTTTTACTCTCCCAAAAACTAGGGAAGGTCCCTTCTGAGACACTTTCATCACCCTCCTCCTTCAGACTTGTATTTCATTTATTAGAATGTTGTCTAGGCTGTCTTCCTCCTGTCTCCCAAGGTCATTCTTACATACCGTTACACAATACAGTGGTACCTCGGTTCACGAACTTAATTCGTTCCGCGACTCTGGTCGCGAACCGAATTGGTCGTGAACCAAATCAAATTTTCCCATAAGGTTCAATGTAAATATGGTTAATCCGTTCTGACCCCTACGAATTTGGTCGCCAACTGATTTTTGATCGCATCCCGAATCAAATTTCGCTATAAGGTTCAATGTAATTACGGTTAATCCGTTCTGAACCATGTGTTTTTTTTTTTTTAAACTGCAAAAATATGACACAAAGTACAGTACGAAGAGAGAGAAAGCTAACCTTGCTCGACGCGACTTCTGGCATGGAGGACAGGAAGGCGGGTGGGGAGGCAGTTACTGCTTGGAGGGAGAGTCCCCCTCCCTACAGGAAGCTGCGACCACATGTCACGGGAGGGAAAATGGCCGCGGATCCTGTTCGTAACCTGATCCGGCGTTCACGAACAGAGGCAAAATTGTGCAACCGGAGCTGTTCATGAACCGAATTGTTCGTGAACAGAAGCGTTCGTGAACCGAGGTACCACTGTATGTGTGAGCAGTAGAACCCCCATGCATGTCTTTCTGTAGGAAGTCCCAGTTAGTTAAGTAGTGCTTCTGTGTAAATGAACATAGGAACCACAAATGACCTTCAAAGAAGACAATGTATGTGGAATGAGTGTAAGATTGTTCTACTAAAAGTAAATTCTGTTTCCTGTCATGCTCAGCACTTCCTTGACACATGTTCAGCTCCTCAAGGTTGTCCTCTTGTTTTAGAGGTAAGCTATGTTTTGATTGTGAGTCCCCTTCCACTTTTGACAGCATTGCAAAATGCGTACTCAAATATGTTCTCAGTAAATTAAAAATATGTATGTATGTGTGTAGTGACATTTACATTTCCGAGGTTGCATAGGGGCTGTGAACCTGAAGGACCAGGTTAGAGATAGATTGTCATTGTCAATGAAAAAGTCTTGCCTATGGGGTTGCTAAGAGTTGACACCAACTTGATGGCACATAATCAATCAGTAGGGGCTGTGACAGACAAACTATCAAACTGAACCACTGCTCATATGGTTAGGAGTGAAGAATGAACCTCTTGCACCCTTGCTGCCAATGTGAAGAGTAGATATTTCATGTTGGACAGGTCTCTCAAATGTTCTTCATCTGACAGCTCAGTTTCATGCCCTTGGAAACAATCTATCTCCAAATATCACTTGCAGAGGAACAATGGTGGGAGAGGGGGAATGTCTCCATCATCTGCTTGAAAGTACCTCTGTGATGGAATGGAATTATGAAGGCCAGGCTCAGGGAGAAAAACATTTTCTTAGCTCGCCGGAAGAGCGTGGGAGATACAAGAGGATGAGACTGGCACCTCCTTGAGGAATTCACAATATTGTGGCTGGCTGACTTGGGAACTGGGGTTTTCAGTCTGGGAAGATTCTTGCTAGGGGTTGTAGCTAATAAACATAGCTGAACTGAATTTGCATTGTCTCTTGGAGTTCCTTGGGCTAGGCCTGACAACCTCAGAGGCATTTGATTGGCCACAGTGAGAAACAAAATGCTGGACTACAGTGGGCTTGGATAGATCCAGCACAACTATTCTTAGGTTCCTGTGTTTTTATATCAGGGATGCATAACTATTTTTTGCATATCAGACTTACTGGTGAAATTATGTGCGACTAAACACAGCCTTAAATATCTTGGTATCAAATGATGGCACTGGAACTCAGCTTATGTTTCACTGTTATCACTAGAATAGCATGCTTCTCAGGCCTCTGAGATACTGAAAAGCCCAGGATGTTTCCAATATTCAAGGCCTCTAGCTGTAATATACAGTCCCTCCACCCACATCTGAGAAACACAAAAAGATGGAGATGGATTGTATATTACAGCCATATGTGTGAACGTGGCTCGGGCACATTTATTGCTGTTTTAATGTGTTTGATAATTCTCTGTGAAGGACAGTGAGGCTATTGAACAATAGCTGTTGTATTTAGATACAGGACGAGATATGAGTGAGATACTCAGTGCTGTCAATTATGTGTATCTATAATCTCAGGTGCCATTGAGTCAGTGTTAAATTTTTTGGGCTACCACATTTTTGTTTCTGTTTCATTATGCCAGCCCTATCCACCACTCCCCCCCCCCCAATCATAATAAAAAGAAAATATGATTACTCATTAAAAACGGTACCAAAGAAAATGAGATTGCCTTTCGTTCATTACTCATAAGAGTAAATAGCTTGTTTTTACCGTCCATTAAATGGACTAATGGTACCAGAACACTAACCATGCTACAACAGAATAAAGCTATTTATTACCAGCTGCTTAGATGTAACAAAGTATTAGTAAATACATACTTCTATTGAATGATGTGCCTTGTCAAAATACCGAAACAAAAACCTGCCATTGATGCCTGAAGTAGCATAAGCTGCAGGTTTTTGGGACATACTTGAATCGCTATGGATTCTACCTTTCTTGTGTTGAATTCCAGCTCACGATATGCTGAAAGCAAAACAGCTGCTGAATTTATTCCAGGAATAAGGTAACACTGGTGAACTGCAACATTGATTTGATATAACCTTCTCCAGTTGTTCTCTCAGAGCCTCCAGCCAGGATAGACTTATAAAGAAAATAAAGCTTCAAATAAAGGGAGGTATACTTTAATGAATAAGAAAAGCTAATAATAATAAAATAAAATACCAAATGTCTCACTTTGAGGACTAAATACTTGACACGCTTTGCCGTACAGCTTCCATCGTCGTTCCAACTGCCGTGCAGTTCTCTTAAGCCAGTTGTGTGTTGTGTACAAATTTTACTTTGTAAACACACATACACAGCTGTGAGTGATGTACTATACAGAGGCATGCTGACTGTTAATAATGATGCGGAAGAAATTAGTTTGGCTGGCATTTAAATGCAAAGGTACTTGATTTTCAGTTCCTGAATTTATATGCAAATGGAAACTGTATTATATGCCAACATTTACACTTTTTTCTATTTTTTTTTTTTTCTGATGCTATTTGCAATGTAAACTTGCACGTGTGTATTATGGAAAAGTTATCCGGAAGTGCAGTCTATTAAAGATTTTTATTTTTTTTGCAATAATATCAGTTTTAGGGAAACATACATTTAGAGCCTATCTTTTGCAATTCCCCTTTCTTTGAGACTTTTCTCTATAATTTAATTGTAAGTGGAGTTATTTCCAGTACACTGGAAATAAGAATGTGGAAGGCATTCATCTGAAACACTGAATTTCAGGGACCAACTTGTCTTCCTTGCATTATGTTTAAGATACCAGATTTATTCCAACTGTTAATGCATTTCGAAAGCTTTAAACGTGTAGTGTTTGTGAGGTATTTTAAAACATTTACTTCAGCTTTGGTGCCTGTTTTTTACATTCAAATACTTTTTGATATAAATAAAACTCCTACTCAGTTTATATACAGTCTAAAAAAATTGTTTGTGGCTGGCATGCATTGAGTAGTAAAGGAGAAGATGGAGGAAAGTAAAGCTACAGATGGAATCTTGCTGTATTCTTAAGGCTACCACACTTTGAAAAAGACATCATTCAGGAGAAGAGTTTGTTTCACCCAATGTGCTTTGCGTAGTGGAAAGTGCAAAATTCATTCATTCATTCATAGCACACATTCAGCAGGAATCTTAAACCCAACAGGGATCCAACAGAGTAATGCATTAATAACTGGGGTTGAAACTGTAGGAGCATTTCTCCCCAACCTAACACATATGTCCAAATAATGAGGGAGAATTAACTGCTGTCATGGGGAAAAAAAGGTGATCTGCTCTATGTCTTTATTAAAAGATCCTTCCAGCCAAACTGACTGAGAGTCCTGACAATAGATTGAGAAAAGATTATATAGGAGGTGGCATGGATGTATCAACAGCCATGCATAATTGACTATATTGGCATAAGCAGGAAAAGCCTCCAGTTTCTCCATTGGCAATAAAGCAATCACCCAAAGCCAGACCTTGAGCTGTGGTCTTGCGTTTACCCCTTTTACCTATAGAAGAGAATATCTGCAGTTCAGGGTTGAACTGTGGAGTTCTTGGGGTTCTCTGAGCGTGGTTGTTTTCTTGGAAATGTTTCGTTACCCAACTAGGTAACATCATCAGTGCCTAAAATCTGAAGATGTTACCTAGCCCGGTAATGAAGTGTCTGCAAGGAACAACCAAGCTCAGAGAACCCCAAGTTACCCTTTTTACGCTACCCTTTGCCTAACATTTTTACACCTTGTGATCTGGCTTCTGCTTTCTTCCTCAGGTCACTTTAGACCAGTGTTTTTCAAATTTGGCAACTGTAAGATGTGTCGAATTCTGGGAGTTGAAGTCCACATATCTTAAAGTTTCTAAGGTTGAGAAACACTGTTCTAGAGGGATAGCTGTAACAAACACATTTTCTATCTCTATCTCTATCTCTATCTCTATCTCTATCTCTATCTCTATCTCTATCTCTATCTCTATCTCTATCTCTATTGATCGATCGCAGTGTTTCTCAACCTTAGTAATTTTAAGATATGTGGATTTCAACTCCCAGAATTCCCCCCCCCCCCAGCAATGCTGGCTGGGGAATTCTGGGAGTTAAAGTCCACACATCTTACAGTTGCCAAGTTTGAAAAACACTGCTTTAGCCTAAGTTACATTATCAAAGGGCACCCTGAATCCCAACAATTGTCTCAATTCTCTGCAATTTTGTACTGACAAAGGTAGCATCATGTAAACATAAAACTTAAAGTCTTAATGAACAAAGAAAATCTACTTTTAAAGATTTTAAACTCTGCACTGCCTACCAGTTTTCTAAAACTGTAATTCATCACAATGAATAAATATGGTCAGTGTTTCTTAAACGTTTTGCTCTCAGGACACCTTTCTACTTTCAAAAATGATGCAGACCCCAAAAGAGCTTTTGTTTGTATGGGTTATATTGATTGATATTTGCTGCATTAAAAATTAACATTGATGCATTCACAGAATATTTATTGAATCATGTAAAAATAACAATATTAAACCCATTAGATATTAACATAAATATTTTTCATGAAAAAACTTGATATTTTAAAACAAAAAAGAGTAATGAGAAGAGTGACATTGTTTTACATTGTTGCAAATATCTTCAATATCTGGCAAATAATTTTGATTTTGCGGACCCCTGAGAGGTTCTTGGGGGATTCCCCCAGACCACAGCTTAAGAAACACTGCTATAGGTAATATGTGTGTTTGTGAGTGTGTGTATTCTTTAAAAAAATATAGTAGCTCTCTGTTCATTGTTTTGTATTTCACTTGAATATGTGGGTTGGATCAAAAGAATATCATTCAGAAAGACTGGTTTCATCCAGGCCTTGTTTTGTGGCTTACGTTGAAGAGAAAATTATACATTGAAATGGACAGATGACACATATGCAGAAACAAAATCATAATGTTGCTATTTTAATTCTTAAAGCAACCACAGATACTGATATCTTTGCTCAGTTACGGTAAAGAAAGGGTCTTTGATAGAAAAGTGGGGGGGGGAGACCTTGCAATATAGCTACAGCAATCAGAATTTAGCCTTGAATTGCTTTTATACCTATGGGCATTAGCCATGCATTTTATAGTAAACTTGGATTGTTGGAGAATATTTCAGGAGGTTAGGATTCATGATTGAAAAGTCGAGCACACAACGTGACTAAGAAAACTGCTGATCAGTTGCTATATTTGTAGGTATTGTAACCTCCAGCTCGTCATATGGTAAAAGGAAGTCCACATAAAATGGAAATAAATGATAGTAAAGTAAAAATAGTATGCCAAAATGATACTGTAAATGGAACATTGCAGGACGCTGGGGTCAAAGACATTCGTAAAGCCAGAAATAATTGTGAAATATTTGAGGTGGATGATAAATAAAAGCCACCTGGTGAGAATTATTACTAGCAGAGCCAGTTATTGTCTTAAAAGCAGTAAGACTCAAAGATGTGAGATGTGGGCTGGGTTGCAGAAAGTGTTAGTCCATCAAACAGGATGGTGCTGGGCCATTCATCATCCCAAATCACTGGACACCCCTTAGCATCTCGTTAAGCCACCAGAAGAAGAATGCTACTGCTTCAACCATAATCTTGGTGCTCTCTGAGCTTGGTCGTTTGCTTGCAGATGTTTCATTACCCAACTAGGTAATGTACTGATGATGTTACCTAGTCGGGTAATGAAACGTCTGAAAGCAACCAAGCTCAGAGAGCACCAAGGACTCCACAGTTCAACCCTGAGCTATATATATTCTCTTCTATTGGAACTAAAATCTTCCTTAAGCTTCAATCCCATGAAAAAGGGAAACAAGACGGACTTGTACAGCCTCTTCTTTTCTTCTCCCTGGCTGCAGTAGCCGTACAACTCAGTTCCAGCCTAGCAACCAAACCCCGGTATGAGCCTCCACCCAACTGGGTGAGATCAGGGAAGCAAGAACTACACTGATTTTAGGAAGGTGTCTTAAATGCTTTTTGTTTAGTCGTTAAGTCGTGTCCGACTCTTCGTGACCCCATGAACCATATTGCGCCAGGCCTTCCTATCTTTCACTGCCTCCCTGAGTTTGCTCAATTTCATGCTCATTGCTTCAGTGATGCTATCTAGCCATCTCATCCTCTGCCGTCCTCTTCTCCTTTTGCCTTCCATCTTTCCCAGCATCAGGGTCTTTTCCAAAGAGTCCTCTCTTCGCATTAGGTGACCAAAGAATGCTACTCGGGGGTAAATACAGAATCTTTAAAATTGTCAGAGGAATTTCTCACCCTCATTTATGGTAAGTTAATTAAGGTGGACTCTCTTTGATTTGAAATGCTTCTTCTCAGATTCCTGCCACCTGGCTTAAGTTGAAGGTCATCAGGCATCTGAAAAAAGGAGGACAAGTCCTCCTTTTTATCCTCATGTCCTCCATCCAGCAGGCATCGCAATGACGTTAAATATTGTCTGGCTTTTTTACTATCTTTTTTTTGGGGGGTGGGGGAGAGGACTGTTTTCACAACAGTAGTCATTCAAAGTTTTTTGTATTGTGACCTTGTAAATTGTCTGCTTCTTCCTTTCCCTTGTCCATCAACAAACTTGACAGCTTAGATTTGTTATTTAATTGATGTCCTGATTCCAGCAATCAGCTTCAATCCAGCCCCTATCGTCGTAGTCTGTGGATCCCATGACTCGCCGTGCATTTCTATGGTGAAATTTGAAAAGCGCATTGTTGATTCTATATTATCGCTAGCGTATGTTCTTGAAAGTGAAGATTGGTTGGAAGAATATTGTGACTGAAAAACCAGTCTTTCTGATGCTGGGAAAAGTCATTTCGTATACAAGTAGGCCTGAGTACTTTTTTTTTTTTTTTGCATTTTTTTGCTGTAATTTTTGACACAGATGCTAAAAAAGTTAAGCAGTAAAGTTTGTCGTCTTCCCCTGCCATTTGTCCTCCTTTCCAATTGTTCATGTCCTGCTTTGCCTGCACAGATATCTGGTAACTCTAACTAAGTTGCTGTTGATGAGACAAACTGCCAACAGACTTGCCTTCTATCTCTTTATTGTTTATGTCTGCTGTCCCTTCCATTGCTTTCCCAGCCTCTCCACAGTCTCCCAATATCTGGCAAAACCTGGCTTCTCTCCCAGAACTTCTTTTGATCCTCTTGAAAGCACCACAAACTTTTCACCTCTCTTTCTCAACAATTCCTTTTCAGTTGGGGGGGGGGAGCCAGGCTGGATACATTTAGGGATATGATGAACCCCACCCTCCCCAAACTATGCCCGAAACAGTTGGAAGGTACATTTTTGGCTGCCACCATTTCTTCTTGTTAAGTAGGAGGTAGCACTTTCCTAGCAAATGTTTAAGAGAAGTACTTCCATAGTTCCTGCTTGACATGATCCATTGCCACCAACTACTGTATGAGCCTACCTGCTCATCTCTGGTACTTTTTCACAGAATTATAGGGTTGGAAAGGAGCCCAAAGGTCTTCTAGTCCAACCCTTTATGCATGGCAGAAATCCTCATACTACCCCAGACTTGCTGTCCAACTTTGGCTTGAAAACCTCCAGTGATGGAGTTACCATGACTCCAAGTGGTGGGCTGTTCCACTGCTTAATAGCAATCATGGTAAGGAAATTCTTTCTTATTTCAAGTTTGGCTCTCCCTTTGTAAAGCTTTCATCCTTTGTTTTTTGTCCTACCCTTGGAGCTGTGGAAAATAAATCCACATCCTTTTCCCTGTGACAACTCTTCAGGTATTAAAAGACTGCTACCATGTCTTCCCTTAGCCTTCTCTTCTTAAGTCAAAACCTATCCAGTTTCAATTGAGGTGAATATGTGTAGCTCAGGGTTGAACTGTGGAGTCCTTGGGGTTCTCTGAGCTTGGCTGTTTTCTCGCAAAGGTTTCATTACCCGGCTAGGTAAGAATCACAAGCCGGAACTAAGATTGCAGGGAGAAACATCAATAACCTCAGATATGCAGACGATACCACCCTAATGGCAGAAAGTGAAGAAGAACTAAAGAGCCTCTTGATGAGGGTGAAAGAGGAGAGTGAGAAAGCTGGCTTGAAACTCAGCATTAAAAAAACTAAGATCATGGCATCTGGACCCATCAATCGCTGGCAAATAGAAGGGGTAGAAATGGAAGCAGTAACAGACTTCATTTATTTGGGCTCCAAGATCACTGCAGACGGAGACTGCAGCCATGAAATTAAAAGACGCTTGCTCCTTGGGAGGAAAGCTATGGCAAACCTAGATAGCATATTAAAAAGCAGAGACGTCACCTTGCCGACAAAGATCCGCATAGTCAAAGCTATGGTTTTTCCAGTAGTAATGTATGGCTGTGAGAGCTGGACCATAAAGAAGGCTGAACGCCGAAGAATTGATGCCTTTGAACTGTGGTGCTGGAGAAGACTCTTAAGAGTCCCCTGGACTGCTAGGAGGTCAAACCAGTCAATCTTAAAGGAAATCAACTCTGATTGCTCATTGGAAGGATTGATAATGAAGCTCAAGCTCAGATACTTTGGTCACCTAATGCGAAGAGAGGACTCTTTGGAAAAGACCCTGATGCTGGGAAAGATGGAAGGCAAAAGGAGAAGAGGACGGCAGAGGATGAGATGGCTAGATAGCATCACTGAAGCAATGAGCATGAAATTGAGCAAACTCAGGGAGGCAGTGAAAGATAGGAAGGCCTGGCGCAATATGGTTCATGGGGTCACGAAAAGTCGGACACGACTTAACGACTGAACAACAACAACAAAAATGGGCTGGGGTTTGCTCTCTGTTTATGTTCTGTGGCCTGCCTTGCCAGTGCTGGTAATGAAACGTTTGCAAGAAAAGAACCAAGCTCAGAGAACCCCAAGGACTCCACTATCCAGTTTCTTTAACCATTCTTAACCTTCAAGCTGCTCATTGTCACTCTTCTATGCACTTCTTCCGATTCCTCAGTGTCCTTCTTGTGGGGATGAGACTGGCTGAAGTATTCCATGTATGGTCTGCCCTGTGCAGCACAGAGTAGAACAATCATTTCCCATGATCTTGACCTTATACCCCCGTTGATGACACCCAAGATTGCATTGGCTCTTTTGATAGCTGCTGTCTACTGGCTCATGTTTAATCTGTTTGCTGAAACCTTCTCATCTGGGAAATTTCAGTTACTTTATGAATTTCCAGATAGATAGAGGTTGCTAATTGGGGAACTAACTCAGGAAAACACTAGGTGATCTAGTCCACACCGTTATAATAAGTTTTTGGGTTTAGCTCCTTAATGGTCTGAATTAATAAAATGACTGAAATCTTCTTGATCAATAAATCTAATCTGATATGTTTCTAATTCTAGTTTAATGTAAAGGACACTGACTTTAATGCAGTGAATAATGGGGATTAATGGTTCTTAGCCTTGGTGGCAGTGGGACTGCTCTGGAAGTCCATCTGCTGGGAAACTAGTGGGCTTCTTTGTGCAGTTGGCTGGCCACTGTGAGAACAGACTGCTGGACTAGATGGGCCAGGGATTCGATCCAGTAGGCCACTGGTTACTTTTTGTTTTTGTTCTAATATAGTCATAATAATCCAATAAGCTATATATCCAATATGCTACTATTCTGTACCTAGGTGGTCTCTATGGTTCATATGATTAAACAAACAATTCCCACCATTTCCTTATTGAAAGCACCAAGACAAGGCAAGTTAGGGAATTTTTGATCAGGGTATAAGACATATTCTTTATGCAAGAATTTGACTCAATTTCAGTCTCTGGAGTCTCCAGTTAGAAGAAGGCAAAGCTGTCCATTAAGTTTTCTGTTTGTCTTTGTGGGGTTTGGTTGTGTGCGTGTGTGTGTGTTTAGTTTCTCCTGTTTACTAAGATATTGGTATACTTCATTTAAATCCAGTATTCATTCATCTCAAATCCTGGTAGGGCTGAGAGAAACTCCAGTCTGAAACTTTGGAGAGAAGCTGCTTAATTTGAGATCAACATTCCCATCTCTAGGCACCATGTATGTATGTGTGATGTAGAGTATATGTGTGTGTTCATAAATGTATGCTAAAGCATTCAATACTATGGAATCTCATGAGATTTGGTGACGTCAGAACAATTCCTTGGCATTCATCCAGATTCTCAGTCAGCACACCCTGAAATCTCCAGCTTTCAAATATAAAGCCAAGCTGAGCTTGGTGTGACTTTAGTTTCCTTTCTGATTTCACCGAGATTAATTGGTGAAATTCCAGGTATTTCTTTAGTAATCTACTTAGTGGAATGGCGATAAGAATTCACTAACCTCATTGATCCCCTTTTCCCATGCACTTTCGCACACAAATACACTTTCTGTTACTCCTATGACTTTTGATGAAGTACAGTAATGACAGCAGTAAAACGCCTACAAACTTCTATGCTTGGGAAGGTCATTCATTTTTTTCTTGCTTACCAAAGGTGCAAGCCTTTGCCAAGTTATTTTTTTTATATTGATAAACCGATAAAGCCTCATTTTCTGCATGTTTCTGTATTGTCAATATATAGGGGCAGTCTTTGACGGTGTATTGTGTTTTCTTCCTATGGAAAGGGAAAGATAGGTGAACATGGCAGCAGTGTTTAGACGCAAACGATTGTGTGAGTTTTGGATTGGAAGATGATATGGAGATCAACTGGTGCAATTTTGTGATTAGTGTATGAATTTGAAGAGATGGCCATGAGGTCTGAGTTTAAATTCATCCAGCGAATCCAAACAGCACCCTTCATTAGGGAGCTTCTCCTAAAGTAAGAAAAGACAATTTTATTGTGACCAAGGCCTGTATTTTTTTTTTAATGGCATGGAAGGGGCTGAAGGAAATATGACCTGTGGATACAGCCTGTTTCATTATTGCCTCACCCCAGAGCTGTCTAGGCCAACCAGAATCTAGCATTAAAGAGTCTTTCATGGTCTGTAATATGCCATTGCATTTGAGCAAATGCAACCCCGATATAGAAAGTCCGATATAGAAAACTTGCACACAGACGTTTACTGTACAAGATATACAGAATATACACCACCAACCTGCAAATCCCTAATTACTTCCCAGAACTCCAACACCAGCCACAACTCCTATCACCAGCCACAGCTCCTATCACCAGGTTGTTTAATGCGGGTTGTGGGTTGTGGGGATTGCAAGCACAGTCAAGCTGTGCTTTGTCAAGTCCATATTCTCACTGAGAAATTCTTTACTCCAGTTTTTGGCATTTGAGGGCAGGGGCTGGAAATTTTAGAGGATCAAATTTGTTGCCTCAATTTCCATGTTGTTCACTCACTTAAATCTCTTTGTGATTTAAAATATGTCATTTCACTGTTGTGCAGGGCGCAGCAAAGCTCTCAAAAACTCTGCTCTCAGGAAAACCACACATCAGCATGAGAGCTTGTAAAATGCAATGTCCATATTTTGCTTTCCAAAGAAAATCCAGTCAGAAAATATAGACTAACTGGTTTTTATTGATAAAAATACAAAGCTTCATAAAATACAAGTTGCATACAAAATATAGGAAATAACAAAGACTTCTTCTCATCTTAGCATCCAAGACTTATCCAAACAAAGTCTCTAGCTAAAAAACACTCTCAGAGAAGAGGTACACTACTTGGTTACTAGTTACAACCACATAACCCATAAAACTACATGATGGATAAAACTATACAGGACTGACAGGCTAGGCATCTAGCCCTCCCATTATATTGTCAGCATGTACCCCCCCACTGAATAACTAGCATACACATGCCAATAGGTGGCAGTAACTAGAACAGCACAATCACAAGATGCTTTGTTTACATTAACTTCCCACGGTAGACGAAACAATTGTTGTACAGAGAATGGGATGACTTTCTTCCCATGAGAAAATCCTGACATTCACTAGGATTGTCTGTCAGATAAGCTCATGTTTGTGTCATCTGTTATTGAATCTAGTTCACATTGTCCTCTGTTGGACTCTTTCCATTGTCTTCAATTTTTCTAAGCATCAGTTGTCTCAAGTGATTTTGCCTTCACATCATGTGTCAAAATATCTAAGCTTCAGCTTTATTCTTATTGCTTCCAATGAACAGTCTGGATTTACTTCATCTATTATTAAATATTAATTTTCTTCTTGTGGTCCAAAATATTCTCAACAATTTTTTCCAGGACCACAATTCAAAGGAATCAATTTTTCATTCAGCCTTTCTGATGATCCAGCTTTCACAGTCATACATTACAGCTGGGAAAACCATGGTTTGACAATCTGTACCTTGGTGTCAGTGTGAAGTCTCAGCACCGTATTAGTTTGTCTAGATCCAAGTAGCAGACATCTCTTATTTCAAGGCTGCAGTCACTATTTCTGTGAATATTTGAGTATAGAAAAGACAAGTCTGTAACTTCTTCACTGTCTCCGCCTGTTTGCATCTGGTTGACATTGTGCGTTGACATAATATTAGTGTTTGGTAATATTGAGCATTAGACAGGCTTTCACACACTTCTTTCACCTGCAATAAAACATGCCTTAAGTCTTTTTTCTCTTCTATCCATCACAATCATGTTGTCAGCATGTCTGAAGTTGTTGATGTTTCTCCCAGCAAATTTAATTACAATTTCTATTTCTTCTAGACCAGAATTTTGCAGATACGTACTACGTATAAGTTAAATAAACAAGGTGACAATATACAACCGTGCTACATTTTTTCCCCCAACTTGAGCCATTTAGTTACTCCACATGTGGAGAAAAACATTCTGGGGGATTTTTAAAGGGTAAAATGGTACCTGAGGCAGCAGTTTTGCTTCTCCTCCTGGCCCTCATTAAAAAAAAAAAAAATGACACAAAGTTTTGGTCCAGTCCATTCTGCTGGTACTCTGGGAATCTCTAGATCAGCAAAAGTTAAAGTTTGGGGAAGTCCTTTAAGTCCTTATTCTTAAATCCAAATACTTGGCTATGATCTTGCACTGGGTTTTCCACCTTTTCAAGCAGAGAAATTAGCCCCTTTTCATTCTTTGTTTTTCTTCAAAAGTTTTCTAGAGAAGATAGGACTTTAAAAAAAGTCTGGTGCTGAATTTGGGGATCCACTTAATTGCAGGGTCCTGGTGCTTCATGTTGAGTAGACTCAGTAGCTGGTATAATCACCCCTTCTTGTCCATATATTCCTCTGAGAAATTAGAATTCCTGCATAGGACTAAACTGCCTTCTGTTTTGGATTGTGTCCTATTCCCATTTTTGCAAGTTGGCTGTCTATCTTTTCTTAGGTACTTGCTGATTCAGTGTGTTTTGGGTTCCAGGAAATGACAGTCGGTTCCCCGCAGCTACATTTTAATACAAAGGGTACTGTGGTTGCTAAGAGACTAGTGCTTCAAGTTTGGGAATCTTCACGCGTAGAAGAATATTTCAGAGAACCAGGCTTTTTCATAGTTAGCAAAACTGAAGTTAGGAGGAATGATCTGGGAGAAAAATTATCCCAGATGGCACTAAATACATCTGTTGCCCCTCTTCCAGAGATTGAACATGGAACCTTTCTTACATAGATAGGCAAAAATTCCTACTCCACCTTTTGGGGTGTTGTTTATTCATCTCTTCTGTGTTCAGAATCCTTAACTACTACTATTACCCTCCTCCTCCTCCTCCTCCTCCTCCTCCATCATCATCATGATGATCATGATGATCATCATCATGATGATCATCATCATCTCAATTAAAATAGGACATAGTAGACAGGTGATTGACCCTATGCTGCTTCATTATGATTGCATCTAGAGTGAGGATGGCAAAAAGATTTTTATTTAAATGGACATTTGAATTCTGAAATGGATTTGTTTGTGGTTTTAACCTCCTTTTTAATTTAGTCAAGTCTTAATTAGCTGCAATTTTTTCCTGTAGCTTTCCTTAAGTGGTGGGAAGCTCATGATCCACATATAGCCCTCAGCACTCTTTCTCTGTCTCCTCATAACATAGGAGACAGCATAGGTTATAAGGAGAATTGGGTGCCTTAATATTTGCAGAAGCATAAAGCATACATTTCACCCTTTACCCTTCCCCAACTTCCCATATCAGTCCTGATTCTTCCAAGGAGTGTGAATGTAGAAAGTAAAGAAGTTAACCCTGATGGGAATATTCAATAAAGGAAGATTTAGCCTTCCTTTGGAGTTGATTTCCTGGTCTGGTCTACCTAGTAGGGCTTACCGGGTCAAAGGGCAACCCTTCAATAACTGTAGCCCTGTGCATTCCAATGACATCATAATGTCATGGGTCAGCCTCTTGCTTAAGTATTCCCAGCTTCTATGTGCCACTGGCTGTGAGTTAATGACACAGTGTAATGGTATGTGGAAATGACCTTGGGAGACAGGAGGGAAAGCTACAGCCTTGACAACCAGCATGTAAAAAATATCTCAGCCCACAGAAGTGGAAAGGGCATGGGAAATGTTTCAGAAGGGACCCTCCCTAGTTTTCTGGAGAGTAAAAGGAAAAGAGGAGAGAAATACTTTCAGTCTTGCAAGATTTGTTAATGTAACCTAACAATAAAGACAGAGCTAGTGCTCCTGGTTGTGCTTCTTGTCTGGAGTACCTCACGGGGGTAACGCAGAGTGACATCACCAGAAAGAATAAGTCTGAAAAGTTTGCCCCTTTTCATTTTATTTTGGGGAGTTTGGATTGTTTGTTTTTTAAGCCTTCCAGTGGTGCAATATATTTCTTGTCTGCAAATGGTGAAATCCAGCTTCCTACCATGAGTCAGATGGCCGACTAAGAAGGATGGCAGAAAGCATCTCCTCTCCATTAACATGCTACTCAAGTTGCCAGCATGCTGCACCACTTGAATTCCTATTGTGAGCAGCGGTGGCCTTATCAGGTATGCACAGCTGGCTGATACTTTCCAGACTGAAGCCAGAGCAGATGGGACATTTTATTCCATCAAGGCTCTCAAGGTGTAGGTAAAGTCTCTTTCAGATCAAGTTCAGCTCCTAGTGGGTGAGCGCACTTGGAGGGATGGACAGTGGGGTACCAAAACAAGACAAAAATCTCACATCCATGTAGTTTTCTTAGCCCAGAAACAGCATGGAAGTGGTTTGCCACTCTCTTCTTCTAGGATCTGTTTTTCCTCCTTGACAATCTAGCCTACAGCCTCAGGATTCCCTGGAAGTCTCCTTTCCGAACACTAACCAACTCTGGCCCTCCTTAGCTTCAAAGCCCAGATGAGATTGTCCAGGAGCTGCTGTGTGCTAAGACTGAAAAGTATAAGACATCATCATAAGGTTTCATCACCTGTCTGATGAATTGCACCCAGTTCTGGGCAGTGCATTTTAGGAAGGACCCTAACAATCTGGATTGTACCCGGAAGAGAACAACCGAGATAAGGAAGAGGAGGAAAGTTTTATTAAATTTAGAGGCCGCACAACTCTAGAGGGTTCTGGGCAGCTTACCGTTCAAAAGTCAAGAACAATTAAAACAACAGGCCATAAACATCTGGAAGGAACAAACGGATGCTATAGTAGTAGACATGGACAGGGGCTTGGATGAATGCTCTCCAAGATCCTTTCAACCGTTCCATTCTGTGATTCTATGATAGGTTTTCTGAAAGTAGAGACAAAGTAGAGATCCTCCAGCGCAAGCAACACTGGGTGGCGATTGCCAGCAGCGTAAGAAATATCAGTAGGCTGCTGGCGGCCATCACTCAGTGTTGCTACCAGAGGCAGAAAAGCTGCTTGGAATACCCCTGTTTTCTGTTCAATTGAGTTAGGGGGGAATTTTCTGCAAATGACAAAAATGCTGTTCAGAGACAGGATACATTTTTCTTGGCATCTGTTTCAGCTGTCCCAGTAATTTCCATCAGATATTCAGTTTGGTGTGTGCATCTTTTAAATGACCTTATAAATGGAAAGGCTTGACTTTGCACCAGATGCAACTTTTGCTTACAGATGCCATAACATTTTATCCTCTGCTTTTGATCTGTTCTTGTTCCTGGAGTGTTCTTTTCGCCCTGCTTCTAACAAAGTCTGTTAGCGTGTGTCTGAAAATAAGCTTTCAGCTATGCGTCTTTCTGGCAGACAAGAGAATTCCTTCTTCTGTATGGCTTGCCACTTTCTCAACTAATAGAACATCTCTAAAGATACATCTCTTTCACCTCGTGTTTAATTGTTCAAATGATTTTAGTACTGTACCTATTTTAGTGTTATTCTTGATCTCTGGGTTTAGCTTTAGATATTCTGTTTTTCAGTTTTATTAGACACATTGAGGGCTCACCAGAGCAGAAAGTTGAGCTATAAAAAGATAATTTTAAAATTTAAAATGATGCAGAACGTTGATAGAATGGACTGATGTTTGAATGTGTGTTACACTGGCATGGATTGGCTACAGAATTCTGTGCAAGGGCAAAGATTAGAAGACTATCCATCAATGTTCTGTAAGTCAGGTGAACGCAGCCGTAGTGCTGTTGTAAGGTCAAAATAAATCATTGCTACGCCGAAGAATTGATGCCTTTGAACTGTGGTGCTGGAGAAGACTCTTAAGAGTCCCCTGGACTGCTAGGAGGTCAAACCAGTCAATCTTAAAGGAAATCAACTCTGATTGCTCATTGGAAGGATTGATATTGAAGCTCAAGCTCAGATACTTTGGTCACCTAATGCGAAGAGAGGACTCTTTGGAAAAGACCCTGATGCTGGGAAAGATGGAAGGCAAAAGGAGAAGAGGACGGCAGAGGATGAGATGGCTAGATAGCATCACTGAAGCAATGAGCATGAAACTGAGCAAACTCAGGGAGGCAGTGAAAGATAGGAAGGCCTGGCGCAATATGGTTCATGGGGTCATGAAGAGTCGGACACGACTTAACGACTGAACAACAAAAAATGTTTGTAAAATTAAATGCTTCTGAGTTATGATGCACCTGATTCACACCTCCTGAGATGATGTGCAGATCGGAGCATAAATATACTTCACATTTGTTCTTCTTTTAGTTTTCAAGCACAGCTCACTGATTGATTGATTGATTGATTGATTGATTGATTGATGAAACACATTCAAGGTTAAGGATTTTAATTCACCTTTCTGTACAATTTTGGTAGATTTGATTTTGATGCAGGTTAACGAAGAAACAGAGTGAAGCAGGTTTATAAATAAATACATGTGAAATTGACATGAGAGAGCCACTTTGATGTAATGGTTTAAGGCACCAGGTTAGAAACCAGGAGATTGTGAGTTCTGTTCTCACCTGAGGCACAGAGCCGGCTGGGTGACCTTGGGCCAGTTGCTCTCTCTCAGCCCCAGGAAGAAGAAGGCCAGGGCAAACCACTTCTGAAACTATTGCCAGGACAACTGGATATACTTATTTAGGCAGTTACCAGGAGTCAAGACTGACTCAATGGCACAAAAAAAAAAAAAA
This sequence comes from Liasis olivaceus, assembly GCA_030867105.1. Taxonomy (NCBI): domain Eukaryota; kingdom Metazoa; phylum Chordata; class Lepidosauria; order Squamata; family Pythonidae; genus Liasis; species Liasis olivaceus. The sequence continues at coordinate 321,058,810 of CM061349.1, read as the reverse complement.
ATCACAAGGATTAAAACAAAACAAAACAGACTGATCCATTCATTCCTTGTGCTTTACATTGATTTAGACTGGGGAGAACACAATTCAAATCCCTACTTAGCTGTTGGGATGATCAATGTTTCTTAACTTCATTAAGATTGCTGCTGGGAGGCTGTAAACACTTTATTTCACATTTTTAAGAAGAACAGGCTTAAAATAAAATAGAGTAGAGTAGAATACTGACCTGAAAAAATTGCTGAAGCATATCACTGTAGAATAAGATGTTTTCAAAAACAGCAAACCTTTGGTAGTGATACATGCCAAGGATTTTGTTTTGCTGACATATTTGGATTTCTTTTTCTTTTTTTAAGTGATATTTATTGCTTAATTATGTTGTACATGTCGCTCAGCTATTTCTTTTGAAAGTTATATAGGCGAGAGACAGATTGATATTTAGGACTTTCCCAAGGACTTCTCTTCCTCTGGGTTTTGCCTTTGGGAGGCACTGTGGTATAGTGATTACAGTTTAGGCTTGGCTTGGGGAGATCCAGGTTCTGATCCACCCTCAGCCATTAAAGCCCATTGAATTTAAGCCAGTCACTCCTGTTCAATCCAGTCTACCACAAGGGGTAGTTGTTGTGTGGAAATCTAGGAGGAGTGAGTGCTGTTTGAAAGGAGGGATAGTAATCTGACAGTACATAAGTAAATAAAATGCTTTATTAAATCCTCTTGGTATTAGGACCTAAGAATAGATTGGATGGGCCCAATGTCTGACTTAGTTTCTCATGGCAGCCAACTTGATGCCTCTGGGGCTGTTGAAAGCAGAAGATGGAGATGTTCTCTACTCTTAGAAGCATGGCTCCGCTGACTCAGAGATAATATTGAATCGTTAAGATGAAAAGTCCTTGATAGTCCTATCTTCCATACATTCATCCAATCCCTTTTTGAAGCTGTCCACATTAATGTCCATCACCATGTCTTTTAGCAATACATTCCACAAGTTACGTCTTAAGTTTCTTTTCTGCTCCAAATCGCCTTCCAGCTTCATTGGAAGACCTCTGTCATTGCATTTGGAGAGGAGGAAAAAAATCTCTTTCTCCATTTCCTTCATTCCAGGCATGATTTTAATCATAGAATCATAGGGTAAGAAGGGACCTTGGAGGTCTTATAGTCCAACTCCCTGCCCAGGTCAGGAATCCTCAGATTGTCCAAGAAAAATGACAAATTATGCCATGGTCTCACACAGTTGCCTTTTTTGAAGCTAGAGTCCCACAGTCTAGCCCAGTGTTTCTCAACCTTCGCAACTTTAAGATGTGTGGAATTCTGGGAGTTGAAGTCCACGCATCTTAAAGTTGCCAAGGTTGAGGTACTGATCTAGCCTGTTTTTGCAGGAAAGGTATTCAATCTTCTTGATCGCTCCCTCCCTCCCTCCCTCCCTTCCTTCCCCCTCCCCTCCTTCCCCCTCCCCTCCCCTCCCCTCCCTCCATGGAGGAGTGGGAAAGAGAGCAATTCTTCAAATATTTTCTGGAATAATGCTTCCATTATGCACAGGAGTGCATAGCAAGCAACTTCCAGACTGCGTATAGCTTCAAACGTCATTGTTGTGGCCTCTTTAGGTTCAGTTGCACTCTCTCCCATGAAAAAGCAGAGGAGGAGGAGGAGGAGCACCACCACCACCACCACCACCACCCAGAAAAGTGCAGGCTGGAATAGTAGCTGCTACCGAAAGGGAGCAGTGTTTGGTTATTCCAGGTTTAACCCATTGATGTACATAGCAGTAGCAGACCAGATGGAAAGTAGGAGACCAGGTGCGCTCTCCTTTATTCTGTACCATGAAAGAAGCAATTTGTTGGACAAAAATGATGCATCCCATAGAAATTAGGGAAATCTCTATGTAAGCATCTTAAAAGTTAGGATATAAATGTAAGTGAGGAGTAAGGAGAGAAGAAGAAACAATTTGCAGTCCTAAGTGATTAGCTGGCAATCCTTGATATAAGAAAAGAGAGTAGAGGCTGAATAATTGAATATTTGGTGGTCCACCAAATACTGAAACCTTGGCTCCATTCTGGAGATTATCTAATGCTTGACCTCTAAACCACAGCTATGACTCAGTCTTAATGTCTCATAAGCATTTTTGGCTATGAGACTTACCTGAACTGTGAATGGCATTCCCAAAGCCTTTCAAGGTCCTGGAATGAAATTAGGCCCTTCTGTTTTGATTTCTTTTTTGTGTATAATTTTTATTGAAGATTTTAATTACAGTAATGCAAACTAATACAAACTCAACTCAGACAAAGAAAGGAAAGTCAAAAAAGAGTAAAAAGTGCAAAGAAGGGAAAAAAAGAAAAGTGAGATAAAGAAAAAGAAAAGAAATATATAAATAAATAAATGCATATCTTTATTGGATATACAGAAGAAGCTGGTTGAAATTTTAAAAATTATAGGGGAAATGGAAATGATAAACCAAGAGAATGACCTGGATAATATCTTTTTACTGGATTTACAAAAGAGGCAATGGGACAAAGAAGAACTGAATACAGATCAAATTCTACGACAATATTTGAATGAATTAAAGATTATGATTTTCAGAACTAAAAGGAAGGAATGTGAAGTTGATTTATTTGATCAAGGTTAAAATAAGATCTCTCTTTATAAAGTTCTTGCAACCATTTATGGACTTTTTGTAGACACCAAGACTGAAAAATCAATGTCTCATAGATTTGCTTATAGATAAGAGATGGGTTAGGAGAAGAAGAAATACCTGTTTGTAACTTATAGGGGGTGAAGAGCTATCAAACTTGTTTATACTGGCTGTGACTGGAAGTCACTTTCTTCTCTTTTAATATTTTGAAATTAAAATCCTTCTGAAAATGGCTTCTTGTTCTCCTATGGAACTAAATCAATGGGCTACAGTGATCATGTACAGGGATTACAAGAAAAATGATTCTTTATATTCCATTCAGCTTACTTGGTAATGAATTGCATTATTAATATTATAACTCTTGTTTATGAGCTCTTGAAAATACTGAAACTGTCTTCAGATTTTCTCCCCATGTTTTTCAAAACACAAATTTAAATATAAAAAGGGCTGAAATATACAATTCCCAAGCCCCCCCCCCCAAAAAAAAAAAAACAACCCAAGAAGAAGGGTTTGGTTTTTTTCCCCCTGAGAAATGAGAAGAAATAGGAAGGGAATATTGGTAGGACTGTGTTTCTTGGGGCCAGGGTTGGGGGGAGAAATCCTTGTCTCTTTAATGAAAAATGGTGTGTCTGTGTGAGTGGGCATAAAATTCAGAAGAATCATTTTCAGTGTCTTGAGTTCCCACATATTGCTGTCATCTTAAAAAAAAAAAATAACATGGTGGAAAGCTAGCATTCATGTACTAATCTCTAGAGATTTATATGTGATTCTCTTTAACATATGCTTCTTTTTAAAAATCGATCCCATGTATATATTTTTTTCTCTTGATGTAAATTTTTGAGTGGAAAGTGGCAGAGGCTGGCAAGTTTTATATGTTACTGCCCAGCTATGCTGCAAAAAAAAAACACACACACACACAAACTATGTTGGGCACGACCTTAGCTTCATTGCAAATGAACATTTGCATTTTTAGATGCCCCCCAAAATACACACATTAAGGGATGTTAGCATGAGAGTTAATGTGATTTCCCCCCCCCCCAAAAAAAAAATGCAAGTCAATGCAGATATTCAGTGGAATAGATATATGCTTGAATGCTTTGGAAATAACCAAGACATCTAGATGACCTTGGCTGGTATTGAAAAGCTAAGGACAGTTGGACTCAATATGATGTTTTTATAACTTTGCTATTTTAAAATATTTGTTGAGAAAGGGGGAGTCTCAACAGGTGTCAGCACTTTAGGCTTGGCAGCCAAATGGAATTGGACCTGATTAGATGGATGGAAATGCTCCAGTGAATCCCAGCATTGTAGGCTATACTGGCAAGTTGAAATAAACTTTCTGCAAGAAGGCACTGGCCAATTGCTTGTGCTATGCCCTCAGTATAGCATGGTTTTTGATTGATTATGTTCTGTCAAGTTGTTTTCGACTTCTGTCAACCACATAGATAGGCTTTCTCCCATGATGATCTGTCCCTAACCTGGTCTTCCAACAGTGCACCCATCACCATTGTTACTAAGTCCATCCACCTGGCTGCTGCACATTCTCTTCTCTTTCCTCCTTCCTTTCCCAGCATTAGAGCCTTTTCCAGAGAGCTGGGTTTTTGCATAATGTGTCTGAAGTAGGATAATTTGAGCCTGGTCATTTGTGCCTCGAATGAGAACTCGGTTGATTTGTTCAATGATCCATTTGTTTGTTTTCTTGGCTGTCCACAGTATTCTTGGGAGTTCTTCTCCAACCCCAAAGTTTAAAAGCAACAATACTCTTCCTATCCTGCTTCTTCAAAGTCCAACTCTCACTACCATAGAGTGTCACAGGGAATATAACGGCTTGCGCAGTTCTGATTGTTGTAGGTATAGATACATCATGGCATCTGAATATCTTTTCCAAGGGCTTAATGGCTTCTCTACCAAGTGCTAGTCTGCCGCTTCAGTATCTTCACTGTCAGTTCTAAGGCTTGATTGTTGTACCTGTTGTCATTAGTTTGGTCTTTTTATATTTAATTTTAGACCCATTTTTTCACTGTGCACCTTTACTTTTATTACTAGAGCATGCAGATCCTGTGCATTTTGGCTGTCAGTTGTGCCATCAGCATAGCACAGATTATTGGTGTTTCTTCCTCCAATTTTAAAACCATGTTCATCTTCTTTCAATCCAGCTTCCCTTAATTTATATTCAACATATAGGTTGAATATATAAGGGGAGAGTATACAACCTTGCTGCACTCCTTTGCCAACCTGGAGCCATTCTGTTTCACCATGTTCTGTCTGTACTGTGGCTTCCTGACCTGTATACAGGTTTCTCATGAGGACAATGAGATATTCTGGGATTCCCGTTTTTTTCTAATCACGTTCCACATCTTAACATGATTGCCTTTCTATAGAAGTCACACAGTGACTTCTTTTTGATATTCTTTGGCTTTTTCAATTATCTAGTGTGTATCAGCAATAATATCTCATGTTCCTCGGCCTTTTCTCAAGCCAGCTTGAACATCTGGCATCTCTTTTTCCATGTAGGGGTTTAATATGTGTTGGATGATCCTAAGCATCACTTTGCTAGCATGTAAAATTAAGGGCATTGTACAATAGTTTGCATACTCTGTTAAGTCGTCTTTTTTCGATATTGGAATGTACACTGACCTCTTGCAATCTGTTGCCCACTTGTCTTTCTCCAGATTTGCTGGCATAGCTTGGTTAGAACCAGTGATACATGTTTTATTTCATTCCAATGGGTTGTAGGGATCTGCAGCTTTTGGGCCTGAGACTGAAAGTTGTTTTGTAGCAGGCATGGATGTGTACCCCAAAACCACCATGACTGTCACCTGTTGGACCTTTCTTTAAAGAAGCCACATCTTGTGCTTGCATTGTAACTGTGCAGTCCCAGAAAAATACATGTTTGAGTTATTGAAGCACCAACAGGGTGTGGCAAAGTGCTTTGGCGTTGGTCTAAGCATGCTGTCAGCACCTCCTTTACTCAACTATGCATTTTCCTGTTATGCAGAGTGCAGCTATAACCACAGTTCATGCCAAAAATACACACCAGCGTTAGAGAGATTTAAAGAATGCAATGTCCTTATCTTGTTCTCCAAAGAAATCCAGCCAGAAGTTATAGAACATATCTGGTTGTTTATTGAGAAAAATAAAAACTACATAAAATACAAGTTTCATGCAAAACATAGAAAAAAAAATCACTTCTTCTCATATATGTGGCATCCAAGACTTATCCAATACACAAGTTTAATAAAGTCTCTAGCCAACAAAACTCTTAAAGAAGAGTCACACTACTTAATTATTAGGTACTACTACATAACCTATAAAACTGATTACATGATGACTAAAATTCTACTAAGACAGTGAGGCATACAATCACCCACAATTTATTGACACTATGCACCTCCCCTTAGGTAACTAGCATACAGACGCCAATAGGTGGCAGTAAAAAGCAGTATACTTGCAAACTAGAAAAATAAATGCAGATGGCCTGCTTTTACAGTCAAAACAATTGTTTGGAGATAAGGGATTTGCATTTCTTCCCATGGGAATATCCTAACATTTCCTGGGAACGTGCAGCAGTTGTGCAAACCCAGAAAAAAATGTGGCTTTTTGAAGGATGTACTCGCAGGCATGGTATGCTAGCCCATTATTGTTTTGTTTTGTTTTGGAAACAAAAGTCCAAAACTGAAACAAAAAAGAGAATGCAAAATTACAAAAAGAGATAGACAGCAAAATTGTGTGTGTTTGTATACATAATATGAATATATACATACAAACATTTTAATCACCCTAATATTATGACATTCCAAAATAGCATTTGTACAGCCAAGAGTAATCTATAAGAAAAAAAACCCATTATATTGCTAATATATGATGATCAGATCTGAGTACATTTATTCTTCATTTCAGGCTTTTCCCTAACTCTTTGCTATGTTAATTTTTTTTGCCAACACAATTTGCTCACATTTGAATCACTGGCCCAATGAAATACGTTCTTTAATCTTCTGGTGTTTTGCAGTAATGAACCTAGAAGCTAGCAGCAAGAACTGAATCAATTTCTTACATTGCATCAATTTATGTGCATTAGGGAATATGGACAGTAAACTACTAGCAGGATTTATTGTGAAAGATTGTTGGATGATTCACCAAATTTCTTCAAAAACTGTCAGTCAAAACACTTATTTACTGAACATGGGCACCAGAGTTAGTAACATGAAGCAGTTTGTTTATTCTTTCACCAACACAGTTTAAAAAGCTTGCAAATATATACACAGTGTAGTTGTAGTGGAGGTTTAGCTAACACAGAGTGTAGACAAATAGAAGAAAATGACGGAATGAGAAACACAAAGGATCTAGTTAAGAAAATCAGAGAAATCATGAGAATGTTCCAACCTTGTATCAGTGTCAGAAGAAGAGGCACCGAAAGGAGTTAACGATGGAACGTAATATTAAAAGAGATGGAAGGAATACATGGAAACCTACGCAAGAAGACCATCAGATGATGTTGTATTTGAGAGAGAATACAAAGAGAGACCAGTGGTGCTTGAAGAGAAAGTCAGTTGGGCTATAAAACAACTAGCAAATAGAAAATCCTTAGGATTGATGAAATCCTCATAGAGTGATTAAGGGAGGCTGGCATGGAAAAAAAGTAAAGATCGTGGCAGCTCTCTGCCAATAAGTATGAGAAAAAGCAGCATGATCCAAAATCTGGAAAAGATCTCCCTATATCCCATACCCTAAAAAAAGAAATTTAAAGGAATGCTGTAATTATAGGTCAATAGCCCTAATATCACACACCAGCAAGATACTGTTGAAATTTCTGCAGAAAAGGTTGTAGTCCTAAATGGAGAAAGAAGTGGCAGTTGAAAGAACACAGAAGCAAGAGACCGTATAGCTAATATTAGATGGATGATGGAAACACAAGATAATACCAAAAAGAGCTTTACTTATGTTTTATAGACTACTCGAAAGTTTTTAGTAGTAGAAACTGGAAATCAACACTTTGGAAATCTCTCAAAGCAATGGGTATACCCCAGCATCTAATTCCTCTGACAAAAAATCTCCATAATAACCAGGAAGCCTTAATGATAATAGAATAGTTTACTATCAGAAAAGGAGTCAGAGCTGCATTCTGTTGCCAAATCTACTCCATTTCTACACTGAATACTTCATATGGAGCACAGGTCTGGAAAGCTGGGGCCAAAATCAGTGGAAGGAATGTGAATAACCCGAGATATGCAAATGGTACTACTTTGGTTGCAGAAACTGAAAAAGACCTAAAAGTAAAAGAGGAAAAAATGGAAAAGAGGAAAAGAGGAAAACGTAAAGGCAGAGATTTCCTTGAACATCAAGAAAACTACTTCTCAGCTGGAGAAATAAAAGAATGTTAGAATTGGAAATCTGAGGTTTGGTTGGCATGGGTTTTTATGGTACAATAAAATTAATGTGGCTTTAAAAACAATTATGTAAGAAGTGCCACATTAAAAGTATGAAACAAATATAAACCCAGGTTGTTCCCAAAGATACCTTTTATTCACCACAGCACAAGAAGCATTCTGTAGAAGAGAAATAGCAGATAGGGAGAAATGACAAACATATCAAGACTTACTAATACAGATGGATAGAGAAATTAAGGTGAAGTCAAGAGAACAATTGACTGTGGGACATAGTTTTCAATGGTTTTCATATGCACAGTTAAAAGAAATATTTGATATAGATAAAAATACAATTGAAACTGAAAAACACAACGGAATTTGAAATTGAATTATGCCCAAATTATGAGCGTGTAATAGCAAAAATGAACAAACTTTTGTTAAGATTTGAAACAGAAGAACAGGTTAAAGATTGTATGACAAAATGGGGGATTAATTTTGGATATAGCATAGAGATGGACAGCGTAAATGGATTCTTCATGCCCTTACTATAGCCAAAAGACTAATACTGCAGCATTGGAAAGATAACTGTATGGTCCCATTTACTCAATGGACTGAAAACCTGATTACACTTGCCACCTATCAGCGGATTGCCTGTAGACGTAGACTTTGTATGGACAAGTATAGTGAAATATGGAATTCATTTATACAAAATACAGTAGGTTAAAAAAAGAATAATAGCTATATAAGTGTGTTAGAAATAAATATATAGCACTTGAATAGTACTTGCATTAGATAAGTATATATAGAATTGTAACTGTTAACTGTTATAATACTATATTATACTTTGTTTCTTTTTTCACTTTTTTGCATTATTTTCCTTGAGAATGTATGTATTTGCACTGTAATTTTTTGTGTGTGTTTTGTTCTTTTTTTTTCTGTTACTATTCAATTTAAAATAAAACATACCATATTTTTCCGACAATAAGACGCCCCCATGTACAAGACGCCCCCCATTTTTCCAACCCCAAATTAAGAAATCAATATTTTAAAGATAGTGCAGAACACATTTTTATTTAGTAATTAGTTAACATTGACCTGTTACAGTCGGTGGGAGGAGGTCCAAACTGGCTCTCTGCAGCTCTGTTTCCAGGCTCTTTTGCATAACTGATTCCATTCAAGCACGAGTGAAACTAGCTTCTCTCTGCAAAAGCCTTCCTCTAATTGGTTTGTTCAGCATCAGCTGACGCCAGTTATATAAGGCTCGTGATTGGAGGAAGTCTGTTTGGGAGACAAGCTATTTCACTCGTGATTGGAGGCTAGCAATAGGAGGAAGCCCATTCGCAGAGACAAGGTATGGGCAGTTTTGCAACAGCTAGGTTCTCTTCGGCTGACTTCCTTAAATAAGGTGCCCTTAAATTTTTAGGGTAAGGATTTTAGAAAAAAGTATCATCTTATAGTCGGAAAAATACGGTAATATAAAAAAAAGAAATGGACACTTGGGAGAGAATGTGAGTAACTGGTCTTAAATTTATATTGTGTCATAATCTAAGAGAAAACGTATATAAAATGATATATTATTGGTATATGACACCAGAGAAATTATCAAAACTGTATAAAGGTATTTCAGACAAGGGCTGGAAATGTGAAAAGCATGAGGGGACATTTTATCATGCATGATCGACTTGTGAGAAAGCTAAGAAATTCTGGATACAAATTCATACAATGATGTGAAAAGTTTTGAAGATTAATATTGCAAAGAAACCAGAACTCTTTTTATTGGGACTTATGAACAATGAATTAGAAAACCACATGGTAGATTAATTTTGTATATGGTAACTGTAGCAAGCCCCTTCATGGATCACTGCCTTGTCGTGGCGAAGGGGCTTGTGTAACTCAGTGAAGCCATGAGCTATACCGTGCAGGGCCACCCAAGACGGACAGGTCATGACAGAGAGTTCTGACAAAATGTGGTCCACTGGAGAAGGAAATGGCAACCCACTCCAGTATCCTTGCCAAGAAAACCCCATGGACAATGTTAAAAGGCTAAAAGATATGACGCCGGAAGATGAGCCCCTCAGGTCGGAAGGTGTCCAATATGCTACTGGGGAAGAGCGGAGGGCAATTCCAAGTAGCTCCAGAAAGAGTGAAGCGGCTGGGCCAAAGCCGAAAGGACGTTCAGCTGTGGATGTATCTGGAAGCGAAAAGAAGGTCCGATGCTGTAAAGAACAATATTGTATAGGTACCTGGAATGTAAGATCCATGAACCAAGGCAAGCTGGATGTGGTCAAACATGAGATGACAAGATTGAACGTCGACATCTTGGGAATCAGCGAATTGAAATGGACGGGAATGGGTGAATTTAATTCAGGTGACCACTATATCTACTACTGTGGGCAAGAAACCCTTAGAAGAAATGGAGTTGCACTCATAGTCAATAAGAGAGTGGGAAAGGCAGTAATGGGGTACAACCTCAAAAACGACAGAATGATCTCAGTGCGTATCCAAGGAAAACCATTCAACATCACAGTAATCCAAGTCTATGCCCCAACCACTGATGCCGAAGAAGCTGAAGTTGACCGGTTCTATGAAGACCTACAAGACCTTCTAGAACTAGCACCAAAAAAAGATGTCCTTTTCATCATAGGGGATTGGAATGCTAAAGTAGGAAGTCAAGGAGTAATCGGAATAACAGGCAAGTTTGGCCTTGGAGTACAAAATGAAGCAGGGCAAAGGCTAATAGAGTTCTGTCAAGAGAACAAGCTAGTCATAGCAAACACTCTTTTCCAACAACACAAGAGACGACTCTACACATGGACATCACCAGATGGTCAATACCGAAACCAGATTGATTACATACTTTGCAGCCAAAGGTGGAGAAGCTCTATACAGACGGCAAAAACAAGACCAGGAGCTGACTGTGGCTCAGATCATGAGCTTCTTACTGCAAAATTTAGGCTTAAATTGAAGAATGTAGGGAAAACCACTAGACCACTCAGGTATGACTTAGATCATATTCCATGTGAGTACACAGTGAAGGTGATGAATAGATTTAGAGGATTAGATTTGGTAGACAGAGTGCCTGAAGAACTATGGACGGAGGTCTGTAACATTGTACAAGAGGCAGCATCTAAAACCATCCCAAAGAAAAAGAAATGCAAGAAAGCAAAATGGCTGTCTGATGAGGCTTTACAAATAGCTGTGGAAAGAAGGAATGCGAAAAGCAAGGGTGAAAGGGAAAGATATAAGCAACTGAATGCAGATTTCCAGAGAATAGCAAGGAGAGATAAGAAGGCCTTCTTAAATGAACAATGCAAAGAAATTGAAGAAAACAATAGAATGGGGAAGACTAGAGATCTCTTCAAGAAAATTGGAGATATCAAAGGAACGTTTAGTGCAAAGATGGGCATGATAAAGGACAAAAAAGGCAGGGACCTAACAGAAGCAGAAGAGATTAAGAAGAGGTGGCAAGAATACACAGAAGAACTATACAAGAAAGATCTTAATGTCCCTGATGTCCATGCTGGTGTGGTCACTGAGCCTGAGCCAGACATCCTAGAGAGTGAAGTCAAGTGGGCCTTAGGAAGCATTGCTAACAACAAAGCTAGTGGAGATGACAGTATTCCAGCTGAGTTATTTAAAATACTAAAAGACGATGCTGTTAAAGTGCTGCACTCAATATGCCAGCAAGTTTGGAAAACGCAACAGTGGCCACGGGATTGGAAAAGGTCAGTTTACGTTCCAATTCCAAAGAAGGGCAATGCCAAAGAATGCTCAAACTATCGCACAATTGCACTCATTTCACATGCTAGCAAGGTTATGCTCAAAATCCTACAAGCTAGGCTTCAGCAGTACGTGAACCGAGAACTACCGGATGTACAAGCTGGGTTTCGAAGAGGCAGAGGAACTAGAGATCAAATTGCCAACATTCGCTGGATCATGGAGAAAGCACGAGAGTTCCAGAAAAGCATCTACTTCTGCTTCATTGACTATGCAAAAGCCTTTGATTGTGTGGATCACAACAAACTGTGGCAAATTCTTAAAGAGATGGGGATACCAGACCACCTTACCTGTCTCCTGAGAAATCTGTATGCGGGCCAAGAAGCAACAGTTAGAACCGGTCATGGAACAACCGATTGGTTCAAAATAGGGAAAGGAGTATGACAAGGCTGTATACTGTCCCCCTGCTTATTTAACCTATATGCAGAGTACATCATGAGAAATGCCAGGCTGGAAGAATCACAAGCCGGAATTAAGATTGCAGGGAGAAACATCAATGACCTCAGATATGCAGACGATACCACCCTAATGGCAGAAAGTGAAGAAGAACTAAAGAGCCTCTTGATGAGGGTGAAAGAGGAGAGTGCGAAAGCTGGCTTGAAACTCAACATTAAAAAAACTAAGATCATGGCATCTGGACCCATCAATCCCTGCCAAATAGAAGGGGTAGAAATGGAAGCAGTAACAGACTTCATTTATTTGGGCTCCAAGATCACCGCAGATGGAGACTGCAGCCATGAAATTAAAAGACGCTTGCTCCTTGGGAGGAAAGCTATGGCAAACCTAGATAGCATATTAAAAAGCAGAGACGTCACCTTGCCGACAAAGATCCGCATAGTCAAAGCTATGGTTTTTCCAGTAGTAATGTATGGCTGTGAGAGCTGGACCATAAAGAAGGCTGAACGCCGAAGAATTGATGCCTTTGAACTGTGGTGCTGGAGAAGACTCTTAAGAGTCCCCTGGACTGCTAGGAGGTCAAACCAGTCAATCTTAAAGGAAATCAACTCTGATTGCTCATTGGAAGGATTGATAATGAAGCTCAAGCTCAGATACTTTGGTCACCTAATGCGAAGAGAGGACTCTTTGGAAAAGACCCTGATGCTGGGAAAGATGGAAGGCAAAAGGAGAAAAGGACGGCAGAGGATGAGATGGCTAGATAGCATCACTGAAGCAATGAGCATGAAATTGAGCAAACTCAGGGAGGCAGTGAAAGACAGGAAGGCCTGGCGCAATATGGTTCATGGGGTCACGAAGAGTCGGACACGACTTAACGACTAAACAACAACAAACAACAAACTGTAGCAAGATTATTGTATGCACAATGATGGAAGAATAATGAAATCCCCATAGTGAAGGAATTGATTGTGAAAATGTCAGAATTTGTAGAAATGGCAAAACTGACCTGTTTGGTCAGAGAAAAAAACAACAAAAACTTTATGAAAAGACTGGGAACCGTACATGGAGTTTTTGCTGAAAAAAACAAAAAATGACATGGTGATGTATGGATTTGAAGCTTAAGAAAGATGTGGATTAATTAGGAGCTGAAGGGACTTCAGGGAGGAAGGGTGGGAGGAAGGGCAACAAGATTGTAATTATCTGTTGAAAAGGTGTTGGACATTATAGAATATTTGGAACAGCATAATGGAAAACAAGCTGCATTAATTTTTTGGGATGCAGAGAAAGCTTAAATTTAAATTGGCCTTTTTTTTGGAAGATATGGATTTTGGAGAGAGCTTTATAAAAGGAGTGAAATTGATTTATACATCACAAGAAGCGCAAATTATTGTCAATGGAGACTTAACTAAATCATGTGAGATACGAAAAGGAATGAGACAAGGTTGTCCACTGTTTCCGCTGTTGCTTATTTTGGTTTTGGAAGTTTTGCATAGAGATGTAAAGAGAGATGAGAAGATAAGGGGCATAAACATTTAAAAAATGACATATTAGTTGAAAGCCTTTGTGGATGATTTGGTGTTGGAGGACCTCTTGGCGGTATCGAAGCTTTAATGAAAAATTGAAAGAATTTAGTATTGTGGCTGGTTTTAAAATTAATAAAAGACTAAAATGTTAACAAAAAATATGAGGATACAAGAATTGATGAAGAAAACGGGTTTTAAGGTTGAAAAAAATGTTAAATATTTGAGGATGAATTTGACAAATAGTAATTATATGTTGTTTCAAAATAATTATGTTAAGATTTGGAATGAAATTTTAAAAGATATGTCAAGATGGGAAAAATTACAATTGTCACTGTTGGGAAGAGTAATTAAGATGAATGCTTTACCTAGAATGTAAATTTTGTTTCCAACAATACCTGTTATGACAACTGATGTTCCATTTAAACAATGGCATAGAGACATATCTAAATTTGTGTGGCAAGGCAAAAAACCGCAAATTAAGTACAAAGTTTTACAAGATGCTAAAGAAAGAGGAGGTTTAGGTCTCCCAGATTTGAAGTTGTATTTTGCAGTGTTGTTTCATTTGGATGAAAGAGTGGGTGACTTTGAGAAATAGAAGGTTATTGGAACTAGAGGGGCATGACCTTAGATTAATGTTAACATAGATTTTAAAAATTATTTTATTAGGCATGCCATATTGAGAATATGGAACAGATATAAATCTAGGTTGTTGTCTCCAAAGGTTCCTTTATGGTTGTCACTACAAGAAGCTTTTTATAGAAGAGAAATTATAATTAAACATAAATGGTTAACTTATGGTGACGTACTGCAGTTTTCTCAAAGGCACTTTAAAGACAAGAGAGGAATTTATTTCAGAAGGGTACATGTGTCAATGGTTTTCTTATGTACAATTACAAGAAAGATTTAAAATGGATAATAGGACTTATGGTTTTGAATATGGTAAGACTGAATTAGAACCAGAATTATGTACTAATGATGTGTCAGGATTTTCTCATGGGAAGAAATTCATCTCGTTATCTTTACAACATTCTTATGTCTAGCTTATGTAGCTCATGTAAACAAAACAACTTGTGACGGTGTGTTGTGCACGTATACTGCTATTTACTGCCACCTATTGGCATGTGTATGCTAGTTATCCAGTGGGGGGGGGGGTACATGTTGGCAATATAATGGGAGGGCTAGATGCCCAGCCTTTTAGTCATGTATAGTTTTATCCATCATGTAGGTTTTATGGGTTATGTAGTTGTAACTAATAACCAAGTAGTGTACCTCTTCTCTGAGAGTTTTTAGCTAGAGACTTTGTTGTGGATAAGTCTTGGATGCTAAGTTTTATGAGAAGAAGTTTTTGTTATTTCCTATATTTTGTATGTAACTTGTATTTTATGGAGTTTTGCATTTTTATCAATAAAAACCAGTTAGTATATATTTTCTGACTGGATTTCTTTGGAGAGCAAAATATGGACATTGCATTTTGCAAGCTCTCATGCTGATGTGTATTTTATCTGAGAGCACGGTTTTTTGGGAGCTTTGCTGCGCTCTGCACAACATGATGAACATGTTATTGCAAAAATAATGCACAGAGGTGGAAAGATAAGATATTACCTACAATGGAAGAATGGATGGTGAAGCTGATAGAGTTGGCTGAGATGGTGAAATTGATGGCTTTGAATCCTAATGAGACATTGTGTAACTTTAATGCTAACTGGAAACCTTTTTTAGACTTTTTGTGGGAAACAGAAAAAAATGAAATTTATGTTGTATGGATTTGATGATTAAAAGTAATATGGATTAATAGAAATAATGGAAGTTATGTTGTTAATTTAGAGCAAGAGTTTAATGTATATTGTTACTTATATCTGTTGCAAGGAGGGTCGGAAGTCAAACCTTTTTTTTTCATTTGTTCTTTTCTCTTCTTTTCTTTTTTCTGCACTCTTGATCTTTACTATTCTCTATTTTTAATTTCTTTTTTCTTCTTCCTCTTTCTCTTAATATTAGTTCTTGTTAGTTTTTACTGATTTTTTAATGTAATAAAGTTATTACAAAAAAAGTAATTATCTGTTGAAAAGAAGGTCAGAAGTCATTTATATATTCTTTAACTTTAGTTTCTTTTTCATTTCTTGCATTTTTCTGTTTTTCTCTTCTTTCTTTCCTTTTTTTTTTTTTTATTTGTCTTTTATCTCATGGAGAAAAACTCTCAACTGGAAAACTAGAAAAATTTAAGATAAACAAGATGATAGAAGTACTTGACAGTGAATATTTTCTAAGCTCCAGAATTATAAAGATGGTGGGCATGCAAAAGAGATTCAGAATAGAATAAGAGTGGGCAAAAAGGGCATTAAGGGGCCTAAACAACTCATGAAAAATAAGACAAAAATTAGAATAGTTAAGTCAATGGTATTCATTGGTGGCGTCTAGATGAAAGGGATGGACTTTCTGGAAATTAACTCCTTTGAACTATGGTGATGGAAAAGGCTGCTTCACACTCCTTGGACAGCCATGAGAACCAATTATTCAGTGCTAGAGTTAATCAAGCCAGAATGCTTTCTGGAAGCATGGATCATGAAACAAAAGATATCATACTTTGGGCACATCAGGTGGAGTCATGCATCTACAGAAAATATGATCATGTCGGGTAAGGTGGACAGAAGGAGAGGAAGAGGCCAATAATGTATGAGAAGAATAGACAGAGTACTAGAAGCCACAGAACTATACCTGCAAGAATTGCTTAATGTGGTGAGAGATAGGACGGTTTTGAGAATGTTTATCCATAGAGTGTCCAGGAGATGGCTATGACTCAGTGAAGCATAACAACAACAGATGCCAGCAATGAATTCTCTTTGTTATTAGTTCTTGTTGAAATGCTGAAGAAAGTTTAAAAGGAATTTTATACCCAGAGTGTTCTCATTCATCAGTGGCAGAATTGAAGTGTTTTTCTTCATCAGTTGGGGTGCTGTGACACCATGACTCTCATTCGGTTTTATAGCTCCCTCTTCTGCTGAAAAAAAAAACCTCGTGTGGGTATGTGTTTATTTTATTCTAGAAGTTGTACCTATGTCGTTCCTAAAAATTGACACTGACGATGGCACATTACATATACCTATATAAAATGTGTTTGTGTGTGTATGTATACAATAAACTTTCTTATTCCACTAGTTCCAAAAGAAAAAAATACAACTGTAGTCCCCCCTCCCCCCCCCCGCCAAGTAGTAGAGGGGTTTTGGTACTGAAAAAGTACTCTGAGTTACAGAACCCCCCCCCCCCAAATTGCAGCTTTTTTTCTGCACAGTAAAGGAAAAAAGAAAGATAAAGATCTCATTTAAAAATTAATGGCATGTGGAGGAAAGTAGGTTAGAGGGGACATCACAGGTTGCATTACACACTCACCCCTTGAGCCCACATTTTTGCAATGACTTTTCAGACATTTAAACATCCTGAGTCTGGATTTCATGATATGCTTAACCAGATCCCTTCAAAACTTAGCAGTTGCATTTTTTTCATTATATGCATTCAATCAATTTGTATAGCTGCCCATTTTGCAAATGTGACTCTGGGCAGCTAATAACCTATTAGAAACGATAGGGAAAAAATCAGCAAAAATATAAAAACCTACAGTGGTTGGCAAGAACAAACCCGATAAACACTCAACCGTAGCAATAACTTCTCATGGCCATCTAACCTCCCAACTCCCATGCTTTGGTTACACAACACTGTGGCTTGTTTTCTCCTTCTGTGGCCTAACATGTTGCACAATTGCAGTCTGCTTGTTTTATGAGTCAGTGCATTGTATGTGCAAAGAAACTGGGTTAATTGATTCGTTAAGAGTGGGACATAGCTAGCCTATCTAAAAAAATGTACTGTCCACCCTCTGTGACACCACTGTTTTTGGCTTTTCTGGTGCTGGAAGCACTCCAGTAAAATGTGAAGATGGGCTATGCAAAGGATGGCTGAATGTGGCAACAGAGTTTTTCGTGATGGGGAACTTTGGAATTCCCAGTGGCACAAAACATTTTGCTCAGCCCTTCCATCTGTGGTATTTTCCAGCTGCATTGAGAGTTCAACTCCTAGAATTTCCCAGCCAGCTTGAGGGTTTGTAGTCTTTGCACATCTGGAGAGCACCAGGCTGGAGAAGGCTGCAGTATCTATTCCTGTTGATCATGCTTGTAATTTACCCAGAGATCTACTCCATCAGTGGGTGGAGGTAAGGAGGGAGGGGGCTGTGCTTCTCTCTCCTTTCTTGCTAAGAATTTCTGAACATCTGTCGAGGGCTAAAGTCATGAATTAACATCTTCATATATGGGTGTTTGTATATGTAAAAGCACACCCTTAATTTTGAACAGTTTGTGGATTGGCCCACCAAACTAAGGACTGTTATAAATGATCACCAAGGTCCTCGAACAGAAGCTTGCTTAAGGAGTCCACTGTCAGCTAATGAAACGTCTGAAGTGTTCAGTCAAGATGCAAGTAGTCATGGGTAGATATCTGATGCATTACATATTTGTGTCAAAAATTATACTTGTGCAGTGACATTGTGATACAAATCCCATTCTTATATACCTGATGCAGGACATAAGTACATTTTTAGGGTCATAACATCATAACACACTTTTTGTTGTTCCTCTCCAGACCTCCAGATCATGGATGCCCATGGTTCCATAGTTCTGAAATAAGGATTTGCAGATTCCATTTCTTCTGAAATATGGCTATGTTGAAATTTATCTGTGTGTTCTACAACAGGGTTGCTACTCTTATCCCCCCCCCCCCCCCCAAGACTGAGACTACCAAGTACAGGCGCAGGACATTATTTTTTATTTAAAAAGAAAAAAAAAACAAATCTTATCCCCTGCATATCCCTACTGCTGGTTGCTGGAATATGGCCTTGCTCTTTCTCTTGAAACAGTGACAAGATTCAAGAAAGAGAAGGACATTTGGAGGAGATGGAGGATCCAAAATATGTAGGTGAGAAGAGCAGAGAGCATCTCACAATGTTCTCAACCTTGGTGGAATCACTGGCCTCTGTGTTTAGTGTGTTCCTTTTTAAGTCATCCTCTAAGAAGATTTTGGAATGAATGGAATGAATGCAATTCCTCTCTTCTTTCCTGGCATCCATTGGCTCCAAAGGCAGCATTTTCTCTTGCTTCCTCTCCAAGAAGAACAGCATTTGACCATTCAAAGCTGTCTAGCCAGGTGACCCAAAACATTGATCACATGACCATACAGCATTGCATGCTTAAGTGGTTTTTATTGATAAAGAAATGATAAAGAAGATTGAGCCACAGAGCACATGCTACTCTATTTCCAAGACCATAAGCATAAAATCGTGTTTCTCAACCTTGGCAACTTTAAGATGTCTGGACTTCAACTCCGAGAATTCCCCTGCCAGCATGCTAGCTGGGGAATTCTGAGAGTTGAAGTCCACATATCTTAAAGTTGCCAAGGTTGAGAAACAGTGGCATAAAAGGGAGAAAAAGATGTCTAATACAAGAAAGCCTCTGCTTCTTCCACCTCCTTTGAATTCTGACTGAAATGTTTTAACTGCCTGAGAAAAGATAGAAAAATAATGCATGCCGCAAGAAGAAGAAAAAATCCCCCAAATTTGGGGGCTTGGATTCAGCCCAGTATTATTCGTCTATCTACTTGCTGAGAAACAAGAGAGGGAAAAAGTTCTTGCCAACATGCCCTACATGTAGACAATAGAAGGTCCTAGAAATCTACACGTTCATGCTCGTGCAAGCTGCGTATGACCCTCTGATGGCCTAAAAAGGGGAAGGATTTAAAAAAAAAAAAACACCTCCCAGTCTAGGAAAAACTGGATAAGTCTCCCCCTCGTCCCCACCCCGGATCTCTAGCAGTGCTATACTGCTACAAAGAGCCAGGCTTTTAATGTGAAAGTCCTCCTAAGTAATCCTCCGGGTTTTGTTCTTCACCTAGCATCGATATTAGAAGAAAATCAGTGCACCTGGAAAATAATCCAACCCTTCTCTTTTTAGAAATTCGGGAAGCTTTCCGAGTCCTAGACCGTGACGGCAATGGCTTCATTTCCAAGCAGGAGCTGGGAATGGCCATGCGTTCTCTGGGATACATGCCTAGCGAGGTGGAACTGGCAATTATTATGCAGCGGCTGGACATGGATGGTGAGTCTTTTAGTTCTTCTCATAGTCTTTGCTGGAAAAGAATGTGCTGGTTGCCAGTGGGCTTCCAGGTGCAATTCAAGGTGCCGTTTAACACCTTGGAAGCCCTTCGTGGCACAAGGCCAGGTTATTTGCAGTTATATACACAATGGCTTGAGTTCATTACACAATGCTACTTGTACAGTATCATACAATAATTTATTTATTTTATTTTATTTATATTTCACATTTGCCATCACCCATCTCCCTAGAAAACTCTGGGCAATTTACAGTAAAAGAATAAATATTAATTAAAATACAATAAAACCATAGTATGGTTCATAATCCTGTTCTGGCTTAACATACAAATTTGGCTTAAGGACAGACCTTGGGAATGGAACCCGTTCTTAAACTGGGGACTACTGGTTCATATAGAAATGAAAACACAAAGTCACAGTGAGGGAGGCAGTACAATATCAACAATAATTATAATTCCCCATTAAAAATTTCAGCTGATTGAAAAGAAGTCAAGAGCTGCTGGAGAAAATGAAGACATCTATGTCTGTTGTAAGATGCATAACAAAGCAAGCATCAGGCACACCTCTCTAGGAGGGAATTCCCAATGATTATGAATTTAGTGTTTATCCCTCCTGTCCATCTAGAGGGGTTCAGGGTGACTATCAATAAAACATGAGTTCCATCACTGAAAAGACTAGCTAAACACCTTTTACCAGAAAAGGGGGCACCTAGTCTATAGCTGAACTTGATGGTCTCAACATCTGGGCAAATGGATATGACAGCAGATGTTCCCTTTAGTTCCAGTGGCAGTTAGTTATGATATTTATCAGATATCTACCTCACCACAATCAAATGACTCTTGGTAGCTTACAAGTTCAAACATCCATGGCCTGATTTAAGCCTGCAATAATCATAATCACAACTGCATCATGAACCCCAAACACACCCAGAAGACCTAAAGGTTGCATTATCTCAAAGCTTTCACTGATGTGCTCCTCTGCTTCCAAACATTAGAGGGCAGGTTATGCCCAGAAGTGCTGTTTGTTGAGATCAGGTGGCCACACCCTTGCCTTGAAGAACCTCACCAAAACAGAGCGGTGCTCCTTCACATGACCCTAATTTCTGGTGCTCAGAAATTACTGGTAACGGTGGAACATGGAATAAGTTCTATCCCAGTCCCCAGATATGAGCATCTGAATCCCATTTATTTTGAGTTTTGCTCATTCTTATATGCACCCATTAATATTTGTGGAGGAAAGATTATAGTTCAGATATTTGTACCTTCCACTAAGACATTTTTTTACATTACAAGCCTATGAGACACCTCAGGCATTGCTTTCTTTTTTTCCCTTTTTTGCAGCTCTGCGTAAAAAGAACTTTCTCTCTTATATTGTCCCTCATTCCTCTTAATTGACTATATCCTCTGTTAAAAGAATATAGAATTGCCCACCAATGAACATGTTGAAATAATAAAATAAATTAATCCATGAATAATATTTCTTGATTACACTCTTGTGAGTTTTCCAGGGAATGCATGCATTTCTCTGTTCAACCAGATGTTCTTGTTCAGCAAAATTGGAATTAATTATGGAAAAATCTGTTTTCCAACAAAATTTGCAGTGGGTTAGTAGTGAACTGTAATAGATGAAATGAATGTCTGACCTAGTATGTTTGTGCTGAGGATTGATATAAGCAATTAGACAGATAGTAGAAGCAAGAAACACTGTTTTGTATTACAGTCTCATTTATATTTATATATATGTGTGTGTGTGTGTGTAAATAATGTGTCTGAATTAAGGTGAGGGTGCAGCCATTGCAAGCAATTCACTGCACTGTTGTTTGTATTCCCCCACTCCTTTAAAAGTCATTGAGAAATGCTAACTTACTACTTTTTCCTACTCAAAATTTTATACTGAGTAGGCATCCAAACACATCCCCTGAACCACATTGTGTAGTCTCCAGACTCCCCTCTAACCATTTTTTATGTGATTTTTCTCTTTTCTTTCACCCATGAAAATTATAGCCTAACTCCTAAATCACGCTTAAAGTAAAGATCTCTTCTATTTGAGCTTGACTCCGAGTGATTATATGGATTCATTTTATTTATTTTATTTATTTATTTATTTGATTTGTCCCCGCCCATGTCCCCTACAATGGGGGACTCTGGGTGGCTTACAGTCACTAAAATCACAATACATAATTAAATTATAAAAAGTTTAAAAATTATAAAAGTTATAAAACTAGAAATTTACAATTGGCAAAATGAAAGTTGTTTTTCATTTTGCCAATCTAATCTACTGCCCTGGGATATCCCATTGGTCTCCCACCCAAATACTACAAGTAGTCCTTAGTTAACAATGGTAATTGGGACCAGCAACTCCGTCACTATGCGATGCAGTCATAAAGTGTGACCTCACATGACCAGCAGTTCCAGTTGTGGTTGTTAAGCAAATCCTGTGCAGTTGTTAAGAGTGATGTCACATGGTCGCCATTTGTGACCTCCTGCCGGCTTCCCCACTGCCTTTGCTTGTTGGAAACCAGCAGTGAAGATTGCAAATGGCAGTCACATGACTGCGGACACTGCAACCGTCATAACTGTGAGCCGGTTGCCAAGTGCCTGAATCGCAATCACATGACCATGGGAACGTTGCAACAACCACAACTTTGAGGACTGGCCATAAGTCTCCTGGTTCAGTGCTGTTGTAACTTCGAACGGTCGCTGAATCAACAGTAGTTAACTGAGGACTACCTGTAATCAGATCCTACCCTACTTAGCTTTTCAAGATTGGCCAAAGCTGGTGTGAGCACTAGGTCTTACGTTGATAAGAAGTCTGGTAGCCATTTCCAAAACCAATGAAACAGGCGGAGTGCCCTCCCTTTACAAAAGAGACTTTTTTACATTGAAATAGCACCAAAACAAACAAACAAACTGAGAGCTTCCCCAGATTAATTTGCCTCTATATAGGCTTCTTATTTGAATCATGACTTTAATCTTCTTCCGAATCCATTGTACTTTTTGGAGCTACGCTTGTTTTGGGGGATTAATCATTTCCAGTCCAAGTTGCTATAAGAAAAGTCTGTTGGTTGAGTACAGCAGAGGAAGCCTTCTACCTGGGCAAAATAGGATTAACACAGTGTTATAAAACTGAGACAAACCTTAAAGGTCCTCCCCCAAATACAGGAAAACAAAAATCCCATACCTACCTATGTGTATCACACTTGTTCACCGTGGCCCTTGGTCTCCTACCAAACATTAACTGTGTCCCTTAGCTGCCAAAAGATTTTGCCCAGTTGTCTGCTATGAATTTGCTAAAGAATACTGTGAAAGTAAAAGCATTTATGGGAGGTACCATCAAAGCTGATTTCACCAGAAGGAGAAGAACTTTATGGAATAAATTTTTCTCCTCCATTCCACCAAGGTGTGGTGTGTAGTTCAATCATTTATTATCTGCCTTGCATGCTACAGGTTATAGATTCAGTCTCTGGCATCTCAGTTTAAATGGAAAGACATCTGCCTGAATCTCTAGAGGCTCATTGTCAAGAAATATTGACAACACCAAGCTAAATGGGCATTGGTTTTCCTTAGTATAAAGTAGCTTCCATTATGTTCCTAACTTGAATTAATTCAGACATTATTACGAT
Source organism: Liasis olivaceus (assembly GCA_030867105.1). NCBI lineage: Eukaryota > Metazoa > Chordata > Lepidosauria > Squamata > Pythonidae > Liasis > Liasis olivaceus. Next base: position 321,035,361 of record CM061349.1, on the reverse strand, counting down.
ACAGTCGTAAGACTGGATTCACACTCTCACACTAATCCTGGCTGAAATGGAGTTGAGCATGAACAAGTGTGTGAACCAAGCAACTATGCTAAACCAAAATATGGTTGGTTTGGTTATAACATATTACACAAACATCCCAATGTGTTTTGTTACCGCAAGTTTGGGAACTAGCGTGGGGTTAGTTGAACCCAGTCTGAGAGTGGACAAATGATAGTTTAAATCCAAAAATGAGAGAGGAAATATTTTGCTCTTCATAGGTGAACAAACTTCTGGTACGGAGATGATACCACTGTCTTTTGGGGATGTGTGACAGCCTTATGGATGAGTCCCAGCAGGCACCTGTAGCTAATAAACTCAGGGTCATTTTTTAAAAAATAAAACTCTACATCTTGTAGAGTAAGACTTCAGAAATTTCTTTCTCATACTGATTCTGGTTGGGATGGTTATTCATGCTCCAGGGGAAGCGATCCTAATCCTAAGAGATGGGAAGAAATAAAGCTCCAAGCCTTTGAAAAATCTGAGATTGGAAAGGAATTGTTTGAACTACTAGTTGATTTATTTAACCTGATTTAGTGATGTTCCATGTGTTGGGGGAGGGAGGGAGAGAAAAACCCATTTTCATTTCAGTATTTCACCACTGTGTAAATTATCCTTAGTACTTTGTCACTTTTCATTACACGCTGTTATTGGTAATTCAAAGTGGTATGTGAGCGACAGATATCTCTACAGTGTCAAAGCAGAAAGAAAACACTGAATCTGTTTACAGCTTATTTAAAAAAAAAAAATTGAAGAATAGGAATTCTCTTTCCAGATTAGTCCATAAGTAAAACCAGGTCAAAAACATGACTTTTTGTATGTTATACCACTGTAGTTTAAGGAAAATGAGGGCCTCTCCATTAAACTGTGCTTTTAGTACTATAAAATCTGTAACTCGGATTGATCCAGGACATGGCTACTTCTGATAAACTCTTAGCACTTTACAACCAAGTGAATAAGTTTTAGGAAGAGTGGGTTTGTGTGTGAGGTGTCACCGTTATCTGCTAGTAAGACTTCTCTTTTTGAAACTGATTTGGTTCCTCTCAACAGGGAACAAAACATAATCTGATCTTTAGAAGGAACAACTCCTTTTCAACATCCTTCTGTTAAGACAGAAGAAAAATGAAAAAATAAACCACAGTTTGTTTCAAATGGTTTGTTGAATAGGTTTAGATGGTAGAATAAGTAGAAGTCAGCAGTGCATGACACAAAATCTACATAGGCCTCCCCAGCATCCAATTTAAGGCCCCTGATTTCCCATCTGCCCAGTAAGGGCATTTATTTATTTATTTCAATGTCAAGACCACCCAATTCCATAGTGACTGGACGGCCTAAAGATAAAAAATTAAAAGAAAACAAAACCTCAAGAGGAGAACAACCAGATCTTAAGCAGTTTATGAAAGGTCAGAAGGGTGGGAGCAGTACGAATCTCCAGGGGGGTATCATTCCTCAGAGCAGGGGCTCAAACGAGTACTTCACTGAGAAGGTACACTTCCTAGGTCCCATAAGATGATACTACTTAATAGATGGGGCCTGAAAAGTGTCTGCTCTAACTGGTGTGAAAACATATGGAGACAGGTGGTCCCTCAAGTAATCAGGCCCTGTGCTATGCAGGTCTTTATAGGTCACGGCCAGCATCTTGAATTGCACCAGAAAGCTACTTATGAAGCAACAGGGACACATGCACGTACCATGACACACCCATCACTCCCCATGCTGCTGCATTCTGTACCACGCATAGCTTCCAAGTGGTCTTCAAGGGCAGCCCTGTGTAGAGCACATTACAGTAATCCAGTTGACAAGTGGCCAGTGTACGAGTGACTGTCTGAAAACCCTCCCAGTCCAGGAATGGGTGCAACTAGCGCACAAGGTGAACCTGCACAAAGGTTCTCCTGGCCACAGCTCTATGAGCAGGAGCTGTGAGTCCAAGAGAACCTCCAGATTGCATACTACTCTCACATGGGAAGTACAGTCCCATTAAGAACTAAAGATGGAGAGTCCCTGGATGCAGAGGCATCAAACAAAGCCACTCACTCTTGTCAGAATTCAGCCTGTTTCTATTTCTCCCCATCCAGGCACTGGGTCAAGACTTCGACAACATCACATGGTCAGCCTGGGGCCAAGATGTATCATCAAGCATATTGATGATGCCTGACCCCAAACTGATGGATGACCTCACCTAGCAGTTTCCCGTAGATACTAAACAAAAAGGAAGAGAGTTGAGCCTTGTGGTACCCCACAAGGGAGGGGCCATGGGCTCGATCTCTCACCCACCATCAACACCAACTGGAACCAGCCACAGAGAAAGGAGAAGAACCAGTGTGCCTCCCACTTCCAATCCCCAAAGCTGCCATAATAGAATACCATGGTTGTCCACTGAAATCCACTGAGAAATCAAGGAGCCCCAGGACAATGCATCACCTCCATCCTGGCTCTGCCACAGATCATGAATGCTGTCTCCATACTGAATCCTGGCCTGAAACCTGACTAAAACAGGTCTAGATAACAATTAAACTTTTAAGGGGGGGGGGGGTTGTTGTACATTTTTTGGAAAATTTGGGAAGAGTTAAGGAGCACCATGAGTGCCTTTAAGGAACACACTTTTATTCTGTAAAAAAACTCCCCAAATCAGGCCAATTTTAACATTTTTGCATTTTTAAAGAGCTAAATGAGTCACTTAAGCTTCTGCAAAGCACCCATTTTGCTCCTTTAAAAATAATAATAAAGCTCCCTTAGTGTCAGGCCAATTTTTCTATTTTAGGGTGCAAAATGAAGCTTCTGCAAGCCACTCAATTTGCCTCTTAAATCCCCCTCCATAAAAAAGGGTAAAATGTGGATCTTACCTTCTGTTGTGGCTCCTAGAGAGGGAACTAAAATTGCCCCCTCCAGGCCAGAAGAGATGCTGTCCACTAGTTTATCAGACACAGTGGCTAGGATCACATAAATAACTAATCCAAATCATTTTAAATCTGTTTAGCATAATATAGGAACCTACTTAAAAAGTGCTTTGAACACTTTCTTTCATATCCATTGTTGCTGATTTCAATTATGAATAATACTATCCTCCCTTGGATCTTCAGCCTGGGCAATACTGTCCACCAGTGGATAGTTTTTTATTTCTGATGGGCGCTACCAAAATGAAGGAAATGATGCCCAATTTCATCCAGCTATTTTTAAAAAGTTTATAAAATGTAACCATTGATGTAGTAAACTTACTGCAAGTATACAAGTACAGGTAGTCCTCGTTTAGTGACCACAGTTGGGACCAGTGACTCAGTCATTAAGCAAAGCAGTCACTAAGTGAAAAATCATGTGACCATGACTGTGCTTAAAAGTTTACTTCACCTTTCCTTTGCTTTCCAGTGTCACAAGGACATGACCCCAAACAGCAGGGTCAGCCCAAATGGCAGGGAAGGTTTCCAGAACTTGGCTTACAAGGAAGATGGGTAAAAGGGCAAATCTTATTGTTGTGCAGAGCGCAGCAAAGCTCTTAAAAACTCTGCTCTCAGGAAAAACACACATCAGCATGAGAGCTTGCAAAATGCAATGTCCATATTTTGCTCTCCAAAGAAATTCCAGTCAGAAAATATATACTAACTGGTTTTTATTGATAAAAATGCAAAACTCCATAAAATACAAGTTGCATACAAAATATAGGAAATAACAAAGACTTCTTCTCATCTTAGCATCCAAGACTTATCCACAACAAAGTCTCTAGCTAAAAACTCTCAGAGAAGAGGTACACTACTTGGTTACTAGTTACAACCGCATAACCCATAAAACTACATGATGGATAAAACTATACAGGACTGACAGGCTAGGCATCTAGCCCTCCCATTATATTGCCAGCATGTACCCCCCCCACACTGAATAATTAGCATACACATGCCAATAGGTGGCAGTAAATAGCACAACACAGTCACAAGATGCTTTGTTTACATTAAGCTACATACAGTAGACATAACAATGTTGTTGTACAGACAACAGGATGAAATTTCTTCCCATGAGAAAATCCTGACACTTATAGCCCTTTTCCTCCACTCCCTGCCCTTTGGAATGCTCACCCAGTGCTGGGATAATTAGCAAGAAGAGAATTAATACTTATATTTATGTTCATTGGAGAGGGAGGGATTACAAGAGAGTAAGCAGGCACACAATGGGGAATACACATGGAAAGGAATGCACTTGCACTGGCGGTGGTGGGCTTTCTCACTAGCTGCTTAAGAGGCAAAAGGAAGCCTTTAGTGTGAAACTGACTAGGGTCTGTCAGTTTCAGGCAGCAACTGCTAGCTGCTGGAGGGTTCTAATCAACTACAGTAATGAAGGTCACAGAGCTGAGCTTGTTAACTTGGTAACTTTTAGGGAGGTGCTGCCCTGTGGAGGAAAGCAACTCAGGAAGAGATAGCTTGCTTAGGCAATCTCTCCATCCTGCAAGGAAGGGCGGGGGGGGGGGGGGGGACTGGCCAGGCACAGGACAACACCACTGACTGTAATGGCAAACAGGTGACTGAGAGAGAGACTTGGTGAAGGTCGTAAATGTGGTCATTGATTGCAAAGTTCCTTTCCTATCACCATCATAACTGCAAATAGTTGCTGTCTAAACAAAGACTATATGCTTTTTATTTATTTATTTTACTTACTTACTTACTTATTTTGGTGCCTTCAAGTCAGTTTTTGACTTCTGGTGACTACCTGGACAAGTTTTTCAGAAGTGGTTTGACATTTCCTTCTTCCTAGGTCTGAGAGAGAGTGACTGGCCCAAGGTCTTCCATCTGGCTTTGCATCTAAGGTGGGACTAGGACTCACAGTCTCCTGTTTTCTAGCCTGGTGCCTTAACTACTACACCAGACTGGCTCCCAAATGAGGACTACCTGTATTGAAAAAGTGGGTGCTGATCCTAAAAGGTTGTAAATTACTGCTCTGAGCCATACTGGCCTAGGAATATGGGAGTTGAAGACCATAAGACAGCAAGAAAGGCTGCTGTGTACAGGTTCTGAATATTAGAGTTATCAGAATAATGGATGGATCTGTTCCACTGCATGTTGCTCCATTAAGACAGCATGACTTCAGAGGAATGGCTTCCTCTGTTGGAGTATTTCTTTAACAAGACTGGATTTTTTGGGGGGGTAATAATAATTCTCATGCCTAATCCTCCATGGTATGTAATATTGAAGACAGAATGCAGTTCTCATTAGCAATCTTCTTGACACATTATTTTATTTTTTTTCTTGCTGTTTATGGCCCATTTACAGTTCAGCTCTTTAATGTCATCCTTCTATTATAATTCAGAACAACAACTTACACACTAACCCCCCCCCTTCTTTTTTAAAGTTATGTATTAAACTTTGAACATGCAACCTGTTTAAATTTGAAATGCCCCTTTTCAACTCGAAACAATCATTCTGAATGCAAGACAACTGTTTCACACTGAAAATAGGTTCTTTCAGTCATTTTGGAAGTATAACACTTCCTGAATGATCAAAATAGCTCATTTTGAATTGCATTCAAAGCAACTGTGTCAAGCTCAAAACAGGATGTTTTAAATCTGAGGTGGTTTGAATGCAATATGTTTTGTACATCCCTAAATTTTAAAAAGTGGAACAAAAACTGAAATGAACTCCATGGAATGAAGGACTGTTACTTACATGTTTGACTTCAACTGATTGTATTAGGGTTCTGCAGAAAATATGGGCTTAGCTTCAGGTGAAGAATTCTCTTAATTGCGTTCTTTTCCAGTCATAGTAGATTGTTTCAAATTACCTGAATTTTCAGCATGTACATTTTCTATTTTGCTTTTAAATGTTGCTCATGGTAGATTTTGGACAGTTTAAAATATAATAATGCATAGTCAGAAAACCATTTGATGAAACAGCCCTATTCAATACAGCTTCAAACCGATACAAACTTAGCACAAAATACAATACAGAAGGTGGAAAAGTCACATCACAGTGACGGAAAGAAGATTAAAAAAGTGGCTGAAAGGTGACGAGAATCAAAAATGCAATGCAATGTCAGATGATCTCTGACAAGGTGAGGGGCACCTTTGCCATTAATGAGCTTGAGATGACATCCATCTGCTTTGTGGATCATCTAAGATATGGGTAGGTAGGCCATTCAGTTGAATCTCTCAAATATTGTGAAATGAATGATTTACCGTTCTGGGCATGTATCACTTTGCAATGCTAAAACACACCACAGAAATAAATCCTTACATGATCAAGTTTATATTTGCGTTACTTTGTGTCTTTATATGGTCTTGGAAGTATGCCCATTGACAATGGCACAAGTATGAAATGCTGCATTAAAAAGAATCATGATGTATTTATGCATATGCTGTCTTCAAGACTCCTTCCTCCCCAACCCACCCCCTGTTTTATTGTTGCAGATACATTTATAAAACCCAAATTAAAATCTTGGTATTAATCTTGGGGGGCTGGCTTAGTGCCTGACTATCTACTGAACATCTTCCTCTGTTATGTACTACTTGGCTAGTAAGAGCTGCTAGACAGGCCCTTCTGAAGATGAAGCTATTGTTAGAAGATGGCTTTTTTGGAGCATGGCAGAGAGGCCTTCTCCTGCTTCACTTCCAAGCCATGGAATGAAATCCATCAGAACATGTGTTTGGCCCTTATTTTCTACCCCTTAAGAAGAACAACCTGGGAGCATCTCTTTTGCCAGGTTTTTAATTGCTGAGTTTGCTTTGATTTTAATGTATGCAATTTAAATTTTATTTTGCTTTTCGTTTAAGTATGCAATTTAAATGTTGTTTTGCTTTCCTTTCAGCCGCCTGAAATGCTCAGAGTGAGCAGAAAGGTGGGATAGAAATAAAAAGTTAGGGCTGTGCAGATCTACAAGTGAGTGCTGGGCTTCGGTGAATTTTTGCGCAAAGCAACCCTTTGAAGATGCAGCCCCTGCTCAAAAGTCATTTCCAGTTTTACCAAACGGCATAAAAAGTGACACTGTTTGATTGATGGGGACCAGAGCACATGGAAGGCAGAAGCTATTGGAGAAAGATAGTGAGGCCTTGTGCTATGAAAGTCTTTATAGATGATAACCAGTAACCTGAATAGCACTAACTGGCAACTAGTGCAGCTTGCAGAGTGGTGTTACATGGGCATACTGTGGCATGCCCATCTCTGTCCATACCACCACAATTCTGGACCAGCTGCAGCTTCTGAGCAGTCTTCAAAGATAGCCCCATGTAGAACATATTTCAGTACATGAGGTGACTATCCCAGACAGTTCCATATTACAAGGGCTCCGAAGAACAGTCCTTTATGTCGGTGTTGTCCAAACTTGGTCACTTTAAGATGAGTGGACTTCAACTTCCAGAATTCCCCAGCCAGGCTGGCTGGGGAATTCTGGGAGTTGAAGTCCACTCATCTTAAAGTGGCCAAGTTTGGACAACACTGTTTTATGTGAAGGGTTACTCAGTCTGATTAAAAGATAACAAATTTATGAAGTGAGAGCAGAAGCTTGATGTTGTCCAGCAAGAACAAACACTTGGAAAGTAGACTGAATAGAAATCACATAGTCATCTACTCACAATCTTCTCTCTCTTAATATTTTTTCTGTATAAACTAGCATATTTTCCCAAATTGAGTCTACCCCAGTGAATGAATATTTTTATTATGGTCACTGGCAAGGATTGCAAACAAAAGCACATTAAAAATAAAAATAGAGTAAAAACAATATTACAGTTGGTGGTGGGTTCATCGGTGGATAATTAAAGTCCACCTAATTTTACAGGCAGTGTAACAAAATGTAGCTACATTCAAAGAGATTGAATTATACTGATCTGATAACAGCAATTGTACAGGTAGTACTTGCTTAACGACCATTCATTTAACAACAGTTTGGAGTTACAGTGGCCTTCGGAAAAGTACTTTACAAACCCCCGCAGTCACATGATCATGATTTGTGACCTTTTTTATGACAGTCATTAAGTGAATCACATCATTAAGCAATTTCCAGCAAAAAATGTCCATTGGGGAAGCTGGATTTGCTTAATGACCACATGATTCGCTTAACAACCATGTGATCTGCTTAACAACCATTGTAAAAAGTTTATAAAATCAGCTCTGATTCGTTTAACAACCAAATCACTTAGCAACCTAAATTCTTGTCCCTACTGTGGTCAGATAGCGAGGACTACCTGTACATAAAAAAGATCAGAATTTCCCAGGTGTTTTACCAGGGAAGGAGTTATAAGGCGGGTCCTTGAGTCCTTATAGAGGTACAGCGGAGCAGGACATGAGCAGGACAGGAGTTTATCCCAGACAAAAATGCCAGAGGTAGGCAAACATGAGGGGCCCATTGGCCAAAGTTGGTATTTTGAGAGCCTCTCCAGACCACTCATAGAAAATGCTATGGAAGCTTGCTGGTGCATAAAATGGCTGCCATGATGGGGTGTGACCACTCATAAAACACTAGAGCTCTGGCATCTGGGCTGCAGTGATTCAAACAACTGCTGGAGTTAGAGTTTTGGGTAACTCTTTGCTGCTACCTGAAGATCATTTTGGCAGCCCCAGTCGGGTAGCCCTGGAAACAGTCATTGAGCAGAAGACAAAGTAGCAAGGTTGCTCCTCCTGAGCTTCCTTGGCCTCCCAGCCTCCTTTTTTGCTTCCCCCCCCCCCCAAGTTAAATGAAAATGCTTCCAAGCAAAGCAGCAGAAAGAGACCTCTGACCACTTTTATTTTCTAATAAAATGAGACCAGGGATCTGTTCTGAATAAAAGTGATGCTAGCGACTTGCTGCTTTGATTTGCAGTTTCCATTTATTTCCTTCCTTTTAATTAAACCAGCCTTGAAAAAGAAAGCCACCACGCTGCCTATCCCGTAACATTTTCCACAAATCAACCCCACATTTATGGTGGTGTGTAAGTAACTGCTCTGCTCGAGACTTCCTCCACAAATATTCACAAGTTAAGCTAGGTCTTGGATCAGTTTAGCTGAATCGTCGGTTTTCTTTATTATTTGCTTTAATCGTCTCATTTTAATTGGCTTTAGTTTGATTAGCTTTATTTTATTGACTGTTTTCCTGAGCGTTTTTTACCTAATGTGATTTTAATGTGCATCTTGTATCTTGCTGTTATCTTCCCTTTGATCTGCATTGGAATAAACCTGGAAGAAAATGCATAAATATGGGTGGCTTCTCCTCTTCCCCTGCAAGCAAATAACTCTTGGTGCAAATAATGCAGATTTCTCTGGTTAGCAATCCAGGATGGCCGATGAAGCGTCAATGCCATTGCTCAGGATTCTTTGCTTTCATTTTTTTCCTTTCTCTTACACCAGTTTCTCTTCCTTTCTAGGAGATGGTCAAGTTGATTTTGATGAATTCATGACGATCCTTGGGCCAAAACTGGTGTCCTCAGAAGGGCGGGACGGCTTTTTGGGGAATACAATTGACAGCATATTCTGGCAGGTTAGTGGCAAGGTGTTTTAATGTATATTTAAGTCATACTTGGTGGAGACACGTGATTGTCTCAAAACCTTCTTCTATTTCCATGGGAAGGAGGGGATGTGGCATCACACAAGCCATGTTATCACTAAATGGCATATGAGTTTTGTACTTTGTATCATTTCTGTCACGACTCCATGATTCACATGATGTCATTGTGGCTTCTATGGGACACTGATGTCTGTTTCTTTCCTTAACTCAAATGTGCTGAGTTATGGTTGAAGGGATAAGGGTGTGGTGTGCATGTTGCAATTGAGTATGTCCTAGGAGGTGTAAAGTAATTGACAGTCTAGAATATGAACAGAGCATATTTACTATAGGATTTTGTGGTAGTGGGGTGAAAATGATCCAGCTTCTCAAAAGCTTTCTTCCTCAAAAGAGACTTCTGCTTCTTTCACATTCACTTCTACTTCTCAGAGTTTTAATAGAGCATTTTTTTAGCTGGCATGTTCATTGCAAGGTTGTGGAGAGAGTTGGCTGCCCATGGATCTGAGAAGGTCCATGGAAGGCATTTTCTTTGGATGTCTTCTCCTTGTTTTTAATGAAAACGTTACATGTTAGGGGCAGTTGCAGATTGATGGAGAGATGAACATCCAAGATAGGACACTCACATACACACCTTTGTCAATTTTATAATTTAAGTGGGAGAACTCTATGCCTTCCTTTTGAAAATTTCATTAAAAGTTCTCCTTGGGGTGGGGAAATCTGAAACCAAGGTTTAGAAAAATGGTTGAAAAGTCTGCATAGATATTTGGAAAGGCACAGTCTGCAGTTGATGCTAGGTGACATAAATCAGATTTCATCCAGGAAGTCTTGGTATGACTTGTGCTGCGTAGAGAGAGTACTTTCAGTAACAGTGGCAGTGAAAGAAATGGCTCTTGTCTGTCTGTGCATTTAAAGAATCTGGTTTACGGCTGCTTTGTTTTGTTTTGTATCTATTGGGAGGGTTTAAAACGTGCTTGGATTTTATTTCATTGCTTCTGTGGTTATTCGTTCTGAATTGCCTAAGAAAAAGGGTGGGTGGGGACATATAGTAAATCAATCAGCGTTTCTCAACTTGGCAACTTTAAGATCGCTGGCTGGGGAATTCTGGGAGTTGAAGTCCACACATCTTAAAGTTGCCAAGGTTGAAAAACATTGAAATAAATGAACACCAGTTTGAAGTCCAGGGTTGCAGAGTTCATTAAAAATCACTCACAATACAATTCTAAGTCCTACTGCTTTTTCATGGGTTTATTCACTGCAGCAAGGAAGAGCAGGACAGCCCAAGAGGACCCAACACCCATGCGAGAGAGACGTTGCTGTTGCTCACTCACCTTCTCTGTGCTGACACTCCTTCAGCATTGCGGCTTACCCCCTGCCCTGGTTGTGTATTCCAGGAAGCCAGACTGGTTGCTTTCTTGCGGCATAGCTCATAAGAGCACACCCTGGTCTGTAATATACTCTGCTTATTATTTTTTGTTTGTGGTTGCTGGGAGGGGAGAATATCCCCAGAGCACACTGTAGTAGCTACCAGTCAAGCAGCCCATTGTATTCTATATAGGAGAATAAAACTAAACTAAACTAAACTAAACTAAACTAAACTAAACTAAACTAAACTAAACTAAACTAAACTAAACTGCCATCCTGTTGCAGCCCCATCCTGTGGCGAGCTGCTGAACCGCAGGTGGCTGCTTCTCAGTGACCTTCAGGTGGCCTCTTCTTGGACAAGGATTAGTATGAAAGGGCTACCTGTTGCCACTTACCTTTCTTTGAAAGATATTGTCTTCCTGAGCTTTTGTATATTTCATAGTTTGGTCTTGATGATTAACTTCTTCCTCAACCCTATATCCCAATTTGTCTGTTAGTTTTGGCTCATTCTTCAGTGCTGGCTTGTCCTTAGTTTGGGCCATCACCGTCTCCTTTCCCTCCTTCTCTTTCCAAGTCATTACAGAAAAATTATTGCTGCACTGTAGGTCTGCTATAATCCAAGGCCACTTTTGTGTCCTGAAATTGTGCTCATTTTGTTATTATGGCTGTTGCTGTTGAGATGGCTATTATTCAACCTGCAACTTTTCTTTTCAAGTTGTAGGTTGCAGCAGTGTGGCTGTGCATTCCTACAGCTACACAATTTATCATGCTCCTTCATTTCAGAAACAAATCAAACATGCCAAGCACAAGAGAGAGATGGCTTCCATTTCTGTAGCACCCCCAAATGCTTACACAGACGCAAAGCCAGTGTCAAATGTTGACGCAAGCAATAAATAATAGCACACCTGAGGGGGGGAAATGGTTTTTGAAGGAAATATCAGAAAATGGTGCAGTGTCAACTCATCACTTTATTTGTTATAGCTAAAGAGATTTGACAACTACAAATGAGGGGGATAAAGAACTTCTCTGTCATCTTAGCAAATAATATGTGAATGTAGCAGCCTTCTGGTTAAGCTTCCCTGCACAAGGATGGCACTAAGAACTGAACTGTCTTAAATGAATAATTTGATTAGTGAAGTTCTTCACAGGTGCATCAGAGACTTTCACAAGCAGGTTCTCTCAGACCATTTTTGATTGTGGGAGCCATACTTCTGTTCTTGAGGTGGGCAAGCTCAGCTCAAGAGGCACGTGCAGCCCCTAAGGAGCCTCATTTGAGCATAATTGCTGAAAATGAATCATGTTTTCCAACCATTTAGAGGTGGGAAACAGATGCACATTGAATGCACAGTTCACTGGTTGACTTTGTCTAGTCATTGTTTGGATGGATCTCTTTGGTATTACCTGGACCATTTCAGTCAGACTTTCAAGACAAGATAGGAGTCTAAGATGGGTTCAATATCTGGGGATTGCTTTGGTTCCTGGAAACTGAAATTAGGTAATGTTCTCCTGGACCTCTTGGGTGTTTCCAGTACTATCAATGCTAATATATTTCTGTTTCTCTGGTGGGATTGGGCCTTGAGGACACTGTTGTACAGTTCTTCCCTGTTGGGCCTTGCACTGCTGGGAAATTCTATATGAAATCTGTGTGATAGACCTGTGAGATCCAACAGGATTTGCTCATTTTGTTCAACATCTGTGTGAAAAGAATGGTGGAGATCATTTGAAGTCTTGGAGCATCAGTGTCCTTATAATACCCATCTCTGTTGTCCCTTACCATCTAACTCCACGGAAGCATTTGGTACATATCAATATTGTCTCACTTCAGTCATGGGCTGGTTGATGGTCAAAAAACTGAAGTTAAGTTCAGACAAGATGGAAGTGCTGTTGGTAAGCAAAACTCAGAATCATATGGTTGGAAGGGGCTAATCAGGCCACACTGTGGATTTGAGGTTTGAAATTCAGCCTGCTTTACACTGAAGTCTGAAGTCTGGGAGTACTCCTAGGTTCTCTGTTGTTACAAGTGAAGGTTGTGGTAAGGAGTGTATTTGTGCAGCCATGGCTAGTGCATCTGCTACTCTGGGAGGATTTGGTCACAGGTCATCTGGACTTACATACCGATTCAATGGTTGTAACATTGTAATGGTATGTGAGAAAGACCTTGGAAGATGGGGCAAAGAGACGCTGCCTAGGGAATGGCCAGATAAGAGAGGGCATAGCCCGCAGCTGCATAATGGGCAGAGAAAGAGGCCCAGAAGGGGTCCTTCCTAATTTCTTGGGTTGTAAAGGAGACCAGGGTAGGGGAAGGTTTGTACTGTCGGTCTTGAAAGATTCTGTCAATGTAGCTTTACAATAAGGTAGAAATAGCTCATCTGTGATGGAAGGCTTGAGTGGGAAGGATTCTGAAATGGTTACAGGGAGGGGGAGTGACATTCCAAGCATGTCCTCAGCCTCCAGCTGGACTGTGTGAAAGTAAGGGGAAAGAAACTGGCCCCTCCCTAAGGGCTTATTGGTTATAGTTGCTTTCATTGGGGAATTAGAGTTAGTCTGGCGAGATTCTGTCCTTTAGGTGCTAGCAAATAAAGAAGCTGTCAGGCCTAGCCCAAGGAACTCCAGGAGACCATGCAGATTCAGTTCAGCAATGTTTATTAGCTACAACCTCTAGCAAGAATCTTCCCAGACTGAAACCTCAGTTTCCAAAGTCAGCCAGTCAAAACAGAGTGAATTCCTCAGGGAGGTGCCAGGCTCATCCTCTTATCTCTTCCTCGCCCCTCAGGAGACGAAACAGCATGTTTCCCTCCCTGAGTCTGGCCTTCATAATTCCACTCCATCACAGAAGCTGAACTACTTTCCAGACTGATTTGTGTGATTCTTGGGCTGAACCTGACATCATCTGGTTGTAGTTCCTATCTGGTTTACCCCACAAGGCTGACATCAATCTTATAAGTATGAAAGTACAATTCTCCTCCTGTTGTCTGGCCCAGCCCAAGAACAACGGTGACACAATCCAATCCAGTCCAGTTCCTTTATTAGTTTAGACCTTATAGACAGAATCTTGCCAAACTCAATCTATACTACATCAACTAGTGGATATACCCTGTGAGATTCTAGGGAGTGGCTATCCTGAAACTCTTTCACTTCCCACACTCCTGTGGACTATGCTGCCTCTTGCCTCCTCCTCCCTCCTGGAATGCACCCCCTCCTTCCCAATAGTCTTGATCTCCCACATCACTCTCCTCCTTGTAGATACATTCCATCACACCTGTATAAGCCCAAGAAACTAGGAAGGGTCCCTTCTGAGCCTCTTGCCCCACCCACTATCTAACTGCTGGCTATGCTGTCTCTTATCTGACCATTCCCATGGCAGTATCTCTTTGCCCCATCTCCCAAGGTCTTTCCCACATACCATTACAAACAAATTGTTAATGAGTCTGTCCTAAACACTGCACTTGATGAAAAAAGCAGGAGCTAAACTACAAATGGAACAAAGTAAAGTGTAGCGTAAACTGAAAGATCTGCCATGATTCTCAGATGTTCATGGATACAGCTTCAGATATTGATATTTACCATTAGTGCCGTAAACATTTTAGGGTCTGACTATGTGAGAGATTGTCTCTCCTGTTCGGAACCTACTAGGCATTCAGGTCTGCAGGAGAGGATCTATGGAAGAGGTCCTCATTGCCTGGGGTCTGCCCCTGGGGTGGGTGTGGGTGTCTTCCCTTGGGTTACATCCAGACTGTGCAACCATTGAGAGTTGCATTTGGCTGCCCACTTTCTTTATGTTTGCAACATCAGTAAAGGTGTCTTTTACGACGACATTGCTTATTGGACTTGCCTATAGTTAAGAGTTGAGTTATGGGATGAAGAGTTTTATATCTGTTAATGAAGAGGAGGTGAAGAGATAGTGAAACTGCTTAGACTTGTGATGAGGGTAGGAAGTCACTTTCTTAGTTTTTCTTTTTTTTTCTTTTTTCTTTTTTTCTTTTTTGCATCTTTTATTCTTTCTGTTTTTGCTTTCTTTTTAGTTTGCATTATCTTTTACTATTGCACTTAAAACTTTTAATAAAAAAGTATTAAAAAAATAAAGATTTTTTTTGCCAGGTATATAATTGTTTATTAGTGTTGGTCTTGCTTTTAACTTACAGGATTTTCTTTAGTACTTTAGACATTGTTAGCTGCCTTGAGAAGTTGCGTGAGGAAAAAAAAACCTAGGATATAAACCAAAAAATGCATGCAAGCAGTCTATATTTCCCTGTTTGCATGGGCATGCCAGAGAATCTCTAATTATACTATATCTGCAGGGTGTGGTCAAAAAAGTCAAGATGGCAGCCACAACAGTACGATCAAAGCTCCACCTGCTTTTTTGTGTGCATCACGTATGTCTGAGTGACACATGTTAAAAAAAAAGCTTTGATTGCAGCGTCATGGCTACCATCTTGACTTTTTTTACCATACCCCACAGATACCCCTGCTATTTGTGGTTAACAAATTAGATTAGATTGAGATAACTCAGGTTCTAGTTTACCTTTTGTCATGGAATGACGTTGCATGACTTTGGATGAGTCATTCTCACTCAGGATAATCTACCTTACAGGGTTGTTGTGAAAAAAAAATGAGGGAGTGTCCTGTGTACCACCTTGAGTTCCTAGAAGAAAGGTGGCATGCAAACAAATAAATATTAGTAATACTTGTGGGAGAAGTACAAGAAAAAGAACAGGGAGTTCAAAAACATTCTGTTCCACACCCCATCGTAATAGATTCCAAGCTGGAATGCAGTGATAAATGCATAACAAAATAAAAACAGTACATCATTTCCTCCTTTATGTAATATCTTATTTTGAGGCAACAAAGCCACAGAGCTGCAGACAGAGATAATAAAAGCCATTTTAAATGTCTAGGATTTTTTTTTTTTAAAGTATTTAACCTAGTGCTAACGTGCAGATATAAAGGCAGATTTGGGACAGATAACTGCTGTGTAAATCAGCCTGTTGTCTGCGGACTGACTGTGGATATGTAACATCAACCCCCCTGCTCTCCTGTTTTACAAGTTCTTTATGTTTAAGCTAAACCTGGATCTGAGAACATTCCAAAGTGAGCAGAGACAGGCAAACCAGTGGCCATGCTTTTATTTGTATAGGATTAAAAATAAAATAAAAAAATAACTTTATGGCATCAAATGCTGCTACAACCTTAGCAGTATAGTGATGATCCCTCTAGAGAGTCACTGGGCAGACCAGAACTTTCTGCCTGTTTCCTCCACCCCATCCCCCATGTTCCACCTCTCTCTTTTACTCAATTTCCAGTCTAAAACTGAAACTAAAACTAAAGAGAGAGAGACAGAAAGAGAGAGAATCTCACTCCTGATACCCAGAGGTTTGTCACCAAATTTTCCCAAATTAACATTTGTCTATGTTATCTAGGACATACAGTTACAAATGGAAAGTACATTTTGCCCCACCCATACCCCGACCAGTATGGCTAGTTGCCTGGTGTATATAGGAAATGAAGTGGAGGATGTCAAACCATCTCGTGATCTTCCCAAATTAACATTTGTCTATGTTATCTAGGACATACAGTTACAAATGGAAAGTACATTTTGCCCCACCCATACCCAGTATTTAGGACAATGGTAGAAACATATCACTTTCATCAAGCTTTAAACTATTAATTGCTTTTAATGATATTGATTCTGATGTTGATTCTGATGATGTTGATTGCATTGCCGTGCTTTATATTTAATTTTATTATTGTATGTCACCCAAAATGCTTGTAGAATCAGAAAGCTGGATACAAATTTAATAATAATAATAATAATAATAATAATAATAATAATAATAATAATAATACACCTGACTTGTTTTGTGGAGTCCTTGGTGCTCCCTGAGCTTCACTGTTTGCTTGCAGATGTTTCATGGCCCAACTAGGCAACATCATCAGTGCTAGTGAGTGTGGGGTTTTCTCCCTGTTTATACACAGTAGCTTGCCCTGCCAGTGTTGATGGGGGTGTGGTTTTCTCCTTGGTAGTTCCTTGATTAGGGTATTGTTTTCTGCTTGATCGTTTATCTGGTGTTAATCCCTGCTTAGCTGGGTGTTGGCTGCTGCAGAGTTTGTGCTCTGGTCTTTCTGTTTCCTTCTTAGCTTTTTTATTTTCTCTTTTGAATGGTGTGTAAATGTGGCTTATCTCTATGTGTCTATTGATGGCTGACTTGTTTTGTAAGGTATTAAAAATAGTGCTTGAGTACAGCACTCTGAAAGAAAATCAAATTCATGTATATCGTTTCCACGTCTCTGTGTTGGGCATCACCAACTCCTGAGTAAACCTGAGCTCTCAGTAGACTTAGTACGCAGTAGTTTAATTGAATTGCAGTGATCATTTAGCAGACAATGCTTTAATTGGATTACTGTTGTCCATATTAGACGCACTTCCGCTGATGTAATTTTGTGTTTCACTGACTTTAAGTCCAGGCAAACTGCCCTGAAGGTAAACAGCAATGCCAAAACAAGTTAAACAAACAAACAAACAAACTGGTCTCCTGAAAATAATGGTTCACAATGTATGGTGCATTCCAGATCTCACAGATCAACTTGGTGCTCTTCAGATGCGTTAGACTTCATTGCTTATAATCCCCGACCAGTATGGCTAGTTGCCTGGTATATATAGGAAATGAAATACAAGCAGGTTGGCCACCAGGTTGTGGCCTGAAAACAGTCATGGGAAAAACTGGAATGTATTCCAAATTTGAAGTCATTGAGTAGGAAGGTCTCCTGGAGAACCTGCTGGATGATGCTGTTGTCTTGACCTGATGTGGAAAGAGGAACATTAACAACTTTACAAGGCAGAGAACAAACAAAGCAAAGCAATCATCCTTTCTAGAAATCCGTTTAGCTTTGTGGCACAGGAACAGTCTAAACATCAAATTATTGTGTCAGTAGTGGTAGAGAGTCAAAGAAATATCTTTTATCACAAAGAGCAAGCAGTTCATGACAAGGAGGTTTTGCATCCCTAAACCATTCCAACCCAATTTTCTTTTCTGCAGTTATCAACACGTTGTCCTAGGCTGAGTGAGCTCTGCAACAGATATATATAAAGCAATTTGCTATGAGTAAATTGAGGTTTTGTCCAGTCTGGGGATTAAGCTTTCAAATTGATTTGCAGGGATGGGAGGTGTGAAGTTACGATGTGTTGCTTCTGAAAATGGAAACCAAGGTTTTTGGCTTCCCGTGTGAAAAACTGGCTCACATATATATTGTCATCGGGGTGATTACTCTCAACGTGTAAATAACTCCAGTTTAACATATGATTACATCTAAGTGGTCAGAAGGAATATTACACTTAATCCAGGAGTGAACTTTTTCAACCAAGATCAGAAACAAATATAAAAATAAAATTTCCACATCAAGAAGACAAAATCTACCACCCAACTGTGACAAGCCAGGCCCAAGTTTTGGAAGATACCACCTACCAGCCAGCTAAAATGGTCTAGACCAGGTTTTTCAAGCTGTTCTAGGAAACCATAGGGTTCCATGAGAACCTGATAGAGTTCCATGGAAGACTGAGAAGTTTCAATCCAGCCAATTTTCTATTCTTTGCCTCTTGATCAGGAGTTCTGCATATTATTATTATGGTTGGTCGCACAGTCAGCCAGATGTTTAGACTGGATTTGGCATTTTTATCCATCTATCAAATCCTTCCCAAGGACCTGGGATAGGCTGATGCTGATGCTGATGCTGATGCTGATGCTGATGCTGGAGGAGGAGGAGGAGGAGGAGGAGGAGAAGGAGAAGGAGAAGGAGAAGGAGAAGGAGAAGGAGAAGGAGAAGGAGAAGGAGAAGGAGAAGGAGACATCAACAACGGCAGATTCTGCAGTCTGAAAAATTTTGAAAACCTCTAGTCTGGACCTCCACATCAGGAAGAGACAACCTGCCAGCTAACCAAAGTTGTGTGCGGCCTATAAGGTGGCTGTAATATCACCACTAAAGCAAATCAGAAGACAAGTGAGTGGCAGCACTGACAGCATGACAGAATGTGCAAGTCTCAAATTCTGAAACCTGAAAACATACCTGTATGAGAAAGAAGTTGAGGCAGAGGTAAAAATGGTTCTTTATTGCCTAAAAATGCAGTCAGGACAAACTGAAAAGAAGATGAAAAGAAGCTGAGTGATGCTCAAGCACCAGGTGTAACATTCATATGGGCTGGATGTGCCTGAGAAAAGAAAGATCCATCTAACCATGCATTTTGATCAATCTAATCTAGTGCTCTGTTTTCTATGTGATTAAGCCAGACATTTTTGGAAAATCAATGAACAGATGGCTTTTCTAACTCCTTCAGCACATAATATTCAGAGGTACAGATATGGAATTTATGGTCCTCCAGATGTATTACAGTTGATATTCTCTATGTCCATTGGCCATGCTAAATGAAACAAATAGAAGATTCTGTCCACCAACATCTGAAGAATCATTGGTTCTCCACCGATCTACATGATCTGTGCTCTTTCATACTATCCATAATATGTTTAAGAAGCCATGTGTTATTTAGGGAATGATGATACATAGCTTGTATCTCCTTTTCAAATGGAGCCAAGGAAGCTATAAGTTCTGATTTGTTGTCTGGTACAGTAATGGATTGCATGTGAACTTAAGTGAAGTTTGAACCAGACACGCCCAAATTCACCAACCAGCAGCCTCTGAAAGACCTGCACAGCCCTAGTCATTACACAAAGACGCACACACACACACACAGAGTCTTCTTGGGGCTTGGCTGGAAAGTTAAAAAACAAAAAACCTTCTTGGTAGAGTTAATGGACATATCCATGAGGTCACCAGGGGTCAAGCTGAACCTGAAAGACTGCAATAAAAACACTAGGGAAATTTAAATGCAAAGTCAGTGCACATTAGGCAACATTTCACAGAGACATTCCACATGTTAGAGAAAGTTGCAAATTACAAATGGATGAAGATTTTCCAACTACATAAAAAAAAATCTGTTAAATAGATGAGTGGATTAGCAGCTGAAAGTTCTGATTGGATTTAGATTGCTTCACACATCCCTAGTTGGATTATTAGTCCAACATTTTATTTCCATCAGTGGCCCAGAACTGCTGCAACTGGAAAATGTCAGAGTGGGCCCTGTGTTATATAATGCCTGGCTTATAGCTTTCTAGCTCTACCTGGTTGGCCAGTGATAAGCAAGGTGTTGGTCTAAGGCTGAAAGGGTATCAACAGTCTCACTTGAGAATAAGGTCCACTGAATTCAGTGGGGCTTGCTTCTGAGAAGATAAATGTAATCTTGGTTATTGAAAGAATCACCAATGTCCTCTTTCTCCAATTCCTAGCATCTAATGTTTAGCAGCTCATTTCTTTTCTGCAAGAATCCCACAGCAATTGATACAATATTCAGCAACTATATTCGTCATTTAAAGGGGGGGAAATGAAACTGCCAACCCCTTGGTTGAATTTTCCAAAAGGTATGTGTGTGTCTGTGTGTGTGGAGAATGAATATAAAAGTTGCTATAGAAACATCTCTGTATCAGATTATATCTCTAGAGTTACCTTCTCCTCTTCTAAACTAGCAAATTGTACCTTGGTTGAATAGGAACCAAATATATCTTGACAACAATTTCACATTTAGGGATTTGTTTATTAAAAAGCCATGGAGAGGCAGTCACTGAAGAGTGGCATAAATAGTTGTCTTGTTCTCTTGGTCAGTTTTGACAAATCCCACAACTGAGTTACATTAGAGGGTGGGTGGGTGGGTGGATGGATGGATGGCGGGAAGGAAGGAAGGAAGGAAGGAAGGAAGGAAGGAAGGAAGGAAGGAAGGAAGGAAGGAAGGAGGGAAGGAGCCTGCTGTAGTGAAAATGTAGAGAGCCACAGAAAATCAGCCAAGTCCATAGAGTGGAAAGCTGAAGATCTCAAGCTTCCTTTCCCAGAAGCCCTCTGGAACTTCTAACTTGATCCAACCTCCTGATTTTGGGTAGTCACTTTTTAGTTCCTGCTGCTACCACCTCTCTTGCTGAGTTACCTCATTTAATTCTTAATTAATTCTTAATTCTTAATTAATTAATTATTTAATTAATTATTTAACTGCCTTTCTGGCAATTAAATAATCACAAAGTACTGTTGTTGTTTTAAGAAAATAAAATAATGTCAGTGATGCTACTCATGGACATGTAAATTACAGATGTATGACTGTAGGTTTCAGCCCTTCCCTTTTTGGAGATAGACCAACTCACAGGGGCTAAACAAAAGCAACTTTATTTAAAAAGAAAGACAAAATAAAATATAAAGCCCTGGAAATTACAAAGAACAATGCAGAGTTTCTGACAGATCAAAAGATGGTGCTACTCCACTATAAATGAACATTTTCTCGCTGTAAAATGGGAGATGGTACAATTTAAGTTTGCCAACTACTAGCAAATTATAAATAAAATAATATTCCCTGCCCCCATAGCCTGAAGGATAGAGTTGAGAACTTAGGTTGCACACTCATTTTCCTAATTTGTAAAGAAAAATAAGAACATTAAGGTAATCCCATTCATCAAAACAATTAGTACAGCCACTGCACTGGCTCCACCACACTCCCAGGTCCCCATGCCCATTGGCAAAACCACGTCTACAGAGCCTTGTGAAGTCCAGCAGGGTCAGGGCTAATATGATCTCCGGAGGGATGATGCATGCGACAGTCTTCACATCTGCCAAGAGCCTGGAAAATTGTGAAATTAGGCATGAGGGCTGACATACACAACAGGTGCCAAATTGCAGATTTCCTAGAAAAATGGAAACCCTGCCCTCCAAACTTTCATGAATGGAAATTGATGCACTCTTTTGCAGGGCTGGCCCTGTCATTAGGCAGAGCAAGGCAGCTGCCTCAGATGATAGTTGTTGAAAGGTGAGAGCGGGGAGTATTCCTTTAGTAGTTATCAGTTGAGAAATGCATAGTAAGCCAAAGCCCAAGATGGTGACACCATTGGCTGTTTTCACCCAACTTGTTTAGCTTCTTACTGAATTAACTCATTTTCTGATTGAAACAATATACTAAATCATGAACTAATTGATACATCTAAGCAACATACTAGGCCACCAAAAAAACTCATCAAGTTTAACTAACCAAATTTAGCACATTGAGCAATACAACTGCTAGTTCTTTGTGTAACCTCTATGTTGTGTAAATACCATTCTCTCTCTCTCTCCCTCCCTCCCTCCCTCTTCCCTCTTTTTTCCTTTTTCTCACTTTACCTCCCAAGCAGCAAGCAGTAGGGAATGAATGCATGTATACATATTCATCACTCTGCTCCCTTTCAGAGTATGCAGTGTTATGCAAAGCATAGAACTGGAGTTAAAAATTGTAAGCTAAGAAAATGAAAAGCAAAATGACCTGGAACGTAAGGAATGTGTAGATAGTTTTTCCTGGAGCTCTGATCTTTGCAGCAGGTCTTTGAAATTAGTTGAGGACCTCATCTGGCCTTGAAGACTCAGTCCGTCTTGCTTAGTGAAGAATCCTTGTAAACTCACACAATGAGCTCACTATTTTGTGCTGCATCATTTTGTAATCTCATATTAGTCTGATAAAGGTATTAGTGTGGATTTTGGATGTAAATGCATGCCCAATGAATAACACATCTTATAGTGATTATAAACCAGACCATAATTTGTATGTAAAGATGGAGCAAAACTATAATTCATTCCTTTTTTATCTAGAGAAATATTAGCAAAATTAAAACATTGCTTGAAAAATGTGACAGAAATGCCTTGTTTTTAGAACCAGAAAAAAAGAGAGAAAGAGAAGTTGGCTGATACCACAATCATTACTTCCAGTAAGTTGTAGCATTCATAATTTGGGTCAGATGGAAATATTATTCATGTTGTGCCTTTGAAAAAAATGATAGGAAGTTGCTTATCCTTTTATGATTTATAGAACAATTCTATTGGCATTAGTTACAAAAAAGTCTCTGGTGGAAAGGAATGGATCAAGATGTCCAATCATAATAGGCAGCCAATTCATTTAATTTAAGATAAGAACTTCATTGTGGTGGCAGTAACGTGAATGGAAATTTATTAGGATATTGCCAATATGACTATTTAGCAGCAGGCAATTTATAGTAATGTCAGTGATATACGTCTTACCCAGGTGTAATTTGACTGTAATATATTTGTGATAAAACTTGCTTGTAGAATTCAGGGTTCCGGATCAGTTTTCAGGACAAAGTCAACTCCACAATCCTCTGAAATAAAACCAGTCATGGGGAAGAACTTCCAGGTAGAAGGCAATTGACAATAAAAGTGCACCACATCCCACCTGCTCCTGGTGCATCTTTGATGCAAATTGCCTTCTCTAAAGTATATGTTGAAAAGATGAAGGAGCCTTCCAGGCTAAATTTATGGACAGCTGCTTTGCAGCATTTGCTTTGGGCACGAAGTCACGAAGAATCAGGATTCTGAAACATCACCATCTGTGGTTGTGACATAAGGGGTTATTGATTTCTTTGAGAACAATCTGGATACCTTCACATATGTAAAATGTAGAGGAACTTTTTTTGCTGTGATTCAGCTTCTGCTTTTCTTTGAGCCCCTTCTTTTCCATTCTTCCCACCAAGGCCCAGCCACTTACATGCAGTCTTCGGGAAAATAACTAACTAGTAAGTACTCCAGAACCCTGGGGAGCACCTCTTAAACTCCCAATGATTGGATTCTGTGTCTGATACTAAAAACATTTACCCATTGGGAAATGGGAATTATAGTAAAGGTGTGCCAAATGTTTTAAATCCAAAATACTTCAAGTTCAAAGTAGGCTGTTCTGAGCTGATGAGGAATGTCCCAATGCTGTTTTAACCTAACTGGAACTGTTCTGATCTCGATATAACTTATATTCAAGTTTAGAACACTTCTGGTAAGGTTCAAACACCATCAGGAAACTTCTGTGAAGTTGGAACAGATCAAAACAGTGTTTCCAGCTTGAAATACTTCAAATTCAAAATGTCAAAACATATGGGTCTGAATTATGGCTCTGGATTCATTGGTAGCTGTGTCTTTCTTGGAGCAATTAAGGTAAGGGGAAATTTGAGGATGTACAGTATGTTTATGGCGATGAATTGGCTGAAAGATTCCTTTCTCATCACCCATTTTGATGCCCAAATTAGACACATCCCTTTTCACACGTGAACAAGGCAAGCGTGGGAATAAGTAAGACATGGCTTGGATTCACACAGTATTCTGAACTCTCAATCCAAATTAATAAAAGACAGCTAATCTATTCACACCCTATGCCCAAGCGCATAAATCTTCGTATGTTGGGACGTTGGCATTTGCATTTTTTTTTCTTGCAAACATTTCATCACCAAACTAGGTAATATTATCAGTGTTCTGATGCAAGGGAGTGGGGTTTGCTGTTTTTTTATGTGTGGCAATTTATTGTGCCTCTCTTGATCAGGATTGTTGCAGTTTGTGTGACTGTTTCTGCTTACCTGGCTTGGTTGGCTGTTTTATCTATGATTGTTCCTGCCTATTGTGTTGAATCCCAACCTTTCTTCCCTAAGCTTTACACATTCTCCACTATTAAAGCATTCTTATGGTTGAATATGATGGCCACGTTCACACAACAAGGCAATGGCTGGATTCCCATAACATGGCACAGCCCAAGCTACCTGATTTCACCTTAGTTTGATCTAGCATGTTGTACACAACAAGCCATAGAGTCTTCATCTTGTTTGATGTGGCTTGCTAATCCATCTTGGCTACTCAGGGTTGCCAGGGAGCACTGGAAATAGAATAGCAAGCCTTCACAAGAAGAGTGAGAATGTTTCCTGCAAGCTAAAAGAGCCATCCATCAGTACCTATATGCTTTTCTCCTAAAATATATTGAAGAGGGAAGTATTTTAGCTTTTGGATATTGTCTCACATTCATTGCTTTAAAATATCCCTGTCCAAATGTATCCAACCCATGAATTGCTGATGTAGGTTCCTTGGGCCCATATGCTGTATATTGTGAGGAATGGCTTCCTTACAAATTCCAGTAGAAATGTACAGAATCTTCAGCTCCCAAACTAATCTGCAGACGAGAACCCGTGTTATGTCCCAAGCATTTTGTTTCCTGAATGTTCCAGTGCAGCTCTTGGTGTAATCCTGTTTCCTCTGCTACTCCTAAAAGAACTACAAGTCAATTGCTTTTTCCATGCAGAAAAATCCAGCAATTCTATGTAAGTCTGGCAAATGTCATTGGACAGTATCAAAGTAGGTAGACCAATGAGCAGCTTTCTTCTCTTCCTCCTCTGTATTATTGCTGTCGTCGTTGTTGTTTGTTTGAACAAATACTTTTAAAAGTGTGTATTTTGCATCTGATCACAATGAGATTTTTTCAGGCACAGTTCCTGATAACTTTCATTCATTCCTGTAACAATAATACAGAAGTAGCTTGCCATTGGCTTTGGGATATTTTTTGACTTCTCAGTCTAACCCACAGCCTTGGAATTTTCTCATGTGTCCCATCCAAGTACTAACCAGGTCTGACCCTGTTTAGCTTTTTGGAGATCAGCCAAACAGTGGCTACGCTCCTGGTGACTTTCGTGGACATATCCATGCAGCTTTCTTGGCATGATGCAGAAGTGGTTTGACATTGCCTTCATCCAGGATGGATGGATGAATGGATGGAGAGCTGGACAGACATTTACTTATCAGTCCATTCTACATATACAATATTGGAATTTCCTGCTATGTCCCACCCACATACTAACCAGGCCTGATCCTATTTCACCTTTTTTGAGATCATGCAAGGGTGGCTAGATGTAGCTAATTTTTAATGTCTACCTAAATATGTGTATTTTGGAGGTGGAGACTGGAGAAGGCCACATTCAAAGTATAGTTTGATATTTGAAATAATTAAGGAAATCTGTTATTTTCATTCAGGGTAGGAAAAATGATCAGTTAAGTCATATAATCCCAGCAGGTTATTTATTTAACAAATGTTCTAACCCATCCCAATCCTAATGGACTTTAGGCAGTTAAAAATCTCAATTTATGAGTTATTTCAGTGTTTTTGTTCTTCCTACACTTTGCATCTTACTAGCCTCTGACTTAAGTAGACAAAAATAATGAGAAAATATGTTGATATAGGTTGCTATGGGAAGAAAGTTGGAGAGGGCTGTCAAATTAATGTTCTGCTCCAGGCCTTTTAGAGTCTGAAAGATGTCCTGCTTAATTGTGAATTTTCATGAAGATTGACAGGGTTTTTTTTTCTTAATTAGTACATTTTCAAACAAACATACATAAAAATGAACAACTCTCTACACAAGAAGAAAGGAGAAAAAAACACAACGCAACAAATAAAAACACAGAAAAAGACAAAAAGCCTGTAATTACAAATATATTCCAAGTTCACCTGATTTTATATATCTTTGAAAGGGGAAACTAACCTTTCAATATTCACCAAGCCTGTCCAAGATTTTTTTTCCAAAGGGAGAAACAATGTGACAACTTCTGATTGACAGAACATATAATTTCCTCAAAAATTGCTAGATCTCTAAAATCCAATTCTTTATATCTAGTTATAGTATTTTCCCATCACCTAAGGATTATTCTTTTGGCTATTCCTAGAGCATGAAAACCCCATCTTTGTTCAGAACATGCTAAGTTCCAAGTAGTTGGCATCTAATTGAATACAATATGCATGTCTTTAAAAACCAGTTTTCCCAATACTTGTGTCAATCATATTGCATAACGTTACTCCAAAAGGATTATTAAAGAAGAACGTGAGCATAACATATAAGATAAAGTGCCCTCAAGTTTCTTGCAATGCCAACACAAATAATCATCCTTTATGGAACATTCAAGGTTTTCAACTTTAAAAAATTGCAAATCCACATACTGGGCATCCATATATGTGAAGGTGAGTTGGATAAGAAATACTCTGATTCTTCTACCCCAGACAGACCTAGTTTTTGTTCCCTTTTCTCCAAGTGATCCAGGCCTGACCTGAGGGCAATTTCATTAAAGGAAATGGTGCTATATAGATCATCTAACAGGCAAGAACCATTGTGCTGTGTTGTCTTGGATCTCTCAGAAGACAGAGGAGAGAATAGAATAAATGCTTCCTCCACCATGGAACAAATGTTTTTGCAAAAGCCAAGTGGGTTACATGAAGTGGACACTGCTGAGAGAGTTAATAGCTATTTAAGATCTATAAATATCTTAGAAAATTAGTATTTGCACGGAAATCTACTGCAACCAAAAGCCCTTAATGCCACAGTTTTCCAGTTGATTCCTAATTAATACTTGAAAGGTCTCTTCTCTGGGGATTTTTCATGGGGCTGGCTTACACTGTGAAGACATTAAAAGATGCTGAGTTTCCTTTGATTTGGGTGAAATCCAATTTCAAGCTCCCTAGAGATTTTAAAGCTAAAACGAGTGTTGTCAGATTTGTTTTAACTTCCAATGATTACCAGCTGTTTTCTCTATTTCATGTTATTTTCTTATTATTTTAGCTTAATTTTAGGAGGTTAATTGAATTGGCATGATTTTAATGTGTCTCAGATTCTCGAAGGGAGCATTATTGAGCTGCAGTTGATGTGAAAACTTGGGTTTCTATAAACCTTTCAGGATTTGTTATGGCCCTGATGTGACCCAGAAAGGTCACTGCCAAGTAATTATCTACAGCAGTTTGCATGTCTTGATGTGCAGAACTTAAGTTGGTCCTGATTAATATAAGGGCTGGGACAATTATCCTGTGGGTTTTCTCATTTTTGGAATTTGTGGATACAATTCTTGGCTCAAAATGTGCATATGTTAGAGGAAATTGCTTACAAAATTTGTGTTAGGCAAAATTCTAGCTGAAAAAAAATCAGAATTTTCATTAGTTTTGCTTATATATTATTTCAAACACAGGGGGTTAGAAAACTTGGATGGAAGTTGCTTATCCTTGAATAATCATCAGTGAATACATGAAACAGAAAAGAAATGGAACAATTTGCCCCTTCCAAAATACAATCAGATTATTTTTCTCTTAAGGAAACTTAACAAAAAGAAATTTGGAAAGTCAACAGCCATTTTCAAATCTGATCTCAAAGTCTGCCTGAAAATACATTCAAGTGATTAATAATGTTCAAATGTGTGCAAAGAGTGGCCACTGGGAATGAGAGAGATGGTCGAGGAATCCACAGAGTGGACATCTAGGATGTTGTGGTGTTCATATAATTGTTACCTTCTTATCCTATACATCTTCCAAAAAACAGAATTAACCTTGCCATTATAACAGGATTCACTGTCTTCCTATGCCATTTTAGTGTAGCTATTGCTTTCAACAAGTAAGCCCCACAATGGAAGGTGATCCATCAGAAGACCCTTTACTATGAGCCTCTCAAAACCTGGAACTGCGTTCTTTCTATTTGTAAGAACGTAGAAGCAATTTGCCCTGGATATTCCTTTTTCTACAAACCACCTCGACCTGCCTAAACGTCTTCTGCTGTGACTCAGTAGTAGTGACAAAGAATTTACTGGCTTCAGCTGAACTCTCATTGCTCTTTAGATTTCCAATTACATATGCTTGTAGAAGTTACAAACAATGGGATGGCTGACTACAACAAAAGTATGTTCAAACTAAAAGTTGTTTTTAAAAATTATTATTAGAGATTTACAAAAGCATGTGCAAAATTGCATATGTTGAGTGTGTCCAAAATTTGTACACTAATGACATTTGTTTTTAGTGATTCCTGAAACAATTGATAAGACAAAAAGAGACATCCTGTGTAATGTATTTAAGGTGTTCAGCTTAAATTTGGGAGACCCAGTTTCAACCTTGGTGCTCACTGGATGATTCTGGGCTTGTCATCTCTCTCAACCTAGTCTGTATCAAAGGCATTGCTATTGTGGGGGTAAAATGGGGGAAGACCCTATATAAAGAAACTTGAGCTCCCAGAAGAAAACCAGGATGATGATGATGTCATATGTAACACTGACACAGAACAGATTTACACTGGTCTTGTGACTAGTTCTACTTATACCCTTATACTCTAACTTATATACCCTTATACCTTCTTATACCTAACTTATACCTCAGATTTATACCCAGGCATTGGGCTTTTTGAGGCATCAAGGAGGCTTCAAAAAACTTGGCTGTTCAAAACTTGGCTGAGCTTATTGATTTCTTTGTTAGATGTAGATCTTGCCTTTCCTTGAGGATCTCCAGTTGGCTTACATGAGGACCTCCATTTTACCCTCACAATATCAGCTCTGTGGGGTAGGTTGGTCTGAGACAGTGATGGGTCTAAAGTTAACCAACAAACACCCTAGTCTGGGATTTGAGATTGATTCTCCTACATTTAAGCTTAACCACTGGCTTAACTATTAGCTTTCATTAAAGCCAGGGATTAAGCCAGGGATTCCTGTGGAATAGGTTAGGCTGAAAGAGAGTGGTGGTTGAAGAAGTCTTACCATACATAGTTTTAACATTCTCAGAGCTGATGTTCATCTATCTTCTGGCTTTACTTGGAAATTGAGAGACTGCATATCCTTCTCACTGATCTTTTCAAGAACGTAAGATCATAAGCAGAGCCCTGCTGAAGCAGGTGAAAGGCTACCTTTTTCAGTATTTTGTCCCACAGTGGCCTACTAGATGCATTCAAAACCACATACATATGAACAGGAGGGCAATGGCTAAAAGCAGCTATATTTAGGGAATGATTCCGGAGGTAGAAACTGCAAACAACAACAGCTATTATTGACCTAGTCTTCCATGAATTTATTTTGTATCCTTTTGCCACCATCTAGAGAGACAGCAAAGAAAGTCATTTTTTTATTAATTCTGAATCGCCCTACATATAATTTTAATGGATGACCTCAAGTTCTAAGTTTATGTGAGAGAAGCAGGAAAACTGCTGTCTATCCATATTTTCCATAATGTCCATGATTATATATATCTTCTGTCCCCTTTTATCTGCTTTTGCTTTTATTTAAAAAATCAGGAACACTGTAATCTTTCCAATAGGAGAGCTGCTGAAGCCTCTAATCATGTTGACTGCCATTTCTCTACTTTTTCTACCCTGCAGTGTCCTCTACACCATATTCCAAGTGCAGTCATTTCATAAAGCCATTAATATGTTGTCAGTTTTGTTTTCAATTCCTAGTGAATCTTCACACTCAATTTACTTTAAAAAAAATCTGAGGCACACTTTGGGATATTTTCAGTGAGCTGAGTGCCACAACCTTTTCCTGTTTCCACGCTGAGAGCTCTTGTCCATTCAGAGAAGTAGGTAGATATTTGATGGCACACTGGATCTTATTCCAGCCTCAAACAACTTTCTCCTGATTCACTGTCCAAGTTTAAACCTTTTCAAGAGACTGGCCCAGATGTCTGAAACTTTGTAGGACCATAGCTCCTTACAAGAATACATTTGTACAATTCCCACCCACCCCCAAGAATAAAACTGTTTTTATTAGGGTTTGAGTTGTACAAGAACTAAATAGATCAGTTATTTTTAATCTTTCTACTTTAATCTACATATTACAAGATTCCTTAAACCTTCAGAATCATAACTGCTTGCTGGAGACTTCTACAGGCAATGCAAGTAAGTAGCAAAGCTAGAGTGAGTTTTGACTGCTCCCTGTACAAATCTGTTCAGACTTTCTTTCTTTTTAAGTGTAACCACCTCAAAGCTGTTTCTGACCTCAGAATTCTCATCTCCAGTTGTCCCAACCCACAGTTTGAGAAGCTGTAGACTGGTCTTCAGGTGGGATTGGAGTAGAGAACCCAAAGGAAAAAGAAACATTAATTTCCTTCAAGGCTAAATTCCCAAAGGTGTTTCAGGGATTCTGTTCCCCATGAGAGGTGTTGGGCTAGGATAGATACATGCAGGTAGATGAGAGATTTTGCCCTGCTTTGCAGATCTCTCATCAGTGAGACAATCACACCTTGGAATGTAGTTCATAAAAATTGGTGACTTACGCAGCAGCAAATAATGCTCCTATTTCCATGGTAACCATCTCATTAGTATTCCGGCAATGATTCCAAGGCGGGCAAGTTGCCAAAGCAGAAACATCCTCTGCAGGAAATGATGCGTAGTTCTACAAATTAAAACACCTTTCAGAACTAAACGGCAGTGTGCGCAGAAAAGGCCAGGCAACTCAGCTTGGTGCAGTTGCTATTTTTGGTGTGGTTGCTGGTCGTGGTTGGTTTCTGTCATGACAAGCAATTCTTAGTGTTGGGTGGGGGGGAAGAGGGGGGGAACAGCAGGTTGAGAATGGAGAAACAACACAGGCCGGGGACACTTCCACGTTGCATGAGGATATGTGTAGTTGAGTCCTCACGCCAGTTTCTGAACATGGAGAGAAGGATGGAGAAGTGATTGGAGTGGCTGCTCCATGCTCTGTGCAAAATTGCCCATTTCTGAATGCCCAACTATGGTCTTAAACACAATATTGTTTTACAAACTGCTCCTAATTCAAGTGTCTAGCTAGCCATGCCCTCTTCCAAGATGTTCCATTTCAGACATATTCCACCTATCATTTTCCTGCAAATATGCAGGATTCCTCAGAGGGTGAACATGTGCTGTGCTAAATTATTAAGTTATTTTTGCTCCCTTTTTTTTATAAAAAAAAATCCTGCATTTTTGCTAACCGGGCATCCCTCAGTATTGCTGATAACCCCTTTTCTTGGGCATTGCTTTCTTTGTGGTGCTCTCTGAGCTTGGTTGTTTGCTTGCAAATGTTTCATTACTTGACTAGGTAACAATCAGTGCTAGTGAGTATGAGGTTTGCTGCCTGTTTATACAGTAGCTTGTTCTGCCAATGTTGGGGAGGGGGGTGGTTCCTTGATTAGGGTATTGTTTTTAGCTAGATTGTTTGTCTGGTGTTAATCCCTGCTTATCTGGGTGATTGCTGCTGGAGAGGATGTGTTCGGGTCTTTTTGTTTCCTTCTTAGATTTTTTATTGTCTCTTTTGAATGGTGTGTAAATGTTGTTTATCTCTATGTGTCTATTGATGGCTGATTTGTCTGAATGCCAAGCTTCCAGGAATTCCCCAGCATTTTTGGATTTAACTTTGTCTAGGATGCTCACAGTTTCCCAGTTGAAACTACAGCTGAGTGTGTCCATGTATTTTGAGATTAAGGAGTTTTCATCATGTCTTCTGACTGTTAGTTGGACATCCTCTCCAACAACATTCTGTTTTCTTGCATGCATAGATAGATAGATAGATAGATAGATAGATAGATAGATAGATAGATAGATAGATAGATGTGTGCATGTTCATGCAGAGCCAGGCTACAAAAAACATGCTTATTCATTGTTTAGAAATCCTCTTGGCTGATTTTTCAGTAGATTGGGTCAAGTATTGCTCAGCATGGACTAACAGTCAAAAGCTCTCATTGTTGCCTCTGAAACTACAAGGAAGAAAAGGTCTCATTTAATCATTAACTAAGGACAAGAATCCAGATGGCCACATGTTTCAATTTTTGAGCTCAAAACATTTTGCCCACTTTTACTCTGTATTTGATTTTACTTTGGAAACTTATTTGATGATGATGAAGATTTGACTAAAAAAAGAAAGGAAAGTATCTGGTTATTACCAGTTGCCAACTAGTGTGCATGGCCATAGGGAAGTGCCATGGGTGGGAGGAGGACAGCAAGCAGAAATTGTACTGATGCACACAAACTGCCAATGGCACCCCACACCCAAAACAGTATCTTGTGTTTGCCACAAGCTGCCAGTGCCAACATTCCTCCCTACCTGGCTTAGGGTTGAGCTTGGACGGCCCCAATCATGCTTTGGTTCTAGAACATGCCCAGCAGATGACTTCCACTTCTCCTCAGTGACCTTCAGTAAGGGAGAGACCTCCATTGTTCCTAGTATGTGAGTCCATTATTGAATGGATTCAGATGCCTATATCACCCCTAATCTAAGGGAAGAATGAATAGGTTTCAGTTTAGTTTGTTTTGTTTTTGATTAATGCCATTTGCACTTAGTAGGATCATAGCTTTATTCCATCCCATGGAGGTATCTAGAGATGCTTAGATCTCACTTCAACTATTATTATTTTTAAAGCTGGTCTAAATAAGCTGGGGTGCTTATTTAGAAAATATCAGCCCAAGTACACCAAAGCAACTGGTATGACTCACAGATGTATCATCCCACTGTAAAAAAGAAGCAGCTGACTTATTATTTTTTAATGTCATCTGTCATTCCTAGGGGAGGAAAAAAATCTCTGTTAAGCCCAATTGGCAGATGGCTCATACATGAGCAGTGATTTCTGCAAGTCAACCACCAGGGATTGGAACCACAGTTTCATAGCTAATATTTGGGCACTAGGAACTCTTCTGGTAACCATGGTGATCCTTCTGTATTTTGCTGGGGATGAGTGACATTATAATACGGCCACTACATCAAGGCTGAAAAAATCGAGATGACTCCTAGGTGGCAGGAAAGAGTTGGTTCTCCTGTTACCCAATGCTGCCATCTAGTTGCCACCCAGAGTTTTGCAGCCCAGGTTACAGAAGCCTTACAGAAATGTGGTCTATGGAGGGGAGGCCCAACAGATGATCCACCACAGCCATTCCAGATTCAGGGATGAGTGTCATTCATTACCTTGACCCACCTTCCTGGTCAGCTATCTAAGATCTGCTTGTTTCCTCAGCCCTGCCTCCTTGCATATCCTGAGAGTCAGCAGGTAAAAACAAGGTAGACCAGATCAGGAAATCCAATGCCACAGAAAGACTCGAAGTATACTTGATTGAGATAGGCCATAACAATGTTTGTCAACCTTGGCTACTTAAGATGTATGGACAGGGAAATTCTGGGAGTTGAAGTCCATACATCTTAACGTTACCAAAGTTGAGAAACACAAGGCTATAACAACAGAATCTTGCAAATCTGTGCTTCCCTCATTGACTTTGCTTGTCAGAAGCCCCCTGGGAAGGTCACAGCTGGCAATCATGTGACCCTGTGACACTGCAACCATCATAAATATATGCCAGTTGCCAAGCACCCGAATCTTGATCCTGTGACCATGAGGATGCTGTTACAGTCATAAGTGCAAGGACTGGTCGTAAGTCACTTTTTTTCAGTGTAACTTTGAACAGTTGCTAAACAAATTGTCATAAGTTAAGGACTATCTGTATTTGCTTCAAGGCCATCTCCGTAGCTCTCTATACCTTATTCACCAATTCTGTGGAGCCCCTTGGGATTTGAAAGAGCTCCAAGAAATGAAATGGCAGAAGAGATGGCTGGAGCATTAGTGGAGGGAGATAGAAGTGAACATGACTGTCCATGAGTAAGAGCACATATCTGAGTCTACATTGTGGCCATAAGGGTGGCAAAGCATCATTACTCCTTTGCCCTTATTATGTTGGTGAAATCTGCTTCAGCATCTTTGTTAAGCATGACCTGTTTTCTTTTGGAGAAAGACAGTCAAGAAGTTTTTCCCTCTGGTTGTTATGAGATGTTTGTGCAAGATTTTGCCAATATAATTGCTCGTATTTGCTTATTCTGGATCCTACTTCAGCAGGGTCTGAAGAATAACTTGCAGAGGGCATAGCGAATGGCCTAGAAGGACAGGAGGAAGAGCTACTACCAAGGCAATGGTCAGATAAAAGTGACCTGAGCCCAGGCCAAGAAAGTAACATGAGTAAACATCTCAGACAGGCTAACAGTTCACACAAAGGTAAAGTGAGGGAGGGCGAAGCACATTCAGACTTGCAAGTTTCTGTTACTGCAGCTGTTACAATAAAAATAGTCTTGACCTATACGGCACTGGTCTCTTAGTCTGATCTACCTTACAGCATTGACCTAACTGGAGTTACATCTGGCAATATTATCTGGGATTCATTTCAGCCTACCAATTTCAAAGAAGTAACCAAGGTGCTCAGTAGTATAAACTCTGCCTCTTTTGAACTGGAATCATGCCCCACCTGACTCCTTCAGAAAATTGGTTGGGATGTGATTGGCTGCATCTGGGAGGTAGTCAGCAGCCCTTTGGAGATTATGCCAGCCATCTTGAAAGAGGCTGTCCCTGGATCAGACCATTTTGGACGACTATCACCCAGTCATCAACCTTCTCTTTTTAGAAAGTGGTGGGGCTCTCTGTCTCTCCTATTTTTTCAGTATCTGCATGAAATTACTGGGAGAGGTCATTCATCACTTTTGGGTGAGGTATCATCAGTATATTGATGATACTCAAATATATATCTCCACTCCAGGCAGAGATATAGAAGAGTTCTTGACCCTGGTGCTTGGAGGCTTGTGAGAACTTAGTGAGAAGAAACAACCTGAGGCTGAAGCATTCCAAGATGAAGGTGCTGTTTGTCCAAACACCATCCAGTTCTGTCAGTTAGGCTTCTGATTCCAGATAGCATGGCATTTCCCCTGAAGAAGCAGGTCCGTGACCTATGGATTCTTCTAGACTCACAGCCAGAACCACAGCTACCCCTGGAGGCCACAGCTGTGGGTGCCTTTGCCCAACTTCAGTTGGTATGCCAGTTGCACTTGCAGTTGGTGTGCCAGTTGCAGCCTTTGTGGAGCAGAAGGCCCTGGCAACAGTAACTTGTGCCCTCATTCCCTCAGTTATATACTACTGCAGTGCATTCTACAATGGCCTGCCTTCGAAGACTACCCAGAAGCTATAAATCGTATATATCATATGATCATCTATATCAGCTAACTGGTTAGCTGGGAAGAGCTACTACAGCAATGTAACAGTGGTTCTGTGGACACTGCATTGGCTCTAAATAGATTTCCAAATACAATTTAGAGTGTCAATTTTGATCTATAAAGCCTTTTATGGTTTGGCTCCTGGATGTCTCCCAGATCATCTCTTTCTAATGCAACTGACCCATCCAGTCCATTTGTCCTAAGTAGGGATGTTGAGAGTTCCCAATATGGAAGGTTTAAGGAAGGACCGGTGATCATGTTTTTCAGTCATGGCTCCATTCCTTTGGAACAGCTTTCCCGTGGAAATTCAGATGGCATTCTCTGTCATGGTATTCAAGAAGGTGGTTAAGATGGACCTTTTCTACAGAACAATTAGTTCGTAGGAACTGTTTTGGTTGTGAATTTTGGGGTGGACTACAGTTTTATCAGACTGATCACATTTATGGATTTGTTGTTACTGATATTTTAGCTTTGATATTGTAAACCACCATGAGTCTTTTTAGAGTGTAGCAGTATTTTAAGAATCATCACCATAAATAAATAAGTCAACTGATCTTAGCCAAGCAATCCCCTCCCCAAAACACACACACAAATGTGAATAGGAAATGCAATATCAGTTGGCTAGAAACCTGGAGAAAAATCTTATCTATGTAGTCGCTAGGAATTGAAAATGACTTGATGGCACATAATCAATCAATCAATCAGCTGGAGATATGTTCTCTTATAGCCCCATAGTACTCAAAGATTGCTGTTGAAGAATGTTCTTGGCTGGCAAGTTTATGCTAAGGGCTGTTGTGATTTCAGGAATTTAATCAATTTGAGTGATAAATGCCTAATGTTGGATTGCAATTTTTGGTTCAAAAATTAGTCTAAGAAGGCCTTTAGAAGTGGGAAAAATGAGAGGGCCAATGTAAATGCAACAGTAATCAGTATTCTATTCATCCAAAAATGTGAGGACAACACTGTAGAGAGGGGGGTGTTAGTTTCATTGTGTGGTCTTCCCACTTGCCAAATTTTTGTTTGGGGGTTCACAAGTTGCAGAAAGACTAAGTAGCAATGATCTAAGGGATAGTTTGTAAAAATGGATGGTTCTCCCTTTGTGACAACATGAGCAATCTAGAGAGAAACCAATGTTTGGCTGCTTAGAAATTTTAATTCATCACCTCCGTATCTCAGTTAGCTAAGAATTTGACCATCCACCAATTAAAATTAAATGCGTTTAGTTCCCAGCTCGAGAGCAGTTTGAGTCACAGGTCACTGAGCTTAACCCTGAAACCATTTTCAGATGTGAAGCCATTTCTCCAAGGGAAATATTTTCAGTACAAAATAAAGATCTCTGGAGGGAGTTGAGTGTTCTCTGAGTGATCCACCCACCGGTAACCAGATGTTACCTTTTGCACCCAATTTTCCTCCTATTCATTTTGCTTCTCAACAACTACTTGCCGTAATTTTGATTACAGGTTTCTTTTTATCCAGCATGATCCATGTTTTCAGGAAGTGTGCTGCTGCTCATGGTGATGTCACAGTACCATCCAGCCAATCAGATCTGTCACTATGATGACCTCACAAAGCCCGACAGGAAAACTTCCTTCACTCTGAGTTTAGGGTAATTGTCAAGCTGTTTTTGAAATCCACATACAAAGTCTATGTCCAATTTGTGGCTATGATGTTATTTTCATCTTTTGTGCCAGTTTCGTCCATCTTGACAGACTGCTGGGACAGTGAGCTTGCCAGACGCTTATTGCAACTAACTCTAAGACTTTTCTTCCCTCACTCCTGGAGAGTGTGTACCTGTGTGGTGTTGGACTTTTGTCCTTTGGACTGAGGGTTTTTTGGTGAAGCTTGTTGTGGGGAGGGGTTGTCTTTCTGGGTGGTTGTTGTTGTTGTTATTTTAGATTTTTTATCCCGCCTTTACTATTTTTATAAATATGGGTAGTCCCCAATTTAAGAACGAGTTCGTTCCCAAGATCTATCCTTAAGTCAAATTTGTATGTAAACCAGAACAATATTATTGTATAATACTGTATAAGTAGTATTGTGTAATGAACTTGAATCATTATGTATTTAACTTGAATTTTGTTACAGTAGTCTCTGTCCTTAACTATGGGTCATCCTTAAACTGGGTGTTCTTAACCCAGGGACTACCTGTAACTCAAGGTGGTGAACATACCTGATACTCTTTCCTCCTCCTATTTTCCCCACAACAACAACAATCCTGTGAAGTGAGTTGGTCTGAGAGAGAGTGACTGGGCCAAGGTCACCCAGCCAGCTTTCATGCCTAAGACAGGATTAGAACTCACAATCTCCTGCTTTTTAGCCTGGTGCCTTAACCACTAGACAAACTGTTTCTTCTAGTTACCATTTCCCTCTGAATGAGAGATGGGTGGTTGAAGAATAAGAGAGGGTGGGGTGGGGTGGATTGTGGGGAACTTGGTGGATGTATTGTTGAGTAAAGGGCATTCCCAAGGCTGGTGCTATAGTGTGGTCAGTGTGTTGAGGCCCACTGTCTTGGGGGTGGAGCAATCTGGATTGCAGGAGTTTGGGGTGGCTGGGTGGAATGGTCAGGTAAGGCTATTATGGTGGTGATGGGCAGAGGGAAATATGGAGGGAGACAGAGGGAGGGCCACTGTCAGGGAAGGCAACCTTGATATTTGATATCAATATCATCTTCCAGTTCCTTTGCTTGGCCCCAACACCTGGTAAGCAGGAGCTCTGGAGACCTTGGTTTATGGCTGTTGCTTCTTGATGCACCGTCAGCCTCTAACAAAATTGGCCTTATCCACAACTTGATCATGGATGAGAGGCTGACCTTGTTTTCATTACAAAAACCTGGCTGGGCCCAGGGTTGTCAGGGGGCTTCCCCTCTCTGAGATGTGTCCAGCTGGATTTCATGTGTGGTGTTAGTCAGAGAACCAGGGTCAGGTTGGTGGTGTGGAAGTTGTTATCTGAGAAACCTTAGTGGCTTTCAGGGGCTCTGCTCCACAGGTTGCTGGGAATGAGACCTTGTTTGTGAAGTTGAGCTGTCAGGATCAGAATGGACTATTGCTTGTATACCAGCCTCCCTGCTGCATAGCAATCTCCCTATCTGAGCTACTTTAGTTTGTGGCCAGGTTAGTAGTGGAGGGCTCCAAACCTATGCTTCTGGGGGACTTCAGTCTGCCATCACTGGGCATGGATTTGGAGAAGGCTCAGAAGTTCATGGCAACCATGGAGCTGACCCAAGTTGTCTCTGGCCTGGCTCACAGTGGAGGCCACATATTAGATCTGGTTTTCATCTTGGGGCAGTGGCCATGTGATCTTGACTTGGGGAATGTTACCATCAATTCCCTTGCCATGAACAGATCATTCACTTTTGGCTTTGGAGTTCTCTGGGGCTGCACCTCCCTGCAGGAGGCAAGACCTTGGGATTGTTCCTGAGGCTATGGTACATGGTTTGATTGAGGCCTTGGTTGCCACTTGGAATGAGAGGGTGACTGGCCTTGGATCTGATTGTGTCTATGTGGCCTCTCTGTGGACGTGGATCCCAGAAGGTCCCCTGGTTTTCAGAGGAGCTCTGGATGATGGAATGGCACAAGCTTGGTTAACACTGGAGGAGGATGTAATATACCCATTTGCTTTCACTGGTCCTCAAATTTTTAGCAAGCTCTGCAGGAGGAAGTATTGCTTAACTCCTTGGCTATTGCTGGCCCAAAGGTTTAGCAAACACTAATGATAAATATATTGCACCACCTCCTCTTCCACAACTGTCCAAAACTTTGATGGAGGACACTGCTGACCCCCACTGACATTATTCTACAGAGCTATGGAGGAGCTTTGTAGAATACAAATATGGAGGAGGACATGCTGCTTACTTCCTCGGCTATCACTGGCCTGAAGCTTTAGCAAGCACTGATGTTGAATATATTTAAAGTCTCCTCTTTAGCAACTCCCCAAGGCTTTGGTGAGTGCTCTCCTCCAATGACCCCACTTCGCAAAGCTTTGGCAAATCCTGCAGGGAGACACGCTGTTCAGCAACCTCCAGCAGCCCTCCTATAAATCCCACTTACGTCCTCCGGCACTGCAAGCCTTGAGGCTCAGCAAGCATGAGGGAGAACACGTTGTTCATCTTCTCCAGCATTTCTTGCCTCTCTACAGCCCCTTTTAGCTGTGCAGAAAACTCTTCTGCTTTAGGGGGGTGACAGAGAGGACACAGAAGTTCTGAAGCAGTTTCATCACTTTGTCTCCTTGCCTTGACAAAGAACATCACCTTGCTTCTGGCATGAAGCTCTTCAAGGCAGATCCAAGGCAAACCTACAGGCCTAGCAGGCCTCCTTCTTTCTTTTTTCCATTTCTTATGGACTTTTCATCTTAAGTTCTCAGGGACAGGCAGCCTGAGTTGTACCTCTAACTGGATATTTATGCTGTGTTTTGCAGCATGACAGCATCCCATCTTCTTACTGTTAGAGAGTTCTATAGCAGGGTTTCTCAACCTCAGCAATTTTAAGATGTGTGCACTCCAACTGCAACTCCCGTGCTGGCTGGGGAATTCTGTGAGTTCAAGTCCACACATCTCAGAGTTGCTGAGGTTGAGAAACACTGCTGTATTGCAACTGCAGTGATTAAGAGGAATATAAATGTATTCATTAAGTTTATTAAAAGAATACTTGCAATTTTACAATGTACTCTTGCTTTTCTTCGTTAATTTCTATTATCACTTTTTTTAATGGCAACTATTATTTTAATGAATCCATAAATGAATAGGTTAAATTATAAATGATAGATTTTATAAATCTATTCAGATTGATAAAAATACAGGCACGGCACATATATTCCTCAGAATTTAGAATTCCAAATCATGGCACAGGTTAATCGTCCCTCATTCCTTCTTTCCTTCTTCTGAAATTATGACCTTAACTCACGGTTGTATATATATATAATTCATATAATTCATCATCACCGTTGCATCCCGTAGCCTATAAACCATCTGGATAAGGGTAAAGATACATTTCACATTCATTGTGATACTATAAAAGTGTCCACTGGAGTGAGATTAATCCATACATTAATCCACACAGCTTTTAAAGTTATGTGACAAAATTCTCCAGTGACCCAGAGAGGCCATATACCCCACATCCATTAATTGATTCAATAAACACCAGCAGTGGCACCAGATGCTAAAATGCCACCTTTTCCTAGGGTTTTCTCCTTCATCTGATCTGAATAAATACGCTTTCCCTCTGTCTCCTCCTTCTGTTTTACCAGTCAGGCATCCTGGATTTCTGAAGAAATGAAATTGTGCAATAAGATTTCCCAAGATTTTGTACACACGATCCCGCAAGAAATGCATTTTGCTAGTTTCTCCAAGCACACACACATTTTTACAATTTTCCATTTGAGCTGTGGCAAATTCCATTTGAGAGATGACATTCCTATTTAAAGATAAATTCTTACAAACTTTGCCAGGATAGTCCCAGCCTCTCTTCTAAAATATTGATTATAAGTGAGTACCATCAAGTCATTGTCGACTCTTAACAACCGCATAGGTAGATTTTCTCCATAACAATCTGCCCCTAATCTGATTTTTCAGGTTTTCCAATTGTGCATTCATTGCCACTGTAACTGAGTCCATCCAGCTGATTGTTCTCTTCTTCTCTTTCCTTTCACCTTTCCCAGCATTAGAGCCTTTTCCAAAGAGCTGGGTCTTTGTATAATGTCTCCAAAGTAGGATAATTTGAGCCTGGTCATTTGTGTGTTGAGTGAGAACTCTGGGTTGATTTGGTTGATGATCCATGGGTTTGTTTTCTTGGCTGTCCATGGTATTCTCAGGAGTCTTCTCCAACACCAAAGTCCAAAAGTGTCAATACTCTTCCTACCCTGCTTCTTCGAAGTCCAACTTTCACTTCCATAGGGTGTCATAGGGAATACCATGGCTTGCACGATCCTGAACTTTGTAGGTATAGACACATCACAGCATTTGAATATCTTTTCCAAAGCTTTCATGGCTGCTCTTCCAAGTGCTACTCTGTGATGTATTTCTTGACTGCTGGTTCCTTTACTGTTGGTGTGCCAATTGCTTTGCATACCCTTTTTTCATGCTTTGGTGTAAGGTGAGGTCAAATCACAAAGGAGAAATGGAGAAAGAGAATAGTTTCTTTATAAACTCTCTCTCTCTCTTCTCTCACTATTACTTACAGGTGCTTATATGGCATAAATCTATTCCTGTCCCATCTTAGGAAGTGGAATATTTGGTCAACCTTGTCTGGATTCAGATGCTAAGCAGAGTTGGACTAGTTAGTACTTGGAGGAGAAATCACCAGGGCTATAGTCTATTCTGAAAAGTCAGGACTAAAAATTCTGAAAAAGCTGGTGGAAAATCAGGTTTAAACTGTTGCCAATAAATCTTCACATTGTGTTCATTTGGCCCCTAGAGTTGAAGTTAAGGGCATCCTTGCTTTATTCACTTTAAACCTTTTCTAGGATGGTCAAGTGACTCTGCCATCTCTCTTGGTTGCGAGATTATTCCAGGAACTCTGCAAAGAAGAAAGGCTTCAATCTCTGATGGATGTTTCCCAAAAAGTATTTAAGAAAATGATTGAAGATATCCTTGGCAAGAGCAGGAAGCAGAGGGAGTCTAAAAAATTAGTGGGGGCTTTTGGTTCATACCAATATTAATTTATAGCATTTTGTCTCATTCTCTAAGCAAAATTTTCCAGGTCAGTTTAAAAAGATCAGTAATAGGCAAAAAGATTTGTATGATCTGAAGAGAAACTGGAGTATACTTAACTTTGAATGAAAAAGCCAAATAATCATAAAGTTCATAACACTGATAGCTTAAACTGAAACTAATAATGATAGAGTATCCACCTTTTTCCCCTCTTTTTTTAAATCCAATACTCTAAGGCAGTGTTGTCCAAACTTGGCCACTTTAAGATGAGTGGACTTCAACTCCCAGAATGGCTGGCTGGGGAATTCTGGGAGTTGAAGTCCACTCATCTTAAAGTGGCCAAGTTTGGACAATACTGCTCTAAGGTATCTAAACAATAAAATGTTAAGAATTTAAGTATATTATATAAATATAATTGTATTGAAATCTCCAGGAGTCAAAAGCGACTTGACGGCATATAATCAATCAATCAAGATTTATACTTCTATTTATTTATTTACTTGGTCGTTTTGAGTCAGTGTTGATTCCTGGTGGCTTCTTGGACAAGTCCCTGCAGTTTTCGTGGCAAGATTTTGGAAGTGGTTTGCCATTGCCTGCTTCCTGGGGCTGAGAGTGACTGGCCAGATTCACCCAGCTGGCTCTGTGCCTAACGCAGAACTAGAACTCACAGTCTCCTGATTTCTAGCCTGGGGCCTTTAACCACTACAAGCTCTCTTTATGCTATCTGTAATGGAATGTGAGAATGACCTTGGAAGACGGGGAGGGGGGAAGATGATCTGAGGAATGATCAGATAAAAGAGGGAGGAGCCCGCAGCTGAGTAACGGGCAGAGAAAGAAACTTAGAAAGGACCCCACCTTAACTGATCAGGCAGTAAATAAGGGCGGCGGGAGATTTGTACTTTCAGACTTAGAAGATTCTGTTAATGTAGCCTAACAATGTAGAATTAGCTCAACTGGACGTGTTTCCTGTCTGGTTTACCTGGGAAGGCTGACACTATCACAATAAAAAGGGAGAAATAAGACCAGTCATTGCCTTTAAGCTTAGAGTCTAAAGCCGCAGGCCCCAACCTTTCCCTTTCTTCTGACAACTGCATCTTCAATGAGAGCTTTTGAGCACTG
The DNA here is from genome assembly GCA_030867105.1 of Liasis olivaceus. Lineage (NCBI taxonomy): Eukaryota > Metazoa > Chordata > Lepidosauria > Squamata > Pythonidae > Liasis > Liasis olivaceus. The sequence goes on along the minus strand of CM061349.1, from coordinate 320,992,130 downwards.
CCATATAGGCCAAAGGATTGCAACGTGTCACCTGCAGGCACTGTAGGAAATCAGTGCAGCTCTGAAATTGGGCCCACAGGACCCCAATTTTTTAAAAAATATGTAGATGAATTCTCCCAAGATTGCCAAAAATGCATGAGATTTCAGCAGTTCCCACTCAACAGTTCATGAGATTTTAGGTGAAAACACCAAATGGTAAAATTGGGCAATAACTCAAAATTCTGGTCGTCTCCTTCTCCTTCTCCTTCTCCTTCTCCTTCTCCTTCTCCTTCTCCTTCTCCTTCCTCCTCCTCCTCCTCCTCCTCCTTTTATAGCCTGCATCAGGGACCATGTATAGCCCCCTTATAGATCACTGGTGATCCATGGAGCCATTTGGAAGCCACTGATTTAAAAAATAAATAAATAAATAAATAAATAAATAAATAAATAAATAAATAAATAAATAAATATTCCCTCTCACCCCTATGGGTGGTATGTGTCTTCCTCAATCTCGGGTCCTCTACCAGAGGCCTGGGAGTTTGAGGGTTCTGCGCAGTATCTTAGCTGTTCCTAGCACTGCAGTCTTCTGCACAGAGAGCTCGGATGTTGTTCCTGGGATCTGTTGGAGCCACTCTCCCAGCTTAGGAGTCACGGCCCCGAGTGCTCCTACCACCACTGGGACCACTTTGGCCTTGACTTTCCACATCCTCTCTAGTTCCTCCTTCAGGCCCTGGTACTTCTCCAGCTTCTCATGCTCCTTCTTCCTGATGTTGCTGTCACTTGGCACTGCTACATCTATCACTACCACTGTCTTCTGGTCTTTGTCTACTACCACGATGTCTGGTTGATTAGCCAGTACCTGCCTGTCCATCTGGATCTGGAAGTCCCACAGGATCTTAGCCCTGTTATTCTCCACGACCTTCTGTGGAATCTCCCATCTGGACTTGGGGGGGGTCTAGCCCATACGCTGTGCAGATGTTCCTGTACACAATGCCAGCTACTTGGTTGTGCCGTTCAGTGTATGCTGTTCCTGCCTGCATCTTACACCCTGCCACTATGTGTTGGACTGTCTCTGAGGCCTCTTTGCACAATCTGCACCTTGGGTCCTGTCTAGTGTGGTAGACCCCTGCTTCTATGGATCTGGTGCTTAGTGCCTGTTCTTGTGCTGCTATGATCAGTGCCTCAGTGCTGTCTTTTAGTCCGGCCCTTTCCAGCCACTGATAGGATTTCCCAATGTCAGCCACCTCAGCTATCTGTCGATGGTACATCCCGTGCAGGGGCTTGTCTTGCCATGGTATTTCCTCCGCTTGAACTTCCCATATCTGCTGCTGCCTGGGGCATTCTCTCAGCAGCTCACCTTTGGGTGCCATCTTACTGATGTACTCCTGGATACTCCGGGTTTCATCCAGGACAGTGGCTTTGACACTCATCAGACCCCGCACGCCCTCTTTGCAGCTGGTGTACAGTCTCTGGGTGTTGGACTTGGGGTGGAAACCTCCGTACATTGTGAGGAGCTTCCAGGTCTTCACATCGGCAGCCTCCATGTCTTCCTTTGGCCAGCTCACTATACCGGCAGGGTATCTGATGACTGGCAGGGCATACATGTTGATGGCATGGATCTTGTTCTTCCCATTGAGCTGGCTCTTCAGGACCTGTCTTATCCTTTGGTGGTACTTGGATGTTGCTGTCTTCCTTGCCTCCTCCTCATGGTTCCCGTGTGACTGTGGGACACCAAGGTATTTATAGCTGGTCTCTATGTCTGCTATGTGGCCCACTGGTAATTCCACTCCATCGGTCTTAACTACCTTCCCTCTCTTTACTATCATCCTGCCACACTTCTCCAGTCCGAATGACATCCCAATGTCCTTGCTGTAGATCCGTGTCAGGTGGATCAGTGAGTCGATGTCTCGTTCACTCTTAGCATACAGCTTGATGTCATCCATGTAGAGGAGGTGGCTGATGGTGAATCCACTCTTGAACTTCTACCCATATCCAGACCTTGTGATTATCTGGCTGAGGGGGTTTAAGCCTATGCAGAACAGCAGTGGGGACAGTGCATCACCTTGGTATATGCCGCACTTGATGGCCACTTGTTCAAGCTGTCTTGAGTTCACTTCCAGTGTTGTCTTCCACAGTCCCATTGAGTTCTTGAGGAAGGTCCTTAGTGTCCTGTTGACTTTGTATAGCGCCAGGCATTCACAGATCCATGTGTGCGGCATTGAGTCATAGGCTTTCCTGTAGTCAATCCAGGCTGTGCTCAGATTGGTCTGCCTAGACCTTGAATCTGGGGTGACTGTTCTATCTATGAGTAACTGGTGTTTTGAGCCTCTGGTGTTGTTCCCAATGCCCTTCTGAGCTGTGCTCATGTACTGGCCCATATGGTCTTGTAGCTTGGCAGCTATGATGCCTGATAGAACTTTCCATGTTGTGGGGAGGCAGGTTATTGGCCGGTAGTTGGATGGTGCTGTTCCTTTGTGAGGGTCTTTCATGATCAGCACTGTCCTTCCTTGTGTTAGCCAGTCTGGGTGGGAGCCTGCTGCTAGCAGTTGGTTCATCTGTGCTGCTAGGCGTTCATGCACTGCTGTTAGTTTCTTTAGCCAGTAGGTGTGGATCATGTCCGGGCCAGGTGCTGTCCAGCTTTTCATATTCTTGACCCGCTGTTGGATGTCTGCTACTGTGATGGTGACTGGTTCCTGTTCTGGGAGATTGCTGTGGTCTGCTTTCAGGTCCTGCAGCCACTTTGCACTGGTGTTATGTGTCTTCTCTTTCTCCCATATGTTCTTCCAGTACTGTTCAGTTTCCGCTGCTGGTGGCTCAGCTGCTACTCTGTGGTTGCACTTTGGATGGTTCTTTGGAGAACAGGGCATTTATCTTCTTGGCCTCTGCTTCTCTAGTGTATCTCCTTAGCCTGGTAGCCAGTGCTGTGAGTGCTGTAAATATACATACATACATACATACATACATACATACATACACGTGGCACAAAAGGAAGGTGAGATGGGAAGGAAAAAAAAATAAAGCTAGAACAGCTTCTTTTTCTTAGAGTTCTAATAATGACTAGGTGAGATTAAAACAATTTCAGTATTCTGTTGGAGTAGCAAGTATTCAACCCAAAAGTAGTTCATCTCAGAGCAGTGATTATGGGAAAATTCTGTTTCTCTTTTGTCCTCCTGCTCTGCAGCCTGTGGGAATAGCTGCTGGTAATGAGACCTGAGGACATCATGGCCCATTCTCACTCTTTTAAAAGCCTGAATAGGAGGAGCTCAGAGACACAATGTTAAGCTGTATGTGTAGTTTGGTCTTTAAGACCAGTTGAGGAAGTGTAAGGGAGTGATCTATTCAGTGGTGTTTATTCTGCATCTAGGATAAAGTGATAGGTATCTGGTAGAAGCCACAGTGATGTCATCTCACAAATTATGTAAAGACACCCTTAAATTAAGCGAGACGTCTGAGGACTACATCTATACACTTCTGGGGGTTACATCTATATACTTTCCTTGGCAGTATTGCAGAAATGGCTTGCTATTACCTCTTCCAGATTGTGTTTCCAACTTAAGTAAGTCTGTCCTACAGCTCTGAAGTCTAGGTGGTCTCCCATCCAAATCCTAACTGGAGCTGACATTACTTAGCTTCTGAGACCAGGCGATGTCTCTTATAAGTCAAGCTCAACTTCCATGTTGTTTTCTTGACAACAGTATAGAAGCAACATCATTGTCTTCTTCTGGGATCTTTCCAGTATAGATAACTGTCCTGGAGTTCCCTGGAATATAACTAGGACCAACTATGCTTAGCTAAAGGTAGCTTGCCACTTGCAGAAAAAGCCACTTCTAATCTTCCTCCACCAACCACTCATTCAGCAACCATTTGAAGTTATGATGGCACTGAAAAGGGAGACTTACGACTGGTCCTCAAAGTTGCAGCCATCTCAGTATTCCCACAGTCATGTGATCGCAATTTGGGTGCTTGGCAACCAGCATGCATTTACAACAGTCGCAGTGTCATGCAGTCGCATGATCATCATTTATGACTTTCCCTGCCAGCTTCTGACAACAAAGTCAATGGGGAAGCCAGCAAGAAATCACAAGTCAGGGTCACATGATGTCACACTTAATGGCCCATGGCAATTCACTTAAGAACTGCAGACAGAACTGACAGACTGACATCAGTGACGTTTCACTTGATGACTACGTTGCTTAGCAATGGAATTGCTGGCCCCAATTGTAGTTAGTAAGTGAGGAATAGTTGTATTTTATCTCATAAAGTGGGGACATAACTGAAGGCTAGCCAAAGTGCCATCATCAAACTGGTTCTGGCCATAGCCACCATATACCTTATATGTGAAAGTAAGAGCACTCGAGCATAGCTTCTGACCCTCCAGATGTTTCCAAACAACAGTCCCATCATTTCCGACTGTTTCCATCCTTCATCCAGAAGACTGATTCCCTATTTCTGTTCTAAAAGATGCTTTTTGTGCAATGCAGAGTTCTAAGTAATAAAAGCAAGCTTTTTTTTTAGTTTCCTTTTTGTGACCCACTGAAACCTATGCTACTATGCAAAAAGCTTTAAAAAAAAAAGATTTGGTGCTATAAACTTGGCTTGATTGCCTCTTCACCATCACCCACCCAACCAGCAGCTTTGCAATTCACCTGCACAGTCACTACTAAAAATAGCAACTAATCAATTGCAAAAGTTTGATCCATCCTCATCCTCGGTTGACAGTGATGCCCATCTGACTGGCTGGTTTACCAAGTCATAAGCTGGGTGATTCATAAGCTGTGCATTTCTTTTCTCTTGCATCTGGAGTTACTATAAAAAGCCCATGTCATTTGTGACAACCACAGTTCATGAGCTGTTTTCTAAAAACCTGTGTTTGGCTACCTCTTGTGGAGGACAGAAGAACAGCCTTCTCAGTTGTTCTGTCAAGTTCGCTCTTGGAAATGTGTAACCTGCACCTACTAGTTTTAGAGTTCAGGATCTGACACTTGACATAGCTTGAATTTGTGCTATATTGTGCTTTATGTCACTTAATTTTGAGCAGTTGTTGTGTTATTGTTGTTTATCATCATCACCACTACCCTCCCAGATGATTTGGGATCTTTGTTCCTTGTTGAACTACTTAATCCAATACCTAGTTCACAGCAAGATACAGCACTCATGGAGAACTCACAAGCAGACATTATGAATTCTCAATGGAACTGCTCAATTCTCTGACCTCTTCAAATGCTGTCACTGAAAATGTATTATAAAATGAGAAAGAGTTTTATAGATTAAATAAGGGGCGATAACAAAACATTTAAATAGTGATTACAGTGGTATAAAACAATAAGAAACAATTAATGGATCTGTGAGGAAAGTGAAGGGCAGAAGTGGACTCTGTTTTTTTTTTTAAGTTGTTTAGTTTTGTATTTGCAGGTTTATGTTTTTGTATATGTTTATATTGCATTTTTTAATGTTTATGTGTAGAATTTTAATAGTGTGTGTGTGTTTGTGTGTGTGTTAAACTTTATTAAATACAGAGTATTCAAGGTGGAGTCTGACCAAATGAGAACTTTTTCTGTTAATCTTCTCATCCTTTACAAGAAAATATATGTAGCTCAAGGTTGACCTGTGGAATCTTTGGTGGTCTCTGAGCTTGGTTGTTTGCTTGCAGACATTTCATTACCAGGTAACATCATCAGTGCTAGTGACTGTTTGCAATAAAAATATTATGCAAAGCACTGAAGGCCAGAAAGTTGGCCCCAGAGGGCCTCACCTGAGACAAAAAAAGAAGAAGAAGAAGAAGGCTTTGTGTCTCCCTAACTGTTCCCGTCTATGTACTCTCACTATTCAATCAACCTCCATTTAGACATGACTGTGGCAGGTTCTTCAGAATGACACTTCACGACATAACCAAAAAAATTGTGTCCCTGCGTAGATTTCATAGCCACATCACTACATCTCACCCTGAGGAGGTCAGCCTCCAAATGGTCACCCAGCTAACCTTCATATAGTCGTGATCATAACAGGTTCTTTAGAGTGATGCCTTAGAGGAAAATCAAGCAATTGTTTCCTTGTGCAGATTTCACAGATGCCCTGCAGAGATCCCAAGAGCTGCACACTTTTGGCATAATGAAACTCGATAATTAGATTTGGGGGGGGGAAGCAGGTCCCATTTCTATGCCTAACCCGGGCTTAATTTTGCTCTGAAGAACTCTGAGAGCAAAGAAGAGGCCACTTCTCCATGGGCGTATATCTCTTATGAAATTGGAGGACAGATTTGGGCAATGTGCAAGGTCATTTAATAGTGCTTTAGTGCAGACTCCGACTAAACTCTCATTTTTTCCCCCAGTTTGACATGCAACGGATAACATTGGAGGAGCTGAAACACATCCTCTATCATGCGTTCCAGGACCACTTAACAATGAAGGACATTGAAAATATTATCATAAATGAGGAGGAGAGTTTAAATGAGAACTCTGGTAATTGTCAAACAGAATTTGAAGGTGGGTTTCTGTCATACATGTTGCACATAAAATGATTTGACCTTCTTCTTCCTCATAGCATGTTGCATAAGTGAAGTGTTTTACTTGTAGTAGCAGACTATACTCCTATATGGAGTAAGTTCTGTTGAATATAGTACAGCCTAGCTGTGCCATTTAATGAAGTGAAACAGCCATCAAAGGCCATGGCTCTGATTACTCTCTCCCTTTTATGGTTCTTTTGCCCTTAAAACAAACTTGGAATGAATAACCTCTTAGATAGAGCAGTTTTCCCAACTGAAGTATCCCCCAGCAATATCCCTACTGACTGGAGGATTCTGGAAGCTGAAGTCCACATATCTGGATGGAGCCCAAGTTGAGGAAAGACTTGAGATAGAGATTTTTCTCTGTAAGATAAAATACATGGCAATCCTATTTCAGAAAAATCCCTAATCATAGTTTTAAATCATCACCATCATCATCAACATCATCCCTGTTACTCAAGCACCAAGGTTGCAAATCATAGTTGGGCTCATACATCGCATTAGTGACAATGCCTGTGGCTTAGTGTGTTGAGTGAACCCCTCTATTGTGGTTCACAAACGGGTGATTCATGGCCAAGTAGATTGTTTGAACTCAGCCAGATGTAGTTTATTTAACAAATCACTTAACTCATGGCTTTGCAAAATGTGTGGTCCTAGTGGTTGAGAAAATTGTCAGGCTCTACTGCCATCATGTGGCCTGGCACTTCTTTTCTTCTGACTTTCCTTTTAAGAGTGTTTTTAAAAGATCATCTGGACGACGTTGAGTTCTTGGTGCTCTCTAAACTTAGTTGTTTTCCTGCAGAATTCCATTACCAGGCCAAGTAACATTATCAGTTGCACCAATGACCCAGTGCACCAAGAACCCAATAATTCAACTCTAAGCTGCTTCTATTTTCCCCAACGGCAGTCACATGGAAGATGTTGCATTTGAGCCCCCTCTTGTAAGCCAGAAGAAGTTGTTCAGAAAGGGGCTGCTTTTAAAGCAGAAAGAATTGCTTTTAACCTTCTTAACTCTTAAACTTCTCTTTTTCGTTTTAGTGCATTCTCAGAAACAGAACCGACAGACCTGCGTACGGAAGAGCTTAATATGCGCTTTTGCTATGGCCTTTATTATCAGCGTCATGTTGATTGCAGCCAATCAAATCCTCCGAAGTGGCATGGAGTAGCCATAACACTGTGAAACAAGTGATCCACGCATGCGCATGCCGCCCGGTGAAATTTCTCCCTGGTCAACTTTCAAATAAACGGGCAAAGGAGAGAGCACGTGAGCGAGAGCAAGAGAGAAGAGGGACGGGTCAGCAAGGAATCTCTATCCGGCAGCGAATTTGTAAATCAACTACATCCTCTTGGCAGGGACATAAAAGGGCTGTCTTAATGCTTTAATGGTTTTTTGTTTCCTAATGCAATAAAAAAAAGAAAACCATAAGAGCCCTGAATTATATTTTTGACATGGTAGCAGTAGATGAGAACAAGGATGCATCGATCAAGTCTAGCACTGGTTGCGTGGTTGGGTCTCTTACTGGCCAGGACACTTTCACGCATCTATTTTTAAGTGTCCGACGTTTTAGGGAACAGATGTCTACATAACCACAGCAAGTTCAAGACCATAATTTCTACAATTTCATCTGACTTCAGGGTTTTGGATCCAAGTCTTTAGCGCTGAAGAAACCAGTGGAAGGTCCGTGTCTGGAGACACAGATATGAAGGATGCTGCTTCAGAGAAGTTTTGTTCATCTATTAAACATAAGACTATGGTCCAGTGTTGTTGTTTTTTTTTAATCAGTGTGTTTCACTCATCCACTTCCTGCTTTTCCATCAGCACTTTTATGTAAGGAAAAAGAAGTATGCTGGGCATTTCACAAGGCCAATGCAGAGTCTTCCTACCATGTTTTTCAACAATGCTGTAAAAAGTTATTGGGCACCTTGATCCAATGTATAAATAGCTTCATATTTAATATACAGTCTGTATTGATCTTATTCAAATCTGTCTTATACAAACATTTCCAAACAGAATTGATATTTCCTCCCAGCTTAATAGCTTAGCATATTTTGCTACAAGGATCCTAGAGGTAAATGATATATGTATATGATTGTAGTGGAAATGTTTAAAATGGATCAGTGAAGTGCTACTTGGTACTGATGCCTGATATGAGATTGATACTGCTTTAGGATGGACATCTCAGTTGAGTTTTTCCAATGAGGGCATGGGTCGGTCCACCACCATAGACCATAATAGCCTTAACTGCAAACATGATGATAGCTCAGTGAACCCATTGCCTGGAACAGCTTGGTGACATGTGGGATGGGGAGGAAATTGTTCTAGAAACTGGTGCCAGAGTTTATCTTCCATACCTTTCATGTCCCCCAGACCTTGTGGGTGTGATTGTAACTCATGTCACTTTCCTCTGAGCTCCCTCAAATTTAGTGTGTTGTCTTAACACATTAAACCAGGTCAGTTGCAAATTAAGCAGATGTACTTGCACAATGGTTTGGTGTGACCTCAGTTTATATCCGGGGGTGATGCTGGGGATAATGTAATATGCAGACTCAGCCTGTTTGACTAATTTATGGTTCATTATATTGGGCAAATTTTCAGTAAGTCTGTGAAATAAGCTGTGTGAGCACAGTTCTCGGATAGCCACAGGAATGCAGGTATTACTTTTCCCACCTAGCATTTTCCTTAACATTCCCAGCACATGTATGTTATGGGGTGCATGCACACATGCATAAATCCCAATGAATTCTATTGAAGGAATTCACTCTATGAATTGGAAGGGACCTCATAAGTCATCCAATTTGACCCCTTGCTCAGAGCAACAAGCCACTAAATCATCTACACTAAGCTACCATGTTCCCATTTGAAATCTTCAGCAGGGAGTAGTCCATCACTGGTCTTAGCAGACCATTCCTTCAATAAGCAGGTCTTACTGTGGGTGTGTATGTGTGTGGTCTGTGTGCATATAAAGTCAAGCTCAGTTTCTGGTGAGTTCATGTATATATATCCATGTAGTTTTCTTGGCAACAATGCAGAAGTGGGTTGCTCTTGCCTTCTGCATACACATACACACACATATGCATATATATAAAATGTTGTACTTACTTTCAGATTAACTACAAACATATGCCACCCTATTCAGAATACCCCAAACCTCCTTCAGGCAGTCACATCATCAAAATCGATCTAGGTATTATTTTTATTTATTATGTTTTTTAAACATGAAAAGAAATTTAAGACATTTCTATCCTCCTTAAAACAACAACCTGAAAGTAGCTTTAAAAAACTGAGAACATTTGTAGTGGTGGTTGCAGCAGCCAAAATAGTAGTCACAAAGGTGAACAACACAAAATAGGAGAAATAGCCAATATAATAGGAATGATTTAAAACAGCCATGCTGGCTGGGGAATTCTGGGAGTTGAAGTCCACTCATCTTAAAGTGGCCAAGTTTGGACAACACTGATTTAAAATAAGGCCAGCAGCATCTATGGAGGAAGAGGGATCCAAAAATTAAGATGGTGACTGTAGCAGCACTAGCAGTTTGACTAATAATCCATGTAGAGATGAAAACTAAGGCATGTTACAATCCAGTTGAAAATCCCTTGGCTTGGAGGGGGGGTGTTTGCCTAGCAACTAAAACCCCACAAACTGGGGCCAACATTGGAGCACTCAAAAAGCCACCTCTGTTGTTTCAGAGCAATTTGGCTCAGCAGAAAAGCATGAATTAACTGATGGCCAGTCAAACATGCAAATTTGGCAGCCAACTTGGAGTTCTTGGATCATGTCCTTGGCCCAGCAACTGCTAGCATCCTTTTTGTTTGGATGATCACATGGCAACTCCTTAGTATGTGGGTCAGGTGTAGGGAAGGCGAGAATGGGGTAAATTGGCTCCATTTCCTTGCTAGTTTGGAGGCAATATTGATAATCCAGTGGTTTATGCTGGTAGAGTTTTCATTTAGAACCCCGTGGAAACATTTGCTAGACTATTTAGCTAAGAGGAATTGGTCCTCCTTTTGTAAATATACAGAAGCAGGCTATGTGTTGTAAAAAATGCTGGATGTGCGTCCAGAAAAGTGGGGTTCTCTGGAGACAGCCTTACTTCTTTCCCCTCCTTAAACTTGTATTTCTTCCATGGTTGTATTATATTCAGATCAGATAATGTTATCCAGAGAAGGAAGAATCCTACTTTGGTGATGACACACACATCTGGGAAAAAATGCTATCTGAAAGTCTGCAAAGCTTCTCAGTTAGCAGGAAGAAGTTACAAAGGCATAACATATCTGGTCTTCAGTAGTCCAGATGATCACTGAGTTAGCAGCATAGACCTCTTGGTTGCTATTTTATGGAGCTCTGAACTGTAGCAGCCCAGGCATGGTATGACAAAGTTTGATCAGGGTCTGCTGTTAGACCATTTTTTACAGGTCAGGGAAGAACAGCAAGACATCAAGTTTGTTTGTGTGTTTGTTTTTCTCCCAGATCAGTTTGTGAAAAAGAATGCAAGGGGAAGATCAGAAGCAAACATGATCTGCAATCAGAGTTTGGCAAGAAAGTTTTGAGATGGGTTCTGGTCCAGATCATGAATTCCTGGGCTGAGCATATCCTCCTGTGTACCTGAATTTGTGATGGATGTCCATATTCATAAGCCACTATTTTGCTTATTGGATCCCAAAATCTTCTATTCAGTGCACCAAAGAAATATAAATTATTGAGTTAGCTAAGGTAATGAACTGTTGCTATATAGGGCAGTTTTGTTATTCCTATCTAATATTCTCATTCAAATAAAAAAGGACACACTCTTATAGTGTTACTATCATGAAGCTGACTCCCAACATGGGGGTCTGCAAAAACATGGAACAATATACTGGCCTGCCTGCAGGTAACAGTTCACTACTACTGTCTGAGGAATCAGGAATCCTAGTAAATATCATTGTCAGGATACATGGTCACTCAAAGGTTCAGGAAATTATATTTCCCAGAAGCCCTGGAAATTCTAATGCTGTTGTATTACATGTTAGCATGTCAAAGAAAGAGGCACTTTGGATCAGATGGGAGTTTGACCTGAAAAAGTACATTGAAGGAAACAGAGTGCCTCATTTGTAATCAAAGGTTTCCAACAAGACAAAGTCATATTTAAGGACAAGTAATTATAACTTTTGTTATCACTCTTAGTAAGTAGCATTGTTTTATCATGTTCAGAAACTTTGCCCAAATTTTTCATGTACAAAGTGGTGAACAGGAACATCAGAAGGGGGAGAGCAAAGGAAAGAGAGACAGAAGAGCTGGAACACAATAGAACCCAATTTTAAAAAGGTGGTGTGGCCCAGAGAGGTGCTATAAGAAAGTTGATTGGGCTTCTCCTCAGTTAGATCTTTGCTTGACACCCACAACTTCTTTCACAGCAATAAAGATGTTTCCAAAGTTTTTAGGTTATGTGGTGCATTTTACAGAAATATTCTGAACAAGCTGAAGTTGTTGGTCATAATATTAGTCATAGTATTTGGTGGCATTTATCTATCAGCTTTCTGCCAAGGTTTCCAGATGTCTACAGTTTAAACTACTAACACAAATTCCCTGTTTTGGGATAGTGCTGGACTCTTCTGGAAAATCAAGATAAGTGTTCACTTCTGGGTTTAGTTCTGTTACTGATCCCCTCAGGGCAAGTAAAGAGCTACTATGTTTAGCTTAGAGGTGAGGTGATAGACAATTTCAAAGATTTGAGGAATTGATTCCCTAAGTGATGGACTAACCTTCCCTGAAGGTATTGAAATAAAGACTGTCAATGTCTACAGGGGGTGTAAAAAAAAAAAAGATGGCAGTTGCAGTACAGGTAGTTCTTGCTTAACAATGGTAATTGGGACTGGAATTTCCATCGCTAAACGATCTGGTCATAAAGCATGATGTCATATGACACACCGCTTAGTGACAGCAGTTCTGGTCCCAATTGCTGTCATTAAGCAAGGACCAAATAGGTCATTAAGCATGATTGCGACTTCTGACTTCCTGCTGGCTTCCCCATTGACTTTGCTTGTGGGAAGCTGGCAGGGAAGGTCTCAAATCACGATCACATGACTGTGGGATGCTGTGACGGTTGGAAATCTGGGCCAGTTGCTGAGTGCCCAGATTGCAATCATGTGACCATGGGGGCACTGTGACGGCTGGAATTTTGAGGACCAGTTGTAAGTTCAAACAGTTGCTGAACGAATGGTCATTAAACAAGGATCACTTGTACCTGATTAAAGCCCTGCCCCTTTGTGCACATGTGCAAAAGAGGCAGGGGCTTTTATCACGTTCTAACAAAACCCCTCTGGATGTTTGTTGACCCCTACTGCAAATGGTGCTGAAGGTTGGACAGACATCTTCAAGCATACTATAATGGTTTCCTACAGTGCATGTCCCAAAATTAGCTGTGAATTGGATTAGAGGGCAGAAGTTTTTTTGAGCATTTGGCATTTCAGTAGCATCCTGCAATCTACATTCCAAAAAGCAGATGGGGCTGGGACAAACTACAAATTGATTTCTGTGCAACTAAATTGAACATAAATTAAATCAATTAAATACAGTTTATATGATTACTGTGCATGCATTTACTAATTTTCTCCTGTCACATTTAAAATTTACAATTAGGTGGCAGCCTTTGGACCAGGTTCTGGAAGGCCAACACTTTTGGAAGCCCTAAGCAATCAAGAGCTCTTCCAGTCACCTAATTCTAAGTGACAGCCAGAGATGATGGAGAAAGGTATCCCAAAATAAGTTCTTGACATTTTACTTAGCAGTATTTAAATTCATCTCTCCCCCCAACCCCCAGGAATAAGTTTAGAGTGAGAAATGAGGTCAGAACCACAAATGAAGCAATTCTAGATGGGGGAATGATTAACACTGAATTATTTGTGAATGTGACTTTTAGATTCACAAATCGAAGGGCTGGATTTGCACAACAAAATAGGTTAGCCTAAATGTAGCTCAGTATGTGGTATGAACCAGGTAATCATGTTGAGATGGACTGTAGTTTATTCATTTGGGCAGAATGTGTTATGTCAGGCTTTTGTGAACTTGGAGTGGTTGCGTGAACTTCACCAATGAGGACCAAATGATGGCACAAAGCGATAGGTCATGTGCAGAAGACAAGACAAGCCATATTCATTTTTGACGTGCATTGTGTTGTCATTCCAAATTGTACAACTCCATGGGTTTGATACCCAACCCCCAATACTTTGGAGCACAAGCATCTCCGTGGCCTTGGAAATTAAACCAATATGGAAAAGTTGCAGGTTTAAGCAACTACCCCTCTTCATTGCACTGCTCCTCCAAAGCCTTGACACAGTTTCGCTGCTCAGACCCAGGAAATCTGCCTCTCAAGCAAAGTGGCAGAGGTGGGGGAAGAATGTAATCTGTCCAAGGCCTGAGGGCTTTCATATTTGAGTACATTGCTTATAGACATCACTGCGAAGCCTTACAAAAGAAACGCAGAGTCACAATAGTGAATAGGAGATGTATGGAAGAGCAAATTAATGGTCCTCCCCATTAGAACTCTGTGTGGATTTAAGATGCTTGCACACAAACAGGTCATCATTTTTTTCCTTGTTGGGTGAATTGGCAAATTAGCAGGGTTGCTTGGAGAGGGGTGGGTGGAAATGGGTATTCCAAATCAGGTTTTTAGTAGGCATCATACCAACAACGTTTTTAATCACATTGCTAATGTTTAACATTAATTTATTTGATATCAAAACTCCTTAGACCGCAACATAAACAGAATCTTTGGAAGGGTCATCTGCATTCACCCTCTCTTTTTAATTTAGCACCTGGATGAATGGACAGCCCTCCCCCCGCCCCCGCCATTATATGACGGTTGCACCTAAGAATATTGTGTAGCTATCAGAGCATAATTAGACAGAAGCTCCAGTTCAGGAAATGTTTTGTAACTGTAAGCTCCCAGAATTCAGTTACAAGCATTTCTGGATGGATCGCAGGCTAAGGAAGACTGACATTTCTTTGCCTCATTACCACCCATCCTCCCAAATAAATGAGTAACTGCCATGTAGGGTGGCTATCTACAAAGATTAGCATCACGGGGCGGGGGGGGGGGAGGAGAAGTAATAAAGTAACTTCTTGTCGCACATAGTTTTCCCATTCGTATCTAGGATTTTAGAGTGCTATTTTTGCCAGATACAGAAACTTGGGCAGGCCCAGGGTATCCTTAGTGCCTTAGCGCACTGAAAGAGCATTGTAGAGTTTTTATATGATGGAAATTGTAGATTATATATTCTGAGGAATGTCACGATCAGCAACATCTGGTCAGTTTGTTCTGATTTATAGTAATTACACGATTGTTGGTGTGTGAGTATTTTGTTTTTGTGATGGCAGAGACCAGATTTCAGTGGGAAACCACTACCAATTCCTATAAGTTGATTAGAAGTAGCAGAAAAAGAGAACATTGAGTTGGGCTTGACTCCTGATAATTACATTCAGAGATGAGACTTGCCATTGTTTCTTTTCTTTTCTTGTTTTACTTCCCAATTTGACAATTCTGGAATTCGAAGGCCATCCTCCATTCAAACATAACCAAAGTCAACCCTACTTAGCTTGAGTTTCCTGCAACTTCCATTTCTTTGCGGCTAACAGCCACCCGTGCAGCAGGTCTCCTAATCATCCCCCCACCATGCCCCAAGAATTTTGCATCTGGCTCTGCAGGAAAGCCTCGGGCCTATTTTCCATATGTTCATGTTCTGTTGAATGTATGGGGAGGAGAAATGGGACGTAGCCTCTGCTGTCATGCAGTAAATTTTATCTCTGAGTGAAACCTGCACACAACTTGCACGCAACTCTTTTTAGGTGCTGCAGCTTGAGGATAAAAGTTCAGAGACTGAATTCTTTGACAGGAGGCACAATCCTAGTCCTCTTCCCTCCCCCCGCCCCCCGAAAAGGCAAAAAGGGCTTTTATGCATTTTACTTCTTTGATTTTCGATGATGCTCATTTCTTTCCATCGTGACATTCTTTCAAATAAAAAGTTGCTTCAAAGATAGACTTTGTGACAAACCCAGTGCAAAGAAATAAATTCATAAAGGAATACATTTTAAAATTGCTATTGTCCCTTGCATGCTCCTTTTTTAATGAAAAAAAATATTTTAATATATAAGACACATTCTATATTATTGCACTGTACAGAATATATAAAGGGAAGATACTGCCATATATCCTATTTAACCAAACAGCACTGTAAAAATCTTATCTGTATAAAATGAAGAAAAACACAAAAGTCTAATTTTAACCACTGTTTATGCAATAGTAATAAAGTTGCTTTCTTCTTTTGAGTTGGTGTGTTTTTTGCTCTCAGCTTCCAGCAATGGCTGGATTTACACCTGGACATAAGAGTTGGTCACTAATGGCCTTTTGAAAGTTTTGTGAGCTGAATATTGCCAAGGAAGGGGCGGGGGGTGTGGGGGGGAGAGGAATCCAGTAATGTTTCAAGGGCTGAAAATCCTCTTAGCAGTGACAATGCTATTAGAAAAAGAGAGAGAGCATCAGAAACATGGAACAGATTATATGTCTAACCTCCATCAGCTCTATCTATCTATCTATCTATCTATCTATCTATCTATCTATCATCTATCTATCTATGGATCAAATCCATTTCCAAGTCACCTGGCCCAGTCAAACTCATCAGGCAGACTGATAGTGAGGGTTGTCAATTCTTGTGTAGCAAACAGGGTTAAACTCCAGCTTAGGTACACCCCTCTCTACGTATTTTTCAGTATGTATTTTTAAAGAGGAATGTCAAGTACCCAGCTGCACAAGTAATAACATAAATGCCTCTAGGTTCTACTTAAGTCAGACTGCTCATCCAAACTCAGTTGAGAAAGAAATTACCAGGGCATTTGAAAGTACGCCATACATGAGAATGGCATCACTTACTCCTTGTACCTTCTGTCTTTCTGTTGGAACCGAGCACTTAATGTGACTTATGTAATCAAAGGAACAAAACAAAAAAATGCAAAAGATATAAGAAAGTAATTAAAATGCAAATGGGAGGAACCTTAATATTTAAAGGTTCAGCTAAAGAGATGTATCTTAATTGATTTCTAAAGGCAAAGAAAGTAGGCACTCCCAAAACTGCACAAGCTAAACAGGACAAGGGGTTCTCTTGGGCCTGACAAGCAGTTCTGCAACAGAAGCATCTACACAGAGCTTCTCCTGCTATTGAAGAATTGGATCTTAACCTTTAAAACCCTTAAATGGTTTTGGACTTGCCATAAGCATACCTTGACTGGGTTGGGTGGGGAGGAACAGGTGGCAAAGTGTGTATCGTGTCACTGCAACCTAATTCTGCCCCGTGTGTACTTGTGTGTGTAAGAGTGAACTCACCATCAGAGTGAGTAGGCATTTTTTCCTCCTGAGATCCAGAGTTTTGGTGCTGCCTGGGAAGGTGGGTTAAAAGAGCCCCACCCTCTCCTTAACTGGAGAGTTTGTTTTGTAGAAGAGAATATCTGTAGCTCAGGGCTGAACTGTGGAGTCTTTGGTGCTCTCTGAACTTGGTTGTTTGCTTGCAGACCTTTCATTACCCAACTATGTGATGATGTTACCTAGTCTAATTACCAAGCTCAGAGAGTACCAAGGACTCCACAGTTGAACCCTGTGCTACAGATGTTGTCTGCAAGCAAACAACCAACCAAGCTCAGAGAGCACCAAGGCTCCACAAAACAAGGCTACTGCCTGGTGGAGCCCAGGTGAAGAGCTTCCCAAACCAGCTCCAGAAACAGAGGACTGTGAATACTGGGGGTGGGGGAGAAATGTCCATTTGCAAGTCTATAGAGCAGGGTTCCTCAACCTCAGCAACTTTAAGATGGGTGGACTTCAACTCCCAGAATTCCCCAGCCAGCCATTCTGGCTGGGGAATTCTGGGAGTTGAAGTCCACCCATCTTAAAGTTGCTGAGGTTGAGGAACCCTGCTATAGAGGAGTGAAAAGGGTTTTCACATGCAAATAGACTGAAATTCGCTGGAAGAGCTGAAGACCTGGGGGGAAAGGAAAGATTTAAAGAGCTAAGACAAAGTTAAGGTAAGAAAACAGTGCTACAAATATAGGAATAGGAACATAGAAATAGAACACAGAAATTTATAGATTGAATAAGAATAGAAATAGTTGTCAATGTATAGCATTAGGATAATAGTAGAATATAATAGGTAGAAAAATAGAAACAAGCATAGAATTAGCATTACATTTAGAAGTAAAGAATAGGAGTTTCAGTTTGTACCATAAAATGTTTTTGTGGGAAAAACAAATGCCGTCTTTGTGTCTGTGTTCTGTACCGTATTAAGAAAAACCCTAACAGTGTGACACCATCATTCAAGGGCAAAAGGGTGGAGTTTGTGTCATGATGTCATAATGGTCATTTCATCATTTTGGCATCATCGTGGCTAGCTCTGGATGCCTAGCCGACCTGGCTAGGCAAGCAGGTTCATACCGGGAGAGGTGGACATTCAGATCAGCAGGCCCTACGTCATCAGGGTTTGGAAGCTTAAGATCAACTCCCTAAACTGGGTCCCAAAAGCAAATGGCAGCCAGCAGAGATGTTTTCAGTATGGACATTGGGTCCTCCCAGAATCTTGTCATAGTCAGCAATCTACCAGCCACCTTTTGCCCTTTTAAATTTTCTTACCCTTTTACCAGTTCAGATCACTATTCAACCTAGGGAATGATCCACACCACAGTCTCAAATCACCTCTTGCTGTGCCTCTGCTATGCTTCGTACTTGTTTTCACAATTAAACGTATAGTCTAGAAAAGAGAATATGTTTTTACATTTCTGACCTGCAGTCAGTTCTATAACCAGAAGAGGGCCAGAGAAGAATTCATACACTGAATTGACGAATCCCTTGTCTTCTAGCTGGCACAATTTTCTGCTGCTAATTAATCTTGTTCTTATGGCAAAGCCGCCTGACCATCCTCTTTTATGGGCAATCCAAACCAGAGATTTGAAAGAGGAAAGAACAGTAGACTTTGTGTTCCAGGAGAGAGGGAAAGATCAGGAAGATCTGATGTAGCACACCCCACCCCACCCAGAAGCCAGACCATGACAGCAATTGCAGAACAGGGTTTATTGCATAAATAGTTCCAAACTGAACCAGGATAGCTAACTGACCACCAACTGACTATAATCTATGCATGCCATCAAAACTCTTTCTCCTCCTGCTTCAAATGGAGCAGATCACAATGAACCACCAGAGGGCATAGTACGTCCATTAATAGCCAAAGATGTGTTACATTTAAAAAAACAACAACACTCTATCTCTAGTACAGAGATACTGTTTTGTGGGGGGGGAAATCTTCAATACAAGTGTTGAATCAGACTGAGATGCAGAAAAATGTATATGATTTTTTAAAAAAGAAATATGATCAGATCCTTTTTGTTAATTTGATCCAAAATCTTCTATTCCACACATTATTTTTAAATGTTTACACTTTGCATCATCAATGCTGATTTTATTGCCCAATTGATGTACAGAATGGACAGGAATGATCGGAAAGAATCACAAACAGTTTTGTTCGCTTATCAATGATCTTGTGGCTGCAACAAGCATGTTCCCCAGTATTGCTAGTACTAATAATCTTTCTTTTCTTGTTTCTTTTTTATCCCCAAAGCCACTAGGATGAAGCCCTCACTCTGATCTGGCTTCATTCTTCATCACATTCTCACAAAGCCAGCTGAATGACAGCAGATCATAAAAAGAATATCCACAAGGCATGCATTTATTGCTGTTGCCAAGAATATACACAGAAGGGGGTGTGGAAAAAGTGGGGACATAATGATGCAAGCCTAGATATTCACCTTGAAGCAACCTTAATGAGTTTAACATGTTGATCCTTGTGCCTTTGACACAGCTATGACTTGAAGAAAGATGTTACATTTAAGTATTTGTATCCTGTGCATACCTAGGTTCTCTCATAAAAGTTCCTGGAATGAACTTTCATTACAATTAAAAGTCACTTCAGCTTCCCTAAATGCCCACCTCATAATCTAATTTTCATTTAACTCCATAATGGAAATGGGGTTGTCACAATTACATAGAGTGTGGTTTATGAGTCACCACACCATTTCTGGCTAATAGCACTTTGAGCAACAGTTGCTACTGAATTAGATCTGATGCTTCATTATTTGAAACACAGAATAATTTTTCAGTGACTTCAGGGAGGCACAAAAAGAGAAATCTTATTTCACAGTGGCCACTGGAACCGAGGGTGGGTGGACTCACGGTAGGTGGTTTTTTTTTTTTTTTATCTGCGCTCAGTCATTACTGACCCTGCAGTGACTGCCTGGACGAGTCCTTGCAGTTTTCAAGGCAAGTGTTTCGGAAGTGGTTTGCCAGAGCCTCCTTCCTAGAGCAGAGCCCAGCTGGCAAGCGCAGGAGGGTGTACCTTGGCCTAAAACATAAACTCATCAGAGATAAATGTAATGTTGAAAGTTCTAAGCTAAGCAAGACCAGAGTAAGGGCAGGAAATGTTCTAGGCTTTAGTATTATAATTTAGAGGAAAATACTTCTCCCGATCCATTTTCTCCACACCATGCATAGTTTTAATTTTATCATTCATACAATTTGTCCTAAAGAGCCACAAAGGCTATAACATTTCTTCATAGGGAATTTCTCCACAATATTCCAAATACAGTCAAAACATACGTGGGTGTAAGGGCACTATTTCTGTCTTTTTCTAAGGGAGCATTTAACTTTTTCACAGTAGGTCAGCAATGACACCCAAGATAAAATTCAGGTACTATTTTGGCTGGGGATGATGGCATTTGTACTTCAAGACATGGGACTGCAGGTCCACCTCTCAGTACCAGTTCCTGGAAAACATGAATGGCAAATGAGGATACTCACCTCCCAAATTAGTATAGGTTGCACTTCAGCCAAAAGGCTTGTTCTACTCACAGACTGCTCAAAGCATGTAACATATGAGCTCTCTTCTTTGTGCCCAGTCAAAGGATACACGTGATTTTTTCCTCTTTATCTCTTTTTTTTATATATAATTTTATTAAAGATTTTTACAAAGGAAGATAAAAACGAATACAAACTAATATAAAGTAAGAAAAAGAAATCAAAGAGAAAACTAAAAGTGCAAGAAAGGGAAAAAGGGAAAAGAAAAATAGAAAAGAAAAAAAGATACAAAAAAAGTATTTTTTTATCTTCTTTACAACAGTTATAAGTACAATTATAAATTTACCTCTTACTCTAAGGTTACAACATAACTCTTTTCTTTCTATAATCTATCCTGTCTAATCGTCAAAACCATAAATCATAAGTTCATTTTTTCTGTTTTATGCAAAAAGTCCATAAGGGGTTTCCAATCAGCAATAAACATAGATATTGTCTTTTCTCTGATCAAAGAAGTCAATTTAGCCAACTCAGCAAGTTCCATCATCTTCACCAGCAATTGCTCCATTGTAGGTAATGCCGAATCTTTCCATCTTTGTCCATAAAATAATCTCACTGCAGTTATCATGTATAAAAACAAAGTTCCATGACTTTTTTCCAACTGTTTGTATAGTAAACTTTAAAATCCTCTGAATCAGTGTATGTATTTGAATCCAGAATTTGCTAGCTTTTTTATGCATCCACCAAGCATGATAAAATGTCCCTTCTTGTTCACATTTCCAACATAAATTTGAAGTGCCTTTATACATTCTAGACAATTTATCTGGTGAGATATATCAACAGTACATCATTTTATAAACATTCTCTTTAAGATTATAACATAATGTAAATTTCAATCCTTTCAACCACATATTTTCCCATTGTTCCATCTGTATATTATAACCAAAAATTTTAGCCCACTTTAGCATACATTCTTTCACTTGTTCTTCTTCTGTTTCAAGAAGATATCAAGAAATGTTTATACATTTTAGCAATTACATGTTCATCATTTGTACCCAATTCTATTTCAAATTCGGTCTTACAATGTTCAAAACCATAAATTATTTTGTCTATTTGTTGTAAATAAGAGGACCATTGACAACTATATCCCTCTGCCACTAATTCTTCTCTTGATTTTATTATACATTCCCTTTGACAAAATTCTAGTAGCTCACGATAAGTTAGCCATTTGTATTTCCTATTATTCCTTGTCTATAAAATACTTCTTGTGCTGAAAGCCACAAAGGTGTTTTCAGGCACAACCTGGGTTTGTATTTATTCCATATTCTCAATATGGCGTGTCTAACATAATGATTTTTAAAATCCACATTAACCTTGACTTTATTGTACTCCAAATATCCATGCCACCAAAATCTCAGGTCATTTCCTTCTAACTCCAAAAGCCTTCTATTTCTCACCAGCACCCACTTTCATCCAAACCAAACAGCAAGCTGAAAAATACATTTTCAAATCATGTAGACCCAATCGTCCTCTTTCCTTTGCATCTTGTAACAGCTTGTATTTAACTTGTGGGTTTCCCCCCTACCATACAAATTTAGATATATCCTTCTGCCAATGTTATAGCCTGAAAACCATATTACAGTGAGCATGTAGGCATTTTTGGTCAGGAAGGAACAAACTTTGTGCATAACCCAAAATATGAAAGGCAGGTAAGTGCTAAATGTACCATTGAATTGATGGCTGGTATTTTTTATTTAAAATCAGCTACAGCTGAATCCTGTCATGCAATTTGGGAAGTAAGTGGGATTAATTTATTTTGAACTATACATCTCTAAACTGGAAAAGACACCACCCTTGCTTGATCTGTTCTATAAAACCATAGTTTGCAAGTTCTATATTTGTGCAATCACCCCAAAAGTCAAAGAAAAAAAAGGTTATGAGATGGATAGGAAAAGCAGTGTACGGTCTTTCTTGCATTTGATCTAGTCAAGAGATAAAGAGAAAGAGATGTTAGAAGTGTGTTGGACATTTTGGAATAGTTGGAGCAATGAAAAACAAGCCACATTGATTTTCTTAGATGCAGAGAAGGCCTTTGACAATCTGAACTGGGCTTTCTTGTTCAAGGTTTTGGAAGATGTGAATTTTGGAGAGAGCTTTATAAAATGGGTAAGACTGATTTATACTTCACAGAAACCATAAATAATTATTAATGGAGATCTAACAAAACCTTGTGAGATACAAAAAGGAACAAGACAGGGATGCCCACTGTCTCCTCTCTTGTTTATTTTGGTTCTTGAAATTCTTTTCAAAAGGTGCTTTGCTTTTACAGTCCTTCTTAAGCAAACAATGTATAAAATCCTGGCCACTTTGTACATTTTCAAGAGTGAGTCAGATGACCATCTCCTCCTCCTCCTGAATCTGTTGAGAATCCCCCTGCTCTAGTCCTTCCATCTTCCCCAGTAACCACACTAATGACATCCAGTTGTCTACTGTTGGAACAGAATGAATTGATCTTTTAATCTGATCCACTAGGTTTCTTCTTTTTGTATGAGGACACCAGGTTGGTGAATGTTTCACTCATTTAATCATACTCTGAGTAAACTAACCAAAGTCATGATACTCTTAGATCCCATTAATTTCATTAGGTCTTCTTCAAGTACAAATGACTTTGGGTCCAACTTTATTTTCAGCCCAATGGTGTAATTTTTCTTCAGTTGACCTGTGCAAATCATCTCTGATTTCAAATGGAGAACTGATTCAAAGAGGGCAAGATTTGATTGAACCACAAATCAGTTCAATTCTAGACATTTTGATATTTAAGGTTGGATTTGAAGACAGATATCCCTGAGCTATATGGGCAAGCATGGCAGCAGAAGTTGGGACTGGGGGGGGGGGGGGGGGGGACCAAGATGGTGGAAGCAACATTGAGATGCTGGTCCCTCCTTTTTTGTACGTGCATTTTGTCATTGAATATACAAAAGAAGCAGCTTGCATCATAACACTGTTTACACTAACTTGCATTTTTGACCCTCCCCCCATGTGGACATCACTGCAAGGAAGCATCAGAATGCCTGGAGCTGTGTGGCATGATGGGATAAAACAGGAGGGGTGGTAGAGTTTTTAGAGAACATTAAATGCAAATAATCTATAAGCACTAATTATAAAAGTCAAGGAATACAGTGAAAAAAATATAAGTAGATTAATGTAAGGTATAACAACCCCCTTACAACGGACAGTGAAGATATTCAAATGCTGGATAATTTCATCCTTTTGAGATAGGCTAGCAGCACTAAAGGAACCAACAGTCAAGAAATGCACTACAGATGAGCACTTGGCACAGTGGCCATGAAGGCCTTGGAAATTATATTCAGATGCTGTGATGTGTTTATACCTACAAAGATCAGAACTGGGCAAGCCATGGCTTTCCCTGTGACATTCCATGGAAGCAAAAGTTGGAGGCTGAAGAAGCAGGATAGGAAGAGTATTGACACTTTTGAACTTTGATGTTGGAGAAGACTCCTGAGAATACCATAGATAGCCAAGAAAATCAACAGATGATTGAACATATCAATTCAGACTTTACACTTGAGGCACAAATGACTAGGCTCAATGTGGAGAGATTATGTGATCATCTAGCTCTCTGGAAAAAGCTCTAATGCTGGGAAAGATGGACAGAAAGTGAAGAAGAGGATAACTAGCAGCAAGGTGGATGGATTTAGTTACAGCAGCAATGGGTGCTATATTGGAAGACTGAAGGACTAGGTTGGAGACAGATAATCCTGAGGAAGTCTATCTTTGTGGTTAAGAGTCAACACTGACTTGATGGTACGTAATCAATCACCTCTTCAAAGTTTCAACTAGATATTTCATTCTGTAGTATTTCTCCCTGTACCTCTTTTAAAACAAAGCTAACATGGATGAGGACATGATAGATCAGCAGCCTCCAAACTGTCCAGCAAACAACTTTAGGGAAGCTATGCTGGACCAAAGCAGATAGTATCCTATTCTAAATGAAAAATACAAACTTTCAGAACAGAATGCTCTGTAGCTACAAGTGGCAAGCATTTTCCCCCTCTTGAAGTAGTATGTGGGAAATTAGCTTACGTTCTGAAGATTTTGTTCAAGTGCAGATAATTATGTTTTTTCCCTCATGCTGGGATAAATTTGTGAGAAACAAACAAGCAGACATCTAATGGTCTTGACTGCTAAAAACAATCGTTTTCTTTCAGATGGATTGATATTGCCCTTCTATCAACACTGGAAGTTGTTTTAAATCTCATTTATGCAAAAGTAATTTTTGCCTCTACATTTTAGAAATTGGACATTTTCTGCAATGCTGGCATGCATGTGTGTCTGTGTGTGTGTGTGTGTGTGTGTGTGTAGAGAAAGAGAGAGAGACAGAGAGAGAGAGAGAGAGAGGCTATTGCTGGGTTCCCACAGCATGGTAAGTCACAATATGGTGTGCCGTGTTTGTGTATGTGTGTGTGGCTTAACATGGTGAAGGTATTCATCCTGTGTGGCTGGTGAACTTTTAGGGTTTTCATGTTGTGTGAGCCTGCTAATTGTGGTTTACTTAATAAACCATGATTAATAAAACCAATAAATGTATGGTTTAACATGTTGCCCAAAGACAGTCAAGGTTACTATGTATCCTTATCTTCACAAATCTTCAAGTACAATTATACATGGATTGGTATGTTGGTAATGATCTTCTATCAAAAGGCAGAGTCTGCTGTAAGATGCTTTGGGTAGGTTTTGGTAATAGTAGATTATTGCTTGAGGGGGCTAGATGGTGTTTCCTCAATGAAAACTAGTAACTGGAAGCTGTTGAGAATCTCTATTTTAATTTGAAGTAATCATCAACGTTGGAAGTTAACCACAACACAGGGAAGGTGTCTTTGGACACACAACTGCATTGGGCAAAGTGTTGGAATGCATGTTCTCCAAGATCCCTTCTGACCCTGTGATTCTACAAAGGAAGCCAGCTAAGCTCATTATACAAACCTACTCAATGTGGTTAATACATAGTTTGGTGCAATGTGCAATCCCAGAAAATTGAGTTTGTGGGATAATTTCAAGAATTCACTATGCAGAGGTGTCCACAGGCCCTCACTGCTTCTGGGAGAATGCCACAAGCCCCACCACTTTGGGACATGCGTGTGATGTCGTGACACACATAGGAAGCAGATATGGCTTGGATTGTAACACCATGATGCTGTCTTCCTCAACCTGACCCCTTTCCCTACTCCATACCACAGATGCCACTGAAAGAATGGGTAAATGAGCCATGAGTTAGTGTCATGTTAACAAATCATCTCTTTCTATGTCTGTACACATATTTAAAAGAAAAATTTGGATGGGTCGGATTGAGTCTGTTCCTGTCCTATTCAACTGCGTATTGGCAAACTAAACCTGTACAAATATAAAATATTAACTCATTAGGTCTAAATAATTTAAAATATATCCTTCCTTTCTTTTCTCATGAACATAGGCTACAAATGTAAACCATCAGTGGAGGCTACATCAGAAGCTTCCAGGGTGAGAATATTGGTGATGCAGAATAGTGATGTTTCTTTTAATTGACACCACTGGATAGG
Organism: Liasis olivaceus; assembly: GCA_030867105.1. NCBI lineage: Eukaryota > Metazoa > Chordata > Lepidosauria > Squamata > Pythonidae > Liasis > Liasis olivaceus. The sequence goes on along the minus strand of CM061349.1, from coordinate 320,966,193 downwards.
TTGCCAATGCCATGCACAAATGCTCCTTCACGCAACCTCTATCAAACTAGGATTTATTGAATTCACTTTTTGGGTTGGCATACTACATGGAAGCATAAACTAAATGAACAGGCTGGACCCATAAAACATACTAAAAGAGAGAGGGAGATAAAGAGGGAGCGGAAAACAAGCTTTACACTAATCCAGTTTAGCCTGCTATTAATGCAATCACTAGGTCTTTACTACATCTGGTTAAGTATGTTGTGTGAAACAGCCAAAGTCATTTTTCACCCTGCGCTGACTGTAGAGCTCCTCTGAGCAAGCTGAGAATCAATGCTTCAGCAAAATAACTAATTTCCTCAAGTGTTTCACAATAAATCAATAGCTCATATTTTTGTCTGGTAAGATACCCTAGCAGGTTTCTAATACAGTCATCCCATTCCATCATTTTCTTTTCATCTCCTCACTTGTACATTTCTATCCCAAAGCTCTGAACTATTAGAATTATAGGAATCTCCAGAACTTTTCTCCAGAATGCCTGCAATGACTTTTAGCCAGTGCATCTATCGACTAAAAATAATAGCTACCAACTTACCGTGCCCTCTTGCATTGTCTTTGAACTCTAAGATGATAGGAACGGTGAGGAGACAAACTGAATAAGGCAATAAAGCTGATTGATTTGTTCCACGTAAATTGTTGAGGTGTCAGCTAGGATTACAATATTCAAACATGGTCCATGTTGATAACAATGTTCATAAAAGTTGCCTATTGTCCTTACAGGTAATGTCTCTAAGTCAAGTTCAACTCCAGCTCACATCTGTGTTGTTATCTTGGCAACAGTATGCAAAAAATGGGCCACTGCCTTCTTCCAGGAAGCTGTTGCTTTCAAATTCCCAGCCTAGCTCACATTGGTGGAATCTCCAAGTGGTTCCCACCTAAAATCTGTTGGAAAATTACTGTGGGCAATTTGAACCCATCACACTCCCAGTCAGTCCCTACATTCAGACCAGAGCAAGCACACATGCCACTCAGTTCAGCTATCAGAAATAGTGCTTGATGTTTATTAAAGATCAAGAGATACCAAAACATTAACTCTTAAAAATGGAATAAAAGGCAGGTAAAAGCAGGAAGGCATGAACAACAGGCAAGAATTTACGTTATCTATATCTATCCTTGTGGTTTGATAGATTATCTTACTTTGGACCCAGCTCTCTGGAAAAGGGTCTAATGCTGGGAAAGTGAAGGAAAGAGAAGAAGATGACCAGATACAAGGTGGAGGGACTCAGTTACAGTGGTGATGGGTGCACCGTTGGTAGACCTGAAGGACCAGGTTAGGGACAGATTGTCATGGAGAATCTACGTAGTCGCTAGGAGTCAAAAACAACTTGATGGCACATCATCCATCCGTCCGTCCATCCATACATACATACATACATACATACATACATACATACATACATCCACCCACCTGTCCATCCATCCATCCATCCATCCATCCATCCATCCATCCATCCATATATCTACAGTATATCTATACACCAAAATGCATAGGACTTTCTAAAACCACTGGAAATAACAGTGTGAGTAATTGGCACGGACAGTCCCAAAAGAAGTGGCTCTTGGTTATTCCAGTTTTAACCTTTTACGTACATAATAGCAGCAGAATAGAGATGAAATGTAGGACACCAGGTGATCTCTCCTCTATTCTGCACCATGAAGGAAGCAATTTAGTAGATGGGGATGATGTATCCACAAAAAAAACAACAACTGGGATTAACCCTGTTTAGCTTCTAGCATCAGCAAAAATCTCCCTCTTGCTCCCACCTAGCTGATCTTCTTTGGTTTGGGAAGCTAAGCAGATTCAAGCCTGATTAGCACTTGGATGAGCATTGCCAGAGAATTCCAGGGATGTAGTGACAGGGAAGCTGAATAACATCCTGGACCAAAGGAATGGCAAACTCCTTCTGTAATATTGCCAAGATACAGTCACCAAGACTCCAAATCACCTTGAAGGTTTCTTTACTTCATAGTGTCCAGAACACACGGTTAATAGATTTTTGTTTAAAACAATCTCTCATTGTACACACTTTATATTTACAAGCCTAAGCCCAGAGTAAACAAAGAACAAGAATGAATAATATTTTGGTAGCTAGGAGATATACTTATTGATTTTGGAAGGGGTGAGGATAATGCAAAGTGGCTTCATATATGTAGTTAGGTTTGGGATAATGTGTTAATCTAATGTTTAGACCCAGTGTTACAGTTTTGGGATTCAGAATGATAGGATCCCAAAATTCATACACACCTATTAAACTGTTCTCTTCTGGGAAAAGCAACATTATGCAAAGTACAGAAAAAGAGTAAGAAGTCACCATGAGAGTGCATCAATATTAATTTTCACTCCCTCCTCCCATCATAGCTTTGGTTAATTAAAACTTTCACATACTGTAATACATTTTAGTAAGATAAGAGAAAACAGGTTAGTTTCTTTTATCTCTTTTGCAGAGTGAAAGAATATCTTCAAAATTTCTTGAGTGGGTGTCATGAATCATGGCTCATGACAATAGGGCAAGGAGAGATTATATTTACCTTATTAAATGCCTGAGTGGGGCAAGGATCTCTCTTTCTCTCTTTTGTGTTAAATATACATCTTGTGTATTTGCAATAGCATAAGTTCTAGTCTAACAATTGTGATAGATTCATGATATGTCATCAGGTCAACTCTTAGCAACCACATAGATGGATTTTTTCCAAGGTGATCTGTCCTCAAGCTGGTCCTTCAAGTCTTCCAAAGGTGCACCCATCATTGCTGTAACTACTGTAAGTCCATCCGCTTTGCTGCTGGTCATCCTCTTCTTCTCTTTCCTTCCACCTTTCCCAGCATCAGAGCCTTCTCCAGAGAGCTGGGTCTTCACATCATGTGTCCAAAGTAGGATAATTTGAGCCTGATCATTTGTGCTTCAGGTGAGAACTTGGAGTTGATTAGTTTGATGTTCCACTAGTTTGTCTTTTCGGCTATCCACGCTATTCTCAGGAATTTTCTCTGATACCATCCTACAATTGTCAGAACTTTAAATAAAGGCATTTCTTGTCTTCGCATTCAGATTTCTTTCCTAACTTGATTGTTCAAAGAAATAGGTTCTCTATATAATACTGCTAAGAAAGAAGCCTGTGTGTGAAGCTTGGATACTCCCATACACCTTTCCTTTTCGGCAAAACATCTTGAACTGATCCTGTGACTTTACAGCAGTGTTTCTCAACCTTGGCAACTTTAAGGTGTGTGGACTTTGACTCCCAGAATTCCCCAGCCAGCCATGCTAGCTGGAAAATTCTGGGAGTCGAAGTCCACACACCTTAAAGTTGCCAAGGTTGAGAAAAACTGCTTTACAGTGACATGGTCATCTATGTCAGAAATTTAACATTTAAAGTTATAAGAACAAAGACTTGTGCCACCAAGAATGGGCAAGAGATATTGTTACTATAAGAGATAGAGTATTAGGTGAAAATGCTTACTATTCACGTGCAATTAATAAGACATGTACAACTTGCTTGCTTGCCTTGCTGCAAATTTCTAAAGAAATTCCTCCCTCCATTTCATTTTTTTATAATTTTTATTGACGAACTTTTAACAACGTAAAAACCATAAAATAAAATAAAGATTATAAAGAAAAATAGTAGATAGTGAAAATAGTAAATAGTGAAAAAAGAAAATAGAAAAAGGAAAAGGAGGAGGAGGAGGAGGAGGAGGAGAAGGAGGAAAAGGAAAAGGAAAAGGGAGATTATAAAGAAGTGGTAATGGATACATTTATATTTTGCCCTCTCTCTCTAAAGTTACATCACAATTTCCTACTTTCCATAAGCTACTGTTTCTAATCTTCAAACCCTTCAATCACACATTCATTTTCTCTTTTTTCAGCAAAAAGTCCAAAAGTTGTTGTTGATCTTTCTCTGATCAAACAAGTTAATTTTGCCATCTGTGCTAGTTCTGCCATCTTCACCAATCATTCCTCCGTTGTGAATATTTTAGAGTCTTTCCATTTCTGTACATATAATAGTCTGGCAATAGTAATCATATATACAAATAATCTTCCATGGCTCTTTTCTAATTGGCTGTCCATTAATCCCAGAAAGAAAAGTTCTGGTTTCAACTCAATGTTGATCTTTAAAATTCTTTGTATCATTCTATGTACTTGAACCCAGAATTTTCTAGCTTTTTTACACATCCACCAAACATGATAAAATGACCCTTCATGTTGTCCACATTTCCAACATAAATTTGAAGTACCTTTATACAATCTAGACAATTTTTCTAGAGTCATATACCAACAGTGCATCAATTTTTAAAAATTCTCTTTTCAATTACAACATAATGTAAATTTCAATCTTTTAACCACATGTTTTCCCACTGTTCCATCAGTATATTATGTCCAAAGTTCTTAGCCCATCTTATCATACGGCCTTTCACTTCTTTTGTTTCAATTTCAATAAAAGGTTATACATTTTAGCAATTACATGTTCATTATTTGCAGGTAGTTCAACTTCAAATTCTGTCTTCTGCTTCTGAATTCCAAATGTCCTATTATCTACCTTAAATCTTTCTCTTAAACTGTACATACAAAAACCATTGAAAACTAAATCTCTCTGCAGTCAGTTGTTCTCTCTAATATTCTCCATGCTCTTGTTCTAACAACTTTTGATGTTAACCATTTTTCTTTACCTACTGTTTCTTTCCTATTAAATGCTTCCTGTGCTGAGACCCATAAAGGCATTTTAGGGCACAGTCTGGGTTTATATCTGTTCCATATTCTCGATGTGGCACTTCTAATATAGTGGTTTTTAAAATATACATTAACCTTAAATTGATTGTACCATAGGAAACCATGCCATCTGAACCTCAGATTGGGCCCTTCTAGTTCTAAAATCCTCTTATTTCTCTCCAGAACCCATTTTTTCATCCAAACTAAGCAGAAAGCTGCAGAATACAATTTCAAATCAGGCAGTCCCAATCCTCCTCATTACTTTGCATCTTGAAGTATTTTATATTTAACTCTTGGTTTTTTCCCTTGCCATATAAAGTTAGAAATATCTATCTGCCATTGTTTAAATGGTACATCAGTTGTCCAAATAGGTATTGTTTGAAACAAAAACATCATCCTTGGCAAAACATTATTTTTTATCACAGAAATTCTCCCCAGCAATGACAATTGTAATTTCTCACATCTTAACACGTCCTTCTTAATTTCATTCCATGTCTTAACATAATTATTCTGGTACAATTCATATTAGTCATAGCGATACCCAAGTATTTCACTTTTTTCTCAATTTTAAAATCAGTTTTTTCCATCAATTCCATTTGCTTTTCGATGTTCATATTCTTTGTTAACATCTTTGTCTTTTGTTTATTAATTTTAAAGCCAGCTAATGCCTCAAAGTCCATTACTTTTTCCATTAATATTTCTTTCATTCCAGAGGTTCTTCTAAAATTATCACCAGGTCATCAGCAAACACCCATAATTTATAAGTTTCTGTGGAGTCCTTGGGGTCCACAGTTCAACCCTGAGCTACACATATTCACCTCTATTTATAACTTTCTCTTTTAATCTTCACTACGCCAATTCTCTCATCTCGCCTTATATCTCTGTTCAATACTTCCAAAGCTAAAATAAATAGCAATGGTGGCATGGGACATCATTGTCTAGTCCCTTTCTGTATCTCACAAGGTTTGTTAATTCCCCATTCACAATTATCTGTACCTTTTGTGAAGTGTAAATCAATTTTACCCATTTGATAAAATTCTCACCAAAGTCCATATCCTCCCAAATTTTACACAAGGAAGTCCAGTTCAAATTGTCAAAGGCCTTTTCTGCATCAAGAAAAAACAATGCTGCTTGTTTTCCATTATGTTCTTCTAAGTATCCCAAAATATCCAATATATTTCTAATATTGTCCCTCAGCTGTCATTTAGGTAAAAACCCACACTGGTCTTCATGAATAAAGTCCTATAAAACTATAGGAATAAAGTCCTATAACCCACCCCCCCCCCCCGCCCCATTTCATGACTTTTGTTATCCTTTCATTTTCTCCAAATACTCTACAAGGGAAAAAACAAGACCAGTTTAGGAATTACTTTTCACTTATTTGAAATAGAAGTTTGGGGTAACATGCATTGAAATTTCCCACGTTTGAAATGGGAAACAAAATCCCTACAGCTAAAAACTCAAGAGAAAGATAACCTGGTACAGGATTTCATGGCTGATGTCAATCAAGCAGTGATGAACTTTTGGGCTGAATGACCATGGTCTAATTTTCTGATAAGACACCAGTAAATTAGATCATGGCCATTCAGCCTAAAAGCTGATTGCTGCTTGATCAAAGGAAGAGTTTTAGTCATGGTATACATTTGATGCTACAGAGCCAGGTTTAAGCCAAAGATTTGTAATTTACTTAACCAAGAATGCATTTTTAGCCATTTTTCAAGAAACAGTCTTCCCAGGGTGCTTAGAAATTCTGGAAGCAAGCCAGAGTAAATGAAAACAAGTTCCGCCACATTTTTCAGTGAGGCATTTGATCCACCCCAGAAACCTCTCTTCAGGTGTTGAATGGCAGTTTTTCACCTAGCCCACAACAATGCTGTAGTGTTCCTCATGGAAAGGAGACACAAAAGCACAGCTAGAATGCACGCTATACAAATGATGATGCAACACAGTGACAACTGTACATTTGCTCAGATTTATTGTAGTCAATGATCCACATAGCTGGAAGAAAGAAAACAACACCCAAAGCCTCTGAAAATGCTTATTACTAGTTTGAAAAATCCAGAATCAGGAGTGAAACAAGTCAAAGGGGAAAAAAAGGAATGCAGGAAATTTGATAAGAAATTCAAGCATCGTGAATCAAATAAAGTTATTACTTGTCTGATGTAATTTATTTGATATGGAAGGAAAAACACATCCTAGCACCATTCAACAGTTTATGGAAAAATCAGTTGTAAATTCATCAAAGTCATTCCCCCCCCCCCCCCATTTGAGTGGAGGCCGTTAGCCTGCATTGAGCCATCAGGTCAGCTAAATCTTTCTTTAGTTTGGGGAGCCAGTTTGGTGTAATAGTTAAGGAGCTGGCTTAGAAACCAGGAGACTGTGAGTTCTAGGCCTCCCTTCAGCATGAAAGCTGGCTCGGTGACTTTGGGCCAGTCACCCTCTCTTAGCCCAACCCACCTCACAGGTTTGTTGTTGTGGGGAACATAGGAGGCAGGAGAATTAGGTATGTTCACCACCTTGAGCTGACCAAAAGATATTTTTTGAAAAAGACAGGAAGGAGGAGGAGGAGGAGGAGGAAATCACAAAATATAGAGACCTGCAAATAGATGTAGAACGACTATGGCAAAAGAAAGCAAAATAGTACAAATAGTTATAGGTGCCTTAGGTGAGATCCCAAAACATCTGGAGCACCACCTGAAGACCATCGGCATTGACAAAATCACCATCAGTCAATTGCAAAAGGCAGCTTGACTTGGAACAGCTTCCATCCTGCAACGATACCTTTAACACCATCAAACAACAACATCTGCCTATCCCAGGTACTTGGGAAGGACTTGATAGGTGGATAAAAATGCCAAATCCAGTCTAAACATCTGGCTGACTATGCGACCAACAACAACAACAACAATAATAAAAAACCTTTGAACTTTGTCAGCTGGAGTACCCATATTTCTGGGCTGGAGTTGCCCACAAAGCAGTTTAACAATTTGTGGGTGGTGTCTACCTCTCTATGTTTCAGAGGCTAGAGTGATCTTCTCCATCTCCATCTCCATCAGCAGCTCAGAGTGCATTTCACCTGAAATTGGGGAACCAAAGGCAACACGTGCCTCTCTGCCATTGGTCAGGAAACTGAAGGTCATTGTGCAGCAGGAAGGGGAAAATTCCCCACAACCCAATTTACAAGTGAAGATCACACAATTTGCTTGAGCCAAATTTATTTAAACAGTGCTGGGGACAGACCTCAAGGTTCTTTCCACTGAAGGAGGTTACAAACAACCTTTATATAGTCATATAATAAATGCTGACCAGTAATGATGTCAAATGCCAATCATCTTATTTTTGATAACACAGGTTAGATTTTCTGCTTGAGGCCAGCACGAGTCAACTTTTGTGGTTAGTTACTTCCTAGTTCCCATTTAAAAATACAAACATTGATTTAAGCCAGCATCTGTAAATGCCTAAGCAAGCTATTAAGGAGGTTTACTTCTGCTCAGGAGCCTTGATAGCTTGGAAATTCAGGTATTTATTTTACTCCATTTGTTTTACTCCTTCAAGTGTCATCCTTGCCTCCAGAGCATCGTTGGGGAGGAGTGTGAAAAAAATCAAGATGACATCTATGACATTCTCCCTTTTTAACATGCCTGTGAATGCAACACATGTAAAAAAAGGGCAGGGATTCGATCACATGGCCATGGCCGCCATCTTTTTTTAATCTCCCCTGGAGACACCACCGCTTGCCTTCCAGAATAAACAGAACATCAATCATTGGTCAAAGAAAAAACAGCTTCTGCACATGTTGACATATGGCTATTATGGACTATTGGAAGCTGTCTAGAGGAAAACTGGGTCAAAAATAAGATATAAATCTTGCAAGCAAATACAAGAGAAGCAGGAGAGTCTAACTGCCCATTAGGAAATATAAATCAGTTAAAATTCATCTTGTTTTTTTTTATCTACTGTTGGTTTTTCTCCCTATTTTTAATTTTAAAAGTCCATACAGAATATCGCGGATCTCTTTAAAGGCAGTAAGTGAAGCGACTGGGTTGTTCTTCCTCCTTCCCTTCATTTTTTAACAGTTAAAATATTTACAGTCAAGCTGTAGTATATGACTATATTGGGGGAGAATGTCACACTTCTGCAATGAGTGTTACATGATTGGACACATGGGAGATATGTAACTGCTCAGGAGAAGGGAAGACCCCACCTCAACCATCTCATACAGAAAATGACATAAGATCAAACCTTATGGGCCTTCTCAGATGTTTTAAGAGGTTGTTGTCTTCACAGTTTTTTATAGATTGCATATGACTACCATGCAAGTCTTCGGGAGAAAAGGCCAACTATTTGAATTGTAAGGAGAAAGAAAGAAAAAGCTTATTTCATACAGAGTTTCAACTGCTGTCCATACTTGACATTTTGGAGAAGCCATCAGAGACCCCATGCTAGAATAATTCATCTACCCTGTTAAAAATGGATATAATGGTTGATGCTCTGAGCAGCACCCAGCAGTTCTGTCTAATTGCAGTGGTATTTTCCCACAATGCCTCTGGCTACATGCTGAGCATTATGGGAAATCAGGATGCTGCCCTTCAACTCCTGGATGCTTCTATTTCCAGATATCATAATCATTGCTTAGGATACCTGCAAAGGCCTATCAGCATTCATCTTCCATCAGAATGTCCTTGAATTTAAGAATGGATAGAACTTTCCATTACATTTTTTAATGGTGGAGTAAAATTAATGTTATTTTATTAAAAGAATATTGTTCCAAGATTAATCTATGCATTCTAATGTTGATCCCAAAGAAATATTTTCTTCAGATAAATATTGAGGAAATTTAGATGGAAAACAGAGTACCTAGGATTTCATTAGCTAGACTGAGATTATTTATAGAGGATAGTGGTTTTAATTCACCTGGTTTTCAAAAATATTACTGGGTATATATTTTATTAACTACATTTATGTGGAATGAACACCTAGTAGAACATCAGCATTTGTGGGCTCTGTTGGAAAGTGTTTATGTATTAAGTTTTGCCAAGTGCTAGGGTTGATATATGGTAGACAGAGCATTTCAGTCCTGGGTTTATAAGCAGCCAAACATGTTTCAACCTTGTTGGGTCATAGATTGGGTTTGATGTGGAGGCTCATGAATATTTAACTTTATAGAAAAATTCTCCCGTAAAAATAGGGGGCAAAGTATTTTATGGGAAGCTATGGACAGAATCTGGAATATATACTTAAAACAAATACTTTGTAACAATTATTTTAAAGATTTTTCTCCACTTCAAGTGGAATTTGGTCTTTCTAATTCACAACAGTAGCAATATAATCAACTCAAGCATGTTTTAACATCTCCATATGAACCAGATGCTTTGGCTGCAACTGAGAAATCCATGGGGTTACTGGAGTCAATGTTTGAAATTAAACCCACATCCATTTATATCAAAAACTAAAGAACATTTTTTAAGTCGACATTAAGGACATTTATGGTTCATGAATTAAAGAATTGGAACACCCAATAATGGAACATCAATGGTTGTAGGTTTTCAAAAATTTTAAATTTATTTCAGTGGATTTAAAATTAAAACTGATTCATCAAAAGATCTTATTTCAAGTTTACAGGACTTGAAAGGATGGGCATCAGATTTTCTCAGTGATCTAAAAAAATTGAGAGGTCATTGATTCATATGATTTGGTGCTATGAATCATTGATATTGTTTTGGGATAATATTTTAAGGTACATACATAGATGTATGAGGACACGTTTTAGTGTTACAGATGTTACTGTTTTGTTAAATTATGTCCCAAAAGTTTGGAATTTGACTATTTTTAAGCAGTTATGGTTCCATCAGGCCTGGGGGCGGGGGGTGAGAGGAAAAAAACTGATTTTATTAATACTTAAGGCCTTTGTTAATTGTAACATACAAATAAAACAAGCTTATAGAACAATAACTAAAATTGCTATGCGGACTAACGTTTTCAGTCACAGACAGGAAGTCAGAAAATAGATGGACAAAGTAAAATGCTGATAAAAGGAGTGTGACACGAGGATGGAACAGGGAAGTGTGGTAAAATTAGCACCAAGGATGGTAGCTCATCCTGGGAGTCATGATTGAAGTTTGTGGTTTTGAAGAATAAAAAGGACTGTTGGGAGGGGCTTGGGGCCACATGGCCACAAGCTGTCCAGGTTGACCACTTGTCCATGCTGGACCTCATTGCAATGGGATCTTAAGTAAGTATGTTATGTTTTGTTGTTTGGAGTAAGGTCTGTGTATTGAACTATACTTGCTTATTGAACTAACATTTAATAAATACTTTAGAACTTTGAAGTGATCTGTGTTTTGGTGTGTCTGTCTCTCGGGTTTGATGGGGATTGTCTCCTGACAGGGGTTGATAAAAGAATTATTTTGAGAAATTGGAAAAGTAGTAATATTTCTGATATTAAGGATTGGATTCAAGAGATGTGTAACTTATCCATTTTTGCAAAGACAATTTTATGTAATAATCCAAAAATGACTCAATATATTTTTCTTTGGCATGAATATTTACGATATTTTGTAATGTTAAACAATAATAATTATTTATTCCCTTAAGGTAGATTTAGAAATCTGACATTTGATTAATAGGTGATGTATCTCAACAGTTTCCCCCTTTTCTGTTTGTTTTGTTCTGTTTTTGTAGTTCTTGGTGTATTCCCCCCCCCCTTTTTTTGGGTATGTTGTCATTTTTCTATTCCTTTCTGTAAAAGTGGTTAAGAAATAAACAATAATAAATGAATAAAAGACATTTTTAAATATTTTTCCCAACTCGTCAACAATTTCCATCCCGCTTAGGAACAAATTCACATAGTTTGTCAACTTCTTGTTCAAAAATGACAGACAGACAGACAGACAGAGAGGAGAAAAGAGATTAGGCCTCAGGGCTCTGTTTTGGTGAGACATTTTGTCTAGACAAGCCATTTGTGTCTCACTGTTTTGACATGCTCTGCCTCGGGATAGTAATCCCTCACGTTGGCAGTCGTGCATCAACCAGCAGAGCTTCTGGGCATGCACAGAAACATCTTTCTCATTCCAAGAGAAGGAACACCTCTGACTTTTCCACTGTCCTGTTTGGAAGCCAAGGGCCATTTCACTTCACCAAAGTACTTCAAAGAGGCACTTTGACATTTCCTCAAGGAAACATGGCCTTGTGAAGTTCCACACATCCCAAACTTGGAACAGATAATTCTCACAGTTTTGTATTCTCCTGCAGTCAGATTAAAACAAAACAAAATCTTTCCTTTTTTGTTTTCTGAAGATATTTGCAATGTTAGAATGCTCATGTAAACACAACGAATGCCACAAAATTGTCACCCGTTCCTGGGAGGTTTACAAACAGGGAATTGCTTCTGTTTAAGTGATTTTTCTTCATATGTCTACTCCTACTGACAGAGGAAGCTCAAATTAGGAACCGGAGAAGGAATTGGAGTATCGCAGAGTTGGCAGATTCCTGGAGTTTGACAGAAAGTCAAAAAGTGACAAGTGGGAAAATGAGAAAGTGGTAGCCTGGTTAATTTATATGTTGGTTGATTTTGGATTATTATTAAGGTAATTTTGTGGTGCTTTTATCTGTTGTTAGCCACCCAGAGTGGCTATAGCGAGAAAAGCAGCCATATCAACATAAATACATAAATAAATAAACATTATTTAACTTGTGCTATTACTGGTAGTCCTTGCTTAGCAACTGCCTTGTACAGCAACTTTTTGCAGTTACAACGGTGATAAAGAAGTAACTTTGCGACCAATCCTTGCATTTATGACCTTCACAGGTCTTTACAGCAAAGGGAAGCTGAAGTAAGATCATAAGCACAATCATGGTTTCACTTAGTGACCACTTTGCTAAATGATCAAGTTGCTGGACCACCAATTGTGGTCACTAAACGAGGACCACCTGTATTTTGCTGTATTGCTCAGTAAAAGGGGAAAAGACAGCACTTTTCATTCACCTGGAACAGCAGAAAAGCCCCATTTCATTCTGAGTTTCCTTCCAATGCTTGAGTTTGCCATCATGCTAACCAGTCTTTTTCAAACTTGGCCACTTGAAGATGTGTGGACCTCAACTCCCAGAATTCTGGGAATTGAAGTCCACTCATCTTCAAGTGGCCAAGTTTGAAGAACACTACACTGAACCATCGCCTGTCTTGTTAGACTTTTTCTTAGCGCAATGTCTGAACACAACCACTGTGTTTTAGAAGCTGTGGCTAATGGCTTAGCATTACATGAGCACAGGGCCACAGTGGGTAGTTCAACAACTCATGGCTCAAACAAGTTGTGGCTTAGTGTGATATGTGAGTCCTTAGAGCAACTAGCTGACTATTGTACTTTTACTAGGCCAAGTGCTAGTCCATACTTCTAAATGGTCATTTCATGGGAGACACAGAAGCATAAGGTTGGAAGAGATCTCGGAGGTCTTCTAGTCCAACATCTGGCCCAGGGCAAGAATCTGTATGCCACCCCAGACAAATGGCTGTCCAACCTTTGTTTGAAAATCTCTAGTGATGTGTCCATGATTCCAGGAGGCAAGTTGTTCCATTATATAACAGTTCTCATGGTTGGTAAATTCCTCCGTATTTACATCAACAGTGTATGTGTGGCTTTAAGCCCAGATGGCAAAAATAGAAATAAGAATAAATGTGACTGGTCTCTGTAGCGTGCATTAATCTCTGTGCAAGGGGGTCTGATGCAATCACATTTCCATAGGCATTCCTATTCTACTCTCTTGTCACATTCATCCCCCTAAATTGATTATCTTTACAGCAACTACTCTTTTAAGTCTGTGACTTTGTGACCGGGGAGGCTAATAAGCTCACCACCGTAACTCCTAATGGACTATATATCTAATATATATTCCCGACTCATTTGTTGCATTGTAAATCAGACTCATTTGTCTGAGATATACTGCCAGAAAGCACTAAACACATGTTGTTGTTGTTTCATTGTTCTTATTAATTAGATTTATACTCTGCCTTTGCTTCAGGAATGCCAAGTGGCATATGTAGCACTCCCTTCCTCTCCTTGTCCCAACAACTATCCAGTAAGGAAGGTTGGGCTGAACAGCAACTGGTCTAGTCTCCCAGTTAGCCTTCAGGTCTCAGGGTGAACTTGAACCTTTCCAGTCTAATCAAGCACACCAAAAAGCCCCTTTCTGCCATGGCTCACGGGCTGCTTTTTACTTTTGCATTTGGTAGTACCAAGCCCAGCCCTGGCCCAGCAGCCAGGGCGGGCATGCCTTGTCAGCAGCAGGAGCAAGAAGATGCCAAAGGTCTGCTTGGGCAGCAGAGAGCAGGGGACCAAAAAGGCATAGATCGTGGGGGAGATAGGCAGGTGGGGGAGTTGAAGTGCCCTTGAAGTTGTACGTGTGGGCAGGCTGCTAAGCACCCGAATTTTGATCACATGACTGCAGGGGTGCTGCAATGGCCATATGTTTGGGCATGGGTCATAAGTCCCTTTATTCAGTGCTGCTGTAACTTCGAACAGACGCTGAACAAATGGTCATAAGTTGAGAATTCCCTGTATGGGATTGAAACTGTTTAGATCATTCTGATGAATGATCTTTATATGGGGACAAACAGACTATCGGTTTTTCTTGACCTCTAAATCTCTCAGGTCAATTGACTAGATCTTTCTTGATCACCAAAAATATTTAGGATCTGGAGGCAGAATTCTGTAGTGGCTCTGTTCCTGTCTGTTGGATAGATTTCAGTATATGGCTCTTTCCAGTCTAATGCAACTCCTTAACCAGTATGCCACAATGGCTTTCGGCATACAATATCGGTTAATGTGAGCTTACATGTTTGAGCCAGGATCTAATAAATTATATCATTTGACCCTCCCTCCCCCCCTTTGAATGTTCTCTCCTTGCACATTTTGGCTCCTCTCTCTGAATCAAACCAAGGTCTCTTCTTTGTGTTAGAGAAGGTGGCTCTTGAGAAATGGCTGTAGGTCTCATGTGCTTTGGTGTAAAACCTTGGGACCGCATTCCTATGACATAGTGCTCCAGATGGATGAGACTGACTGGAATTCCTTCTCCAGAGTCAAAGAAGATTCCATACACAGTGAGGGAAAGAACTATCAGGCTTTCTAATCCCTACTGAGACTGCCTCAGGGCCGGATTAAGGCCAACTGACTCCCTAACCACAGCCCGAAACTGGTGCTCCTCAACAGAAGCTAAACTCTCATGCCATGACACAGAAGCAAATGTGATCTCTAACAGTGTCCAACCAAACTTTTAGACTTTCGTCACTTACCATGCCAAGGACAACAGATCCAGATCAAAGTCAAACGCAGCGGACGATTGCACACACACATGCACATCAGCTAAAGTCCAGTGTGGCACTGAAAGAGTTAAGGGCATGATAGCTAGGGGGAAAAACTCTGCGGTTCCCCCCCCCCCCCTTCCTTGGTAACCTAAGAACAGCTAATTTTGCTTAATGGTTAATCCAAGGCTACTCTGACTGCCAGAAATATTGATGTCAAGATGGTGGGAAACATAGGACTGCTTTTGCAGTGTTGGTCGGTCACTGGCAAGGGATTAAAGCTTGGGGGGGGGGGGGCGTTAAAAAAGTGAAGAGGGTGGCCATGACTGCACCATCTAAGGCCTGAGCCCTAATCTATTTGTGTTGCACACATCTTGACTCTTTTAATCCTCCCTGCAGCCCCTCCTGCCTTCTCCCAGTATTCAAAAACACATCTCTTCTCCTGTAATGGGCTATGAGAATAATTTTGGGAGACAGGCGGAAGATCCTCAGCCTAGGCAGTGGTCAGTAAGAGGTCTCTCCTCCCACAGAAGGAAATGGGGCCATGGAAATCATCTCAAAAGGGACCCTCCCTAGTTTTCTGGAGAGTAAAAGGAGGAGAGAAGGGCTTTCGGGCTTGCCAGATTCCATTACTGTAACCTTCCAATAAAGGTAGTGTTAGTACTTGAGTTTTGGTTTTCTGTCTGGGCTACCTCACAGGGCTGATATCAATGTTGCAAGTCTGAAAGCACTTCTCCGCTCCCTTGCCTTTACTTTTCAGAGAACTAAGGAGGTCCCTTCAGAGACACTTTCTCCCCCCCCCCCCCCCCCCAATTCCTGCTTTGGACTCAGATTTCTCTTGTCATTGTCTAGGCCAGCGTTTCTCAACCTTGGCAACTTTAAGATACGTGGACTTCAATTCCCACAATCCCACAACATGCTGGCTGGGGAATTCTGGGAGTTGAAGTCCACACATCTTACAGTTGCCACGGTTGAGAAACACTGGTCTAGCTCTTCCTCCTGTCTCCTAAGTTTTTCTCACATACCATTACATCCCCCAACCTTTTAATTTTTATTTATGTGAATGCTGGATTTTTATATGGAACCCAATCAGGTTAAGGCTGTTTCATTTATAAAAATCCTTTGCTGTGGTAAATGCTTCAATGTCAAATAGATAGAAAGGTGGAATATAAAGACTATTATTACCATTATCATCATTATCGTTATTAATATTCCTTACAGCCTCTGAAATTGCTAGTGAGCAGAGAAAGATTGAATTTCTTGCATTGTGAGCCGTGATGCTGAATCCTTTACGGCAGGGATGGTGGGAAATAGGTTTGGTTCACATTTGGCATGAATTTGGCTCATTTCTGTTCCTCAAAAAATATACAAATTAAATTGCAGACTGACTATGGGATGCAGAAACCTATAATGCTTTGCTACCATCTCATGGCTGTCTGGATTTTTGTAGCCCAGATACACCTGAACAAATTACTATGCTAGGAAAAAGGAAAAAAAGACCCTGTGAAGTAGCTTTTTTTTTTTTTTTTTTTACTTAATAGACTAACAGTAATTTTAAACAGTATTTCCATAAATTACTTAAATTTCACAAGTAGATTTCATCAGCTCCTTTCCCCTCCACCCACTGTTTTGGGGATCATGTTTTTCAAACAATTCCCAACTGATCACTCCAAGCAAAACATAAAAAATAAAATAAAAAAGGAAACAGCTTTCAACATCGTTTGTGTATAGGCTGGGAAACATATTCAGATTTTTTTTCCCCTCCATACAGGCCACAAATGAGGGAAACTGTAGTCAGGCAACATCTGGAGGACCATAATTACCAACTCCTGATGAGCGTGTGAGTTTGTACTTTTAAAAGAATAGCTATAGTCTCATGTAGACTCCAAATATTTGCTTGGATCTAGGCCCAAGGTCCGTTGACACATGACACCAGATTAAACCTTTCCCTTTAAGGCAAAAACAGAGGAGATATCATTGTCTAATTTATCTAGTCAGTTATTCATTACATGGCGGTCTTATCTGGCTAGAGAGGCAGTGGTCAATCCATGTGATCTCCTTGATATTTTTATGAGGCACCTGGGCCAGATTTGCTATTGAAATGAGAGGAAAGGTTACCTTAAACACTGAATTTAAGTACAAGTTTTGTTTTGTTTTGTTTTGTTTTGTTTTTAATTAATTTTTCTAGTCTTGCCACTAATCCTATCCACTTTTTGGACCTATTTAGCCCTACTCAGATGGCAGGGATGCTGAGAACTTCCATTAGTTCTAAAGGAGTCACAACTCTATAAGGATTGAGATAATCTCTTCAATTTCAGGAAAAATCAGAGAACATCAAGGGTTGGGAGAAACTGCTCAAAGGCTTAACCCTTTCACAGTTGCTGTCAACAATACCATTGTCCCAATAGCACTGATACTCCAAGAAACATAGTCATGGCCACCACCATTTCTACTACTTCCTAGAAAGGTAGAAACTGTGACCTTTTAGAACTTCTTCTGACCTTGAATACTGAATTCCTGCCATTTTATCTTTTCTCCCTCTCCTGTATCATGAGGACTAAGGCCATCCAATGAAGCTGATTGAAAAGAGATGTAGATCCGACAAAAGGAAGTACTTTTTCATATAACACAGTATTAACTTGTACAGTTCCTTACAATAAGGTGTGGTGATAGACATTAACTTGGGTCTCTTTAAAAGGGGTGGAATTAATTCATGGAAAACAGTACTATCAGGGGCTATTGGTCTTGAAGATTCAATGTTACTTCCAGGTTGGAAGCAGCATGTCTCCAAATACTAGTTGCAGCAAGGCTGTGGCATCTCCTTGGTTGTGAGCTCCTCAGAGGCACGCACTTGGCACTATGAGAAACAAATTCTGAACTAAGATAGATCGTGGTCTTATCCAGCAAGTCTATTACTATGTTATTATTTTTACAGGGGGAAGCACATGAAAACTGTAGTGTAAGCCTTGAAACGGGCATTTCAATTAAACTCAGACTCCCAGAACTGAGCTGCAAAATTCAGATGACTAGTAGAAAGCAATAAATATTTGACTTTCCTGTATCTCTGCTGCCATCTACTGATCATCCAGCTATCTGCAGTCCAGATCTGTTAACCCTAACCTTCATTCTCAACAAATCTGATAGTTCGCAAAACCAGTGGCCAAATAAAGAGTGAGCTTTGGGTTAAGCTTAAAGACAGTGACTAGACAAAGGTCATCCAGAAGGATGTCAAGGTTGAACTGAAATTTGAAGATTAGTTTTTATAACTCTACTCATTGTAGAGTACAGTGGTGGTTTCTTAACTAGAGGAAGTGGATTGTCTTGATCTATTTCAGATTAGATACAGGTAGATACAGGTTTCAAGTTAGATACAGGTAGTCCTCGACTTACGATAATTGAAACCGGAATTTCCATCGCTAAGCGATGCGGTCATAAAACGTCACAAGACATCATATGACCACATTGCTTAGCGATGGCAATCCCAGCAATCCCCCTTGCTGTCATTCAGCAAATTTCACCAATCATTAGCCGAGGACCCACCCCAATCCAAGCCATTCCAGGCTTGGTCCCTTCCAGCCCCGAGCCTCAGTGAGATAAGGGACTGCCTCCAACTCCCCCCACCTGCCCAACTCCCCCATCTCTGCCCTTTTGGCTGCCCTGCACCCTGCCTTGTGGGGAGGCAAGCAGCCCAGAACCCTCTGGCTCCGGGGTGGCCTGCCATGCCCCAGGGAGCTGCAGTTCCCCAACCCAGTCCCAGCCGCAGTCGCCCTCAACACCCTGCACTTGGAGACCTCTGCTGCCCTGCACTCTGGTGCCCCAGCTGACCTTTGCCATCTTCTTGCTCCTGCTGCTGACGAGGCATGCCTGCCCCGGCTGCTGGGTTGGGCTGGGGCCGGCTTCGCACTGTGGGAAAAAAAAAGTAACGAGCAGCCCCGGAGTCATGGCACGCCAAAAAGCCCCTTTGCCCCATGGCTCAGTAGCTGCTTTTTACTTCTTCTTTTCTTTCCACAGTGCAAAGCCAGCCCCAGCCCAACCCAGCAGCCAGGGCAGGCATGCCTCATCATCAGCGGGAACATAAAGATGGCAAGGGTTTGTTGGGGCAGCAGACCACAGGGTAGCAGGGGGCCAAAAAGGCATAGATGGGGGGGAGATAGGCAGGTGGAGGGAGTATCCCTGCGGTCATAAGGGGAGGCAGGCTGTCAAGTGCCCAAATTTTGATCACATGACTTCGGAGGCACTGCAACAGCTGTAAGTTTGGGCACGGGTCATAAGTCCCTTCATTCAGCGCTGCCGTAACTTTGAACAGTCACTGAATGAATAGTCGTAAGTCGAGGACTACCTGTATGGGATTGAAACTTTTGGTCATTCTGATGAATGATCTTTATATTGGGACAAACAGACTTCTGGTTCTTCTTGACCTCTAAATCTCTCAGGTCACTTGACTATATCTTTAGGATACTTAAAAGATATTTAAGATCTGGAGGCACAATTTTGTAGTGGCTCTGTTCCTGTCTTTTGGATAGATTTCAATATATGAATGTCAAAGTTCCAGTACCTCCCCAATGCTTTTCAAAATCTATACGAAATCACTGGGGAGCATCATCAGGAGATTTTAAACTAGGTGCAATAAGTATCCTTGGCAACTTGGCAACTTTAAGATGTGTGGACTTCAACTCCCAGAATTCCACACATCTTAAAGATGCCAAGTTTGAAAAACACTGCCTGAAAGCATACACAGTTTAGGTCCAAGCTATTTGAAAGGAAACCTCCTCCTATATGAGCTTTCACTCTTACTAAGATTATTTAAGGAGTTTGCATACATTTATCTGGAATTCAGCCTTTTCACCTGCTGCCCCTGTTCTTCAGAATGCACTCCTTGCCACATTGAGGGCTTGACATCTTCATTAGCTTTCAAAAGGGCTTGCAAAACATCTTTTTATATGAGCTTTTAACTGTTAGTTTGCAATTATGAACTCTATTTTTTATTAACTTTTTGTTTTAATTACTCTCTTCAATGTTTTTATTGTGTTGCTTTTCAGTCTGTTATCACTGTAATCTCTTAAATGACTTTGGTAGCTGGTGCTACATCAAGTCAAATAATATAGTACAGGATAACTATTGGATTGTGCCAAAATTTTATCTTGCTTAATGTCCTATTTTCCTATGCAATCAATGACATGTATCACAAACATTTGGCAGTCAGTAGAATGTCTCTGTTGATGCTCTCTTGCAAATGGTATTTAGTACAAGTCATCTGAATATGGACATTCCTTTTATGCCATCACAGCTAATAGCTGTTGATAGACCTTGAACATATCCTATGGCAATTGGTTTTGGAAATTAAAGAATTTAATTAAACAAATTGAACAACAGCTGCATTCACAACCATTTAACCTGATTACTGAATTAATCCAGTTTTCTGGGTTTGTAGAATTCATTGCACAGAAATCAACGGAGCAGGGTGCACTTCAGGCTAAGCCATAAAGAAACTAACAAAGATTAACACAAACCATTCTTAGTATGTAATCCAGATGCAAGCACTAAATGTTTAAATGTCCTGGTTAAATATGTCATGTGAACAGAGCCAATATGAAATGGTATTTCCTCTTGTTTTACCAGAATTTACAGACACTGGATTATTTCAGTGTTTCTCAACCTTGGCAACTTTAAGATGTGTGGACTTCAACTTGCTGGCTGGGGAATTCTGGGAACTGAAGTCCACACAACTTAAAGTTGCCAAGGTTGAGAAACACTGGATTATTTCATTGGATGTCCTGGGAGAGGGAGAAAAAAAATGCTCTCTTTAAAGGAGAGATTTTGCTTTTTCCTCCACCAAGTGTGCTGAATTTAAATTAGCCAGTGGTTAAGGAAGACCATCAACAGATGCCAAAATCATGGCAAGAGGTTTCATTCCAAGTAGGAAAATGTGTGGGTTTTTTGTTCATTTATTTATTTATTGTTTCTAAAACACATTTTCCCAGGATTTTTTAAAAATTAAGATTGCACATTGAACATTCCACACACACTGAGACAAAAATAACCCCTTTGCAAAGTACTAGGGAACTATACTTAGTACTGGTAGAAATGCGATCCTTATGAAAGCATTCCCATTATTGATCCTTGACCTGTAATTGGAAACAGTGTACTTTCTTTTTAAGACTAACAAAAGACAGAAAATCTGAGCCCTAGAAAGCACAGACTGTAATTCTGTTGGCTACAAAAACACTGCTTGAGATGTATGAATCAGCAACAATCTGGTCCATGGCTTGCTTTAGCAAGGCAGATCCTGTCTCATCTTCATTTCTTTTAAATCAGTGATTTGCATCTGTTTTCAGACATAACTTTCCTTAAATATTCAAGAATGTTGCACACATTTCCCCCTAAAGTACCAGCCTTTTAATGGAAATTCCCTCCAAGATTTTTTTGTAAACATACTTTTCCCTGATGTTCTTTGTGATATAATTTTCCCTTTTCCACACATATTTTTTAAATCCATACTCCTCCACCATACTGATTGACTGAGTGTCATCAAGTTGTTTTTAACTCCTGGCAATCGCATAGATAGATTTTATCCATGACAATCTATCCCTAACCTGTTATTTAAGCTCTTATATTTCTTACTCAACTACCCCATGATGTATGTAATTTCAGAAACAATATTTTATGGATGCATCTTTCACAAACAAATTGGTTTAATGTGTGTGTGTTAAATTCTGATGGGAGGAATACAGAGGTTAGAGTCCATTCACTGCAATGGCGGAGTCCATTTTCTCATGCGCTGCAAATCTCTTCTTTTAAAACCCCATGGTAGGTTTTATTTACATCCCTGGTACTTCACAGCATTTTGGGATTATTCCTGTTTCCCCTTGAACTGGTTTCAGGAAGTTGATGACAACATGGTGTGCATGGTATGAAGAACTCATTTTGCAAAAAAGTTTATGAAATGTCCTTCTAGAAGTCCAGAACACTTGGAACTTCCAAAGTAGGCTGTGATAGTCATGTCACACCACCATCATGGAAGATGACAGGTTTCTTTGAATCTTTTAACGTGGGATTCAATATTCATATATAATATCATTTCCAAGATTGTGTGCATTCAAACAAAAGATAGTCCAAAGTTCCATCTCTGAATCTCAAATATAATTTGCTGGTCCTGTATTTGGGTTGGGGATTTGGGTTATTTTTGGAAATGTTTGTAAGCTTTCATTACTGTCCTTCAGCCAGAATGTCTCTTGAGCCTTCAGCATAATGAACTGTAGATCTGGAATGTTTTCATTCAGTCAGTCAGTTAAATTTGGCAGAGAGATAACCAAAGTTCAAATAAATAAAATGTAAAAATAATAATAATAACACCTTCTGTTAAGAGTCTTCCCTGATATTGTGAACAAGAATGGAAGGTTTGATAAAAATGTCTCCCCTTGTGAGAATTCAGTCTGAACAATTCTTGAGCAATGGATAAGAGGCTTCCTACTTGATAAAATGTTTAATTGTCCACCTTTGTCCTGTGCAGCTGCGGAGGATAAGATCCATACCTGACATGCCTTTATTTTCAACTTCCAAGCAGCGCCCTGTCCCTTTGTTTAGGATTGCACCATGCTGAATTATTTTTAAGAGAGAGAGAGAGAAAATAAATCAGTATAGAGATTCACCAGTGTAAAACAACTTTCTCCAGCTTGAGATAGGTCAGATTACAATTCCCATGCTGGGAATTTTTGGAGTTGTAATTCCTGACATGTAAACAAGTAGAATCCCCTTTTTATGGTATTGTCCTATAGCCTCAGGCAAGAAAACTAGGACTACCAGATCTAGCTTGCAAAAACTGGATCAACCATTAGATGACACCAAAGAGCTATAACGTTCTCCCCCTTTGCTGCCTCTAGTGGCTATCGTAATTTCTGCAGCCAGATTTGGTAGCCCTAAACAACATTGAATGATTGCGTTCACACAACATGCTCGATCAGGCCCTGATTAAAGACTTAGCAGTATAAGCCTCCCCACCACAACCCCAGGATAACATTAACCAAACCTAACATATACAAACCCAGCCCACATGGTTCCTTTGTTAGTTTGGTATATTGTCTCAACCCAGAAGGTGGTGGCAATTCAGCATCTGGGTTAAGTGTGTTATGCAAAGGCAGCCATTGTGCCTCCTCACTGGCTCACTGCAGGGACAGGCAGGGTATGAACCTCCAGATATGGCTGAACTACAATTCCCAGGAGCCCCAGACAGCATGGCTAATGGTAAGGCATGCTGGAACCTTAATGCAGCTATATAACAAGTCACTTTGTAGTAACTCAACAGACTGGGCCTGAAGACTTTTGGCCCACTTGCTGAGAATGCAGCAGCCCTGTCCAAGAGCAACAGGGAAGCCCTATGGCCTGGAGGTTGCTAAGCCTACTTGACCATGGGGTTGCTGTTCTTGTTGTTGTGGTCCCAACTGGACTCTTCCTTGGTATGCATTAGCTCCACATAGGCTCACAAGTACAAGTGGGCTACTGAGTCAGAGTTAGGAGCCCTGACAAAGCTAATAGATCATATTTGATTGACAACAGGTGTTTGTAGCCATAACTTTATTCTGTTCTGTTCAGTTTGGAAACCCAGTAACTCTTCAGAGTACTTTCTTTAAAGAAGTCTTAGGAAAATATATTGGCCCACTTGCTGGAAGATCTTTCCCATCCTGTCTTGGAATGTGGATTTCATTCCAGTGGACTATTTTGTCTTAGGGCCATGCAGGGCTTTGGATCTGAAGGCAAAAAAGTCCTCTGGGGGATGCACGGGCACGCACACCACACCCATCTGCAACTTCTACAACTCGATGAACTCTCTCAGGATCATGCTGGAACTGCAGAAGGAAACGACATAGCTGCTTTCAGGAGCTGCAGCAAAGTTCTGGGTCAGCACCCATTCATGTGCCCAAGACTTTTTTTTTTTCTTTTTGCCCCCAAATCTGCCACATAGCCAGGAGCAGCAGGGAGACGGTGTCAAAAAAATAAAAAATAAAAATCAAGATGGTGGCCTGAAACACCATGTTGATTTTTTGACAGCCTCCCCACTGCCACCATCAACCAAATGCCCCTGCACGTGACCTATCTCATACTGCAGCTGAACAATCTGGGCAGGACAGCTATATATCTGACAGATGTTAGCACATCTGCTTTACTTTCAGAAAGTTCCAACTTCAGTCTTTGGCTTTTTTGGTCAATGTTGGGAAACCTCCCTGATGCAAGCAAGGCTGGCTTGAAGAGCATAGGAAATTAGGCATTCCAACATTCTTTTCTAGTGAGATGCACGGCTTTATTTTGCCCAAAGGCAGCAAAGGAGAATTCTCAGGTTCCACATACTAACTCTTTCAAGATAGCAGGGCTCATGTCATCTCATAGATTAAACTTCACAATAATACACTAGAATTGCTGGACCAGTGGTCTGATTTAATGCAGGGCTGCTTTGTATATTATGAAACAGCTATGGGAACATCGCCACATTAAAATTAAAATGAATACAGTAGAGCTGGGCTGGAATAAACCGAAATTCTCTCTTTAGTTTTATGTAGCTCTAATTTCAGTGCCCTACAATAATTCTTCAGTGCATATTCCACCCACTATTAGCTTTGGCTCCACTCACAAAGTGTGTGGTTTTTTGTTTTTAAAAAATGCCATCTGTTTGAGCCTTCCTTTTGTCAAAACTAGTTAACAAAATGTGTATTCAGAACTGGCCTTTGCTCTGCTGAAGGTTGGGGGGAAGGAAAAAGGAGAGAGTGGGAGATTGCTTTCAGCCCACAGCTAGAGATGATCCAACATTTTATATATAATTTTGATGAGATGGCTGGGTAGTTTTCCAGTCCCTTCTTCTCCTTTAAATTAAAACAAGAAAACTTTATATTCAGCAATCAACCCGTTTTGGAATGGTGAAGGCCTAATTTGGCAACATTGCTATTCCTAGCCCCATTCTAAAAGCATTTCAGAAATAGCTGGCTTGTAAAAAATGAAGGTTAGAAAGTTTAGGCTTTAGATCTTCTGAAAGTAAGAATCACACACTTTTACAATCTTTGCAGCAAAGCTGTAAAGGTCATCATACTTCTCACTGTACTTTTATTGGAGGAGAATGACTTACAGAAGGGAAGATCTGGCTAAGGTTTAACCCTGTAGTTTGCAATATGCTCCAGCAACAGAGGTGATCTTGAACATGGACTTTTGCTGGGAAAAAAAATTGGCCTGCCACAAATAATTCATCTGCAAATAATGGCAAATGGCATGAACCTGTATAAAATTCCAACGCTTATGGAGACTGCTCTTGACTTTCTCACAATCAAGCAGTTGAGGGAGTTTACTCTTCATGTTATCCACCAGGCAGCGGGTATCTGGGAGCAATACTGTGGTTCCAAGAGCTCCTAAATGAAGAAATCCTTCTTTGGTGTAGCGAGCAAGCTAGAGAAGGAGGAGGGAGAAAGAAACAGGCTTAGAGATATGAATATTATCTTCTGCAGCACCACATATGATCTGACAGTGAAAGATAATATGGATTATTATGATCTTAAATGACGTTCTGCATAGGTGAAACTCCATCTCAAGTACTGTGTCCAGTTCTGGGCATAGATTCAGAGAAGCTGTGGAGAAGGTCCAAAGAAAGGCAGTCAGGATAATCAGTGGATCAGAAATTAACCCTTGTAAAGAGAGATGGGTAAGCTTAGACTTCAGAGTGATGGGGATTGAATAGCATTCTTCCAATAACTGAATAGTTGACAGGATAAGGCTGTTCTCTGCTCTTCCTAGAGTCTGAATCTATTACAGAAGGCAGAATCAGTTCAGTATTAGAGAAGTCTTCCTAATGGTAAGAAGATAGTGAAAATATTGGCAGAACTGTTGGTTCTGGTCCTGCTCTTTGAGGCAGAGAAAGTAAAGTCTACTGACTCTTCTATGTGACAGTCCTTCAGATATTTAAAGAGGGCTATCATATCTCCCCTTAGCTGTCTTTTCTGTAGGTTGAACATACCCATATCCTTTAACTGTTCCTCATAAGGTTTGGTTTTCAAACTCTTTACCATTTTGATTGCCCTCCTCTGAACTTGCTCCAATTTGTCACTGTCCTTTTTAAACTGTGGTACCCCAAATTAGGAGACAATACTCCACATATTATCTGACCATGGCAGAGTAGAATAGAACAATTACTTACTGTAATCTGGATGCTATGCTCCTTTTAATGCACCCCATCTATTAATACATTTGGTGAGGGGCCTGGTGATTTCATCCCCCTTGAATGCAAAACATGACAACTAGAGAGGCAGAGAGTTTAGTGGTCTTTTCACTGAAAGACAGTGGAGAAACACCATTCCAAGGAATGGAAATTGCCAGGATTAGCCCAGGAAACTCCAGGAGACAGTACAGATTCAATTCAGCATGGTTTATTGGCTTCAGTCCCATTACAGAAATCTTCTCAGAGTGAAAGCAATTCCCAGAGTCACCCCACAAACATCCTGCATTCCTCAGGGAGGTGCCAGTCTCATTCTCTTATCTCTACCTCTTTGTTCTGGGGATAAGAGTACGTGCTTAACTCTTTCCGCTCTAGTTCTCACAGAAATCAAGAGAAAACTTGTATATGTTGAAAGCAATCGGTATACTTTTCTACTTTTTTTATAAATGTGGAATTCCATACATTAGAAATACAGCATAGTCTTAAACTAGGGATGGAAAACCTGTATTGGCAGATGTTGCTGAATTGCAACTCCCAGCTTCCTTCAACTTTGAATATGCTGACTGTGGCTGCTGGGAGTTGTAGTTCAATAACATCTGGAGGACCACTTTTTCTATCTTAACCAGTATGTAACAGAAGAGGCAGAGAGCTAAGCCAGTGATTCATACTATGACAAATTCAGCATTCCAAGTATGCTTTTTTAGTTTTCTTTATGACATAATGGAAGTTGGGCTAATTAATGGAGAACAGGAGAAAGTAGAGTTCCACAACCACAGGATGTAGTACCCAAATAATAAAAAAACAAACCAACTTAAGATCTGGGCTTAATTTCAGTTGTCTGCCTCAGGGAGAAAATTGCCAGAAAAGATATGGAACTGCAAATATTAAGGGCGCAAGAAGGATTAACCAAAGTTTAAGTATGAGCTACAATTTCTGGAATGCAGAGGGTACAAGAGTTGCCTTAACACAGATGGGTGAAAGAGCATGTTCTGGAGAACCAGACCATCTCTCTGATGATTGTTTCAACAATTTCCTGAGTTAGTCTCTCAGCTGGACAAAGTCTAGATCAGTGTTTCTCAAACTTGGCAAC
This sequence comes from Liasis olivaceus, assembly GCA_030867105.1. Taxonomy (NCBI): domain Eukaryota; kingdom Metazoa; phylum Chordata; class Lepidosauria; order Squamata; family Pythonidae; genus Liasis; species Liasis olivaceus. The sequence continues at coordinate 320,938,885 of CM061349.1, read as the reverse complement.
TTTAATATGTGTGGACCAACTCCCAGAATACCTCAGCCAGCATGAGAAACATTGGTCTAAATGAACTGATCAAGTCTAACTTTCAAACTGTTGTGAAGATTTCAATATAATGTTTGGGATTGGGGGGAGGTGGGTGGTGTTGTGTAAAGTGTCCTGCTCATATAGACTTTGTGTCAAGAGATAGCAGAGGTAAGTCTGCCTTATCATTTTTCAACTCTGCATTTTTGTAGAAGAACCCCTCTCTGTGCCCTATAGAAATGCAATTGATCTTAATTAATGTTAAATTGACACCAGCCTGAAAATTCTGCAAAATACAAGAAACCCAGAATCATAGTTGGCGCACTGCTAACTCAATTTGATCGCTTCTGCTGGAAATTAACACTGAACATCCATCTTCCTTCATTATGGTTTTGGTCGGGGTCTGCGTGCTCACAGTGGGAGAAAGTTAATTATATTCTTCTTCTTTTTTTTAGGCTTGCTAAGTGATGTTTGGAATGGCCTTTAGCAAGTCAGAACTAGAGAATAATAGAGAGCCTTTGGTTTAGTATGGCACAAAAGATTGTCACTATAAAGTCACCACAATTCAGAGTGCAATTGCGGGCCCTGTAGTTGGATTACTGAAATTAAGCCGACATGTGTTAACTTGCAATATTTCTATATATGAGTTAAAAAATACATTGCCAATCAGAGCTCTCTTTTTTCACACTAAGTATAAATACTGCATGCGTTAAATTTCAAGAGATAATTGAATGTTAGAGGAACAAATTGTATGTGTCCATAACTTGCCTAGTAATCCATGCATACCTCATGCAGCAGTACGATGTTCCAGATTCAGTTCTGAAAGAGTGTTTGGGAGTGCTAAGAAGCATGAACAAAGCACCTCTTGGTGGCTCATTAAGACAGATGAATTCATTTCTAGGAGTCTAGAAGTTCTAGGAGTCTGAAGAATGCTTTAATAAGACTCTGGCAGGTTCTCCATGTTAGATTTTATATCAGTATTTCTCAGCCTTGGGAATTTTAAGATGTGTGGATTTCAACTCCCAGAATTCCCCAGCCAGCATGGCTGACTGGGGAATTCTGGGAATTGAAGTCCATACAACTTAAAGTACCCAAGGTTGAGAAACACTGCTCTATATAGTCCAAAACACTTTTTTTTTTCCAGAATTGAATCCAAAGCACTGCACAGCCCAGGGGTGTTATCTAAAGCAGAAAAGGCTGGTAAGGCCAGTAGAACCAATGCACTCAGAGATGGCTTCCCACAGCGGACAGGCCGCCTTCTCCTTCCACTCTGGTTTCTGGAAGGTGGAAGATGGAATCCTGCTTCATGCTTCATCCCCAGTGCTTCTGGCAGAGGCGTTCTCCCCTCCTTCACCCTTCCAAGCACATCCCATGGAAGGCCAATCAGAGACACCCCAACCCAGGAAACAACACCCACCAAACCAGGTAGATGATTCCCCTAACACAGCCAGTAGCTCAATCTATAACAAACAAGTAGCTTTTTTACTCAGGGACTTGAAAAAGTCACAGGTTAATTAGCTGGTTGGTATTTTGCCTTTCCAGCTAAAAAAGGAAAGCAAGCAAGATCTGATCTGGCTTCTTGTTTGAAATCTCAGATTTCACATAAGAAAAGATGAAATCTGAGATCTCATACATGAAAATCTTGAATTCCTGGGAAAATTCCTGGGAATATAAGGATAAAGTTTTTTTTTAAAAAAAAACATTTTGCATAATATGCATTTTTTTAAAAAAGACTTTATCCTTATTTCCCTAGGAATTCCAGTTTTTGGTTTGTGTGTGTATGTATGTGTATGTATGTGTATGTATGTGTATGTATGTATATGTATATCATCAGCTCATTCTTTCTAGTGTCACAGGAAGGGCCATAAATGATGTGGAGATGGTTCACAATTGATGCTGGATGGAGTTCCAGCAAAGAAGATGGGATTCTCTAGTTTCCTCTTCTATTTGTGTGGTGGAGAAAACATTTGGAAGGAAGACAAGCGTTAAACCTACTTTAGGATTCACACTGTTGTGTTTTCCTTGACTGAAACTGTCAGCAAACTATGCTATTGATCTTTGGCACCAGCAGATGAAATGCAAGTGGGGGCTGAAACTGCCCATTCTCCATTATTCTCACAAGGATCCTACAAAACAATTAGAGTGGTATTTGGTAGCCTGTCTAGTCCCTCATTGAGTTTTGCACCAAAGTGGAGATTCACACATCAGTCCTTTCAACACTCTAACACTATGTTCTCCTAGCTTTTGAAATGGGGGGTTGGGAAATATTACTGTGGGATTGGGTCTGATGCAGTGGATTAAGTGGGATTGTGGATCCAAGCTGAAAGAAAGGAATTTGCACTCTGTCGCTAGTGCATAATTCACAAGTTCAGCTGTCATAAACTTCAGCTATGCTGGCTAGACAGCATAGTGCAATATGTACAGTAGGTACTATATTACTGTATAGTACAGTATGGTACTATAGCTGAAGTTCATCCTGTCTGAAGGGCACCAAGTGAAAGAAGTAAGCCTGATATGATTCTTCCCATCCTGTCAGCATTCTAGGGCTAGCAGACAGGATCTTTTGGTCTTTCCTTGGAAGTAGGTGAGCTAGGACAAGGATTGAGTTAAATTAAATTCATTTAAATCCAACGGATATTATTACTCCCCAAAGATTGCACTTCAGTGTCAGCTTTTGGAGGGGAACTTACATTTCCCCACAATTGATGCAGCCTTGGAACATTTTTCCCTCTAAGCATGGGTATGGTCAAAAATAAATATGGGAATCTTGAAGTAATGCAAAAAATCCTTAGATGCAGGAGTACCCAGAATGTATGGTTGAAAAAGTCAAGATGGTGGCCACATCAGTGCCATTGAAGCTCTGTCTGGTGAAGCTGTGATTGCACCGTGATGGACATCATCTTCACTTTTCCTACCATACCTGGTGGACTCCCCTTCCTCTAAGGATTTTTTGCATTTCTTCAACATCCCCATATTTATTTATACCTCTGATAGTATTTTAACTGCTTAAGCAAGGCTGAGCATGTGAAATAGAAGGAATCATACTGTAATTTATAGAATGACACCAAGGTTGAATGTTCCTGTTCATCTCTCTTTTAATTGACAGGTACTTATTATATGGAATCAAATTAAAAGAGTGGAATTCTGCCCACCCCCAGCTTATCTGTCAGAAAAGCTTTCATTTCCCACCTTCTATACAAATCAATAACCACCTTGATTTGCTGTTTTGTTTGTTTTTAAAGACACAATGCAAATGAATAGAACATCAGCGAGGCAGGAAAAAAAAATGTTTCTCTTGCTATCTAACAATGAAAAGAAGTGAAAAAAGAAGGTGGGAGGGAGAGAAGATCAGGGAAAGTGAAACAGCTTTGCACTTCTTTGACAGATGGATTGAAAGAAGCAAGCAGCAGCACAAAATTTTAATTCAAGAAATCAAGCTGTAGAAGAAAAGTTGTTTTGTTAAAACAGTGACTGGAGGTGGAGGGCGGGAGGAACTAACCATATCAGCTGGCTCAGGATAACAAATAATTTATTTGGGGCATTCAACTACAAGCACAGAATAAGCAAATAGCATGGAGATTATTTTATTTCCCTTTCAACCAAGATATTTCAAACATATGATGTGGGGCTTCTTTAGCTTAACCTGCAGAACTTGGTTAAGACCCTCTGTCCCCATCCTCTCCAAACTGATTAATGAATTCAAGGGGAAGATTGCAATAGGTTCAGAAAAGCCCAAATGATCACCTGGCATGGTCAGAGGTCCATGGTGACATTGTGTATGTAGTGGGGCTGTTATGATGGTATGTGGGAAAGACCTTGGGAGACAGGGCCCAAAGATACCACCAAAGGAATGATCAGATAAGAGACAGCATAGCCCACTGCTGGATAGTGGGTGGGCCAAGAGGCTCAGAAGAGACCGTCCTTAGTGTCTTGGGCTGTAAATAAGATGGGGGGGAGATATGTACTTTCAGACCTGCAAGATTCTGTCCATGTAGCTTTACAATAAAGTAAAATTAGGGAATATGTGTAGCTCAGGGTTGAACTGTGGAGTCTGAATCTGAAGATGTTACCTAGCTGGGTAATGAAGTGTTTGCTAGAAGACAACCAAGCTCAGAGAACCCCAAGGACTCCAAAGTAGAATTAATTCATCTGGTTGTGATTCCTATCTGGTTTACTCTGCAAGGCCAACAGCTGTGCAGCTCTTTGGATTCAAAAGGAAAAAGGTGCTTTAGCACATGGGAGGGCAGTCATGATGCACCCATCCACAACTTCTTAAATGAAATGCATCTTCTTTCTGGCTTGTCCTGCCCTTGCAGAAAGCAGCCATGTGATGCTGGGAAAAGATACAGCTGCTCTAAGGAATTGTGATCAGGTGCTGCTTGAGCACCCCTGCACAAGTTGAAGTGCCTTTATATTTTATAAAGCATTTGTTTACTTATTTATTTACCATATTTGTTAACTGCCCCAATCCTACAACTCTGAGCCATGTACAACAAAGTTCAAAGCAAGGACAAAAATCACACAGGGGCAACTTCTCCAAAATGTGCAAACAAATATATGGATGGATGTCCACAACCCATCCCTTCAAGCTAAAGGCCTGGTGGAAAAGGAAGTTTTTAACAATCTCCTGGAAAATAAGAAGGGAGGGCATCAGTCAAGACTCTGGAAAAGCCTGTTCCATAGTACAGGGTCACCAGAGAGACCGTCTTCCACCTCCCTCAGGTCCCATAAAGCTCACAAGGAGGAAAGATTTTCAGCAGGTCCTCTTGAGATGACCCACATGAAAGTCATTGTGGGTGGGGCCTTTTTCCCTTTGAATTCAAAGAGCTTCATGGCCCCACATGGGATGTATTTTACAGAAAGCACATGGATACTTATGCAGACCTGAATGGGATTCAAGGAACCATGAAGTTTGCTCCACCTTCCAGCAGGTGCTTTTCTCCTTTACAGTAAGGGTCAGCAACTTTTCAGGTGATCATCACTCAATTTCATATAATATTCTAAGTGCCAAAATCAACACATTTAAATATTCCTGAACATGTGTTCTTATGGGAAAACAGAGATCCTTTCAGACTGGATTCACTTCTTAGAGTTTTTAAGCTGCTTTTAAATTAGATAGATAGTACTCAGTATGGACTATCATCTCATCTATTTTTGTGACCCTAGGATGACAAGGGAATTGGAGCTTCTTCTGAGCTTCCCTTGATCCCAATGGCAACACCTGAAACAATCATTACAACACTTAATCTGATTGAATTTAGGACAAAACTCCAGAACTGGGTTGTCTTGTTCCAGGTCAGAATTTTTTAAATAGCCATTTTGAGTTTGCTCCATTTCAAGCTCACAATATTTTGTATAGTCCTAATTCCAGGGCTGTGCAATTGTCAGCCTTCATGTAGATCTGTTCTAAAGAAAGCTGTTGGTCTAGTTCAGCATTTCTGAGTCCCAACAACTTTAAGATGTGTGGACTTCAGTTCCCAGAATTCTTCAGCCAGCATGTTGAAGTCCACACATCTTAAAATTGCTGGGGTTCAGAAACACTGGTCTAGTTCATCAGCTATTCTATTATTTCCAGGCTCTGCTCATCAAAAACCAGAAGAACTGTGAGGTATAAAAAGAGCTGGTTGACAATCTGGGACGACTTCTGGTTCTGTAGTTGTCACTGCAGCTGGAGCAAGGTGCTCCTTTGCAAATTATGTCTCATGCATCGGAGCTCCCACTGGTCCTGGGCTGGGCGTATTTCCATTACTGATAGTATGTATGCTATATGGGGCTACTCTGAAAAAGTGACTGGAAACCTCTATTGGAGCAAATTGTGGTGTCTACTAAACTGTCCTTGCCATTTGTTTCCCCAGGACACTTCCAAGAGATGCAGGAACAGCCTGCTGTCACTCTGAAGGTTCCTGATGTGAAAAATAAAATGGCAACTCTTGGAATAAATTTGAGGGAGGAGTAACAGCACAATTCTTTGAGTTTTCTGCACACAAGGCCGAAAACAGGTAGAAATGATCTTTCTGATTTCACCATCTGTGAGACCCTTCCAAAAAAAAAAAAAAGTGTTGGGGGGGGGAGACGAGTGAAAGATCTGCCTACATGTCCAGTTGTAAAACAGATGTTTGGTGCAAGTTTGGAATTCCAGTATGAAATGCTGACATGACTGTATGCATTTGTGGAAGAACTTCCCTCTAGAAAAGTCACTTGGCAAAGTATCTGCCACTGAAGAAGGAAACAGAGCAGAGGACAAGTTCTATTCAGGTGCAGAAAGTACACAGTTGTTGAACTTTGGGGGAAGAGAGAGAAAAGAAGACAGCCCCTTGGAGATATAAGTGCACACATAGATGCTCTTCCCACATGATACTGGTCAAACAGGAATGCACTCCAGAAACTGAGATATTTCTCCCCCAGATCTGAAAGCAACGTACAAGCCCCATTTCAAAAAGGAATACTTTCCTGATTCTGCTGAAGGAGCATCCAAGTCCTGTCCCAATTCTCTCTATGCTTGTCTGGAAAATGTGCCCACGGTTACATCCTTCAGTACCCACCAGTTTCCTCGCCCCAGGCCACTTTAATTTTAATTTATTTATTTATTTAAACACAGTGAAATGCTTGCTATGAAGTTAAAGGTTGGGTTTGAAATGTGGTCATACTTTCTATCTTGGTAACCCTGAAGTGATGGAAGCCAAGAATCCTAGATTTGGAACATATCTTTGAAGGCATCTAGTCCAGCTCTCTGCTCAGTGCAGAATCCACTAGGGCTTCTTCACTAGACTATTAGACCTTTTGCATCATCCTTGTTCAAATCATATCATGGTAACCAAGTCTGATTCTAACCTGTGGCCCCCAGCCATGGCATGGGTAGAGGATCGCTGTGTGATTTTCCTGTGGCCCTTGATCGAGGCAGACATCTTTTACCTTGTTGTTCCGCAGCTGTAACAAATCCAGAAACAGAATGAGACTCTGCAAGGCTAAGATAAAGACATGTTGGCAGGTGTTTCCCACAATTGCTTTGCAATCACTGGAAGTCTTGATCAGTGCTCTTGCTAATCATTCATTTTTACTTACAGTAGTCTCTTTCAATTTTATGAACAAAATGAGTCTTGGTTGGTTTGTTTAAAAAGGAGAAACTTCTAGTGAAATTCTCATGAGTTTGGGATTCTCGTATTTCTGAGTATCTTCTTATCTTTTAGTTCACCATCATCTCTCCAGCAATCTGCAGCCTTCTTGACTTTCCACACAGTGATTCTGTCCCACGGAAAGCAAATATCAGCAGCCAGGGAGGCTGCAGATCAACACAGAGATAGGTGCACAGCAGTCTTTTCCATCATCTTGCAAGAATAAAGCAAGTTCAACAATATTACTACAAAACAAATCCATGGGCCTTGTGACAAAGAGGTTGAATAATGTTTGACAGAATAGAAAATACTGGAGGAGATCAGAAAGCAGGTTCTGCATAGTTGGGACTATGTTATAGTTTGGAACCAAATCACATTTTTTTTAATGCAAAAGTTGTATTAGCTGCTATTCTGACTGCAAAGAGGAGTCCATGGGTACAAGGGGCCCTTCTCTCTATCAGGATGGCAGGCCAAGCTAAGCCCAGAAAATTCAAAGCAATTTGGTTCAAGAACTTTCTTTTGGCATTTCAGGCTGAGATGCATGGAGGGGAATGCTGCTTGATTAGGGTAGTTGTCCTTGATAGTTCCTTGATTAGGCAGTTCCTTGACAAGGAACTACCAAGGAGAAAACCAACCCCCCACCAACATTGGCAAGGCAAGCTACTGTATATAAACAGGGAGAAAACCTCACACTCACTCACACTGATGATGGTACCTAGTAGGGTAATGAAACGTCTGCAAGCAAACAACCAAGCTCAGAGACCACCAAGGACTCCACATGAATGACTGTCAGCAGTATCTCCTGATCTAGGATCAGATGCAATTGGTACACAGACTTCAAATACTTTTGCATTCTTGAAGTTACAAAGCAGGGATGGTCAATCTCTGTTTGCATGCCTGCATGATGCACAATGTTTGTTTGTTTGTTTTTTTAAAAAAAAAAAACCCTGGAGTCACTCCTGACTACATTTTGATGGCACAATCATGGAATATTTTCTGCCCTTTCCAGGGGAAAATATGCAGACCTCACAAGCTACAAAGATGGTGAGTAATATTGGTGGTGATATTCTTAGAGAAGGTAGAGCAGAAATGTTCCATCTTATCTCCCCCCACATTGGTGGGGCTGCTGGTTTACTCCAAACTGGCATATCTAGCCATCTGAAACACAGTTTATTTCCTTTAGAAAAGGCAAAAAACAGCACCACCAAAACCAGAAATGCTCCCAAAGTTTGTAGGAGAATCCAGTTATGTTCCAGAGACCACAAAAATGGGGATTGGGAAGGGGAGTGGGGACACATGCAGTCTGCAAATTTAATCCCACTGCTGCCTTAAAATAATGTTTACACTGTAAAAAATAGTAAAGAAAGAATCCCAAGTCAGAAAAAGCTGGACTTACATAGGTGTAAAATGCTCTACCCAGTCTTCATCATAACCAAACCCACTGTGGGCTTTCCTCCCCCAAAATACTATGAGTGTATCCACCAGATATCAAGAATTATCTATCCTGGTACATAGGTCATTGAAGAAAACACATAATTGTCATCTTTATAGGATGAGTTTCCTAGGAATCTTTCTCATTCTCTCTTAGCTTTTTCCTCCTGTCAGCCAAACATTTTTCTTTTTACAGAAGTGGTGGGAGATTGAAGATTTTTCTTCTCTTTTGAAATGGTAACCTAAAACATCCTCCTCATCTTCCTCCTTCTCTAGTCAAAATCAAACTATTGATCTATCAACTTCAGTATTCTATGCAGTGGCTGTGTCCATCCAACACACATAACCAGATCAATATAACTGTTATGTTGGACTAGTATTAACCTTATTTATTTACTTACTTACAGGGCTTATAGACTGCTCCAATCAGAATAAACTCTTGGTCAGTTGCTTTCTTTTTTATTTGTTTGTGGCTTAGTGGGTCATGTAAATCCAGGCCACTGGTTAGTTTGGTTCACTGTATTGTGCAAACCCAGAAAAATGGGTTAATTTAGTAGTTATATTAAAGAGTTACAATGAGTACAGAGTTTCTGACAGAGATCTTTCCCAGACTGACCTGGAGATGTTGGGTTCAAACATCTGCATGTAACCCACTGAGCCACAGTTCAGTATAACTGCATTTAGGAAGTTACTCCTTAACAAGGATTGTGTAAAACTTAAATTTAGAAATTTGATTTGAAAGTGACTTGATTGAATAAAGAATCAAAACAACATTCCAAATGGACTGGCAGTTCAAATCAATTAGATTTTCCAAATCAGTTTGAATGGTTCAATCAGATCAAACAGGCCATCCAAACTGAACTGAAATTAGAACTAAATGGCAGCCAATCCATACCACTTAAAGCCAACTCAGATCATGCTGTCTAAAACCAACTCCAGCTTGGTGCTGCCTACACCAGGAACAGGAAGCCCATGACCCACCAGATGTGGTTGGTCTATAATTCCCATCAGTTCTGGCCATGATGACTCAAATACTGCATGTCAATACAGCCCAAGCCTTCCTAATTGGACTGGAGTTCAAGAGGATTGCAAGGCTGAGCAAATACAAGGAATATGAAAGAAACAACAGAAGAAATCCACTCATCCCTTAATAATTAGGGCTGAAAGATATACCGTACATTTCATACCCAGTGTGATACGTCAGATTATTTTATAAGTAAAGTAGAATATATTATGAATCAAAGTGCACTTATGGCCATTTGGTTTTAGTGAATTCTATAACTCATTTCTTTCCATTAAATTTCAGGCAAAGGAGAATGCTTTCTCCTCACTTGATCCAAAGTTTGAAATTCTTTAGGGAGACAGGCCAGAGACCAAGACAAGGCTCTCAAATGCTACTACCAGTTTGATTTGATAACAATGAGATGGTAGATGGCCACCTATTTTGAGCTGTTTCTTCAAGGAGAGAGCCTCAAATGCAGTTGCTAGATCTCTGGACTGTGTTCATAATAAGGACTGAGTCACTGGTAAGAATCATGCACTGCAGGCAAAGGAACCTGGCTTCATTCCTTTAGTCTTCCCATTGAAAAAGGAACACAGGTAGCAGAGCTGGGAAATTATTTACAGTGCACTGTATTGCAGCCATAATGGTCAGCTATCACAAGGCAGGTGGCTGAAGGATTCAGTGGTAGAGAAGCTACCAGGTTCAAGAAACAACTATCTTGAGGAAGAACTGGGAAAGTTTCTCAAGTAGAAAACTGAAGTGTATCGCAATGTGCAAATTCTGAGGTTTTGATGGCAGCTTCTGCAATTCATAACCAACAAAGTCAGTGTTCAAGAAGGATGGTAACTGAAGCCCAAAACACCTGAAAGACACTAAGTCTCCTGCTTCTGGTGTAGATTATTCTGGGTTACATGGAACATGGGCAAATGAAATTGATTCCAAAAATCTTTGTAACCTTCTACTCTCAATGCAAGAATTATGTTAGATAGCCATGGTGGGTGGCTGAAAGAGTTTCCATTCCAGTTTCGAGCAAAACTGGCTGACTCTAGTGACTCCCTGCAGATCTCATTAGAAAACGGTTGGTGGAGAGACATAAAATGTATTCTAAAATTCACAGTGAATCCCTACAAGTTCCATGTGGTGCTTCCTTCTCATCTTAATTACCTCTCCATAGGCAATGGTGTTATTGTATCTTCTCATTTCTGGATAGACATGGTCCAGGTACCATTGGAAACTCTTACATTTCAAACTTTTTCTTAGTGCTTTTCTCTCCGAAACGTCCCCAATATCAATTCCTGGATTCTGAAAGACAGGTACATGGTTGCATCACTCTTTTTGTTGCTATGCTCTGAGATGACCAGATTTTCACTACTGCTTTTTAAAAAGTGATGTTAGGAGTCATTCTGGATTCTCCTCCCTCCATAGCTTATGATGCCACCCCTGAGGTCCCCGTCTCCTTTTTACATTAGAAAGTCCTAAGAAACTTAGGACAAGATTGTTAATGCAACTGCCCCCTTTATAGACTCTTGAGAAAGTGTGAGTAATCTTTGACCTAAAAGTCACCCCCTCCACCATAAAATTCCCATCAGTCCCAGCTGATATGGCTGGAGACACAGGATATAATTCAATGGCAAAGCACCTGTTTTGTATGTAGAAGATCACAAGTTCAGTCCCCGTCATCTCCAATTAAGGCTATCAAAACGTTTTCCTGAAATCTTTAAGAGTGGCAATATGCAAAACATTTTGAATTCAACACACTCCATTTTGATTTTGAAATCTCACACTTTAGGTGCAGCACAGCTGTTCTGAGTGTTGGAAAGTCTGCTCTGATTCTCTTGGAACTTGAGATAACTCTAGAATGTCCAAAGCAACTTGGTCCTACACTCAGAAATAGGCACTTTGGTCTCAAAATCAGGGTGTTTCTTAGGAAGAGGCCTGGAGTCCAGTCTTTGAAAGGCACCTTTTTCTGGAATGCAGGCTTAGGACATGTAAAAAGGTAACCTGCTTCTCATATATACATCCATCATGCTATTCCTTTTCAGGCTGAGCAATGCTATGCAAAGCAGAGAAAAAGGTGAAGAAGGCAGGTGGAAAGAGAGAAGAAAGAGAAATCTAACCAAAGCTAATTTATTCCAACACCATCACTACATCGCTCGATACCTTTCTATCCTTGCAAGCAATCTTTGCTTCTGAAGTGTGCCAAAGACTGCAGATACCTTCCAGTTGCTGTGACCTGGGCAACCACATGTTAGCTTGAAAGGTAATCTCTAGATTAGAGATCCTAGCTTGCACAGAAAAGTATAGCATGCTCGGAGTAAAATGCTGCTGTGGCAAAATTATAACTAAGGATGGTTAAAATAGTTTACATCTTCTCTGTCTAACATAAACACTGAAGTGTTACATGAAAATCTTCATTGACCAAAGCCATGGTAGGCAGGAGAAATCAATATTCATGGAAACATTTGCTGTTGATACTTTTTAATTGTGTTGGTGTTATGGAAGATGACTGATGTGTAACCAATGCATTATGCTCCCATAAATTGAATTTTCATTCTTTCCGTTGCCAGTGTTCAGAAATGAATGCCACTGAATATTCAGCCAAAAATAGCACCATTTGTCTAAATGTTTATGGAAATCTCAGTATTTCAGAAGTGCAAAAAAAAAAAAAAAAAAATCTGATGGGAAAAGAAAAACTCCTAAATCTTTGGAGGACTAAAATGTGAACAGCAGGGACTGGGCATCTCATACAGTGAGGAATGCAGTGGAAAGAAATAATTTAAAACTTGATGGGATGAGGTAAATTTTTGAAATAGCTTATAAAGGGGAAAAGTTGGATAAAAATTGGGGCAGGAGCATTCTGCATCATAGCATTTAGCTGAAAGTCCCAGTTATAATTTTCTATTTTCTAATCACTTCTATCTTTATGGGTTTTTGAGACATTGTGTTCACTTTTGAGACAGAAAAGAAAGGATATTAATCTCTTAAGCAAAAGTAGGTTTTCTCAATCTTTACACTGCTCACTTTGGAAAGAAGTATCAGCCAGGGTGGTAAATGTTTCTGAACATTTGGAATTATACTTTCTATTATTTGGGGGTTTAGATTCAGGATTCATCTTAATGTGCTTGCTTGCTTTCTTCCTTCCTTCCTTCCTTCCTTCCTTCCTTCCTTCCTTCCTTCCTTCCTTCCTTTCTTTCTTTCTTTCTTTCTTTCTTTCTTTCTTTCTTCAACCTATACTCTATTATCAGCTTAGAAAACACACAGAGCTTGTCTTTCAAGGCAACAATTCTCAAGGCAAAGAATTTTTAAAAAAAGCAAAACACAATTTAAAAGATCAATAAAACACCAAAGGAGATGATAAGCAGAAAAACAAAGGCTGAAATCAGTAAAACCAAACATACCAGAGAAGAAAGAAATAAGTTTTTAAAGCCTGTTTTAAAAGTTCAGATCCTATTTCTAAACAAGGCTGAATAAACAATTGGCTTCTGTATTGACGATGTATCTTCACTAGTAGAACTCTCTCCAGTTAGCCATCAACTCGATTATTAAATTATTATTTCTGCTTTTTTTTTTTTTAAAAAAAAAAACAGTTAGCCAATTTTGGCCAATCTGAAAAAAAACTGAGCAAGGTTAGATCTAGTTAGCACTTGGATGGGAGACCATTAGGACAACCAGATCTGTAGCCTAGATGGTAAAGTTAAAAAAAAACCTGGGAAGTTGAAAAATGGCAATGTTCTAGCCTATTCTAATTAAGAAAAGAATACATATAGAAGTCAGCATCTAGCTGACTTTGGCTGATCTTGAAAAGAGAAGCAGTGTCAGACCTGATTAATATTTGGATGGGAGACCAGCAGGTGATAGAGTACCCTGGGAGGTTAAAAAAGGCCATTGCAAAGCACTTCCACAATGTTTCCAAGAAAATGACATGGACACGTCCATTAATTCCCTAGGAGTTGGAGTTCAAGTTCAGAGAATTTTCTTTACTTATATACAGAAAAAAGCTCATAGGGGTATGGATGGTTCACCTCTTGTAGCTAAGAATTGCACTTTTGTTTGTTTGTTTATTGTTTGTTTTGAGTTTTTATTTCTGAAAATATTGTCATTGGAATGAGGGTTGAGAAAAATAAAAATTTAAAGCCTGTCTGGGGAGTCTTGGGACATGTTTAAAGCAAAACACTTGTTTGAAGCCTATCAGAGACGTAACATAACCATGTTAGCATTTTTGGGGTGGGGGGAGGATAGTAAATAATTGCAGCCACCAAAATTCAGTGGCATGAACTAGGTTGGGCTCCAGCATCTGTATGAATAGGCAGGGGCACCTATGGCCAACGGGGTCCATCCTGCCAGGAACAGAACCTTCCAATTAAACTGGGAGCAAACTGGCACCCAGGTGGGTTCCTGTAAAATGTTCAGCTGGGAATTATGTACTCTCAAATGAAAAAACAAAATCTGAAATCAAGCTGAGGCCCATTTTCATGCTCCTAGAAAACTATCCATATGGAGCTCCTGGCATTGCAGTCATCTTGTTTGGGAGCTTCCAAAATTACTTTAGCACCCTAGTAACCTAGTTTAGAAGCTTCCATCTCTGCTCCTCCTCACCATTTCCTCTCTTCCCTTCCCGTTAGGAAATAAAGAAGAGAGGGGGAAAAAATCAGTACGGCCTCTGGTGCATATGGACTAAGGTTTGGATCAGGACACATTTTTTTCTGCCCAGATCACACTTTCTTCACCCCATCCTACATGCTGAAAGCAGATTGGCATCTTGTGATGAGATTACTCGTTCCAGCAATGTCTGAAGGGAAGGTCAAAGCAGGCAAAACAGCACTTGTACAAAAGGGGCAGGCTTGGATCGCGCTGCCAGGACTGCCATCTTACCTGTTTCAACTCTCCTGCATGTGCCACTGACTTGTTCCATTCTACCTGTGCAAAGGAGGGAGCTGTGATCATCAAAGTCCTCTTTGATCACGTTTACCATGTTTGCTTAAAACATATTCCTGCCATTCTGATGAGGCAGGGATGCAAAAGCTGTAGAGTGAGTCACACTTTTCTGTTTTGTTTTGTTTTGTGTTTGTCTGTTTTAAATCATAGCACAAACTCAGCCTGGCCCAAATATGTGATGTAGCCTCATCTATTCCGTGGCCCTCAAGCTCCCAGACACTGCTAAATCTGGCCCTGAGGCACTCAAAAACGATATGTAGGGGGCACAGGAAAAAGCAATGGAGATGTTGCCAATTTTCCACCTATATCCTCCAAGCTGATTTGGTTTGGCTAAAGGTAGGGTTGGCCTTGGAAGAGTTTATCCCTGAATGTTTAGGGTACTACAGGATTTATCTGGCCACCACCATTCAGCGACCAAGTCAAATTCACACTTCCCAAGTGAAGGTAAGGGTGGGATACCCATTTCCCAAATTTTCAGGACAGTTCTCAGCAAAGATCCAAAACGTGTATTTTAGAGAAAATGTTGTTTCAAAAATAGTTTTGCAGAACTATGTATGCAAAAGATGCATTTGGAGAGAATAGGCCCAAATACATACTTTTAGAGGACATGCATAGATACAGGCATGCATTGTTTTATGTCAAGAGTGGACAAGTTTTTCAGTCCCCAAAGAGGTGAGTGGTGATAGATGGGGGTCATAGATGCACACCTACACTCATTCTCTCACATACACATATAATATATATTTGTGCATGTATACTCACTTTCAATATATGGACAATACGTCCATTACATATATTGTTTCTGTGTGTATGTGTGTCCATATATGCAGAAGCGCACATAAAACCCCTCCTTCTCTGCACCGAGGTTGCATCAGGATTGGTAGAAGACAGACATTTACCCCACGTGCACATTGTTTAACTGATGCAGCTGAAATAGCTAAACAGAGAAGGGCTCCAGATCTATCTTCTTTTCCCTGGATTCCTCAGCTTTAACCACTGATCCAGCTGCTGTGCCCACTGCTGATGTTGGGAAAGTGTTCCACAAATCCCAGTGACCGGGCTGTCCTCCCAGCACAGAAGCCACAACAGGTGAAAGAAGCAACAATCTGCCCACCATCACTGGGTGGTGAGGTAAACCATCTTTTTTCTCCTCCCTCTCAAAAAAGGGAAAAACCAGAGATCTGGAGTAGGAGCAATAAAAGAGAGGGGGGATTAGATTTCTCCAGCCTCCTTGTGTGTAAGGAATGGCTGTGTGGTTTATGCACTGTGTGTGCTTGTATGAATGGGATGCCTACAGAAGAATGAATTATCCTCTGCTATAAGCACAATCCTGCACAGATTCACAACATGGACATTAGGAGACAAGGCAGCTGATGGAAGCCTAAGTATGTTGACTCACCTCCAATGGCAGGTTCCATGCAATGTATACATGGGACTTGTAATCATCCATCCACACCTCAGCCACCCGCAGTGCGTTCCTCTTGGTGTAGAAGCCAATGTTATTGTTGTACGGTTTTTTCTTGCGCTCAATGTGGGCCACTCGAGAGCACGGGAGGACCTCCATGCTGCCGCCACAGAGCCATACCTGGACAGATCGAGAAAAGGGAGAAAAGACAACTACAGAAAATCAGTAACTGGAAACACTCCATATTCACACACATCTTGAGCTCCATCATTATCCTCCAAGGTGGTACCTTCCAGATCCATGTTTCTTCCCTAGGACATCTGGCAGATTTGGACTATGTCATGTAAATGAGCAAGCAGCATAGGTGTGTACAGCAAGCCATGATGGCACCAAAAATGATAAATATGCATGATGACATCATGACCTAAGCTCTATCCTTTTGTCCTTGAATTGTGATTCTTATGCAAGTATGTAAGGTGCCAAGTTTTCATTGCAACATGAAAAATCATGTTTAGCCACTTGCCCAGAAGGGGGGAAGAGGAAGGAGAAGAAATTGTTCTCATTAGTAGATGATCAGAATGCACAGAGGCAATTACAGCACTCTTGAGACTCAGTCAGACCTCCCGGTCAATGTGGACCTACAAGGCAAGATGTATTCCTGGTTAAATGCTAGGGCTGTGCAGCACTTCAGATTCATGAACAAATGGAAAAAGGCATGATGGCTTTAAGGTGTGGCCAACAGGTGTGATACTCCAAAGCACCTTTTTGGGAATCAAATCAGGCACTGTGTGGCCCTATTAGATCCTCTGAATAAGGAGAGTGCATTGTCTTTAGACAGTATCTGTCCCACTGTTGAACAGCTCTTGCCATTTAAGACCTTTGCTTGATGCTACCCCAAATCTGTTCCCTTGTTGTGTCCATCCTTTGGTTCTGAATAAATGAACAAGAGTTAACAAATATGCCCATTCTTCTCGCTGACAGCCCTTTAGATATTTTAAGACAGCTCTCATAGCATCCCTTAATTTTGTCTTTAGTCTTCTTTAGTCTTTAGTCTTTAATTTTGTCTTTAGTCTTTGAGTCTGAACATAGCCAGCTCTTTCCACCATTCTTTCTTAGATTGATTTCAAACACCTCAGCATCCTAGATGCCTATCTCTGGACCTTCAGAGGTAAATGTCACACTAAATGTCACACCTTCAAGCAACTTTAATCCCTTTGCTGACTGGCCCAATAAGGTAACAGGCTCCTCCATTATTGCTGGGCCAATATTCAGTTCAGAACTTCCATTAGAAGATGATTCAGTCAATGTAATGATCTGATTTAAATGTCCAGATCAAAGCTCTGAACCGGGCTGAAAAATGAAATTGAATCAGAGGACTCCAGATTGAATTGAAAAACTACATACCCCATTCAGCATTTTGCTGGACTCTTGGGCACATGCAAAAGTACATTTTTCAAACAGAATTCTTGGAACTGACTTGCAAAACTGAATTGGATTGTCTGAATCCAAAGGAAAGTTCCAGTTGGACTGATCTGACTTTTCAAACTGAGTTGCCAATGCAGTTGTGCATCATTCACCCCTCTCCAATTTCCATTAGGCTGAACAGGGGAAAATTTTCTTTTTCCTGCCCTAGAACACCCCAAGACACAACACTATCATTTTTGTCCATGTAAGTATGATTTGCAATATTTATTGTAAAAGGTTTGCTTGCAACAACTTGGAAATAAACTGCATCTGTCAGGACGGAGGGGGCTTTGAGCAAAATACTCTGAAGAGGACACACATAGACATATGCACACACAAACACACATACACACAAACACACACTGGCTATTTCACCCCTCCATTTGTCTCCCCTGCCCATTTTCTCTTCCTAATGTTCTTTTCTCCCTACACACTCTTTCCCGCTTCTTTCTGTCTCTCTTGCTATCAGGCAGTGTCACAGGCACCTCATAATGCTGTCCCTCCCCTTTAACTCTCTAAGACTTGGACTGTAATACAGAGCTAAGCTCTGGCAACTTCGTATCCTAGAATAGGTTCCAGCAGAAGGTGGATGGGACAGTCAGGAGAGCTGCTGGACTTAATTTTGTTACAGCAGTATGGTGCTGAAGATGTGTGGTGCTGCATTTTAAAGCTGTGGGTCTTGAGGCAGGAGCAGAACCTGCCCCCTGCGTGATTACTGACTGCATCTAAGGCCCATGTTTCATCCTGCTCCATTCTAAGAAATAAATTGCTGCTGTTCCTTTAACTACAAAGCAGGAACAAAGAACTCACCTTTTGGATTCTGAAGGACTCAGCCTCAAGCTGTGTTGGAGGAAGATAAGACCAACCAAGCACAAATATAGACAAGCTGACTCTGACAATTACATGGCCTCAAATATACATGAAATTAAACACAAAAGCAACTGGGGCAGACAACATGAATGTTGTAAAGGGGAGGAGGAGGAGGAGGAACTGAGTGTTCAGCACAGATCACTTGTTCACACCAGAGCTATAGACGTGATGGTGCATTGTGTCAAAAAGTATCCTCCAATTTGCTTCCTCCCTCCTGTTTTCTTCCCCTGAAAAATAGGCTTCTCTTCTTCTGCCTCATTTTCAGGGTGTTCCTATTTGAGAGGCAGGAACAGGGAAGAGCTAAGACTCCAGTGTTCAAGAAAAGAACAACACCTGAAACACCAAGCCAAACAAATATTCCACCAAAATTGGTCTTCAGATTTCAGCCATTTTCCCCCTTATTGCAGACTTCAAGATTTATAACTCATTTTCAGGGATCTTTAGGTGATGTTTTTGAGCTTCTTACATTCTTGTGAGATGATGTAATGTATGAAGGGATGACCTTGGGAGACAGAACGAAGAGCTGTAGATTAGACAACCATTATGCAAAAAGTATCTCAGCCCAGAGAAGCAAAAGGGGTATGGGAAGTGTCTCAGAAGGGACTCTTCCTAGTTTTTTGGAGAGTAAAAGTAAGGGAGGGGAGAGGTACTTTCAGACTTGCAAGATTCTGTTACTGTAACCTTACAATAAAGGTAGTGTTAGTACTCAAGGTTTGTGTTTCTTGTCTGGACTACCGCAAAGGGCTGACAGGTGGTCAAGGGCTCATCATCAACAAGTGGTAGCACCCAGATGACTTTGGCTGATCTCAAAGTAAAAGTTCAGCAGGATTAAACCTGAATTAGTACTTTGGTGGGAAAAGGAAATCCCAGGATTACAGGCCTAAAATAAACTGGGAAATTGAGTTATATCCTAGAAGAAGACAACAGCAACAGCAAACCCCTTGGAACATTGCCAGAAACCCTGCATGGCTGTGTCCCTGTAGTTATCAGGTGTAAAATTCAATTCAAAGGAGCCATTATCACTTTTACAATGGGGAGGTGGCTATCAGTCTTCCTGATAAAAGAGCAATGGGCAGATGTTCTGAACTTGTAATATTTTGCAAATATTCTGACCTGGTTGCATAAGAATCTTAATCCCTCTCCAGGTTTACTAGCTGTTCCTGCTCCCCATATCCAGATCTGCAATGGTCCCATCACCATGACTTCCCTAATATTTCATGGAAGCCCAGGAAGCCAGGGACAATGCAGACCTGTCAAACCACTAACATCTGCTCACAGCCAAGTAAGATAGACTCTCATAGGTTCTTATTAAGAAGATATACTGAAAAGGAAGAAGAAGGGTTAGGTTACAGAACTATTGGCAACTGGCTTTGTTTACTTCCTTGATCTTCTTGCTAACTGCTTACTGACACAACGGGGAGGTAGCTATCAGTCTTCCTGATAAAAGAGCAATGGGCAGATGTTCTGAACTTGTAATATTTTGCAAATCAGCATTCTCTTTTCTGGATTCTAAGAAGTCCATTACAAGACCATTGGAGAAGTTACTGAACGATGAAAAACAGTATATATATACCCATGACTTCAAGTCATCTCATAATCAAGGTAAAGGCAAAAATGGCATTTCTCATACTGGAGGGTTTCACCAAAATTGTGTTTTCTTTTGGAATATAAAATTGCCAAAAGGGAAAAAAAATGAAAATAGTCAAAAAGAAAATGTTGGGATTTTCCACCCCAATCAACTGCAGGAGCATAGTAAGTCTAGATACTGATCTCCAGGAAAGTAAGACCTTGTGAAACAAACCCATCCTCAAATATTAAAAATTCTGCCCTGTCTACAGTAACAGTGAATTGTAACTCTCATCTTTCTAGCCTATAGCCATTTGCACAGGGGCTAATGTGCACTGGATAAAGCTGGATATAGATTTAATTCATTAGGACAGGTTACTCTAGCCACAGTGTTCAAGGCTGACATCTACATTCTAGTCTCCTTTTTATCATTAGGAGTATAACAAAATGGTGTGTCCTTGAAAAAGACAAAAGATCTATTCCCTGCCCTCTCCCTGCAGCACCAACCACATTTTTCTCTAGAAAATCCTAAGAATAGCAACAAAAACCTTGGAAGGCTTTTGCTATTGTTGTTAGTTAGTTAGTATTTTAGCATTCTAAATTGAAGAAACATGTAAAGCTGGGGAGGAACAAGTAAAGAAAAGAGAGAGTGTTTTTTAATCTCCTTAAGTGACAATCACATCTTCTTGCATGTTTAAAAGGACAATTTCTTGCTGTGAAGCACAAGCTCTGAAGTTCCCCCCAAATCTTTCATTCAGGTGTTAGCTACCATGAGGCCCTACAACCGTTGGCCTAAATTTAAACCCTTCCGCAAATAAACAATTGCAACCCCACTTGGACTAGCAATCTCCCCTGCCTGGCAGACTTCAGCAGGGGGAAAAAGAGAATGAAGGAGAGAAGATGGAAGTCAATTTAAGAAATGGAAAGGACAGAGAAGGGGGATGCAGAAAGAGAGGGGAAAAAAGGAGTGTCAGAGATAATGGATAACCCCATCAGAGTGTGCAGGAAAATGGATATGCCAGAGGTGGAGCAAATACTTAAGAGATCTGCAGATGACACAAAATTGGGAGAAACGGCTTCCACCACCCAAGACAGAAATAACATTCAAAATTACCCAGATACATTACAGAAATGAGCAGGAAGGAACAGAAGGAAATTTTACAGAAATAAGTACAAAGTTCTTCACTTACAGAAGAAAAGCGAAATGCACAGGCATCAGATGGGGTGGTAAATGGTATTTGTGAAAAAGGTCATGGACTAGTAGTTAATGATGTCTGCGAGAAAGCCAGTGATGTGGCTGTAGAAGAGGCAAATGCAGTTTTGGGCTGGATCAACAGAAATATAGATTTCAGCTCACAGGAAGTAATAGGTCTGTTTGATTCTGATTCAGTTCTGGTCATGATATTTTAAAAAGGATGCAAAGAAATTACAGCAGGTTCAGCAAAAGGCCACAAAGAGAGCCAGGAGACTAGAACTGAAAATAGGGCTACCGTGGCTCACTCAATTTTTGTAGCCCAGATCTGATAGGCCTAAATGAAGTCATGCGAAGGAACCATTCCCATGAAGTAGGAATATTTAGCCTTGAGAAGACAATAAGCAAGGGAGATGCAGTAGTGTTTTTCAGATATCAGAAAGGATGGCTCATAAAAATCAATGTCTACTCATTATTATTCCAGAAAGTAGGACACAGACTAATGGCTTTTGCAGGAAGGCAGATTCCCACTGGAAATTAAAACCCAAACCATTTCCTAACAGTAAAAACAATTCAACATTGCAACCAATTATCCAGCAAAGTGGTGGGCTCTTCTTTCACTGGACATGTTCAGATTGACACTAGGCACTTATCTGTATTAGGCTTCGATTTAGATTTCCTCCCTGAGCAAAAGTTTGGACTCAATGACCCTTAACCACCTTTTCTAAATCTCTTTCTATTATTCAGCTCTGGCCACTCCTACTGCTTTCTTAAGTTCCAGCCATATAACTCTCTTCAGATAAATCTCAAGGGAATGGATCCTATAGTTGAAAGGGGCCTTAGAGATCATTTACCTGAAGTCCCTGCTCCAAGCAGGACCCACCAGAGCAGGTTTAACAGAAGACTATCTGGCCTCTGTTTGAAGACCACTAAGGAAAGAGAATGCACCACTTCATTCGGCAGCCAATTTCACTGGCTGATAGTTCATACAGTGAGTTCCTTCTGAGCTTCAACCTCCTTCTTCTACTTTTAACCCATTAATTCTATGGACATAGATCAAGACTTCTGGAACTGTAGTATTTCATATTTCAACCTTCTGCAATGGCAAATTTGGCCCATTTATGTTATATGTATCAGGACTGAAGGACAATCATAATTCACTTTGGAGTAAATCTCATTGAACACAATATTAATGATTCCTGAATACATATCTGTAGGGTTGTCCTGTGAATCTAGAATCACAGCGAAGAGATAACATACATTAAAAAGAACACATAGAACCATATGTTGATGACAAGGTCATTATGATTTAGAAATTGCTTCTGTCTTTTCTAGAATTGTTCCTGAACAAGTTGCAAAAAGTGAAGGTTATCAGATGAATGAAAGCACATGCCTGTACTTTCAATCCAAGAGCCAGCTGAAAGAAAGAAAGAAAGAAAGAAAGAAAGAAAGAAAGAAAGAAAGAAAGAAAGAAAGAAAGAAAGAATTTTTGCATTAGTAGTGATGAAATACTTATCAGATTGCTTATAGAAATGTCAGCATCTCTGAAACAACTTTTCTAAGCATAATTATATCTTCTTTTATATGTAATTTTTATTAACACTTTTTAAAAGGAAGATAAAAACTAATACAAACTAACATAAACGAAGGAAGAAAACAAAAAGAAATGAAAGAGACAAGTGCAAGAAAAGAAAAAAGAAGTAAAAGACAAATAGAAAAGAAAGAAAAAAGATACAGAGGAGTGGCTTCTGATATTCTCCACAGCAGTTATAAGTACATTATATTTTAACCTCTCTCTGTAATGTAATGTAATGTAATCTGTAAATTATTCTCTTCTTTCTATAATCTATCCAGTCTAATCATCAAAGCCATAAATCACAAGTTCTTTTTTTTTTTTTCATTTTTATGCAAAAAATCCATAAGGGGTTTCCAGTCACCGATAAATGTAGATGTTGTCTTTTCTCTAATCAAAGAAGTTAGTTTATCCATCTCAGCAAGATCTGTCAATTTCACCAGCCATTCCTCCATGGTGAGTAGTGTGGATAAGCATAATTACCTCTACTGATTTATTCAGTTACAAACCCCTGCAATAGGGAGAACCATCAGAACTTGCTTGGTTAGGAAATGCCCCTTGTAGTACTTGACAAACCTTCTTAAATCTCCCTCTGTTTTAGGCTAATACAGAAATCCAGAAATCCATGGAGTCATTTGAGTATTATAGAATGATGGAAGAAAAAAACATTGTAGGAAGAACTGTTGGGTTCCAAGAAGGTTCTAGCATTCATAGAAGAAAGAATATATTTAAAAGATCTCTCCCACCACCCTGCACCCACCCCATTCTATGCAGAAATCCAGATTAAAATCAGATCTCCCCTCCTGTGGAATCAACTCCCACCAGAAGTAAAATCAGTATCTTTGCTATTAGTATTTAGTATGTTTGTGAAAACCTGATGATCTAGGAAAGCATTCAGGGACTGAGATGTTGAGATCTTGATGGTGCATGTACTTGGAATGTGGGTAGATCCTACTGATGGTTGTATCCTCCTATCATTATTATGTACTTACATTGTGTGTATGTATATTTATTATTTATTTATTAGATTTTTATCCCACCTTTATTATTTTTTTATAAATAACTGAAGGTGGTGAACATACCTCCTATTTTCCCCACAACAACAACAACAACCCTGTGAGGTGGGTTGGGCTGAGAGAGAGGGACTGGCCCAAAATCACCCAGCTGGCTTTTGTGCCTAAGGTGGGACTAGAACTCCCCATCTCCTGCTTTCTAGCCCGGGGCCTTCCCCACTAGACCAAACTGGCTCTCATCTTTTGCATGCATCTTTTGTATGATTATCTTGGTTTATTACTTGTGTAAGCTGCTTAAATTCATCTTGAATTAAGCAGCAGGCAGGCAGGATTGATTCTTGGTAAACTGCTGCCGAGTCTCTCCTTAAAAAATCCAATAAATGGGAACTCACTAATTCAGTGGGTAACTGGTTCTACCATTCAACTGTTCTTCATATTAAGAAATTTTCCCTAACATTTGACCAGAATCTGTAGCTTAAATCCATTATTCCTTATCCTGCTCCCTTGGTCTTCTTCTACGTATTGATCTTTTGGGTATTCAGAGTGTGCTATTATATTCCCCCCCCATCTTCTCAAGGTTAGACCTAAGCACTTCTCTCAACCTCTTGATCATAGTGAAGCTCTTTCTGCCTTTCTCTAAACCAGTTCTTGTTTGTCAGAATCCTTCTTAAAGGATGTAAAAGGAAATGCATGTCTTTTCCCTTTTCTGCCCTTTATACTTTGAATTTCCCCTCCCCAATTCATGAATGGAAGAAATGTACAAGAGTAACATTATGGACGTGTCAGCCTTGCAAGATAATCCAGACAAGAAGCACAATCAGAAGTATTAGTTCTTTTTTTATAATAAATGTTATTAAAAGTTTTAAAGAGAACATAAAAACGAACACAAACTAATACAAAATAGAGAGAACAAAGAAAGAAAGAGAAAGGGGGGAAAAACTAAAGTGCAGTGAGGGAGAATAAAAAGAAATAGATAGAAGAAGCTTCCATTTTTCTCTGTAGCAAATACAAGTGAGTTTACAGAATTATCTCTTACTCTATGATTACAAAAAAAAAGGCTCAGTTTTTTCTATTATCCATTTTTTTCCCCCTAATCATCAAAACCACAAGTCATAAGTGCCTTTTTTCCTGTTTCAGGCAAAAAGTCTATAAGGGGTTTCCAATCAACCAAATGTAGATACGGTCTTTTCTCTGATCAACGACATCAATTTAGCCATCTCTGCAAGCTCCATCATTTCACCAACCATTCATCCATTGTGAGTAATATCAACCCTTTCCATTTTTGAGTGTATAACAGTCTCGCTGCAGTTGTCATATATAAAAACAAAGTTCCATGACTTTTTCCTAGTTGTCTGTCCATTAGTCCCAAAAGAAAAGTCTCTGGTTTCAGTTGTACTTTAATCTTTAAAATGTTCTGCATTTGTACCAATTTTTTTGGCTTTTTTACACGTCCACCAAACATGATAAAATGTCCCTTCATGTTGTTCAGAAGCACTAGCTCTAACTTTATGGTAAGCGTACGTTAACAGAACCTTGCAAATCTGAAAGTACGTCTTTCCCCCTCTTGCCTTTACTGTCCAAGAAACTAGGGAGGGTCCCTTCTGAGATGTTTGCCATGCTCCCATTCCTTCGGTGAGCTCAGCTGCCTCTTATATGACCATTGACTAGTGTGTGGCTCTTCCTCCTCTCTCCCGAGGTCATTCCCACATACCATTACAGGATGCGATAGACAAAAATGAGGGAAGGAGGTATGGTTAGCACAGAAATCCTACAGAGACTAAACAGCAATAGTACCAGAGTTTTCTGTAGCTGATTAACAGAACAATGCTACAATCTACTTTCCTCTTGTGGTGGACATTTCTGTCCACTGATAGATTAGGAAGTCCTTCCTTCCTTCCTTCCTTCCTTCCTTCCTTCCTTCCTTCCTTCCTTCCTTCCTTCCTTCCTTCCTTCCTTCCTTCCTTCCTTCCTTCCTTCTCATTTGTATCTCATCACTATCCAAAGTGACTTTCAGTAGCTCACATGATACAAGACCCCTTTGCAGTGGATTGCTGCCAGAGAGGTCCTACCACACTCAAATGTCTCAGGAAAGCTTTCCTCTTGGCACTGCTAGCTACTTCTGAGAATCTTCTAAATATGGATGGTGAAAATCCCGAAGAAACGTACAGCATGGATTACTACTTGTACCCTTTCCCAGCTTCCTAGGCATAGCTTCAGAAAACGGTCCTTTTTAATCAACTGTTTCAAAAATTAGAAACAAGAATCAGGGTTCACGCAACGTATTGCCCTAGGTTTAAATGGATTTGGTAACTGAAGGTTCAGCAGTGTTGCACTGCCTGTATATCATTTCACATTTGAAGGATCGAGTTCTCTCTTAGTATACATGATAGGCAGGGCAGCCGAAAATGAAATGATGTGTCACCTCATCATTTTGATGGGGATAGATTTTCAGGGAAATTATGCTTAATACATAATACATCCCAGCACTACGAACTGGATACATTTGCATTCCAAAGTAGGTAACTACAGATTTCAACCACATTTTTTAGGCAAGAACTTCAAAAGAAAAAAATGGCTTTGCCTTATTCAGGAAAACAGAATGCCTGGAGCACTGTTTCCTAGCAAACATGAAAAGTGTCTCAGATGTGCTCCTGCTTTTGTTTTTCTAAAAATTAGAAAAATAAAATGTGAGGATATTTTAATTAAATGTGTATAACAGAAATGAGGAGATCTGTTTAACTCATTCACATTATGTTTAAAATGACATTCACCTTCACACACACATTTGTTCCATTCTGTTTCTCTATCCCCTTTTTAAAAAGTGGATCAAAATCTATATACAACTTTGTACAGTTTGGCAAGTCATTTCTCCCAAAAATATCTCTCTCTGTGGGTGCCCATCTGTGACTGAGGCAGAAAGAGAGCTATTGTGACCAAATGTATTCATTTTTCTCTAATGGATGCATTTTTGGATTGAAAATTTGCATTACCAAATTCAGAAAAGTAAAATGTTTGTGTAATTGTGTTCTGAAAGGGAAATTCAAAGCAGACTAGTTTGTATTAAATGCAAACTGAACAATTTCATCTATACCTCTTATAGCTATAGGTAAAGATAAAATCTTCACTGATCTGAAGAAGATGTCTGATGACTTCATGGTCACATCCATGTGGCTTTCTTGGCAAGAGGATAGAGGTGGTTTTGAATTCTTTTCAATTTCTCAGTCTATAGCCCAAGTATTTCCTGATAGTCTGCCATCCAAATCCTAAACATATTTGATCCTGCTTAGCTTTCTGTGATCAACTAAGGCTACCTACGGTAGGTATTGCCCCCTAGCTGGGCTGAATGTCTAAACTGCAGTAATTTAGCTGCTGTTCCTTCTCACCAGGATGTTGAGGTGGTACAGGTTTTTAAAATAAAAGAAAAATAGGAATGCGTATGTGTATTACAGCATGTTTTCTAAAAATCAACTTGTCAAAATATTTTTAGCATATTCACTGTGGCTTGCTAATTATACCAGATGTCTCTTGTAGAGAGTGAGACAGATATCTCACATGTCTCCTCACTTATTCCATTATTGCATGATACAGAAGCACTTTTCTCCTAATCATCCATTAACTGTGAGCAAAATAAAGAGAGAAGTCCAAAAGAATGCCTGTGGAATGCAGGAGACTTTACAGAGACCACTGCTTTAACAGCAACTGTTAAATCACAGGGTGCTGGAGTAAACCAACTGAAACTGTATTTGAGAAAGACAGGCATTTCAATTACTTTCCGTCCCTAGTTTCATGGGGTAATCTTGGAACAGATCAGCCATATTTGTCTGGCCTATTGTCTAACTGATTTGCACATTAAGAGCAAGAACAATTCTGATATACAAGAAGACACAAAGATGTGAAGGTGACTACTGGTCTTGATGGACTGATTAGCACTACCAATGTCTACGGAATGATAATCAAACAAACAAAAAACTATTTTTCCAAGTCTGGAATGAAACAGCCTTACTCAGATATTCTGAGTGAAGGTTGTATGCCAACAGATGGAAATTGAAATATTTTAAGGGACCTGACATACAGATCAAGGAGATCTTGAAACAAATCCCTTGCTTCATGGCTTTGTTTATCTTGGGGCCACAGACAAGTGCATCTGTGAGTTTCCTGGTGCCTCCTTGGCTGTCTGCTCTTCCTAAACTAAAGAAACCTTACAAGAAGAATTCCATCATCACCGCTTGTGTTGGAATGGAAAGGTGAAGTCATTGGAAAGAAGACTGCATATCTCCTGCCTTTTGTACAGGAACTCGAAACAGTGTTTATAGAGCTCCCTCCTTCAGTTATCATCTCTCAAAATAACATCCTGTGAGGTAAGTCAGGCTGAAAGAGAGTAACTGGCCAAAAGTCACCCAGGTAGTTTCTATGACTGAGTGGGAACTAGAATTTGGGACTCCCCACTCCTTGTCTAGCACCTTCACCACTATACCAGGCTGAATGTCTACTTTTTGTTGTTGTTTAGTCGTTAAGTCGTGTCCGACTCTTCGTGACCCCATGAACCATATTGTGCCAGGCCTTCCTATCTTTCACTGCCTCCCTGAGTTTGCTCAATTTCATGCTCATTGCTTCAGTGATGCTATCTAGCCATCTCATCCTCTGCCGTCCTCTTCTCCTTTTGCCTTCCATCTTTCCCAGCATCAGGGTCTTTTCCAAAGAGTCCTCTCTTCGCATTAGGTGACCAAAGTATCTGAGCTTGAGCTTCATTATCAATCCTTCCAATGAGCAATCAGAGTTGATTTCCTTTAAGATCGACTGGTTTGACCTCCTAGCAGTCCAGGGGACTCTTAAGAGTCTTCTCCAGCATCACAGTTCAAAGGCATCAATTCTTCGGCGTTCAGCCTTCTTTATGGTCCAGCTCTCACAGCCATACATTACTACTGGAAAAACCATAGCTTTGACTATGCGGATCTTTGTCGGCAAGGTGACGTCTCTGCTTTTTAATATGCTATCTAGCTTTGCCATAGCTTTCCTCCCAAGGAGCAAGCGTCTTTTAATTTCATGGCTACAGTCTCCGTCTGCGGTGATCTTGGAGCCCAAATAAATGACGTCTGTTACTGCTTCCATTTCTACCCCTTCTATTTGCCAGGGATTGATGGGTCCAGATGCCATGATCTTAGTTTTTTTAATGTTGAGTTTCAAGCCAGCTTTCACACTCTCCTCTTTCACCCTCATCAAGAGGCTCTTTAGTTCTTCTTCACTTTCTGCCATTAGGGTGGTATCGTCTGCATATCTGAGGTTATTGATGTTTCTCCCTGCAATCTTAGAATGTCTACTTACAACCCCTGGTTTTCATTGCTTAAGACTGTGCAATGAAAGACAAGACACTTTTATGATGCCTTGTAACTAAGTACATTGCAACATCATCACCCCTTGGGCATTTGATTTTCACCAGTGTTTACTTCTCTGGGACAATATATATATATAGAAGATATATATATATCTTCTCTTTCTCACAAAGTGAGGCTATTAAAAGAAAATGTGTTCAAGAATTTTGACACAGCTTTAATATAAAAGCTACTGCTCCATCTTTTGATAGTTCTTTATCTTTCAACCATTCTTGGTGTAGATAGCCTTTCATAATCTTCAAAACTTTATCTTGAGCCCTCAGTTGCTTCCAAACATTCCCACCAAACTCAGGGTTATAACAGTCAAGAACTGAGAAATCATTAACTACTTCAGAAGCAGTTATTTAAGTTATTCATTAATTTAATTAGTTTAAAATATATCTTTTTCCAATTTTTGTAGGGTTCCTTCTCCTTCCTATGATCTATCACCTCCCACTCTTTCAAGTGGACATTCAATAAGGGCCACCATAAACTAGCTAAGTACAATCATAAGAAGGCATGTGCAAAACCTGCTGTCCCACAGAATGTTCTGGAGAGCTCTGGGACTCTCTGGAACATTCAATTTTTCTCCAGACCAAATTGATCTGGCCATTCCAATTCCAGAAATTAATATTTTGATCCTGACCGGAATACCATGAAGCACTTTCAGTTCAGAAAATTAACTAACTTCAAGAAAGCTGCTTGGTCACCTTAGGAACAGCCAGATCATTGTGGTCTACAAGAAGAATAGAATGTTTGGAGCATGGTAGGAATTGCAGATATTTAATCCTAGTCTTAAAAAAGATTATATCCTGAATAGAGTATGCTTTCAAAAATCAAATTATACCAGGCAATATCAGGGCTGTAGGCTGGACTTGGAAGTTGAAAAGGATCCCTGAAGAAGGCAGTGGAAAACTTCTTCCACAACTCAGCCAAGCAAACCACACAGATGTGTCCATGAAATAATCAGGAATCAAGCTTGATCAGAATGAGACTTTTTCTTATTGTTTCCATCCCTTAACTTAATGCTTGTCAATATATAACTTGCAATTTCCCTAAAGTTGCTCCCCCTGACAAAGCAACTTCTTTTTCTGTGCTTTGTTCTTCACATGCTGGCAATTTCTTTCCTATTTCTCATAATGGTGTCTTACAACATAGTCCATTACTGAAGGCAACTGGCGGCACGAATTTCTCTATGTGCAGAAATGCAACGTGATACTGTCCCTGCCGATGTCTTTCCTTGAAGTGTAGAAAGCCAGAGGGATGGAAGCTGCTGGAGAAATGCTTGTAAAATGAAAGACATGCCATTCACCTATATACCCTCTAACCATTTTGTAACTAAGTCAGTCCCACACACCATAAATACTCTGCTGATGAGAATTTCACGAGCATTCTTTTCTCTTTTGGTGATGGTGGGGGGATTGCAAACCTATTCTCATTCTATCAAATTGAATGAGAATGGTTAAAAAAGGATGCAGTTAGAAACTGTTACTTTAAATAGTGGAGTCCTCTGCGTGAAATAGGGCACGTGGCCACTGTAAATCCAACTGAGGCTCTAAATATCTTGCCAGAGGGCTTCCAGAAGCAATGGAAACAGACCTTCAATTTTCAGGAGAATGGAAATGCTTGTAGCAAGTACGGATTCAATTAGAGGATTGGAATTACATCTCCCCCCACCCCGCCCCCATCATATATCTGCATGCAGATTGCACTTCAATTTCTGCTTGCAATTAGCAGGGTATAAAGACAAGGAGATTCAAATCCAGGTTTCTGAAAGCCAATCTCATTTTCCTGTGTTTGCACCCTGCTTTGAAAGAAAGGGCAGCATCAATGAATTAGCCAACCCATCTGCTTTGACAAAAGGAGACTAAATGTGATATTTAAACCTGAGAATTGGAAGGAAGGAGAGAAGCAATGGGAATGGTGAGCAAGATATGATCAGAGTCAGGGACTGTTCAGACAAGCAGAATGATCTGGGCGACAGGAACAGAACCAATGGTTTTGATAGTGTTGCATTATTTCAGTTTTTCTTATGTTGCAAGATGGCAGATCCAGTTTAAGAATTCCTTCTAGTTCTGATTATCAGGGATGAGTTTTCTTCTTATTAGGTCCATTCACTATCTCATGTTTTTTTTTTCCACCATTGCCCAGAATTCTGGGCAATGAATGGGCCTTAGTAAGATACCATGTTGTGCAATCATCTGCCCCTAATGAAGGACAAAGCAGGAAATGCTCCACAATGTAATTTTCATAGCCTCAAGTCTCTGAACCAGTGTTTCTCAACCTTGTCAATGTTAAGCTGGGTGGACTTCAACTCCCAGAGTTCCCAGCTGGCTGGGGAATTCTGGGAGTTAAAGTCCACACAGCTTAAAGTTGACATGGTTGAGAAACACTGCTCTGAACCCACAGCTAATCCCCATTTGCCCATGCTGACCCTCCACCAACCAACCTGATTCAAAGGCTGTTAAGCTTCTTCAACTGATCTCTTTTCCCCTTACTTCCAGGAACAGCTCTTTCATATTCTCTGCAAAGTCATCCTCCATGACGTTTTGTAGTTGTGTTGGCTACAGTTCTTCTCTAGTAGACATTGGTTTCATCTTTCAGGCCTTTCTTGGTGTAAGAAAACTTTTTGTGTGTTCTCAAATGTTTCCATTCCAAAATGTGGTAATATTGAGGATGCTTAGGGAAATGCTTAGGATGCTTAAGGAAAGGAAAGGAAAGGAAAGGGAAAAAGCAATACCACCAACCCCAATATATTTGTTTTTTGTTGTTGTAATAGTTTAGTGAACTTAGAGAAAACCCTGAACCTTCAGGGAGAACTTGAAATATTTCAGAAGAAACCTTTCTGCCATTACAGTCCTGAATTTGAGTCAAAGGAGAATAAAAATATTAAAGACCTCTCCGACCAATTGTATCTTTACCAGGGACTCCAACATACAGCACGGTGAAAGAACTGACAAAAAAGCTTGGACATCTCCCAGAAGGGAGCCAATATTCTATCAACTCCCCACTACAGTGCCTGCAGAAAATCAGAGCTGTTCAAATAGATGGAGATGAAATTGTGCTCTCATTTGATGTCACAGCACTCTTTACATCCATAAACCCAGAACTAGCAAAAGAATCCATGTCAGCAGCACTACACAACACACCCGGCCTAACCAAATACACCCAGATCGAAATACCCAGAATCATGGACCTCATCACCCTCTGCCTCACCGCCTATTTTCAGTTTGATGGACAAATATACCAACAAATCAGAGGCACACCCATGGGATCACCACTCTCAGGGCTCATAGCAGAGGTTATAATGCAATGCCTAGAAGCTATAGCACTTCCCCACATACAACCTAAAGTATGGATCTGGTATGTACTGTAGATGACACCTTTGTTATAATAAAAAAGGAACAGCTAGAAACATCAGCAGAAGACACATGAAACCATCAACAACATCTTCAAAGGAATAAAATTCACCAGAGAGGAAGAAAACAGCAACACGCTACCCTTCCTGGATATCCTCATCAGCAGAGGAAACAACAGCAAATTCGAAACCCAAGTCTATCGAAAGACAACCCACACCAATCAAATACTCCATTACCAAAGTAACAATCCAACCTCCCACAAGAGGAGCTGTGTAAGAACATTATTCAAGCATTGCAGCAACCCAGAACAGTGGAAAAAGGAAACAGACCACCTATACAACATCTTCCAACAAATGGATATCCACGCAACTTTATCAAAAAGTGCCTGACCACTCAACCTACTACAACACAACCAACACAAGCTATGAAAAGAATCACACTGTCATACATCAGCAACATCTCAGAAACTCAAAAGACTATTACAACCACGTGGCATCTCTGTAGCACACAAACCAACTAAAACCCTCCAACACATCTTAAGCAAACCAAAAGGCCCAGTAGCCCAAGAAGAAAAAACAGGAGTCATCTACAACATACAGTGTAAAGACTGTTACAGGCAGAAGGCTTGCAGAGTGCATCCATGAACACCTACTAGCAGTCAGAAGACACAATGAAAACTCCTTAATCTCACAACACATGGACAGACTTAACCATAGTTTCAACTGGGAAACTGTCAGCATCTTAGACCAAGCTAAATCCAAAAATGCAAGGGAATTCCTGGAAGCTTGGCATTCAGACAAGGCAGCCATCAACAGGCACATAGAGATAAACAACATCTACATAGTTTTCAAAAAAGACAATAGAAAGGAAAACAAAAGACCAGAACTTCTCCTCACCAGCAACCATCACCCAGATAAGCAGAGATTAATACCAAGTTTTCCACCAGACATGCAAGCACTAAACAATACCTTAATCAAGGAACTACCAAAGGGAAAAAATAAAACAAACCCCCCACCCCCACCAACACTGGCAGGGCATGCCACAGTATATAAACAGAGAGCAAACCCCATCCCATTCTAGCACTGAAGATGTTACCTAGCCAGGTAATGAAACCTTTGCAAGAAAACAACCAAGCTCAGAGAACCCCAAGGACTCCACAAAATATAACAGTTTACAATTGATATAGAATTATATAATGTTCCTCTGCATAATCAAGTTTAACATAGGTATAAGTATCAAATCCTGCTGTTATCATACTTCAGATGGAAATGGGGGCTGGGAGTGGAGGGAAAGGAGGAATGGTACCCATCCATGATATAGAGCATAATACTTTAATTTTCAATGACATAACTTAGGAAGAAAAGCAATTCAAGTGGAAAATTTACAGGAGGAAGCTGGCCAGATTTCATGGGCATTTACAACCAGTGGCATCTGCAGGAAGTACAAGTAGTCCTTGTTTAGCAACCACAATTGGGACCAGCAACTCAGTTATTAAGTGAAGCGGTCACTAAGTGAAACCACAACTGTGCTTACTATCTTACTTCAGCTTTCCTTTGCTTTACAGACCTGCGAAAATTGTAAAAGCAAGGACCAGTCGCAAAGTTACTTCTTCATCACTGTTGTAACTGTGAGCAGTCGCTAAATGAGGCAGTTACTAAAAAGGACAACCTGTAGTCAAAAAGGACAAGATGGTAGCCACAACTATGCAACTGAAGCCTCACCCTTTTTTTTTTACATGAGTTGCAACAGATGTAAAACTGGAGTGGCACTTCAACTGTGTGTTTAACAGGTGATTTTGTTCTCTCTCTCTCTCTCTCTCTCACACACACACACACACACACACACACCATGGATGCCCCTGTTTGCAACCCTAGCTAGTGGTGTATACCACAAGAGAAAATAGCCACCTCTGAGTCAAGAAAAGGAAGCAGAGTGATTTTTCATTATTTGAACAAAATGTAGGGTAGGATGTTGGGCTGGAGATCTCAGCTGTTTTCTATAGTGAGCTGAAATAGAAAATAGCTATTTTCTATTTCAGCTCACTATAGAGAATCCTTTTTTTTTTTCCATTGCTCTTTTTAAGCTGTGTTGCGCAAGACTAACACTTTTCCTCCAAAGTTTGGGAAATAAAATGAATTTACTGAGAGTTTCATCAAGAGGATTGGATGAAAGTTGGATGTGATGATCAAGTGTTTTAATTATACCATTTTTTTTCAGAGCAGCAAGTCTGTGCGTGTGTTCCTGAGCAATAAACCTAGATGTGTGGTGTGCGTCTGTGTGTCTGTGTGTGCACACAAACTGATTTCCTGACAAAGCAAGCAGCTGTTCAAATGCCCCCAGAGCATCACTAACAGAGTATGTGAAAGAATGAAGCCAGTGATGGATATCATGCACAGCATTGCTCACAGCAGTCATTAAACTATTTTATCTGGGAAAATGCAAAATACATGTTTACTTTATCTGGTCCTTAACTCAGCTATTGTGCACCTGCAAAAATCACATGAGCCCTGAATGCACCACAAATATTCTTCTTTGCTCCTCTTGAATCCCATACTTGAGATTTTAATGTGTGGTTAGACCCTGATAGACAGGAGACAGATATGTGAGTTGAAGAGAGAGACAGAGACAGAAAGGCAGTCTTCACCAAGTCAAATAATCCAGTTGATTAAAAATCTAGCTGATGAATTTATACTTGCCTAGTTTTGGGTTAGGCTTTGTTTGGGGTGGGTTTTGGTGGCTTAGTGCAAACCCAACCTTTGGGGTTAGTTCATGGTTCAAGCCAGTATACTACGTGAACCCAGATAAACCCAGTTTCAGTATCCAGATTAAATGTGCTATGTGCATTCAGCCAAAGAATTCTAAGGTCCAAAATGTAAGATGCATCCCCACAGCAGCATGCCACATACCCCCATTGTTCACACAATTATTATTGCTATTATCTGTTTTGTAAAACTTTTAATGTGGGAATTTTAACTTAAAATTCCCACATTAAAAGTTTGACAAAAGAGATAATAGCAATAATAATTGTGTGAACAATGGGGGTATGTGGCATGCTGCTGTGAGGATGCATCTTACATCTTACAAAAATGGCATTTTTGACAAGTAACAGTGCCACCAAAATTGTAATACATGATGACATTGTCACGCAAATACTGCCGTTCCAGAATTGTATCACAATGTCTGATATAACTACACAAGTCATGTCATTTGCGTGATGAGATCAGAATACATAGTATATCTAATTCATGTCCCCTTACTCCCCTAGATGCCAACTGAAGAGCCTTAATTCCCACTGGCTATCTGAATGGACCACTGTCCCTTGATTTGCTTGCTCATTCAAAGCATTTTTCATTTTGATCTTTTACACAAAAAAATCCCAGAGCAACTTTCAGCTTTCATTAGAAAAATGATTCCTGTCCTTAGGTTGACAGTTTCAAAGACATGAGAATCAAGGTGAAGGGGATGAAGAAGGACAAAGAAAAGCCTAATGAAGCATCAGTTCTTAATGTTACCATTCTTCAATGACTATCAGCACTGAAAACAGGTCAAGGAAATACAAGTTGAGTAAAAAAAACAACATGATGGTGGCCATGATCATGTGGTTGAAGTTCTGCTCCTTATTTATGTGTTACAGAGTGGCAGACATTAAAAAAAGGGTTTTGTGTAGTTATGGCCAACATGTTGACGTTTCTGATCTCTCTCTGCAGACACTCCTACTGAAAGGGAGAGTTGGAGATGTCAAAGGTAGCTGATCTCTTAGCAAAGGCAATAGAACATCCTGCTCTTTTGTCCTTGTTTTATTGGGAAATTTTAATTTTTCCTACTATGTTATCTAACCTGAGAACATACTTTTCGACTGGAAGGACACAATACAAAGGAAGAGAAAGACAGTATTTCCTTCCTTTAACTTTTGCCATTCTTGTTAATTCGGCTCACATTTTAATACAATTTTTGGGGAAATGTATTTTCAGGATAGCTTGTCAATACATTAATCACTCAAAATGGAACTGATCTGAACAAGTGCTTGGTTAAAAAGCCAGACATTAAATCAACTTAACAAAGTTTCAGCCTGTTTGAGCTGTGTGCTGTGTTGAATCAACAGCCAGAGGAATTATGGTGTCACAGAGGTGGCAATCAGGGTTTACCAAAATAGTTATCTACTGGAGGAATTTGTCTAGCGGTTAGACCACAGATAAATACAGTGTTTAGTTCGGTTCACTGTATTTTAAAAGTGACATGGAAAAACTGGAGTGGGATCAGAGGAAAACTACCAGGATGATAATAGGCCTGGAAACCAAGCCCTTTAAGAAAAAGTTAAAGGAATCTGGCATGTTTAACTTAGAAAAGAGAGGATACAGAGAAGATATGATAGCAATCATCAATAAAGCCCTTCGTAGCACAGGGCCAGTTATATTGGAGATTATCTCTCTCCCATTGTTTCTACCAGTCCCATAAAATCTGACAGTGGACACACTTCATGTCCTTTCCATTAAGCCAGTGTTTCTCAACCTCAGCAACTTTAAGATGCATGGACTTCAACTTACTGGTGGGGGGAAGTCTGGGAGTTGAAGTCCACACATCGTAAAGTTGCTGAGGTTGAGAAACACTGCATTAATCGATACCATCTGATAGCACCCCAGAAGCATGTCTTCTCTGTCACATCGCCTGCCTTCTAAAACACATTCCTCCAGAGGTTTAAACTTCCCTGAGCCTCCTTTAAATGAGCATTGAAAACTTGGCTTTTCCCCCAAACATTGGGATAGGCTGCAAAGTGTCCATCCGGGTTGTCTTGTATCAGTGTGAAGGAATGGTTGCATGAAGGCCGCGCTCGGGGAGATAAGCATTCCCTTAGCCCCCAACAGGAGCATGGGAAGTTTAAGAAGATGAGACTGGCACCACCCTAAGGAATTCATGGTGTGTTGGCTTGCTGGCTTGGGAAGTTAGATTCAGTCTGGAGAGATTTCTGTCTTGAGGTGGAAGCTAATAAACGCAACAGAACTGTATCTGCGCTGTCTTGTGTAGTTCTTTGGGCTGAACCTGACAATCAGCTTCTTATGGCATCTCCTTGTTTCCCCACCATTTCATTCACTTCCTTTTCTGTTTTGGTACAGGTACCATGGGGGTTTTTAATCTGGATGTTGCCCAGCATCACTGGTGAGTCAAATAGTCTTGGAAATCTAAATTGTCAATCAACCAATCAGAAAGGTTGTCAGACACAAGAAGGAGAAATCCCATTCTCTGTGGAAAATGAGAACAGAGTTTTGAAAAAAGGAGCTTGGCTGAACGTTAGAAGAAGTTTCTGATTGGAAGAGCTGTTTAAGTGGTGAAATGGCCTTTCTTGAACAACGATGTTCTTTCCCTCATTATTCAAGTGAAGGGTTGGATGGCTACCTATCAAATGATTCAGTGGTTGGACTAGATGGTTTATTTATCTTATTATTTATCTATTATCTTCCAACTCATTTCATTTTTAATTTGTTGATGAAAGAATTGAGCCAATTTTCAAGAGAAGACTTTTTTTGGGGGGAGGAGGGAGTCCTTTCTTCCCAAGCAGAACCTGCAGTCTAGCTAAACTAAATTCCAATTATCCTGATGACAAAGGAAAGTGATCGTCATAATTCATAGCAGAAACCATATTTAATGAAAGGAAATATTCTATGAAGGATTAAAGTCTCAACACAGCATTAGCATTCTTCACACTCTTAAACAGTTGCCCATCCCCTATTGAATGAAAAAAAATGTTTCTAAGCATTCTGAAAGGGTGAAATCTTGATAGATTTGGCAGTTTTGCCTGAGAACACCAAAGTCCTGCCTGAACTCATGTGACAACGGCAAAATCTCCTCAGACCACTGCTGTTGGCTTGGTGGTGAGATTGTATGAGTCAGAGACGGGGGGGGGGGGGGGGGGGGACACAATTCCTGTCTAAGGGGATTTTTTTATTAGAAAGACCTAACAAAATCCTGCTTTCTTACAAAATAATCATTTCTGGTCCTTATACGGTATAAGATAATAAGGTATAAGATAATAAGGTATCTTATACCTTATATAATACCTTATTATTGTACTTCCTGTTTCTTAACTTATGTATGGACTAGTCCAGTGTTTCTCAATCTCAGCATTTTTAAGATGCATGGATTTGAACTCCCAGAATTCCCCAGCCAGCATGCTGGCTGGGGAATTCTGGGAGTTCAAGTCCATGCATCTTAAAGTTATTGAGGTTGAGAAACATAGGATTAAATGATCTGAATGGCCTCTTCCAATTCTACAATTTATGATTTTATCTCATCCATTTGTTTACTTGTGTATTTATTTGAAGCACTTACATGCCACCCCCCCCCCCCCCAACTCAACAACATGACTCTGGGTGGTGTACAGAAATCATCAACAACAGACACAAAACATAAAGGACAAAAACATATAACATTAACAACTAACTAAACTAATAAAACAGCTACCAGAATTAAAATACACTATAATATAACATTCCAACATGCTTCTATCAGTGGCCTTAGAAGGGAAATCCCACTGAAATCCAGACTTTACTCATGGAGTGAAGGAGTCTGTGAAACCACGAGACATATTTTATTATACGGTCCATTTTACACTGACGCTCACTGTGAACTGTTAACCCACATGTAATTAAATATCCTGGTCACTCTGGCCAGCTTTATTTAAAATATTTACTTTCAGATGCAAATGGTTCCATTTCCTTAAGTGTGGCTAGATTTTGTCATGTAATATGTAAGAGGTACTCTGCTTACATAATTGGCTAATCAATATCAGTTTTATGTATGTAAGGTATTTTATAGACTGCAATAAACCTGCTCCTGCTTCTGCTTCCTCTTCTTCACTATAATTGATCTGATTGGGACTCCACTCATCTTGACTCCCTTCCTAAGGCCTGCAAGCTCAAGATCATCCATATAGCATAGGTCATGGGCCCCCACTGGGAAGACACACCTCCAAGGCCCCATAAGATGACATTGCTTCATTAGTTTTATTCCTTACTAGTCTACAGCTCCATCTGCCTCTAACAGAGGCTATGCTATATTGTTCTTTTACTTTAGCCCTTCCTTTCCTGGCCTTTCCTAGACCATACTACCTCCCCTAGAGATACTTCCATGGCCTGCTAACAATAATGGGGTGCAAGCTAAAGGGTTGAACTTGTCTGATGTTTGCAGTAGGCCTACTGGATGAGCAAACTGAGTAAGCCATTCCTGGAAGACTGCAGCTTTCATCCTGGGCCTTCTTCCCAAAGGAACTAGTGTCCTGGGCTTTCAGGTGGTGGGTTGTGCCCTAAGCCACTTCCTACAGTTACCTCTCCCTTGCCTGTTTTTCCAAGGCCTCAAGTAATGAAGTCCTGGTGTCTCAGCTGCTTGGAATTGCCTGTAACTGGGCTGCTGGCTGGCATTTTGAGCCATTTTCAAATGCCAGTACCTGAGGCTTCTAGTGACAGTTCATCATCTTCTGATGTTCCTGGACATTGATGTTACTCCACCATCACTCCCTTCCTTTTGTTACTACTTCTGATTTCCTCTGCTGTCTTGGGGGCTGCAGCTCTTGAAGTTCTTAATGTTTTGGTCTCGGCCTTCTTTCCTCACTCTCCTTTTCTTCTTTTCTTCCCCTTCCCTCTTCTCTTCTTCACCGCTGCCACACTCTCTCTCAGCCAAGCCCTATCTGCAAGGGCCAGCTCATCAATCAGTGAGGGTGGAGCCCTTAAATGAGATTTCAGGAAGGAGGGGTGCTATGCAAATATTCAGCGACCACACATCCTTTTTCTACAATCATGAGCCAAACAGCTGGCATCAAATTCCCTTCAGAATTTGTGTGGGAGTCTGTGGGCTGAGACTGGCAAGAGTTTATTGAAGCAGCATAAAAGCTTCTTGGAATAAGCAAATAATACAATCTGAACCTTCTGGCATTTTCTGAGCTTTGGAGTATGCTTTATTGTTAGTGATTCACAATAACATCTGAGATTGCACAATAATATAATACTTTCCATCTCCTGGCACAAAAATAGGTAGTCTGCATCAGAGCTAACAAGACAAACAGTGTCCATCCTTAAATATTCATTTTTTTCCCCTTGTTACACTGTAGATCAAACTGAGCGGTGCTATTTGTATGTCTTAAGATGTGGACAACCCACACTTGAATTTGGCATATTTCAAAATGGGTTTTCCATGCATGTCTATCGTGGCCAATTAAGGATCATAGGTAATGCTTGCACTGTTCCAGCTTGTCAAAGTTACTACAGCTTCATAACTGCCTTTCAAACAGGGATGTTCATCGGTGGTTATATTTCAAAGTGGACTAATCTTGCCTATACTTCCTGAATTAATATGCAGCTTTGTTTGTTACTCTATTTCAATTTTTGCGTTTCCCTGAATATTACAATATTGAGTGGTCCACTCAAAATACAGTGAGCAGCATGTTCAAAAACCACTACAGGCTTGGATCTGGTTAATACTTGGATGGGAGACCACCAGAAAATCCCAGGGCTGGACAGGCTTTATGCTAGACTGGAAATTTGGGGGGTGGGGGGGGGGTGGGATGTGGAAGAAGGCAGTGGTAAGCCATTTCTCTATTGTTGCCAAGAAAACTTCATGGATGCATCCATATGGAGTCACGCTTGACTTACGGGACTTATTTTCCACTCAAAGAAAACACCAAACGCACCTAAAAATTAATGCATCTAGATAAAATACCTTTAGAAATACATATTTATTTGTTGTTTTTATTGTAAACTGCCCAGAGTCACTTCCTCGTGAGATGGGCAGTATCTAAATGTGAAATATAAATAAATAAATAAATAAATAAATAAATAAATAAATAAATAAATAAATAAAATATATATAGAGAAAATATATTTAGGATACAAAGTTTTATAAGGCTGTTTAATTAAAAAAAACCTAATACCAAATAGTGCAGGAATACGAGTGGTGAGCATGTTTATGAATGAGCATAAGTATAAAATCAACATGGCTTGCAAACAGCTTGATTTGGCCTCCCTTATATTTCGCTTTGCCTATGCTTCAACAGTGATATATGAACTCCCATCAGTTTAATGATAAAATGGCTTAAAAATAGCAAGCAACATTTGGGAGACTCTTTTATGGCTGGTTTTCTTCCCCCCCCCCCCCCCTTCTTGTAAGTAAAACAATCCCTAACATTTGCAAGATCTCAGAGGCTGATGGAAGAGAACTGAAATCATTGCTATTCCATCGCATTTCCTGCTTTGAAGAAGAGACCAAGTCAAGCTGAAAGGTTTCCATCCTAAGATCTCTTGCTGTGACTCCCTTGCATTGAAGCAATACTAGCATCCGACGAGTAGGTTGATTTGAGCTCTTAGTTTATCTTGTTAACATTGATTGCTCTCTATCTTTAATACATGATGAAATTTACGCATCATGTTAAGTCATGGTTAGCTCAACCTTGATTTGTTAAAAAAGACTTTGTCTTGGTTCACATCATATCCTAAGCTGTGTACTATGCTTTACAAACAAGAATGACCGAGTTCATAAAACACATTCAAAGTCAAAGAAAACCACAATGGCTGTGTGCCCACATCACACCAAAATCAAAACCAACGAAAGCCACGTTGTTTGATGTGTGAAGCTAGTTGTCCTTCCTTACAGACACCCTGCCGTTTTCACTTCTCAAAGTTAAACATACCCAATTCCTTGACCTTCCTTTACAAAACTTCATCTCTGATCTTCTGATCTGCCTCATTGTCCTTCTCTGAACCTGTTCCAGTTTGTCTAAATTATTCTTAAAGGAACTCGCTTGTGTAAGTCTGTTCATGTCAAATCGAGGAAACAAATGTTGTTTCTTGGCTTGAGTCCTACCGATTTGGTTCTGATGACTTTCTCCTCCCTTCTTTTCTGGATGCTCAGCGGATTAATATATTTCCTCTAATCGTCATTAGCTCAAGGGTGTTTCATTGCATCGCTCAATATTAGATGCTGCAGAAGTGTCACTTGACCATCACTATATTCTGAATTGGATAGGTAGGAGATTCAGCACTATCTATTTTAAAGACAGGTATACAAGGACCACCCAATTCATTTCAGCAGAAAAAGCTGGCATTCTACAAAAGGATTAATCTGCTCTGGATCCAGAGGTTAAAGTCATTGTGTGGATCCAGATGTTAAAACTGGCCTTTATCTTTCGTTGATTAGCATGGGAAAAACAAGACAGCTTTGACCCTTTCCTATTTCAGCAAAATAGCATATCACTGGGGATAAGATCTGGGGATGAGATGCATTTGTGGGGTGGGGTGTCAAGAAAGTCAAGATTCCTCCCACAACTGCATGATCAAAGCCCTGTCTCTTTTTTTAAAAAAATGTGTCACATACATGACACATGTAAGAAAAGGTGTGGG
Organism: Liasis olivaceus; assembly: GCA_030867105.1. NCBI lineage: Eukaryota > Metazoa > Chordata > Lepidosauria > Squamata > Pythonidae > Liasis > Liasis olivaceus. The sequence continues at coordinate 320,896,193 of CM061349.1, read as the reverse complement.
GCTTCAATTGCCTGGTTGCAGCCACCATCTTGTTTTTTGAAGTGCGCACGCACACACACACACACACAATACACATAAACCAACCAGGTACTCCTGATAGAGATAAAGCATCCCCATGTTCATTGAAATCAGTGCAAATCTTTTCAAGCTATGTCCCTTAAAATTGCCTTTTTTCAGTCAAAAGAGAGTTTGAATGTCTTGGGATGGACAGAGGAGTTAAATTATGGGGATATTGCAAGCCAAGAGGAAATTGTAGTTGAGAATGGCTTGTCACGATTCCTGTCATGAAACCTTCGTTGTCAGGTTGCTTCCTGATATCGTACCCCAATATCTGGACTACAGGTAGTCCTTGTTGAGCGACTGCCTCGTTTAACGACCATTTGTATTTATTATGGTGATAAGAAAGTAATTTGTAACCAATCTTCACATTTATGACCTTCACAGATCTGTAAAGCAAAGGAAAGTTGAACAAGATCATAAGCACAGTTGTGGTTTCACTTAGCAACCGCTTTGCTTAATGACTGAGTTGCAGGTCCCAATTGTGGTTGCTAAAGAAGGACTCCCTGTGTTCTCTCTTGCTGCTGGGCCCTGTTCATAGTCTGCTTGGTAAGAAAACCTAAACGTGTATAAACATAAACTAGATTTATGACCTAGAAGATTAGCTTGACATTTTAATTGCTGTTAAAGACAGATAACTACCGTTGCTTGCAAGGCCTGAACTCATTTTCAGCCTGACATGTGGGAGTACGTTTGAGAGCAGGGGCTGGGGTGGGAAGTAGGTTGCATTTATTCTGCTTATTTTAGGGGGGAAAAACCTCACTAAAACTCATGCCACTGAAGATGGATCCTGCTGCTTTGGCAGCCTAATTGGAAAGTTTTCTCTGGGTTGCAAATGGAATGTAATTGGCCATAGATAGCCTTCAGAGCACTGATTGTAATAGTGTAATCTAATAATATCAAATTGTTGAGGTGGAGGTCACAGAAGGCCATCGCTGGCTGTCAAGGAAGTTGGTTCTGTTGCTGAATGGCTCTTACTATCAAGAACAGTCTCCTAACGATCAGTCAGAGCCGGCTATCTGGCACTGAAGCCCATTAGCTTCAAAGCCTGGTTCTCTGTATCAAGAACTTTTTTTTCTTTCTGTTCATTCTTCTATATGACAGTTGTTCACTTCAGTTGACGATGATTATAATGTGCTTCCTTACTCTTCTCTTCATGGGTGAAACATTTCGTAAGATTTGTTTCCCATTGTTCCAATTCAGGACAAAGCTGTATCTGATCAATGAAGAAAAGAAGGGGCCAACAAGGAAACAGGCAGTTGGTTTGGCATTGCAACAAATGGAGAGTTCACAAAGAGACAACTATTTCGCAGGGTCTCCAGGTTGGAAAGGGCCATTGAGAGCCAGTTTGGACTAGTGGGGAAGGCACCAGGCTAGAAAGCAGGAGATGGTGAGTGCTAGTCCCACCTTAGGCATGAAAGTCAGCCAGATGACTTTGGGCCAGTCCCTCTCTCTCAGCCCGACTCACCTCACAGGGTTGTTGTTGTGGGAAATATAGGAGGAGGAAGAAGTATTAGGTATGTTCGTCACCTTGAGTTATTTATAAAGATAATAAAGGTGGGATAAAAAATCTTCAAAAATAAAAGCTCCAACCCTCTCCTCAGTGTAAATATCCAAATTAAAGCATCCCCAAGGTATAGTTGTCTAACCTCTGCTTGAACTCATTCAGTGGTGCTCATCATCTTGCTGTGTAATCAGTTTTGCTGTTGAGCTATTCTACTGTTAGGAAGTTTTTTCCAGTAATTTAATCAACAATTCATAGAATCATAGAGTTTGAAGGGCCTATTTCAACCAACTGCCTGTTTGTTGCAGGAATCCAGATGAAAGGATCTCTGACATATGCCTAGCCTCTCCTGGAATCATATCATAATCTGCCTTCCTGTAAATTAAATCCATTATTCCATGTACCAATAGAAGCAAATATGTGTAGCTCAGGGTTGAACTGTGGAGTCCTTGGGGTTCTCTGAGCTTGATTGTTTTCTTCAAACGTTTCATTACCCAGCTAGGTAACATCTTCAGTGCTAGAAGGGAGGGGGGTTTGCTCTCTGTTTATATACTGTGGCATGCCCTGAGAGGCACCCCCATCCCTCCCCCACACCCCCACCAACACTGGCAGGGCATGCCACTGTAAATAAACAGAGAGCAAACCCCACTCCCTTCTAGCACTGAAGATGTTACCTAGTCGGGTAACGAAACATTTGCAAGAAAACAGCCAAGCTTAGAGAACCCCAAGACATTATTCCATGTCTTGAACTCCAGGCCATGGAATTTCTGTTGTGTGACCCTTGACTGGGGTCATTGCAGCGACTGGTTTCCTGAAACTGAAGACTTTGCTAGCTCAGTTCTTAGTGTCCTGCCCAAAACTCACAGGAAAGGGAAAGCTTGTAAAAATATGCATGTTAGGCAAAACATGATATTTAAAAATGTGTAATATGTGTAATATGAGAAATGTACATTAAATAGAGGGATGCAAAATGTTGGAATGTCCCAATCCAATCTTGGAAGAGCTGCTTCAATTTTCAGTGGGATTTTCCCAATTGTACTGGGAATGGTCCTCCCTTGAAGACAGGTGAAAGCTGGAACGTTTTACATTTTTCCCACTTCTAGTATCAAATTAGATACACTTTTTCAGGGAAGTTGAAATAGTTCTCAAGCTAGTATGGAAATATTATATCTACCCTTAGCTTAGAAAGCCAACATGCGATTAGAGAAAACACAGCTTCTAGTCCCTAGTTATAAAATTCAAAAAGCCGTCTTAAGCCAATCTATATATCTCTCAGCCTTCTGCCCCTCAAGTACATATGTCACACTGAAGGAACTGTTCAATTTTATCATTATCTATAACATTTATATACCATGTCCTAAAGGTATGGTATATATTAAATTAGTGTAAGTAATTAAATAGCCTTCCCATTGTATGGCTATTTATTTAATTACATTGTACACCTTGGAGATGCTTGGAGGAAGGGTGGGTTAAAAATGGAAGAATGAATGAATAGGAAAATAAAGAAATGTAGGAGATTTAGGCTCCTCCCATTTATGCAGTAGGCAACTCCTGTTGGAAATCTCAGCATTGATCCCATTTCCCTAACCCTTCCACAATCAAAAGAAAACCTAAGATGCTCACTGAAATATTTTCCACTACTGCATTTGAGAGAAAGCAGAGCAGAGCAGAGCAGAGCAGAGCAGAGCAGAGCAGAGCAGAGCAGAGCAGAGAAGAGAAGAGAAGAGAAGAGAAGAGAAGAGAAGAGAAGAGAAGAGAAGAGAAGGTCATGATTCAGTTAGGCCCATTTCAGTATCACAGGCTCACAGTTTGTCCTTTTCTGTTATACAGCATGGGATTCATTCATTCATTCATTCATTCATTCATTCATTCATTCAATATGGCTGCCTATCTCTGTCTAGTGACTCTGGTACTATGTCAATGGAAGTATGTCAATCCATAGCAACAGATTGGACAGAAGAAAGAGGAGGAAACAAGAAGCAGTAAAGAAGTGAAAACCATGAAAGACAGATTGCCCCAGGACATGGGCAATAATATGACCTTGGCTGTGTTCACAGAAAACCACTTAACCAGGTCAGGTGAAGATCTAGCAGATGCAGTCAAACAACAGGCTATTCTTATGCTGCTAACCTTAGTTAATGTGTTTATGACTGAGTTAAATTGTTTGTCTGAGCTAAATTGTTTGTATGACTGAGCATACAAACTGAGCTCATTTGTTTAACTTATGGTTCAGTAACTTGAACAAACCCTGAAAATGAGTTCCTTCCATACACTGCTTAAATAGGTTGTCTGCATACAGCCACAATATTGCAGTGTATTGCTGTATGCTACACACAGGTATGGTACCTGACAGGTGAAATAAAAATATTTTAAATGAAACAAAATCAGGGTTCTAATCTGCATATTTCTCTTGAGATGTGCAAAAGGTCTCCCCATTTGGTCATCAATATGCGGGATGGAAGTGTGACTACTTTCTAACCACACCCCTGAATGCTAAAAGAAATCTAATTGGGAGTGATAGTTAAGGAAACCCTATGATTTAGAGAATGATATGGATTTGATCTCTGACAAAACTTGATACTAGCTAATATTTCTTTAGAGACATTCACATGCATATCAATTATGTATATTTATGCAGAAACACCACCAAGTTCTTCAGGAGGTTTAGGATTGCAGCTTATGTGACCCTTGAGAAGCAATCTGAAAAAAAACAATTTTAAATATAAAGATTTAAAATTAAAAAGACTTAAACTTATTAAGGAAAGAAACCACTTATTTACAAAAAGCATGGTCCAGGAGGAAGAATCAGATTTCAAACTTACTGGCTCTTACTATGCTATATCGGGAAGAAGAATCACTTCATTGTAATCATCTCACCAACCTTGATTCCAAGCTCTATGTTTTCTCCACCATAAACATCCATCCCTGGATCGAGAAGACCGATTTCCCCAAAGAACTTCCGGTTCACCACAAAAGAACATCCAATCATAGCTGGTGTCCTGAGGAATAAAGAAGAGCTTTATTATTTTGTTTTGACTATTCCATTCCCAAGAACTAGAGGTCCAGCTGTTCATGGAGAACATCTATTGTGATAGAAGTCTAAATCACAAATAGACAATCTGATGGTTGTGAACATCATTGTGCCTGCAGACCCCTCCTTTGGTGCATGAGAAGCTCCCTGGTAACTTGTTAACGATTCTTCTACTTAAGACTCTTTTAATTAATCTAATTAGGTTCTTCTAATTAAAAAAAGAAATGGACAAAGTGCCAGCTTTTAACAGCATCTCTATTTGTGAGGATGCCTCTGGGGCTCAGGGAGATGCCACAAGAATGCTCAGAGGACTTCTCAGAAGTGGATGCAGCTCAGTGCTCTGTTCTGAAGGGTATCCCACTCAAGTACCCAAGAAAACACAAAGTTAAATCTGGAGGGGACAGTTTATCCCTGAAGGCCTTGAGGGGATGACAAGAACAAGTTGACCAGTTTGCCTTCCAATAAAAATGTGCTTTGTAACTGGCAGTATTCATTAAAATAGCTATTTTGTGATTAGCTGTGATATGCCTACAAATTCCAAATTTAACCCCCCCCCTCCCCTCCCCATTCTTTTAATCTGCTCTAAGTAATTGATTCTTTTGTGGCACTACTGTTATCGTGAAGATATTTCTTTTCATCCTCGGTGGAAATCACGCTTCCTGAAACCTAACACTCACGAGCCCTGATTTTGTCAACAGTGTCTTTTGTTGTGAAAGATTATCTTAGACACAGACATGCTAACAATTTACTAGGGCTGGATGAAGCTCTGATTCACTCAAGTCACCCTTTTGAATTGAACACCCCAATTCATTTGATGCATTGAATGGAACCATAAGCCTTCAGATTGATTTTGGTGAGCCAATAAACTCTTGTGCATGCACACAGGTGCTTTTTTTAATGGAATCAACATGTTGACTTATATTATTTGTCTATTTGATTTCTACCCTGCCTTTCCTTCAGGAGCACAGAGCAGCAAATATACATTAGCACTCCCTACTTGTATTTTCCCAACAACATCTGTGAGATAGGGCTAAGAGAAAGCAACTAATCCAAGTCATTCAATGACCCTTAGTCTACCCATTCCTAGTCCAGCACCTTCACAACTGCACCACATGTGCTCTTGGGCTAAAAGAGAAGGATCTGCTCCAAATCACCAGTGAGTTTCTAAGGCTGAAATAGGTCTGGGAAAACAACTTTAGCACTACCTGGGAATGGAAGGGTGGGGGTTGCAACTGGCTATATGCTAAAGTCATGCACTGATGAATAGAACTGGGAAGCAATTCATCAAGATCAGATCAGGCAGAGATTGGAGGATCGTAATCAGTGATAAGAATGTTCACAATCAGCTGCCTTGCAGCAAATCACATTTGTTCCAGCAACCTAATTGGTTAAAGGAAGGCTAAGATGACATGGAAAGAATGTGTGATGGTTGCTAGTGGCAAAGGATAAAAGAATAAGCTTCACAAGTCTTTGTTGGAAGACCCATCATCCAGATTCTCCACTTGTTGCAATGGGACTGCTTCTTCAAGTTGAGTTCAGCCAATGTAACTGTGTGGTATGATTTTTTTTCCTTTGTTTTCAGATGTTGAAATTAATAAAGTTTTAATGTTGCTAAAACTCAGTGTCTTACGCTGCTCATTGCATATGAATAGGATACCTCTCCTGAGACAGGCCGCTGCCCCTCAATATCAGCAAGAGTCCCAGTTGAATGAGAAAGCGAGAGTAGTCTTCCTTGGAGCTAAATTCCTATATACCGTATTTTTCCGTCAATAAGATGCCCCCATGTACAAGACGACCCCCATTTTTCCAACCCCAAATTAAGAAATCAATATTTTAAAGATAGTGCAGAACACATTTTTATTTAGTAATTAGTTAACATTGACCTGATACACTCGGTGGGAGGAGGTCCAAACCGTCTCTCTGCAGCTCTATTTCCAGGATCTTTTGCATAACTGATTACATTCAAGCACAAGTGAAACTGCCGATAGCTCGTCTCTGCAGACTTCCTCTAATTGGTTTGTTCAGCATCAGCTGACATCAGTTACATCAGGGTCGTGATTGGAGGAAGTCTGTTTGGGAGACAAGCTATTTCACTCGTGATTGGAGGCTAGCAATAGGAGGACGCCTGCCTGCAGAGACAAAGTATGGGCAGTTTTGCCACCGTGCGGTTCTCTCCTCGGCTGACTCCCTTGAATAAGACGCCCTTCAATTTTTAGGGTAAGGATTTTAGAAAAAAGTATCGTCTTATAGTCGGAAAAATATGGTAAGTCTCCACAGGACTTCTTTCCACTGAAGTACAAACTACAGATAACCTAGTTAGGTACATTTATGGAGGAATCTCCCTTTGTAAACCAGTAACTGTGTTACTTCAGGTAGAATTCTTTCCCATTTTCAGACTTTAAGAAAGAACCAGCTGACCAGGAAGTTATATTGAACATGGTTACTTGGTCTTCTGGAGCTTTGAGATAGCATTGCTTGTCTCCTTATGCTGCACCTAAATGATATTACCTGTCTTTCTCTCCATGCCTGCCTTTGCTTCCAGGTACAATTTCAGTTTCTGTGCTTGATTTTTAAAAGTAAAGATGTATCAATAAGTGGCAATCTTGTTCTCCAGACAGGTCCCACAAATTTAGCTATACGTTCAGCTGCATAAATCATAGTATAGCAAGGCCAGCAAAGTCACTTCTGAAGGGAGTAGCACCCTATTCTCCACATCAGTGTATCTCGACCTTGGCAGCTTTCAGAGTTGTGAACTTCAACTCCAAGAATCCCCCAGCCAGCAAGGCTGGCTGGGGAATTCTGGGAGTTGAAGTCCACACCTCTGAAAGTTGCCAAGGTCGAGATACACTGCTCCATATTCTGGACCTGAATAAAAGGGGCTCAAGATGATGCCCTCTGTTCCACCACCAACACCACCATGTCTTTCTCTTCTTACTAATGCAACTTCTATCTCTCCTTCTTCCTGCCCCACCACCTCCTCCTCTGTGCCACCCTGTTCATCTTTTCTTCTTCCGGCTGCTAGATTACTATGTCTTCTCTTCCTTGGCTGCCCCCGGCCATGCAAACCTTAGTGATAATGGAAAACATTTGCTAAAATTGCCAACTTCCCAGAACCATTACGGACTTCTTTTTCCATCCTCCATCCGTGTTTGCATTTGCTTTTCCCTTTGAGATCAGCGGGTTTCACTTGGTACTGCTAATGCATTTGATAAATATGTTTATGGATACAAATCTGGAGCTTAGCTTCACAGAGAAAGATGAAGTCCTTGACTCATTCCCCAAACTCCACCGTGTGCTATTTAAGAATTCCATTTCACTGTTTATAAGTTGTAGCACACTAACAACCATTTAGCTGAAGCGATTTGTCTCAGAAAGATAATAATGTTGGAAATGCCTGGTTCTCAAACAGCTCCATTATTTGTGATTACGAGGAAAAAGTAAGATAAAAGGGGAAAGATGTTTGTCTTTTTTCTTTTTTTATATGTATAATTTTGTTGAAAATTTTAAACACAAGAATAAGACTAATAGACACTAAAAGAGTGAAAAAGAAAAGAGAAAATGAAAAAATGAAAAAAAGGGTTGCAGAAAATTGCTTGTTTTTTGGAAGATAGCAGATTAACAGAGGTTCAGGAGGACAGGAAGCATGACTTCCTACTTTGGAGAATAGTAAGATTAGAAACTATTCCAAACCATAACCATTATTTACCCTGTATAAGTCTCACCTGGAATTACAAATCAGTAATGATGGTTTGAGGTTCAGTTCTCTCATCTTTTCTGTTCTGGTCACAAGCAACTCAATTAACATACTGCCTCATCTCCTAAATGAGGTTACATGGGACAAGAAGCATTTTGGGCAAACAAATGAAGATGGTGGACAGCTGAGCTCTCACTCTTTTCTTACACAGTATTTGGTTGCATGACGTAACACACTGCTTCCTTTCTACTGGTGTCTGCAGAGCCACACAGCAACCATCCTCTACACTGCTACCCCCAAGTTCATACATAATAACACCATTGCAGCATTCTCGCTATATAGCTTTGTCATTCATGAATAGTCTGTCTTCCTCTGTCTCTCCCTTTTTTCATACACACTTTGTATATCACCTTGGTCCCTCACATTGAATGGAGAAAGATCGGCTACAAGAACTTGATTTTCTCCTTACCAGGTTCAAAGCTCAGTTCTTGTTGGAAGATGACCAGGCTAGATGCTTTGGCCCTACCCATCATCCTAAGAAGTAGGATCTACCAATTGTTATTTAAGCAACAACTCCAGAAAGGGAGATCAGCCCAGCCTGAGTTACATAAAAGTGTCTGCATAATCCATATCACTGTTTCTGGCCTGGAACAACAATCCTTGTGTAGGCAGACAGGCAACAGTTCTCCTCCAAAGGTTTTAGGTTTCAGTTCTCATAAACCCAAAGCAGCACAGTCAGTAATAAAGGACTGTGGTCCAAAACTTATGGAAGGCACCAAATTGCCAACCTTTGAGTCCTTGAGTGTGTTGTCCTTCTAGATGGGGAATCTGAAGGCAGGGCTTGTATCTCTTTTTTTAAATTATCTGTTTGGGAGACAATAATTAGGAAACACTGGCATAAGAACTCTTGTTGCTGGAGGGTATGAAAGTATAAACAGTTGAAAAGTAATTGTTTAAAAATGGGATAAATGCAAAGTAGAGAGGAAAGAACCAGAATAAAGCACTAGCTGAATCTGAATAAGGATCACCTTACAAAGAAGATACAGAAGTCTTTTTTATTTATTTTTTTATATCCTCCCTTCACTTAGGACTTAAGAAGAGGCCAACTGGTACAAACCATCAACCAACCTAGTCAAGCACCCAGTCTCAATTATCAACTAGATTCATTTCACACAGTCTTCTGCCAATCCCACCCATCACTGACATTATTGCCCCACTTGCTGAGATACCATTGGCATGTCCAGTATGGTTCTTGGCCACGTTGTGTTTCATTGGTGTGGCTGTTGGGCACGAAAAGTTTATGTACTCTGGGCTAAAGAGAGGCTGTGCAAATCTTCTCGGGGGTAGAGAATCCAAAGCCTAAAATGTGGGGCACCCTGCTCTGTTTCTCATTAGGCCCTACACAAATAGGTCTGAGCTCAAAGCGGAGATGTATTTTAACCAAAGAGGAGAGTTTGGGGGGAGAAAGGAGAATAGCTAGGTTTTATTATCATTTTCATTGCCCTTGATTCAAAGTCTCACTCATCATGAGAGGAGGGAGAATTTGAAAGGGAAGAAATTCTATTAAGACTTTGATGCTTAATACCATCTCTCTCCCCCCTCCCCCACCGCCAATTTGAAAAAACACACTGGATGTATAAATCCTTGTTGTTGTGCTCCGATAACCTCGCTTAATTGTCTGTTTCAAATGGGCTTTCTTTTCCCACTCCCACTAACAGTTTGGGTATCTGAGAAACTAATTAAAAATGGGAGAGATTGCATAAAAAGAGCCCGTTAGATTAAGTGTCTTTTCCACCCTCAATTCTGCAGGAGTTTAACAAGCCTTATGAGCTAAAATAAAAAAAAGGAACGGATGAAACAGAAGCCTTTCAAGCTTATGCCGACTGCTGAAATTATTCTTCTAGATGAAGAAGCTTTCAACCTCTTCAGATCTTGAGCCTATTTATAAAGCCATGTTTGAATATTGCTCTTTCAGAGGTCAGGTTGCATACCTTCTTCGGTTAGGAAATGCAGCTGAACCACAATCCTATAATGCAGTGTCCCTCAACCTTGGCAACTTGAAGTTGTCTGGCCTTCAACTCCCAGAATTCCCCAGCCAGCATGGCTAGCTGGGAATTCTGGCAGTTGAAGTCCAGACATCTTCAAGTTGCCAAGGTTGAGGGACGCTGCTCTAATGTTTAGTTCTGGCACATGCTGAGATCAACCTTCAAGAAGTTCCATCACTTCCCAAGTCACATAAATATGTCGTCATTGGCCTCATGCTGAAAATCTAGATCAAGGATGAGAAATGTGTAGCTTCAGGACTGCAAGCAACCTTTGGGTTGATTTTCAAAATTCCTTCACGTTAGGTCCATGCAGCATTTTGGATTCAATGGCAAAAATGTGCTTTGGACCATGTGGGGTTGCTCACATCACACTTCCATGCAGCTCTATAAAAGAGAGGTCCCTTTTCCTGGGATTGTGCAGCTGGTCTCTGCACATGCAGGGCAATCCTGGGAAAAGGTGGGTTGCAGATACTTGCCATGTGCATGCCTCTGTACATGACAAAGAATGCTGTTGCCTTTGAATCTGACATACTGCCCTGCCTAACTGCAAAAAACAGTCCATCCCATTCTTTACAGAGGGAGGCAGGAAGAAAGGAAGGCCATGAATCAGCAGGGGGAAAAAAGGATGTCAGAAAGAACCAGGAGTATTTCTGGCTCCGCCCCTTTCTTGCTTAAACCCAGCCTTCTATGGCCATATAGCTCCTTACAGATATGCAGAGAAATGCAACCCTCAACAGAAAAGAAAAAAGAAAGTTGCCCACTGGTAGCCTAAATACTTCAAAGGAGGCTCAAAGGTCCTATTTTCTACTATGGTTCATAGTGCAATAAATAGCGCTGGGGGACACAAGATATTATAAAACAAGTATCAGATCAAAGAGGTCTCTCTACTTCCTAATCCTACTTCCATTTAACCTCCCTGATACCATAACCCTTTGTAAGGACACATTTGCTCAGAAGAAGAGGAACCAGCATGGAAGCACAAAATAAGTTTTTGGGGTTGACCATGAACGCCCTAAAGGTCTTAGGGCCTGACTATCCAAAAGATCATCTGTCCTACCGTGAGCCTGCCTGATTCTTAGAGTAGTGTTTCTCAGCCTCAGCAACTTTAAGATGTATGGACTCCAGCTCCCAGAATTCCCCAGCCAGTGTTAGCTGGGGAATTCTGAGAGTTGACATCCACACCTCTTAAGGTTGTTGAGGTTGAGAAACATTCCCTTAGAGGACCCACCTTCCGGAAGAAGGTCCCACCACCAGACATCTGGTCCATAGGAAAGGACCTTCTTTGGGATGGCTCCTAGGTTATGAACTGCTGCATTGGGAGGGGGATAATATTGGACACCCCCCCCCCCCACTCTTCCAGCATATAGCAAAATGGCAAAAATGCAGGACTTTCACTACGCTTTTCACAGTGGAGATGATTTTAACTAGCTTGGTTTGAACTGTCCTTATCCTGATGCTATTTGGCAGTTTGCTGTATTGTTGCAAGCTTGCTTGACGTCAAAAAGTGGGCTGTAAATGTAAGAACAACAACACATTCTACCTTTTGCACTTCTTTTTTCTTACCATATTCTCCTCTTTTCCACTTGCAGTGTTCATACTTTTCACAGCTTATAATATTCAGTCTGGCAGTTCACAGCTACCCTAGACAATATGTAGGGGTACATATTGGGGATTTTCTCCTTTCTAAACTCTCTCTTCCTTGATCTCACTATTCAGTTGCTTGACAAGGCAGGAAATATATTCCTCTTGTCATCTGAGATGATAGAGAGAGAGAGAGAGAGAGAGAGAGAGAGAGAGAGAGAGAGATGTGTGTGTGTGTATTATTTCTCTCTCTACACACACACACACACACACACACACACACACACAGAGCTATTTATCTCTGCCTGTAGTTTAGGGGTGGGGGACAAAGAGAGAGGAAAAGGGACACACATCACCTTCTCCAGCTTTGCATCCAGTTGGAAATCAGCAATTAATCACATTTTGAACATTTGGAGACATATGAGTTTAATAAAAGCGAGGGAGGGGAGGGGAGACAAAATGCATCTGGCACAGAGACTAATTTCTCTGTGCATCTCTTCCTTCCTTTCATAACACATATTAGGAGGTTGTATTTTTTTCCCCCCTGCTTGACAGGAGAAAAGTGCACTTTGACACTAATTTCAGACCAGGCATTCAGAGCGATGACATAAAAGCCCTCATCTTCCATTTGAAAGCCTAGATTGCTCCCCAGATGTTTTGGACTACAAATACCACCATCCCTTGCCATCAGGATTGGAGTACATACAAAAGATTTCCAGTAGGCCCCAGGAGCTCATCCTCCCATTACATCATCTAGAATTAAACTCTGCCTTGGCTTTTTTAAAATGTTACACATAAGTGCAAAAGTGAGCTTCGAATGCCCAGTCCTACTTTAATTCTTTATTCGAAAGAAACCTTCCAGGGAAACTAATCACAAACCTGAGATGCCTCTTCTACATGATTCAGATTTAGAGCTCCATTCCCAGAGTGATGAATATCATTCCCTCCTTGCCCCCCCTTCCCATGTTTATCTTTTCAACGAATCTATAATACAGTGTAGCTCAGTGTTGTTTTATTACTGAAGTTTATGGATGAATAGGGATTTGAACCCATATCTCTGCAGAACCAATTCAACAATCACTCTACTACCCTGCCCACTGTATTACACTGCAAGGGCACACACCAGAATCTTGCTATATATTCTGCTCTTTGCATAGGAAAACTCTTTAGGTTTTCTTCTAACCAGCCACCCAACTATAACTCTTTCCCTCAAACCATTCCCTCCAGCCCACTCTTCAGTTGCTTTTCCATTATCCAGCTGACAATGAACCTGCTGTGGCTATTCTTGGTTTTGGTTTGGTTTTGCACCTACTGACCAACAGGAGGCAGTGTATGACGTTTCGTTCTTATTGGAACTCATCAGATACAGGTAGCTATTATAAGCAATACATCTTGTCTTAGATCTTATATACTCCAATTTTCTTTCTTGGGAATTGAACTTTCCAACTGTAGTACCATGCTGCCCATTTTATCCGACACCCTGTTTGACGAGCTGTAGCAGCCTAGTTGTCAGCAGGTTTGTAGGATCAGAGGTATGAACAAAGCACTTCTTCCTTGTTTTAAGTTCTCAGACCAGAGAGACAAGTTGTGACATATCATCCCCTTACACCTCCTGCAGTTGGTCAATAAGTGGCAAAAATGCCCCAGGAATATACAGGTAGTCCTTGTTTAATGATCACTCATTCAATGACCGTTCAAAATTATGACAGTGCTGAAGAAGTGGTACTTACAACCGGTCCTCATACTTACATCAGTCGCAGTGTTCCCACAGTCATGTGATTGCTATTTGAGACCTTCTTTGCCAGTTTCCTACAAGGAAAGTCAATGGGGAAGCGGGCAGGAACTCACAAACTACAACCACATGATGTCCTCGCTTAATGACCCATGATGATTCGCTTAATGATGGTAACCAGAAGTGCCAGAATTTCCATTGCTAAGCAGCATGGTCATGTGATGTCATGCTTTATGACCATGTCACTTAGCGACAGAAATTCCAGTCCCAACTGCCATCATTAACCAAGGACTATTCGTATATTATAAATCCCCCCTCCAGGCCGAGAGGCAGGAGGAATCTTGGAACATCTACCCTGAGGGTATGACATGTAACAACCTGTCTCTCTAGCATGAGAGCTTAAAATAAGGAAGGTGTACATTCAAGGCTTAATTCTGTGGCTACTTAAACCAGTCACTCCTTGTAGTTTTCTTCCTCTCCCTCTTTAGCTATTATTAGTATTAATATTATTAGACTTTTGCAAACTTAAAGCCTCTGCAAGTTTTGCTGAACCTTTGCTCCTATTTTGGCTTAAAAGCTAGACATCGTTGGAGAAGGCCCATTCACAGTTGTACTCCCTCCTCTTAAAACCAGCAAAAAGTTGGCTCTGTAGGCATTCTTAGGCTTATACCCATCCATTCAGGTCAAGTCTGAAAGCTGTTCTAGCCAAGAGGAAGCAAGAAAAATTTCACTTTTGCCCACTGATCAGCTCCCAACCCATATTCAGAGTGCTGAAAGTTGAACTGAGCTGCTACAATTGTGTAGGTAGCAATGATACAGAAAGTGTAGCATTGGCACAACACCGCGACATTAAACCTCAGGGCCAAATGCAAAGAGTGGAGAATGGCAAGATTGTTTGAAGCTTCTCTAAACCAACACAACAGCCTGCATAGTCACAGTTGTGGGACGTGTCTTGAAATGTCCTGAGGAAAACTTGAACTACTCCCACCAAGTATGGCAGGGTAAAGGTGAACCGTCACACTGTCTCCATGGTCAGGTTGGGCAACCCCAGGACTGTGAGGCTGAATTTCATCAAGATCAGCTGCTACCAGTTGAAATTCTGAAATGTGACATATTACTTTTTCATAAGAGGTATGTGATATATATTTGAATCCAGTTAGGAAAGTGCTTGAGCTCCAGCATGGAAATGCTTGCTGTGCATGTCCACACTTAAGAGGTCATACCTTTTATTGGTCGTGCCCAGTAGTAGTCCTAGGAAAACCCACACTTGAATTCAGAAGGTGGTGATACAGATTCCCATCAACTCACCACTTCCTTTTTGTTGTTCAGTCGTTAAGTCGTGTCCGACTCTTCGTGACCCCATGAACCATATTGCGCCAGGCCTTCCTGTCCTTCACTGCCTCCCTGAGTTTGCTCAGTTTCATGCTCATTGCTTCAGTGATGCTATCTAACCATCTCATCCTCTGACGTCCTCTTCTCCTTTTGCCTTCAATCTTTCCCAGCATCAGGGTCTTTTCCAAAGAGTCCTCTCTTCGCATTAGGTGACCAAAGTATCTGAGCTTGAGCTTCATTATCAATCCTTCCAATGAGCAATCAGGGTTGATTTCCTTTAAGATTGACTGGTTTGACCTCCTAGCAGTCCAGGGGACTCTTAAGAGTCTTCTCCAGCACCACAGTTCAAAGGCATCAATTCTTCGGCATTCAGCCTTCTTTATGGTCCAGATCTCACAGCCATACATTACTACTGGAAAAACCATAGCTTTGACTATGCGGATCTTTGTCGGCAAGGTGACGTCTCTGCTTTTTAATATGCTATCTAGGTTTGCCATAGCTTTCCTCCCAAGGAGCAAGCGTCTTTTAATTTCATGGCTGCAGTCTCCATCTGCGGTGATCTTGGAGCCCAAATAAATGACGTCTGTTACTGCTTCCATTTCTACCCCTTCTATTTGGCAGGGATTGATGGGTCCAGATGCCATGATCTTAGTTTTTTTAATGTTGAGTTTCAAGCCAGCTTTCGCACTCTCCTCTTTCACCCTCATCAAGAGGCTCTTTAGTTCTTCTTCACTTTCTGCCATTAGGGTGGTATCGTCTGCATATCTGAGGTTATTGATGTTTCTCCCTGCAATCTTAATTCCGGCTTGTGATTCTTCCAGCCTGGCATTTCTCATGATGTACTCTGCATATAGGTTAAATAAGCAGGGTGACAGTATACAGCCTTGTCGTACTCCTTTCCATATTTTGAACCAATCAGTTGTTCCATGACCGGTTCTAACTGTTGCTTCTTGGCCCGCATACAGATTTCTCAGGAGACAGGTAAGGTGGTCTGGTATCCCCATCTCTTTAAGAATTTGCCACAGTTTGTTGTGATCCACACAATCAAAGGCTTTTGCATAGTCAATGAAGCAGAAGTAGATGCTTTTCTGGAACTCTCGTGCTTTCTCCATGATCCAGCGAATGTTGGCAATTTGATCTCTAGTTCCTCTGCCTCTTCGAAACCCAGCTTGTACATCCGGTAGTTCTCGGTTCACGTACTGCTGAAGCCTAGCTTGTAGGATTTTGAGCATAACCTTGCTAGCATGTGAAATGAGTGCAATTGTGCGATAGTTTGAGCATTCTTTGGCATTGCCCTTCTTTGGAATTGGAACGTAAACTGACCTTTTCCAATCCCGTGGCCACTGTTGCGTTTTCCAAACTTGCTGGCATATTGAGTGCAGCACTTTAACAGCATCGTCTTTTAGTATTTCAAATAACTCAGCTGGAATACTGTCATCTCCACTAGCTTTGTTGTTAGCAATGCTTCCTAAGGCCCACTTGACTTCACTCTCTAGGATGTCTGGCTCAGGGTCAGTGACCACACCAGCATGGACATCAGGGACATTAAGATCTTTCTTGTATAGTTCTTCTGTGTATTCTTGCCACCTCTTCTTAATCTCTTCTGCTTCTGTTAGGTCCCTGCCTTTTTGTCCTTTATCATGCCCATCTTTGCACTAAACGTTCCTTTGATATCTCCAATTTTCTTGAAGAGATCTCTAGTCTTCCCCATTCTATTGTTTTCTTCAATTTCTTTGCATTGTTCATTGAAGAAGGCCTTCTTATCTCTCCTTGCTATTCTCTGGAAATCTGCATTCAGTTGCTTATATCTTTCCCTTTCACCCTTGCTTTTCGCATTCCTTCTTTCCACAGCTATTTGTAAAGCCTCATCAGACAGCAATTTTGCTTTCTTGCATTTCTTTTTCTTTGGGATGGTTTTAGTTGCTGCCTCTTGTACAATGTTACAGACCTCCATCCATAGTTCTTCAGGCACTCTGTCTACCAAATCTAATCCTCTAAATCTATTCATCACCTTCACTGTGTACTCACATGGAATATGATCTAAGTCATACCTGAGTGGTCTAGTGGTTTTCCCTACATTCTTCAATTTAAGCCTAAATTTTGCAGTAAGAAGCTCATGATCTGAGCCACAGTCAGCTCCTGGTCTTGTTTTTGCCGTCTGTATAGAGCTTCTCCATCTTTGGCTGCAAAGTATGTAATCAATCTGGTTTCGGTATTGACCATCTGGTGATGTCCATGTGTAGAGTCGTCTCTTGTGTTGTTGGAAAAGAGTGTTTGCTATGACTAGCTTGTTCTCTTGACAGAACTCTATTAGCCTTTGCCCTGCTTCATTTTGTACTCCAAGGCCAAACTTGCCTGTTATTCCGATTACTCCTTGACTTCCTACTTTAGCATTCCAATCCCCTATGATGAAAAGGACATCTTTTTTTGGTGCTAGTTCTAGAAGGTCTTGTACGTCTTCATAGAACTGGTCAACTTCAGCTTCTTCGGCATCAGTGGTTGGGGCATAGACTTGGATTACCGTGATGTTGAATGGTTTTCCTTGGATATGCACTGAGATCATTCTGTCGTTTTTGAGGTTGTACCCCATTACTGCCTTTCCCACTCTCTTATTGACTATGAGTGCAACTCCATTTCTTCTAAGGGTTTCTTGCCCACAGTAGTAGATATAGTGGTCGCCTGAATTAAATTCACCCATTCCCGTCCATTTCAATTCGCTGATTCCCAAGATGTCGACGTTCAATCTTGTCATCTCATGTTTGACCACATCCAGCTTGCCTTGGTTCATGGATCTTACATTCCACGTACTTATACAATATTGTTCTTTACAGCATCGGACCTTCTTTTCGCTTCCAGATACATCCACAGCTGAACGTCCTTTCGGCTTTGGCCCAGCCGCTTCACTCTTTCTGGAGCTACTTGGAATTGCCCTCCGCTCTTCCCCAGTATCATATTGGACACCTTCCGACCTGAGGGGCTCATCTTCCGGCGTCATATCTTTTAGCCTTTTAACATTGTCCATGGGGTTTTCTTGGCAAGGATACTGGAGTGGGTTGCCATTTCCTTCTCCAGTGGACCACATTTTGTCAGAACTCTCTGTCATGACCTGTCCGTCTTGGGTGGCCCTGCACGGTATAGCTCATGGCTTCACTGAGTTACACAAGCCCCTTCGCCACGACAAGGCAGTGATCCATGAAGGGGACCACTTCCTTAGTGCCTCCTTAACTCAAACATAGCTACCATCCTTTTACTATCTGAATTAAGATAGCCAAAATGTAAAGCAGCTGCAGGCATTTTCATATTTTCTCATTATATATTATCAAGTCTTTTTCCAGATAGAATCCTCAAGCTGGTCAAATGCAATAGGACTGCCTCCACATCTTAAAATGCAAAACTGGATCAAGTTACAGGACCTAGAAATCGAGACTCTCCCATTCAAAATGGATCACCGCTGACACATAGATCCCTGCCGAACAGTTAGCTAGTTATTACATTTCTATCCTGTAAGACTGCCCAGGGGGGACGCGGTGGCGCAGCGGCTTAATGACGCTGAAAGTTGCCGGCCAGAAATGGCTGACGCTTCGGCGGTTCGAGTCCAGCCTTCGCGTTAACAGGGTGAGCTCCTGTTTCCCCCCCCCCACCCCAGCTCCTGTCAACCCAACAGGTCGAAAACTCACGTGAGTAGATAAATGGGGACTCTCACTCTGGTGGGAGGAAAAATGCTGGCAGCGCCTTGCACAGAGAGACGGGACCAGTTGCCGGTAAGTGCGAAACCGCGCTCGCCCGAAAAGGGCGCGAAGCAACGGAAACCCCGCCTCCTGTGCTCGCCAGCTGGGCTCTGCTCTAGGAAGGAGGCTCTGGCAAACCACTTCCGAAACACCTTGCCTTGAAAACTGCAAGGATTCGTCCAGGCAGTCACTGCAGGGTCACTAATGACTGAGTGCAGACAAAAAAAAAAAAAGACTGCCCAGAGCAATTAACAGGACAATGATAAAATGTAAGAATAGAAAACTATAGAATTAAAATTCAGGCAAAATTAAAATCAGTATCATTGTGCAGCTTTTATAATCCAATTTGCAGAGATTGAATGGAATAGTGGTTAAGATGCTGGACAGAGTCTCACCCTGAACCATGAAAGCTTCACTCAGTAACATCGATCTGGTCAGTTGCTTCTAGCTCAATCTAGCTTATAGTGGTATTTTTATGGGGGGGGGGAATAGGAGGAGGGAACATTACATATGCCACCTTGAGCTCCTAAATGAAAGGCAGGCTAAATATTTAACTAATCAATAATTAATAAATTGCCTGAGCAATTCACAACAAATTCCAATCACTAACGACTGATTTTTCAGGGAAATCATCCAAATAAAACCTTGTGCTGCCTAGTTTATTATCCTTGTCAAATCTTAGATGAGCCAATGTGTACAATTTCATTTCAAATAAAGGAAGTATATAAGTTTAGGTCTCTCTCACCCCATATCCATTTTCATTCCCCCTTCTAATTCTGCTACTAGAATGAGAAGCAGATGGGAAGGACTTCCTCTTCTTCTTTTTTAATAACTTTGTTCAGTTAAAAAATTGCTCTAGATAAGAAAAGGTATTCCTATGAACAGTATAATCCTATGAAATGCTGCTGGGGTGTTATTAGAAAGGAGGACCATCCAATGATCTAGATTAGGACATGTCTGGAGGTCTGTGTGGTACCTCTCAGGAGCCCCTTAAACCAAATGCATTTTCCCCAGGATTGTGGAAAGTGATTTTTACATTATTTTATTTTAGTGCCTTCAAGTCATTCTCGATTCCTGGTGGCTATCTGGACAAGTCCCTGCAATTTTCTTGGCAAGATTTTCAGAAGTAGTTTGCTTCCTTTCTAGGGTTGAGAGAGGTATTGGCCCAAGGACACTCAGCTGGCTTCTTGCCGAAGACGGGACTAGAACTCACAGACTCCCAGTTTCTAGCCTGGTGCCTTAACCACTACACCAGACTGGCTCCCTTTATCTCAATAAATCTTGCTAAAGAAAACGATTTGAGAGTTCTTGGAAAATAATTACTTTTGGTTTTAGGTAGCTGCCAACAGCCTGAAAGAGAGATAATGTCATTATTTTGGGTGTGGGTATGGGTGTACATGTATTTATACACAAACTCATATACCCTGATCATCAAACTTTCCCAGTCTACAATGCAGTTTCTTCATCAGAACACACCCCAAAATGAGTATAATTAGGGAAATGTGCACACAAAAATAGGTAATTTATATGCCACTGAGAGACAGTTTGAAGTAGTAGTTAAAAGCACTGGGCTAAAAACTAGGAGATGGTGAGTTCTAGTCTTGTCTTAGGCACAAAGCCAGCTGGGTGACCTTGGGCCAGTCTCTCTCTCTCAGTCCTAGGAAGAAGAAGGCCAGGGCAAAGGACTTCTGAAAATGCTGGCTAGGAATCTGTGGGGACTGTTGCCAGGAATCAAGACTGACTTGAAGGCACCCCCCACCCCCACAACCAATACCACTGCCAAAAAAAAAAAAAATGACATGGAAGGGATGGACTAACAAGAATCCCAACAACTCAACTATTTTTTTCATTTAGAACTAGCAACCTCTCTATAACCCAGAAACGAAGCAGGTCTTTTCACCAATATAGTTGACTGTATTACAACTTTTGCACCTCTCTCTTTATTTTTATTTATTTTATTTATTTATTTTTCAGGCTTGTATGCCACCCATCTCCCCCAATGGGTGACTCTGGGCGGCTCACAATAATAATGGGCGGCTCACAATAATAAATACATCTCTCTCTCTCTCTCTCTCTCACCCACTTACTCTGCAACTTAGCAGTGAAAGGTGCTATAGAATCTATATCACCTTGGAGATGATCTCTGTAGGATTGCATCTTCCCCCCCACACACACACGCACACATTTTTTGTACCTGAAATACCCCCCACATTTCAAATCGCTGAAGTGTTGTGACATCAGTATATCTCGAATTTTGCTGTTCTCATTTCAGAGGAAGCCATGAAAGTATCATGGGACTTTAAGGAGAGGATACTGACATCTTGTCAATTTTCTGAGATCTTAGAAAATTAGGGGCATTTAGGCAGACCTAGATTCAGGAACCATGTAACTGCTTGGAATACATTTGAATACATCTCCTGGCAACACTCAGCACCTTAACAAATTGCCAATTCTGACATTATCTATCTATCTATCTATCTATCTATCTATCTATCTATCTATCTATCTATCATGCCTTCCCTATTTTACATTTCTGGGAAGCCGTGCGTGCATAATTCCTTATCATGATTCCAGATTGCAATGCTTGGTTTCTATTCTTAGTAATGAATACAAAATGGAAAGAAGAGGAAGAGAGATTATTTTTTTTTCCCCTGGAAAGAAAAAGCAAATTATAGCACTGCTGTTTCTTTTTCCTCCAAGAATACACACTGTGGTGATGTGTCTGTTTTTTGCTTTCTGTCACCGTGCATGGTGTGGCACCCTTTGTTTCCTACCACAATGCAACTGTGAACCTCTGCCCCATGATTCAAAATGGAGCAGCTCCAGGTCACCTTGACATGATAGATTAAGAGCAATCTAGCAGTGTCCCTGCATACTAGGAACCTTAAAAAAACAAGGCAAGCAAAAAAATTCCACTTGTGAGCAGTATATACATAGACTTCCTTGAGTCTTTACACACCTGTTGGAAAGCAAGTTGGGCCATTGGCAGGAAGAGCCCCATTCCTCCTTGGAATCTAACCATTTTTCAGTGAATTAGACCTTCTTTAAAACCCAATGAAAAAATGCAGGCAGCATTCTTAGCAATGAAAGTGAGGGTGGGGTGGAATCATGCTTTTCTTATTGTTTTTCTTCTTACCAACCATCTCTCCAAACCGTTCTTATTCTTCTGCATGCCTCAAGCTTGAAATGACTGCAGATATATGGAATAGGTATGCTAGGAGGTGTGAAACCTGCAGTTCTAGGGCATTGTGATGTCCCCGGTCCCCATTTTTGTGCTTCTCAGACTTTTGCAAAATTTGTCACGATGACTGCAAACATTAGTGAAATGTTTTCCAACAGTCGGAGGTGTGAAAGACATGAAAAATGAATGCAATCCTTAACATAAACTGTGCATTGTTTTTAAAAGGAAAGCCTGAATTTATTAATTTGACAAATTTATATCCTAGTTTTCATTCGGAAGCTCAAGATGGTAGACAGAATGCTCTTCTGCTACGTCTTATTTTCCCCACAACAATCCTACAAGACAGATTGGGCTGAAAGAGGGTGATGACCCAAAGCCTCCTAGGCACCCCTTATCCGTGTATAAGGTCAGATTTGAATTTGGATCTCTCCAGTGCTAGTCTGCTACAGCTTAATTGCTACACCGCACTGGCCTTCCAAAAAAGTGGGAAAAGAAATAAAAAATCACAATCCAAATTACACGGATGGTGCAGCCAAGCTATTTTGCATAACCACTTATCCCACAATAAATTACTACCTGCTGGCATTTCTATTTGGAAAACTGGACTATATCTAAATTTTGGAGAGAAAAATCAGCTTGATACTTCCTGGCTTATGATTCCTCATCCTGCACTCCCCACCCTGAAGCCTCTGTCGATCAGCACTCTCAACTTTTACAGACACATTGAAGGAACTTAGAATCAGAGGGTTGGAAGGAAGTATTGAAGCCAACGTCCTGCTCAATGCAGAAATCCAAATGAAAACATTGTTGACAGATACCTGTCCAGCCTTCAAGGACATCCATTCAAGAGAACTCATCTCCTCCTTCATTCATTGGTTCCATCATTGAATTGCATTTAATGTTATGATTCCTTTCCCCCCGCCCCCTTTCTGCCTTCCTGTAACTTCATTATTCTACCTTTTGCCCTTGGGAAAGATAAAGAGGATTTGACTTTCTTCTTTATGACCTCCTTAGTCTTCTCTTCTCAAGGCTAAGCATTCTATTTCTCTTCATAAGATTTCATTTCTAGTCCCCTGATTGTTCTTGTTGACCTTTGCTGAACCTGATTTTCCCCCTTAAATCCTTCTTAAGAAGCACCCAGGATTGGACACATGACTCAAAAAGTAGTGGGGGGGGGGGGAAGACCTGACCTCCTCAGCAGGGGTTCAGTTATACGTATCAACCCCCTGAAGCTGTGCAATTTATTCAAAAGACTTCTTGTGCTGCAATTTAAGTTTTCTCTTTAATAAGCTTATCCTCGGGGAAAAAAATGTCGATTTTCAAACAGCCATCTGCATAATTTGAGTGCATGAATGCCTCAGTGGAGGCATCTTGTCAAATGGCTGGGATTATGTGCCAAGGAGAGGAGAGAAAACTGAACTTTTTTTAACAGGTGGCTTTTAAAAAATCACAGTAGAAATAAGATCATTAATAAATAAGTAAAAATAAGACTACAGTAAAAATAAGACCATCCGGGGGACCCTCCTTTTGATCAGATCAAAAGCTGATCTCATCCACTATCAAGCCTGCACAATGGCCAACCAGAATTTGGTGGAGACACCAGCAAGACACAAAGACAACAGTATCTTAGTCATGCATCACAGCAACTGCAAATGTCATTACAGCAACCTGTGTGACATACCCAAATTCCAATTTAGCAAGATTCCATTCAGAAAAACACTCTTATCTGACCATTGTCTTGATTATTTGAACTAAATCAGAAAATCAGTTTCATGCAGAAAAAGCCATCATCCAAACTGATCTGGAAGTTCACAAATTGGCCCATATCAGAGACTTCGGAAGAGTAACATGACTTCATTCAACCACCACCCCTCAACCCCCCTCTCTAAACCAAACCCTCAAAAGCCTGAAAAAATCCCTCTTACTCACTTCAGTGACATCATCACGTGGCAAGCCATATTCACCCAGGGCTCAAAGACAAAACACAGAAGCCTTTTTATGGCTTCCCAAAAGAAAATAGATTTAGAGCTAATTCACTGAGCAAAATTGAAAAGGGAACCAAATCTCAAAACAGAAAAATGGGTTGAAAATCTCACCCCTATCCTTCCACTAATATCACCATGCCATTTCCTCTCCTGTAGAGGCTCTTGGTCACAGAAAGTTGCCCATCACTGCTGTAACAAAGGAAGGACAATGTGCTTATGTGTTACGTAAGGGGGTGGATGAATCTTCTTTAGATGATTGCAGATTGTATTAAGCCAACTAAAATTCAGTCTGTTTGGATCGGTCCATAATCTAATCTGCGTGAGTGCTCATGCATGTTCATATTTTTCCATTCTTTCACAATTCAAAACTGAAATAAACCTGTTTCTTGAACTGAATGGATTATATACATATTCTTCCAAAAAAATTTTTTGGTCTACTCAATTTTCTTAGATGGGCCAAAATCAGGCAGATTTGTAATAAAGACCCATCACTGAGGTACAGGACACATGCTGTATTTTTACATAGTCTCAGCTTAATCCCTCATATTTCAAAGTGCTACTGGTAAAAAGAAAAAAAAATCCTTCCTTATCTCCACATAATTTACTGAACCCAACAGTAGCATTGAGAGAAAAATTGTATCAATGGATCTTCTATTCATTATTTTCTCTTGAGAGATGTGAAGCTTAAGATACCACTTATCTTAAGTGGTATGCAAACATATATTTTAATATCTTCGGCAATTGAAAGATGAAATAACACACATTCCATAAACCATGGTGAGTGTGTGTGTGTGTGTGTTTTTCTGTTAAAGTAAAATCCAATAATTCTAAAAAGAAATTTGTTCTGATTGGCCTATAACTTTAAAAAAATGTTAATCAGGAAACTTTGTATAAAAGCATAGACTGATGAAATTTCTCTGCCATCTCTACTTAAGCCAGATTTTGATAGAAAAATTTTTGTCACAGTGATGCTGTTTTCCCTCCAGTGAGGCTGGAAGAATTAGATATGATGAAATTGGCTGAATGGGACCAAAACAGAAGATGACTACGTGTTTCCTGCTCGGCTCAGAATAAATTTGTTGTCAAGCTCTGGAACTGAACGCAAAGGACAAAAACTGTACAAGGCATATATCCATTTCAGAGTCTTATTTTTCTTTTTTTTTATTATATAATATACCAATTGCAACATTGGCTGTGAGCTAGGGAAGGCATATCAATACATTCTATCAACTTGAGTAAACATCTAACTTTGGAATTCAGTCTAAATCAAAGGATTACCTAATACTATTCTGAAATATTTACCAATTTCCTGTTATAAGGTAACCAACATCTTCCCAGCCTTGGTTCTGAAGATGGTAGAGACAGAGCCTGCAATCTTCTGCATGTTAACCTTGTCCTTTATACTAAGCTACAGTCTTTCCTTAAAACAAGAAGGCCATTTCCACCTAACTGGGGTTGAATTACCATTTGGCTTCATCCATCCCAAAACTTCCTCCGTGAGCAGTTCACTCACCGAACTTGAATTAGCTACTTCACCTAACCTTGAAGGACCGCCTTTTCCCAGTTTCATCTGCCCAACCCACCAGATCGGGGAGGCAGGGTATGTTATGTGTCACCCCTATTAAAGAAGTCTATATAGTGGGACAAGAAGAAGGGCCTTCTCCATGGTGGCTCCCTCCCTGTGGAACATCATCCCCACAGAGATAAGTCTGGCCCCCACCTTGATGCTCTTCCACAAGGCCCTGAAGACATGGTTTTGCCAGCAGGCCTGGGGATCCCAGGTCAACCTGGAGCCCATCAAATGGATAGTATAAATGTATTGTCACCAGAAGGGGTTGGGGGGTGGAGTGGGATTTATATTTGGGGGTTTTATTCCTATAAGCCGCTCAGAGTCACCATGATTGAATTGGGTGGCCATATAAATTGCTTAAATCCATCCATCCATCCATCCATCCATCCATCCATCCATCCATCCAGCATGGATAAGATTTGGAGTTCTCTTCCCCTAGCTCTGTTGGAACCACTGACGTTTGCCTCTTCTCTCAATGAATACATACTTCATCACTGGTTATTTCAAGCAGCTTTCTTTTCTTTTTCTTTTTCTTTTACTTCTCCTACCCCTGAGTTCTAATATTTAATATTGTTATTTGGCATACACTTATATATAAGTGCAGTAGAAGACATACTTTCCCTCACAATAACAACCTTGTGGGGTAAATTCACTGGCCCAAAGTGAGTCAGTTAGCTTCCATGGTTGACATGAGACTAGAACCTGGGGGTTCCCATTTCTAGTCCAGCACTTTAACTAATACACCACAGTGGTCCTCTGAACTGGTTTGGATTTATAGATTATGTTTCATGACTTATAACTGTGCAATACTCCTCTACACATCTGAACACCTTGAAATATTTATGAAGAGAACACAATCTCATTTAGATAAACCATTCTACTCTTTTTCAACATGATTCAAAGGCAAGGTTTCCACTAATCCCGAAGTGCAGCAATCCTTAATGCATTCATGGTGTACCCTATAACTACAGTGGGAATTTACATCCATCTGATGATTTCTGTTGGCTGCGCAACAACCTAACCCATTAAAACAATTGTTTGGGAAGATTTACCAAAGTCACAGCATGAGTTCCTTGCTAAAGTATGATGAATGTTGCCACAGCTACTGGTAGAGACCAAAACCCAACAGGTTGGGTGAGACAGAGAAAGGAAATCCTTAGACTAAAGATTCTTTTCCAAAAATTTTAGTTCATGTAACATCGAATGAAACCCTCCTATTAACTGATATCAATACACAGAGAATGTTATTAACCACCACCACAATAATAATGTTGTGCGCCGCCCAGGGTCACTTCCTGTGAAATGGGCAGCTGCATAAATTTACTAAATAAGTAAAATAAATAACTGGTGATATAGAGGGACCTTTCACAAGGTGATCTGGCAGGGGTCTATGCATGAAACCATCTCCTGAATCCTTATCAGTCTGCAAACTGACCCTCGTAGGGCCTGTATGTCAAAATAGGATCAGTTTCATATCCGAAGCCCAGAGGCAATCATGCATCAGATCCCCAGCTTGCTCTCAGATGCAATCGGGGCCCCAATTCCAACTGCAGGGGTCCAAATAAGCCTACTCTGGCGCAAGAGAGAAATCTAGCCCCTGCAGGCAATGAGCGTTGGAGCTGGCTGGCATTCCTACAACAGCTTTCAGCGTGCAATGCTAAATCCGCCTAAACAACACAGTCCATAGCCAACCTTTCCCTGCACGAAAGCCCAGGGGATCTGATTTGAACTGACAAAAAGATGCTTTTTTAATATGGTCAGGGAAAAAAAAAGCCCTAAGCACGGTGACTCATGTATTATACATCACAAACAGGCTGTGCTTCTCTATATTCATGACACTATTCCCAGTCATTCTCACTTGCACTAAAGTTCGATCGAGCCTCAGCTGGGGACATGCAGCCTTCATTTATAAAGTAGTATGCCAGGAAGCTGAGTTATAATTATGCAGTATTGTTAGTGTGTATACGGGCATGGCTGAGAGCATGGATTCGTTCCATTTTCTGCCAGGGAAAGAGGCCACAGAAAAGCTAAGAATGAATGATACCCTGCCCTGCTTCTTTCCTCTCTGTGATGGAATGGAATTATGAAGGCCAGGCTCAGGGAGATAAGCATTTTCTTAGCTCACCAGAACCGCGTGGGAGGAACAAAAGGATGAGACTGGCACCTCCCTGAGGAATTCACACTGTTGTGGCTGGAGGACTTTGGGAACTGGGGTTTTAGTCTGGGAAGATTCTTGCTAGAGGTTGTAGCTAATAAACATAGCTGGACTGAATTTGCATGGTCTCTTGGAGTTCCTTGGGCTAGGCCTGACACTCTCTTAAGAAAGATATCGTGGTCCTCGGATTCACGGACTAGTTCCCGTAGCTCAGAAAACCAAGTGTGCTTTCATTTTATGACTTCTCCATAAGCTACCTTGGAAATGCTTGTTGGAAAGGCTACTTACAAAATACGAACTAAAAAAGGACTATATAAATATATGCACACAGCTGGGTGGCAGTACTTTTGAAGATCATACGGGCTGATTTTCAAAAGCTAAGCTGATTCTGAGTAGTCAAAGTTTGGATGGGAGACCACTGGGAGATCCTAGAGCTTAGATGGAAGATGATAGACAGACAGACAGACAAATAGACAGAGACAGATAATATAGATGCATATATAGATGCATATATAGATATAAATATATAGATGTAGATGTAGATATAGATACACGTACACACATATGCACACATATATCCTGGCAGAAGAACATGGCAAACCACTTCCATAGGAAAGCAAATTATTCCAATAATTATATAGACATATCTATGATTTCAGGATTCCAACCAGACTGAAAGGAGATTTTCCTTCATATAAAATATCAGTGTCTATTATTTTTTCTTTGATACTAAAGAAAGCACTGTACAGATTATATAAAACAGGCCTTCCCCAATCGCTAGATGGGATGAACTTCAACTCAAGACTTCCGTTTTCTTTCTTTAAGGAAGCTGCAGTTTCAGCTGTAGTTATTATAAGCCATCTTGAGGACAAACATGTCTAAATCTCTATAATGTAGTTTATAGCTCACTTGGATGGGACCGGTATGTAAAGGACAGCAGGAGATGAAATGTTAAACACAATTTTGAGATATGTATTATGTATGGAGTAGCACCACCACCTTCATTGTACTATACCTATTTCCATCTTATTATACAGCGGGAGCTCTCAGAAGATTTCATGAGGAAATTTAAGCTTATTGCACCTTGCAAAACGGAGAAAAAAATGATAATGTTGGCTTATTTTCCGATAAAAACGCCACAAGTTATTTACCAAACCACAGTATTATGCATGCATGGGCTCAGCAAAGAAGTAAATCTTTCAAAAAGGGGGAAGGGAGAAAGAGAGCGCGTGCATGCGTGGAACAAAAGTAGATTAATTGAATCCTGGGAATGGGGAGCCTCATTTCAAGCCTTATTTACTATGCTAGCATAATAAATTGGGAGGTAATGTTAGCTCATCTGTCAGCGTTTGTTTGCTGAAAAAGCGAAAGCCCTGCAGTTGGAAAGGGGATTAGCCGGCAAATATTTAAAAATCCAGCCCGATTTTTGTGCTCCCTCTGCAAGGCACTCAATAAGTGTCTTGCCAAAATTTGGTGACAAAACTGCTAATTTTTAACAGTGCGGTTAGTCATTCCCCCGGCCCCCAGATTTAAACTGCAAGGGTTCTGATATCAAGGGAGGAAGGGAGGGAGGGTGGGAGGAAAAAAGGAGGGAGGGAGGGAGGAGGGAGGGAGGGAGGGAGGGAGGAAGAGGGGGAGGGGAGGGGAGGGGAGGGGAGGGGGAAGATGAAAAACTAATAGGTATTCCATGCCCTTACAACTGACGAAGGCGCAATATATACCACCATACAGTTTCATAAAGGTTGCTCGCTCTGCTCTACTGAAAGTGGACTTTGGGGTCTCAAGCGTGTTTGGGTACAAGGATGAAAAGTCCACCTTGAATAGCTCAGAATCTTTTCCCTTCTGGTTGTCAGTGTTTGTTACTCTTGAAAAGGCCAGCAAGCTTTCAGCAGGACCAAGCTCTTTATAAAGCGTTATAAACCCTAACCCTTCCCCACCATTCTAGGACGGAGTAAGAGATCTTCCACTTCAAGCCCCTATCTTGTTCAGGAGGCCAAGCTGCATCATTGTCGAGATGATCTGCAACAGTAGCCTGTCTTCTATCATGCCTTGCTATTTCTCTCCAGTCCTGCTACAGCAGTGCTATATATTACCCACAAAAAGGTTTACATCAGGACTTAATTGGAAAAAGTTAAAAGGCCATTGTTTTTTGTGCCTTCAAGTCTGTCTCGACTCCTGGCGACTGCCTGGACAAGTCCCTGCAGTTTTCTTAGTAAGATTTCAGAAGTGGTTTGCCCTTGCCTTCTTCTTCCTAGAGCAGAGAGAGAGGGACTGTCCCAAGGTCACCCAGCTGGCTTTGTGTCCAAGTCAGGACCAGAACTCATGGTTTCTAGCCTGGTGCCTTAACAAGTACACCAAACTGGCTCTTAGAAAGCTATAGGAAAACCTCCAGATGACAGCAATTTCCTAACATTTCTTGTTGCAACCTGAACAGCTCTTGGACAGGGTTCAGAAATTCCTCTAATTAGTTTGATGTTTGCCTCTGCATGGGAAGCCTCTCAGAAATGTAACCAGTGTGCTAACAGTACGTGTGCACTCATATGGGACTTTTACTTAGGATGATTCCAAATTCCTTCCCTCTTAATTTCCCTCTGGGTTTAGCAGTGCTGCTTGACTTTGTCATGATCGTGAAGCTGCAGAAACACATTTGTTGTCTGCCATTGTTCCCAATTTAAGTTCCCCCAGTTTTATAAAGAACATGACAACCACGGATATCATTTGTGTTTCAGGATCTTAGTTCAAACGTCTGTTTGTCATTCTGGAATTCCCCAATGAAATTCTCAAGAGGTCATAGGCTTAAAAACAGTTTTTCTTCCAACTTCAGCCTATTAAATGTAAAAGTAAAAGAAAGTGTGTGGAGGGGGGGAGGTTATTTTTCACCCTTTGTAGAAAAAAAAAGGAAGATGCCTTTGAACTGAAAAGTAAAGCTACATAGGAATAGGATCTGGAAGTAGGCAAGGGCAAACCACTTCCAAAAATCTTGCCAAGAAAACTGCAGGGACTAGTCCAGGCAGTTGCCAGGAGTCAAAAAATGACTTGAAGCCGCAGAAAAAAGGAAAGGAAAGGAAAGGAAAGGAAAGGAAAGGAAAGGAAAGGAAAGGAAAGGAAAGGAAAGGAAAGGAAAGGAAAGGAAAGGAAAGGAAAGGAAAGCTGTCAAATTTTGCTAACAAAGGAAAAAGGAGGAACTGCAATTTCTCCTCAGATCCTTCACAGAGCCTTGTTACAAGGCTCATTCAGATTGTCCCCCCAATAAGACAAAACTAATCCCCTCAACAGAGTCTTCCTCTATATTTCTATATAGCATATGGTTATGTGTAGATCCACATGTAAAAGCAGATTGTTGCAATTTACATTTAAAAAAAAAAACACTACAGTTCTATTTTGGAAATGATGAGTTGGGTTTGCTGCATAGAGGTAACTTTTAGGTGATTGATTGGTTGATTGATTGATTGATTGATTGATTGATTACATGCCAACAAGTCGTGGTCAACTCTTAGCAACCATGTAGATTTTATCCATGACGATCGGTCCCCAACCTGGTCCTTCAGGTCTTCCAACAGTGCATTCATCGCTACCGTAACTGAGTCCACCCACCTTGCTGCTGGTCGTCCTTTTCTTCTCTGTCCTTCTACCTTTCCCAGCATCAGAGCCTTTTCCAGAGAGCTAGGAACAGTATTCACATAATATGTCTGAAGTAGGATAATTTGAGCCTGGTCATTTGGGTCCTGAGTGAGAACTCTGGGTTGATTTGTTTGATCCATCAGTTTCTTTTCTTGGCTGTCCACAGCATTTTCAGGAGTGTTCTCCAACACCAAATTTCAAAAGCATCAATACTCTTCCTATCCTGCTTCTTCAAAATCCAACTTTCACTTCCATAGAGTGTCACAGGGAATACCATGGCTTGCACGATTCTTATCTTTGTAGGTATAGACACATCACAGCATTTGAATATCTTTTCCAAGACCTTCGTGGCTGTTTTACCAACTGCTAGTCTGAGATATATTTCTTGACTGATGGTTCCTTAACTTTTAGGGAGGCATGTACACAACATTTCAAATTCAAACTTCTGAGCTTGAAACATTACAAAAAGGACTGAGACAGCTCATTTTATATTCAAAATAGCGGTTTTGCATTTGAAGCTAGGTGTTTTGAACTCAGAATGGTGTAGAGTTTTGAAACATTTTGAATTCAAAATGATTTGCACATTTCTATTTCCAAGCCTCTATTCTCCCCCTTTCCTTAACTTGAAATTGGGGGGTGGGGATTGTTCCTTCAAAACCTCCATGGTCTGTGATGTACCTGTGGCCTCTGAGCCCATTATCATCTATAGGTAAACATACAGACACATATACATCCCAAAACCACAGACTGTAGGCATGCTTCTAAGTCTAATTTGATCTGATCTGTTGAATCAATTTGCTAAATCAGGACATCTCATTTGGAAATTGATTTGATCTGAAGCATCAATCTGGGTTGATTTGAAAGTCTGAGTGCATTCACAGAGAGAGAGAGACAGAAACAGAGAGAGAGGAAAAAAAAATCTTTCCATGTACAGAAGATCTTTCTATCACCCACACTCAATCATTGATTTGATTTAGCAAACTAAATCCATTCATCAACTCAATTTGACCAATTTCACTCAATTCTTCAACTGAAACACTAAAGCATCATTGAATCCCATTGACAAAACAAAGGAGGGCCATCAATCCCTTAGATAGAATTAGCTGTCCTAAAACAGGACTAATGCTCCCTCCCCCACCTGCCAATGAACCACCCAAAATAACTTTAATCTAAAAAATAGCCTAGATTAGCTTTTGGATATCCACCAAACTATGCTAGCAATGTGACATATAAACTGATTTCCTGGGGCATGTCCTGGGCAGCTATTTCAAATCAAATGTTCCTTCAAAAATTTTGTTTTGATTATTAAGAATGAATATATGTATGTGTGTGTGTGTGTGTGTATACATACATACATACACACATACATACACACACACACACACACGAGGGGGGACCCAACCCCCCCCCCCGGAATTTATTTATAAAAAATCGTGTATTTATTTTTACATGTTCAAACTTCAGTCACCTTCAAAGTACTCTCCATTCGATGCAATGCACCTATCGAGACTTTTTTCCACTGCTCAAAACAGGTTTTGAACTCATCTCATCAATTCTGATGCCTTTTAGTGCTTCTGCCGTTTTTTGTTTCACCTCCTCCACATCGGCAAAACGTTTCCCTTTGAGGACCTTTTTCATCCGGGGAAACAAGAAAAAGTCACATGGGGCAAGATCGGGTGAATAGGGAGGGTGGGGCACAAGGATCATGCTGTTTTTGGCCAAAAACTGCTGAAGACTCAGCGCGGTGTGCGCAGGTGTGTTGTCATGGTGGAAGAACCAGTCACCTGTTTGCCACAACTTGGGACGTTTCTTCTGCAAATTGTGATGCAATATATATATATATATATATAGGAAAAAAAATAATTGTGACAAGTAGAGGAAAATTATCAGGCACAGATCTCTGAAGTCAAGGTTAGTGGTACCTCAATCTGTATTCAGGGATGAAATGCCAAGGAGGAAGCAGCATCTCGCAGGGTCTTGCAAAAGTTTAGCAGAGATGCTGAAAGATTCTGTCAAACTGTCTCCTGCAAATCTTTTTCATGTCTTGGAAAAGCAAAACAAACAAATAATAAGAAGCAAATGCATTTGGGATATGCTGCCTGCTGACCCCTCTCTCTCTCTGTCTCTCTATGTATGTATGTGTGTGTGTGTGTGTGTGTGTGTGTGTGTATCAGTCTTTCTCAACCTCAGCAACTTTAAGATGTGTAGACTTCAGCTCCCAGAATTCCCCAGCTGGGGAATTCTGGGAGCTGAAGTCCACACATCTTAAAGTTGCTGAGGTTGAGAAACACTGATCTAAAGACTCTGTGGCTTAGGGTATCCAAATATACCATTAATATGGTTAAAAACATTTTAATCATGATCACATGTTGGCTCAAAATACAACTCTTTATGTATCTTTGTGACTATGAAGTTATTCATTGGAAGACATGCCATTTTATTCCCTTTCATCCACTGCATTCTGGGGAAATTTAACTTGGGGCAAGGTACTTCTGACGGAGGAGAAAAACAAGATGGACATTTCAACTATCCAAATCATGCTGTGACTGTAAAAATTGGACAAAACAACATCTTCTTCTTCATCATCACTATTTCTATTATTACCCACATCATTAATTTCCTCATTTTCATCACTAGGTGTATTATAGTCATGATTACCATTATCACCAGTATTATCATTGTCATTATTATACTCTTATCATTACTAATACCAGCTTTAGTATTAATTATTACTAGTAATTACTGCTACTATTATTACTATTGCTAGTTCTGTTGATCATCTGGGCTCTCTTTGCCTGTTCCTCTACCTGTCCGATTCTTTCAGCATGCCCCGTTGAAGGAAGCAGGAACATCTTTTTATAAATTGAGTAATTTCTTCTCCCTGAGGGATGCTTAATTTACTTGTTTAATGTTTGCCTTGAGTGAAGCAGATTGCATTGCAGATCATGTAGGTTGGGCTTAATTTGCAGTAATTTAGGATGGAGTCTCTGCGGCCTAGGAGGCCACACAAAAATCTCAGAGGGGTCTCAATGTGATCCGTGGACTCCTGATTTCTTACTACAATGGAGATTGCAATGGTACAGTTCAGTAACATCAGCATACTGATGCTGCCTTACTGTGAGCTGACATATCAGATAGCTTCACATAGATGTTAAAAAGCAGGGGTAATGGAGTCAAATCCTCATATACTTTACAAGGAAACATCTGCTGGGACAATATCTTCATTTCCCTCAAGTCCACTCCGGAAGGAGCAGAATCACTGCACAACAGTGTTCCCTACTCCCAACCCTCATAGTCAGTCCAGAAGTGTATCTGTAATGGAATCCTCTGAACCTAGGAATGGGAATGGACATTTGCAAAAATCCTGCAGAACAAGAATGAATGGAGATTCCATCTGTATCTCCTCAACAGCTTTCACAAGAGAGTTAGAAAGAGGATCCTCTTAAATCATGATAGAGTTAGAATGAGAATCAAGTATATCAAGGAGGATATGCCTTAACATACTTGCTGATAAAATGAAGGCAGGGGGGAGCTACAGTATACACCCTTTCTTCCAAAGAACTTCTGTTTTGGTTTTACTGGTTCTTGTTTCTTTAATTTAGTGTGTGTTTATTGCTTTATATGTTGCTTTATTTTTGGACTGTAAGCTGGGTTGGGTTTTAAGATGGGAAGCTAAACAAATGTTCATAGATAGATAGATAGATAGATAGATAGATAGATAGATAGATCATAGAGTTGGCACATACTTAAAGTAGCCAGAAAGGCCCATGCTGCAAACACCTTATCTATTTTCAGTCCATTCAGTCCATCTCACTCATTCTGGCTTCAGTCCAGAAGCCAAAATGTGTCCCAGATAACATAACAGGATGTCATCTCAGTCACCTCATCAGATTCTGCTCATTCAAAGTCCAGGTTAGAAGAAATATGAACAATTTCATTAGTGAAATGTTGTCTGAGAAAGTGCAGCAGCTTGCAGCTGAATTTTCTTATCCATTCTTCCCCACAGGTAAAGGCCCAGCATAAACAGCATCATCAAACAATCCCCCATTCAATTTTCCCAGGTAAAAAGTACCAAGATTTTACCATCTTTACTGCTACCATGTAAGCTCATACAATCTGTAACCAGTGTTTGGTCATCTTCACTACCAACCTCCCCCCATCAGTAATCCAGGTATCACTTCTATTGCTTCATCATTCTGAGCTTCTCCATGAATTTAGGTGTTCCTCAGGATCAGTGAACAAAGAGAGGACATTCAAGGGCATCTGCCCTCCTGTCCACCTCTGAGTTCTAGAATCGGACCTGGCAGTTGATGGAACTTCCTATTGGATTGCTGGGGAAATCTCCCAGTTCCCACTGGGATCCATGAGTACCTTATTTCTTATCCTGGAAGGAAAAACCCTATGTGAGCCAGCTTAGGGAACCTGTGCTCCATATGAAATTGGCAGAACCCATATGTGCATATGGAAGTCCAAAGGAACTCAAGCTTGGAGATAGTCCTTCTGTGTGGTCCCCATGTTTTAGAACACCTGCTCCCCCGAGGCTCACCTCGCATCTTTCTGATTATCTATCTGCAAGGAAGCCAAAACTGAGTTATTCGAGAGGTTGATGAATGTGTGTGTGGCCATTCTGTTGTATGGTTGCTGCTGTCATTTTTAGTATTAATTTGTATAGTAAACCTTTGGAATTCTAACCAAGCCGGGCAGTATAAAATAAAGAAATGAACTAAGAGGGGGGGGGGGGGAAAGTCTGATCTGACCCTCACTCCCCACATTTCCTTCCTGCTCATTTTTAGCAAAAAGATAATCCTTATGTTTCTGGCAGGCTTTATTTAGGCAGCTGTTCAAATTGTATAAACTTGGTTAGTGCCAATAACTGAGCATTATACCTTAAGTGTGCATTTGAGACATGTTGTGAGCTCTTTGCCTTGTTGATTACATTTTGTTATTTTAATGTGTTTATCAGTTCTCTTCTTTTTTTTTTTCTTTTTTTGTCATCCAAGTATGTAAAACTGGGAGTGTCCTTTTGGTTTGACTCAACATTTTGATCAATGATATGCCATCAAGTCAGTGTGAACTCTTAGTGACCACATCGGTAGACCTTCTCCAGGATGAACCCAATTTATATATTCCCTTCAGTCATTGTTACAATTTATGGTTTAAAAATAAAATGTAGTTCTTCTGCTACTATTGAAACACTACTAATACTACAACTACAATGGCATAGGAAATTGTGGATTCTCTCCTATGGCAAGCTGTCTATTCTGATAAGGATAAAAAATAGGTGTCCCACCAGAACGACAGGAGCAAACTTGTTTTCCCTGGATGAACCCTTGGAAAACAGTAAACATAATTCCATTCCTGGAGCTTTTATTTATCTTTTCCCATCTACTGAAATCATCTTTCATCTCCCCACAATACCTTTGCCCAAATCATGCTGGTAAGTAAGTACCATATTTTTCCAACTATAAGACGATACTTTTTTCTAAAATTCTTACGCTAAAAATTGAAGGGCGTCTTATTCAAGGAAGTCAGCCGAGGAGAGAACCGCATGGTTCCAAAACTGCCCATACCTTGTTTCTGCGAACGGGGTTCCTCCAATCACGAGCCTCCAATCACGAGTGAAATAGCTTCAGTCTGCAAACAGACTTCCTCCAATCACGAGCCTTATGTAACTGACGTCAGCTGATGCTGAACAAACCAATTAGAGGAAGTCTGTTTGCAGAGAAAAGCTATCGGCAGTTTCACTCGTGCTTGAATGTAATCAGTTATGCAAAAGAGCCTGGAAATAGAGCTGCAGAGAGACGGTTAGGACCTCCTCCCACCGAGTGTATCAGGTAGATGTTAACTAATTACTAAATAAAAATGTGTTCTGCACTATCTTTAAAATACTGATTTCTTAATTTTAGGTTGGAAAAGTGGGGGTCATCTTGTACATGGGGGCGTCTTATTGACTGAAAAACATGGTAAGTAAGTATGTAAGTAAGTAAGTAAGTAGGTAAGTAAGTAAATAAGTAAGTAAGTAAATCCCTGCCAAAATGAACCAGAGACTAATGGGAAAGAATTGTCTTAGTGTTGTTACACCAACAATAATAAAAACAATAAGAATCATAGTAAGCCTATTCCTGGAAAAACAGATGTTTTGTCTCTCTCTTTTTTTAATAGACCTAATATCAGATTACTTGATAGATGTATCTGCATGTTGCATCATATTTTGACATAGCTTTTCTGCTAGAATGGAAAAATCAAAAAACCCTACTCTAATACACACAGTATATCCTCAGCATTAACCAAAAAAAAGACAGCTTTAACTTGTGCTGGAATCTTACAGAAGAGGGGTAGATGAGTTTTGTCCTGTCTTGTGTGGGGGGGGGGGGGGTGTTTCTTTTTTAAAACAAAGCATACAGTTAAATGGAATGGAAGTCTTAAGGCAGTGTTGTCCAAACTTGGCCACTTTAAGATGAGTGGACTTCAACTCCCAGAATTCCCCAGCCAGCCATGCTGGCTGGGGAATTCTGGGAGTTGAAGTCCACTCATCTTAAAGTGGCCAAGTTTAGACAACACTGCCTTAAGGGGTATTCACTTCCAGCCCCTCCCATTCCAACTCTAGAACTGTACACACGTAGATGGCAATATGATTAACACATTGTCTTATTTCATCCACCCTTTCCCTTTTCTTTCTTTTTTTGGCTTGGAGTTAGCAAACCCTTCCCAGGCTCAGTTGGAACAATCATTCTGAGACAAGTAAAACTCAGGCCAACCATCTGCTTTCTCAATCTCAGCATTTGTATGCCAGGACTTGTGTAATATTGATTGGAAACTGGCTTTTCTCCCACAGCCCCTTTACACACATGAATTATGAGTCCTTTATTTCCAGACAGTTATATGCAGAGGCATAACTCAGATGAAAAGGATGCTAAGACTAGAAGGGAAAATTGTTCCCTTTGCTCCCAGGTGCCCTATGTTTGGACCTTCCCAACGTAATGCTCCCAACTACCAAAGTCTTCCGTGAACATCTCTCTTGATATCCAGCAAGATTCCGGCCCCAACTGACCATATAAAGAAAATATTTTAATTTTTAGCTTCATGTTTGTGTAATGATTGTTTATTTGCAAACCTCCCATCTCCCCTTAGAAATACTTATAATTAATTATACAGTCGTGTGAAAAAGAAAGTACGCCCTCTTTGAGTTCTATGGTTTTACGTATCAGGACATAATAAAAATTATCTGGTCCTTAGCAGTTCTCGAAAGTAGGTAAATACAGCCTCAGAGGAACCACAACGCATGACATATTACACCATGTCATCACTTATTCTACAAAAAGAAAGCCAAAATAGAGAAGCCATGTGTGAAAAACTGAGTATACCCTTACTGCTTCCATAGGTATGAAGAGGCTAAGTAGCAGCCAGGTGCTGCTAATCAAATGCCCTTGATCAACTGATCATCAGCAAGTGTGACTACCTCTATAACAGCTGAAGTTTTAGGAGTTTGCTGGTCTCAAGCATTGAGGTGTGTGTTAACACAATGCCAAAGAATAAAGACATCATCCATGATCTTAGAGAAGCAATTGTTGCTGCCCATCAATCTGGGAAGGGTTATAAGGCCTTTCCAAACAATTTAAAGTCCATCATTCTACAGTGAGGAAGATTATTCACAAGTGGAAAACTTTCAAGACAGTTGCCAATCTTCCCAAGAGTGGACGTCCCAGCAAATTCACCCCAAGGTCAGACCGTGCAAAGCTCAGAGAAACTGCAAAAAATCCAAGAGTTACATCTCAGACTCTACAGGCCTCAGTTAGCATGTTAAATGTTAAAGTACATGACAGTACAATTAGAAAAAGACTGAACAAGTATGGTTTGTTTGGAAGGGTTGCCTCTTCTCTCTAAAAAGAACATGGCAGCACGACTTAGGTTTGCATCTGAACAAATCACAAGACTTCTGGAACACTGTCCTTTAGACAGAAGAGACCAAAGTGGAGATGTTTGGCCATAATGCACAGCACCAGGTTTGGCGAAAACCAAACACAGCATATCAGCACAAACATCTCATACCAACCGTCAAGCACAGTGATGGAGGGGTGATGATTTGGGGTTGTTTTGCAGCCACAGGACCTGGGCACCTTGCAGTCATTGAGTCGACCAAGAACTCCTCTGTATACCAAAGTATTCTAGAGTCCAATGTGAGGCCATCTCTCTGACAGCTAAAGCTTTGCCAACATTGGGTCATGCAACAGGACAATGATCGCAAGCACACCAGCAAATCTACAACAGAATGGCTGAAAAAGAAAAGAATCAAGGTGTTGCAATGTCCCAGTCAAAGTCCAGAATTGAAATGCTGTGGTGGAACCTCAAGAGAGCTGTTCATAAACAGATGCCCATAAGCCTCAATGAACTGAAGCAATGTTGTAAAGAACAGTGGGTCAAAATTCCTCCATGACGATGTGAGAGACTGAGAAAGTCATACAGAAAATGATTACTTCAAGTTATTGCTGCTAAAGGTGGTTCTACAAGCTATTGAATCATAAGGTGTACTTAGTTTTTCATACATGGCTTCTCCATTTTGGCTTTCTTTTTGTAAAATAAATGATGACATGGTGTAATATGTCATGTGTTGTGGTTCTCCTGAGGTTGTATTTACCTACTTTTGAGAACTGCTAAGGACCAGATGATTTTTATTATGTCCTGATACATAAAACCATAGAACTCAAAGAGGGTGTACTTTCTTTTTCACACAACTGTCCCTTGCCTGGCTTTTAAAAAGTCACCCTAACATTTAAAATTTAAATTAACACTTCAAAATACAGCATAACACCTGCTGGATCAGTCTAAGGGCCTATCTAATCCAGTTTCCCAAGTTCTTCTAGAAGGACCCCAGGCAGGGCATCAGGACAAAAGCACTCACCTCTTTATGTTCTCCAACATCTTGTATTAGCAGACACAGTGTCTCCAATATTGGAGATAATATATAGTCAGCATGCCCGGTAGCCATCAATGTCTCCATAAATCTGGCCTCCGTAAATCTCTCTTAACTCCCTTGTTAAATCATTCAAGTTGCAGCCATAAACTAAGTAATGAGCTGGCCAAATTTGGGAGTGAAACTCAACTACTCAGGGTGATGAAAACCAAAAACAATTGTAAAGTTCTCCACAAGGATCTCTTTAACAAGCAAATGGCTTAAAAAGGCTAGATAATTTGTTACCCATTTCAGAAGATAGTGGGTTTGGATTACAAGGAAGGAGATTTAACTCAGCAACAGAATTGTTTAAGGATATAGACGTGTGCAACTGGCATCTTTGACTGCTAGTCGACTCTCCATGCAAGATCATTAAGTATGGAATGGATGGCCACCTATCACTGTGTTGCTGTAACGGTGCAACACCTACATCATCAGAACTAGGAGATCTTTGCGATTTCTTCCAACTCTGTAATTCAGCTGATGATCAAGTTTCATACTGATCATCTCTAAGTCCTTTGCTTTTCTTCCCTGATCAGAACAAGGAAGCTCCTGATTATCCCATTTTCTCTCTTGTTATTTTTATCCCAATGATCAAGCAAGCTGTTTTCTAACCCCCACCTAAGCTTCACTTTTCAGTGAAGCATTACTGTTTGATTTGATTCCAGGCAATTTGCCCCAGGAGAGAGAGAGAGTCTGTCTGTTCCTTCACTCAAAGAAAGCAGACTGTACGGACAGCTAGCAGATGGAATGTGTTTCAAACATTCCAGGCCTGTCTGGGAAGTTATTCTTCCATTTGCCACCATGACAATTTAGGCTGAAAACCCCATTCTGCTCTGCGATATTATCTTGTCTCTTTCCAAGCTATGGCTTCATAGATTTTATTTCATCTCTCTCCCTGCACTTTTCTGACAACCTGCTTCCATACTGGGTTTCTCATGTAGTTCCAGTGACTTTTCACTGGAGGTCACTTCAGGTCACGTTGGACATTTTTGCCCCCTTCCCCCCCCCCCAAAAGCAGTGAACAGGAACCTTTTTTCTACATTTGTGTATAATTCCTGTGTTTGTGCTATTTATTTGCAAGGGTAGGTGGAAAGGAAGATTTTGTGGGTGGAAATTAGAGGATGGGGGAAATGATGCCCTGCCTAGAAATGAGGTTCCCAACACCAATCTTTAGGGGCAGATGTAGAAAGTTGCTTGAAATTAAAGTCTCCTTCAAATTAAGCTCAACTTCTGGTGGCTTCATGGACAGCCTTTCGAGGTAGAGCAGACTAGGAAACCAAAATTATGAATGTTAATGCTACTTTTATTATAAGGTTACAGTAACAGGATCTTGCAAGTCTGAATGTGCCTCCTCCTCTCTCCCAAAATCTACAAAAGAACTAGGGAGTGTCAAATCTCAAATTAAATTTCTGCCTCAGACTAAACTAAATTTAGCTTGTTTAAAATTAAAATAAGCTGAATAATAATGAAGAGGAGGTGGGGGTGGGGGTTTTGGTGGTTAACGAGGACATGGAAACTGCTTGGAACCAAGGTAGATATCCACCAACACCATGTTGCCTACCCCTTTAAGAAAAGTCATCTAATAAAAAATAAGAAAAAATAAAAAGAGAAAAACTGGTATCTCCTCCAGATGTTTTTCTTTCCAGTCAACATTTTGTAATTCTGCTCACTCAGAGCTTGGTTTAGAAGAAGAAACTTTTAATATGATTAATTGCAATATCTGGCCAAGTTCTAATACTAGCATCCGGTTAAGATGTTGATTTTTGTGACATTACATTCCACTCTGAAAAACCAAGAAAGCAAAAGAAAACACTTTGAATACCTAACAACCTGCATTTCAGAACCAACCTGATAGGTAAGGAAGGGTCTCCTGCATCCCACCAATCCTTTGGCGGACTAATGTACATGCACCACAGCTCCCAGCTGTATCCATGGGCTGAATTTTCATAGCGCTGGACTTCAAAGGTATCCTGCTTGATGTTGTCAATTGACGGGAGGATGACTCTTTTCCGGTTCTCCTGGATTCTCGAGAGGACCGGCTCTGCCCTGAAAGGGAAAATCAAGCCATTATTTTTGAAAGATGCTGGCCTATTATATTCCAAGGAACACACAATTGGTTAGATTGGCTTTTCTTCACTTGATACTCTCT
Organism: Liasis olivaceus; assembly: GCA_030867105.1. Lineage (NCBI taxonomy): Eukaryota > Metazoa > Chordata > Lepidosauria > Squamata > Pythonidae > Liasis > Liasis olivaceus. The sequence continues at coordinate 320,853,875 of CM061349.1, read as the reverse complement.
GGATATGTTGTGCTTGCTTTTGCCAAAATTCCTAGCGATAAATTGGCAGGCAAAGGAATGCTAGATTCAAACTATATAGCTTGAATGAAGGATGACTATTTGGTATATGCAGTCATTTTATAAGGAATCAAAATTCTAGTCCACCTACCCCTGTCCTATATTATTATGATAGGTATTATAGGGAATAACTCAAGCATGGGGATGGCTAGCCCCATAGAGGCCTCCTGTCTTCAGCCTCAGATTTTTCATCTTCTTGGACTCTCCTTCCCCTTTTTTCGTAATGCTTTTAACTGATGTTTTATGTATTTATATATATTTATGTTTTTAATGTTTGTTGTGAGTCGCCCAGAGTTCCCCCATCGGGGGGAGATGGGCGGGTGAGAAATGTAATAAATAAATAAAATAAATACTTTTGCACAGTCATCCAGATGTTTACACTGGATTTGGCATTTTTATCCACCTATCGAGTCCTTCCCAAGGACCTGAGATAGGCAGATGTTGTTGTTTGAGGGTGTTAAAGGTATCATCGCAGGATATAAGCTGTTCCAAGTAAAGCTGCCTTTTGTAATTGACTACTGATGATTTTGCCAATGCCAATGGTCTTCAGGTGGTGCTCCAGATGCTTTGGGATTGCACCCAAGGTGCCTATAACTGTTGGTACTATCTTTGATTTCTTCTGCCATAGTCGTCCTACTTCTGTTTGCAGGTCTTTGTATTTTGTGATTTTCTCCAGTTCTTTCTCTTCTCTTCTGCTGTCTCCAGGTATTGCAATGTCCACTATCCAGACTTTTTTGTCTTTCTTATCAGCAGTTGTTAAGTCTGGGGTGTTGTGTGGCAGGTGCTTGTCTGAATCCTAAAGTCCCAGAGCACTTTAGCTTCTTCGTTTTCTATTACTTTGTCTGTTTTGTGGTCCCATCAGTTCTTGCTTACAGGCAAATGGTATTTCTTGCAGATATTCCAATGCACCATTGTTGCTACTTTGTCATGCCATTGTTTGTAGTCTGTTTGTTTGTTCATTTATTTCCTACCTTTTCCCTGGAGTTCAAAGGCAGCTTTCATAGATTTTCATTCAATTTATGCTCAGAGCCACAACCCATAACATAGGCTGTATTGAGAGACAGTGACTCACCCAAAGAACCCAGGTTGAGGGTAGACTTGAACCTGGGTCTCCCCATTGTATTCCAGCACTTTAACTATTAGAACACATTGTCTGTCTATTCTGAAGAACAGTATCTCTTCCAGGTCTTGAGTAGAGGAGACTAGGGGTTGAATCAGGATCCAGCCCTGTGCTATAACATTAAACTATTGGTTATTTCAATATATTTCCCAAACATACAAAGCAAGAATCTTTAATGGGGATGCTGGGAGCTGAGTCTTAGACTTTGTGCATGGAAATCACTGGTCCTTATGGAGGCAAAGTGGACTTAAGGAGCAATAAAATAAACCACTCAAGAAACAACATTTGGATATTTATCCAGTCCTGGCTTACGTTAAGTCAATACGTTTTCTAACAATTGCACCAGCTTAGACAGTATCAAGGAACTTCACCTTAACCATCTCGTGAAAAGAGCATGTGAGGGTGATGCCGTTATCTCAAGGTTATTCAAGTACATATTTACTTATCCCCATTCAAACATAGGAAAGATTTCACACAGGCTGACAACAAAGATTGTGGAAGGGAGGGAGATCAATTGAATCTATCAAGAGGGATTTTAAGCTGCAATCCTAGGTAGATGCCTGAATGTAAGTTTCCATTAAACTCTGTATGGCTTACCTTGCAGTAGACATGGAAAGAAATTAACTGCATCTTTGCCAATATGTATTCCCACTTCTGATGCAGGTTGAGTAAAACATTGCTTGAATGAGAAATTAGCATTGCAACTGACACCGCTCCAATGCCATGCAGCTTTCCAAATTTGGATGCTTCTCCTGACATTTAAATGCAAACCCTAATCATGGTCTTTTTATATTCCCATCAGAATCAAGTGTAATATGAGACTTGGAGTTTCTCTTTGAATCTCTTACATGCCAGCTTCAAAACATGGCAATACAATGCTGAATTTCCCCCTTCCCCTTGGAAGGGGGGAATCAACATTTCCCTCAAAAAAATAAATAAATCACAGCATTGCACAGTCTTACCTCTACCCTCTGTGCTCCTCTACCACTCTCCCCCAAGTTTTAAGTGCTACCTTCTTTGGCTAAAAGCCTGCCTGTGCCTAAACACACTGCACCTCCATCTTTAATGCTATTAAAACATCTACAAAATGGGTTCCTGGTACCAACCTTTTTTTTTTTTTTTTTTTAACAACAGGTTCTCGCTATAGTAAAAAGCAGAGATAAATGCTTAATACCTCCTCTGTACTTTGGAGAAGCTCTTTCAGTCACTTTTTCAGTAAACAGCAGCCTTTCCTTCTGCATATATAACACCCAGCTCTGAAGAGTGAGCAACCTGAGAGGGATAAGAACATTTAAGCTTGGCCTATAGATGCCAGTCTTGAAAAGAAGCCTTTGAAATGTATCTTTGGGGTTTATTGTTCAAAAGGAAGCAGCAATAACTCCTTGAATTCAATTTGCCCCTCCCCATCTGTTTTGCAGATATACTATGATTTTCCTCCTGGGAGCAATAGCTTCTTGTGGCATAGGATGAAATGTGTATTAGGTTCTCCTGTCACATATATATCAAGCAGAAAGAGGAAGAGAAATGATCTTTTCTGAAAAATAAAATCAAGTTTACCACAAGAGGAGGAGAAGGAAATGGAAGAATCTATTCATTCTCATCTTTTCATAGACTATAATTTAGCACTACTAATATTCTTCAGGAGATAACTCTGGCATATTCAGTTGCTTTTTAGAAGAGTAGTTTAAAATGGTTTTGTTAAAAGTAGTAATTGTTAATTGCTTTCCTCTTATATTTAGGGTTGGGGAAGATAATGCTTCAGGTGAGATTGGAGGGGGGGAGTCATAGGGTTAGAGCCAGTTTGCTATCGTGCTCACGTTTTTGGACTAGGAGTGACAAGACCCAGGTTCTAGTGCCCCCTTAGCCATGGATGTTCTCTGGCCCGTCTCTCTCAACCCCAAAGCCGGTGTGGTGAAGGTGTTGCACTAGCAATGGAGAGACCCAGATTCAAGTCCCCAGTCAGCCACAGAAGCTTCATGAGTGATTTTGGCTCAGTCCCTCTCTTTCAGGCCAGGCTATTTCACAAGGAAAAGTAAGAGGAGGAGGAGAGGAAATGCTAGGTACACCATCTTGAATTCCTGAAAGAATGGTAGGATAGAAGTCTAACAGATAAATGAATGGCAAAATGAACTTTAGTTTTGCTTCAAAGAATTGAGAGCTCTTTGCATGACAAAATATAGATGTTGCTACCTCTCCACAGAATTTCTTTCAAATGACTTTAATAAAAATGAAAAGCATTTGTTACAGTGTCAGGAGAAAGGAAGAGATGTCCACTGGACTGTCTGGAAGCCAATGCAAGTCATTTGCGTCTGTTGGTACTTGAATTTGTACCTCCTTGTTGGAATATTGGCAAGATAGTATTTAGGTTACTTATTCATTTATGCCTTCAAGTCAGTCTTTACTGCTGGTGAGTGTCTGGATAATTCCATGCAGTTTTCTTTGGAACATTTTTGCAAGTGGTTGCCAAGTGGTTATCTTCTTCCTAGGGTTGAGAGAGATGGTCTGCCATTCACAGCCTCCTGCATTCTACAGACTACAGGCAGTCCTTGCTTAATGACCACAATAGGGACTGGAAAATTTGTTGTGAAGCGGGGCAGTCATTAAGCGAGGCATCATGTGACCACACTCAAATTTACGACCTTTTTGTAGCTGTCGTTAAGCAAATCACATGGTTCCCCATTGATTTTGCTTATTGGAAGCCAGCTGGGAAGGTCGTAAATGGCGATCACATGACCCCAAGATGCTGCAACCATTGTCAAGCACCCAGATTGCAATGATGTGACTGCTGGGCACTGCAATAGTCATAAGTGCAAGGACCAATCATAAGTAACTTTTTTTAGCACTGTCATAATTTTGGATGGTTGCTAAACAAATGGTCGTTAAGTGAGGACTACCTGTAGTGCCTTTAATCACTACACCAAAACTGGCTCTCTACTTATTAATTACTAGGGGCTATAAGTTGCTTCATTCACATCAGTTTAAGCAGCTTTCATAATCCAATACTGTGCAATATATAACAAAAGTATAAACACCAAATCAATATGTCAATAAATAGCCAATAACAACAGCAGCCTCCTCTCATGGACTAGGAAGAATGTTCTCACATTCTGCCCTTACTTACACAAAGAAAAAAAGAAGAGAAAAGCTCTTGTAAAGCATATAAAGCTGATTTTGGGGACAGGGAAGAATGAGCAAGCCATTAAGGGTGGATGAGCAGACTTGCAGAAAAGTTTACACAGTCCTGAGAAAGAGGGAAATATTTCCTACTCCTGGATCCACTCGTTGCTTGAGCTTTGCCTGTCTTTCTTGTTATTACTCAGAATACTAGCTATGATTAGGACAGGGAAAGAGATTGGGAGAGGGCAGCTGCCCGTCATAGCACTCACAATAGTACCAGATGTGATCCTGAAACTGAACCTCATCCAAACTGTGAACAAAGACAGTAGATTTCAAGGAATCATGGATCTGAAACTCCCAAGGCTGATCCTCATATACTTATGGTCCTAGGGACTCATGAATCAATGCAGTTTAATGCTGATGTTAGTTTGCCCACCAAGAACTAAAAGAGACACAAATGTCATTCAGGATCCAGGTGAAGGATGCTTCTTTAAGGCTCTCTATTCTCCTGGGAGTGTGCATTCTTGGGGATGTAATCTCCTCCTAGCACTATCCATATTCTCCACACCACACCTAATGGTATGGTCCTCTAACATGTTTCTCCATTATCTACATTCTTTCCAAAACAGGGAAAAATAAATGTTGGGGGTCTGTAGGGACCTTTGGAATGTTGAGTCTAGTGTGGGTATTCTTGCAAAATGGTTGTCATGGTGGCTGTGCCCAGTTATACAACAATATACAAGAAGGCAAACTGATTGTATTATTGTTTGGTGCTCCCTAAAGGCTTAAGGTATCCAATTTCTCCTTAATCCCCTAATCTACACTAACTAGGGTTGCACTCTGCTGGGTGGAGCTGGTTTGCAACTTGGGGAGACTCTTGGACTTACTACTCCTGCTTGAAGAGCAAGTAAACAGGAGTTTTGGATTGCTCCATCTTGGGTGCCAGCTGTGACCCTTCCTGGAATGGTAGGTATTATTCACTGTCAGTTATGCCTTACTCACCTCTCTGTTGGCCACTGCAAAGCACTATATATGGGGCAGCCCTTGAACAGCATTTGGAAGCTACCGAATGGTTCAGAATCCAGCAGCTTAAGGATTCAGGGTTGGGCATCTACAGGATCACCTTCTCCCAGTAACATCTGCATGTCTGGTAAGATGTAGTACAGAGGGCTCTCTGTGTGTCCCCTCAATAACAGGTTGCTATTTTGAGGGGCCTCAGAAGCATGGCTGTTCAGTTGTCCTCCCCACCCCCCACTATTCTATAGAATAGCATCCCACCAATGTTTGGCCTTTTCTGTCCTGTTTTTTTAGAAAACTGAAGAAAATTTGGTTGTTATTCTGGAAGTTGAAGTCCACATATCTTAAAGCTGCTAAGGTTGAGACACACTGCTCTAGATAATGGATTGGTTTTAGCATTTTGGTCATGTTTTCCAGTTGATAGGATTATAATGTGTGATGTTGTTTTTAATTTGATTTATATGGTTTGTTTTTAATCCCAGTTACCTATTGGGGAATTGTACACTGCTCAGAGTTGCTGACTGGAGTGGCCTATAAGCCAGGGCAATGGAATGAAGTACAGTGGAACCTCGGTTCACGAATTTAATTCGTTCCGCGACTCTGGTCGCGACCCGAAATGGTCGCGACCGGAATCAAATTTTCCCATGAGGTTTAATGTAGATACAGTTAATCCTTTCCGACCCCAAATTTGGTCGCCAACCGATTTCTGGTCACGACCCGAGTCAAATTTCCCCATAAGGTTCAATGTAAATATGGTTAATCCGTTCTGAACCATGTTTTTTTTTTAAAAAAACCGCAAAAATATGACACAAAGTACAGTACGAAGAGAGAGAAAGCTAACCTTGCTTGGGAGGGAAAATGGCCGTGCTTCCTGCTTGGGGGGAGAGTCCCCTCCCTACAGGAAGTCGCAACCACGTGACACGGGAGGGAAAATGGCCGCGGATCCTGTTCGTCACCCGATCCGGTGTTCGCGACCGGAGGTAAATTTTTGCGGCTGGAGCTGGTCGTGACCCGAATTGTTCGTGAACAGATCCGTTCATGAACCGAGGTTCCACTGAGCAGAGCTGAACCAAACCAAACTGAAAACCTACAGCATTCCCGGAAATAAGTGGGCCTCAACATTTTCACCCTACCCATTCTGTGGGGGCTGCATTTCTTACCCCATTCCACATGCTTCATTATAAAATTGCTGCAAAAGAAAAAGGAAATCTGACTTTGTTCTAATCAATATGCAACATTTTCTAGGTCAGGCAAAGTGACTGTGGCTTCAAACACCATTACTGTTGCTTCCATTTCAGTTGCCGCTTCCTTCTTATGCAATATTCCAGTCAACTTCACACTCTTCCTCTAACAGCTCCTCTGAAAATGTTTGGATTCTCTGCTCTTGCATTAAATCTGATTTTACACATTTTATGACTTGTCATAGTGAAATAATCTAAAATAGCTGGGAAGCTTATGATGTGCTTTAGATGAATGCTTAGGAGGGAGATGAAGTCCTTCTATTCAGAATCCTTGGACTGCTTTGTCAATGTCATTTTTCTGTCATCCTTAAACCCTCCTGTTTGATTTATGGTTAGGCCACTTTTTAGGAAGTGGCATTTGCAATGCTCAAAATATGGAAGCTGTGATGTCTAGCTTCAAAAGTGCAATATTTTCCATACAAAAATCACATGATGGTCCTGCGTTGCTCTGTATATCAAGTACCTGATTGCTTTGTCTCAGAATCTTCGAGTTCTTTGATGCTTTATTTTCTGATTCTTTGAAATGCATAAATGCATATTTGCTCTCAGACCATTAGCAGAATTCTGCTGGTATATTCTGCCCCAAACTCTGCAAGGCCTAATGAGTTACAGAATAATCCAAAGTTGTAGACCTTCAAGCAAGGGAGGGAGCAGAGAGCACGGGACATGTTTTTTTCATAGAGGTTTCCCATATATATTCCCACATGGACTTGGGGGTGGAAGCCCACTGCCATTAATATTTCTCTTGATGGGAACCTTTTATATGCTGTATGGGACTGGGCGCAGCTTTGAATCTGCTGGATGCAAAGTTCTTTTGTTCCCAAAGAAGTTCCTACTAAATGTACCAATCTAGTTAATATCTCCCACTGAAACCAAACTTTAATTATTTTCTTGCTTTCTTTTCTCTTTTTAATGCCATATAAGAAATCATGGTGACTCTAGTTCATCTTTCAAAGAGACTCCCCCCTTTTAATCTTGGGACTGGTTTAAATTTTCCATCATCAGCCAGAAATTATTTTCTTTTATAGAAAGAGGACATGAGTTGTGAAAAAAAGATCTAAACTGCTGGATTGAACTATAAGACTACAATAGCTGGGTTCATCCAAGATACTTACTGTAAATTCAGATTAACAACACCACCACCAGCAAAAATGTTATGTTCACATAGCATGCTCTTCACTCACTCACTCACTGATTCATTGATTCATTCATTTTATATGGCTACATACCTGTCAAGCAACTCTGGGCAGTTAGCAAAAATTAGAAACATCAAATTTAGAAAAATGATAAACATAATAAAAAACAATAAAATAAAACATAATGTGCCAGGGACAAAACACCTCCTATAATTCCAACAGACCCATAGAACATTGTTGTCCAGCATCTGGAGGAAGAACCAGGTCTTTAAGGCCTCGATGAAGGCCAGCAGGATTGGAGCAAGATGTATTTGGGAGCAGGCACTATTTGCTATGCCTAAATATACCTTGACTGACTGATGGTTTACATAACACATGAGGATAATGTTGGGTTCTCACAACACCCTGAACCAAAAATGATCCAGCCCCATTTTAGCCCAGCCTACCTTGTGTGAAAGCCTAACTAGGTATAAAAGTTGATTCCAAAGCTGATAAAGATTCAGAAGGTCATTATGTAAACTGCTAGCCTCCAGTTTCTTATTAGACCCACCTCCTTACTGGATCATAGGAAGGCTGGCAGAAAGAAAATTAAAAGTCTCTACCCTAATATCTGGACAGATATGATTAGTAGCACTACTGTTATCTTTCTGTCACCCTTGTAACAAAGTAATATTATTAGGGTCATATTTCAGAAATGGAGATTATGGTTGAGAGAGCACTTGGTACCTCTTCATTTCATGAAAGAGATGAGATTTAAACCATGCATTTTTAGATTCATAGTCAAAAGCTTTCAACTGCTATACTATATCCATATCTGATTTTTTTTTTTTTTTCATTTCATGATAAGGCTTCAATTAGGGCTATTCACCAACAAACTGTTCATATCACTTGGAGCTTGGCAACCTAGAAAGCTGAATGTGTTTGCATGTATAGAGGGACAGCATTGTGCAATATTTCTCATTCCTTGCGTTGAAAAGTCTTATTAATAGAGAAGGGAAGGCATAAATACAAGTAAATGGAAACACACTCCACAACAATAGCCTTCTGTCAAGATACAGAGATTGTCGTGTCACATTTGAAATGTAGTCAGATTGATGTCTGCAATTTTGTTTCCTTTTCGTCCCCTTCGGTTTAATAAAGAGAATCGTAAAACAGATAAGGCACTTCTGTGAAACCAAAAACAGACAAGCTGAATGCAAGATGAGTAGAAATGAGCTAACGCTGAAGAATTAAGACAGCACATCTTACATGATCACCTACCAGCCTGCGGTGAACTCCACATGTGCATCAAAGAAGCCCGTGATCTGCCCTGATGCTACTTTCCAGCCTTCAATGCGAGCTCGGATCAGGCCTTCTCTCTTCTGGTTGCGGACTACCTTCACCAGGCCTGGATATCGCTTGTTGACATACTCTTCCAGTGGTGCCTTCAGTTCTTCTAGAAGGAGAAGCCAAAACAACTGATCAGATACAAGGGGACTTGGGTGCCTAGTTCACAGAAGGTAACCAAAAAACCTCTCTATCATCTTTGTTTGAAGTTCTCTAAATCTGCTGTGATCCCAACTACTAAAAATCTGTAGGAGGATAGCTTCCCATCATTTTGAGAAAAGAAACAAAGGAATCTGTTAGCATATTCTGAAAGAGGCAGAAATCCTCAAGAAAATCCACTCTCAAAAGGCATGGTCCTGCCTTTTTTTGTATCTTTGTCCTGCCCTCTGTGACTCTCTGCCCTAAAAAATTATGAAGTGCAGTTCCTAGCTACCACAAAATTCATCTGACACTTGGATATTGTGTCAGTTGATCAACTGAGTTACAATGGCAAATAGCTTATGATCAGGATTTGCCCAAGCAGAGATGGGTGACCACTTCGGTAGAATCTGGGGCACCCCTTGAAGAGATGGGACCAAAATGTTCAGACCTTTGTTTATTTGGGGATTTTGGAGTTGGATGTAAGGAGTTAAATAGTGTCTTAAGACTTGCAGAACTCCCTAGACTTTGTAGAGGGCTCTCTATGGTGAGGTATTGAAACTTAGGAAAGATAAAATTTGGTTAACTGCACAACATTTCCCATGATATACAGGACCAAGGGGAATTAGCTTAACTTTATACAAGATTAGGTCTGTTTAGACTAGACTGAGAAACTCCTACTGCCAGCTGGTGGTCATCTGGATTTTTGCAGTCCAGATCTGGTAGTCCTCATTTAGGGCTGAATCTAATCCCTCAGGATAGTTGACTGGATCAGTTAACTGGGTTATTTTCCTTTTTAGAGTTACAAGAAAATGCTACCCCTTATTTGCTTATACACAATTAAACATGTATGGGAGTGCAACCATATAGCAGTTAACTAAGGGGCCAGCTGCAAATGAATCAACTGCCTGGATGGAGGTTGGGAGAACAGTGAGTGAGAGAGTGGTCTGAGATCACTGCTCCACCCAATCTATTGTCTAATGGTAGGGCCAGATCTATCTAATGGCAGGGCAGTTTCTGCTCTGGGCAAGTTGACTACTGATTTATGTTTATGTGGTAAGGAAGAACAAAACCAGACCTAGGTGTTTCCATACAAATTGCTGCAAGCCAGATGATCACCCATTTTCTTAAAAAATTGCACATTGATGCAATACTTCCATGTTCTATCTGCCCAGCTCTCCTCCTGTTTTTATGATGCAAAGGCCTCAGGATGCTGAGAGCAATGGCCAGAAACTATTGTCTGATGATTTAGACATCACATCAAATCCTATCTACAGCACAAAGTTCAATTTATGATTTCTAGTTCTGGTTAGTTGCCCAGTGACATGCTCTGCTGACCTTGGACATACCATAGTTTGGAACAACAATTTGCTGAGACCATAATAGCTGTATTGAAATTTCTGAATTGAAATGTCATCTTCTTATAGGATTTGGATATTAATTCAGAAACATTTTAAGGCAATGAGGTAGAATACAGATAGCAGCTTAGAATACTTGAATGGAAAACAACACAATGCTTGACCAAGAAGCTAGAAATTGATAACCCTATTTAATACTAAGTCAAGAGGATTTAACCTATACTTATATTGGATAAGTTGAAATTAATATATGAACTATTATGATATCTACAAAATATAAGGACATTCCACTGCACTCCACACTACTGTGGAATGTACAAAACATGGTTTTTCTTGAACCTGGGAAAAGTGTCAATGTGTTCCAAGGTGAAGGATTAGACAAGTTGACCATAGCCAACTCACCAGTTATCAGCATCACAGCAAAGCAATTCATTGTGGCTACAATTGCCACATGGACAGAAGCATGGTTTCATTCAATAACTTGGAAAGACGTTAGTTTGAGAGAGGCTATAAATCAAAGGAAGCTTTTGTTCAAGGAATCCCATTCTTTTCATTCTGTTGGCATTTTGTACATGTTAGATACTGCTTCTTATTTTTGTCTTCCTGAAGCAGCTAGCATTTTCATGGAGACAGAGGAGAAGGGGCAAAGAAAATAACCTTTTTGTTTGACATTAAATATCTGGGCTATAGGATTCCCCAGCCATTTGCAATCCTTGCCCCAAAGAGAAAAGAAAATCCTTAAATGTCCAAATGTAAAATATGGGAGAAATCACCATAGAATTACTGACATTTAGATTCACATCATGGCAGACAGCCAGGTGCTATAAAGACTGTTCTAAAAAATGAAATAAAAATTAGAAATGAGATTATTGGAGAAAGGCCATTAGAGGGACTTTTTTAATGACTCTGGTTCCATTGTCATGCCTGGTAAAGTTAATTTCAGCCCAGATTTATGTTCTACTCCTTCAACTTTCTTCGAATACTAGGCTCAAGGTCAAAAGTTTCTCCAAGTTAAAAGGATTGGGTAGCATGTGAACCTCTGCTGAAGAAGGAAGAAAACTCTTTCAGTTTAATAACTTAGTTCCCATACTGCACTATATCATGGTTTGCTCAACCATGGTCTGATGAACAGACACAATAAAGACTCCCTCAAGTCAAGCTCAACTCCTGGGAGGTATGTGGACCAGTCCATGTAGTTTTCTTGGCAACAGTATGGAAGTGGTTTGACATCACCATCTTCCAAGATTCCTTTTGGATTCCTAGTCTAGTCTACACCCCGGGGATTTCCTAATGGCCTTCCATCCAAGGTCCAACTGGATCTAGCCCTTCTTAGCTTCTAAGCCCAGTCAAGTTGGCCAAATGCTGCTACCTGATGAGACATAAAAAACAGTCTACTCAATGCCCCTTTTCAGTCCCACTCTGTCCAAACAGGAAGGAAAAAATTGATCTGGGTTTCAGCTCTTCAGAAAATGTACAAGCACATCCATTGTGCCATTTCATTAAAATTCAATTAAATTTCAGTAAAGTGGAGAAGTGGGGTAGGAAAAGAATCTTATTATAGTCATTTTATGAGAGCCGTCACCACTAAAAGAAATCTTAGTTGGGTATATCAGATGAGTTTAATTATTTTGTTAAACCTTCCCACATTTAGAAAGGAATGAAATGATAAATATGTAGTAGTCTCCTTCAGAGTTTAGCTGGAATTCTAGGCATTAAAAAGGGAAACTTCTTTGAAATGTTGAGAGCTTGTCTCTTCGATTCATCAGCCAGGATCCACAAGCCAGCCTGAGCAGCTCTGAGACAGGTGTTGCTGGGAGCACCTTGAGCGTTTTAATGGTTAAGTTGGAAACAAGCATTTTGCTCCCTTGTTCATTTTCTTAAAAAGCCAGCTCTTCTGGGGAAAATATGACCACAAGCCCAACTTTAGCCATAAATATATTTCTTTTACTGTGGATTCCTCTGGGAGTGAAAATCCCAAAGCCACTTCTAGAGGAATTAATGGGTGGTTCTTTTAGATCTCTCAGATTCAATGAAATAGAGTTTCATCCCAAAGGATTTCACTGTCTCCCAGTGGGTGTAGGCAACCTGAACTCCCTTTTGGGGTGGCAGGGAGGGGAGGATCCTGGAGCCCTCACTAGCATCAGGGTCTAAAAATCAATGCCAAGGTTTTTAACCCCTTCCTCACCCCAGGAAAAAGAGAACCACAGTAGATGGCCTAAAAAAGGTTTACCAAAAAAGATCAGGACCTTATATTGGTGTAGGCTTTCACAGATGGTATCTGTTGTGCAGTGTTGGGATTCAGGGTTTAGTGAAGCCATGGTCTAGAGAACTTGTTTTTGCTGGCAACTAGGGCTGGCATCTTCAGAGGCAAGGTGTAGCAGATCACCTTGCCTCTGAAGATGCCAGCCACAGTTTCTGGCAAAATGTCAGGAAATCTGTTGTCTGGACCATGATCATAAACCCTGAAGCCCAACACTGCCCGAAACAGGGCCTTGTCTGCTTAGCATAGTCACATAGTCAATTCTTTCCTCCCTCCAAACTATTAAGTATGACCTATCACAAAGATGTCCACCCCTGGGTTGGGAACAGTGATTCTGAGACTGGCACTTAGTTTAAACCAATAGATGAGAAAAATGGACATTTGGACAGCTTATCCCTCCAGAAATCTTTCTGGCCTTTTCTCTATTTAGAAGTACTGTGGACTCAGGCTCTCACTGTTATCATTTCATCAAACATGCCATTCTCGCCACCCTTCCTCTCTCCCTTTCCTCCCCACTCCCATCCCCACTTTGGCTAGTAAATATGCTTGCAAGAGCCATATGCTTTGGACATAAGCAGCAAAACAGGCTTAGACGGCAAGAAAATGTAGAACCAAGGGCCAGTAGACCTTTTGGGGTCAGATTGAGAAAATGTCAAGTAAGGAGACTGAATAGCTACAGCTTCTGCTCTGTATGTCTATTCTTCAGAGTACATATCAAGTCGTTATCAAGGGGCAAGTCCTGTTGTTATCATATCCAGGTATGTACACACACGTGCACATACTGAAGTGGAAAGAAAAGGTATCATATACAGGCAGACAAGGAAACCACAACCCTTCCAAATCAAAGCAGCTGAATATGATGTATTTTTTACACTTAAAAAAAATTAATTTTGACAGAGTTAGGTGTGCACCTTTTTAATGAAGTCTCTTAAGATATTTCAAAGAGGCAGAGGCTTAAAACTTGGTTGACCTTGAAAATGCTAAGCAAGATCAAACCTGACTTCTGTTGGGAGGGAAGACTATCAGCAAATCTCAGAGCTGTAGACTAGGCTGGAAAGTTGTTTTTTTTTTTTAAAAACCTCTCAGAAGGCAACAGCAAATCTCTTCCATGGCTGCCAATAAAATGACACAGGTGTGTCCAGGAAGTCATCAGGAATCATCTTAACCCAGTGTTGTCCAAACTTGGCCACTTTAAGATGTGTGGACTTCAACTCCCAGAATTCCCCAGCCAGCCATGCTGGCTAGGGAATTCTGGGAGTTGAAGTCCACTCATCTTAAAGTGGCCAAGTTTGGACAACACTGATCTTAACCAGACAACATCTCAACCTTCAGCTCTCATAAAGCTGTTGAGCAGGCATTTAGGATAGGCTGAAGCAGTGGTATGCTGATAAATATTTAACAGCTAGATTTGCCACCTCCATTGCTGCTGCTGTGTTGCAGTGTTAGCTGCCAAACAGCTGATCATGTGCTAGGCATTGGGTTCAACTCTGTTTTCAACTGGCTCACAAAATTCCCAAAAATTTAACAGTCAGCTCAAACCAGCTGACTCTAGCACCACTGGGGTGAAGACTCCAGTGACTTCCAAAACATGATTTGCCTTCATTAAGAAACAAGGAGAACATGCACAGTTTTAAAGACCAGAGCAAAAGAAATGTAGTGGCTACCTATCAAACAAGAAGTAGCATTGACTGTTACCTTATCAAAGTTGGGTCTCTTTCATTCAAGCTTTTCTGAGCATTAGAGTTAAATGCCTGAAAACTCTCCTTTAGTTTAGCATGAATAGAACAAGAACGAGAAAATTAAAAAAAACCACGTGAAGCATAGACCCTCGCCTGATTCCTTCTGCTTCCTAGCAAAAAAAAAAACAACTAGGCTGATGTGAAGCTTTGATTCAAAGGTTTAATTTGAAGGCAATTTAATGAAATTGTCCTTTCAAATGGAATCTTCATCTGAAATGGTTTAATTGATTCAATGCATTGAGTAAAGCCAGTTGCCAAGAAATCAAGAAGTGTTTGCACTGAATTGAGTTTTTTAATAGAATCAATTTAAAGAGTTCAAAGCAAAGACTCAGATTACTATAAAGACAGGGTATCACACCTTATAATTCAAGTAAGGACAAGAATTTTGCAAAAATGTTCTTTGGTTGTTGTTGTTGGTGGTACATATTTCCCCATCAAATTGAACAAGAATAGTAAAAGCAAGAAATGCAAGAAATATTGGGCACTCACTCATCTAGAGAAGACCTATTGAGAATCCTTTCTCCTTGAGAAGTACATGGGGATAGAGTAGATGACAGACTTTCTCTGTGGGGGACCCCCCACATCATGAAACACACTTACCCCAGAGATATAAATAGTCCCAACCCTTTGTGCATTCCATGAGCAAGTAAAATCAGTGTAATTCCACCATGCTTTTGGTATTAGTTGATTGTGGGCATCTAACATAAGAAGTTTGATTGTAATGTTGCTTTAACTTTTTGCTTTTTTTTTTTCAATGTCTGTAATTTGTGTTTTGTTCTTCCCCACCCAGAGTCTGTCAGGACTCCAGCCGGCTACAAATATTGTTCAAATAAAAAAATAGTGATTTTTTACACAAGTGTCCTGCCTGCTTTATCTTCCCCTGCCCTTAAACATTGAGCTTCATACCTTCATCGCTGTTGTCATCTACAAGGATGATCTCCTTCAAAAGGTGAGCTGGAGTGTGATTTACTGCACTGTGCACCGAACGCAGGATGACTGAAAGTGCCTCATTGACAAAGATAAAAATAATAGAAAGCTGTGGGAGATCCTTTGCATATTTAAGCTCTTTACACCTGGAGAGAGGGAGAGAGAGAAAAGGAGAAAAGCTATCTAAAAAATTAAATGGCTTATACAAAAACCACAGAAAGATGAGCCATGGTAACAATACCTACCTCACCTGAAAAGGAGGAGGAGAAGGAGGTTGAATTGGAATAGCCTATATATTACGATGGTATCTATAGCTATCCTAGATTCTTAGGAAGGATTTGATCATCAAAAGTATCAATAGTAGACAAAGTGTAAATAACACTAGTATTAATAGAACAAAGAAATTCCAGGCCTGAAATTTGCATATGCTAATATACAAGTATGTGTTTAGATTTGGAAATATTAGTTATTACCAAAAAAGCAACAAAAAACTTTTCAATATAGTTGGATTTTACTTCAAAGTCTCCTAAGCTAATGTATCCAACAGTGGAGAGGGAACTTCAAGACCATCATCCTCCCATCTTATGTATCCTTGTCTCTGAACCAGACCTGGGCTGGACAGGCCTTCAGAGAGAGGACAATATCTTCATATAGAGACAGCTCAGTGTGCAGCTGGTGAAGAAAATGTAAATTCCATGTATGGAATCACCAGGAAGGGAAAGAAAGTAGAATTCTCACTATAATTATGCTCTTATACATATCAGTAATGAGACCACACTAGCATTCTGGTCCATGCACCTTCACAAAGATATTATAGAGCAGTGTTTCTCAACCTTAGCAACTCTAAGATGTGTGGACTTCAACTCTCAGAATTCTCCAGCCAGCCACGGGAGTTGAAGTCCACTCATCTTAAAGTTGCCAAGGTTGAGAAACACTGATTTACATGCTGAAAGGGGAACACTCTTTGCACAGGGACAACATTGCTTCAGAATGAAGAATATAAGAGACACATGGCTGTGTTCCTGGGGAGAAAAAGAGTAAGGCTTCTCGGGGAAAATAGAGAAAGGGCAGGGGTGGGGAAGTACATAGGAATTAGAGCAATGTTTCTCAACCTTGACAACTTCTAAGATGTGTGGACTTCAACTCCCAGAATTCCCCAGCCAGCCATGCTGGCTGGGGAATTCTGGGAGTTGAAGTCCACACATCTAAAAGTTGTCAAGGTTGAGAAATGCTATTATAAAGAAAAAGGTGCAACAGCAGGCAATGAAAAGGATGAGGGGTCTGGAGTAGCTTCCCTTGAGGAAAGACCACAACAACTGTGGCTCTTTAACTTGGAGCAAAGAAGTAAGGGGAGGCATGACAGAGGCATACAAAATTCTGTTGGCTTGGCACCAAGTACCTTCACAACCACTTTCTTCAACTGGAATTGCCCTGCCTAGCTAATTCATCCCAAGAGAAACTGCTGGTAGTCTCCCATTTCCATGAAGTACGTACTATAGAATCTGCTTTTCTGTGGCAGTGCCTGTATTTGTCAGGGTTTTAGCCTTCCAAAAACTACAAAACACAGACCTGTTCTGATGCAGGATGCCTAAAATAGCCTACACAACAGCCTACACTGATGCAGGATGCCTAAATAGAGGACTGTACTATATGTGTATGATTCTCGAATTATAGAATGTGATTGTTTTTTTACTCTTTATGTTTCATTACCATAAACCCCATAGACTCGTGGAATAATGGGTGGTATTAAATCTCATAAATGAATAAGTAAGTGAAATAATGCCATTGAGTGGTGTCGGGGAGGTAAACAGAAGGACTTCTCCTTAAGAGGTTACAGGAAAATGTTCTAAGGTTAGAACTTAAGCTCAACCAATGAAACTAAACGCAAGGAGACAGAGAACCAGCAAAGGGAAGTACTTGGTCATACAACACAGACTGAAACTGTGTATTTTGGAGCCCTCCCGCTCCCCCATGGATGCCTCTGGCCAGTTGTGATAATGGCAGCCAATTGGGGTAGCTTTTAAAAGGAGATGGGATAAATTCATGGAGAATCGGAGTTTGAGTGGTTCCTGGTCCCTGTAACTGTCTATTGCCTTGCAAATCACAAGCACCAGGCCTTCAATACTGGTTGCTGGGAAGCAGGAGTGGAAGGATGACTTACCCCTTCCCCCACCCCAGTTCAGGCTTATGAGCTCCCAAGTAGAATCAGTTCGCCACTGTAGACACCAAATGCTGGAACAGATGGACCAATGAGCTGACTTAGAAGGGCTTTTCGTATATTCTTAGGATTCAAGGCCCATACATGGGCTGTGCTGGGTTTTAGCTCAAGGTAAACATACCAGGTGAACATCTCATTTTTCCCATATTAGCTCTGCTGGATCAGATCAGAGTGGCCAAAGCCCATTGCAAAACAAGAGGGTGTTTACCCTCTTTGACCGTTTCTCTTAAATACCTAGTATTTGAAGTACGTTGCCTGTAATTCCTAAGACAATAAACAGCCACCAGGCAGTACTGAGATCCTGTCCTCTATGAATTTGTCTGGTGCCCTTTCAAAACTAGTTCAATTGGTGTGTTCTTTATAAAGTGATGACAGCAAAAATCCTATAGATTACTCCTGGACTGAATTCACTGAAGTCTATTCCATTTGATTTCCATATTGCTTTGCATTAAGGGGGGAAAAAAACCTGATGGAACTCTAGAAAGCATTTCAAAAGCATTTTCCTTTTAAGATATGCACTTTTAAAATGCATTTCACTGCTCTATTTCAACGAAGAGTGGCATCAAAATATTCAGGTGTGAAAAACCCAGTGGAGGACTAAGTTTCCATCTGCACATTAATCCATGAAGAACAGAGCAGGTCAATTCACACTGGAATTCACAAATATATTATTCTTCAAGCATCCTCCTTTTGCACTTTAGTGGCAGGAAGCAAAGAAAGCAATCCAGCTGACTGATACTTTATTTATTTTTCTGAACTGTGAGCCAAGGTGAGCTTGTTAGATTGCAATCACAAGACAGGTTCTTAGATCCAAATGCAGATGAAGTAATGCCCACTCCATCATCGCTGCTTACTTTGAGGAAACAGCAATAGCCATAAGCAGAGGCAAGGAATTTACCCTTTGCAGACATTCTAAAGCAGGGGTGGGCAATCCACCACTTCTACACCATTGATGGTGTCCAGACTCACTTCTGAAATGGGAATAAACCAAATTTAGAATTGTCTGGTGTAGGGAACCATAGAGATGACCTTGGAAAAATTATTCAGAAACCATTACAAAAACAAAATGTGCAGAAGCATGCTTTGAGCTGAGGGAGTAGGGAAAATATTAGTACTGGCTCTTCCCTGATTCCCTGGATATGAGAGAGGGGGTAGAAAAACACAGACTCACAAGCTTCTGTTACTATAGACTATCTCAATAAAACCTAATTCTAGTCTTCTTGGGAAGTCTGTTTCCTGATGTGGACAAGCTCGACAGGCTGACATGGGGGTGAAATATTGCTTTAAGTTTGCAGAGCCATTGTATTCATTAAACACACACAGACCCACATGCCAAATTTCCCCAACTTGTGCCTATTTTGCATAAAGAGGGTTAAGGCGCAAATGGCTACAAGCTTGGGGCGCCTATCACACCACTTTCAAAGGCTGCCAGGCAACACATAGTAAGGAGACACAATGAAATTAGTATCACGGGGTGTTGGTCAGGAGACTAGGCTCCCTGAGGGAAAACATGGGACAGTTCAGAATTTATTGGCTCCAAATGAGTGGTGGCACTGTCTGAAAAATAAAAGCACACATGACTCATTAGGCTGATTATTGGACACAAAGTTTATGACCACCTGCCTTATAGCCTTGCACTCAGGAACGCTGACTTTGCTTCCAACATCTGGATCCCTGGAGTCTTGCCTACACCATGATCATTCCATTCACATGATTTCTTCTTATATGGTTCTGTTCATCTGAACTTAACTTAGATACTACAATTGGATTACTCTTTTGTGTCATTTTTGGCTTCAGTGGAAACTCACTGCCTTGGATACCCCTTTCTTCTCCCTCTTCTCCCTCAATCTTGTAGGATAGAACATCACCACTTTAAAACTCAAAGACACATCAAAACTGAAGACTTTGCAATGTTACCAGCTGTATTTTATGCAGGCCCAGGCAAGGCATAAAGCAATGTATGCTTTCTCCCCCCTCCCCCAAAAGAAGAAGACCCGCCACTAAAGATATAGTATATCTGTTGGTCTATCTGACATCTGCTTAAAACTGAAAGTCCCCCCCCCCCCCCGCCAACTGTGATACTCACAGAATCTCTTTAGCAAGATTTAATGAAATGAAAGGGATAGGTGTACAGGAATTCCGAGAAACTGTACTATTTCCCATCTACAACTGTGAGAACTAGAGCGGAAAGGGTTAAGTGCGTACTCTTATCCCCAGAACAAAGAGGTAGAGATAAGAGGATGAGACTGGCACCTCCCTGAGGAATGCAGGATGTTTGTGGGGTGACTCTGGGAATTGCTTTCACTCTGAGAAGATTTCTGTAACGGGAATGAAGCCAATAAACCTTGCTGGATAGAATCTGTAATGTCTCCTGGAGTTTCATGGGCTAATCCTGACAACAACCATTGGATCTCAATGTACTTTAGGATGGGAGAGCCGGTTTGGTCTGGTGGCTAAAGTGCTAGACTAGGAGCAGGAAAATCAGAGTTCTAGTCCTGCCTTTAGGTAAAGAAGCCAACTGCATGACATCTATGGCCAAATGTTCTCCCTCAACTCTAAGAAGGCAGTGGCAAACCGCTTCCAAAAATGTTGCCTGAAGAACTACATGGACCTCTCCAGAAGTCAAGACTGACTTGAAGGCCAAGAAAAAAATATGAAAACATCTTTATTTTCTTTCTAACTGCCTTCCTGTGAATCCGAGAGCTGGTGCATCTTCTCACTGATAACAGAGAACCTTGCAGTTGGCTGTTTACACAGTATTTACTTTTCTGTATCAGTCTGGGAACCAGCTATTACAGTATCAGTAGCCATGTGTGAGGATTGGCATTATGTCTGTTAAGCAATATTCATCCCAAATTCCCATCTTCTGAAGTCCCATCAGCACCAAAATCAGTGAGCACACACTCAGACAGAGTTATCTGATACCAAGAGAAGCGAATATGTGTAGCTCAGGGTTGAACTGTGGAGTCCTTGGGGTTCTCTGAGCTTGGTTGTTTTCTTGCAAAGGTTTCATTACCTGGCTAGGTAACATCTTCAGTGCTAGAATGGGATGGGGTTTGCTCTCTGTTTATATACTGTGGCATGCCCTGCCAGTGTTGGTGGGGGTGGGGGGGTTTGTTTTATTTTTTCCTTCTGGTAGTTCTTTGATTAGGGTATTGTTTACTACTTGCTTGTGTGCTTGGTGTTAATCTCTGCTTATCTGGGTGATGATTGCTGATGAGGAGATGTTCTGGTCTTTTGTTTTCTACTGTCTCTTCTGAATAGTGTGTCAATGTTGTTTATCTCTATGTGCCTGTTGATGGCTGCCTTGTCTGAATACAAAGCTTCCAGGAATTCCCTAGAGTTTTTGGATTTAGCTTGGTCTAAGATGCTGATAGTTTCCCAGCTGAAACTATGGTTAAGTCTGTCCATGTGTTGTGAGATTAAGTAGTTCTCATCATGTCTTCTGACTGCTAGTTTGTGTTCATGGATGCACTCTGCAAGCCTTCTCCTGTCTGTCCTACATAGTGGTTATTACAGTCCTTACACTGTATGTTGTAGATGACTTCTGTTTTTAATTCTTGGGCTACGGGTCTTTTGGTTTGCTTAGGATGTGTTGGAGGGCTTTAGTTTGCAAGAAAACAACCAAGCTCAGAGAACCCCAAGGACTCCACAGAGCTATCTGAATTGGTCAATAGGAAGGGCATAAATGAATAAACAAATAAAATCATATTCTGTACTATGTGCATGAATACATTCACCACTGCAAGATTTATTGCTATTTAGATATATGGCCTGCTCTACAGATACTTTATTAGGGCAGATTGCCACAAACCATTAAAAGTGCTATCAATCTATGAATAAAAATAGCTCAAAACAGAAAGACCATAAAGTACAGGGTGACTCTAGGATTCTGCCTCTATATCAAAATTTGGAAAGGACAGTTAACCTTCTGGCCAATAGTTGCCGTAATACGATTAACCTGAATTAGTTTAGTCTAATCTTTTATGGGGATTAATGAATTGAGTTAGAGAATTTGCACAACTCCCTAACCCATCAGATCTGGTTAACTGCAGTTAGAGACTAGAACTTAGGTCCATTGGAAACAACTCTTTGAACTCGCTTCTCTTTCTGAAAATTCACTTCAGGAGACTCCACTAGACCTGTGAATGAGGACTCCTTGGTGCTCTCTGAGCTTGGTTGTTTGCTTGCAGACATTTCATTACCCAACTGTGTAACATCATCAATGCAAGCGATGACATTACTTAGGCGGGTAATGAAACATCTGCAAGAAAACAACCAAGTTCAGAGAGCACCAAGGACTCCACAGTTCAACCCTGAGCAGCAGATACTCTCCACTATTGAGACCTGTAAATATCAGGCTGTTAGATCCAAACCAAATGCCTTGAGATCCAGAAGAACCCCCAAAGTGACAATAAAGACCACAGCATCTTCTTAAATAAATAAATAAGATTGATTAGATGTCAGGCAGAGCAAAGTGGAAGCTCTCTTTGATATCTTCATTCTCACAGAATGTTCCTAGATTCTTTTTGGCACCAAAGATATTTAGGGGTTTCAAGGTGCTGGGCACAATTTTTGTTGTCCGAACACCTGCAATTACCTAGAAAGAGAGAGGAATGAGCATTTGGAGTAGGAATGGCAGGGAGGGAGAGACGGTTGAATAAGAAAATATTGTATTTCCCACTAGCCAAGACCACTCCAATTCCATTAACCTCAGAGGGGACTCAGCCTGGAAAACTGGTACAGGGACTAGAAAACAGAGATGGTCAAAGGTCCATAAAAATAAATCACTAATCTATAGGGGTAATGTTTTTGTTAGATGAACTGAAATATAATCATTGTGAGGGGGTGGATTCTCCAGAACTCTTCATCTGGCTAGATATTATAAAAAGCAAGGTATAGGGAGAAAGGAGCACATTTTAAAAGATTAAAGCTAAGCTTGCCCCAAATTTGAAACTTCAAAGGAATGTGAGAGTATCTTCAGAATTGTAAACTGATAAATTGGTCCAAAATGGATACAGACAGGACTGACACTCTGAAGTTACAAATAACAAGAACGGCAAACTGTAGTTCATTCTTCACCAGAATAATTTATAAACCCATAATGGCAAATATAGACCCAAGGAACAGAATTTCTTAAAAATAAAAAAAAAAGCTAAAAAAGCAGGGATGTACCTAATAAATAGGCACACAGGCTGTTGGTAACACATCAACAATGCGTCACTCTTTTCTCATTTTTTTCATACATTTTTCACCCCAGCAGTTTGCTTTGTGCCCACTGACAACTTCAATATTTGGCTAATGAATTGATGATATCCGTGCTGATATCTCGGCAACAACAAAGTTATCGGCATATACAATTCATAATAAGCAAACAAACAAACATTCCCCTAATGCTTTCTCCTTGACACTCGACACATTTTGATAACTTGTGGGCTTAAATATCAAAGCAGCGTGTCTTCCTCTGGCCCCAGAGAGAGAGATCTGGCAAGGCTGAACTGGGTCTCTTTCAAATATTGTTTGAGCTGATGGAATGACACTAGAGCAGCTATGTGCCGAGGCTTCCCCCTCCATTTTCACAACAATGAACCTGGCCACTTCACCCTAGAGCAGCAGCAGAGACAGCTCTGTTTTAGTAAGTTAATAAATTTCTTTAATGCCTCCCTCTTGCATCTGACAGAGTTCTCTGGTAGTAACATTGAGGAGGACGAAGGGCACAAATGCCTGAGCTGAGAATTCCTAAGCACTTGCCATTTCAACACAGAGGTGTTTTACTGTCTTAACTCGCAAGCAACCACTGCAGTCTCCACATCCCTATTGCAAGAGGCTCAGAAGAGAGAGGAGAAATTAAGGGATGTCCCTTTTTATTAGTAGTGAGACAAAGCCAGAAAGCCAGTCTGGTGCAGTGGTTAAGGCACCAGGCCAGAAACCGGGAGTTCTAGTCCTGTCTTAGCCATCTGGGTGACCTTGGGCCAGTCTCTCTCTCTCAGCCCTGGGAAGAAGAAGGCAAGGGCAAACCAACTCCAAAAATCTCGCCAAGAAGACTGCCAGGGCTTGTCCAGGCAGTTGCCAGGAGTCAACACTGACTTAAAGGCACCAAAAAAAGACAAAAGACAAAACCAGTGTGCTTGGAAGAAGGCCAGAGAATGCCCTGAAATGTCAATTAATCATTCACCCACAGAGAGATCCTCCTTACAGTCATTGCAAGGATATCCCCCTCCTTATACTGCCAACCTCACTGATGCAACATTTCCATTGTCATGCTCAGGATGATCTTGCTTTGCATTTGGGCTGCTAATTCTGCTAATGTAGAGCTTTCCCTGCATTTCTTCTCCAGAAGATCAGAAGAGTGGAGCACATAGAAAGGTTTGAAATGCCACCAGGATGGGGTGGGGTGGGGTGGGGGACATTGTGCAACCTTAACGCTTTCTTCCTCAGTTCAGATCCTCTGGTCCGTGATTGGATGCTGTAATAGAGGACCATAGCTTACTGGTAGAATGCATGCCTTCAATGCTAAAGTTCTTACATTCAGTTCCCACATCTCATATAACACTGGGAAAGACCCCATCGAAACCCTTGAGTCAGAACTGACAACACCAAGATACCTATCAAGGTCAGTAGTTCAGAGCTAGATGTCCCATTTGATTCCTGTATTTCACTTTAACCATCCTTTTATTTAGAACATGAAGACTAGAATCTTATTTTGTCCTCTGAGTAGAAGAGCAGAATATTACAAGCCAGAAAAAAATCTTGTCTGGAACTACCAATCAGAGTCCTGGTCTAGAACTTCCAGAGAAATACTGGTTAGCAGTGCAAGCTAGGAGTGGGCAATCAGTTGTATAGGTGTATAGTTTTTCTGTAGTTTTCACTTTAAAATGGTGGGATTGGGGTGATTGAGGACAGCTGTAGTCAGGTAGGAATCCAAGGCTAGAAAAATAGAGTTTGAAGTCTGCATGGAGCCCTGAGATTATAGGATGTCCACTTTAGGATAAGGTGATTAGGTAGAAGCCAGCTTCCTAGGTTCCAGTGTTGCATGTTAGATTAAGAGCTATACTGAAATCAATGGTCTCTATCACTGTAGAGTAGACACCCCTTTCCAGCTCCTACATCTGCCCTGCTCCCACATCTCACCTAGCATAGAATGCTGAAGTTAAAACACATTAGAAGCAAGAAGGCTGGAAATCCAGTTCCAACTGATTCAACTGATTCAATCAATTGATTGGATAGAAATCCAGAACCAGTTTGGCCTAGTGGTTAAGCCACCAGGCTAGAAAGCAGGAGACCATGAGTTCTAGTCCCACCTTAGGCATGAAAGACAGCTGGGTGACCTTGGGCCAGTCACTCTTTCTCAGCCCAACTCACCTCACAGGGTTGTTCCTGTGGGAAAAATAGGAGGAGGAAGGAGTATTAGGTATGTCTGCCTCCTTGAGTTATTTATAAAAATAATAAAAGCAGGATTTAAAAAAATTCAAAATTCAAAACCAGATGCAGTATTGTAGATACAAATTGTAGAGTAAGAGACAGCTATCAAAAAGAAACTTTTCTTCTGGGATCTGGTTAGGGGTTAACATAATCAAGTGCTGAATGTATTACTGATCACAGTGGCTTGGCAAGATAATGCTGATTGCATCACTCCAAAATTATACAGCAAGGATTTCCAATGATTAATCAACCTAATGTACTGCAGGGCCAGGAAGAAATCATCTCCTGCATTTGTTTCCTAGCAATTCTCATTGGCTGAGTTGGCATACTTAACCAGAGGAGTGAAAGACCTAATGACTTGCATCCATTCTTGCAAAGTCTGGTTAGATATGGGGGTGGTAGGGCACCTTTATGTATCATGCACACCTGCCTCTTTGGTTGGGTTATGACACAATGTATTGTACAAACCTGCCTCCAAAAACACCTCTCAGTTCAGTAGCCAACCAAACCAGGTTGCATGAACCTAGCCATTAAATTTGGTGAAAGCAAATTTCCTTTTCAAGTTTCTTTGAAAAAGGAAGAGACTTTCAGTGAAAACCTCAGGAGGAGGATGAAGTAGTTGGTAGGCATGTCCAATCCTCTTTCCAGCAATTTACAGTCTTCCTTCCTTCTTATACTTTAGGAAAATCCAACCAGGATGAAAAGCAAGATTTGCTTTGTTTGGGGGATCTTCTCTGATTCCCAAATGAGGTTGGATTCATCTATCCCTGCTTTGAGACCCATGGTTTAACAGTTGAACTCCAACTTTACAGACAGGATGCTTTTCAAGGAATTACTGGAAATGCCAAATATTTAACCTAGACCTTCTGCACACAAAACATGTCTTACATTACTAAAGTCCCTGTGGAGGAGGTCAGCTATGGATACTTCTGAAGCAAATATACAAAACAGGGAGATTAGGTCAGAAAAATCCAGTGTAAAATATTGAGACATTGGATAGCAAGGGTGATCAGAAAGAAGTGCTTCAGGACTCTGGACAGGTCCCAATGGAGGAAAAAAACCCCACCAGTTGGCCCCAAGTGGGAATGGTTAATAGACTCCTGATGGTTCCCAACAGATAACTTATTTCAACATGTCATTCATTCATTCATTCATTCAATAACAAAACTTCTCTAGGTAGATTGCAAAATAATAATAAAAATATTTTTAATGAACCCTCTAATGTATGTTCCATACATATATCAAACTTTAACACCAAACTAGCATTAATCCCTTGGATTGAACAATTAAATTGGCCCAGCCTGGGTTTGGGTGCGATAATTAATAAAATACATTTAGAGTTCAGATCCTATGGGTTGATATTCAGAAAGGAATCCCAGTATGTCGAGAACTGCAGCTGAGTAAGGCAATCCTATTGGGAAGAGGAAGGGAAAAGAACATTCAAGGTGTAGGACCAACCAGATTCAAAACCCTGCTGTGCTTGTGCTAAAAATGTTAGAGGGATGGTTAGAAAGGAAATAAGTATGTTGGTATTAGGAATAGGATACTTTCCCCTTCTTTTCTTAAGAGTGAATCTGAGAATTGAAAGAAGCATGGATAAACCATATCCAAGTCTTCCAAAATTTATCATTAGCATGCACTATCACCAACTATGAACAGCAGCAAAAGTGGTGGTACAGCAAAACATGGTGGAATTTACAAGCAGGAACTTTATGCAGGTGAATCTACTTGATTTCTCCCATCTTTAGCTTACTGTACATAGAAACACAATGCTTAAGAGGTGGGAGGTAACTACAAGTTTAAGTTTGGATTTGAATGGAATCATTTCATCCAATCTGTATGGAAGTCATTAGACCTCAGTGAATTACCTGCAGCCCATCTTGATAAGGCCCTCTGCTTTGGGGAAGCCAATTTCTCTACCTCAACGCTCCATCAAAGGAGAACTGATCCAGCTCAATCAGCCTCTTTGCTTCAGTAACAGAGACATCTACAGGTGTGCAGAACTCTGTTGCAGGGGGGAGCCAAGTGAAGTGCCTATTCCTCTCCAATGAATAAAAGCAAGGTATGGCTTCACTTCACTTTACTGCTTCACTTTGAAGGAGTGCTTTCAGTCAAAGCTCTGGTGAGGCAAAGTGCCCCTCTACAGCTCAAGAATTCATCCATTATGTTAGCAATTAATTGGATGAGCCTTTTAGCAATTGGACAAACATTCTATAGGAAAAGGGGAGAAAAAAGAAGAAAGAAACAGTTGTGGAACCCTTTTCCAGAGAAACATTTTCCACTTTGCAACACTGTCCCCCATAGAAGCATGCCTTAGCAGTATGAGAAAATGCCCCAAACTTTGCAACACACACACAGAGACATACAGATACACACAGAGAGACAGCTTTTGGCTTCTATCGCTCAGTAGAAAACAACCTCTTTGAAATCTCCAATTCATACTGAGAATGTAAGTTATTGCCCTGATTAAAGCAGATTAGTTGAAGAATGCTTGATTAGTTCCCTCTGAAACAAACCCCAAGATCAACCAAAAAATTAATTGAGCTGCATGTGATTATGTGGTGCTTCAGAGAAGGCATTACCAGTAAAGAAAGAGAGTAGAGATCTCACAAGTTGCATATACTCTGCTTCCTCCTTCTGCTTCCCCAAACTTTCTGAAGAACAACAAGCTTTGATTTAGATGCATATTTTTCTTTGTGCTTTGCTCACTTCTTTACCACTGCAATCCTTCATAGGGAGTTATCAATAGGAAGTCAGTTTATGCCTAATTTATGAAGCACTAGGCAAGCAACCTTCTGACTGAATAAATACATTCCCCCCTGAAAATACCTCTTGATAGAACTCTTTGATCGAGCTCACAGAAAGAGAAATGGTTTTCAGTGTTTATGTTGGGCATTATTAACTTATTTCCCTATGAGTAGTAGAGTAGCTGGATCAGAAGAGCATAACTTTTTTCAGGCCAAGGCCTGCACTTGGCCTTTGATTGGTCCACATGGCCCAATTCCTCATAGTGGGAAGGGCCATGACAAAGAAAAGGGTGGGGCCAAGACAAGAACTCAGTCTTGACCAATCTTTACCATGGACAGCCAAGAAAACAAACATGTGGATCATTGAACAAACCAAAGCAGAATTCTCACTCGAGCTCAAATTATCCTACTTCAGACACATAAAGATCTAGCTCTCTGGAGATGGTTGTAATGTTATGAAAGGTAGAAGGAAAGAGAAGAAAAGGACAACCAGCAACAACATGGATAGTCACAATGGTGATGAATACATCATTGGAAGACCTGAAAGACCAGATTAGGGACAGATTATCATGGAAAAAAATCTATGTGTTTTCTGGGAGTCAACAATGACTTGATGGCACATAATCAAAAGGAATAAAATATAGTTAATATATGATTCCCCCTCCCATGTTAACAATCAGTTGGTGAGAACTTCTGGAGAATGTCTGGAGAACTCTAAGGGGTAGACCTGAAAACTTTTAGAGCCATGTGCATCCCTGAGTTCTTAAGATGTGACTTCTGATTTAGAGAATGAATATATTTCTGCTATATTCTTTAACTTCCTCTACAGCACAAGAAGTATTTGGGGGTAATGTCCACCTTGCTCTCCTGATTGACTGCAATCAGTATCAGCTATAAGGCTGCCTATGTTACACCAGCTTCAGGAGGATGGTCTTAAATAGGTAGCCTTCAAGAGCACTGCAACCACAGGAAGGTACCTCCAGAAGTGAGACCTGATGAAACTTACTTATTTGCACCACAACTTAATTCAGTCTCGACATGGATCAGAACTTACTACTGAGAGCCCTCATGTGGGATTTATAAACTGGGATCGAGGGGCAAAGAGCAAGATCAAGGAAGCAAGAACTATGCAGATTTCAGGAAGGTGTCTTTAATGCTAGTCTTTGAGTAAATACAACATGTTGGAATCTACAAGAGAAATTTCCCAGCCTTATGTATAATAAATTCATTAATACAGAGTTTCTTTAAATAACTTGAAACATTTCTTTCCAGTTTCTTGCTACCTGGGCTGAGTTGCCATTTATAAGATAAGGTATGAGCTGATTCCCCTTCTATGTCTTGATTGTTTATGGCTACTCTTCCTTCCATTGCTTTCCCAGCTCCAGGTTTCTTGCATTGCTACAGTCAAAGCCAGAATGGATTTAAAAATACAGTGAATGGAACACAATTTTCATCCAGGTAAACCCCTAGCTTGGACAGGAAAACTAAGTGATCAGTTTGAAACCTTAGGACCCAACAGGAAGATCTTTGCCCTCCTGTCTATGCGTTGGGCTAAACCAAAATGTGTTTTCAAAGCATCATATAATTTAACTGTAGGAAGGGACCCTGAAGACCATCTAGTTGAATGCCTTACCCAGTACAGGAATGTACAACTCTAGCATCCATGTCAGATAGCCATCTAGCCTCTGATTAAACAATTCTAGTGAAGGAGAATCCATCCCTCCTGAATCTGCTCCACTGTTGAACAGTTCTTACTATTATTATTAGCTGGCATTGGCCTTCATTTGCAATGAGTTCTTCCCAAGAACCTAGCAGGTTGTAATGTACTGGTGTAGTATATGTGCAGATCCAAGGAGTATGGCCTTTTGTAATTGACAGATGCAAATTTTGTCAATGCACAAATTTTCTAAGTGCCGTCCAAGGCTTTCTAGTATGGCACCCTGTGTGCAGATAAAAACTGGGACCACACTTCCAGTTTATGCCATAATCTTTCAACTTCAGTTTTCAGATCTTGATACTCTGTGATCTCCACTTCGTCTTCTATTCTACTATCCTGTGGTATTGCCACATCAATTATCCACGCTTTTTTCTTTCAAACCACAATTAAATTTGCTGTGTTATCCACCAAGACTTTATCAGTTTGTATTCAGAAATCCCACAATATTTTAACCTGCTCATTTTTGACTACTTTTTCAACTATATGTTCCCACCATCTCATTACTAGCAAATGATATTATTATTATTTTTATTATTATTATTACTATTACTATTACTGTTATTATTATTATAGTTGGTTGCATAGTCAGACAGATGTTTAGACTAGATTTGGCATTTTTATCCACCTATTGAGTCCTTTCCAAGGACCTGGGATAGGCAGATGTTGTTCTTTGATGGTGTTAAAGATATCGTTGCAGGATATAAGCCATTCCAAGTCAAGCTGCCTTTTGCAATTGACTGATGGTGATTTTGTCAATACCAGTGGTCTTCAAGTGGTGCTCCAGCTGTTTTGGGATGATGATGATGATGATGATGATGATGATGATGATGATGATGATTATTTAAATTTATTGACCACCCAACTCCAGTGGACTCTTGGTGGTGTACAAAACTAGAGAAAACATAAAAATATCTAAAAACATTAAATGAAACAGATAGCCCAGACTAAAATAATCTGATAGACAGCAAAATCAACAAAACAAAACATGGGCCATTGAACAAATAATAGACATCAGCTGCAGGCCTAGGACCAAAGCCAAGTTGTTAAAGCTTTCTGGAGCCCTAGGAGAGAGGACACCATCCTTATCTCTGGGGGGATGCTGTTCCAGAGAGTAGGAGCTGCAACAGAGAAGGCATGCTTCTTAGGTCCCACAAGATGGCAACGTTTAACGGAGGGGACCTGGAGCACACCCACTCTGCTGGAACATATCGGGCAGGCAGAAACATTTGGAGACAAGTAGTTTCTCAGATATCATGTCTTCCTGCAGCCTTCTGTTCTCTACACTAAGTATACTCAATAGCCCTAACTATTCCTCATAGCCTTATTCTTCCAGGCCTTATCATCATGGCTGTTCTCTTCTTGTCAATGTTCTTCCTAAATGTGGCACCCAGAATTGGATGCAGTGTTCTAGGATAGACTGCCCAGTGGAGAAAAAAGAGAAACAGTTACTTTTCTTGAACTTGCCTTGATCCTGGATCAGGTTTTTCTTAATTTTGTTTTTGTTTACACAGTATATGAACCCAATCACTATAGTTTACAAATCCACATTACAAATCCAAGTCAATTCTGTCTTGTTCCACAAAATGAACCATGGCTTAGCATGACGCACAAAGCCAATCCTATATATTATCCCCCTGTGGCAAAGAAGATACTCTGAGCCTTAATATACTTTGCCTGGTTTTCAGTTTAGCTTTAAGTGTGATCCAGGCCATTACGCCTTTTTCAAGAAACAATGGCTTAAAAAAATCAAGCTTAATGTAATTTGGACACTTATTCCACTGCCTCAAACAACTCAGGAGGTCCTGTTGGGCAAAATTTGGATGACATTTAATTCCAGTTTTCTTTCCCAATTCCTTGGTCTAAGAAAAAAAAAAGTCAAGCTATTTAACTGAAGATAAACCTTGAAATACACACAGGCGTACACATATACATTTTTTAAAAATAAGATTAGAAAACAGCAAATGGGGAAAGAAAGCCTGTTGGCTTCCTTGAATCTGTCGGTTTGTGAATTGCCTAGCGAGCCCATTAGTCTGTAATATTCTTTGGAGTTTTGCTGAAAGTAATACAGACTTTATAATGCTGGATCCCTTGCTACTGCAGCAATCTGAAACCCAATTAGGCTAAATTCCTCTGACTTGTCTCTATTTTAATCAGAAGCTAAAACACTTGAGTTAATTGTTGTTGTTGCTGTTGTCTTCAGCTTCCATAAAATCCACAATCAAAGTCACAGTTGTTGCTTGCCAGGTAGGGTGGTTGTGGAGGGGGGCAGTGGAAGCTGGCAGTCTGAAGGTGGAGGGCAAAAGAGAGCCAGAGAAATAGAATGGAAAGAAAATAAACCATTCAGTGAGCTACAGACTTTTGCTCCCTCCAGAGGTTCGTGTGGGGGGGGGGGGGTCAAGACGGTTAAGATGGTGATTGCAATTGCACAAACTCTAGTCTCTTTTTTTAAAATAAATATTGTATGTGCAAATATTAATGAATATTTTATGGGCGAAATACAACATGTAAAAAAGGAATGGGGCTTTAAACCAAGCTTCAAAGCTGGAAAGACTGTTTGGATGGACAGATTTTGATGTTGGTGGCAAAGAATGCTATCCAAGCTGAGGCTACAGAAACAATGTTAATGATATGCAGAGGCAAGGAAGATGTAAATGGCAGCAGGAAATATGTTCCCATATCATGGTAGACTAGGGTAAAATGGAGTTCATAGACCGTGCTTCAGCATGGTGTGACAACCAGTGGTGCTTGCAGAGAGGTTCAAAAAGGGCAAGATGGGAGTCATACTACACAACATCCCTATCCAAGCCCCACCCCTTTCATTTGTATATGTATCATAAAAAAAGGTTGAGCTTTGATAATGATGCTCCAGCTACCATCTTGCCTAGTTGGATCTCTTCCTATGAACACCACAGATAGGAACCCAACCATTGTCTTCACAGATTGGGTCAACCAAGTTATGACATTAAGCCACAATGTATTTGTGAGTTTTCTAAAAAAATAGGCATGCCATGTTTTGTAAAGAGAGCAGTTTATTTTCATACCCTGGA
Source organism: Liasis olivaceus (assembly GCA_030867105.1). Lineage (NCBI taxonomy): Eukaryota > Metazoa > Chordata > Lepidosauria > Squamata > Pythonidae > Liasis > Liasis olivaceus. The sequence goes on along the minus strand of CM061349.1, from coordinate 320,821,288 downwards.
TTAAGCAAGTTGTGTGAACATTCAGCTTGATAAAGCTTTGCCCTCACATATTTCTCTGCTAGAAATGCCTACTTTTTTAAAAAAAAAATGCTGATATTCTCAGGAATTATGCCATCCAGCTTCATGTTCTCAGAGAGAGAGACAGAGACAGAGACAGAATGAACTTATTCCATTGGTCCACCTAAGAACAATTTTCATTTGACTTCTCCCTAACACATGTGTCCTCTGGTGATGCTTATGGATACCTGAGACACAAAGGCCCCTTTCATTGGCTTAACTTGAACCAGTCACAATTTGGCCTTTCCCCTCCCATAACCATTGCCTGCGGTCAATCAATGTTCACTATGTATGAATAACTGTACAAAAGGCTATCTAAAATGCCAATCATTTTCTTTCTTGTACTGTATCTCCGCAGGTGCAAACTAGATATCAGGAAAAAAAATAGTGGAAATTGCCAAGAAGGGAAGAGAAACTAAAGCCATGGAAGACAAAGATTACAGAAAGCAATTAAGAAGGAATTTCATTGAGTTGTTAGAGACAAGAAGCTGTATTGTGACAACATCTGTAAAGACACTGAAGATAGAAACAGATACAGAAAGCAAGAAAAGTCTTCCAAAAGCTCTCCTCTCAAAATGAGGTTCCAAAACAAGGCTACAGGAATTGATGGAATATCTACAAGAATATGGAAGGCAACAGTAGAACAATCAGTAAGGATTCTAACCAAGCTATGCCAACAAATCTGGAGAATGACACAGTGGAAGAGGTCAGTCTCGATACCAGTACCAAAAAAGGAAGGCTTAACTGAATGTGCAAGCTATTACACAATATCCTTAATTTCATATGGTGGCAAAATAATGTTGATGACCATCAAGTACAGATTAGAACCCTACATGTCAACAGATATGCCGGATGTTTAGAAAAGGCGAAGAAACAAGAACCATTATTGCTGATGCATGCTGGATAATTGAGAAAGCCAAAGAATACCAAAATTAAGTCAATATGTGCTTCATTGATTATAGAAAGGCCTTTGATTGTGTCAACCATGTCAAGCTGTGAAATGGCATTAGGAAAATGGGAATACCATGTCATTGTTCTCATGAGAAACCTATACACAGAACAGGAAGCCAGGGTCTGAATGGAAGATGGTGAAATAGAGTAGCTCCAGGTCAGCCAAGAAGGGAGACAAGGCTGCGTAGTCTCACTTACTTATTTAGCCTGTATGCTGAATATACATTGAGGGGGTCTGATTTGGAAGAAGAGGCGTATGTTTTTAAAACTGGAAGAAGAAACATCAATAACCTGCGCTATGCTGATGACACTACTCTGATAGCTGAAAATACAAATGATCTGCAAGCTCTAGTAATGAAAGTCAAGGAGCACAACAAAAAAATGTGACTGTGATTAAATATAAGGAACACCAAATTTATGACAACAGGTGCAGCAACTAGCCTTAGAACTGACAATGAAGATATTGAAGTGATGGATAGCTTCTGCTTTGGGGGATCAGCTATCATCAGTAAAGGAACCAGACGTCAAGAAACAGGCTGCAGACTAGTACTTGGTAGTGCAGCCATGAAGGCCTTGGACAAGATATTCAGATGCCATGACAGATCTACACCTCCTGATTATACTATGGATAATGATCATAAAGCAATCAATCCAGTGTTCTCACTCAAGGCACAAATGGCCAGGCTCAAATGATCATATTTTGGATATATTATATAAAAACCCAGATTTCTTGAGAAGTCCATCATGCTGGGAAAGTTAGAAGGAAAAAGAAGAAGAAAACAACCAAGGAGTAGGATGAATGTACGCAATTTCAACCCTGATGGATGCACTGTTGGGAGACCTGAAGGGTCAGTTTGGAGACTCATCATTCCAGAGAAGGTCTATCTATCTAGTCGCTAAGGGTCTATACTGACTCGCTGGTACAAAATCAATACATCAGCCAATCAATCTCACTATAATCATTTACATTTTGGACACACAACATTTTGGACATCAGAGGTTAAGCAGCACTTGTGAACAAGGCAAGAAGGTTTGGTTAAAGCAGAATGTGGATATGTTTGGAATAAAACCCAGATCTGATTCATTTTCTTCTTTATAAAGTTCTCTTCCCCATCGAATCCAGTTTGCCTGTTGTATATCACATTGCTTTACAACTACTTGCTTTCCCATTTGAAAACCTATTTTAATTTTTTTTTCTGGATGAAAGAAAGCAATGCATGTCCTCAAATATATTGAAATTGGCATTTCAATATATAATTCAGCATCTTGCAGGCTGCAGAAGAGCAGACTGTGAACTCCATGTGGTTTGGAATTGACACATAAGCATTCACACTGGTTAGAGATGAGATGCATCTCCCAAAGGGGGAAAAGAGTAGGGAGGAGGAATTTCAGACAGAGAAATATACAGAGTCACTATACATCAACAACAGGCCAATTACACTGACACAGTTGTGTGCCACACTACCCACCTAGAAGAATCAAGATTCAAAGACCGATTCACTTCAAACATCTGCCCCAAAGCAGAACTACACCTGCTATAAGCAGGACGTGCAATGAAATAATTACTTTTCAAGTTAGTCAATTATGCTCTTTTCTAGGAAATTTCATTGTATTCTTTCTCCCACACACTTCATGACTCACTTTCCACAGTCTGTTCACATACTATGATTCCTAATCACACACGATCCTTACTCCATTGCTTTGGAGTCTCCACTTCACCAGACATTTTTTTTTTCTTGTATATTTTACAAATTGTATTATCTTTTGCAAACCTTCAAACTCCCCCAAGTCTTATACACAAAGCTGATGTCATTTTGGCTGCATTACCATTGATACATGTTATGAACACTTGAAATAGAAAGAATGAGATCTGCTGTTCACACCAGCACAGATCCAAACAAAGAAATGTGTTTGTGCATTAATCTCACCTATTTGGAGATGATCTACACATTGAAAAAAGGACAAAGTTGACAGCTACCCAAGGTTCGGCTTGAATGTGAAGAGACACTGCTGGTGTCATTTTAAAACATTTACGAGGTCAGACAAAAGTTCTTCTTTTCCACATTTGAAGAAAAGAAATTGTGATTCAAGGCCTATATTGTTATGCTAAGATGAAATATATAGATGCCTGGAGCAAAGTATCTCTCTTGATCAATCAGCTACGCTAAATTCAACTGGCAAAGCTGTTTGACATCCTCGGATAAGTTGTTGAAGGACCCTGTCAACCTGCTTCTCCGAGGCCCAGTAAACATTTCCTAAAGGAGCCTTTGCCCCATTTCACTTTGAAAAAAGCTACTGCATTACCATAATCCACACCTGGAAACTACTGAGCCTCCTGCTGGGACTAATGACCTCTGTGGTTGTGATCCCTCTGTGGCCATTGCTGTAGGTACTATCACAGGTTTTCCAAACATGTGCTAGATTGGGAAGCCACAAAGCAGATGTGACTCTCTGGCACTTACTTTATTTATTTCCAGTATTCATATCCAGTTCCTATGCTAGCCGACTCTGGGCATGTAACAACAAGGTAGAATTTACCATGTGAAAAACAAAGAAAAACAGTAAAACACAAAATGTCACCAAGGATAGCTAAGGACCAAAAGCACACTTAACCCAGAAGGTTATAATTTGTTTGCAAATTCTAAATAGGGCCATTGGTATTTCTGGGAGGATGGTACTCCAAGGACATGGGGGAGGGGGGTGGCTGCAACTCAGAAGGCCTGTTGTATAGTCTATACCTTATGAACCTCACACTGAGGGAGGACCTTCATCAAGCCCTCTCTGGATGCCTAGACCAGATGCGCAGATTTTCTCCTAGCAGTTTGTTTATTTATTTATTTATTTATTTTGTCCCCGCCCATCTCCCCTACAATGGGGGACTCTGGGCGGCTTACAGTCACTAAAATCACAATACACAATTAAATTATAAAAAGTTTAAAAATTATAAAAGTTATAAAAACTAGTTCCTGGGTCCATCACTTTGGAATTCTAAACTGGGGATGGACTGCTTGAGATGTGTCCCCAATCCCCTTTTTTGTGGCCCCTAGAACTTCCCTCCATCTAGTTTGCTGGAAAATGGTAGCACACATTGCCTCCCCTTTTGAGATACGAAATAACACCCTAATTTAAGACCTAAAATAGACTCAACTTAAAATCATCAGACAGAATCACCAAAGCAACCCACCCAAACCAGAATGTAGGAAAATATAGGAAAATTCAGAAAAATCCCTGTTGGGGCTCCATCCATTTTGCCTCATCACCACATCATCACAACCTTCAGCCACTGAAAAAACAGTGAATGAGACTTCTGGTCAACCAATGGGTGCCCATCCTTGATCTAAACAACTCTGAAAAGGCATTCAAAGTAGTACCTAATATCCCATGTTGTGGCATTAACATGCATATATTCATGGCTATCTTGTTCTTCCCTTCCAGAGTAAGAAACATTATATAGAGCCCAGAAAAGGAGTTAGAAATAACAAGTCAAATAAATTAAAGGCATGAGATAAGGAAAGGAAAGGGAAACTTAGTTAAATTAATTCCAACTGTATTCATTGTACCTCTTCTTGTTTCGACCAAGGCTTTGACATAATGCTCTTTAATAGAGCAACCATACATATCCCACATGCCAGTATTCCACACGGCAACCAACCAACCAATCAATCAAATCTTTATTACAGTCACAGACCAGCATCAAATGCAACCAAAGCCCAGTTTTACCCCAGGCACTCTCACAATATTCTATCCAAGCTAAGTTCTCTAATCTAGAGACGACCTTGCAGGACAACATATTCCAACAGTTAGGAAATGTATGCAGCATAGTGACACACACTGGGTGGACTTGTGATAATCAATAATATCAAGACCCTTCTCTGCCTACCCTAGTTACATGAGATGCAATAAGTGGCTAGAGAAGATCATAGATAGATAGATAGATAGATAGATAGATAGATAGATAGATAGATAGATAAATCGATCGATCGATAGATCGATAGATCGATAGATCGATAGATCCATCTTGACCCTTGGCAGAGAATTATTGTAACAGTATGTGGGAATGACCTTGGGAGACAGGAGGAAGAACCACACATTAGACAACAGTCAGACAAGCAGCAGCTGAGTCAAAAGAAGGAATGGGAGCATGACAAATGTCTCAGAAGGACCCTCCCTAGTTCCTTAGGCTGTAAGTGTGAGGGGGAAGAAATGTACTTTCAGACTTGCAAGATTCTGCTAATGTAACCTTACAATAAAGTAAAATTAGCTCATCTGGTTATGTTTCCTGTCTGTGTAAGGCTTAGTCCAAGAACAACAGGGAAACAGTTCATCCAAATTCAGTTCTTTTATTGCTTACACCATATAGACAGAATCTTGCCAGACTAAATCTATACTACTGCAACTAGTGGATATACCCTGGGAGATTCTAGGGAGTGGCTATTCTAAATCTCTTACATTTTCCATGCTCCTGCTCCAGACTGTGCTGTCTCTTGTCTCTCTGCCCTTCCTGGAATGCACCCCCTCCTTCCTGAGAACCTTGCTCTCTACTGCAGTCCACCACAATCTGGTCTACCTAGTAAGGCTGACATCAATCTTACAAGTCTGAAAGTACTTCTTTCCCCTCACCCCCTTTATAGCCCAAGAAACTAGGGAGGGTCTCTTCTGAGCCCCTTGCCCAGCCCACTGCTGTAGGCTAAGCTGCCTTGGTTGTGTCTCATTGCCCTGTCTTCCAAGGTCATTCCCACATACCATTACAATTACTTTGGCTAGACCAACATCCATGTTGTTATCATTTTGGTACTAGAACAACTTTTCAGAGGAGGAAGAGGAGAAATAATTTTATTTCCCTCATCTTTCTTTCTCCTGCTCATACTCTAAATTATAATTATCATCACCACCACCACCATATTAGCATTAGCATTATCATACTTTGTGCGCTGATCTTTGTGCACTGACCAGAAGATTCAGCATGGGCCCAAGTCAATTATTTGGAAAACAGTATGAGTATAAGCCTAAGGCCAAATCAAAATTACATTTCAAATCAATGATTTTCCATCTAGCCATTGTTAAAGGAGGAAAAAAGATAAAAATGAGGTAAAAAGAAGATGGCACCTTTTCACATTCCACATATCAGACTAATGGGACTGGCAATCAGCTCTTCCTGGTATCTTTTGTATCTCTTTTCAGCCATCTGCTGGTTGTGCAGAACAGATAATGTAGCTCTATCACTGAAGCCAATTAGCTTTTAAGAGGTCTGGGCCAGGAGGCACACAGCTCTTTCCTTGAACACTGTTCTGCCTTCCCCAGTATCTGTCACTAGAAACAACTGCCTTGCTGTACATAACAGTAGAACTGCTCCTCCTCTATGGTGGGAAATCTCAGACTTACTTAGTTGGACGATAATCTGGTATGGTGCGGTCCAGTGATATTTTCTCACTGAGATAAGAATTGTAGCCATATTTCTCATGGGGTCCCTTGGCTTTCTCTTCCTCCTCTGGAGAAAGTGTGGCAGGCAAGCCACCTTTGCCACGACCACCGTAGCCTTCAATCAGCCCCAAGGATTTTGACAGACCTGGAGAAAAACAAACCAAAGAAGAGACATACAGAAAAGAGTCAGTCTTGAATGGAAACATTGGAAGCTATGATATCTACCTTCCCTTGAAATAGGTCAATAGCTATAGAAAATCACCATCAGAATAGCATGGCTGTACTGCCAGTCTATACAAAAAGGAAGGAAAGGAATATTAGTTGATCCAACTTGTAAATAGTCTATAGGAAAGTCAATCTTACCTCCCTCACAGGTGACAACAGAGGAAGGCAAAGGGAGGGACCCAACATAATTTCCTCATGCAAATGGCACCCATTATTTATTTTATTTATGTATCATATTTATATGGCTGCCATCTCACAAAACATGACTCTGAGCGGTGTACAATCAAGCCATAAAAACAGTTTAAAAAAAAACATTCAACAAATACAAAAATTAAAATTTAGTATTAAAAGGCTGGGAGAAAGTGTCAGATGTTACTAACTATGTATATAAATTGTGCAATTTCATCATTTGCATTAAGATTGCAGGGAGAAACATCAATAACCTCAGATATGCAGACGATACCACCCTAATGGCAGAAAGTGAAGAAGAACTAAAGAGCCTCTTGATGAGGGTGAAAGAGGAGAGTGCGAAAGCTGGCTTGAAACTCAACATTAAAAAAACTAAGATCATGGCATCTGGACCCATCAATCCCTGGCAAATAGAAGGGGTAGAAATGGAAGCAGTAACAGACTTCATTTATTTGGGCTCCAAGATCACCGCAGACGGAGACTGCAGCCATGAAATTAAAAGACGCTTGCTCCTTGGGAGGAAAGCTATGGCAAACCTAGATAGCATATTAAAAAGCAGAGACGTCACCTTGCCGACAAAGATCCGCATAGTCAAAGCTATGGTTTTTCCAGTAGTAATGTATGGCTGTGAGAGCTGGACCATAAAGAAGGCTGAACGCCGAAGAATTGATGCCTTTGAACTGTGGTGCTGGAGAAGACTCTTAAGAGTCCCCTGGACTGCTAGGAGGTCAAACCAGTCAATCTTAAAGGAAATCAACTCTGATTGCTCATTGGAAGGATTGATAATGAAGCTCAAGCTCAGATACTTTGGTCACCTAATGCGAAGAGAGGACTCTTTGGAAAAGACCCTGATGCTGGGAAAGATGGAAGGCAAAAGGAGAAGAGGACGGCAGAGGATGAGATGGCTAGATAGCATCACTGAAGCAATGAGCATGAAATTGAGCAAACTCAGGGAGGCAGTGAAAGATAGGAAGGCCTGGCGCAATATGGTTCATGGGGTCACGAAGAGTCGGACACGACTTAACGACTAAACAACAACAACAACAACAATCATGATAGATGTAATTTCATTGTGGTTTCTGCTGGATGCCTTTACTTATCCTTGTTCATGGGCATTTGCTAAAGTGAGAGATCTTAGAGATTGAAGACTACCTTGAGAAGACCAAAGATGTTATCTCATTGGGGCAAATCATACCAAAATGCTGAATTTCAATCACTTTTTGCAATGAATCTGGGGAAGCGAGTGGATAAATGGGAAGAAGAAAGAACTGAAATAAAGTTTGCGAAAACATTGAAAAGACAAGAATGTCTCATCTCTAAATTGTGAAACCTGGTTGAAAAAACTGGACTTTGGATAATAATTTTGCCCTTTTAACACCAACCAACATCTTTTTCTAGTTGATCAAGATAGAACTTATGTTTCTTTCCTCCAGGGTCTCTTTCTAGCTTCAAAATAACCCGGTAAAGTAAACCAGGATTATTCCAAATGAGCAAGGGAAACAAAGAATGGTTGTTGACACTCCAGGAGCCCCAATCACAAGCCTTGGGTATGAATTCCCAGTAGCTTTCCAAAAATTGTTACTGAACTAAAAATGTTAATGTGGCAGAAGAGGAAAACTATTAAACACATGGGAAGCAATCATATTCAATTTATATTGTTGCCTTTTAATGGATATAAATTAAATTCAATCAAATCCAAGGGAGTTTTCATCCTGATCTCACTCATTTTTCCTAACCCAACCAACTTTGGGGAAAGTGGTTCCCACCATACCATTCAAAGAGCATGTGAAAAAAAGCTCATGTGCGTTTGAAGTAAAGATTCATGGGAAGTTGATCTTAGGCTGGGTTTCAATTCTAGATCAATATTTTAACCACACCACCCAGAGTATGCCAAAGTACCCTTCAGCACTGCTCTTCTGATTCCATCAGATACATTTTTTCACCAGAGAAGTTATTAGTAGTCCCTAGTTTGGGGGAGGGGAAGGGAGGGGAGGGAGGGAGGGGCAGGGCCTAAACAGTGCTTAGACCCCTGCTGTATGGAGTAGTCTCTCCACACAAGCTAGCTTGGCACTAACCCTAATGGAATTTCAAAAGCTAGTTAGGAGAAAGTGGGTGTTTTCTGTCTGAGTTGGTTGGTTGGTTGGGGTTGTCATTTAAGAGTGTTTAAACTTATTGCTTATACTTATATTTTATATTATATTTTATACTTATTGAGAAAGCCAGTTTTGTGTAGTGGTTAAGGCCTCAGGCTAGAAACCGGGAGACCGTGAGTTCTAGTCCCCTCCTTAGGCACGAAGCTGGCTGGATGACCTTGGGCCAGTCTCTCTCTCAGCCCTGGGAAGAAGGAGGCAAAGGCAAACCACTTCTGAAAAATGTTGGCAAGAAAGCTGCAGGGACTTGTCCAGGCAGTCTCCAAGAATCAGACATGATTGAACAGATTAAAAAAATACTGATTGCTAATTGTCATACTTTATTAGGCTTTATATTTTGTGAGGTTAACCATCGGGAATCTACTACGTGATTACGGTGGTGTACATATTTAAGGCTGGGAATTTTCTTCACCCACAAAATTGCTGTTGGATTCAGTTTTGCAGCAAATGATCATCGTTGCCTCTCTTCAAGAGAAAACCACAACTGACAAAGAATGGGCTACATGCACCAAAGCCAATGCTACACACATAATTCTTTCTAATCAAGTTCATACCAGCCCATTTCCCCAAGAGTTAGCAAGCATTTAAAAAGAATGAAAGCAATGAAAAATGTGTATGTATTTTCAAGTCCTCTTCACCTTATTTATTTATTTATTTATTTATTTATCCGTCCATCCGTCCATCCAATTTATATAGCTGCCCATCTCACTTTTACCAGCGACTCTGGGCAGCTTACAACAAAGTTAAAACAGCAATAAATACCTAAAAACCACTCTAATTATTAACAATTAAAACATCAAAAACTATAAAGACTGAGCTAAAACAAGAGTAGACAAAGGGATGTTAATAATAGCAGAGCCACCTCACTAGCTCACCCATCCCCAGGCCTGCTGACAGAACCAAATCTTGAGAGACCTTTGGAAGCTCAGAAGCTATAAGGCCAACCTCACCTCAAGGAGAAGAAGATTCCACTAATCTATGTAATAAAAGTACATACTTATCCTAATGTGCAAATTTCTGCCAGGCATGTTGTATGCCATACTGCATTTTTGTACTAGTTTCACCCATATACCCTTTGTGGGTGTGCATGTTTCTTTAATGCAGTGTTTCTCAACCTTGAAAACTTGCTGGCTGGGGACTTCTGGGAGTTGAAGTCACACATCTTAAAGGTGTCAAGGCTGAGAAACACTGCTTTAATGCATGCATTTTTCAATGCACTTTTTGAGAAGATGAATGGCTGGGATTCCTCTTCCTCTGATATATGTCTTCATGAATCCTTGGTACAAACTTTGAAGTATTCTCATATTGGTTTGGGAAGTGCAAATTTGATCACTTCTTGTCTAAACATGAGCCAATTATCTCCTCCACTCCTATGGATAACAATACATAAACTGACTGTCTCCTTAAACTAAATTCTAACCAACCAGAACAGTTAACTTTTTTAGTGTAAATTCCTTTCTCATTAAGACGGTATGCCTATATTCACACAACAGGTTTACCCTGGTTACTGAATTTACTGATTTTTCTGGATTCGTAGCCAGAGCCAGTAACTTCTGAGTTTGTAAGTGACCCAAATAGGTTGGGACTATGGACCAACCCAGAAGATAAATAAATAAGCAATTAACTGTATCTGCTGGGTCTTTGGGCAAAAGATGTTATGGGAATACAATACAGTGAGGAAGCAAATAGTGACAATTTACATAGTAAAAGAAAAAAAAATCAATACGTCATGTTCACAAAATTCAATATCACAGCATATTCCTGTAGTTGTTCCTTCTCCTTCTCCTTCTCCTTCTCCTTTCTCTTTGCTATTTAACTGGAAATGTCCTATTTATGTGTTTCCTGTGGATAGCCCAGAAAAATACTGATAAAAATGTATTTCCCCAAACATACTATTGGGAAACTTTCAACTACAAAAGTACATATATACTCAGTATACTAAGATCCAGGAGGCCCCCACCTTCTATTCTTCTGGAAGACTTTAAAAAGCTGGCTCTTCCCACAAGTGTTGGGGTAGAGCTCAGTGACTGTGATTGTTTATGTATTGGGAAGTGTTGTTTTCAGGCACGGGGAGTTGTTTTTTTGGATGTTCTTGTTTATTGCTTCTTTGATGTTTTGATTGTTCTCATCATGAGCTTCCCAGAATTATGGTACATAGGATTTTAATTTAATTTAATTTAAGAAACTCATTTGGCTGCCTAGCCATATAAGTTTCTTAAATTAAATTAAATTAAATTAAATTAGCATTCTACAGTTGAATGATGACTACCCTTCGATATAATTGGCTGATTATTTATTTCAGCCAATATGTGGACATCATATCTCAACACCTCCATGTCAAGGTTCACCACTTGCTCAAACATGAAGTTTCTGTACAGCGTTGGATTATTTGGCTTCCTAGCTCAGCCACATGTTCAAGTAGTAAAGACTCTATCAATTCAGTATAGCGGTCTTTCCAATTCTTCTCTCTTTGCTTTCCCCAGAATATGACACTGAGCAGTGTTCATGCAAAATATGCTCTTTATCTCTGAGTTATAGTTCTCCTGATCTTATCAGGTTTACCCAGAGTTGTCTACTGCTATTGGAGAAGACCCCATCAACATCCTCAGGAAGAAAAAGGTCTCTCTTAGCTTTGCTTCTAAGATAAGCTTACTTGGAAATGATAAGAATGATGCTAGGGATCTTTTCTATGCATCATTAAACTATATTCATGCTCAGTGTTATTCAGAGGACATTGAAGGTCTGAGGCTATGTAACATCTCAAGATGGCACAGTGGAAAGGATTTATTATATGAATAATTAATAAGCCCAGTTCCTCCATTCTAGCTCATATCTGAGTCACAGGTAAGCCAAATTCTATTTAGCATCTGAATCATCGCAAGTTAAATGTCCCATTACACCCTAGTATTTGAATCATAGTAAGACAAATTCCATCTAGGCTGACACAAATAATCCAAGTTCCCATCTAATCTCTAAATCATTAGGAGGCCAAATTCCCCTTTCCCATCTAGCATCTCAATCATGAGTTTGCCAGATCCTGCTCCCTTGCCAGCAGAGGTCCAATTGACTTTCTATTCTAAGAAAGTAGGTAGCTGCCAAGTAAATATCCATTTTCACAATCTGAACAGTGAATAAGCTAAACTGAATGCCGATTTAAAGGCCAATTTAAGCCTCCATTAAAGCACATGCTTGCACACAAGCGCGCACACACACACACATTCAGACACAATGCCAGTCTCAGGCTTTCTGAAAATAAAACGAATTTTCCTTTCATCTCTTAAAAGCAAAGCCACAAGAGTGAATACCCCCATCCAAAAGAAAAAGAAAAAAAGAAAAAACCTTGAAACCCGAGCATGTCAGGAAAGGATGGAGAGACAAAGTAATATTTTATGGCATGCTTCACTGTGCATTATAGAGAGCTGTAGCACCTGACATTTTTACATTTATTTTTAGGAGAGATTCACACCTCTCTCATTGTCAGGCACTACTGAGCTCTTTGATGGATGATTTTTATTCCTAGCTGTGATATTTATTTTCCCATCTTTATGGTTCAGAGATTCAGGCCCTCTGGGCAGGTCTTTTGTGTCATGCTTTATTTCAGTAGAAGGTGACCAAGAAACAAAAGAGCTTGACAAACAAAACAACTTAACTTGATGACCCTTGGGTTCCATGTTTTGGACAGTTTCCAAAGCTTGTCTTCTCCATCCAGGCTTTGGATTGGAAACCCTTCTACTATCATCCAAGGAGGCAGAATGGCATTTCCTAATGATGCTCACCCAGGAAAACAGGGGAGCTTCTAAATAAAAGACAAGTAGCACAGATAGAGTTCTAAGAGATGGATATACATATTCTTCAGTAATTTAGTTTGTGCATATCACAAGTTCTACTGAAATAGGTCAAGAATGAAGCATCCTGGAGGCACCACATGGAGAAAAGATTTCCCCAAGAAATTTGCTGAGCATGATATATTGCAGAACATAAAGTCTAGCTACTTACATATCTATAACTTCTTAGGAGACATTGTCTCTTATTTTTTCTGATTCTAGCTAGAAGGGAGCTTATATTTGGGGGAGATCATAACTGGGAAGGGAAAGGATAAATCTCTATTCTGTGTCCATTGAGATTTTGAAAATAATCCCTTCAATCACCTGAGTTCAAGAAAGTAACTGCAACTTTGCTGCAGGCTCAACAGTTAAGTTCATATGTAGTTTATCTACAGTATATGAGAACTCCAGGAGATTTTATTTGGATTCGGTCCCAAAGATCCAGTATCATTTTTTCCCACAATAACCCATCAGATGTTTGTAGAAGTTCTCAAGCAGGGCCATTTCTAGTCCTCTAGCTTTTTTCTGCTATTAGCAACTGGTCTTTGAGGCCTCTTCCCACTAATACAACAGGAAGCATATAACTGACATACTAGTAAAACAGATAGATTATAATCTCTGAATGTTAATGCTGATGGCGATCACTGTATCCTGGGTAGCAAATTCTGTAGCTGAACTTTATTAAGTACTCCTCCTCATGTCCTTAATTTCTCACCTTACATGTTCTTTGGATGACCCCTAATTCTTGTATTATGAAAAGCAGTGTTATCAGAATGGGCATAGCACAAACAGCATCTTGCTGCTAGGTTCCCTAGCAACTGGTATTCAAAGCTATATCATTGTGAATATTAGCTAGTAATCATAGCTAGTAATCATCATAGCTAGTAATCATTGATACCCCATCTACTCCATGAAATTCTAGTTTTACAATGCAATATTCTGCATAAAGCTTGTACAAATATGGGCAAATAGCATATAGTATATTCATGAAAATAATAAGAATGGCTTTATAACAAAAAATATTGGTTGCAAAAAAATACACAGGAAAAGAGTGTTCAAAGTCTTTTTTAAAAAGTACGTTGGGGAAAAGATTTCTGTAAATGTATCCAAATATTCATGCACATTCAATTTCCAGAAAGAAGTTAATGGAGAAAGAACAGCAAACTGAGGGAGAAATGGAAAGGAAGGAAGGAAGGAAGGAAGGAAGGAAGGAAGGAAGGAAGGAAGGAAGGAAGGAAGGAAAGAGAAAAAGATGATTGCATAGAATGTAGGCAAACAAAGCAAGGAACAGTTAAGTTTAATAATAAAAAAAAATTGTTCTGGAAGTGAGTGAAAAGGAATAAAAAAAGAAGGTTCCAGCAGAGTGGATGAAATTAAAATGGGGATGATAATGATATTTTGAAGATTAGAATCAAAATGAATGCCATCAATGTTATTGTTTAAAAAAATGATGAAATGGAAGTCATAAATGCGGTGAGAATGTTGGAAAATGGTAGGACCGCAATATAGATCAATGTAGAAACTGGAGAAATATTAAAATATAGATGTGGTTTCACATGGAGACTGTACAACTTGCTTAACATCAGTATGAAAATGGCATCTTTGTCAGGCAATTGGAAGAATGCCATTATTTTCCCTCTATACAAAGGGGAAGATAGAAAAACTGAATATGAAAACTAAAGAATGGTTAGTTTGCTCAGCACACCTGGGAAGGTGTTTGGCACAATTCTGATTGAAACCATATGAAAGGTGACAATGAACAACATTTGGGAAGCGAAATATAGCTTTATGCCAGGCAGGGTGTGTGTGGACCACATTTTTTCCTCTTCAGCTGATCAGTGAGAAATGTATGAATCTGAGAAACAGTTTATTGTACATCTATTGATTTAAAGGAAGCATATAATAAAGTGAATAGATTTGACTCATGGGGTGTTTTGCATAAATATGAAGCTGAAGATTGGTTGATGCATCTGATCAAAGCAGTATCTGATGGAAGTAAAGCATTCAGGAAAATAAGGAAATGCTTAGTAAAATGGTTAAACTTTGAACAGAGAGGAAGATGCGGAAGTGTAATATCTCCTTAGAGAGCCAGTTTGGTGTAGTGGTTAAAGGTGTTGGACTAGAAGCTGGGAGACCATGAGTTGCAATCCTACTTTAGCATGAAGACTTCAGCTGGTGACTTTGGGCCAGTCACTCTCCCAGTACAATTGCAATGGCCAATCACTTCCAAAAATGTTGCCAAGAAAATTGTGTAGATATGTACTTGCCTGCAATCAAGACTGACCTGAAAGTACTCCCCACCACATCCTAAGACATCTTGATGTATTGATGGATAAATACATAAGGTATGGTTACGTGCATGATAAAACAAGAAGAGGTCAGATCAAGAATGTATGGGTACTCAGGGAATATGGCCTGAACCCAAAAGAAATGGATCAATAAAAAGAAGTATGCTTAAGCGGTTTGGTCTTATAGAGTGTGGTGGTAAAAGGCACGTTCCACACGTATGTGGGCTGCATTCACTTCTAGACTCATGAGATTCTGCCCCCCCCCCCCGCCCGCAATACATGTGAATTGCTTAAAGTGCCTTTGTAAGAAAACATTCACAGCAAGCTGCATTGACCCAAGTAACAACAAGGAGAAGAATCAGTCAGGAACCAGTGGCCCATAATCTGGTGGGTCAGAGGTATATAAACTGTGGTTCTGCTTTTGCTCAGGGCCACTCAGCAAGCTGCCGATGCTTTGCGGGGAGCTGAGTGTACACTGTAGTTGTTTCAATGCTTAATAAATTCATGTTGTATCTTCAAAGTGATTTGGTTAGGGTTAGGGTTTGGCCACAAGAAGAGAAATAATACATGAGAGTTAAACTGCAAAATAGGTATGTGAAGGAAGAATGAACGGGTCCAGAGGAACTGGAAAATCAAGAAAACTACACTTGGGTGGCACTGATTAGAATCTGAAAAAGAGGTGAAAAATTGAAAGAACGAAAAGCAGTGCATGAAGCATTGAATGGGCATGAGGAAAACAAGGATGACTTACAAGATAAAAAGGTATGAAGAGGTTTAATGAATGGTGTTTGTATAAACTAGGCTTCACTATATTTGTTTCCCCTTTCCTTATCTTATATCTTTAATTTATTTGGATTTTTATTTCTTACATTTTTAATGCACTTTGCATAACATTTTTGCCCCAAAAGAGAGGAATATGATGGGAACCTATGTATATAAAATTGGTTGCTTCTAGACATCACAGGAGATTTGACCAAGGGCAGAATTCAACCCTAAGACCTCTGGTTGCCTACTCCATCCTATAAACCAGCATTTGGGATCCCTATTCATCCATGTCCCTCTTTTATCTCTGTAATATTTCTCCATAGCCCACTTTATAATTGTTCAGAATGAAGCCATCTACTATCTCTAAGTCTTGGAATCTGTGCCCTAAACTCAATGAATCACACAAAGCCAATTATCTCATTTTAGAGGAAACAGATGCAGTGCATCACACATGATGCAGTGATGTGTATCATATGTGATTCAAAGGAAGCATATAATAAAGTGGTCCCTTTAAAGAGATGCCACTTCCTCTCTTTCTCCCCCCTGTATCTTCATGTCACCCAAAGCAATTGTCATAAAAATGACAGCGAACTCAGGCATGATGTGACAAATCAGCTTTACGAATCTCCATTCTTTACAGACCCTCCTGTTCCAGCAGGTCTTCCTCCTCACTCATTGCTAGCCCAGCTTGTCAGTAAGGATTTGCCAAGATAGCAAGGGAAGGACAGTACCTTTAACTGCCCAACTTTAAGTTTGACTGAAACAAAAAAGAGCAGGCTTGAAAATAACTGACAAGTTGCCTTTGCAAAATCAGCCTTGAGAAGGAGAACTCATCATTAAGGCTGCTCTCAAGGAAAATATCTGAAGCATCAGTAATTTCACCCATTCAGGTGTAACGCCATGTGAACTTTCCCTCGACTTCCTGGAATTGCCAGAAAATCTAGGGAGGCTTTTCAGAATGTCTTTGAAACCTCTTGAGCACATAGGCAAAGGTTTGGTGGCTTGATAATAGGCACTATCTTCTACCAAAATAATGGGGAAGAGTTTTGCACAGGGATCAGGGAAAACAAAAACACAGGGCAGATTCTGCTGAAAACAGCACAATTGAAGGTGCTATTTTTGTTGAGTTATTTAGTTATTAGAAGGTTTTTTTTTTTTTTTTTGCACCATTCTTCAGAAGTGGTTTGCCATTAATAATTTCTTCCTGGAACTGAGACAGAATGACTGGTCCAAAGTCACCTATCTGGCTTTGTGCCTAAGGCAGGACTAGAACTGACAGTCTCCCCAGTTGTAGTCCAGCATTTTGGTCACCAGACCAAACTGATAGTAGTCTTCTCCTTCCTTTTCCTTCAAGTCAGTCTTTACTCCTAGTAACTGCCTAGACAAGTCCCTGCAGTTTTTTCAGCAAGATTTTCAGAAGTGGCTTGCCCTTGTCTCCTTCCTAGGGCTGAGAGACAGAGAGACTGGCCCAAGGTTCCCCAGCTGGCTTCATGCCTAAGACAGGTCTAGAACTCACATTCTCCTGGTTTCTTGCCCCATCTTAGCCAATACACCAAACATCTCTCAGGGATCTGATACACTACATAAAATGTTTCTATTACAAATTAATAGAAAATAGAGAAATGAGCATTTTGGATTCAAAGGCAAAAAGGTGCTTCAGAGCATACATAGCTGTTCCTGTGGCCAGAAACTCAGTAAAGCTGCAATGTCTTTTCCTGACATCATATCAAACAAGCCTGGGAAAATATATAGCTGCTTTAATGAGTTGCCAACAGGTGTTAGCTTTGTGAGTGCTCTGAAACATCCTTTTGCCTCCAATTCCACAGTTCTGCACAACCCTAAGAGAAAACATTTGGGAGGAATAAAGAATCACAATGTACAAGCAGCTTGTCTCAGTGAATTGATTTTTTCTAAAAGAAAATACCTCATTTGGGCTTTGCTTTTAAATCCTTCCATTTCCCCCCAATTTTTCAGAAACAAAGCAGCAAGCTTTGGGAAAATAAAATGCTGCTGCTTCTGTTTATGTTCCCAGTTTTTGTGTGTTGAGTTTTCACATCTCTATCCTGCCGCTGATTCTTAGGAAAGACTGTCTTTGGTTATGTTGACCAACTTCTGTTTTAACCCACTGAAACATTCTTCAGCTCCTCTTCTCCTGCAGTGCACATTAAGATGCACCCATCCTTGCATTCCTTGAGCTAAGACCTGGGTCAGAACGTTTGGAGAAGAGCTAAGGCCAGAATACGCTAGCTTCCCATCCTGCACACGTTAGCTCATAAAGTGCTGATCAAGTCAGTTCAGATCCAAAATGTGGATCAGATCATGTCCTCAGGCACTACCCGTCACTCTGTGGATGAACTGTGGTGAAATGGGAAGCTGGGAGGTTGTGCTTATTTAAACCAGGGCTAACTGCAAGGAACTGAAAAGTTGCTAGAAGTGAAAGGGGGATAAAAAAAAAAAAAGCAAATGTATATTTTCCAACAGCTGAACTGCCACCAGGGAAATGTAAATTAAAAGGATGCTATTTCCTTCCCTTATTGTCTCAGGCCAAGCAAAAAAGAATACTTCCAATTTGGTGAGCTGTAAAGATTGCAATATTGAAAGCAGGGTTGTATATTTCTCAAATCTTTTGAAAGGTGGGGAGTTCTCTTAAAACCAAACATTCAAGGTAGGAACAGTTTCTTCCAAAAAGCCTTCTAGCAACAATGCTTGAAAAGTTCTTTGCAATATATAGCCCATACAACACGCACACAAAGAGCTTTGGGGAAGCATAGCATGTATTTCTTACTTCCATTATGAAAAGCACAAGATAAGCTCTGGAAGGAAGCATTTAAATTTGTTTCTGTCAGTGCACTGACCTACCCAAGCAATCGCAAAGGGAAATGGAATGGTGCATTGAGTTGGATGAATGTCAGCACCTAGACAAAGGCATTTAAGAATCAGCAAAAGGTGAAGTGAGAGCATTCATAGGAAGGACCAGAGAAAAAATTGGATTCTGAGCATCTGCATCAAGTATTACACATTTGGTCAAGTAAGGTTAATGTTGTACTGAACTTTTCATTTGCATTTCACTCTTTTTTTTCCCAGTTCCATGGAAAAGGTTTTTTAAAAAAAGAAAAGAACTTTGTTGAAATTTTCAGGACTGGAGTGTATTGTTTGTGCATTTCTTTAATTATAAAGTGACCAGGGACTTTGTGATGTGTGAATAAGCTTCTTTTACTGTAAAATCCTCTCTCCAGCATTCTGCAGCCTCTCTGGTTCCCCACACCTCCACTCAGTACAAAAGGAAACAGATCAAAGGAGAAATGTCCTCCCATGGGACTTGAGAAATATTTGGACAAGTTCTCCTTCTCCTGGAGAAATTGACCCCATCATTTTTCTACCAAAAACTCGGGGCAGAATTTCAGAAGTCTATGTGGGTCCACTCAATCCTAAGGGAAGACATTGAGGGAGCCACTGTTCCTATTGGGCTTTTTCAGGTTGAGGGTAATGGTATGTGGGAATGACCTTGGGAGACAGGAGGGAGAGCCGAAGACTGGACAACCAGCGTGTAAAAGATATCTCAACCCACAAAAGAAGGGAGGGGGTGGGAAACGTTTCAGAAGGGACCCTCCCTAGTTTTCCAGAGAGTAAAAGGAAAGGAGGGGAGAAATACCTTCAGTCTTGTAAGATTCTGTTAATGTAGCCTTACAATAAAAATAGAGCTAGTACTCCTGGTTGTGCTTCTTGTCTGGACTGCCTCCCAGGACTAACACAGTGAGAGTAGAGAATGATGGAAAGATGTTTCTGAGCAAAGGGCACCAGCAATACATCGTCTCCAACATTCGAGGACGCTCATAAACATCAAGAGAAATTCAAAAGAAATTCTCAAGCATTCTGAGAGTTAAGATGGAAAAAAGAAGCCTTGTTCATGGGAAGGACAATTTGCAGAAACTGTAAAGCAGATGTCAGCATAATATGAAGTAGGGCTATTATGTGATCAGTGTAGAACCCCCTTGACTTTCCGTACATCCATAAAATTCTAAGGGGCTTTCTCAGAACAGGAAGTGCAAACGGCCAGAGAGGCTATAGTAGGGATACTCTCTGGAGGAGAGAGAGCCATACATAAATAACCACAACAGAATATGCAACAGAAAAGTGGAGGGGTGGGGAGCTGTAGCACTCTCTGCAAACTTGTAACAAGAAAGCAAGCTCAGAAAACATCTCCCAAAGAAATCTAATGAAAGAGGTAGGAAAACATGATGCCTGTTTTCCATGAAAACTCCAGAGAAATGGAGGAGCTGCGTATGGACCCTTACAAGATAATAGACAGAATCGTAACTTAAATGAGCTTCTGATCTTGAAAGCTCTCTACATTCTTCTCCCATTTATCCCTCCATTTTTATGTTCTTTTAAATGTTCGACCAAGAGCTTTACTCTTGCAGCCTAAGAGACAGATTTACCCAAGGCATGCCTGTGTATATATGTGCATATACACACACAAGTACTGTTTTCATGTGTAGCCTTTAAAGACATCACAAATTAATTTAATTATCTGGAATGTAGGTAAAACACTCTCCTTTTCCAAGGTGGCTGATTTCCTTTATTTACTGCCCTGTTAAAGAGATAAACTTGTAGATGTGAAATTCATTATGGCTGGTCGTTTTTGAAGGCCATCATCTAATGCAGTGTTTCTCAACCTCAGCAACTTTAAGATGGGTGGACTTCAGCTCCCAGAATTCCCCAGTCCACCCATCTTAAAGTTGCTGAGGTTGAGAAACACTGATCTAATGCCATTTACTATTTAAATACAATCAGCTCCCAGGACAACATTAGAAGACAGAAAGCTCTGTTTTTTGTTGTAGTCAAATAGGCTACTAGCTTGGGCTTTCAACCATTAGTGATTGACATCTCAGTTTGTTAGAAGGTGGCAGACTTAATGTGCTGACACTTGTGGGGGGGGAAATTGTGAATCATATTTTTTAAAAGCTATCAACCCAACCCTGGCTGGAAAATGAAGTGCCTTTCTAGATAGAGCACAGAGCTAGTAAATATGGGGATGGTCAAGATTGGCTGTGTGTGGAAGAGTGAGCCCATGAAATGAAGTGGAATATTCACTTTTCCTAGATGTCTTCAAACAAATGCTGGGGGGTTATCTGTCAGAGAATCTCCTAGTGCAGGGTTCCTCAACCTCAGCAACTTTAAGATGAGTGGACTTCAACTCCCAGAATTCCCCAGCCAGCCATGGCTGGCTGGGGAATACTGGGAGTTGAAGTCCACCCATCTTAAAGTTGCTGAGGTTGAAGAACCCTGCCCTAGTGGATATTGCAGTGAGAAAGGGGGTGGACTAGAGGTCCCTTAGAGTTGGAGTCTAAGGTCCCTTCCAGCTCAATGATTTTATAGCCTGAGATAGCAGGCACTAGGAAGAGGCAGACACTCTCTATTTCTCCTGAAGCCTTTACATTTATCCTATATTGAAGGACATAACAATACACTTTTCTAATCCACTCACTATCTATCTCCAAGGTTGCACTTCAAAGATGGGAGTGCCTTGGAAGTGGGAAACCAAAACAAATCAGGAAGGAATGGGGAAAAAATGGTTTAAAGGCATTATTTGCTTGGTTTTCCATTTTTAAAAATTGGTTTTCTTGTGTCTTGGGGGACACTTGGGCAAAGCAGCCTAGCCAATTCTCTAGAAGACAGAAACAAAATTAAGAATGACCTTGGCAGGTTAAAGAAGTTGGCTGCATACAGGAGAACAACATTTAATAAAGGAAATCAAGTGCACAGATGCAGGAGATGGGACATCTGGCCTGTTGTAAAAAAGGCTTTGGAACTATATAGGAGCAAAGGAGAAGATGAGTCACCAGTGGGGCAGGACTAAGGAAAAGTCAAATGCAGTTTTAGTCTGCATTAACTATAGTATAGTATCCAAATCGCAGTAAATCATAATTCCATTTTGTTCTACATTCATTAGACAGTCCACCTCAAGGACTGTGTTCAGGTCTGGATCCAACATTTTAAGAAAAGTTTGAGGAAACTAGAACAAGGGCAAAAGTGGGCAATAACCATAACTGGGAGAATTAAGGAACTAGTCTTGAGAACAGGCAGCTGAAAAGGCTGTGATAGTTCCAACAGAAGAGAATATATGTTACTCAGGGTTGAACCGTGGAGTCTTTGGTGCTCTCTGAGCTTGGCTGTTTGCTTGCAGACATTCCATTACCTGAGTAGGTAACATCACTTACTCAGGTAATGAAAGGTCTGCAAGCAAACAACCAAGCTCAGAGAGCACCAAGGACTCCACAGTTGTGACAGTACTTTCCAGATACCTAAAAGAGTGTCACAGACCATTTTCTTTCATTCCAGAATGTAGGACACACAGAAATGGTCTTGTAACAAGAAAACAGATTCCATCCAAATGTTAGGAAAACCTTAGCAGTAATAATGGTTTAACAGTGGAAATAGTTACTGAGGAAACGTCTAGTTCTCCTGTGTTGGATGTGTTGGACAGGCTGGATACCTTTTATCAGGGTTGCTTGAATCTGGATTCCTGCACTGAGATCTGATGGTTTAAAGGCCCTCTTCTAATGCTATTATTCTCTACAAGTCTTGTCAAAGTGAGCTTCAAAGCCAATCCTACACCACCCCATCTTATCCCTCACCACAGAGTCCCTTCAGCCAGCCTTGTACAGTGAACTCTGCTTCAAGGTTCCAGTCTCTGTATTCATGGGACTCCCCACTCACCAGTGTCTACACACTGAGAATAAAATTGAACTTTCTTTACACAGGTTTCCCTTCTAGTAGGAACACTACATCTATGGACTTCCCATCTGAGAGGGTGTTGCTGGCTAGTTCAGGCATCAATGTCAGAAATAGGGTATGACTAACCTTGGAGACAGGATTGAAGAAGTTGTGCGAGCAGCAAGCCAAGAATCAGGACCAAGAAGTTGCCTTATCTTAACTCATAGCTTGAACATTGGTTACTCAACTTCCTGTCTAGGAAGATCCATTAACCAGCTTGGGTTAGCATAGCCTATCTAAGCTGCAAGAATGTAGAATACTACTAAATGGCAGCATAAAAATTCTGAAACTCTAACTCTTTGCTGATCATTATCTGGTAACCATGAAGGGGCTTGCACATCCCCATGACACTATGACCAATACCATTGTTAGTGTACCATCCCAGAATGGTCATCCATGACAGGCAGGTCATAGAAGAGAGGTAAAACTAAAGAGGCTCCACTGGAGAAGGAAAAGGAAATCTACTTCAGTACTCTGCCAAGAAAGCCAAAGGGACATTTACAACAAGGACAATATCAGTACAATACTGGAAGATGCTCCCTGCCCCCAGTAGTAGTGAGCTACTGTGGAAGAGCAGAGGACAAATATGAGCAGCACTGGTATTGGTTATGTGACTGTATTAAAGCCAAAAGAATGTCCAGCTGCTGATGCTGGACAGAACCAAAGGAAAGTTCAATTCTGCAGATATGTATTTCATTGGTGTATGGAATATCAGAATCATTAATGAAGGCAAGCTTGTCATCAGATCAGAAATGCCAAGATTGACTCTAGAATCGGCAGACTGAAATAGACTAGAATGGGTCACTTCACACCAGAGGAGCATCGGTTCTTCTACTGCAAAGAAGGGAATTATGGAAGAAATGGAGCAACCATCATTATTAACAAAAGGATGTCAGTGCTCAGATACAACTCACAAAATAAGAGAATGAGGTCAATTTGAGTTCAAAGCAAACCAATCAATATTACAGTGACCCAATCTATGTTCCAAACCCATATGCAGAGGAAGAGGACGCTGGAACTGTTCTATGGTGACTTGCAACACAAGATTAAAAAAAAAGTCATCACAATAATTATAGGAATCTGATATGCTTCTATGAGAAGCAAAATATTATCAGCACTAATTGGGAAATGTGGTCTTGGTACACAAACAAAGCAGGGGACAGACTAATACCATTCTGCTAAGAAAATTTAAAGTTTATAGCAAATATCTTCTTTCAGTAATATAGAAGATGACTTCAGACATTTTGAACATAACCAGATGGGCATCACTACAATGAAATTGATTGTATTTTATGCAAGCAAAGGTAAATGAATTCTATTCAGTCAGCATAAACAAGACCTGGTGCTGAGTGCATTTCAGAATCTCCTTGCAAAATAACAATTTAACAAAAACAAAATCACCAGACTAACAAAATTCAACCTCAGCATTATTCCATATAATCATTATTATGATTATGTGGTGAAGTAAATAATAGATTTAATTGGTTAGATTTGATAAACGGAGTGCTTTAAGAACTCTGGTGTGAAATGTGTGACATCATTGAAGATGAAGCAGACAAAAATATCCCAAAATGCGAACAGCAAAAGAAAGCAAAATGTTTCTTTGCTGATCTGCTGAAAATAGTGAAAAACAGTGGAAAGTAGAAGGCAACAGAGCCTGAGGAAAAATTGCCAATTAAATGTTGAATTTTAGAAAAAAACAAGAAAAGGACTTTCATCTGAGTAAGCAGTGCAAAGAATATAAGGATAACAGTTACAACAACAGAAGGATAATAGAAAGAACAAAGAGATTTATTTAAGGAATTTACAGAAATCAAGGGGGACGCGGTGGCGAAGCGGCTTAATGACGCTGAAAGTTGCCGGCCAGAAATGGCTGACGCTTCGGAGGTTCGAGTCCAGCCTTCGCATTAAACAGGGTGAGCTCCTGTTTCCTCCCCAGTTCCTGTCAACCCAACAGGTCGAAAACTCACGTGAGTAGATAAATGGGGACTCTCACTCTGGGGGGAGGAAAAACGCTGGCAGCACCTTGCACAGAGAGACGGGACCAGTTGCCGGTAAGCGCGAAACCACGCTCGCCCAAAAAGGGCGCGAAGCAACGGAAACCCCGCCTCCTGCGCTTGCCAGCTGGGCTCTGCTCTAAGAAGGAGGCTCTGGCAAACCACTTCCGAAAAACAATTGCCTTGAAAACTGCAAGGATTCGTCCAGGCAGTCACTGCAGGGTCAGTAATGACTGAGCGCAGACAAAAAAAAAAAAAAAACAGAAATCAAGGGTGCAAAAAATGATAAGCAAGGCAAAGAACCACCAGACAAGGAAGAGATGTACATGAAAGATCCCAAAATTGATGATAGGTATGAAGGTTTGATTGCTGAACCAGGGCCAGAGATATGGAAAGTGTAGTTGAATGCATTCTGAAAAATACTGCTAGCAACAAAGCCACAGAAGTTGATGAAACACCAACAATACTCTTTAAAATCTTGCACAATGATGCAATTAAAGTGATACATGTGGTTTGCACTAGACAAAACATTAAAGTGCAGAGATATACCTCTGACAGCCAAAGTGCCTAATGTCAAGACCATAGTTTTCCCAGTTGTACCATATGGCTGTGAAAGCTGAATCACTGGAAGAAAGAAAGAAAGAAAGAAAGAAAGAAAGAAAGAAAGAAAGAAAGAAAGAAAGAAAGAAAGAAAGAAAGAAAGAAAGAAAGAAAGAAAGAAAGAAAGAAAGAAAGAAAGAAAGAAAGAAAGAAAGAAAATGAAGGCTTTGAATTGTGGCAGTAGAGAAAATTGCTGAGACTACTTTGGACCACTAGAAATCACTCAGTGCTAGTTGAAGAAGAACCAGACTGCTCACTCACTGGAACCACTAATAAAGCTAAAGCTGAGATATTTTGGACACTTAATCAAAGGGCAAGAGTGATCAGAGAAGACCCTGATGCTTGAACAAATCAAAGCCAATCAAAAAAGGGGCCCAATGGAAGACAAGGTGGCAAAACCC
The DNA here is from genome assembly GCA_030867105.1 of Liasis olivaceus. Taxonomy (NCBI): domain Eukaryota; kingdom Metazoa; phylum Chordata; class Lepidosauria; order Squamata; family Pythonidae; genus Liasis; species Liasis olivaceus. The sequence continues at coordinate 320,795,643 of CM061349.1, read as the reverse complement.
TCACACTGATGATGCAGGCAGGAGTTTACAAGGATCCAAAGAAAGAGTGACAGAGAGATGATGATGTCAAGATGAGGTTCATCAGGTCAAAGAGAGTTCGAAGTGATTAAATGTCTCAACAAGAATAATGGCAATCACAACAGGGAAGAGGTTGTCCAGATCTTGTACTCTAGGAGGAAGGTTTAGTCCAGGAACTGAAGGTACTTCACTGAAAAAGATGTCATGTGCAGTTCAGTGGTTCATCAGAAGACAGCTGGAACAGGAAGCCTTCTTATCATCTTTCTATCCAGATTTTTCTATTTATTAAAAGCCATAAGAAAGTTGATCAGACCAGATCCTGAAGGGAGAAATAAAGACTGCACTAACTTTTTAGAAGGTATGACATCTCTTCCATCCTGCTTTAACTCTGAAGTGTCAAAAAGCTTTGAAGCCTCCTAAACATTAAAGGAAAATGGAAAAGATCTCACTCACCTCTTGCATTTTAGAAATTCCCATCTAAGCCACTACGGATTTTTCCTTTCCTAGCTATATATTATTTCCTGTTGCATTCATCTCATCAGAGATCTCCTGGGAGGAAAACATCAACGTGTGCTCCCGCCAGAATTTGTAGCCCACGTCTTTTTCATCCCTACTGGGTTTCACTTCCCTTTCAACACATGAACTTTTCGATACTCTTTGCAAAAGCCACTACAAGCCTGGATTAGCTACATGCCTGAAGGTGACTTTTGCAAAGATTATTTAGAAATTGGTACAATTCAACCTAAGCCACTAAAAAAAGAGAGAGATTTAATCATTCAAGGAGCTGGAACAGTCCTTCCCCAGATGATGCAAGATGCAATATCTCCCCTCCTACAACACACTTCTGAAAGATAGCCTGATAACCAGAGGTTAAAGAAATAGATGAAACCATCACCAATCAATCAATCTGCTCATGTCTGTGCCTTGCCTACACAATTCTTTTCTCTCCGCTTGCTGTAACAAATTAATTCATAGGAAAGGAATCTCAGTCTCCTTTAAGACAAAGAGAAGACCCACCATTCACTGAATGAATGGCCCTTGTGTAACGAACTGCCACTTGTTGATCTTAAAACCAGTAACTCTCCTTGCAACCAATATCGATTCAAAAGAAAGTTCATTTATTAAGAATAAGTGTACAGATCCAAAGCATTGCTGAGACTGAATAAAAGCGCGCCAAAAACTGCTTTTCTTTCTTTTCCCCCCCTTTCTTCGCCCTTAGTTCTTGTCTTCTGATTCCCTTGCTGGCATGGCCTTGAACATTCCAGGGCTTGTGATAAGAAACCATCTGCATCAAACGGTCTCTCCTTCCTACTCCCCCTCCCCTTTTCCAATGGCAGAACCGCAGCATGTAGAAAAAATCATTTTTTTTTTTTTTAAACTAGCCATATAATAATCTACTATAAAATCTTGCGAGGATTCTGACACCTTGAAGCACTGAATTCCACTCATTAATTGTATGCAGTGATAAGAAATAAGGTGGGAGGGAAGGGATGACCCTGAGATAATATATATAGATAATATAAGAACACTGTATCTACCACTGTCAAAATAGCTCTGCAAGGACATAGGTATACAATGCCTTGACTACATGCTTGCTGTTTACTGAATTTATATTTCTCCCTTTGTGCACAGAGCTCAAGATGACATTATTCTCCTCTCCCTTCACCCCCTTGATTCTCATAATATCCCTGCAATGTAGGTTGGTTTGAGGAATCATGACTGGACCTGGACCTCCTGGACAGCTTCATGGTTGAATGGAAGATCTAAATCCAGAAAAGATGGGTGGGGGGCAATGCATATGCAGCTCCCACCCATTTTTGTGACCTCCACCCCCTGAGACTGCATCTGTTAAAATTTTTGCATTCTGCAAAACTATTTCCCCTAGGTTTTGGTGAATCCCACTCCTTTTGAAAAATTCTGGGTCTACTCCTAATGCCATTGAGTCACTGGTAACACTCTGTAATGGGTTGTGAGAATATAGTAACCACGAGAGATAGGAGGAGCAGCCACAGTTGAGACAATGGTCTGATGGCAGAAAGCTGAGTCCAAAGCAGGAATGGGGGTAGAGAAAGAATCTCACAATTGACTTTCCCTAGTTCTCTGGAATAACTATTGTAGCTTCTGGCTCCCCTCTTGGTTGCTCCATTTGCACTGCTGGTTTAAATGAAATGCCATTTATATACAATAGAAAACACTTTTATCCTCCTATGAGGAAGCAACATGCAGAAATGGGTAAAAATAAGAAGGCTCCTTCACACACACATTTATTCCCTTTTTGATTCCCACTCAAAGTAAGGGAGTACATTCACTCTCAAGCTTTTAAGATGGATGAATCTGACCTCTAATTTCAAACCATCTCGGTGTGTTTCTGCAGTGCTTTTATTTTTTTAACCCACTCACATCTGCTCTTTGTGTATTTGTACTTTGGTCATAATTGGTTCTTTTAAGTTGTTTGTAAGCATTATTCTTTTGAAATTTTACTCTGAAGCTTCTGCTGATTTCTTTTTGCCACTGACTCCTTTTAATTACACGGCAGACGTTTCTTGAATTAAACGTCATTGCTCTTGCCAATATCTGTATCCATTCAACTTCAGAGAAATGAGATTGGGATGGAAGCATTTTCTGATTCCAGCAAGAATTACCTGGAGAGTCTCCTGCAAGTTCAACCCTGATGTGGTCCTTGGCATAAATTCCACTGGCTCATTAACCATGGTTACAGTTTATTGTTTTGGATCTGGCAGCTAACACTAACAAGGTGAACAACTAGCATCTGAAGGAATATGCAGTCCTCCTCATTTTTTAAAATCCTTCCTAGTATCCCATGATGTCTTCCACCTGAAGATTATTGGTGAGGGTTTATTACATCAATGGCCCTGTGGTGAAGGGAAAACACCAGCTGCCTCCTCATAAGTAAGCCACAGCTCCTGACTGTAAGTGCCTGTGGACTCAGGGCTGGCTAAGCTTAAAGGCTGCTCTGTTGAAAGGGCAGGTGTGGGGTGGTGGCAGATAGCAGACGAGGATGACGACGACGACAGTGACCAAGTGAAGCCTGCAGAGGAAGCACCCTTCTCAAGGCCTGTATAAACCCTTCTATGCTGTTTGGCTGGGACCCAGCTCAACTTCCAGGCCCAGAATAGAGCAGGTCTCCCATATTGGAAAGCCTTCCTTAGAAGAAAGGAAGGAGCCACAGACTTCCCAAGTAAGGAACTGCCTGTATGCCAAGGCTGGAATGCCTGCTGAGTCTGTTGGTGCAAAGGGAGGATACAAAGCCTCAAACCACTGTAGTCTGACTCATTTTCTTCCTTGGTTTGATATTGTATTTTGAGAAATTACTTTGGACTGCTGACACTCATAAAAGTCTGTTTTTGTTCTCAACCCCTGACCCTGAATGCTTAAGGGTCTGGGGAGAATAAACTACAGCAGGTTTTCTACATATTTGAAGTTCAGTGTTTGTTTTCTGTTACTCCCAAGTCAGCTTCCCACCTCTCTGTCTATGTGGGACTTTGCCATAGGGTCCTTCTGTATTATTTAGACATGCAGCAGTTGGCATGGTTTGGGATGCGCAGCCAATAAGTGTTTGAGAAGCATGTCCTCTGCTGCCTGGCCTTGGCCATGAGTTCTTAATTGAATCCTCTGCATTTTCAACTTCCCTGTGCCTCTCTCATTTTCTTAGAGGACAGACTGGACAAGATTTGGAAACTGCACCATAGTTGACTAAGTGCTTACATTTGGACAACGTGGCCAACTGGGGAAGGAACATTTGACTTACAATTGCCCTGGTATCCTTTTGGATTAGCAAACAGACTGGACCACTTAACTAACCCAGTGAAGCATGCTCTATGAATCTATCAATATATATTCAATATGCATAAGAACACTCCAATTACTTCCTCAGATTTACCTAACCTTGAGATGAAGATAAGAATGAGCTTCCTGAATCCAAATTACCAAATCTTGGCACTGATTTCTACCACCTTTAACTTCTTACCTGTGAGTGACAATGCTGGGTTTATCTGGAGAACTGACAAGTATAAAAACACTATTTTCCAAGAAAAGGACACTGAGAGTAATACCTAATACAGCAGCTTTATTCAAGGCTGAAAACCTTACTTTCAGATGGGAGGATTTCATTTCCCAGAATTCAGATGGGAGGATTTCATTTCCCAGAGCATTGCTGAGATTTCTGTATGATGAAGAGGACATATTGGAAGAATATTCAGTTTAGGGAAGACCATTATTAGATAGTTCATTGTAGCCCTCTAATAGCCCCATGTCCTGACTGTGGCTAATCCGTGTTGAGTGGGCTTGGGTGAAACCTTAGTTTTTTTGTATAAATGCCTGTGTCAAACAATAAATAGAAGTTGGAACAATGTGACAGTAGCGTCTGGAGATTTCACCAGACCGTTATTGAATACGCTTTTATGCCGTTAGAATCTGACTCTTGATTCCTAACAGATTTTTTTGGTTGAAAACTGTTTACCTCCTACATTTCAAACCGATGCAAAGTTGTTCTATAAGAACACCAACACCATCAGCACCTTCTGTCATCTCCAGCAATAAAGTCATTTCAAAAACATGAATCCAGAAAAATCAGGATTAAATGACAGTACCTTGAAAACAGAATTCTCTACCGTAGAATCATAAAGTTGGAAGGGACCTACCATATATACTTGTGGATAAGCCCATCTGCAGATAAGTGCTACTGAATGCAAGTCTGAATGAGCTTCCCCTCTCCCTCCCTTTATCTTCATGAGAACTAGGGAGGGTCATGTCTGAGATGCTTTCTGAAATTACATTTCTGCCCTGGATTCAGATTTTGTTTATCTGACCACTGACTTGGTTGTGATTCTTCCTCCTGTTCCTCAAGGTTATTCCCACTTCCCATTACAGATAGGTATTTAGGGGGCACCAAATACACATAATGGCATTTCTCAAAGATTGTGGTTATTTAGTGTCTTTTCCTAGGTTGCCGAGTGCTAGACTTTGGTCATGTTCCAGCCCCGGCTGAAGCAAGATGAGAAGAGAAAGCCATTTAAAACCAAGAGATCGCATCTTGTCTAAAGACCTCTCAAATGCTGGGAGCTGTCTTGTTGTCCCTAGTAAAAAAAAGAGCAACATTCTCATTAAGGAAACTGAAGCCATAAGAGGTAGCAGCTTAAGAAAACTTCACTGACCATTCTTGATGGATGCCAAGTTAAGATTTTATTGTTGAGTTTTCTGTTATGCAAACATTTCAATCAGAGAGGAGCAGAGCACTACATGTTTTCTGCAAATGACTCTCTGTGGCTTCCATCTTATTCTGTTTCACTGAGCTGTTGCAGATGATGCCCTGAGGTCAAGAAAATCTATTTGACTAGATTTCATCCAGCATCATTTAATTGTTTTGCTTTGCCTTCTTCAAAGGCATCCTCTGACTATGAAGTTGGATATTTTGCACTACTGGAAGCTTAAATGACAACATATGTTGTGCATTTGATGGCAAGAAAGATACATGGAACACACTGGATGATGTTTTGACTTATTTCTCCCAGCCTCATTTTGGTGGTCTTTACATACTCTGACTTACTTGGTTTGATTTGGTGTATAATGTGAACCCAGCCATCACATTTTATAAATTGTGGGTTAAGTCGTAGTGGAATATATGAATCCAAACCCTTGTGGCTTATTTGATCAACAAGGGTTAAATAAGCCAAGGTATACGAACTCAGCTTCTCTAAGCTTTTATATAGGTTGAGAAAATATTCCTGCTAAATATTTGTATACATTTATCCATCAGTATTTCAAAGGTAGGTTAAGACTAGCCCCTGCTTCAGTGATTGGGAATTGAATTTAATATTTTTGGGGTGGGGAAGACTGCAGAGGGCAGAAAACAATTAGGTGGGTAAATAATGCAAAGTAGACAGGGTGGTGGGTGCAAATTATTGTTCAAAAATGTCCATCCAGGGTACTTTCTGACTGCACAAGCTGTCAGAAAGTGGAACAGACTGCTCCATGGAGTGGTGACTTCTTCTTCACTAGATGTCTTCAAACAGAGGCTGGACATTCATCTGTGGTCATCTGTTAGAGATGTTCTAGTGGACCCTGCACTGGGGGGGGGGGGAAGGAGCTTGACTGAATGACCTCAAAGATCCCTTTCAAATGTATGATTCTATGTTTATTAAAAGTAAAAAGGAACAAAAGAGGGTTTGCTGGTGCAAAGTTGGAATTTTAGCATAAAGGGAAATACAGTTTTAGCTTTATGGGAAATAAAGTAACTAAGTTATCCGTGCCTCTCTTGTAAATCCTTTGGTTTTTAGGTTGATAGTCACCTTCAGGACATTTGTCACTCTCTCTGCTTCCTGCATTTATCTTTGTACCATATCTGGGCACAATAGCCCTTCAGACAGAGAACTTTCAAAGCAAGGACAATCTTATGAGAGTGATTTGCCTTTTGTTCAGGTAGAACTGTATCCACATTTATTCATTCTTAGCTCTGTAGAGTTCAGCCTTTCATCCATTTCTCCTTTTTTGATGTTAGGACACCATGTAACATGGCTACTGTTTTGACATTTGATCACATTCCTTCTGTTTCTTACTATTACAGCTCACAAAGAGAAAATGGAACATAATTCATTATTTTCTTCATATTCATTTACCAAGAAGATACTGACTTTTGCTGCTACTCTGTTAGCTTCTCTGATGTTTACATTCAAAGAGAATGACTGATGAGCAGAAGAAAGGAGCCAAGGATGGTGGTAAGGAGTAGCATTATCAGCAAGAGACAACCTTCTTTCTCCTTCCTCTTTATCTTATTAGTTGGGTTCTTTAAAAGAACATCAGTTCATAAGGAATTTGAAATGCTGGATGCCCTCACCAAACTAGCCAGGCAGTATCTAAAAATTTCACAAGTAGTAATAAATGTGAATTAACTAAGAATGTTCCAATTTGCCCCTTTGGAGCAGAAATAAGAATTAGGGCTATGTGAAATTTCCATTTGAAGGTTTAGGTGGAAGATGACCCAGCTGAATAATTCCTTTGAATCAAGCCTTTGATGACTTCATTCAACTCAATTGCCTTTGAAACGATTCAACAGTTTGATGGACTTCCAACATGCATGTGGTGGCTCCTTTGTATGAAATTAGGTCTTTCATTTGACTTGATTTGTCAAATCAAATATTTGGATTGGATCTTCAAGGATCCTCACAACCGTCATGAGGATAGGAGATATTTATTTATTCACCATTAAACTCTATGAAGATGGTTAGCCTTTCAAGTAGGGGATATCTTCAACAGAACAAGTCTCAACAGGTGACAGCAGATGGCCAAGCATGTTTTGGCACAGAAGCTGATGGGACACCACCAAGTAATACTAGACTGGGAAGTCAAAACATAGTCCCAGAAGAAGACAATGGAAAAGCACTACTTTGGACAAGAAAATTATAAGGAGATGTCGATGTGGTCTCCATAAGTTGAGCTCTGCCCTTTACCTCGACAGAGCAAGAATGTGCAACTATTTTCACCTGAAGAATAGGATTTGGCTTTTGAGTCACATGGCCTTAGGGCGAAGCTCCAGGAAAGAAATAAACTTGGATCTAAGTTAACAGTAATTTAATTACAAATGAATGGATTAAGAGCATTTAACATACTTAGTTCCAATGAACTGAATATTTTGCACTGATATACAACTTTGCAATAACTTGTGGATATATGTTCTATGAGCCACATCCAAGCAGAGGAAGCCCTGGAAGGAGGCCTTAATGTGTGAATCTCTGCAATAGAGGGCTGTTCTTCAATATCATTTCAGATAGAAGGTAGGCCTCTGTAAACTAGGACATATGAGAATATCTAGATGTTAAAAGGCCTAGAGAATTTGGAACATGGGAGAATTCATAAAGAAATTCAGTGAGAAATTCAGTATCATATTCCTTCTTTAGAACTCCAAATCTATCAAATTCCAAGGATTTTGGAATTTGGATTTCCTGACAAATCTGACTGTCAAGTAATTTGGTCAAAATTCCCTGAATTGTTTGTCTGTGACAGGGATGACAGATCCAGCAGAAAGGGCATGCTGTGGATCCTGTCTATGAAGGAATGTCATCTGATGGGACCTAGGAGGAGACCATCTTCTGTCATGGCACCTGTCCTTTGGAACATCATCACCCCTGAAGTGAGACTGACCCTGACCTTATTGGCCTTCTGGAAGAGCCTGAAGAAATGCCTTTGTCATCTGTCCTGGGGATCCAGTGAAGTTGGTGGAGAGCCTGCTAAGTGGTGATATGGTTAAGAAAATGGATTGTGCTCTCCCACAGATTATATTTTCATGGTTTTTAATAGTTTCTATTGTTTTATGGTTTTTAATTATTTTTGTGGTTATATTTTTGTGGTTTTTGTATTGTTTTTCAGATTTTTAATTATGTAAGCCACCCAGAATCACAGTAGTGAGATGGATGGCTATATAAACTTAACAAATAAACTTCTGGACTCCATGCTAGTCTTCCATTAGCCCAAGATTCACACTGCTGAAAATAGATGGCAAAGCAGCTGAATGTCAATGAAATGATTGGGACATTTTCTGGGGAAAGAATAGAGGTTGTTTTCAGGTTGGGCATGAGAATAAGTTGCCTCTGAGAGGCTTTGTCCTCTCATCCCCATCTTTAACACACACACCCAAAAAGGGCAAGCTTTCTTAGCCAGTATTGGTGGCTAAATCAGTGGTGCACAGCTGACCTCCTCCAGTCCTTCAGAAGATAAGGAATCTGCATTGCAGCCCCAATCTTCTGATGTTACTCTATTGATTTGACGTTACTCTATTGATTACTATATAGTGTGACTAATTTACTATAAATCAATATACTATGTATAGATTACTATCTAATGATATTATGTGCCATCAAGTTGTTTTTGACTCCTAGTGACCACATGGATAGATTTTCTCCATGATGATCTGTCCCTAACTTGGTCTTTCAGGACTTCCAACAATGGACCCATTGCCACCATAATTGAGTCCATCCACCTTGCTGCTGGTTGTCCTCTTATTCTCTTTTCTTCCACTTGTCCCAGCATTAGAGCCTTCTCCAGAGAGCTGGGTCTTTGAATAATGGGTCCAAACTATTATTAAATATATAGTATTTAATATTTTATTCAATATTATTACTGTTATTTTAATACTGCAAATAAAACACTATTCATAAATTTGGGGGGAAGGGGAATCAAACTATCATTGTCCAAAAATCTAACTGAGAATGTTCATTTAGCTAAAATAATGAAAGATACAAGAACCAATGAGAAGCATGTTTAATGGAGTGGATTTGAATGCAATGATCCAGTCCTGAGCCTTATGTCATCCCACCAGCACACCGACAAAGGATACGAGAGATATTCAGGGCATTGACTCAAATTTATTATACAAGCTTAACATTCAGCAACTTCTGTAAGCAGTGATTTTGCTATCAAGAGAGCTCTTAACACATCCCCTCTTTCTCCCGCATTCAAAGAGTATTCAATTTGATTGTATAATAGGACATCCAGTAGTAGTGTTAACAGGCAGCTCTACTTTCCCAGAAATACTGTTTATTAAAACCACCTTTAATCCACAAAATGCCCACTAGGACCACTTTAATTCATAAAATGATCCAGCACTCCAACAATGTTTGATAGATCACAGTGGTACTGTTGCCTAATCCTGGGCTGAAATCTGTCTTTGCATTCCTTAGAAGCCCACCCCTACTCTCCAACTGTAAAATGAGGTTTCAGTTTTTCTACCTTATTCTCCAGTTGCTTGAGAACATTTTTTTAAATATATATATTCTGGATGGTGTTTTTGAGTTACTATGTTGTCAGAGACAATGGCCAGAGCTGCTACTGGTATTGTTTTCTGTGCCTCACATTTCTGTCACTTTGAAGCCCCCTTGGTTGACTACATTTTCCAATTGGGAAAAATCTTGGTGGGAGGAGTTTCCTGAATTTATCATCCTTTGAGAATCAGTTAAGGTATGGGAAGTCAGAAAGTCTGCAGACCACTGGAAAGAGGTTTGTACATTCTTACTCATCCTTTGGTATCTTGTCCCTAATTATGTGGTAAAACACTCCTAAGAGAATTTGAAATTTGAATTTGAAAAGCAAATTCTCTTTCTTCAAAATCAAGAGAATTTTACTTCAGAGTGGTGTCTTCCTCTTGGAAAGTCCATAATGCAATAGTCAGCAGGGTCAAGGAAGGAAGGAGGGAGGGAGGGAGGGAGGGAGGGAGGGATGAAGGAAGGAAGGAAGGAAGGAAGGAAGGAAGGAAGGAAGGAAGGAAGGAAGGAAGGAAGGAAGGAAGGAAGGAAGGAAGGAGACCACAGAAATTGTAACTTAATAAAGTGAATGAAAATTATCTCTTATTTTTACATTCATGGATCAGAACTACATATCTTCTTTGTGATACAGTGGATTGTTCTACAATCTAAATCCCAATAGAAGATGAATTCCCCTTCCCAAATAATTTAATTACTGCAAATGGGGTGAAGGGAGGAATCTTCTAACATTAAGAGGAATAGAACAAGAGAATTGTGAATAGAACAAGTGAAGTGCTGAGAACAAGAGAATGGCTGAAATCAAGTTAATATAAATGGCTGCAAACATTACAGTACTGCTGAACATGGTGGAAGACTTTGAAGATTAGGTATCATTTGAGAGGGATTGTTTACCTGGTGAATTTCACCTTTTTTATAACACCTAATTATTTCATTCCATCCAGTGGTGTTCCCCTTTTTCTTCCCTTCTCAATGAAGCTATCCCTAACCTTGTCGCATTTCCATCTACTTTTCTTCTTCTTTTCCTGGTGGAAGAAGGAAAGGGGGTTCATATCAATGTGCTTGTGTACTTGTCTGTGAAAGTGGTTCAAATGTGTAGAAGAATGATTTGTACATGCAGGTGAAAGCCTTAATAGTATCATATTGGTAAGATTAAGGATGTACAATGTTTCAGATTCTATTCCAGAAAGGTCCTTCAGAACTTGTGGGAGTGTAAATGTAGCAACTCTTCAAAACAGCTTTTCCCTCCTGGGATTGTGCACAGACTCTTTAAAAAATTGCAGACAAGTGGTATGTTCACACACCCACATTCTCTAACACACATTTTTGCCCAGCTCTAATAAATAATTCATGGGAACTTGGTTCCAGGAAATGGAACAAGCAAAAAAGCAACATACAGTACTGTGCAAAAGTTTTAGGCAGGTGTGAAAAAATGCTATAAAGTAAGAATGCTTTCAAATATATATATATTGTAATTGTTTATGTTTATCAGTTTACAAAATGCAAAGTGAGTGAACAGAAGAAATGACCCAAATCAAATAAATATTTGGTGTCACTATCCTTTGGCTTCAAACCAGCATCAATTCTTACACTTGCACACTTTGTACACTTGCACAAAGTCAGGGATCTTGTAGGATTAGAGTCGGGTATGATTAACCAATTATACCAAGCAGGTGCCAATGATCATCAATTTCATATGTAGGGTGAAACAGTCATTAACTGAAACAGCTGTGTAGGAGGCTTAAAACTGGGTGAGGAATAGCAAAACTCTGCTGCTAAGGTGAGGTGGTGGAAGACAGTTTCATGTCATGGGTCATACCCCATGGCAAGACTGAGCACAGCAACAAGACACAAGGTAGTTATACCGCAACAGCGAAGTCTCTCCCAGGCAAAAATTTCAGAGCAGATGGGGGTTTCAAGATGTCGAACTTCAAGATCTTTTGAAGAAGCACAAAGAAACGGGCAATGTTGAGGACCATAGATGCAGTGCTTGGCCAAGGAAATTTAATGCAGCAGATGGAAGATGCATCATGCTTGCTTCCCTTCAACATGGGAAGATGTCCAGCAGTGCTGTCAGCACAAAACTGGTGGAAACCAGCGGGACCCAGGTACACCCATCTACTGTCTGGAGAAGTCTGGCCAGAAGTGGTCTTCACAGAGGAATTGCGGCCAAAAAACCATACCTCTGACATAGAAACAAGGCTAAGTGACTCAACTATGCACAAAAACATAGGAACTGGGGTGCAGAAAAATGGCAGCAGGTGCTCTGGACTAAGTCAAAATTTGAAAGATTTGGCTGTAACGGGGCAGTTGGTTCACCGAAGGGCTGGAGAGCAGTACAATAATGAGTGTCTGCAGGCAACAGTGAAGTATGGTGGAGGTTCCTTGCAAGTTTGGGGCTGCATTTCTGCAAATGGAGTTGGAGATTTGGTCAGGATCAGTGGTGTCCTCAATGCTGAAAAATACAGGCAGATACTTATCCATCATGCCATACCATCAGGGAGGCATGTGATTGGCTCCAAATTTATTCTGCAGCAGGACAATGGCCCCAAACATACAGCCAACATCATTAAGAACTATCTTCAGCATAAAAAAGAACAAGGAGTCCTGGAAGTGATGGTTTGGCCCCCACAGAGCCCTGATCTCAGCCTCATCAAGTTTGTCTGGGATTACATGAAGAGACAGAAGGATTTGAGGCAGCCTACCTCCACAGGAGATCTGTGGTTGGTTCTCCAAGATGTTTGGAACAACCTACCTGCCGAGTTCCTTCAAAAACTCTGTGCAAGTGTACCTAGAAGAATTGATGCTGTTTTGAAGGCAAAGAGTGGTCACACCAAATATTGATTTGAATTGGATTTCTCTTCTGTTCACTCACTTTGCATTTTGTAAATTGATAAACATAAACAATTACAATATATATTTTTGAAAGCATTCTTACTTTACAGCATTTTTTCACATCTCCCTAAAACTTTTGCACAGTACTGTAGTTCATGGTGGAAAGAAGTCACTGTCTTCACAGCCACATTCTAAGTAGCAACATATGTAGAGGGGGGTGGGGGGATGTCAAAATCTATAAGATGGTGGACATCATCTCAATCGAACTCTTGTCCCTTTTGTATAAGCAGTGACACTGCATACATCTACAAAAAAAGGGGTAGGACTTTCATCATAATTTTTACCTCCCTCCAATTGTCCATGACTCTATGACTGGGTACAAAGAAAAGCCTAAAGTCTAAACCCAGGTTGACAAGCACAAGTGGTATGTCCACATAATATTTATGCCCAGACCAATAAAACACACTATACCTTAACCTGAATGGCCTTGTTCACACAACATGCTAAGACAAGATTCAACTGCTGTTGCTAATCTTCAAAGGCTAATTCACATGGAAAGCCATTACTCTCCAGTAGTCTTATTTCTTCTGAAGACACTTCTGATGTAATATGTAATATGTAACCTAGCAACGGGGGTTGCAGGGAATTGGGACAACTATAAATTATGTGGGAAGATGTGCCAAGCCGATCCTGGCTTTGTTTGTAACTGTTGTGTTACGCTTGAGTAAACCTCTTTTGTGAACCACACGTGTCACGGGAGTTTCTCTTGATGAACGGGGCATTCATTACACTGGGTGGGCTTGGCAGTGATTACACAGGAATGTTCCACGCTAGCGTCTGTGGCCTACTAATTCAAGTAGGGATGACAAGCTATATCAAGGACATAGCGTGATAGATTCTGTAGAACCAAACAAATGTTTTCTTGAAACTTGATATTTTTCTCTTATGCGTCATTCAATCTTCCTGGATTTTTATAGCAGATGCATTTCTCATTGAGAACATGAAAAGCTTGAACAGATCAGCCCTAACCCTAACCCTCTGGCAAGCCCACAAGCGAGGTTTATCTTCCCTTTTCTCAGAACTAACATTACCTTTGAACATTGAGAACTATTGACCCACAGTCACAGAAAAAGTGATTCCTCCACAAGCATTCCTCAGAACTAACTCTGCCTTTGAATGAGGAAATACCATACACCCATCTTCAGCAATAACTCTGGAAAGACAGAACTTTCGGTGAATATATTCAATCCCCTTGTAAAGCCATCTACATCAATGGCCACTGACATATATTCTGCCAGAAGGACATGGCATAACAAAGCCACTTCTGCAAATACAAAGTGAAAGGAATGGGTGTGGTAGAACACAGTGAACTACAAACTATAAAACCACATTATCCTCTAGCACATTATGCACACCTAGTTCTGTTCTTAGTTTATGACTCCGTATGTTGTGAGAAAGCTGAAATGGAGTAAACCAAGTAAATATGTCAAGCTGTTTGTTAATTTATTTATTACCAACACCTATTAGTGCAACTCTAGGCAACTTACAATAGGCAAAGCTAAAATTATCCGTAAAAGCAATCCAAATTTTGAAAAGAATATGTTGTGGTGGTACTTGAAATCCTCCTGTCCAAATGCTCTACAAATGAAGACTATCTTCAAAGTTTCCCAAAGCCAAAAGGGTAAGAGCCAACCTGATCTCAGGGGGTATCCTGTTCCAGAATGTAGGAACTAATGTCATCAGGTATCAGTTAAACATGTACAGGTACTGAAACAGCAGCTCTTGGAGCTCTCCAAGGTCCTGAACTCTTCCCCCCCCCCCCCCCGACTCAGAAGTGCTTTCCCCCCACATTATTAATCATAAAATCACAGAATCATAGAACTGTGGAGTTGGAAGGAATTACAAGGATCACCTGGGCAAGTATATCTCAACCTTAATAACTTTAAGATTAAACTCTGTTAACTCCCAGAATTCCCTAGCAGTGTGTTGGCTGGGGAGTTCTGGGAGTTGAAGTCCACACATCTTAAAGTTGCCAAGGTTGAAAAACACTGATCTAGGCCAATCCTCTGCAATGTGTGAGAAAACCAGGTGAACCATTCTTTAGAGGCTGACTGTTCTACTGTTGTACCAGGAAGTTTTTCTTCATATATTTCTTATATTTAAACAAGATACAGCTATAAGGAGTGTTAGGAGATGTCTTTTTTTAATGGTATAAGACTATTTTAGAGCTTGTTGATGACATAGCTATTAAAAGCTCCATGATCGCAGGTTTAATTTCTATCATTGCAGTGTTCCTGGTCCCTATTTTGGTGGATAAAATATGGCTCTCAAGATGTCAGTAAATTATAACTCCCCAAATTCCCAGCAAACATAGCCAATTGTGAAGGATGCCGGGTTCAGGGAACCTGGGGAGCAGCACATTCTTGAAGTCATGCAATAATCTCAAGAAGTTCAGAATTTCCCTAAGGATGTAGAGCATACAACAACCAACTTGGAGGAAATAAGGCTGCACAACTACACACCATGTACACCTCATCTAGCTACATCAGAGAGAGAGGCTGAAATGGACAGGTCAGCTTAAATGTTTCATAATATTTATCTTCCCAGACTGAAGGGAAATGAAACAATTCATGACTGGTAGAGGCTGAGGGATCAAATTTCTCTCTCCAGTCAAGGAGATTAACATCATAAAAGAGCTCAACCATCATGTGTTATTCTAACAAAGGCACATTGCTAAGCTGGTGAAGTTAGGAGACTGTCAGCATTTTCTATTAATTTTTTCATCTCTCTTATTTTTAAGCCTGAATAGTTAGATTCTCTGTGAGTGGAAATCAGACATGTGTGACATCCTACCAGGGGATTAATATGCTGCGTGCACACAAACACACCGAAAAGCAAACATGCTAAAGTTTTTCTCATGCCATAAAGGATTAAGAAAGGCAAAATGAAGGGGACAATAAGTGTAACCACTCTGGCATTTCCCACTTTTTAAAAATTCAGGTTGCAAGGGGAATGTCAGTTTTTGACAGAGGAAATCCAAATCTTTTCATAAATTAATTCATTGTTTCTTTTGTATAAGTCATTTCAACACAAGTTAAAGATACTAGTCAAAGCTATGGTTTTTCCAGTAGTAATGTATGGCTGTGAGAGCTGAACCATAAGGAAGGCTGAGTGCCGAAGAATTGATGCCTTTGAACTGTGGTGCTGGAGAAGACTCTTAAGAGTCCCCTGGACTGCTAGGAGGTCAAACCAGTCAATCTTAAAGGAAATCAACCCTGACTGCTCATTGGAAGGATTGATAGTGAAGCTCAAGCTCAGATACTTTGGTCACCTAATGCGAAGAGAGGACTCTTTGGAAAAGACCCTGATGCTGGGAAAGATTGAAAGCAAAAGGAGAAGAGGACGGCAGAGGATGAGATGGTTAGATAGCATCACTGAAGCAATGAGCATGAAACTGAGCAAACTCAGGGAGGCAGTGAAGGACAGGAAGGCCTGGCGCGATATGGTTCATGGGGTCACGAAGAGTCGGACACGACTTAACAACTGAACAACAACAACAACGTTATCACCATATTTTTAGAATTGAGATTAGAAACGGCCAGGCTGGGGCTGTCCAGGAGCTTCATGCTGCAGCTCCCACAAGCCTCAGCAGGGTGATGTTGTGAGAAGGGAATTAAGGAGCAGAATAACCCAGAATAACTGAAGGTTGCCTAGATTATTTATTTATAGAAAACCAAGATCAATACCCACTTCCTAATGCAAAAGAACCATCATAACTAAGTTAGACAAGATTCATGACTAGCCTTACTATGGTGCAGAGTGAGGTAGACACCTCAAGAAGCAGATTTGGGGTGCCATGAAAGGGCAGGATATTTTAAATTATTTATTACATTCTTACTGTATATTTCCCATCAAGCACAGGAGTAAATAGCCTCACATATAGAAATACAAAGAAAAAGGAATTTCAGGGAAAGAAAAATAATTTTCCCTGAGACTGATTTATGTTTTCTCTGAAAAACTGAAAAATACATCATGAAATGTTTACTCATATTTTCATTTCAGAGCAGCTGTTCCCAGATATTTCTTTTAAGGGATCACAACTTCAAGTATCTGAGGACTATATAAGCCAAAACATGGGTTCCCTGTGGGTACCAAGCCCTCCATCCAGATGACCGAAATTTCAGGAAAACCAGATTTCTTAAGGTTTCTTGTTCCCACTTAAATCTTGTGAAATTTGAGGCAAGGATGCCAAAATCACACAAGTTTAAAGCAATAATACTAGGACTTGGCAAGAGTTGACCATCTTACAAGAGTTGGGCCATTCAATATACATATATCTATGTGTACACACATACACATACACATATATTATATGTTTACACATCCTGAGAAGGGAGTCCTTTATGAAAAAAAAGTATCAACAGTCTTCTGGAAAGTGGGTTTAAGGAGAAAGGATGTGGAAGTTGCCTCACACAGAATGAAAACAACTATGTTATGCAGTGGCAGAGTTACACTGGCAAAAAGGATGGTTGGTGGAATGATGAAGTGAAAAAAGCTGTAGATGAGAAAACTATGATTTCTGTGAAAATGACAATGGCAAATATTCTATAATGTGTAGAGAAAGAAAAATGATAGATACAAAATGTAATCAAAGAGAACAAAGAACAGTTAAAATTAAAAGAAGCAGAGGAAATGCAGACCCATGTTAACGGAAAGAAAATAACTTGTGGAGTGGGTAAAAAGGGCTAAACAAGGAGCCTTTAGCAGAGTGAACAGGATTAAAAATGAATATGAAAAAATGATTTGCAATGAAATTGAGGGGGAATACTGGAACAAGTGTTAGAAATAATAGTGACACATTGAAGAGCAGAATTAAAATAAAGCATTAGCGTCAAAGAAAGGGAATAATGAAAAGAAATTCGTATTTGCCGTGAGAAAGTTGAAAAGTCTTAAGGTGAAGGTGGTATAATTGGATGTGGGTTGTTCATAGAATGTAGAGAATTTATTGCTAAGTGTAGAAAGTGGAAGTTGGTATTAATTATGGAAAGTTTCCAATAAATATAAAGTAGATTTTTTGTGGCTGAATGTGATAGTGTGGTATATGATGGAAGGAAAGTATGCATGAGAAAAAAAAATAATGCTTGGCAAAAATGTTCATCACTGAAAGCAGAGTTAAACAAGGCTATGTGATGTCCCTGTGGTAGCTCATTTTTAGATAAATGTATAAAGAATACTTATAATGATGCTGGAGACACAATGATTGGGGATGCGAATGTGCATGAACTTTTCCATACAGACAGTTCACAACCTGAATTATTTGCAGTGATTACAGTGATTGTTAAATAGTTGTGTGATCTATGAACAATGTAGATCTAAAAATGAATGTATCAAAAACCAAGACAGTTGCAAATAATAGGGATTATGGAGAGAATAATTATAGGTTATACAGTACATAAAGGCTGAAGAACTACAACTAATAGATGAATTTGTGTACTTTCATGGAAAGTTAGGATAGTGGATGGAGAAATATTAATGTCTCCATCTGTTAATGGAACTATGTGTAGAAAGGTAGTGGGGTAATCTGTGGTCTGTTGCAAGGAATGCATACTTATTGAAAGAAGTGATTGTGGGTGTATATTTTCTGCCCACTTTGCTTATATGGTAGGGAGAATTGTGTGTGTCCCAGGAAACATCACAATTAATGCAGTGGGAATGGATTATTTAAGTGTGTGTTGCAAAACAAATAAGAGTGAAGAATGAATGAGTGCTGAATGAATGCAGATTGAATACAAAAGTGAAGAACTATTTGAAAAGATGTACCCTGAGTTGATTTGGTTATATAGGGAGACTGAATGAGGATCAACCTGCAAGGAAGGAAGAATGAATGAATAGGTTGAGAGAAAGTTGTGGTTGGATAGAGGTGATAAAATCCTGGAAAAGAGAGATGTGAGAAGTTTACAGACCAAAAGGCAAGGTAAAAAGCAGTCCATGGATGTGATGAAAGCAAGGATGGTTTGTATGGTTAAAAATGTTTGGAACTGTAGAGTGAATGATGTTGGGGTAAACTAGTTTTAGCGATATTTCCTTTTGTTTTTCTATCACATGCCTTTAATTAACTTGGTTTACACTTTCTTACAGCCCATGTTTTGTAGAACCTGCCTTACTCCAAAAAGGAATAGTGTGATGGTTGTAACATGTGTGTGTACACAAAAAATCCACACACATACACATATGCACCAAGGATCATTTGCAGAACACTAGCAATGACTCCCAAGTAGTTTTACATGATACAAAATGGTGAAAGTGAAATGTGAAGGAAATTGTTCTGTGTTTTGGAATACAGCCAATCAAGAAAAAAACTGAGATATGAAACAGCAGAGAAATTTGTTTCCATAAAGGCAATCCTTCCATTTTCAGAAGTAGAAATTATCACTGGTAGTTCAGATTCATGAACCAATACTAATCAGGCAATCTTTCATGTAGCAAAAGGTGAATTCTGATTTTCTATTTCTCCTCCCTTTTTTCACCTTCCCTCCTCAAAATTTCACGGTTCAAGTAGTTTCAATACTGCAATCAGATCACAAATATATTCATCCTGCCCATGTATCAAAGTGGAGTGACTCACCATTGACTGATGGAACTATATTCTGTAATTTTATACACCAAACATACGCTCATAAACAAATTAGGTTATATGTAATACAGATGGTAAAGGAGAAGGATTCCCATTGGGTCAAGGATAGAAGTTTTGGAATCCAGAATGGCTCTACTGAGGTCAGCTTTCTGAGACTCTTCCAAATTTATTAGATTTTTTTCCCCCTTGAATCTGAAAAAGAATATGGGATATAAATGCTGTGGAAGAAAAATATAGGTCAGGAGAAAAAAAAGCCAAGTCAGGAAACAGGTTTGGATAAAATTTACAGATGTTAACTGAAAGGAATAGATCCACATTTGGAAGTCAATTGAGAAAGAGGCATCGTGAATCTCAGTGTTGACTAGCCTTCTTCAGTTTGGTATCCTCCATTGTGATGTGGTGCTTAAAATGTTGTATTAGGACAGGAGAGATGCAGGTTTAAGTCCCTCCTCAGTCATGGAAAATTGCTTGAAGGCTTTGGGCCAGTCATTCTCACTGAGCCCAATCTATCTCCCAAGGTTGTAATTATGGGGATAACATGTAAATATCTTTGAGTTCCTGAAGACATGGTGGGATGGACATATAACAAACAAACAAATTAAAAAAATGGGTCTGTGGCCATAAATCCCCAAATTTCTAAGCAGCAGGGCCACTGAGATTTGCAGACCCATCATGTATAGAAGACAATACATTGGAAGAAGGTGACTGTTGACAAAATCATGCAAGGTGAGCCAAGGTTTCACAGTAGCATAGGACATTTTCCTATCTTCCTTTCAAGCATAGGTGCACAACTTTTGACTACCTGGATATCTTTGCATTCTTGAGTAGCTGAGGCATATACACCTAAAGTGGGCAGGGCCTGGAAAAAAATGAAATGTGGCCAGGATGAGTATCATTTGATTTAATTCATTCTTAATTTAACTTTATTGAAATCTAAATTTTAATATAATACAGTTAATAGGATTACTCTCCCTTCTTTTAATCATTGCTCACTTCAGTGGCAACTTTTAGAGGACCTTTGG
This sequence comes from Liasis olivaceus, assembly GCA_030867105.1. Taxonomy (NCBI): domain Eukaryota; kingdom Metazoa; phylum Chordata; class Lepidosauria; order Squamata; family Pythonidae; genus Liasis; species Liasis olivaceus. Next base: position 320,775,364 of record CM061349.1, on the reverse strand, counting down.
TGGGCGACATCAAACGCTTTGAGGGGCTGTGTGAGCTAATACATGAGCAATCCTTGAGCATTTGAGTATGGTTAGAAATTAGTTGCTGATGAGTCTGAATACTGGTTTGGTTAAGAATGCTACTTAAGAGGAGAAATCCTGTTTCGAGTTAAAAAAAAAAATCAACTCCTGGGAAGCAGAGACTTGAAAAGCAATATAGCTAATTTCAATTAAATGTACAGATGGTTTCAGACCAAATGTAATTTTTAATATGAAGGCAGAGTTTGGGTGTTGGGTATACAGTGGATAATCCTAGTATTAATCTAATGAATAGCTTTTTGATAGATTTAGCCATTCCTGATGATCACTGGAACATAAAACACTAAATGGCCCAATAGTTAGCTCGAGAAGTTCTTGAAGCAATAAAACTTTTATGATCAATGTCTCTTAAACCAGACAGTTTTAATATCAGAATTTCATAAAATGTCTCTTTGTAGAAAATATTCCTCACCATGGCTTCTCAGATAGTGTGTGTGTGTGTGTGTGTGTGTATGTATGTGTATATATATATGTGTGTGTGTGTGTGTATATATATATATATATATATATATATATATATATATATATATATATAAAATTTTTGTCTCATAAAAATGATGGAGATTTTCTTTTTAATTAAAGAAAGCTTAAAATCTGGAGAAATATGGTGCTGTAGTCAGGAAGCAGAGAAACGTAAAGATTTGCCTTGCATCAAAGGAGATCATTTGTCTGTCTTTACATAGGCTATAGGCTCTCATGAAATCTGTCTTCCAATGTCTCAAAAGTTTTCTTCCTCTCTGAAAAAGAAAAGCTTCTGTTTTCTATCTTATTCTTAGAGTGCTTGAGACTTTCTTTCAAATTTCTCTTGGTGTGAAGAAGCTGACATTTGAGATGACTCTGTTGTGATAAAAAGAGCTGTGGCTGGAAATGTTCTTTTTCTCTGGCACATTTGTCTATTATTCTGCCATTTCTCTGAATGGCTGCACTTTCCAATCTGGAAAAGCCCAGTGGGAAGCATTCCCTCATGAGCAATTCTGTTGGGATTTAATGGAAATGTAGGAAGCCAGCAGCTGAAGACTGCTGGAGAGACTATTGTACAAGTAACCCTCTGGGGGAGATGGGAAGCATATAAATTTAATAAATAAATAAATAATAAACAATACGATGAAAGACAGGAAATTTATGCACATATTTACTCTGGCTCTCTGTGAAGGTGGTAAACTTACTAAGATGGCCCTCCTCAGGCATTGGATGGTTCCTGAGGATTTTCTGAGGGAGTGTGGGGAATTTCCTGATGATTCATGTGAGGTACTTTGGAGACATAGCATGATTGCTGAGCTCTTTTGAGCTTGTGGAACCCAAGGATGTAGATAGGATGCTTTGGAGTATGAGATCCACTACTTGTGGACTGGATCCATGACCTAACCCTAATGAATGGCTATCAGGTCATGCATTATCATTGCCAGGGCATCTTGGTCCAGGTAGGGCTGTAACTAGCATACTAGGTGAAGTTCTGAGACCTGGGATACCCTGCACTGAAGTTCCCAAGAACCTGAGCTCTGTCCCCCCTCTCCTGACCACCATCTGGAATCACCTACTTACATAGGAGCTGTCAGTCCCACTAGATGGATCAGATCAGGAAATCAGCTCTTCAAGAAAGCTAAAACTACTTTTATTGACATTGGTTATTATTACAGAATCTTGCAAGTCTGACTGTGTTATGCCTCCTTCTCATAGTTCAGTGAATCAGAGAAGCATCTGTCTTCTGAAGGTTATCTGGCTGTTTTGGACTTAAAAAATTAGTGGGCAACAGATCCTGCATTTCTCTGCCAAGGTCATCTTCCTTACGCTCTACAGGAGCAGAACTGCCATCAGTCAATGCCCCCAACTCTCACCTCTGTAAGTGGTCCTGAAGGATATCATGGTTGATGGATTCAAGTATCACTGAGAGGTCTACTGGGACTAAGAAGGGCACATACTCATCATCGTGGTCCCCCCACCTTGTGAAAACTTACCAAATAAAGAGTGAGCCCCTCTCTCCCATGGCCATAAATATGAAAGTAAAGGCATCGTTAGTGTTCAGTCTCAGAGAAGTGCTTAGCATTGATCAAGGAGGACACCTGGAGAAAGTGCAGCTGTCTTGTGGCCAAGCCAGCAAAGGGCAAATAAGCAGATATAGATGATTCATTGCTGCGAGGTTTGGTTCAGCAGGTAGCTACTGTGACCTACTTACTGCAGAATAGGGAAAGTGGAAGAAACTTCAGGTAATTAATTTTCTTATACGAAATATCAGTTAATCCATGTACAGCAAGCCTAGTGCCCTGCAATTCTTCTGGACTACAGGACCTATAATATCTGCTGGGGCTGAAGAAACCTAAAACTGTACATATTTTGTCCAGTTTAAAAAACTGACTTTTGAAATAAAACAATTTGTTCTTGATTGCTGAATGTTGAAATGAATGTCTTTCTCAAAACTGAAACTTGAAATTTGAGTTTAGCTGCTGACAATCCATTTCATCAAATCCCATGACCACTTTTAACTTTAACAGAGTAATCAAATTATACAACCACTCTCCACCTAAAACTCACATTAAAAATCTCTTTGAAACAGTGAAAATATCCCAACCTGTTGATGATAAAGTCATGAGGTTCTGCTGTTCAAAGGAGGGAGAAAAAGGAAAATATTCTATTGAGTGTGCATGTCAGACTTGCAGTTTGGATTGGAAACAGTTACTCCCAGAAATGAGAATCCAAAGGCTCAGATTAATAGTTTTTATTCAAAGGAAAGTTAAGGTAACTTCTTAACACAAGAATTGCAGCAAGTACCTTACTTTTAGATGAGATACCAATACATAGGCGATTAGCAGGTCAGAACTCCTTCCTGTTTCCTCCTGCTTTTTCTGTTTAGAGGACTGGGAAGATGGGCAGTCTGCATCTGTTTACTCTTTTGAGAACAGTCATTTCAATCAGTAGAAGAAGCTCTACGTGGAAGGACACGTCACACCCAAGTTAGGTCTAGTGTGCAGAAACTGGCTGTCAACAGTGCTACCTGCTCTGTGCATACTGTAATTGCTGACTGTTGGGGCCCTGTGGAATCAGGTTTGCTTGCTTGGGGCAAGGAGTGGGGCAAAGGAAGACCATGGTGCACTCCTTGTGCTTGCTGGCTCCAAGGCAGCTGCCTCTTCTGCTCTGACTTCTTGTACACCTTGGTGTGAACTTCACTTTCCATAACTCCTGGGTTAGCATGGCATTTCTGAGGATTCTGGGAGTTGGAGCCCACATAACTGTTTTGTTTCCCACTGTTACCACCTCTTGCCAGTTCATCTGTATCCAGAATCAGCCATTCAGTGGTACGCTGTTCCTGAATAGAGACTCTATTAGCCATTGCTAAATTTATCCAAATGATTTTACTGGCTGCATCAATATTATGAAGTTTCTTTGCTAGAGGGTGGTACATTTTACCGTGATTTATAAAATAGGCAGTGCTCCCTCTCTACCAAACACTGCAGAGATGTTGATTGTTTCTGAAGAGGAGGAAGGAAAACTAGAAGCAGAGAGGCTGAAATTGGTTGTTTTGAATGTTTTGTTCAGGCACAAGAAAGAACAAGAAACAAAAGAGGGAAGGATGGAACACATCCCATTTTAAGCAAAATGATAGTGGGGAAGGAATGGATTTACTAAAACCCATTAGAGGGCCATTTATAGCATGTTTTCCTCCTGTTCCCAAATGTTCTGATTGCCGGTAATTAGCAGACATTGGGGAAAGTAAACAGAGATGGGAGTAAACATATTTGTTCTTGGGTAACTTTAAACTATGCAAGCCTGCCTTCCCATCATCCACACCCTGAGCATTTTCAACGTGCAGGAGCAGAGGGCTCAGGCATTTATCAGCTCTAAAAGCACCACGCTGACAGATAAGTGATAATGATGACAGAATTATAGAACTAAATGGAACCAGAATGCAATTAGGTTCAGCCTTTCAGATCAACCCCCTGACCCCCCCAGAGATTTGCCTGTGAAGTCTATACCACACGGAGCCGCTGCATGCTACAAGCTTCTCAGATGCTGATTTTGTATGTGCATGCATGGGTTTACAATATGATGCTCCCTGAAGTCCAATTAAGAACATGAGCCGCTATCACAGATGAACCAATTTTCTTGTCCTTGGCCGAATATAAATCAAGATCCTATTCTGAAAGAAACTGTTTAGATTCTTAGTTCCTGTTGGTGGTGTGATTGGGAAAAATGCTTTCAAAAGAAAGTGGCAATGCCTTCATGCACCGTAAAACACCAAAGGTATTACGAATGTGCCATCTTTCCAAAAGTGAACCACTTCACCCTGTGTTTGCTACTTAAAATAAGTTCCTTGACTTCAGTGGGATTTGCTCCCAGCTAAAGGAATACAGGAGGCAGCTTCGATGTATTAATGGGGACAGAATCATGCATCCAGACAGGCTAGTCTAGCAACAATAGACCTGTGATGAATGGCAGTTTGTAAGGTTGTCCCCCACTTTGGAGTCAGTCTCCAAAAGATGCTTTGGAGATGTGCAAAGGTAGCACCTGCTTACAATACATAAAACAGCTACATCTTCTCCTGATGTTGCAAATATTCCCAGAACAAAGTCAGGGCTTTTTTAAGATGGGGTATGTTCCAAAACACCTTTTGGTGGTTCAATCCAAAGTGTTGCACAGCCCTACGAGGTAGCTCAGAGCTAAAGAAAATAAAACCACTGCAGATTTCTATGGGAATGGATTTGAAAGAGGTCTCCAGTTGGTCCCTAGCAAGACATTGGTGCAGTGTTCAAAGTAACCATCCTTCTTGGCTTAAAAATCCATACGCATACAAAATCCAGTTCATTTCAAAAAGGGCATCCCAAAATGTTTACTTATTTCATTTGTTTTTAAGTGATATAAAACACCTCACTCCACAGGCTCTAGGGGGGATGTGTTTTGGGTTGTCATGTATAATGGCTTATACATGGCTTAAGCATAAGAAAAGGCAAAGAAATGCAAACCAGAGCCACCTGATGACCCTGAAGAGAGGGGACAGATAACAGAAACCAGATGGTTGACTTTCCTTTGGTGTGAAGGAAGGCAGTATGGGCACAATAAATGCCATTGTTTATGGTACGCAGTGTTGATATCGTAATTAGGTGGATTAGAGTCCCATTAGTAGAGAAGAATGTAGAGGTGCTGGGATAGCCATAGTAAAGTTATCTCATAGTGTTATCAGATGTTATATTCCACCTGTGTGATTTGCATTGCTTTCTTTATCATTCTTATGTAACCTTTCTGGGGGTATATCACCCATAACAATAAAAAGAAGCACAAGATCAAAAACAATAACATGTATAACGAAGAGCAAAAAATAATGGGACAGATCTTCTTCTAGTTGCTTCATCACCAAAGGCCTTCTAAAAAACCCAGATTTTAACTATTCTCCGGAAGACAGTATGAGGACTATCTGCTCATATGTTGCACCTCTAGGTAGGAGGTGATTTTCAGTAAATCCTTAATTCATCTGGAACAGGCAGGCAGACTAGATGTGAGATAGATCCATGTTTCTTAGCCTCAACAACTTTAAGACGTGTGGACTGGGGAATCCTAGGAGTTGAAGTCCATCCATCTTAAAAGTTGCTGAGGTTGAGAAACACTGAGATGGATGATGTGTAAAATACCCAAGCCACAAGCCATGCAAAAATAGGTAGTTACTGTAACCAAAAGTCTGTGGATCTGTGTGTGTGTGTGTGTGTGTGTTTGTGTATGTGTTGGGGATGGTGGTTACGCTTTGCAAAAGCCTGCATTGAAGCTTATTTAAACACAAACATACAAAAATGACTTCAGGAGAATGGTAAAAAAAATAATAAAGTCATGGCATGAGTTACTTTTAAATCACATATATTACTGGAAAGGGCATATAAAAATCAGTGAAAATGGATGTGGATTTTTAACAGTTTTTTTTTTAAATCTGCATTTAAAATTGGAAGAACAGTCCAAAATATTGTTCTACTAACATGGACAGTAAAATGAACCCAACTAATCTGCTGTTATATCGCTTAAATAAATGCTTCCTTTATTTTGTTTTTACAATGCTGTTGCTCCCAGTTTTATCTTATTATCATTGGTCTCTAAGGTATGCATATTTTAAAGTTAATACAAGTAACTTTAAAAATGCATAAGGACTTTGTCAGAAATAAAACGGCAGGCAGTTTAACCTCAGTTGCTCAGTGTAGTATCGCTACCGACTCACTGAATATGAACCTCGGTGCTTCAAATGGCTCATACTTTTATCCCAAGGCATGAGTGTTTTTACCTGTGTGCATCTTGGCTTTAGCACATACTTATGTGCATACACACCTCTGGACACAAAGTACCAGTTCATTGGTCCTTCTTTCCATCTCACTGCCATTCGTTTTATCCAGATGGCAAATGCTGCTGAATGAATTAGAATGGCCATCATTCCATATTAGATCCATTATGAATGAAATAGTGCAGATATTTATAATGCATTTACAGAGTATTATTCATATCATGCATAAATAGACAGATTTATATTGGCTGTTCATTCTGCAGGCCAGGTCTGGCACTCCAGGGTGGGGGTGGGGACTTCATTGGCCCCGGATTAGCCCATCCCAACTCATTTCTTATTCTGGAGTGTGATTTAACCAAAAATGGAGTCCTATCTTTGAAAGAAGGATTCCCATTGCACCGTTTTTCTAAAAAAAAAAAAAAAAATGTAGAATTCTGCATATATTTCTTTTCTCTATTCTTTAATTGAGAATGCAATAGAGTCCATCAGTGTAACATAGGTAGACTTCTTTTTATCTTTGCTCTTCTGGCCAGCCAACAGTCTAGAATTTTTCTAAAGGAACTCAGTACACATGGGATCACATCCTTCACAACATCATGAACAACCATTAGTTCTGATTCTTTTAGAAGAAGCAGAATAGGTTGGTCATTTGTACAAGGAGGAAGAAAAGGGTGATATTCTTCTTTCAAGATTGTTATGGCCACACGTTCAGATGTTGTTTGTGCTGTGGTGTCCCAAGCAGAATTTCAACCTTTAGACTGAGTCTGACACCACCCACCATAGGCATCTCATGTCTATAGTCCTGTCCCCATATCTTGCCACATGTCCAACTGGCAATAAAAGGCTGTGATTTGGATACCTGACTGCAAGTCACTTCCAGCACCCACCAAGTAAGTTGGGGCTGGAGTTCTACCATTATTATTGAAAAGGAACAAAGGAGTTTAAATGATTGTTCTCCACCCTAAGGTCCAAATCTTCCAGATCCTCCTGGGATCCAGCTTTGCCTTAGATTTGTCTCTCCACTGTTGTCTACATTAGTCAGATATCAAGTTTAGGTATTGTGTCCTGTTCTGGACACCCACTTCAAGAAGAATGCAGACCAACTGGAACAGATTCAAGAATAGCAACAAGGATGAAAATATAATAGAAAGTAATGAAAAGAGAATAAAATAATTGGGAATTTTTAAGGTTGGGAAGATAAGACTGAAGGGGAGTTGATAGTACTTGTCAAATATCTGAAAGTACATGACACAGGAGAAGGTCAAGATCTGTTCTCCTTTGCAACAAACCACAGGACATAAAACAGTGCATTGAAGTTATAGAAGGCAGATTCTGATTGAATGTTAGAAAAACCTTCCTAATAATAAGAGCTGTTCAGCTGTGAAACCAGTTACTCACTGTAGTGCTGGTTCTCCTTCCCTATGCTCTTTTGTGTGTGTGTGTGATAACTTTATTAAAGTTTACAAAGATAAAAGACTAATACAAACTAAGAGAAACATAAAAAGTGAAGTACAGAAAAAGAAAAGTGCAAAGAGAGAGAAAAAGAAAAGGAAAAAAAAATAAGAAAAGGAGGAATATAAAAAAATGACTCCCCCCTCCCTCCAGACAAGTATAAACAACTTCAGTAACTTAACACCTTCTCTAGTACTTCAATAATAATAATAATAAAAATCTCTTCTTTCCATAACTCATCTCTTACCAATAAACAAATTGTAAAAACTCATCATTCAGTCCTATTCAGCAAAAGTCTATTAAGAGCTACCAGAAATAATAACACTTGCTCTATATTTTAGCCTTAATCAAATAAATCAATTTTGGATTCCAACTTATCACTTTCTCTGAAGAATAAAGCAAAAGAAATCTCTCCCCATGTAAAAACAAATCTTCAAAGCCTCATCATTCAGTCCTGGTCAAGAATAAATACCATTAATAGCTACCGGGAACCACAACATATATATTTTAACCCTGATCAAATAAATTCACTTTATAGTTCTTCCATTTACTTTTAAAAAGCTTGGTCTTTAATCCCATCAAGTAATATCTCACAAGTTGATTTATCATGTTCTCTTGGTCTCCTCTCAGGAATAGCTTCAGTAGTTTAACGCATCCCTTTTGTAAATCCAAGATAAAGAGGCTATCCACATCACTCTTCTGATTTATTATTTGTATGTCCCTGTTAGTTATTAAAACATCAGCCAGTTTCATTTGTAAATCCATTGTGAAAACTTTTTCCATATCACTCATAATCTGCCACTTTTAAATCCATTTTCAAATCCACATCATCTTTTTCCACATCACTCTTGTAGTCTGGCTTCTTTTAAAAATCCATTTTCAAATCCACATTCAAGTCAGTCTCAGCCTCTATTTTCTCCAGTAGAATCTGTTCCTCTTCTGTAGCCTCTGTTAGATCCATTTTTATAGTGGCAGACAATCTTGAAAATAATTTCTGAGTACATTGTTCCCAGACAGCCTTAATTTCTTCTATAGTCAAATAATGTTGCTCCATTGTATTAATAGGTCTCTTCTTCTTTAATTGTAATCCTTAGTTCTCTCCATTTCCCTCTAGTCAACCTTCAGTCCCCTCTTATCATATGTTTATTTTCCAATTAGCAAAACTTTCCCATGGGAGGATTTTTGGGTAACTTGGACCAGTCTCTCTCTCTCTCAGCCCAACTCACCTCACAGGGTTTTTGTTGTAGGGAAAATAGGAGGAGGAAGGAGTATTAGGTATGTTGGCCACCTTCACTTATTTATAAAAATAATAAAAGCAGGATTAAAAAAAAAAAATCTAAAACAAAAATCTTCATATATACTTTTATAAAATGTTAAACAACCCACAGGAAATATTCTTTCAAGTCCATCTGGCCCCTTAACTTTCCAGAATCAACATTCTAGTCCCTCTTTTGCTGTTTTCCAAAAATTAAAACTTTTCTTTTTAATCCGTAAACTTACATGAAACATCTTTCACCCATGATAGAAGGAAGCTCTCCCAGCATAATGAAACTTGCCCTTCAGAAGGTCCTTAACATCCAAAAGATCAATAACAAGCAATTTCCTAAGGTAGTTAAAAAAAGAAGTGGGTGAACGCAGCATTCGTTTGAAGGTGCCAAACTGTGGCTTAGACAGGATGATTTTTCCCTGGCTCCCAGAACTCTTAAACCCGCTGGAGATTGCTATTTTATGATCTCTTCGTGGGGAGCTTCTGTATGGAATGAACTTGTGGGTGATCCCAGTCCTCTGCCCAATCCGGAGAGGGGTTCCAAGAAGCCAATCCATTCACCGACTCCTCTTTCCACCACGGCCATCTTCTCTGCTCTGTCTTCAGTCCACCATAGCTTCCCCGGAAGTCCTCCTTCCCTATGTTCAGATAGAGGCTTGGACAGCCACGTATCACAAATGCTTTAATTTGGTTTCCTGCATAGAAGAAGGTTGGACTTGGTGTTCTAAAGGGGCCTTTCAACGGAAAGATTCTGTGATACACAGATCAAAAGAACCAATGACTGTTGCACATATTTATTGAAAGCAATATGCTTAACCAGAAAAGATCAGAATGTGAGGTTTCATACCCATTATTATGTAATGTTGATGGCTTCTTTCCTTGTTAAACTTGGTACAATATTATTCCATGGCGTTTTTACTGAACAGTGGCAGTAAATCAACAAAGCTCTTCTGTTAGGGCTAGAAGGCTGTTCTTCTTTACCACTTGGCGGACGAGACAGAATGGCAGAATGAAAAAGTCCAACATTGCTACAACATGATGTATGAAAAAGACCAATATCCCTACAATGCCACAATGTCTCTGGCAATGCATCCCAGAGCCGAGCATTCAGCCAAATGATTTGAAGTAGCAAGGCACTGCTCTCCTTTGCTCCCTCAACACCAGCTTGGCAGCTTTGTCAAAATTGCTCTCCCCTTTGCATGAACTAGGACACAGCTTTCATCTTTTGTTAAAAGGGAAACGTGGAAAATGTCCAGCCAAACCGCGCCGTCAATCTGCAATGCTTAATTAATAATGTGGAGGGAGGAAACTTTAAAGGAAATGAAATTGAGGCCAAACTGAGACTGGGGGGAGTACAGCTATTCAGATGGTGCCATTAAACATTAAAATTATGTAAAGCAGCGTTCTTCAACCTCAGCAACCTTAAGATGGGTGGACTTCAACTCCCAGAATTCCTCATCCAGCCTGGGGAATTCTGGGAGTTGAAGTCCACCCATCTTAAAGTTGCTGAGGTTGAGGAACCCTGATATAGAGGAAACTATATGTACTCAGCTAAGCTTTGAGATATGAAAAGGTCTCGATGCAACCTCCAGTAATCTAGTGTGTTGGGTTTAATATGTCAAAGATTGACAAATGAATTCATGGTATTCTTCTGCATAACTTGGGTAAAAAACAAAACAAAAACCTTGCTTATTTAGAAAGATTGCCAAATTCCTCTAGCACTCTTCCCTGGAAGCATCTGTGCTCAGACCAGTTCAGTTGATGAAGAGCTACAAATTCTGGAGTCAATAGACACCAATTGCTGAGCACTTTTTTGCTGCCCATTTCTTTCCACAGGCAACTGGGTGGATAAACAATTTATAACTCTCCAGGTTCTTTCCCAGTTCTTTTCACAATAAAATACCAGGAGCTGAACTTGGGCTGTTTGGCATACAAACCCTGCATTCTAGTTAGAGGCTAAATCAACCTTCCCTCATCTGATACTTCCAGCTGTGTTCAGACTACAAACCATGTTGTCTGCACCCGATGTGGCAGAATAGTTCCTAGCCCCAACTAAAATTAGAACTAAATCCAGATTCTACATGAACATAATGACCTCTGCAGCAGAGACGTTATCCCCTGGGCTGGTAGGTTAAAAACTTAGTGTACTTTAGATATTCTGGAAATAAAATGGGCTCAACAGAATTGAAGGAACAAGAACCTGTTTTTTTTCCCAGAGTCCTCAGCAAAGCAGAACAAGAGATCCTTACATACAACATGTAGATCCTTACATACAACAGAGTCCCCTATTGTGGGGGAGATGGGCAGGGGAGAAATCCAAATCATCATCATCATCATCATTGTCGTCAGCAACTTACAGTATGGTATACACAGCACTCAATAAACAGAAGAACCTCTGCAAACCCACTTGCCTTTCCTGTTATCTATCTATCTATCTATCTATCTATCTATCTATCTATCTATCTATCTGTCAAACCTGTATGCTGCCTGACTCCCAGCAAATCCAGATGGACACTACACATTTTCCTTAAACAGGCAGCTAACCTCATACTCTGAAATGGACTGCATAGCTAATACAAGAAATAACAAATTCCTAGACTGAGGTTTATTATCTCATCAAGAACAGAGACCATCAAAACATCCCAAAATGGAGACATTTGGGACTTAGAACAGTGATACTTAGAATATGCTATCCAGAAAACCTAGGAATTGTAACCTAACACATCTCCAAGACATCATCTTGAGGAAGGCTAATGGACAGTGAAGAACATCTTCCCTTCCAAACTATTGGTCCTCCCATCAGACAGCGCAGACCATTAGGAAGGGTTGTTGTTTTTTTTCCCCTGAATTTGAGTCAAAAATCTGTTTCCCTGTAATATTGACCCATTGATTCTAGCCCTGCCTTCTGGAGCAACACAAAACAATTTAATGCAACATATCTGCTGAATAGTATCTTCACCAGATTATCATTTATCATTCTGACTTTTTTTTTGTACCACCAGTACATCCCAATAGCAGAGAGGTTCAGCCTACTTTCAGTGGCACAGATTTACCAGACCGCAGGAAACAGGGTTCCAGACATCAACAATACATGTTGTGAACGCTGCACTGTGGGGATTAAAGTGGCCACTTCTCCATCAAATTCAACCACATCAATGCCTCACCAGCAAATACTGAAAAGGTGGAGAGATGTTTAATATTAGACGTCCCTCCAGTAGCCCCGGGATGTGGTACATGCCAAGTATACCATCTCCCCATGCTGACTCAACCCAGCTTCAGGTTCTCAGGTCATGGCCAAAGCAACATCCTCTCTAGATTTGAGGGAACAAGTTGTTCCAGGAACTTTTACCATAGGAAAAGGCAGAAGAAGAAGAAATAGAAGAAGAAATAATCAAACCAGATCAAGCTTTTGTTGTTGTTGTTCAGTCATTGTGTCCGACTCTTCATGACCCCATGAACCATATTGCGCCAGGCCTTCCTGTCCTTCACTGCCTCCCTGAGTTTGCTCAGTTTCATGTTCATTGCTTCAGTGATGCTATCTAACCATCTCATCCTCTGCTGTCCTCTTCTCCTTTTGCCTTCAATCTTTCCCAGCATCAGGGTCTTTTCAAAGAGTCCTCTCTTCGCATTAAGTGACCAAAGTATCTGAGCTTGAGCTTCATTATCAATCCTTCTAATGAGCAATCAGGGTTGATTTCCTTTAAAATTGACTGGTTTGACCTCCTAGCAGTCCAGCAGATCAAACTACTTAAAGCTATAATGAGACTTCTCCCTTCTTCCTGTTTGTTACTCAACAACAATGGGTAGAGAGAAGGAATATCTGCTCCTTGAATTTACAGAGATGAGTTGCTTTCAGGTCCTCTAGACTGAATTCTGAAACACAAGCATTACACTTCCTACTTAATTGTGTGTGTGTGTGTGTTATTCATTAATAACAAATCTGGCGGGTCACAAGAGATTCCACTCACTGATTTCAAAAGAAAAGTAAATTATACCAAATGATGCTGTGCCCTGTCGCATGGCAACAATGTGATATAAATATGGACAAAACCTGAGTGCTATACATCATTGTGTTCAGTCACAGCAGCTTATTAAACTTTCTTTTTAAGAGAAGCCACAAACAGAACATGCAATGAAGACTTCACACCTGCTCAGCATTGGCAGATTTCTCACCCAACTATTCATTTCAGGGAATGAAATTAAGCCAAAAACAGCAAGGGAGGAAGAAAGAAGAAATCAGAGCAATTTATTTTTTTTTAGAACACAGGAACCTCAAGAGAAAACTTCTACCTCCTAAAAAAAAAAAGGCATCAAGCCAGACAAAGTACAAAAAATGATGATTAGAAAAGTTAACATTTGGTGGTATCTTCTGTTTTTGAAGACGGATTAAAGTCAGAGTGGGCAACTTGGACCCTCAGTCCAATATCTGTCCCTCTCAATCCCTGAAGCCCTCCTTGAAAGTGGCAGCATTCCTTCCTATCTATGTTAAAATATATTAAAATAATCCTAGTGTAGTTTAAACAAAAGATTTCTCAAAACATCTACCCTACCCAGGAAAAAAAAATCAGAAAATTCTATACCCACCAGCATGTATGAGCGTTCCACCAACTCAACATGATCACCATGCTTTGTTAACCAGCTTTGTTAACTTTGGGTAAAATATTGGAGGAGGAGGAATCTGTTTTAAGTTGGGGAAAGGACAACTGAAGGAGGAGATCTCATTGGAATGCACTGAATATGGGGCTGCTGTTGATGACCACAGAAGCTGCAGCTGGTTACGCACATAGTTTAGTATGCTTATATAATATCTCTGCTTTGTGAGCTGTGCTGTTTGCCAGTGAGCTGCAATTCAAGTTGCTGGTTCTAAGTTGTTTGTGGGGCAATGTAATTATTTCTGCCTTTTCACAAGGTCAGCATGTTCTGAGTCCCATCACTTAGGCAATGTTGTCTGGTGGGGGCCAGGAGACATGCCTTTCCTGTCTCTGTCCCCATCCTTTGGAACAGCATCTCCCTGAGATTTGGTTGGCTCTAACCCTGCCTGCTTTTCAAAGGGCATTCAAGACCTGGCTTCATCCCAACAGCTGAATTTTTCCCAGCACTTTATCTTTGGGTTTCACTTTTATCATTTGTTCCTTGTGTTGTTTTTATATGGATTTAATTGTTGTTCACTGATGAGGTATACTGGCTCGAGTCATGTGCTCAGTGGGCGGCTATATAGATAAATCAAGCAAACAAATAAAACAAAATACACTTCTACTGAACTATCTATATAAACTATATGTCTGTTGTGCATACTGCAGAGCAGATAAAGGGAAATACCTTCCCTCTCTCCTATAACAGTGCTCAGCTGCCCTTTTTATCCAATGAACAACTGACATGTGGGACTTCTTGCCACAGAATTCAGAAGATCAGATAAGTATATGTAGGATTAGGGCTGTTACATGCATAGGATCACAGAGTAGAGAAGGAAGACTAAAGTTGATTTTTCCACTCAGCAATGAAGCCTTCTAGATGTAATGGCCCTGAGACACCCCACATTTGTTGAATGGTAACAAAGACACAGAGAACACAAGCACAGCACCAATGAATGCATCTTGCCATTAACAATTTTGAGAGTTCCACTGTGGAAACGAGAATGGCCACACAATTCTCCCAGTGCACTTTGACCAATATTAAAATAGATAAATTGCTTTAACCCCAAAACAAGTGGTCTAAACTACTTAATTCAAATACAGGACATCCTTGTTTAACAACGTTAATTGGGACCGGAAACTCTGTTATTAAGGGATGCGGTCATATGTCAAAAAACCATGTGACTATGTCACTTAACAACAGCAGTTCTGGCAGTCCTGACTGCCACCATGAAACGAGGACCACACAGGTCATTAAGCAAGGACCTCACATGATCACAACTTCCAACTTCCTGCCGGCTTCCCCATTAACATTGCTTGTGGAAAACTGTCAGGGAAGGTCACAAATCATGATCACGTGTCTACAGGACACTGTGATGATCGTAAGTGCATGGTCCTGCAGTAACTACCTCTCCTTCGGTGCTGTTGTAAATTTGAACAGTCATTGAACAAGTGTCATTAAATGAGGATCACCTGTAACAGCTCCTTTTAACTTCACTATATGATTGCTGCTGAAGCAACATTTTGAGCCATCCAGGAGATCCATTTGGAATTATCCATGGTGCTGAATGAAATTTAACTCTTGCTTTGACCTTTACACTTCAATTTAAACTGCCACCTGGTTGGGACCATCATCTAAAATCAAGCACTAGCTGTCCCTGGTGTAGTTCCTACTGCTCAGGACTGTTCTGAGGATCAGTTGAGATGGGGGTAAAAACACCTCTACCATGCTGAGTTCTTTGGATTAAAAATAGAATAATGCAATGTCAACATATTCAGGGAACATTTATATATATTTCTGGCCTAAGGCTGTAATAAATTTGATTGGTATATATTTCCTAAATGGTACCCTTCCTCTCAACACGTTTAACCTTTGTCTGATCCCAGGCTCTCCAGTCTCTTTCATATTTGAAATACATTATTTGGGAAAAAAAACATCTGAATTATTTCATAGTATCAACAGCCATCATCTCATCAAATGAATTTAGCTAGGATAAAAATTGCATGGGAGAAATTGTATTCATTTGGTTTTGCCTTCCTTTGATTTCCACCCAGAGAACTTCAGAAAAAGGGTCAGCAGGTGCAACTTAGGTTAGCATAGGTCTTTAAATAAATAATAAATAGTTCAACTTTTATGTAGGTCACCTTGCCTGGCTTTGGTAATCAGCCTCTTTTCCAAGATTACTTGGTTTTGTTCCTTCCTTATTACCTTAATGGTAGAAATGTACAAATGTCCCACATTAAGGTGTTACAGATGTGGAATAACCTATTTTTTTGAAATACATACGTTAAATTTTGTTTATTTTTTAAAAAGCAGCTTCATTATAATTGGAGGTTCAGCACATTTTGCATTTACAGCAAAAATTACATTCAAATGAAATAGAATCATAGAGATGGAAGGGACCAAATAGATCATCTAATCCAACCTCCTGCAATGTGCAGGAAAACAAATTATCTACGAATCCAACTTTTTCTTAAAAACCTCCAGCGATGAAGAATCCGCAACCATTGGTAGATTATTTCACTGTTGTTACCATCAAGAAGCTTTTCCTTATATTTAAATGAAATCAAGGTAGCTGTAACTTATATATTTTATCTCACAGTCTTCCCACTGGTTTCTCCCTCTACTTTCTTCTCTTCCTTCCCATGTTAGACTTTTGATTCAAAGGAGAAAGAACTAGTCCCTGACGTTCTCTCAAAGTACTACAAGGCAGGGGTTCCATTTCTCAGGTGTGGTAGGTTCATTTGGAATTTTGAGGGCAGTGCTGTGGAGCTTCTCACAAATTGCCTACCATGTGGGCTTCCCCATGCACTGAATGGCAGCCACAAGAGACAAAACTAATCACACACACTAATTTACAAGGGTGTTCTCTTCCAGTCCATTTTTTGTCTTCATCTGGAAGTACACCTTCCAGACACAGCACCAGATTGTACCCACCCATCATCTTATTTTCAAGAATAGCTTAAGGAACCTATTGGAGGTACAAAGCTATTTCTAGAAATAAGGGCAGTGATGAAGGCCAGCATCCCAATTTTTAAAAATTAAAACTTTTTTTTAATGTAGAAAGACAGGTGATGCAGAAAAACTGGTAGGAGAAAGCAAGGTGGCTGAGGGAATAGCAGTGTCTATGGGTGCTATGTTGAAATCCAACTATAAGCGCTGATATAATTTTTTAAAAGAGAAACATAGGAAGCAAGGTTAGTTCATGAGAAAAAGAACACCCAAATCCACATTAGATCAATAGCTTTATTTGGATTGATCCAAATGTGACAAAGTGAGCAAAGTTTCAACTTCTCCAGAAGTTTTTATTAGGCTAGAGGTTAAACAAAAAGAGGGAGGAAAATAGGAGTTGTAGGCTTCAATCCTATATGGTTGTATTGGGGGATAAGTCTCCATGAATTTAAAGGGATTGATTTCCAAGGTGACATGTAGAGGTTGTAACCCAGAGAGTAGCTTTGAAACTGAAAAGATATTTTATGTGAAAATACTAATTTATGATGGATATCACACTAAGCCATAATAAAGAGTTCATTTTGGGGTTAGATTAGTATGGTGTGTGTGAATCATAATTTACAGTTTAACAGGCTGTACAAAAGCAACTAATTTAAATGTATTTCATAAATCATATTTTTGAAAGCCACGGCTTGACACAATGAGTGAACCCAACCAAGCTCACCTTTCTACAAGACACCATAGCATTTATGCAAAACTCAGCTCCTGGAGATGTATTTGTAAGTCAGAGTAGATGTAGCCCCCTTTGACTTCAGGTGAGCATCATGGTGAACTGATGTCCTGCTGGCAGTGGGACCACATTTACAAGGAAAATCATGGCTGGATGCTGGATCTGGACCAGCGAAATCTCTCTGGAAGAAGGAGAAATAGATGAGATAACCCATGTGACTCCAGACAGCCACTTCTTATGAGTAGACCACAGGAACTGTTGTTTTGCATCCAGCTTATGAGTTGGGGCTGGGAGTCAAGAGGTACCATCAAGCTCATACTTGTAACGCAGCCCTTTAAGGACATATAACTCAACCAAACTTCATTTCTTAATCACTTTTTGGAAATATAAATATATTTAATTGTACTGGAAATATTAAAATCCTTCAGATCAGCATGATTTTACAGCATTTATCGGGTGTGTTGCCTTCTCTTTGGAGAAAGATATTTTAAATATGATTCTAAACACTCTGGAAAAATATTATTTTTTTGGATTAAACAGCAAAAGGGTGCCTAGAATATCGATTTTGGAAAGTCAACAATGGATTAAGGGTCCAGGTGGACTTGGAATTATCGCTTTGAATTAATTAGAAGAATTCTTCCCATGGGAAATGGCAATTGTTTGGGTTCCCTTAAGAGGAAACATGATACTGGTACCTTGAAGTTTTGACACTAGAGGGAGAATGAAATTTGTTTCATTAACAAAGAAATAAAGAATGGAGCAAAAATCCTTAATGGATGTTTTTGAATATTGGTCTTCAAAATAATTGGATATGATAGACAGATTGTGTGTCAAGTGAAGTTATAGAAGAAGAACAAACTACAAAAGATAAGTTTGAAATTAATTTGAATGTGGACTTAACTGTGTCAAACAATGAGAAGGATATGGAGAAATATGTACTGGATACACAAACGAAACTGATGGATGTTTCACTGCCTAAAGGAGATGTACAATTATTAAACCAGAAAAGCGATTTGGATAACTTTTTCTTACTGAATCTAGAAAAGAGGTCTGTTAAACTTTTGAAAGATTCTTGGGTCAAAAAAAAAGGGGGGGGGATAGAAAACAAGCTCTGGGACTATGTTTGAAGGGGTTAAAAATTAAGATTGTTAAAAATTCAGGAAAGGAATACGGGGTTGGCTTATTCAATCAAGGTTAAAATAGAAAAGTAGTTATATCTGGTTTCCCTCACTGGACTTTTGCTGACAAAGTATGAATGACATACTTTGTTTTTTAGTTAAGGGATGAGTTATGGGGTGAACAGAATCTATGTTGTATTAAGAGATGGTGATAAACTATTAAAATTGTTTTTACTTGCTGGGATGAAGGGGGAAGTTGCTTCCTTTTCTTTCTTTCTTCTTTTTCTTTTTTTCTTTTCTACACTTTTTTGTTCTTATATTTTTATTTTTGTATTTACATTTTTTGTAGATTGTATTAGTTTTTATTCTTTCTATGTGTCATTCTTAATCTGAAAAAAAAAAAAAAGGAGAGGGAAAGAGAGAGAGATGTAGCCCAGAAGGTTTAAAAGAGTACTTAGGGAAATGGTTTCCATGGGATTCCACTTTCTCTTTGATGGGTAATGCTGAGCGGCACTAAATAATATCAGATAATATCCACTGGCAGGCAGAATGAATCCATTGTGAAAAAGAATGGAAAAGGGACAAGGTAAGAAAATATTAATTACAATACACAGTTAGCCTGCTTTAAACCCTGGGTGTTCTAAGGCACAGATCTTCAGGATGGAATGTTTCCAAGCAGACCGTGAACAAAACTAAGATATGTTTGTATAAATATGATTTCAAGACATCGTGTGTGTCTATGAAGTCTGCCTCTGAGATCTGTAAGTGAACTCAATCCTTTTTTTGTTGTTGTTGGGGGGTAGATCTGGGCTGTCACTTTCATGTGCCTCAAAAGAAGGAAATGCATCAAAAAAAGGAGATGAGAGGAAGACACAGACTTCCATATATGTGACTGTACTAGTGCATAGGTACAGATGCCGATGTGAAAATGATAGTGACAATGCAGTGGTCAGCAATCCTTTTTGCCTTTAGATGTCATCCCCCATCTCCAAATCTATGGGATCACCAAATACCATGAGGTTTCAATGCCCACCTCTTTTACGCAAATGCAAAACCATTCAAAACATGTAGCATTTGGTAATTTTGCAATTCCACATACATTATGTAAAGAGTTTGATTCCTGGTGATAGCTTTCTTGCAGTGTTAGGGAAGTGGCTAGCTTGCTTCCTTCTAAGATGTTTTCTGATTTTCCACTCTAGCCAAGTACTCCTATAATCTGAGATGGTCCCCATCCAACTAATGAGGGCTTGACCCACTTAGTTTCTGAGATCATCCAAGATTGGCCAGGTACTGCCACCTGCTGAGGCAAAAACTACATATTTAAAGTCAACCTGGAGAGGCAACAGACATGGTTTTGGGGTATAAGAGGCAGCATATTGTCAACCCTTGCTATTGTCTAAACAGAAATAGACTATGTCTCACAAGTTCACTCTCCCATCCAGGTACAAAGACTTCTCATTCCATTTCTGAAGGAGATTCAGACTTTGGCATTCTTTCAAAAGAGAAGAGAATTTCAAAGGAATTCTTAGAAATGGAAATTAATGCAATGTTGTCTTCTTGCCCTTAGTTACAAGTTGGCTAAGGGATTTGTATGAATGTTGAGTCTTTCACTGCACAATCCTCTCTCCAGTGATCTGTAAACAGACTGTCTGGCTTCCTACATTTCCATTCAATTCCAAGAGAAGACCTCAGGTCAGGAGAGAATTCATCCCACAGAACGTTTTCAGTAGCAGTATTGCTCTCGCTGCTAAGAGGGAGACTTGCCCTTGAGAAATTGCTGGAGAATTTCACCTTTCCCCTGAAATTCAGAAAGACCATCCACTTAACACCTCTTCTTTCTTTTCTTTTTCTTTTTGCATTCTTAAATTATGTTTCTGACACATACTACAGTATTGTATATGTTGTACAATACTGCAATATCATAACATTGTATATACCCTAAATAACAATGTACATTTATAACTATTGTATAAAAGACTACACTCTGTATGGAATAAAGAACCTATTCGATCAGAGAAACAAAGCAAAGGGGAAAAAATCATGCTAAGCTTTCTAAAAGAAGAGAAAAAAAGAAAAGGAAAAAAGACTTCTGAAAACGAAACAAAAAAAGGACAACTAAACAAAGTAAAAACTAAAAAAAAATAAGCCCAGCTCCATGACTACACTATGTCTAATTCTATTTATCTCAAGCTATTAAACAGTATAAGCATCTTCACTTTCCAACATTATTTTGAAACAAAGAATTTAACATGGACCAAGCAGAACCATACTGTCTAGTCTGGCCTCTAGTACAAAGCTAATTCAAAGGCTCAACTTCTCTGTAGGAAGTATTTCAAAAGGCTACTTGTGACCATCTCTGATTTTAGCTGGGCAGTCCTTCAAGTAGCAAACTGCCCCTGATAAAGAAGACTATATTTGGGGCCTTCTGGCTGCAGAGTTTCTGCAGTAGCCTCGAAGTATCATTTTAAATTACCCCAAATGTCTGGGGAGCAATATTATGGCAACATCTTTATCACACCGTCAGTAAGCCAACCTTTCTCCCTCTGTAGATTCCAATAATAAACACAACGGGTGCACTTTTTCAGTTGGTTCAGAGACAGCGTGAAAAAGGGCTTAGAGAAATAAAACAGCTTAGCACAGCATGATCTGGTTCCCTTACAATGGACAGCAATTTGTTCAGTCGCAAATTCTTTCTTTCTTCTACTTCTCTGTTCATTGCTTCATTATTCTCACCCGTAAGAATTTCAGATGAAAGAGTTTTGATCCTTGGACATCTACTTTTTGAGGGAGGCCTGATTATTCCTGAGAACAAACTTAAAGAATTTGCACTTCTCCAAAAGTGTTGGAAAATCCAAATCCTAAAGAATAATCTGCAGAGTGGCATTTCCTCACTTCTCCACTCATGGTCAGAGGGAAGAATTTGGTGCAGAAATATCTATAGATCTGATCCCCTAACAATTTAAGATTATTGAAGGAAGTCATATACTCCCCCCATTTCCTCTGGGGTCTTTGTTCCCTTTAAGCACCAATAAAAACTATTAACAGAAATATATACAATGTAGAGCTTGAAGTTCTCCTAACCCAGAATAGCTGATCAGTTGATTCATATATTTACATATGAATACGGGAAAAAATTTCATTCGGGGGAAAAAGTGTCTTTAGAAGATGTGTATCTAGATTCATTTTGTTGTCAGTTGCTTTGAGTGAAATAGCAGAACAGCAAGCCACACACAATAGATTGCTTATGCAGGAAAAAAAAATAGACAAAGAAAGAAAATATCCAAAGTTTTATAAGTTCCATTATTAAATTAATGATCAAAAATGGAAGATTCCTTTCTTTCTAACATATGAACACTCTGTTAGCCATAGGAGGAGGATAGCTATATCGGTCTAGGGTAGCCAAAATTAGAAGTCCGGTGTCACCTTTTCCAACTTATAAATTTTGCTAAAAGCCATAAGCTTTTCTTAACTACAGGTCACTTCATCAGATGTATGGAGTGGCTAAAGAATATCAGCATCATATTCTTACTGTAGATGGTTGAAAACCTGATTAAGTTAAAATCAAAATTGTTCTTGGAAGTGCCTAATACACAGAATAAAGTAGAATTATACAGGGTTTTTAGGGATGGATATTTATTTGGTTAAATTTATACCAACATTTTTACAATTTATATTCTCTTCTATTTACACTAAAGGGGCATAGTTCCCATACCTTTGCAACAATTGTAGCAGAATACAGGTAGTCCTCCAACTGGTCACTCAGTGACCATTCAAAGTTAGAATGGTGCTGAAAAAGGAGAATTACGACTGATCCCCAAAGTTGCAGCCATCACCGTGTCCCAGCAGTCACATGATCATGATTTGGGCACTTGGCAACTGGTGCGCATTTACGATGGTCACAGCATCCCACAGTTTCCAACCAGCAAAGTCAGTGGGGAAGCCAGCAGGAAGCTGTAAGTTGTGGTCATGTGACATCACACTTAACAATTGTGGGTGATTCGTTTAACGGCCACAGCCAGAAGGGAAGTCATAAGTCAACACAATCATGTGATGTTTCACTTTATGATTGTGTTCCTTAGCAATGGAGTTGCTGGTCTCAACTGCAATCTGTAAGTGAGGACTACCTGTATTGAGTTTCAGCAGTTATATATACATGGACAGATATTTGCAGAGCTTAAAGATTTGTTAACTAAGGCATCTTCTAAGATATTATGATGATAATAACATGGTAACTGTTCCTGTTTGTAGTGCTATATTCTTGAGAGCAGTTTTGTTTCAAGATAATTTGGAATATGTTTCAGAAGCCATAACATACAGTGCAATTATTCTCAGCCAGTTTGGTCTAGTGGTTAAGGCCCCAGGCTAGAAACCAGGAGACTGTGATTTCCAGTCCTTCCTTAGGCATGAAGCCAGCTGGATGACTTTGGGCCAGTCCCTCTCTCTCAGCCCAGCTCACCTCACAGGGTTGTTGCTGTGGGGAAAATAGGAGGAGGAAGGAGTGGTAGGTATGCTTGCCACCTTGAGTTATTTATAAAAATAATAAAGGCAGGATAAAAGATCTAAAATAAGTAAAAATCAACCCAGAGTTCTCACTCAAGGCACAAATGACCAGGCTCAAATGATCCTACTTCCGACATATTATGTGAAGACCCAGCTCTCTGGAGAAGGCTCTAATGCTGAGCAAGGTGGAAGGAAAGGAAAGAAGAGGTCAACCAGCAGCAAGGCGGATGGACTCGGTTACAGTGGTGATGGGTGCACTGTTTGGAGACCTGAAAGACCAGGTTAGGGACAGATCTTCATGGAGAAAATCTGTCAGCATGGTCACTAAGAGCTGACACCAACTTGATGGCATATGATTAATCAACTGATCAATTGATTGAAACAAATGAGAGCCAGTGCAGTTAGTGGTTAAGGTATTGTCCCAGCACTGGGGAGACCCAGCTTCAAACACACCCTCAGTCATAGAAACTTGTGTGCAATTTGGGTTTGTCAAGCTCCATCAGACAAATCCATCTTGCAGGGTTATTCTTACGTGAATAAAATTGAGATCTCCATGTAAAGCAACTTGAGTTCATGGAGGAACACAGGATATAAATCTAAAAAATAAATCAGAGTGTACAACCCATGGCCCCAGAGAGGCAGCCTCCCTAACTGTTGCCATTTCTTGCTTCATCCTTGTCCACTTCTTTTTCTAACATCACCTCTGATGAAAGTTCCAGAGAATTCAAAAACTTGTGTATTCTGATGATTGGGTAGCCTGATGGTGGATTTTGAATACAACTATGTCATATTTTTTGTGTGTATTACTGTAGCTAATACTAATTTTAATTCACCATTTTGAAGCCTTTTTATACTGCCCTGTGCATTTTCATTTTTACCCAATGCCTTGAATAGGTGACTGAATAGGAATTGGGATGTAAATCAAATAAATAAATGGTGCCTTCCTGCCAGGTTTGTTTGCTGGCAAAAATGGGAAATGGAAATGTTAACGCAAGATGGGTTTGCAGCCTCTGGAAAAGATAGATTCTGCTTTATGATTTCTTACTTTGCACTAATCAGAAATGGCTGCCAGCAACGTTCTCTTTAAGCCATACAAGGCTTCCTGCAAAGATCAAGATTCTTCTCCAAGAGGCAAACATCAGCGCTCCTATTCATGGAAGATTCTGTAAATGTTCGAGATTTGAAGAGCATGAAATGGTTGCTGGGGGTGTAAAGCGGCTCTCCATTTTGATAAGAAAATGGCTTTCGCTGGGCCAAAGAGACCGATATCAAAAAGAGTTTAATGGTCACTCTTCCATCGATAGCAAATCTCTTGCATGTTTCTGGGGGAGATCTTCTATCCCAGCTGAGAGGAAAAGACAAACTCAAAGAATACGCATCAGCACATTGGAAGAGGCAGAGAGAGAGAAAGAAATTAAAGTTGAAGCCATCGTTATGATGGGGGCAGAGACTGGAAAGAATTTTATTCAGCCTACTTCTTTAAGCACACAAGGCCAAAACACTGATCAAGCACTTATTATTCTTCATTCTGCACTCTCAATTTTCCAATGCAGTTTTCAATTTAGAAAATATCCATATACTGGAGAAAATAGACATGTTTCCAGAAAGAATGCATACCAAAAAAAAAAAAAAAGAACCCAGAAGAAAACACTTAGAAAAAAGAATAGTTTATGGGAGAAAACACATTCACTTTAAAATCATAGCTCTGTATGTTTTATTTCTGACTGCAATTAAATAACATTAAATGGAAGGGACAGCTCAGAATAGGGGACCTGCATCATGCAAATATTGCTGAATTACAAAGCCCAGCTTCCCTTGGTACAGTCTGATCTGGCTGGGGTGATGGGAATTGGAATACCCCATGGAAAGGACACCCCTGTGGATGGGACAGCTGGCTCAACTGCTTGTAAGTGCAAAGATTCTTAGAAAGCAAGACAAGAAACAAAAGATAGGGCTGGAGTTGGCTTTTTACTTGTACTTAACTTTAAATTCCAGTGACAAGTCCTTTAATTGAGGTACAGATGACTCCTTAAAGCTCCAGATTAAACAATGACTCCAATGCTCAGCACAACATACAGAGTATAGGATCTTGCACTAGATATCTGCAGGCACTCAATCAATTGGCAAAGACAGTCTATAAGACCCAAATGAAGAATCCCAGGTAAGCCAATTGACTTCCCCAACGAGTGTATCCTTGGAGGTTTTGAAATGAGGCCAAGCAGAGTCAACCAATTTTCTGAACAGGACTTCCTTGGAAGGGTCTGAGAAGCTCTTAGACAGTCTCTGCAGAAAGGTCCCTGCAGGGCTTAAAAAACAGAGTGGGGTTCTTCCACAACTACCTGTTCTCCAGCTTCCCTCTTTGATTTGTAGCCTTTTGGCCTTTATAAAACCTTATTCCTTCCCTCCTCTAATCTTTGTTAACTTCTATCTTCAAATTTTGCCAAAACGTACTTCCCCAAATGATGGGAGAGACTGAAGATTGTTCCTGATAAGACTGGAGTTTCTTCCGCAATATATAGCCCACTAGAGGATCTTCTGAGATGGAAGAAAGGATCTAGGACACTTTGATTGCCTTCACATAGCATAACAAACCAATTTGGGTTGACAAGATGCTATTGATGTAGCTATAATACATACCATGACCCAAAAAGTAAACTATATCAGTTTAACATGATGGCCTTGTTCATACAACATGAGAAGACAATGACTGGATTCCAACAACATGCTGAAAAGACCAGTCAATGCCATTTGTGTCTGGTTTTATTCTATTTTTACTGTATTTTATATTGTTTTTATTGTATTTTAATTAGTATTTGTTGTTGTTTTATTGTGAACCACCCAGAGTCACTTTTTCGTAAGATGGGCGACATCTAAACTTGAAATATAAATAAATAAAAATAAATATATTAAATATAAATTTGACTCTAGTCTACCATGCAATGCAAGCCTTTAGGTCTCAAGGGGTCTTTCTTTTTCTTATCTTTTCTTTTTTTGTGCCTTCGAGTCAGTCTTGACTCCTGGCGACTGCCTGGACAAGTCCCTGCAGTTTTCTTGGCAAGATTTCAGAAGTAGTTTGCCCTTGCCTCCTTCTCAGGGCTGAGAGAGAGTGACTGGGCCAAGATCACCCAGTTGACTTCATGCCTAAGGTGGGACTAGAACTCAAGGTCTCCCAGTCTCTAGCCTGGTGCCTTAATCACTATACCAAACTGGCTCTCACCCCTATTGTAGAAGATTTTTTTTCCCCAATTGATTGTAGATTGCTCTCTGTAATGCAATCCAGGTAAGGGCTTGGAGGAGGAGGATCAACTACTGCTTGAAAAGGATCAACTACTGCTTGAAAAGGATCAACTACAGCTCTTTCCAGTCAGATTGACCCCTTTAGTTTTAATAGACAATTTTCCTTCTCCCTGGAAACAGGCCATAGAGCAGAAGTTGGCATTATATGAACTTTGTGTCCCATTCCTAATTTATTTAGGATATGGCATGGCCAAGACAAACAACTGCTCACTCAAAGAATAAGGAATATGGATTTTCAGACTGAAATGAATAGGCTGCCCCAACATGGTAGGAACTGGATAAATAAGGCCACTTGGGAATGAGCAAGAGATCTACAAAATCTAACTTTCCCCAAGCGGCTTGCTGGCTTGGGAACTTAGGTTCAGTCTGGAGAGATTGATGTCAGGTTCAGCCCAAAGAACTCCACGAGACAGTGCAATGCAGTTCTGTTGCGTTTATTAGCTTCCACCTCAAGACAGAAATCTCTGACCGTGAATTCCTTAGGGTGGTGCCAGTCTCATCTTTTTAAACTTCCCACACTCTTGCTGGGGGCTAAGGCAATGCTTATCTCCCTGAGCGTGGCCTTCATAACAACATTCCATCACAAGATCTCTGTCTGTCTGTCTGTCTGTCTGTCTGTCTGTCTATCTATGTATCTTCATAGTATGTAATATTTTAGATTTACACTTGTACAAGTAATTAATGCACCATTATAGCAGTCTATGTCACATTTTTATGTGTTACTTTATCTTTGTTATGCTAGTATTTTATCTCATCTATTTGATTTTACTCTGGTGTTCTACTTTTTAAAAAATTTTGCTGGTCATTGACCAAAATATATATGATGCCTTAACCACTACACCAAACTGGCTCCCAAGTGGTCTTTCATCCCCTCCCCCCGCAAAAAAAGCAGGATGTCCTGCCTATGCTGTACTTGCAAGAATCACCATTTTGGGGATAAAATAGTCCAGTATTCTGCAACACTTTCTGGTTCTTTTCTGGAGTGCACCAATCTAGCCATTCTGGGGCTGATTTGGAAGTTTTCTGGAATTAAAATTTCCAGAACAGGAAGAAATTCCCAGTATTCCAGCCATGTTCCAACCTCAAGACAGAACACTGTAGAGTGGTTCTCAAGTGCATGTTGGCAGGGAATTCTGGAAGTTGAAGTCCACACATCTTGCTGAGATTGAGAAACACAGCTCTAGACCACACTGGACCATCCCTAGAATTGTGAGTTTTGCACACAATTAATAGCTACCTGAGGCACCACAATTCTAATTAGGCTTGGGACTTCATCCCTTATGATCTACATATTTTTCTAAGGATTTTTTTTTAAGATTGGTAAGCCTTGGGACTTTGGGAAGCCTGATGATATTTGCCTCCTATATAAGTGTTTACATCTCAAGCATCAGAAGTAAAAGGAAAGAACCATTCCCAACACTACAGGTATTAATTCATCCCAGATTAAAAAAAGAGAACACTGCCTTCAAGTTATTATTCACAGTTCAAAAAGAACCTTTTCAGCCTACAAAAAGTGTACTGAACTAATCTATGCCTGAGTAAGTCCTTAAAATTCCTGCAGTTTTTCTTCCCCTATGAAAGAGACTTCTATTTTTTTATCTTGTTCGTGGGCCTGCTTTAGAAATTCGTTAAAATATCTTGATACAATAATTCAAGCACACTCTAGATAGCAAAAAAGAAACATGGAAAACATGAATTCTCTTTTGTTATCTAATGGTCGTCCAGATTTTTGCAACCCAGATATGGCAACCCTACTGGTTCTAACTATTTACTGGAGACATCTCCTGGAGGAACCCTAATTAGATCATCCGAGGCACTGATTTCTCTGTTTGACTTTTACTCCATGGACGTTACTTCCATCACCCTAGAAAAGACCCACCAAATTAATCTTCTTAGTCTATCAGACAATAGTGGAAAACAAAGGCGAAACATTCTTGTGTTGTCCCAGGGACTCACCCTGCAAAGATAATTAAATATTAAGGTTCCCAATAGTTGCACTGATTAAACAGTGCCATCTAGTGGGATCCCAAAGTTGTGCCTTCACTGCCCCACCCTCTGGAATACCATTGCCCTGGAGGTTCATCCAGCTCCACCCCTTAGAAAAGCTCTAAAAACCTGGCTTTGCAAACAGGATAGAAGCCAGGGTGATTTCTGGTCCTGAAGGGATAGATGGTTGGTATTTAAGGATTTTCTTGTCCCCAGTGCATTATACAGGTAGTTTCATTTAGCAATTGCCTCGTTTAGTGACCATTCGCAGTTAAGACAATGATGTAAAAGTAACTCTACAACCAATCCTCACATTTACAGCCTTTGCAGGTCTCTAAAGCAAAGGAAAGCTGAAGTAAGATCATAAGCACAGTAACAGTTTCACTTAGCAACCTCTTCACTTAATAGGCGAGTTGCGAGTCCCAATTACGATTGCTAAATGAGGACTGTCTAAATTTGCTCATGTGGCTTTACGTTGTTTTTAGGCTTTTTAAACTCTACAGTATATGCTGTCTAGAAGACCCCGTTTGGTGTAGTGGTTAAGGCACCAGGCTAGAAACTGGGAGACTGTGAGTTCTAATCTTGCTTTACTCACTAGGCACAAAGCCATCTGAGTGACCTTCGGCCAGTCCCTCTCCCTCAGCCCCAGAAGGGCAAACCACTTCTGAAAATCTTGCCAAGGAAATGCAGGAACTAGTCCAGGCAGTTGCCAGGAGTAAACCCTGACTCAAAGGCCTGCACACACACTTACAGACACACACACACATGCACACAAAAGTTTGCTAGATACTTTGGATTTGGTGGCCTATATATTCAAATAAATATGTAAAAATAAAAAAGAGTTGGTAATAAATTCAGTAAATAAATAAAATTGACATGTTTAGCTTGGGAAGTCTGATATGTTCTTTTTGGCAACTTTAGGCTTCATTTTATTTTACTGCAGCTGTCCATTTCTGCTTCCCCTCCCCTGGATGTGTGAATAAATATAATGTACGGTGAAGTCTCAAATTAGTGGACTGCAGTGCAACCAACTTCACATGCACTGGACCAAATTTCCAAGGTGATTTATATCCTTTGCATGATATATTCCTTTGCTTGTGCAAATTTATATCTTTCGTGAAATGATATCATCATGCCAACTATATAAAGGACGCAAATGCCATCTTTTTATTCATTTGTGTCATGCTAATGACATAAATGTGAGCATACAACACCGCCATGATTTTATGGATGGCTCCTTGTCCTTCTCCAGCCCCCCCCCCCCCGCCATTAAAACAAGATCTTATATTTGAAATTGGGGTTGATTTGATCCTTTTGCATAGCCATAGTTTCAGTCTTTCCTCTGTTCACCTGTAATGGAATATGAGAATGACTTTGGAAGATGGGGGAAGAAATGCTGCCTAGGGAACGATCAGATGAAAGGGAGGGAAGCCTGCAACTGAGTAGTGGATGGAGCAAAAAACTTAGGAAGGACCCGCCCTAACTGATCAGGTGGGACAGCAGGAGATTTATACTTTCAGACTTGCAAGATTCTGTTAATGTAGCCTATCAGTAAGGTAGAAATAGCTCGTCTGGTCGTGTTTCCTGTCCGGTTTACATGGAAGGGCTGACATCTACCTTGCTGGGCAGACAATAAGAAAGCCTTGGAAAAGGAGTCCTCTATAAGTGCAGCTTTTATACTTGCATCCTCTTGTGTTCAGATGAGATATATTCATTGTTATAATCCCGGAAATGATGATAGGGTATCTACCTTGGAAGTGTGGGACAAAGAGTGTCTAGCAGCCTGTTCTACTTCATAGGGTTTTAGATACCTTCATCCTTCTGCCACCCACAACCTGGGCTGAGAATGTTCTTACATGTCCCTTACTTGGTTACTTTTGTAGTGTTTCTGCTTCCTGATCTGAAAATAAACAAATTGTAGGGGAAATTCCCTAGGGATTCATTTGAAGTGTGAGCAAGGAAAGCTGCAAATCTCTGGAGAGATCAAAGCTAGCTCATTACTGTGATACATATGAGGATTCTTTGCCCTTATTTTGACTTTTTCACTTTTGGAAAAAAAATAATCAGAAGCTATTCTTCTTTCTGTTCAATTAAAATGGTAAAAAAAAAAAAAAAGAGGCAGAATTAATTTAATGCACAGGGCTTGTATCATCACCTAGTCCAAGCCTTAATGTGTGGACACTAAAAGGAGGAGGAAGACTGACACACACAGAGCCCCAATTACAATTGTTGCATCTCTCATTGGATGCATCCAAATTTAGCTTATGGATTTTTGTTTTGGTGCCTTTGAGTGAGTGTTGACTCCTGACAACTGCCTGGACAAGTCCCTGCAGTTTTCTTGGCAAGATTTCAGAAGTGGTTTGCCATTGCCTCCTTCCCAGGGCTGAGAGAGATGAACTGGCCCAAGGTCACTTAGCTGGCTTCATGTCAAAGGTGGGACTAGAACTCACCATCTCCTGGTTTCTAGTCTGATGCCTTAACCATTACACCAAACTAGTTCGCTATCCTTAAAATTAGACTCATTAACATCAATAGGACCCAAGTTGTTTAATACTAAAAAAGACTACTCCAAATTAATTTATTGTAGAAGATTACTCCAAATTTCATTAAAGTCAAAACCAACTATTGTTAGTTAACAAGCCTATTTAAGCAATACCTTTCCCTGGGTATTTAATAGACTTAAATCCCCTTCCCCTTTCATTTTTGACATAAAAAAAATGTGCATGATTTAAAATTCAATGCAAGGAAAAGACCAGAATAAGAGATTGGGAATCTAAAATAGTTTTCATTTTGAAATTATGCTAATTTCCTTTATATTTCCACTCAGAGAAAAGGTTAAAAGGACCCACTTGTGCCAAATAAAATGTGTAAAAGAACTTATAGGCTCTGTAGTTCACTTTGGACAGTTGAGTCCGTGGCCAGTTTTTTGCTGATGTTCAAGAATAGGTGTGCAGAACGGATACATTTGAACAAAGGCACATGGACTGGTACCACACCCCAAATTTGGTTTTAATGTAGATTGAATTTATTATAATGTATCATTTTATTCAGTGACTTGTATTAATCACAGTTCTTGATATTCATTTCTAGTTTAAGTTTAATAGTGATTCTCAGTCTTTTAATGTGATATAATGATACATTAGGAAGCTATAACCTTCATGACCCTTTAAAATCTCTGGTTTATTCATCTGTATGGTATTTTTGCTCTTTTATGTAATTTCTTGTAGCAGTTTTTTATATTTTAGGAAGGAAGGAAGGAAGGAAGGAAGGAAGGAAGGAAGGAAGGAAGGAAGGAAGGAAGGAAGGAAGGAAGGAAGGAATAGTCCATCAATAAATATGTTAACATCCATGGCTATTTAAAACTTTCTAGCTCACTGATCAATATTCTTTGTTTTGAATTTGAAGATAGTATTAACAGGTTTAAGATAATTTTATGTTAGAGGTGCTATCTTATTTTGTACCCTCCCACATACATTCCTTTGGTTTCTTGTCATTAAAGTGAAAAGCAGAGAACAAATTATTTTATAGAATAAAAAAATTAAAAAATACAAAAAGGAATAAAAACCAAATAGAATCAATGGTATAATTTGAACTCCACCATTTTAGTTCATAAACCACAAATTAAATGGTTAATAAGAATGTCAATCAAGTTATCCCAACTACTCTGGTTTATTCCACAAATATGGTTGAACCAAACAACTACTACCTCCTTAAGGCTGGAGGTTTCCATGAACTGTCTGGCTGGTTGCTATTAGAAAACTGAAAGCTGAACTTCAGAGAATCTTCAGAGACTTAAAAAGTAATTTATGCAATTGCATAGCTCCAATTTGGGGTGTCTCACAAAGCCTATGAAGATCATACTGTGAACTTTGGAAGGTAAACCACTGATTTTCAGTGGCATAATTTTTCCATTCTGGGGGAACAGTGAAAATATGGCCTAAAATAGATGCATCGAGCTTTGCTTTAAAATTTCTACCTCTTCCTCCAGTATAGGATAAACATTTCATTCTCACTTCTCTAAACATTTAAACATTTCCTCTAAGCATTTAAACTTATATAAACATAAACCTCTCCTCTAAACATTTAAACCTCTAAACATAACCTCCTTACAGCTGATAATGAATATTTCCTTCTAAAAACAATATGCAGCATCTACCACCTAAAAACTATCCATCCATCCATCCATCCATCCATCCATCCATCCATCTATCTATCTATCTATCTATCTATCTATCATCTATCACCTTTGAGTCATTGTTGACTTCTGGTTACTGCCTGGACTAGTCTCTGCAGTTTTCTTGGCAAGGTTTCAGAAATGGTTTGCCATTGCCTCCTTCCTAGGACTGAGAGAGAGTGACCGGCCCAAGGTCTCCCAGCTGCCTTTGTGCCTAAGGCAGGACTAGAATCTTGGTCTCCTTGTTTCTAGCCTGGTGCTTTGACCACTACACCAAACTGGCTCTCACCCCTATTATAGTAGGGTTCCCCCCCCCCCCATTTGATTGTAGGCTGCTCTCTCTGTTTGTATTGCCTGAGAAAATGAATATCTTTAATCTTCATTTTTATGTTTATTTCCGTGGACAAACCCCCATTAAAGTAAGAATATATGGTTTTGAAGCACCTATGGTTCAGACTAAACTGGCAGATACTTAAAACCACTGTAATAGTATTCTGAATCATGCTGAATTGCTGTTTGACATTGCTACTACAACTACTACTATTACTACTTCTTAGATTTATATCCTGCTTTTCTTGAAGAGTTCAGGGTGGTTTACACAGGGATGCCCCTATATCTTATCCCCACAACAATTCTATCAGACAGGCTGAGAAACAGGAACTGGCTCCAAGTCACCCAGTGAATTTCCATGACTGAGGCAGAACAGGAATGGTGGGGACATAGCAATTGTTTTTCTCATTAGCAGTCTCTTCCCTCTGGGACAGCTTGGTTGTGCCCCTATTTTGGTGACATTTCAGAAGATGAACAAAGCAGTCATTTTTAAGAAATGATTTAATTTCTACTAGTTTTGGTTATTCTTTATTGGTTGAATGGGTGGATTTTAGAATCTTATTGATGCTTTGTCTCATATGTCATAAGCCTCTTAGATTCAGAAAACTAGGTGGCACATAAATTGGGCTAAATAAATACAAAAATAAACTGGAATCTGGATCTCTCTGACCCTTATCTAATATCTTAACCACTACCACACATTGTCACTCACAATTATCCTGACTTTGTTGGAGGAGATGGAATAAGATGGTTTGGAAGGCCGCCAGATGGGTGACCTTGTGCCAGTCACTCTCTCTCAGCCCTAGGAAGAAGGAGGCAAGGGAAAACCATTTCTGAATTCCTGCCCAAAAAAGCTGCAGAGACTTTTGTTTTGTTAGAAGTATATCCCACCCTTCCTTCAGGAATGCAAAGTGGCATACGTCATGCTTCTTCCTCCCATTTCCCCCACCGTCTCTACTCTGTGAGTTCAGTTGGGCTGATCTCTTCCATGGCTGAACTTCCATGGCTGAGAGTGGAGTAGGACCTGGATCTCCCTGGTGTCAGTCCAACACCTTCACTACTAGACCCCTCTGAGTATGAGATGGACTAACAGTTTTAGGTGGAAAAAGGCCCAAAATGCAGAGGCAGGTCTGGATCACAGGATCACCACTGGAGTGGTAATGGCAGGATTTGTACCATTCTCTTGGGTGTTCAGAAAGAGAGAATTGAGGCTTTCCTTTGCTTTTTTAAACCTTTACAATCTTTTAAAGACACTGTATCGCATATGGCCCTTGGCTATTTTTTTTTTTTTTAATGTATTTCCCAGGGCCTCTTTTTCACTGTCACCCAGTCACAGCAGACTATGGCCTTCTTGGAATAGCAGCATATGCAACCAAACAAGAAGGTGACTGTTTAGATAGTCAGATCCAAATATTAAGGGATCCACAGGTCAGCATGAACCCTTTTCAGCCTAGTAATATAAGCCAATGAAAGTGTTGAATTATTCATCTCCCGTATTCCAAGATCAGAGTCCCCCTCAATTGCCTAGCTATTTTATTTTTCACCAACTAAAGCTTCTGCAACCAGAAGGGGACCATAGCAACAAACAAGATAGCCATCTCCATCCCTCTGTTCCACATATAGAAACCAAATGGACTGGTCGCTGAATCTTGCTTCAGCATTTGAAAGAGGCCAACGTCTTCTGGGACAACTGCAGTAAATTAGAGCAGTCTTTCTCAACCTTAGCAACTTTAAGATGTGTGGACTTCAACCCCCAGAAGTCTCCAACCAGCATGCTGGCTGGGGAATTCTGGGAGTTGAAATCCACACTTCTTAATGTTGCCAAGGTTGAGAAACACTGAATATAAGGCAGACTGTAAGGCAAAGGGAAATTTCACCTTTAAAAAAGGGGAATTGCTTGGGGCAAAGGGCAAGATAGCATTCCAATTATTCCCTTCCCCTCCAGCACCTGATGCTGCAGACAGAAAATTAGTCTTGTAAGGAATGATAGAATGCAGTATGTATACTTTTGGCCAGAGGACAGACGGGATGGACTGTTTAATAAAATGAGACACTTATCTCACTGTCAGTTTTTATTGATGGGATTTAAAAAAAAAAAAACCCACTGCTTTAAGAACTTGATTACACTATTCCTGGCTGCAGTAACATTTGGAATAGCAATGTCATAGATGTCTTTACAGTAGAAGGTAGACAGAATATAGAAAAATAGAATATTTGCAGAATATATAATAAGAGATGGTAAAAGGCTAAGAAAAATCTGTCCCCATCCCTCCCCCCCCCCAAAAAAAAAGATGAAGAATCTCTTAACTTGCATTGATCAGGACTTTTCACCCCTTTCCACAACTCAGATTTTGGAAGGATTCAATTTGGATTATCTAAGCTGAGAGATGACTAGTAGTATTTTACCATGCACTTCTGAGTATATAGATATAGGATCTTCCAATGCATGTTTCAGTCCACTGAATACACCTGCTGCTTAAAACTTCAGCATAAACCTCTTCACCACTATCTGAAAAGAATGAATTTTGGGCATGTGGTTCAGCGCTGAGGCTCCTGCAGGACCATCTCCTTCAATGAGAACCAATCACTCCAGTAGGAAAATCCCAGGAAAAAAGGTTGGTAGAACCCGTTACCAGGAGATTGGGGGGGCTGAGGTGAGAAGGAGTTGCTTCTCCGTTATACCCTCCATATAGAGGTGAAACTCGAAAAATTAGAATATCGTGCAAATGCTCATTTATGTCAGTATGGCAACTCAAAAGGTGAAACCAATATATGAGATAGATGCATTACATGCAAAGTGAGATATGTCAAGCCTTACTTTGGTATAATTGTGATGATTATGGCGTACAGCTTATGAAAACCCCAAATTCACAATCTCAGAAAATTAGAATATTACATGACATCAATAACACAAGGATTGGAAATAGAACAATATTGGACCTCTGCAAAGTATAAGCATGCATCTGGACTCAGTACTTGATTTGGGCCCCTTTTGCAGCAATGACTGCCGCAATGCGGCGTGGCATGGATGCTATCAGCCTGCGGCACTGCTGAGGTGTTATGGAAGACCAGGATGCTTCAATAGCGGCCTTCAGCTCCGCTGCATTGTTCGGTCTCATGTCCCTCATCTTTCTCTTGGCAATGCCCCATAGATTCTCTATGGGGTTCAGGTCAGGCGAGTTTGCTGGCCAATCAAGCACAGTAATCCCATGGTCATTGAACCAGCTTTTGGTACTTTTGGCAGTGTGGGCAGGTGCCAAGTCCTGCTGGAAAATGAAGTCAGCATCCCCATAAAGCTCATCTGTGGAAGGAAGCATGAAGTGCTCCAAAATCTCCTGGGAGATGACTGCATTGACCCTGGACTTAATGAAGCACAGTGGACCAACACCAGCAGATGACCTGGCTCCCCAAATCAACACAGACTGTGGAAACTTCACACTGGACTTCAAGCATCGTGCATTGTGTGCCTCTCCATTCTTCCTCCAGACTCTGGGTCCTTGGTTCCCAAATGAGATGCAAAAGTTGCTCTCATCAGAAAAGAGGACTTTGGACCGCTGGGCAACAGACCAGTTCTTCTTTTCTGTAGCTCAGGTAAGACGCTTCTGACGTTGTTTGTTGTTCAGGAGCGGCTTGACAAGAGGAATACGACATTTGAAGCCCATGTCCAGGATCCGTCTGTGTGTGGTGGCTCTTGATGCACTAACTCCAGCCTCAGTCCACTCCTTGTGAAAGTCCCCAACACTTCTGAATGGCCTTTTCCTGACAATCCTCTCCAGGCTGTGGTCATCCCTGCTGCTTGTGCACCTTTTTCTCCCACACTTTTCCCTTCCACATAACCTTCTATTGATGTGCTTTGATACAGCACTTTGGGAACATCCAACTTCTTTTGCAATGACCTTTTGGGGCTTTCCCTCCTTATGGAGGGTGTCAATGATGGTTTTCTGCACAACTGTCAGGTCAGCAGTCTTTCCCATGCTTGTGATTCCTACTGAACCAGCCTGAGAGACCATTGAAAGGCTCAGGAACCCTTTGCAGGTGTTATGGATTCATTAGCTGATTAGAGTGGGATACTTTGAGCCTAGAATATTGAACCTTTTCACACTATTCTAATTTTCTGAGATTGTGAATTTGGGGTTTTCATAAGCTGTACGCCATAATCATCACAATTATACCAAAGTAAGGCTTGACATATCTCGCTTTGCATGTAATGCGTCTATCTCATATATTGGTTTCACCTTTTGAGTTGCCATACTGACATAAATGAACATTTGCACAATATTCTAATTTTTTGAGTTTCACCTGTATACAGTAGATGGAGTTTTAGGAACTGTGTACATGTTCCTGCTTAAGATAGCTTTAAGGAACTAAAATGATACAATTGTCCAAAACCAGGATATGAGCACAAGAACATCCTCACGCTTAACTGCCTATTAAGTAATATTTACCCCTCATAACTAATAACCATTAACAACCTTTATTTATCATGACTTTACCAAATTCCCTTTTTATCCATCCATGTTGGTGGCCATCTCAGCATTTTGTGGTTGAAAATTCCATAGTACAAGGTATTTATAAGTTATATTTAAAATATAACATTTTTGTTTATCCTTAACTACCATGAAATTCATAGGATAACTCCTCCAATGTTCTAGCTTGATGAGAAAATTGGATGGGGGTAGGAACAACATTCCCTCTCTATTTCTTCTGAAAATCATGCTCCATTTAATACATCTCTACCATGCACTCTCATACTTGGTTTCTTTTCTCCTCTTAGCTAAAAAACATAAACGGATTAACTCTCCCTCCTTGGAGAGTTGTTTTAGTTCTTGCTCATTTCCTTTTTCCCTTTTTCTATACATACTTCAGTTCTTTATCCTACTTCAGACACATTATGCAAAGACCCAGCTCTCTGGAAAAAGCTTTAATGCTGGGAAAGATGGAAGGAAAGAGAAGAAGAGGATGACCAGCAACAAGGTGGATGGACTCAGTTACAGTGGTGATGAGTGCACCATTGGAAGACCTGAAGGACCTGGCTGGGGACAGATTGGTATGGAGAAAATCTATCTATGTGGTCACTAGAAATTGAAAATGACTTGATGGCACATAATCAATCAATCAATCAATCAACCTGAGCTCTACAATTTTCTTTTGAAGATGCAGATACCAGAACTGGAGCATAGTGATGCATCTAGCAGAAGCTAGACAGCTATCTCTAATTTGGATTCTTGCACTGAGTAGAGAGATGGACTTGGCAACCTAAATAGCCTGTTCTAATTCTAGGATTCTAAGATTTTGCCTACTCCACCAAGTATGTCCCAATATGACATTGACGGGCTGAACTTCATTTGGTAGTTCACAAATTGTACAGGCCTGACTCAGAAAAGAAAAGGAGAGATTTTCTCTTGAAGTGGATCTCAAATCAATTTGGACAAACATGGAACAGAACAATTAAATCCCAAGCTTCCAACATGGGGGGAAAAATCCTTCCTCCTCCAAAGGGAGTGCAAAAATTGTTACAAAGCATCAGGAATCCAGCTGGTCTACAAAACATATTAAATCAGTATCCCAGTTTTGCACTAGACTTTTACAAGGAAGGAGAAAAGGGCCCTATTGCAACACTGCATTATTGCATTATATATAGATAAAATATGGTGCCTGAATTGGAACAGTGGATCAATAACCATTACATTTATTGCCAGAAGTTGGAGTGGAGGGGCATTCTGTCATCTGGGAATTGGGCTCCTCAAATATGGTTACTGGGGTTGATGGAACTATTTGAGATTAGGTAGAAAAACAATAACAGCACAATATATTTTTTAACAAAATGTAATAAGTACAGCAAGGATGTACTGCTATAATAAGATCACAATGCCTGGTTGATTTTTAAGAAAATCATTGCCATGGAATAATTGATTGAAAAAATAATATTGTTGTGAATCACTGGGTGGAAATTCTAGTTCAGAAACATCTGGAGGGGCACAGATTGTACCATAAGTGTCTGGTACAAATGGCAATGATGGAAAAATGATGAAATATGCATCACAACGTCATAACACAAACCCTGGATTTTTGCTCTACCCAACATTGGATGAAGTATGGGAGGGCCATGGCTTTACAATGAATGTTTCATCATTTGAGCCTACTTGCCTATCCTTGAGAAAGTCTATACATTCCACTCTTGTTCTAAATAAATAGGGAGTCTCCTCTTAGTCAAGCTCATAGACTTCACGGACCTCTCATATCCTTAAAATAGACCCACTGAAATTATGGAATAATTACGTAACAGCCTATTGTTGGTCATGCAAAATTCTATTTCAACCACCAGTTCAGTTCAGAAGACCAATCTGATTTGATGCAGATGTTTGAACTGAATCATCCAATTGGATTGATTTTATCTGGATTTCTGAGTTGATTCAGGAACAAAAAAAGCCAGGAGTGGGCAACTTTCTCTCGGCTGGAGGTCAAAAGTCACTTGCACCTTTCATCCTGGAAGGCTTTTGGGTAAGACAGTGATAATATCACTTGGACAAGGGCAAGTCTCTTTTTTTCAGCAATCTGACAGTGGGGGATGGGATTTAGTGTGACTTCACCTCTTAGAACTCTCATTCTGCCATTCTAAGTCTTAATTCACTGAAAATCGCACTGCTGAAATTTGTCCATTTTGTTACCACATTTTGACATTGTGATCTTGGGTGCCACAAAGGGGGACATATGTGGCTAATAGGCCATTGGTTGCTGACCACTTTGAAACCAGAGGAGAAGGAACACCCAGCCCACTGCTCTAGCCTTTCCATTGAGAGTTGTTGTTGTTACAGAGAAGAACAAACTTTAGCAGGACTCCACTTTTAGTTAGGGTTCATCCTACCCCAGATCTTCCGCTGGGGCAACTTCACATATATTCACAGTGGAATTTGTGGTGGAATTCTTTAACATCTCTAAAGGGGACTGTTCAGTTTGATATGTTGGCTTTTTCAATTATTGGAATTCATCTTTCGACTTTTCTCATGAGCTCCAAATATTATACAAGGGTGTTTCAACTCTGTGAGGAAAGTTGAGTGGCCCAATCCTACCCAGTAAGCTCCATAATGTCCCCAGTCCATGTCCAGTATCTCAACCACTAGCACATGCCAGTAATTGCAGGCAAGAGTGAGCTGTTCTAAAGATGCACAGGTTGAAAAACTGAAAACATTCTAACAGGTTCAAACAAATGCCACCTTATCTATTTTTAAATACACAAGCCATGTCTTCAGAAACCTGAGCAGCCGTATTCTATTCCCATTTGTCTAGACAGTCATTTAAGAAAATACATTAAGTTCAGGGCACAGCTAGTTGACAATCCCAACTGCTGCATAACAAGCTTGAATGGCTGCTCATGTATTTATTTCCTTCTCTCTCTCTTTTTTAAATGAACTAAAATGTCATTTATAGAACATTATTGCTGATAAAAATATTAAACCACTTGGCATGCTGCCATTGTCAGCAGAAAATAAAGCTCATTCCATCCATTCAGCAGGAAGAATTGGAAAATGGTGGATTACAGATTATTTATTTTATTTAACAAATGTATATGGCTGCCCAACTCACACGCAGTGACTCTGAATGGATTACAGAGTAAAATCCCCAATACAAAACCATCAAGTAAGTTTGTCTTATGGAGACCAAAGTGGGGGCGGGGGAGGGAGTCAAAAGGCCAACCGTATTTCAGGGCTGTGGGAATGGTAAAGCTGCTAACAGTGTATGACTAAACTCTTCTCATTTCACAAAGTGGATAGACAGGATGAGCTGATGAGTTCCCACTGGCTACTGATGTTTGAACTGCTCTGATGCACAGATGGTCTAGGAGATTTTGAGTTGAGATTTCACCAAGGTGAAGGCAATTTCAGCTTTTAGCAGGACTGGACATCCAGATATCCCAAAGCCACAGATGACTCCTAAGCTTGTTTGAGTCATGTTCACTTTGCCCTCAACAGTGAATTCTGATTTCCCATTATTTAGAAGTAGGAATCACAAGAAAACTGTACTGCTTGCCTAAAATGTACTTTTCATAGTTTTTTTTTTAAACAAAAACAAATTAAATATCTTAGTCCACACATTTTGCATTATTTTTCTCCCCATCTGACCTCCCAGAAAAGCAGTAAGTATGAAACTGGCCACCAAAAGTTTGTCCTTCAAGGACTAATGCAGAATTCCCAGATGGTGGTAGAAAGATCTCTGCACCACCATGTAGTGGTGAGAAAGGCTTGATGGCAACACCATCCCTCGCATAAGCTCCAAAAACCATGTTTTGTGACCCTCCCCACTGCTGACAATTTCCTCCTTTCTTCTTGCACCTTTTTGTTGCTGCTGTCATAACTAAAACACGGCTGCTGACAAATAATGCAAGAAGATACTACGACTGAACATACAGACCAGGCACGGTGCTGTTAAAATAATCAGTCTCACCCATAAGTGTTAGTAGGTCCTGCAGGGAATATGAAGAGGACCTTAAAGAAAAAATATGGCAACCATTAGGGAATATGAGCTGAGCCCAGGAAAACAGGAAAGCATGAGAAAGAAGCTCAACATTAGCCCCACTTTGACTTTTGTTGGTATAAGAATATAGGAAGGAGAAAAGCTGTCGGGATTTCAAGATTCTGAGCTACCTCATAGGGCTGACAGATGGATAGGTGATAACCAGCACTATGAATCGCACTTGGAAGCATGTCAGGAACTAATGAAATTTATGGACTAGTGGTGCTACAAGAATATACTGAGGTGCACTCATAATTACCCATGCTGATGCATTCGGACCCAGTTGTAGCTTCTGGATGCCCTTCAAAACAACCCATCTATAGCACATTGCTGTAATCTGCCCAGGATATGACTACGGTAGTATTCCTCAACCTCTGTGGACTTCAACTCCCAGAATTCCCCAGCCAGCTGTGCTGGCTGGGGAATTCTGGGAGTTGAAGTCCACAGATCTTAAAGCTGCTAAGGTTGAGAAACATTGAACCAAGAAATAAGAAATAGCAAGCAGGCCTAAAGAGCATACCTTGGAAGATCTACAGGATAAAGAGTTGAAACAAACCTTACCTGATGCAGAAATATTGGAATATAAATAAATTGTTGAAATACTGGAAAATTAAAAAAAAAAATTGGATTATAAGCAGAGATGACAGTTAAAGTGAAAATAAAAATGATAAGCCAAGAGAATGACCTGGATAAGGACTCCTTACTGGATTTATAAAAGAGGTTTGCTAAAGCCTCGAAGAAGCCTTTGAAATGGGAAAAAGAAAAACCAAAGAGAGATCAAATCCTACAACAACATCTGAATGAATTAAAGTTCAAGAGTGTTAGAAGCAAAAGGAAGGAATACAAAGTTGGTTTGTTTGACCAAGGTTAAAATAAGACATGTTTCTATAAAATTCTGGGAACCCTGTATGGACTTTTTGCTGACATCAGGACTGAAATGTTAATGATTTATGGATTTGTGTATGGATAAGGGATGGATTCATGGAAGAAGAAATACTTGCATGCAGGAGATGAAGAATTACTAAGCTTGTTTGTACTTGTGATGGAGATCAGAAGTCACTTCTTTAAATATTTTTCTCTTTTTCTTATTTTTTCCTCTTCTTTCTTTTTCCCTTTCTTTTGCACTTTCCGTTCTCTTTCCTTATTTTTCTTTTCCTTTCTGAATTTATTGTTTTATTTTTTTTTAATTCAATAAAATATTTTTTTTAAAAAAAGAAATAGCAAACGGAGCCTCCCAATCAAGGAATGGGCACAATTGACACACAAGACAAAGTTGTGCAATGCACTTTATATGGGGCCGTACATGAACAGTATCCAGAAGCTGCAGCTGGTGCAAAATGCAGCAGCCTGGGCAGTTATGTCTGCTCCTCAACTGGCACATTTTACACCTCTGCTCCAAGAGCTGTGTTGATTGTCAGTGTACTTCTGGGTTCAATTCAAGGTGCTAGTAGTTACCTGTAAAACCTTTCGTGGCTGGGTTAGTTGAGGATTGCCTCTCCCTGACTATCTATCCATCCCATCACATCTGGCAAGAAAGGCATGCTATGGGTCCCATTTATGAAAGAGTACCATCTGGTGGGACCCAGGAAGGGAGCTTTTTCATTCATGATGCCTGCTCTTTGAAGCATCATCTCCCCAGAAATTAGATTAGCCCAGTGTTGTCCAAACTTGGCCACTTTAAGATGAGTGGACTTCAACTCCCAGAATTCCCCAGCCAGCCATTCTGGGAGCTGAAGTCCACTCATCTTAAAGTGGCCAAGTTTGGACAACACTGGATTAGCCCCAACCCTGATGGCTTTTCATATGGCTTTGAAACCCAGGCCATCCCCAGCAGGCATGGGTGTTAGAATATGTGACAAAGCCCATGGGATGGTTGTGTTGATGGTTCAAATGTTACCTTGGCTGCTGTTGACATATTTATGGGCTGTCATTGTCCTTTTATGCTTTTAAATGGCTGTTCGCCACCCAGAGTCTCGACGTTGAGATGGGCAGCCATATACATTGAAGTTAATAAATTTAGGAAATTACTTGGCAGAAGCCAGGATGCATTTATCAAGAGCAAGTCATGCCATACCAACCTAATCTTCTTTTTTGATAGAGTGACATGGGAAATTTGTTAGACCTAGTGTGCCTTGACTTCAAGAAGGCATTTGACAGAAATTTCCCATAAAATTCTACTAGAGGAGATGACAAAGCGCTGGTTGGATTTTGCTGCTATTGAATAGATACAGAGCTAGCTGAACAACTGTACCCAATGAGATTATAGTGTCTATACATCAAGACTGAAGGATGCATTGAGTGGTATGCTATATGACTCTACTCTAGACACTGTACTCTTCAACATATTTACAAATTACTTGAATGAGAGGTTAGAAAACATGATTATTTTCATTCATTCATTCATTCATGCAATTTCTTTATGTATCATTATCAATACATAAAGATAGGGAGGGTAGCAAATACCTTAG
This sequence comes from Liasis olivaceus, assembly GCA_030867105.1. Lineage (NCBI taxonomy): Eukaryota > Metazoa > Chordata > Lepidosauria > Squamata > Pythonidae > Liasis > Liasis olivaceus. The sequence continues at coordinate 320,731,619 of CM061349.1, read as the reverse complement.
AAGAGTGGTTCCCAACCTTTTCTATGTCCCACACCCCTAGGAAATGCTTGATTAATGTTCGCACCCCCTACAGAAGTAATATCACATTTGAAGATGAAGAAGTCTAATGTCTAATGCGGGCAAACAAATTAAACTTAAAAAAATAAGCTTTTAGCTCAGTGCATAAAATTGTCGCACCCCCTGAAATTCCATCTCGCACCCCATGGGGGTGCAAGCATCCCAGGCTGGGAACCCCTGCCTTAGAAGACAGTGTCAAGATTCAGGAAGACCTTGAAAAGCTGGAATATTGAGCAAAACTGGCAAAATATATTTCAGTAAGGGCAAATACCAAGTCCTTTATTTGTGCAGGAACAATTAAAGCTACCCAAAGATGGGGGAGACTACACTAGGACACATTATGTGCAAAAAAGGGTTTGTGGGACTTGGAACATCACAAACTAAAAATGAGCCAACAGCGTGATGCAGCCACAAATAAAAGTAAATTCCATTAGATCTGGAAGAGAAGGCATACTGCGGGTCCTGTCTGCTAGGAAGCTACACTTGGCAGGTCCCAGGCCTTATCTGCCATGGTACCCGCCTTATGGACTATTCTCCCCCCTGAAGTGAGGTTAACTCCATCCCAGTTAATGTTCTGGAGGTCCCTCAAGATCTGGCTATGTCATCAGGCCTGGGGGTCCCAGGGGACCAGTGAAAACTTAAGATGGCTCCATTATTGTGGTTAACATTCACTCTCTCTTGTGTCTTGTGGTTTTTATATTTTTAATTATGATTGTTTTATATATTTATTGTTTTAATTAATTGATGTACACCACCCAGAGTCACTTTCTGTGTGATGGGTGGCCATATAAATTTAAATAAATAAATAAATAAATAAATAAATAAATAAATAAATGTAATCATAGGTTGCATCAACAAAAGCATGATGTCACGATCAAGATAAGCCATTGTTCCTCTCTACTTTGCATTGGTCAGACTAACCTAGAGTACCGCATCCATTTCTGGGTGCAGTATTTTAGAAAGAACATTGACAAACTGGAACATGTTCAGAGGAAAATGGCTAAGATGATAACGGACCTGGAAGGAAAAACTTATGAGGAACAACTGGAGGTTTTGCTCCTCCTGGATTGAAGAACCCCAAGATCCACCTTGAGAAAGAAGGGGCGTGTAATGGTGGTGGTGATTCCCTGCTGAGAAGAACCAAGGCAGCTGTGTGCTGACCCAATATGTCATGGGAACTCGGTGATCTTCCAGGTGCCCACATCTAGGACATAATGCTGAGGTTACCAAGACTATTCAAATCCACCAACAACTCTCCTTTCCTTTGAGTAATGTGGGGATGAATGACATCGCCAGAAGAGGTTTTGGAAGATGACACTACAAGGTCTTGGATAGGAAAGTGAAGGAACTGGGAGCATAAATAGTTTGCTTATCACTCTCTTGTTAAGGTCATGACCCAAGAACAGAAACAGGGTCTTAGGCATAAACAACTGGCTACACAGATGATATAACTGAAATGATTTGGGTTCCATCACAATGTCATATGCTATTCCCATAAAGGATCTCTTGGGGTTACATCTTATAAAGACTGAAGAAAGGGTCTGGCAAGCACCTCACTAGTCTCATTAGGAGGGCATTAAACTAGAACATAAGGAGGTAGATAGTAAAAGTCCAGAACCAAATTTGCTGCCAAAGACTTGGGCCAAGAAAGCGGAACACGGGGGGAGAAGCAGGTGGGCACTCAGAGTTTCCCAGGAAATTACAACAGTGAGGCCAGATTTTGGTGCCATCCAAAATCTCAGATACACAAAACACAGGAAACTAGCATGGAGAACTACAGATCCTAATGTGGGAAGAGTAATATGATGTGGCAAGCATCACTGAAAGTTGATGGGAACGATATTCATGATTGAGACACAGCGCTGGAAGGCTATAACTTATTCAGAAGAACAGATCCAACATAAAGGGTGAGAATGTAGCACTGTATGTAAAGAAAAATATATATTTGCACAGAAGGAGTGCTGCTAATTATAAGCAAAGGCACTGGAGGAAGTTTCAACAGCCAAATAAAAGGATCAGAGGCTACACATAGTTACAACTTCTTATCCTTGAATTAGGGATGCATTGCAATTACTGTTCTCTGGCTCAGAAGAGACTTGCTAACACTTTCTGAGTATGTGATCAAAACATGACAAACAAAATTTGTGCAAATTTGAGCCAGGAACATTGAGATTCTCGTGAGATGAGAACGTAGAGGATTCATTTTCAAAAAAATGAAAATGAAATGACATTCTCCTACAATGTTCGCATGTTTGATTTTCATGATGCAGTTCTCTGAACACTTCCTAAACTAGGTCTATTAAGATGCACCAAAATGGGGTGGGGGACACGCTACAAGCAGTAATAAGAAAAAAAATTGCTACCATGGCATTGTATAAAGCAAAATTGCTTGGAGAAAATTATATCTTTTAAGTATATAAAAGGATATACAGGTGAAACTCGAAAAATTAGAATATCGTGCAAATGTTCATTTATGTCAGTATGGCAACTCAAAAGGTGAAACCAATATATGAGATAGACGCATTACATGCAAAGCGAGATATGTCAAGCCTTACTTTGGTATAATTGTGATGATTATGGCGTACAACTTATGAAAACCCCAAATTCACAATCTCAGAAAATTAGAATAGTGTGAAAAGGTTCAATATTCTAGGCTCAAAGTGTCCCACTCTAAGCAGCTAATGAATCCATAACACCTGCAAAGGGTTCCTGAGCCTTTCAGTGGTCTCTCAGGCTGGTTCAGTAGGAATCACAAGCATGGGAAAGACTGCTGACCTGACAGCTGTGCAGAAAACCATCATTGACACCCTCCATAAGGAGGGAAAGCCCCAAAAGGTCATTGCAAAAGAAGTTGGATGTTCCCAAAGTGCTGTATCAAAGCACATCAATAGAAGGTTATGTGGAAGGGAAAAGTGTGGGAGAAAAAGGTGCACAAGCAGCAGGGATGACCGCAGCCTGGAGAGGATTGTCAGGAAAAGGCCATTCAGAAGTGTTGGGGACTTTCACAAGGAGTGGACTGAGGCTGGAGTTAGTGCATCAAGAGCCACCACACACAGACAGATCCTGGACATGGGCTTCAAATGTCGTATTCCTCTTGTCAAGCCGCTCCTGAACAACAAACAACGTCAGAAGCATCTTACCTGGGCTACAGAAAAGAAGAACTGGTCTGTTGCCCAGCAGTCCAAAGTCCTCTTTTCTGATGAGAGCAACTTTTGCATCTCATTTGGGAACCAAGGACCAAGAGTCTGGAGGAAGAATGGAGAGGCACACAATGCACGATGCTTGAAGTCCAGTGATGAGGGACATGAGACCGAACAATGCAGCGGAGCTGAAGGCCGCTATTGAAGCATCCTGGTCTTCCATAACACCTCAGCAGTGCCACAGGCTGATAGCATCCATGCCACGCCGCATTGCAGCAGTCATTGCTGCAAAAGGGGCCCAAACCAAGTACTGAGTACATATGCATGCTTATACTTTGCAGAGGTCCGATATTGTTCTATTTCCAATCCTTATGTTATTGATGTCATGTAATATTCTAATTTTCTGAGATTGTGAATTTGGGGTTTTCATAAGCTGTACGCCATAATCATCACAATTATACCAAAGTAAGGCTTGACATATCTCACTTTGCATGTAATGCGTCTATCTCATATATTGGTTTCACCTTTTGAGTTGCCATACTGACATAAATGAACATTTGCATGATATTCTAATTTTTCGAGTTTCACCTGTATATCTATATATAGATATAGATATCCAAGTCTACTGTTTAAGGATATATATCTATATATATCCAAGTCCACTATTAATTCATATACTACAAAAGTTCTACATTAGAAAAACGTTAGAGAGATTGTTTCTTTTATATATAAAGTCACAAATCTATGCAGAAATAATAAAATATGGAAGCAGGGGGGAGTGAAAAGCAGAGAAGTTAAAATCTGGCCTAGGAACAGAGGCATGCCTCTAAAAATCTTGGATAACTAGGACAAAAACTGCAGTTAATGTTAGTTTAATGAATGTAATTGCCTTTTAATCTAACAAAATTAAAATGATAACTCTCCGTATATTTAAGAATCCCAGCTTTCTCTTACACCCAGTCTCCTCCACTGAAGACAATTGAGTAGAATCTACATCCATGTACTCTCGGTTCACATGGGATTTCCATAGATTATGCACTTATACTCTGTGATCTAACTCAATTGCATGCTGCAATTGCTATGACACAGCATGGTTAAAATTGAATTATAGTTGCATTGCAATACAACAGTTATGTACTTACCTCTCTTTGGGTATCCTGCCTGTTCATTGGATTCATGTTTAGATAACTCTGAAGTTTTAGGATTTAGGCCTAAGATATTTTGCTGGCAGGCTCTTTTCAGCACTGTCCATTGTAGGATGTCTGTGGACAGCTCCCTGGTCTTTAGCACCCATGCAAAGATTTTGAGCAGGTCTGCAACCTGGACCCCATGGGCTCCAATGTCCTTCATAGGCACCTCTACTGATTCTCAGGAGGCCATCTGTCCTACCTGCCTTTATTTGCTCTTTAAAAAAAAACTAATGTAAAGAAAATATGGAAGCAGCCTATCATTAATTCTAGTAATGTCTTTGAGTCCTGCATTGGCATCCTTATTTTTTGCTTGTTTTATTTTGTTTTTAATGATAGGTGGTTGTGATCCAATGTTTTGTTTGAATACATACCCATCTGCCCAGAAAAAAAGAGATTTTTTTAAGTTGGCAGAGAGCATTCTGGACACTGGTGGAGAGATATGAGAGTTAACAAGGGAAAGTTTTCCCAGTTCATCTTCTAGTAAATAGTTATTTTCTGACTAGTCAAGGCCACCACAGTAACAATTTTTATGACCAAGCAAGCTATCACTTATGGTGCCCATTTTGTGAGAGCATCCCATGTCATTATTCTGCAAATTTATAGTGTGTCCACCCACCACAAAAGTTTACTGATTTTTGATCAGGATGAAATTTATCGTGCATACCTCTCCTTTTTTACTATCGCTGTAGCCCAGCTGATCAGTAGTAACAGTAGTAGAAGTATTTTTCTATTGCACCTATAACTAAGCAGGGTGTAGTCATAAGATAAAAAACCAATATTATAATATACTACAAAGAACTATAAAGTCACCATCAAAAACAAGCTTATAGACTAAAAGACCTCGGGTACCTGTACAATTAAAAGAATATATCAGTTTCGCAGAGGGCAACATTTTAAGAGGGCTGACTCCAAGTGTTATTCTAGAGGCAGTCAATTCTGAAGAACCAAGGTCAGGTGAGGAAAAATAACCCTCTCAACCATGAACCAGATATTCCCATAGGCAAGTAAATCAATTAGTCCTATCCCAGTAATTAGATCCAATGCACAAGCCCATGAGTCATCAGCAGGTCTTTCAAATAATTGTATGAGCACTTACACAGAGTACAATGTGTCAACCCCTGCGATTTACAATGGCACCTCTCATTAATACTCACCCAACCAATGACAGACTAAAGAGAGATAGGAGTGGAAGAATCATAAGAGTCACAAGATCATAGAGTTGGAAGGGATGTTGGAGGTCTTCTAGTCCAACCTTCTCCCCAAGGCAGGAATCCTCAGAACATCCCAGACAAATGTCTGTCCAACCATTGCTTGAGAATCTCCAGTGATGAAGCACCACGACTCTAGAATACTTAATAGCTCTCATGGTCAGAAAACTCCTCCTTATTTTGAGTTTGAATCCTCCTTTATAAAATTTCTACCCACCTCTACTCTCAGGAGCTATAAAAAATAAATCCACACCTCTTCCCTGTGACAACCCTTGTTGATGAAAGACTGCTAACGTGCCTCCCCCCAGTCTTCTATAGTTTAAACGTACCCAGTTTAACCCTTATGGGTTTTAACCTCCAAGCCTCCTATAAGGCCCAGAGCAGTATTCTGCATACAGGCCAAAGGACAAAATGCGGTAGCCTGGCCACAGGCAGCTACAATAATCCAAGCAAGACACAACCATGGTATGAACTCAACTGCTTAGCCATCTCAGTACTGAGAATCCTACAGATCCTACAAATCTGCCTTAAATAATAGAAATTACAGATTCTGTTGTTTTCAAAGAAATCCTTTCAGGGCAGCCTATCATCAGTTTAGACTCCCAGGTTCCTCATGTCCAAGAAGCTATGATTCTCTTCTCATATAGTGCTCAGTCTTTACAATTGTACACAAAATTCAAAAACTGAGAAAAAGCCACATTTTTAAAAGAATGGCTCCTCCTGTTCCAAAACCCATAAGCATTTTTGACACCACTTCTCTCTACAGCTCAACTCTCAGCAAGACAATCATTACTTTTAAATCATGCCTTTGGCAATATAGCCATCAACCCTTTAGTGACAACTTAACTTCTTTATTCCCGGAGTCTGGAGCCTTTACAACATCTACAGAGTTGGCTTCATCTGTCTTTGAGCTCTTTTCAGTCTGCGTTGCAAATATATATATATTATTCTCTCTCTCTCTGCCTTCACCATCCTCATTCCTTAGCTAATCAGAAGGAAATCATTTTTTTCCCCCTCTCTATCATTCCAGTTCTTGTGATGGCTAAATTCTCCACCCTGTATTTTGAGTGTCTGTTTCCTGGATTCTATACCACCTTCTATGCCCTTGTAAAGATCTGTGCGACTCCCCCTCTTACACCATTCAGGAAATTGTTAGACCTGGTTCTTCTCCCAGACCTAGGGGGCAAGGTGATTGTGTTGCCCCCTCTCAGTTATGGTTGGCTTATAGTTGGTGTTCTGTTCTTCCAGTTGGTTGTATTCTTTTATATATGTATTGTTTTTATTTGTAAGCCACCCATAGTCATCAAGGAGGTGGCCACAAAATTTCATTAAATAAATAAATAAATCTTAGCCAAAAAAAAAAAAAATCCTCGAAAATCCTAAATCAGTTTTGGAGTCTTTTTAAGCCTAAGGTCACTTCACATCAGATCTGGGAAATTTATGGACAGTATTGCTTGAAAATTGAGAACAAATAGAAAATAGCTAAACAGGTCCATTCTTTTCATGCATATTATGATTATTATGCCACAAACCTTTTTGGATAGATTTTTGGGAGGTATGGGATAAGCCATGATATTATCAGATGTAGTTACATACGTAAGCAAAACAATTATATGTGCATGGATACTCACAAGATGGAGGTATCAGTAGGCTTTGCAAAAGGAGAAAAGATTTGGGCAGAGAGGAAAACCCCAAAGGTTCTTCTGAAAACGGGAGGTCTCATTGGTCACAGAATACTGTGCAGACATGTACAAAATGCTTTGAACGCAACTCAACAGCAGTTCTGAGTTGAAAACAGGCTATGCCAACTTCACAAAAAGTGTTCCAATGCTATTCTGACCTTACCAGAAGTGCTCCAAGTTCATAATGGCTCCATTTGTGTGAAGGAATGGTTGGATGAAGGCCGCGCTCAAGGAGATAAGCATTCCCTTAGCCCTCAACAGGAGTGTGGGAAGTTTAAGAAGATGAGACTGGCACCACCCTAAGGAATTCATGGTGTTTTGGCTTGCTGGCTCAGGAAGTTAGATTCAGTCTGGAGAGATTCTGTCTTGAGGTGGAAGCTAATAAACACAACAGAACTGTATCTGTGCTGTCTCGGGGAGTTCTTTGGGCTGAACCTGACAATTTGGGCCCACTTCTAATAATATCAAAGGCACTCTTCAGCAAGATCATGAGCACCCATTTCAAATGTTTCAATTTCACTCCAAAATGTTTTGTACCCCCTACTGCGGAGCAATGCATACATAAATAAAATGCAAAAGGTAGGATGAACATCTCAAGAAAAGAGAATGGATATCAGTAAGACAAGTAACAGAAATAGTTGTTTCATTCCCCTATTTTATTTATGCCTATGGCATATCATTTTTATTTATTTTTAGTTGCTTTTTTAATGAGATTGTTGTGAACCATTTTGGAAAAAAGTGGGATGTTGCATAAGAATAAATACATCTAAACAGATGCTGTTAATGTTACAATGTCTTGATGAAAGTTTAATTTGTATCATGTTTTGCTATGTTTTAGTCATCCTTATGACATATATTTATTTCGTTATTTTTTATAGGATTATTCTGACTCATTTTATAAGAATGCTAATTCTTAACAGAGGAGTGTTAAATAAAAATAAAGAAATCTAACCCTGGTTTCAGTTCAACCTGTAAGGGGCACTAATTTCTGCCCTTGCTCACAGAAGACAGTATGCTAATTAGGTATCACCACAATAGCAAAAGATGCTAAATATGTTAGCTGATTCTTCCATTCACCCCTTATTCAAGAAGGTAAGCTTAACCCTTAACCTTTCGGATGAACCAAACATCCATCTTGTTCTGCATGAAATCTGAGAGTACCTCAGCCACAACAAACTGGGTTGGGAAGCATGGGAGCATAGCATCAGAATAGTTTTCAGGAATAATATAATCGTCTTCCAGAGTGTCAAGGTAACAGATGGATCTTGCTTGCTTTGGTTAAGGAGAACTAATAGTGTGTACTGGTTAAGCTGTTGGAACTAGGAATAGAGAAACCTAGGATCTTGTCCCTCTTTAGAAATGAAAGCTCCCTGAATGACTTTGGGCAAGTCCCTCTCTTAGAGCCTGCGACTCAGTGTGGCATGGTGGTTAAGGCATTGGCCTAGACCAGTGTTTCTCAACCCTGTCAACTTTAAGATGTGGGGACTTCAACATCCAGAATTCCCTGGCTGAGGAACTCTGAGAATTGAAGCCCACACCTCTTAAAAGTTGACAAGGTTGAGAAACACAGGTCTAGAAGCAGGGAGACCCAGATTTAAGTCCAACATCTGTAAGAAAAGTTTCCTGGGTAACCTTGGGCCACTCCACTTCTCTCAGCCCAACCTACACACAGGATTATTTATATGAGGAAAAAAGAGGAGGGTGGGAATACTATCTATGTTACCCTGAGTTCTGGAGAAAAGTTGGGATATTAAATCTAATCAAATCCATCAATATGGCAATGTTGCTTTACTATTTCTGGTGCCAAATTAGCCATAAGCAAGGATGTGTAATATTTGGGGGATCATGAATATGGGGGGTGGGGGGTTGGCATGGCTGGAGCTACCATCCCAGTGTTGATTGGAGCTAGCAAAAAAAAAAAAAAATTAAAATTCATTTAGTTTTAATGAAATAACTTATCACTATCTCCATTTTTGATAAGGTCCCCTTTCTGCTCTATGCAGGAGTATCTGGAGGGTGTGGTCAAAAAATGAAAATGGTGGCTGTGATGATGCAGTTAGAGCTTCTACCAAAACATCACAGATGCCATCTTCACTTTTTTTACCATCTCCTGCAGACATCCCTAGCTCATTTTATCCATCCATCCATCCATCTATCCATCCATCCATCCATCCATCCATCCATCCATCCATCCGATTCAGAGCCAACTTTTGAAACAGCTTTGAACACTGTACACTGACTGTATGTGTCAATGATCTCCTGACCCAAGGAAGCGGGACAATGAGGGAGCCAAAGAATAATTAGGATAGAGCAAGAAAAATGGTTTGCTACTTTAATTAAAAGCCAAAGCCTGCATTTCAGGCTGAATATCTTTTATTAAATCCCTGTACATTTCCCAGGTTGAAGTAATGCCATCAGAAGTGAACACCCCTCAGTTCAATGGGGATTGTTCCCAGCTTTGTCCTGAAAAACTTAATTGTGACATTTTATTAATGCTTTGCTTTGTTTGGTTGCCAGGGTTTAACAGTGGTGTTCCAGAGTGGAGCATTAGTTCCTTTGAATATAAAGCAAACAAAGGCAAGATAGAAATATATGCAGTGGTGCAAAGCAGGGGGTGGGGAGGAGTTGGCAATGTCTTCGTCTTCTTCAGGCATGACTTGGGGCAGTTCAAATGAGTTTGTACTTCGAAAATATCACAGCCTATGCTCAAAAAGAGCAGGAGCACAAGGCCAACTACTCAGTCATTGAAATGGGGGAGGATTCCCAGGGGAGGGGGGAAACCAGCTATCGATCATACAGTATCCTATCTTGGTGTCATACAGACTCAACTATTCAAAGCTCATGTACCTGAATCCATTAAATAGAACATCTATCTATCTATCTATCTATCTATCTATCTATCTATCTATCTATCTATCTGTTGTCTATCTTCAGACGAGTCTGAATGTTAGAGATAGTTAGCTAGTAAAAATGTGTGAATATTCAACCTGGGCTTCTATTAGAAGGCAATGTGACTGAACATCCAAACAAGATTAACTTACTAAATCCACATTGTCCAACGGGATGCATCCAATTCAAATCGGACTGCTTCAGACACCTTTTGGGTAATCCATTCATTTTTACAACCCAGTGTAATTCACAGGTTTGCACTGACTTGAGGATCCCAATCAAACTGATTTGGTGATCCAAACTGAAACAATTGGATGGTTCAGATCAGATGCAGACCTATTAGTAATTCCACCTCCATTAAATCCCACCTCCATTATCTTCAACAGGAGATTGGAAAGAAAGGTTCACTTTAAAAAAAAAATAATGTGTCCTCATAATCTGCCACAATATGGAACAATGACCAGTTATGAGCTGATCCTTTCTTGCCTTTACAGTTCTAAAGGTTATTTCCCCTTTGCAAAAATTGCAGGCAGATTTTCAGAAAAGAAAGTTGCAAAATCAGAAGATGCAGAAGACACACAATTGGGCAAGCATTTCCTGAAACGCTGATTTGACTCTTAGGTGGGCAGTTCTTTCACAGTACAAGCAAATATTATGCTCACAGAAAGTTTTTTTGTTTTGTTTTTAAAAGGCAAAGTCAATGGTGTTGATTGCGTAACTCACAAGCTGCTCTACCTTTACATTCTGCAAAGAAAAAGCTATCAGCAGAACATGCAGGGATCCACACATCAATCTGCAAATCTGTTGGGAACACTTAAAAACATACTTCGTTTCTTTTTAAGTCAACTTTTTAATTAGAATTCTCACCTTGAGTCTTTATAGCTTCCAGCTATGCTCCAACCCACATTGCAGATTTTAAACTCCTTCTCTACATCTCAGAAGTGTGATACTGTTTAGATTTTAGTAGAAAACATCCTAGTGGCACTAAAAGAGATCTGTAATTTGAGGAGTTTATTAGCAAACCAGTGCAGAAATTCACCTCAGTTCAACAGAACTTCTGAATTGGCTTCCTTGAATCAGATTCTTGACTTAGATCTACTTGTTTAGTCAAACTGAATGCTTCCAAATCAGTCCAGTGATTCAATAGCCTTTGGTGGATGTATGTGTATATGTGTGTATGTATATATGTATGTATATAAAGGCTTTTTAATTCTCTAACTGAATTGATTTTCCAAATCAGATTAATTAAGCAATCCATTCTGAAAATATGAATCAAATCAATTATTACAATTGAATCACACCAATTTGCACACCCCTAGGAATCAGCAACTTCATGGGTGAGCCTTTGGAAAAGCCAGAGTCTTTGTTTAACTTATTTACAAATATGCAGTGACTTCATTTCAATGTGGATTGATGCTCAGAATTTCTTCATCCCCCCACCTGCAAATCTCTTCCTACATCAACAACCTGGGTGCACTTTTGCTATTATTTTCTCATTCTCTAGCCCTACAATCCAAATTACTTGATCATTGGGGTCTGACTACTCAAGCCTTAATTAAACAATTGGAAACTGCAAGCTTTTGGTCATTGACTTGATAGTTATAGCTCAGCTAATTCAATGGCCTTGAGGCATCTTACATAACATACTAACATCAGAAGCTTGTAGGGAGAGAAAAAGAGAAGGTGGTGAAGAGAGAGACATGTTTGTCGTCTGCTATGGAGAGAAGACTACAATTCAGTAATAAAGAAAAGTTCTGATGGAGAAGGTCAGTTCTAAATACTGTAGGTGATGGCAAAGAGCTCTAATACAGACCATGAAAGGCAGTGCTGTTAACCTGGCCCATACTGGGGTATTTTAGCAGACAAGAAGGGAAGGAAAGCTGGTCTTCCAAACAGGGACAATGTTTGATGGGTGGCAAAAACAATTTAAAAAGTGTCAGTAGATGAGAATGAGGGCATCCATGGAGGGGAAGGTCAGATAGCAATCACAACTGTGCCCTCAACCTCCTGCCTTTTTGTACGTGTGGCTACACAAAGGGGCAAGGATTTAACTGCATAGTTGTGGTTGCATCTGGACTCCTTTGACCATCCCATCTTGATGAGAGCAAAAATGGTAGCCTGGTTGCAGCAAACTAAATCATGGCTTGCTGAAGCATGGTTTGTTGACTCAAATCCAGTTGCCTGGATTAGCACAATAGAGTGAGCCATACGCTGTGGTTTCCTAACTACAACCATGAGCTCCACACAATGAGCTAAGTCTCAGATAAACCACATATTGGCTTTGAGTAATGTGTGAACCCAGGCTACATGTCGTTCTTGTTCCAGTTAAGTATTGTCCATCCCCTATCTATAGCTGGTTTGGTTATGAGTAGTCAGCTTGAAGCCACCATTCCTTAGCTGCCGGTAGAAAGCTGTTCTTTCTAGAGAGTCAAAATGGCCATGATATATGCAGAATGTCTTCCTAGAAGATGTAGTGGCAGGCTTGTCCATCAGCAACAGGGAAGAGAAATCACAGAGCTCCACAACTTTTTGCAGATTAGAAGCCGTAATGCCCTTGCTGGAGTTTTAGAGAGATTAACAGATCCTCCTGGCTGTGAGACAGACGAGGAGATAATGAAGCTTTCAAGTGTTACTACTGTTGATAGATTAATGTAAATAGAGGGGATGAGAGCATGGGAAAATCCATTTGGCAACTCATGACATTCCTGTTTCCTTTTCTTTGATGGGATTCCTAATTTATACTGATAGTTGGAATAGTGGCACTTCTCTATGAGATGGTTTGCCTTTGCAACTAAAAGCTGAAGGTTGCAATTCAGCTATGAAGGTAGTCATCTAAAACGCAGTGGTTTTTTCAAGTTCAATCCACACAGTCTTGAATAAGCATCATTGGGTCCTGTAGAGCTTAGGCCAGATCACAATGTACAGATTTGCAGCCATGCCCCGTCAATTTAATAGAGGGATCTTTATTACTGGTCTGAGGGTTATTATGATGAGCTTCTGCATCTCAGAATTGCACCACTCAGCATGCTACATAATTTAGGTAAATGCAGTATGTAACCTTCTAACTCTCACCAAACCATTTCAGCTGTGCTTGCCTTCTTTTCTGCAATTCACCTCCTATAAAAGCAGTGGCTGCATAGAATCACCAGCAAAGACAATGCTGGCTTAAACAGATCACCCTTCTCCAAAACAATGTTTTCACCAACATAAGTGAAGTCAATATGCAAGTTATACAAGCCACCATTTATTTATGCTGGGGGAGGGACCATAGCTGATCTAAAGACAGGCTCCTACACTGAACCAGGGAAGACCCTATCTGAAAGTCAGAAGATAAGTGTCCTTCAAGTCACATTCAAGTCTTGGTGACATCATGTAGTTTTCTTGGCAACAGTATGGAAGGAATTTGCCACTGCATTCTTTCAGGGTTTTTTCAACTTCCCAGTTTATGCTATAGTCCAAGATTTCCTTTGGTCTTCCATCCAAGAACTACTGAGGTCCAACACTGCTTAGCCATGTTCAGCTAGGTGCTGCCACCTGTGATAAGCAGAATCTCAAGATAGCCCACAATAGGTATTGGCCAGAAGTAGACAACCTGGTGCTCTCAAGTTGTTTTGGTGCTAAATCATCATTGGTCCTAGCAATCCAGGCCAGTGACAATATTGTATAGTTCCAAATAATTCTAGGGCACCTGATTGGCTATACCAAGCCAGATGAACCAGTGTTCTGACTCAGCAGAAGCAGCTCCTGAAGCAACAATTCTCACATGTTGCTGAAACACAGTAGACCCTCATTTGTTTTCAGAAGCTGCAGAAAAATTGTAGTAAAACCCAGCACTGAACAAAAATGAACAATGGACTCTCTTTATTAAACTTGCATGCCGCCTGACTCTCAATGACTCAGGACAGCTCAAAAAAATCAAACAGAGAAATTACAATAAAGTCAGTAAAAAATAAATATAAAAGATGGCAAGTGTGATGAAGTGACGGGTCTCCCTCTCCCTCACCAAAAGCCTGGGTGAATGCAATCACAATGCCACGGACTGGTTATATGACTTTGACTTAAGAAGTTGCTTCAGCAATCTGATCCTGCACTCCCACATCCAAGGGATGATGTGGTTGATGTAGATCACAAGATTTCAACCACCAGAAATCCAATGGTCCACGTTGGTGTAAAAAATGCAGCCCTCTTTGTGCCTTGTTGGAAAGACGACTGTTGGCAAATGGGATACTTCTCAGATGCTTGGGGAAACACTTATCTGTTCCTTTTTCATAGGAAGGACTCAATAGGTAAACCTTCTAAAATGCCTCTCTTGCCTTAGGGGGCAATGGTTTTTCCCATGTATTCATTGATTAGCAAGCTGAGGGCCCCAATGGGTAGGACCATATCTTCTAGCTAGACAGGACTGCATCATGCAATTAGCCAAGGTTAGGATTTCAGGTGGTTGTGCGTGTATAGTCAAAGTCAATATATTATTCTAAACTTAATATAGTAAAAGCAACCATGAACTGGCAGAGAGCTGTACCACTTGAAACTTAACAGGATGAGCATTAATAACCAAATTTCAGCAGCACAATGAAAGAAAATTCTGTGGGCTTCAAAAATCAAGGGTGATTGGAGGCTGCAAATCTTTTATACAGTGCAGTTTTTCCATGACCAATGATTTGGAAATAGCAACTCAAGGTGTCCCCCCTGATCTAATATTTACTACCTGTATTTTATTTCCAAGCTCAGAAGGATGTGCTAAGAGGCCCTAGACAAGGCACACCATCCATATTTAATGGCTGCATTCAGACAACACATTTAGCCCTTTTTGAGGTTCACCCAAAGGACAAAACAGGCTAAAGTCACCTAATATATTCAATCTCTCTCTCCCCCACATATGCACATGTAGAAACCTTAACCAAGCTTAATATTAATCAAACTAATCAACCCAAGCAGGCTATGTGAATGCACAATTCGACTTTTACCTGACCCGATTAAGCAAATTGTGCTAAACAGCCAATGGGAATCTCAGTGATTCACCCCTTAGAATCTTGCAGCCCATTACAATGCGTATTTACTTAGGATTAAATCCCATCACACTCAAACAGACTGCAGGTTTAGCATTTTAAAATATTCATCCTAAAGTCAAGACCCTTATATTGAAATTGTTGGAGGGAAAAGTTTAGAGGTAAGTCAGTTCTCCTCAAAACTAACTTCCCCTTTGTTTCCAACTTGGTGAAGGGATAGAATGCAATTACCTCCTAACAGATTCTACCTATAGATGACATCAAGTCTAGCTATTAACTATACCCTGTAGGGTATCTGGATCCTAAAAGCTTGTAACACAATGGCTACAATTGAAATAGGGAGCTTTGGAGGTGGAGAAAAACACTTCTTTAAGCTCCATGGGTAAAACAGGCAGCATCCTGATTTTTTTTCCCATGCCACAGCACACACACCAGAATCATTGTATGCACAGAAGACCCCACCAAATGTTGGCCAGGTGCGAAAACAGCGCAGCAGAAATGCAATGAGAGCAGCTACCATCATCCTGCAAAAACAGATGGTGCCAACATATAAGAATTCACACTTTAGAATTCAGGCTTTAAAGTATGCTGAAGAGTGCATGGAAGAAGCCAGAGTGTCTGATCTTAACCTTAGAAGATAAAGCACCAGACTTTAATATGGGGGGTACGTTCACACAGCAACTTTAACTAGACCAATTAAACATCAACCATTACATTTATAGAATGTCAGGACATGCGTATCTTAATGTATTGGGCAAACCTGCCCATTCGGTTAGCTCATGCTACAATATATTGTGCAAACCAGAAAAGGGGTTTCATTTAGTCCCTAGGTTTGGCATGTTGTGGGAATTCAACCAGAGAGAAGCTGCTATATCTATTCGGAGGACTAATCATCCAAACTCTGTATTATCTATACTAACAAGCAAATGTTTTACAGAGTCTCTTCTCCACCTCATATCTTCTACCTGTAAAGTATGTGCTAACCACTAAGCGCCAACCTTAAATGCATTTGGCATTGCCTTAAACCAGATCAAAGTATTTTCTGCCCTCCTCAACAGTAGTTACCCAGGTTTGCAGGAAGAGGTCTTTTCCACTACCCTTTACCTGATTCTAGATCTTTCTAACTGGAGAGGTAAGTAATGGAATTCAAGACCTTCTCCATGCTTGCCACTAGCTGTAGACTTTTTGACCAGGCTCTCCACCACATGCAACCCAGTTATCCCAGTCATTTCTTACAAAGCCACCCAAAATAAACAGCAATTGGAAGTACAAGAGAGTTACTGGAGGAAAGGACCCCCAAGAGAAACAGCAGACCTACCATTTAGTTGCCGGTAGACAATGTCCTCAAGAAGTGACAGCCGCTTCAGAACTGCATCCTGAATGGGGTTGGCAGGGTGGGCTGTCAAGTTGGCCACTTCTGCCCTGGGATGGATTTCATGGAAAGCATCACCATTCTTCACTGCAATGGGCCTGCACTTGGCCAGGAAGAGGACAAAGCCAGCCACCGCAATCAAGTTTAAGATCAGCAAGACTTTTACTCTCCTTAGAGAAGCCATCAAGAACTTCCCAATGTGGGACACACGCAGATCAACCTGCTGTTGCTTTGACAGTTACTGGAAGAGGGGCAAGGAAACTTGGAGGAAGATAACCTGCAATGAGGCTGGTTCAGGAAGAGGAGGAAGAAGCTGGTGGTGAGGATACCTTCCCCATTCTTGCATCCTTGGCAAGTCTCCCTTAGTTTGCACAGGTGGGTTATTTAAAGCAACAAGTGTTTGCAGGTGGCAGGGAACTGGAAAAGCAGACTAAATTGGTGCTGTCACTCCAGAGACAAAGGCTGGCAATGCTGGAAAACAGGAAAGTCATGGTCCTCTAGAAGAGCTAGTGGTGAAAGGAAGTTAAATACGAGCATCCTTTGCAGGGACAGGGAACCAGTGCCAGAAAGCTCTTCTCTGTGCCAGCCTCCTCCAGACCCCCTTGGATGCTACTGGTCTTTGGGAAAACCAAACCCCTTGCTCCAGGGGGTGGGGGGAGAGTGGTGGTTTGGAAATGATTCGCCACTGCAGAAGACCAACTTCCCCAATGGTCGCTGTGTGTTCCAGTGTGACTTACTTGCCAGAGAATGATTCAGATGAAATTCCAAAGTCCTGGGGTAGCAGAAAGGGGAGGGGGGGGGTTAGAGAAGGAGAAGGCTACTGGATTCTGAATAAACACTCAAGGTCCTTTTCAATAATAAAAGAGTTGACCTAGGGAAACCCTGGGACAAAGCAGCATTTTCCTGGGCTTTCTCTTTAGCGCTGCAAGAGGAAAAAGCAGAGGAAGAGGACAGAGGGGAGCAAGGCACAGAGGAAGAGAGAAAAGGTCATGCACAGAAATTTCAAAAGGATAACTTTATTTCGGGGGGGTGGGGGAGGAGAGAGAAATGTTTCTCCCGTGGGGAAATGAGTTATCTGCAAACTTCTGAATTATTATTATGGTGCGGGAGGAGGAGAAGTAAGGAAAGGATGCTTTTTCCTTTTCCCTTCAGAGGATGCAGTGCCAAAGCAGAAAGCCCGCCAACCCGCTCTCGTTCCCTCCTGGAAAGAAGTCTTTTAGGCGGTAGAGCAAGAGGGAAGGAAGAAAGAAAGAAAGAAGCTGGGAAGGAAGGAAGGAAGGAAGGAAGGAAGGAAGGAAGGAAGGAAGGAAGGAAGGAAGGAAGGAAGGAAGGAAGGAAGGAAGGAAGGAAGGAAGGAAGGAAAAGAAAGAAAGAAAGAAAGAAAGAAAGAAAGAAAGAAAGAAAGAAAGAAAGAAAGAAAGAAAGAAAGAAAGAAAGAAAGAAAGAAAGAAAGAAAGAAAAGGCGCGGGGGGGGGGTAACCCGACCAAACGTAAGAGAAGGTCGGAGAGAAAAATCTACCGAGCGATCAAAGAGCGAAAGCCGCACTCAACTCGAAAGGGAGAAAGCGCAAAAGGGCAGCGAGACGTGCGCTTGGAGGAGATGCTCTTCGCTTTTCTCGCTGCTGCTGCTGCTGCTTCTTTTTTTCAAAGTCTGTAGGTCGCAGCCGCAGCAGCAGCTGGGAGGCGCGGGGGTGGGGGGGCGCAGGTGCTGCTAAGAGGCCCTTCTCGCCTCTTTCTTTCTCCCTCTCCGGCCCGCTCCGGATGGCGCTCCGTCTGCCAGACGCGCATTCCTCCCCGGAGCGCTCGGGGCGGCGTGGTCTCTTCGGCTCCCCGAGGATACCGAGCTGGTGCGCTGGAGAAACCCGGGCGGGGGACCAGAGCGGCAGCGGCACCCCAGAAAATCAGGTCATCGTGGCCTCTGAGGAGCGCGGCCGAGAAGTCTTCCGGAGCGCCGGCGAGGAGAAGGAAGAGGAGGAGGAGGAGCAGCAGCAGCGGAGGCCGCCGGTCCCGGTGCTGCTGGGGTTGCTCCCTGGTCCGGACTTCCCATCGCCGCCGCTTGTCCAGCTGCCGCGGTTGGAGCCATCCGCTTTCACTGTGCCGGGAAGAGGAGGGGGAAAACCCTCCCCTTTGCATGGCTGCAAGGCGGCGTTGCATAGAAAACCCGGGCTGGAGACGAGGCGGGGAATGGGGGCGGGAAATGGGGGCGGGGGGCGAGTCGAGCCCATCGGAGCCCACCAGGTGGGAGTGGGACGAGAAACCGGGACCAGCTGGGTGAAACGGGCTGTGTATGTCCCACATGCCAACTTACCCTAGTTCCCTGACCCAGGGCCTAGACAAAGAGACTAATTGGCAGGGTCAGCCTAACACGGTGCACCCACAAGTCACCTATGGCAGCTGCTGGGGAGGTAGACACAGGTTTGGTTTGAAGGTGGCCAGTTAATTTTAACTTATTTAGGTTGCGGTAAACCTTGGTTCAGTGACCCATGAGGGATGTGCCGTGGGAAGTCTCTAGGATGACAACCCAAGTCTCTCTTCCTCACCGGCTCCATTCGTGCATCCCACACTGAAGCAAGCCAGTGGGAAACGTATGTGCGGCATTTGCACATAAGAAGCCAAGTGTGGTTAATATTAATCAAGGTTATGCTTTCTGAGGCTTAGCATACTATACAAACCCAGCTCGTTGGGTTACTTTATTGCTCAGTGTTTTGAGCATACCCGAAAAGGTGCTGAATGAACCCTGGTTCTGCAGATCATTCTATCCTATGACTGGAACAAAATGGAAACTTTTATCAACTTGCATACAAATTCTCTCATAGCACTTATAGTGCATATAAGTGACTGCTATGGTCTGCAGATCTCAGCTTTTATAGCCCCCAGCTTGCTGCTTTCTCAGAAGCCTCTCAAAAGTTGGAAGGATGATGCTGTGTTCACAGTCCTCTAACTGTGCTTCTGATTGCTTTTCTCCCTTAACCTGAGTTGACTACGCCAAGTTCTTCTTCGAAATGACCTCGTCTTGCTTCTAGAAATCAGCCCAGCTCTGGAAGTCAATATGTGTACAGGAACTTGCTCTTTGTATCAACAGGCATAACATCTGGTTTTAGTTTGAGCTCCATGTGCTTCTGCTGCTTTCCTACCCAGAATCCATGGTCTTATGCCTCCTTCCTTGAGACAGATGTGTATACACATCCTTCTTTTCTAACAAGGTAGGGAAAGCAAGCACAACATGGCTTCTGGAATTCTTTCTAACCCCTTCTCCAGCCAATGGCCATAGGAGGCACCTATATTTTTTCTGTGTAAGTGAACACGTGTGTGCGTGTTTCTGGCTTCCTTTCATGTTCTCTCTAGGTGTGCATTAGAGAACACTGGGTGGGATGCAAATGTTCTGGTCCGGGTCACATGACCAGGAGGGAGGGGTTTAGGATGGAGGAATCAGCAACATTCTGTGCCCCTGTCCAGCTGCCTGTCCCATAGGAATACATTGGAGACTTACTTATTTTTCTGGTTTTCTTTTTCTCCACAGCCCCTGGCTGGATCCAGCCCATTTTCAAACCCAATCTTTCCATTGAGGAGTTCTCCTCTCACACCATATTTAGTCCCATTCTGTTCAGTTTTGGGAGAATTATCCTGCTGACAGACTGATGGATGGGCAGATTCCTGAGACCCTTTGCATCATTCCTTTCCAAATCATGTTGGAAAGGAATGATGTTGGAAAAGAATAAAAATGTCCATAAGCATTCTCTTAGCTCTGTAACAGTAGGAGAAAAGCCAAAGGCTTCTCCTGATTTTTATTATAGGCAGTAATACCTGATCAATAGCATGCTTTAACCATGACTACCTGTTGCTCATGAGGGATGGAACCCTACCTATATCAGTCTGTATGTTTATGAGCCCTGCCCAAGAAAGACTTCTCCAAGTCTTCCCTATCACCATCAGTTGAAAACAGCTGGCCAACCCAAATAAGGGTTTATTAATCCTAGCATGTGGAACAGCCTTGCAAGAAGTCTGTCTGTCTGCGCTGCTTGCAGCTGGGAGTGAAAAATCCTGCCAATGATATCACAGACTTGAGGCTGCTGGTTCCACAAACAGGGAATTCCCTTCTGCTTGATTCTCCTGACAATTTTAGGTGCTGTGCTCAAGAGTTCCTGCTTTGTTTTGTTTCTCTCCCTCCCTCTCCTTTTGGTGTCTTCTAGTCAGTGTTGTCTCTTGGTGACTGCCTGGACTAGTCCCTTCCCAGGTCTGAGAGAGAGGGACTGGCCCAAGGTCACCCAGCTGCCTTTCATGCCTAAGGCAAGACTAAAACTCACAGGGTCCCAGTTTCTGGCCTTAACCCCTACACCAAAATGGCTCTCCTCTCTCTTTTTAGTCCTGTATTGTTCCTTAAATTAAACAATGGCTCTGTAGTGCAGTGTTTCTTGTCTATTATTCCTTGGTATCCACTACCATATTCTTAGGTACACTCTCAGATATTCCATTGCTTTCAGTTGGTATAGTATAGTTTGCTCTGAAACATTTATGGGTGTTTCTCAGGATCAAGTGTTTCCATATTATTATTATGGTTGGTCGCACAGTCAGCCAGATGTTTAGACTGGATTTGGCATTTTTATCCACCTATCAAGTCTATTGTTGTTGTTGTTATTATTGTTATTTAGATTCCTCTCCCATCTTTCATTCAGGAGCTCAAAACAGCATACATAGCACTCCCTCCCATTTTTTCACCCAAATATCATGTTTCATTAAATATTTAAAAAACAGAAAAAACAGAAAAAAAACAACCAAAAAAGAAAAAAAAATGCAAGCATCATAACACTGAGTAAAAAAATCAAAGTAACATTAGTTCTACATATTAAAAGATCTTACATCACTTTAGACCTTCAGATCCTTTTAAAGATTGAGTTGATATCTAATAACTGATGACAGTAGACAGTCTAATGTTATAAATCAAAAAGAGAAATTACAATAATTTTTGTGAGATAGGCTGGGCTGAGGAAGAGTGATTGACCCAAAATCATCCAGTGAATTTCTATGACTGAGGGTACACTTGAACACAGGTCTCCCCAATCTTAGTCCGACATTTTAACTACAATATCACATCCCTCTCTAGCAAAAAAAAAGTGTTATCCTAAAAATTAATGTTTTTATCACAGCAGAAGTTTCAGTGGACTCCATACCTTGTGAAAGAAAGTCTTATTTACAAAAGTCCTGCAGCACTTGAGTTTTGAAGGGAAAAAAAAGTGTTTTGGGGTACACAGCTGTGTGCGTAGCAACTGCTTGCAACAGATACATCTTTGCTTGGAATCAGGTAGTTGCCCTCCACAACTCTAGAACATCTTCAGGAGAAGACATGGTCAGTTTAAGGAGTTGTAGATGGATACTATGTGTGCGCCTGTGCTCTCCAGAGTATATTTTTGCCTTTAAACCTGAAACACTTTTTATAATAAGTTGTTACCTTTTGTTCTTTTGGCCACAAAGGTTTAATATGGACTCACACCCAGAGATGGAAATTATTGAAAACTGATGAGTAAACTTTGTTGTGAGTGTGTGGGTTGGGTTAAAACACTATTCTTTCTTTTTCTCTCTTTCTTTCTCTTTCTCTCTGGTAGGGTTTTTGGTATTATCTAAGCTTGGTTCTTCTCCTGCAGATATTTATTACCAGGCTAGGTAACATCACCAGTGTGCTAATGAAATATCTACAGGAGAACAACCAAGCTCAGAGAACACCAAGAACCCAACAGTTCAGCTCAGTTCAGCTGAGATAGATAGATAGATAGATAGATAGATAGATAGATAGATAGATAGATAGATAGATAGATATTCTCTACTATTTTCTTGACTTTTTAGAGCCATCTTGTCTCTTTCCCATAGAAAGTAAGGATAGAAGCATCATAAATCAATAGTGCAAATCTCCTTGTGTGGATTGTGCTGGGCACTTATCGCATCACTGATTCACTCCTCTGAGATGAGAAATGAGCAAATAACACTTGATGAGTCCCTCTCTCTATGAAATTTCACTTCAGATCCTTGGAGGAAAGAAAAGAAGGGGGAATTAAAAATAGCATTTGATAAATTAAGCACTAATAACCATCTGGGACTGCCATTTGCAGAGTTTTATACTATATCAGGGTAGTTTTTTTGGAACCTCTGCGCAGTCTCACTGCCAAAATTCAGTGGCTCAGTCTGCTGCTGGAATTTGCAAGATGTTATAAACATGTTTTATGCATCTTTGAAGCATGGGAATATAATCTTGCTTGGATGGTTAAAAGGCTCTGGACTTTGCCCCATCCACTCTTTCATTAGAGTGGAACTCAATATTTCCTTCCTGGGGCTGGCAGGTCTGCCCCTCAACCCCACCCATGGACAGTGTCCGCAGTAACAAAGCTTAAAGTGTATATAAACAAGACTGAGAAGTGGTCTTCTGAGTCATCCTATTGATGATTGAGCAACCCAATCGCAGATGACAATCCATTTATATTTTGGAAGAAAGAGGGAGGGCAAGTACAGCAAAAGACTATTACCTCCAGAACCATTAGTCCTGGCTCTATACTGCAACAATCAAAGACATTTCTAAAATAAAAATAATTACCTCCAGATTTAACAATCTCCCAAGAGTGGCCACGTGGCAATGAGAGAGTCAGGAAAAAAGTTGAGGCTGTAGCTATAGCAGTTCCCCATGTGGGAAAGTGTTGAAGTTGGATCAGTGTGCTTTGTACCGTTCCAATTTTCTTCCCTGGACTGCAACTCTTTCGCCTGGGGTGGTGCTAAATCAGAAGCCTATAGGATGTGGGGAGGCTACAGAAAGGTGATCTGTCCAGCCAAAAAGCAAACTAAGTAATCATGCACATTCTTCAGCTTAGCATTCAGCTGACAATCCCAGTAGGTTGCCAAGGTTCCCTTTTTCTTATGTGTTTAAAATGGATTATTGTTGTTGTTGTTCCTTCAAGTCTATTTGACTCCTAGTGACTGCATGGACAAATCCATGCAGTTTTCTTGGCAAGATTTTCAGAAGTGACTAGCTATTTCCTTCTTCCTGAGGCTGAGAGAGAGTGGCTGGCTTAAGGTCACCCAGCTGGCTTCTGTCCCAAAGGCAGGACTAGAACTCACAGTCTCCTGGTTTCTAGTCTGGTGCCTTAACCCCTACACCACACTGGCTCTCAGATATAAAGGTATGCACACTCTTTCAAAGCCAGAGTCATATTTGGCTTTAGAATAACATGCTAGAGGTCACATGGGAGGTACAAAAAATTAGTTTAAATTACATCAATCTCTTAATTTAATGCAATCAATATGATCACCAACTCTCTATTTATTTAGTACTTCTCTCATCTGGAATAAAGCCCAAATCTAAAGCAGGATATAGTTTTATGGACAAGCAATTGGGTGGACAGCTGTAACCCACCCTATCCAAATTCAAGATTTTCCTTCAAGGATTGCCTCCAATGGCAGCTGCCCTAAAACATATTTTTAATAAGTTTTATATTTAAATTTTATATTTATATTTAAATTAAATAAACCTATTTCATATGTTTTATATTTTAAAAAATATTAACCCTTCTTTGCACTGAACACCTGAGTAAGGAGAAGGACTGTTGGGGATCTCCTATCTAAGCACTACCCAGAGCTGACCCAGCTTCACTTCTGAACTCAGATCAAGTCTGCTGACATCTGTGGAGACTTTTTCAATTAAAGAATCAGGGGGAAAAATGCAGGTCTGGTTTTGATTACAAAATGTTAAAGACAAGAACAATATGTTCTGTTCTTCCCTCACTCCACCCCCAATTGTCCAAGTATTATCCTCAGAACAACCTGAAGCAGCTAGGCTTCTTTTCAAATTATCATAACCACCCCTAAATAATTTATTCTCCTTTTCTACTCTCTCTCTCACACGTACATACGGCAGCATTTTTGGAACAGTTCTTGAGTTTAAGCTTAATCAACAGGCAACTCTGGGGCCAGAGTTCACACATCCTTCATTTAACAGGTCACAGCCGTGGTGAGCACTTTCTGGATGTCATGAAAAGGTTCACTGGCCAATAGCTTAACCTCAATCAGGGAGCTGAAGTTGGTGAAAACAAAGAAGCTTGTCCCCAAATTGGCATCTACCCTCTTTGCCCTTAGAGTTTGCCTTACTGGTTCTCTCCCTTCCAAGATGTCGTAAGTGATATTGGAGCTGATGCAAAATGACACCAGAACTATTTGGATGTGACAGCTGAAAATCATGAATGGCCTGAGTATATCAACCCAACGCCCCCCCCCCCCTAAAGTCAACAGATGAAACCATAACCGCTTGCAGATGTTCAATTTTTTTCTTTCTTGGGAAAAGCTGATATGGAAAAGAATTGCAGTTGCATAGCTTGGAAGGACAAATGGAGCTATCCCAACCATGTACTACGTGATGACTAAGTTCACCCAACATGCTAGATCTTGGTCTATCCTAATTATGACTTGTTGAATAAGCCATCATGGCTGATTTTTCTCTCAACATACAACTGTAAACCATAGGCTATGTATGATACATTGCTCTAAGTTGTTATGAGATTTAGGCAGTGTGAGAAACCTAACACCTAGTGGCATGGATAATTTTTGCTTTATTGATTTTTATGTAATGGAATTGATTTCCTGACAGTTTAGAAAGAATATGGGATCACATGTGTCTTAATTGGTTTTGCTCTTTCAGTGACTGTAAATTGATTGGTTTTTATTAGATTGTTGACATGCTTTTCTAATGTTATGTTGTAAAGGTCTGTAATTATTGGCTGTCTTTGACATTCTGACATGTTCATTGTCTTTTGAATAGGTGGCCCTTTGTTGAAAGGTGCACTAGAAATAAATACATTATTATTAAACAAACCATAGATAAGCAAACCATAGCTTAATAGTATGAATGAACCCAGCCATTTGGAGTCCAGGAAAAATATGTTGGTCCTTTATATTAAATATGTCACAGACTGTTCCTCCTCTCCTCCAATTTTAGCCTTTCCTGTACAGAGCTAAGCTGGCTCATTTTGCAACAAAAACTGTACACAAGGAGAGATCAGTCATTGTGTGCAAACATAGCTGCCAAAGCAGCCTTGGAGATTAACAGTAGAAAGGCTTAGCTGTGCCTCATGTGAGAGATAAACCAAGAGCTGATGGTTCTCAGATGTCAATTTTGTCAACATCCAACACCTTCTCAGCTTCAAGGTGGAGAGAAAATTTGGGAAAGTCTAAAAGAAACAGTGTGTTTCTATTGTTGTGGGTATAAAAGGGTTCTGTACGCTCACAATAACAAAGAGCCATCAACTGTTTAATGTGCCTTCAGTCTAGTGTCTGAGACACTTCTGCCAAGTTCAGGCCTAAGAACCTGCTTACACGATGTCAAGTTGGGGTTCTGAGACTGACAGCTGAGTCCTGGTTCAGGAAGACTGACCATCCTGGTTGGCAAAAGGCATAACCTGGTTCCCAGAAATCTTTATCTCCGGGCCATAGAGGGTTTTTGCCAGTGATTCTTCTACCAGTTTCTATTTCAGTCTGAGCTGTAGGAGAATTCAGGATCTTGTCAAGTTTATCTCACCTTTCAGGCTGTTGCTAATGAGCCACTTAGGACTGCTGATAAATGCCTCTCAGTCAGCATTTCAGACAAGCAACTCAATGAAAGACAAACCTCTGACCAGCTTGGATGGCTTTAGACAAATTCAGAGAAGGCTCTTCCTAGTGATGACTTGATCCTTCTAGGATCAAAGACAGGATGTCTCTATCAGTTTTTGGGTGCTTTCCAGAGTCATCTGGCTGGTAAAACAAAGCCAGGCTAGGTAGCCTTTTGGGACGATCCAGCTAATGCTGCCCTGGGTTCTGCTCCACAATTTCTCAAAAGCTTTCTACCTTGTGAAAAAGTCTCCTGTTTTCTACTTTATTCCTAGGATGCCTGAAAGTTTTTTTTCTCTCAGACATCTCTGGGCGGTGTTTTTGAGCCAGCTTTCTGGGTGAAGGTGGTAGAGGAGTGTTACTTGCTATGATATGTCTTTCTGTCACACTGCATCTTCTCTGCCTTTTTAATTCTGAAAAAGCTCCTTTGGAGGCTTCCTTGGAAACCAGGCCTACAGCTGGTGGCAGCCACCATCTGATTTTGGCTGATTTTTTTTGGCCACCCTAAAAAAAAAAAAAGCCAGTCAGGGTTTGACCTTGTTAATATTTGAATGGAAGACCATTAGTAAATATCAGAATAGTAGGATCAATTGTGAAGTTAAAAAAACAACTGGGAAGCAAAGAAGCCACTACATGGATAGTGCATGAACATCACTGGGAATAGAGCTGGACTTGAGAATTAAAAAAAAAAATGAATGAGAAACAAGGGTGGCTACAAAGCCCTGGAGAGATGATTAAGAAAGAGAAATTGAATATTTACCACACCCCTTGGCCAGGTGAAAGAAATATGAGAACATATTCTTTCCTCCTGAGCATTTTCCCCAAACTCTCTTCTTTTGTGAAAGAAATGTTGACCACAACCTCTTTTTTGTCTAACTGAATCACACTTGAAAGGAACAAACAGGAGACTTTTTCTGTAGTGGTTAAGGTGCTGGACTAGAAGCCAGGAGATGGTGAGTTCTAATCCTGCCTTAGGCATAGAAGCTAGCCGGGTGATTTTGGGCCAGTCACTCCCTCTGAACCCAACCCACCTAACAGCATTGTTTTGGTGGTGAAAAGAGGAGGTAAGAGTATTGTGTATGTTGCCTTGAATTGTACAAAATAAAGGTGGAATAATAATAACAACAACAACCTGAGCCACCACCACCAGTGTGGTGTAGTGGTTATAGCACCAGGCTAGAAACCAGGAGATGGTGAGTTCTAGTCCCACCTTAGGCACAAAGTCAGCTAGGTGACTTTGGACCAGTCACTCTCTTTCAGCCCTAGGAAGAAGGCAAAGGCAAACCACTTCCAAAAATCTTGCTAAGAAAACTGCAGGGACTACTCCAGCCAGTCACCAGGAGTCCAGACAACTCAAAGGCACCAAAACTAATAATTATAACATCAGCACAGCTCTTCTTATGTTATTAGTGCTGAATAAATTTTTGGTTTTTGCTCTTTTTCCTAATTCAACACCATGAACAAAATGCTTCAGATGCTTTTCCAGAAAAAAAAATGCTTATTACATTAGACCAGAAACATTAACAATGAAAATTGAGAAATGTGTAGCAATTAATAAACTCAAAATAGTTGTCTCACAATTTTCCACATATGAATAGATGTTAACATATTGAATAAATGGCAACCAGATGGTCTCAAAATATCCTTATAATGATGATTGACTTAACCACACAGAATTATGTGGCCATTTTTTCACAAATGCAAATGTCCCAAACTTTAAGGTACCAAATTTACATGGGGAAGATATCTGAATTAGAAAGTTATAGGTAGATGTTATTCTTTATTGTGATATCTTGTTGGAGCATATTCATACTGCAACTGCTAAGATGATGGAGCAATATTTTAGCATTTATCCACTTCTTGGATTTCTATCTATCTTTACAGGGGCTTATGCTACTATTCTTCAGAAGTAATTAATTCATTTTCCATTATTGCCATACAATGATATGAACATATCACACTGAAAACCTGTGGAGAGGAAGGATTTCAGACTGATGGGCTTTATTATCTGTTTAAGCAAGAAAAAAGAATGACACACTTGTGTTTCTGGTGCAGTCAACATTTGGCAGTGACCAGAGCTCTGGTCAGCTCTCCAAGGTAGACCAAACTAGGAGACCAAAGTCATGCAGGCTAATAGTACTTTTATGATAAGGTTATAGTAACAGAATATTGCAAGTCTGAATATGCTCCCTCCACCCCCTGCTTTTTTTTTTTTTTCCTTCATTAGAATAAGGGAGGGTCATATCTGAGATGCTTTCTCAAATTACATTTCTGTCCTGGGCTCGGATTTCTTTTATCTGGCCATTGTCCTGCTTGAGGCTCTTCCTCCTGTTCCTTAAGGCTATTCCTTCTTCTCATTACAGCTCTTGATTCAGTCCACAAACTAGATTAAATGGTCCCTGTACACTCCATATTACTGCAGTATGCAGATCTGCCCTCTGTGGTCTCATTCTAGGTTGCTATCCACAGAGATGGTGGTTATCAAAGAAAACAAGAGCAGATGTTCTATCATTCACAAAGAAGGAAGGCAGATAGCATATTTCCTCCTATTTCTTGACCTACTTATCTCCCTTTGAAGCTTTCCTTTCCCTTTTCTTTTTGTTACCTTGTGGTCTTCTTTAAATTTTCAAAAGCATCATTTACAAAGCCTCTTTCTGAAATGTATCTGCAGTTTCTTGCACATAAAAAGGAGCTGAATAATGTTAAGCCAATCCCATTGATACCAGCCTTCACATGGCCTATTTATTTTTTAAAAAGGGCGACTTGGAGTTCATTGTTCATGTTAAAAATATTACGTATTCCACATCGAGGTTAAAATAGCTTAATTCATTTATTCCATGTCATCAGCAAAGACAGACTTGTTTTACACACTGAGTGAACTAGTATTATTTATTCATTTAGGCCAGTCATTCCCTCAGGACAATCTATGTCTGCTTCACTTAATCTAACCAGAGTGAAAGGTTAATACAACTCAGAAGAAAGAGCAGGAGGAGCTGGACACAGCTAAGGTGTGACCCTCCACCAGTCCAAGGAATCACTCCTGATTTTTCTGAGAATGGCCATGGAACCACCTGACTTATGTAATGACATGTCTGGTTCTGGAAGTGCCAAAAAGGTGGGCGGGGGGGGGGGGAATCCCTCTCTGAATAAATCTGGAATTGCTAAAAGTGCATCAAGCTTTTTAAACTTTAAGCACAAATGGAGGAAATTCCCACAGCTACTGCTTATACTTCAAATAAAATTAAATATAGACCTCACCTGGTCTGGTGACTGTATTCAGGTTTGCAAAGAAAAAAGTCACACCCCAAAACTGTCCAGCTGTAGAAATAGCTTTTTGTTTTAAAGTTTGTTTTGTAAACAACTTTAAGCCTTGCTGGATTAAGCAACATATGTCACTATTTGGGGGAGATGGGCGGCCTATAAATTTAATAATAAATAAATAAATAAATAAATGTGAACGTAGTAAGGAAGCAACCGATCAAATAAAGAAAGAAAACAGATTTTCTTTTAAACTGGTTGCGATGACTTGAAAAAAGTATTAGACAAATTCATGGAATTGTTATCACAATTAATTTTAATTGCTATCCTTTGTGGTGGAGATCATTCTGAGATAAGCCAGCGTGGAGCTATTCAATAGCTCTCTTGTTTTAGCTGACTGTATAATGGCTCTTAGATTAATTAAATGGATTTAATTGTTATATTCATTCCAATTTTTATCTTGGTGCAGCAAACTCATCTGAAATGGAGCCTTTTGGGAAGCGATGACCATTATGTACATAAGTTCTGTTTTGTTGTTCCTCAAAATGGAATGCCTTTGGCAAAAATGCAATTAACACACACATTGAGTGAATAACCAATCATGGTTAGGATTATCTTCTATCTTGATTCCAGACTTTATATGGTAGAGACGACATGACATGCTCTTCCTCACTTATGCAATCAAATCTTTATTACAGTCAAAGACCAGTATAGTTCCTCACTGTTTCGTTCCACCTTGAGAAGCACTGAGGCTCTGATGATCCATCTTGGTCAGCACCTTGTCCTAGAAAAATGTGGCTTCTCTTCATGCCACTTCAGCACTTATATGGAGAAGTCCTCAGTGATTTTGTTCCCGTGGGAGGTTTTACCTGAAGCTTCATCAAAGCAAAATGTCTCTGAAACTCGACCCACCCCTGTTAAGTGGACTGAGAGAGATGGCATAGTCCAAAGTCATGAAGTGAGTTTCTGTGACTGAGGGGGGAATAGAACAAAAGATACAAAGATACAAAATACTTTAATGACCAAGTATAAAATATATACAAGGAATTTGTCTTCGGTGACGAACGGCAAGATCAACAGTGCATTTGGATAGCAACAGAAAAATAATAAACAGTAACAATAACACTGCCCAGTAAAATAACTTTTTCAAAGGGAGAAGCCACTGTCCAGTACATATCAAGTCATATAGTATTTAACAGAGCAGTGGCACAAGGGAAAAAACTATTCCGATGTCTAGATGTTTTAACATATGGTGCTCTGTAGCACCGTCCTGAAGGAAGAAGTTGGAACAGGTTATATCCAGGATGGGAAGAGTCTGCAGATAAGAACCTGGGTCTTTCCTCTCCTGATCCAACAGCTTCACCATTACACATCATTGATTCTTGGACCAAGAGGGAGGAACTGACCCAAAGTCACCCAATAAGCTTTTGTGGCTGAGTGGGGATTGAATTTCAGTCACATGACCATGGGGGCAGTAAGTGTGAGGACCGGTCATAAAGTTACTTTTTCAGCACTGTTGTAACTTTGAACAGTCATTAAACAGGATGGTCATTAAAGCAAGGACTAACTATATTTCCTTGTACTGTTCCTTGAGCATTTTATAACTTTTAATTATATATTTCCAATTTTAGTTTGTTGTAAGCCGCCAAGAGTCCCCCGTTGTGGGGAGATGGGCGGGGACAAGTCAAATAAATAAATAAATAAATAAATTTCTCCACAGTTCTGTAGACTGTGCAGGATCAGTGCCAGTCAGCCTCTCTTGGGCAGCTGTTGCTTTGCCCTTTCAAGAACAAGCCTCCATGTACAGCTGTATGCCAACCTTTAAGGACCCTGGTCAAATTTAGGCATGGGCTGGGGAATTCTGGGAGTTGACGTTCACGTGTCTTAAAGTTGCCAAGTTTGAGAAACACTGCTCTAAAGCATATCCTTATTTCTCCTGAAGCTGCAAACAATAGTGCGGAAAATGCTTTAGATCAGGCTGTGAATGTTCCCAGAATTACTAGATAAATAGAGTTTAACCCTGTCATCAGTGACACTAGCCAGTAAGTGATAAGATTTCCATCAGAGACCCTCACAATATACACAATAAACAATATATATTGCATAACATCCACCATCCCCAGCCAGCACAGACAGTCATTCTGGGAATCGTAGTCCAAGATCCTTGGAGAGCATCAGATTATAGAATGCTGCCTTGAGGACAACTATGAAAATGCTATTTCTTGCTAGCCTGAAAGCCACGTTGCTTTACTGGGCTGAAACAGAATCCATGGCAAATTTAACCAGCTCAGCTGAATCCCTAGCTGGGACTTCCAGAGAGGGAAATGTGCTGGAAAACCCAGTGCATCTCAGTGCTTGAAAAATGTGTGATTTTTCCTTTTTCACGGTTAGAGGCCACTGATACTCCTGTTCTCATGCCTTGCTTAACAGCAATGGAACAACTTCACAGCATCCACTGAAAAGACCTTAAGGCTCCATTCTGTTCCTTAACAAGGCAGTGGGAGGTGGGGAGAGACAGCAATCTCCAGGCAATCTGAGCGGGGAAAGAAACCACTTAGAAAAACCCCTTAAAATGCCTCATACCTTTCATGTCACCACAGGACTGCCAAATGCTCCATTTTTTGTGTGTGAGGAGAAGAAGCTGAGCCATTCCCGTTTTTTCAACCAAAAGCAGCCCAGAATTTGATTCGTAAAGCTGGAGAGTCTGAAAGGTCTCAAATATTTGGAATTTATTTGCAAACTATCCACATGAAGTGGGAGGAAAACTGTCAGAACGAAGTTGGCAGTCATTTGGAGTTCAGTATATCTGTCTGTATAACTTGTGCAAAGCATATATATATATAGATAGATATACATATAGATAGATATGTACACACACACATGCAGACTCATTTAAATATCACACACACACTTTAAATGGTAAACACCCATGTTTCATGCCCCTATGAGGTCCTTTCCCCATATGGATTGCTAAATTATCGGCCAATGACTCCTATCAGGTGATGGGTCAGGTTGACAAAATGGACGCTTTGTATATCTCGCTTTGCACCTGAAAACCTTCAAAGCAACCCCCAAACCAAAAATGGTTGTAAAATGCTGGACTGTCTATGAGGGGTATCTTGGGGAGGGGGTCAAAAAAGGCAAGCTCGTGGCTACAACTACACAATGGAAGCGCTGCCTCTTTTTAATGTGTGCCAACTTCTTGATTTTTTGGCCATCCCTCCCAGACACCCCTGCTATCCACACCAGTGACATCATGGTATTATGAGACCCCCTCCCCCCATTAAAGTGCAGCCTCCGGCTGAAAGGTTTTACAGAAAGGCAAGGAGAGATGAGGGGTGTTTAGCTCCAGCAGCTAATTTACAGTCAAGGATGAGTTGACTGAATGACAAGCTAAGCCTGCCTTAGCATAAATCATAAGAAACACCCACGACTGCTGTGCTAGATAATACAACCACCAATGGTGATTCGCCGCTTTCATTGGCTCCTATCCCAGACATTTTTGCAACAGCTGGTCAAGTGACATTTTCTGTTTCTTCCACCTCCAGACACACATTCCAGTGGAAATCAGAGCTACCATCCATGGGCGTGAGGAAAGGGTGGGGAAAAGCTGATCCTGCCCCACCCCCTTGATGCTTCCTATAGATCTGGAAGCATCAGAAATTCTGTGGCTGCAGTGGCTCTGTGCTCAGGCTGGAAGGGGGATTTACCTAGATTAATCCAAATTTACAGGTTAAACTAAAACTAACAATGCCACAACTATTGTATGAAGTAGGTCAGTTGATCTACTTACATTCCACTTTCACATTTTGGTTTTCAAAAGAACCAAGACCTGAAACCTGGAAGAGGAAGGAACCCAATGACTACCTTCTACAAAGAATAATGGTTGGAGGAATAGATGTTTTGGAAAATGGAAGCCACTTGGAACCCAAACTGGCTATAACATCCAGCCTTGACCTTCTGAGTTTATTGCTAACAGCTAGTCTTCATCCTGGTTGTTTCAGAAGGTAGATTTACTTGGGAGAGAGAAAAAAGTGGAGATGGGGATTTGATCATGAAGGTGATCATGTCTGACTGTGATGTGGTGGTCAAGATATTGGACTTTGGCTAGCAGG
Source organism: Liasis olivaceus (assembly GCA_030867105.1). Lineage (NCBI taxonomy): Eukaryota > Metazoa > Chordata > Lepidosauria > Squamata > Pythonidae > Liasis > Liasis olivaceus. Next base: position 320,698,081 of record CM061349.1, on the reverse strand, counting down.
ATCCAGTTCCAGTCTACTCTTAGGAAGAAGAAACTCATTGAATGACTTTAGTTAGCTATTCTCTTTCAGCCAAGCCTATATCTCAGGGTTGCCATTGTAGAGAAACATGGGAGGAGAAGGTGGCATGTATGTCACCATGGCTTCCTGAAGGAAAGGTGAGAACATAAATCTAACGAATAAAAGAAATAGAAAAATGTTTCCCAAGTTGAACTTCCAGAGCAAAGATGGATATATAAATCTAAAAACTTATATATGCTATTTTTGATGCCTCTGACTATCATGCTGGCTGTTGAGTTCCATTAAAAGTTTGTAGATGCTTTGGAGAAAGAGTGTCACTTCCTTTTGGGGGGGGTGTGTGGGAGGGTCTTCTTCCTGCTTGGTTTTTACCTACTAATAAATAATTTGTAGAAACGCATTTTAAAGACTCATTTCTCATGCCAACAACTCTCAAAGCTGTCTTCAGATACATGAAGGTCAGTCATGCAGAAGATAAACTTCTTTTTGGTCTCAGCTGACCCACGACTGAGCTTGAACCAACTGGGAGAAACAGAAGGGAAGATGATTATGGCTAGCAGTAACAGACTGCCTCAAGAGATGAAGGACTGTCCATCTGGTAGGAAGGATGTAATTGTAAGAATCCTACACTAAGAGTGTTGTTCTAAATAACCTTCCCCAATATGGCCAATCTTCAGGCAAGTTCCCAGAATTCTCAGTGTGGCCATCATGGCTGGAGAATTGTGGGAACAGAAGCTCACACATCTGACAGCCCCCACCCCTCAAGTTATAGAAGTAAATATGGGCACTATTTTGTACCAAAGTCTATACTTAAAATTTGGGGGGAAGGTGCGTACTACAGTGGGTGACACATTGATACAAGATAGGCAGAGCCATATTATGTATGTTGGCAAGGGCTGCATTTTCTGCTTTTTTCTGGATTTGGCTTTTTTCTTGTTATTCAGCTATTTTAAGATAGTACACTACAATTTTTGATGTCCCGAAAACATGTCCCTGATTTTTGGCCATTCAAGTTGGAGGCAGCTTCAAGGGCACACAAAATAGTGTAAGGGTCAGATGAAGCCCTGGCTTCTCCAATTACCTACCCTTGGTTTAGAAGGCTGCTACAATGCCTTCCAGTTTGCACATGCTGTGGCTTCTACTCCATCTGCTGTATGCTGTATTCACTTATTCTGCAACAGCTGTTTCCCACCATTTAAAAACCCAAAGGATATTTGTTCGTTCAGTTAAATATATACTTGGAGGGGGGGGAGCATAACAGTCCTAAAATAGTTCAGAACATAACTCAGCAGCTGCAGGATGGAATATGGCAAAGTCAGCCAGTGTTCTGTTTCACGTCTGTCCATGTATTGAAGACAAGTTGTATCTCCAGTTCATGCCACGCTTTGAGATTTAACTGCTAGATGCTAAGACACGGATTTTTAAGAACTGTAGTTCTACCACTTCACAATGGAAGGAGGCAGAAATAGGAGAAAGTTGTTTGATTTATATTTGAAGGAAATCTCATTTAGACTTTCCTTTTATAACGTAAGGAGGTGGAAGCACCTAGCTGATCTTGGCTGACCCTGAAGAGCTGCTGTTCTCAGCCATGGCTCTTAGTACCTTCATGGACACATATTTGCAGTTTTCCTGGAAACAATATAGAAGTGGTATGACATTGTTTCTATTTCCCAGTCTAGTCAGCAATTCTGGAATTTCTTGATGGCCTCTGATCCCAGTGTTAACTGTCCTGGTCAACTTTTGCAAGGATCACCCAAAGTCACCTAGATGCATGCTGCCATCTGCCTGAAAAGCCCTGGGGTGTAAGGGGGCTTGTACAGAAGAACAGATGCTCAAAACACTGTAATGCCAACCTAGTCAAAAATAGTTGCAATCATACCCATTTACGCCCTTGGCAACATTCCTTCTGTTTGAGAGGAACACAGAGCTGACTCACTCAAATGAAGTAGCTGCTGCTTTAATAAATATTTTAAGCCAAGGAGTGATTGGATGGAGAAATTTTGGAGAAATCTGAGCATGACCCACACATGCTTAGTAAACAAAAGGCTGTATGCGAAAAACCAAATGGAGGCCGCTGACAATGTTATGACTGTGTGTGTTCATCAGTGGGAATCAGCCCGCCTCTTTTGGCAAACTCTGATAAGGAACCAGCATCATACAGTTCATCCTGTGATTTATTAGTTGATACAGATCTGGACGGCATGGATCTTTTCCACAGCTGCCATTAGTCCAAATTGTTTCCTAAACAATTGTGGGGAATTAATTGAGAGATTTCAAAGTTGTGCAATTTGTGGTGGGGCTAATGAACCCTATTTTAGAGAGAAACCTAAAAATAGTCTTGTTAGGAAGCTAAGGGTATGCTACTTAATATAGAAATGGGGAAATTATATGACTGGATGTATCTTTGAAAAGATGTGCCATGCAGATGGATCTCCTCCATTGATTCGTACATTCAATTTCATGAAAGAGAATTTACTTTCAACTATCTTTCAAAGGGGAAGAGAATTTGGGGGAAATTCTTCTTGGTGGATTTTTTATTACTTACCAGATAGCCAAGGTGTGTGTGTGTGTGTGTGGGGGGGTGTGGGTGTGAGAGAGAGTTGTCTTTCATCATAAAATCTTTTTTCAGAAGTTGACAGATTCCCTGGTTTATAGAACCATAGAGTTGGAAGTTGCTTCAGAGGCTACATAGTCCAACCTTTTGCTTAATGCCAGATCCATCAGAGCAGTGTTTTTCAAACTTGGCAACTTTAAGATGTGTGGACTTCAACTCCCAAGATTCCCCAGCCAGCAAGGCTGCCTGGGGAATCCTGGGAGTTAAAGTCCACACATCTTAAAGTTGCCAAGTTTGAAAAACACTGCACTACAGCATCTCTGGCCAATGATAATTCCCATATTCCATTGGATTCCCATGGTTTGGGGTGGGGGGGTTTCAGCAAAAACAATCTTATTCTAAGGAATAATAGAATATCCTGTCCTTGAGAATCTGTTGGAGAGAATGTCTCTTTCCCTTGCAGAATCCATCCATCAATCCAAAGTTTAAGTTCACTTAACCAGGTTACTGAATTAAACATTGAACCCCAATGTAACTGAGCAGGCTGGGTTTGCATGACACATTAAGGGGCAAACAAACAGCTATCAGTTCAAACTAACCAAGATTAGCATGTTGTGTAAATGAAGCCATGATGTCAGGCCCAACCCAAGAACAACAGTGAAACAGTCCAGTTGAGATAAATTCCTTGATTTGCTTACACCATATAGACAGAATCTTGCCAGACTAAATCTGTATTACTGCAACCAGTGGATATACCCCGGGAGATTCTAGGGAGTGGCTATCCTGAACCTCTTATGCTTTCCACGCTCCCCCTGCAGACTATGTTGTCTTGTGTCTCCTTTCCCTTCCTGGAACGCACCTCCTCCTTCCTGATAGCCTTGGTCTCTGTTGCTAGCCACCATATATGAAATCTTTTTTTTTTTTTTTTTTAATCTGCTTAACAGTCATTACTGACCCTGCAGTGACCGCCCCCTAGCGGTTTTCAAGGCAATTGCATCTTTCTAGTTTCGGAATTAGACTTTTGCCAGAGCCTAATTCCTAGAGCGTCAGCCCAGCTGGCAGCACAGGAGGCGGGATTTCCGTTGCTTCGCGCCCCTTTTTCGGACGAGCGCGGTTTTCGCGCTTTTACCAGCAACTTGTCCCGTCTCTCTGTTGAGCCGTTGCCAGCATTTTTCCTCCCACCGGGGTGAGAGTCCTCATTTATCTACTCACGTATGTTTTCGATCTGCTGAGTTAACTGACCTGATTACATCTATTCACGTCAAGTGAACACAGTCCATTGTTTTGCTCACAGTTTTAGTGGAGAATTTCAACAGTCCCCACCCCTTGGTACTCCACTCTTCTTGAAAACTCCCCACTCCTAGAAAGCATGCATGGCAGTGAAGGGAGTGTTGGCTTCCTCTGTGCATCATCTCAGGTTTTCTCCTCCTACTGTAGATGTGAGTTTGTGACAGCGTAGCAATCTGCAAAGTATTTGGATTCTTAATTTTCCGAGCGTTCAAATCCCTTAAGGAATATATGAATACATCTGATTCCCCACACAGATATTCACCCTCCAGCCTCTGGAAGGTGATAAATACTACAACCAGATAGATTGCAGAAGCAGACTCATCCATTGTTCTTCTTCAGACTGTACATTTCAGAGAACCAATCTTCAGCCAGTGTAACTTCTGGTTCTTTAATTTTTCTTTTCAGCTTCCAAAGGCCACAGAAGCCTAGCTGGTGAAGTGATAGCACAAGCAACAGCATCAATGTCAGCACTGTATGTCAGTCTTGCAGAGACTGAATGCACCCATGTTACCTTTTGTTTGATTAAAACAAACAAGAAAACGGTGCCGCTCAGAATCATTGTTTCTGCCACCTGGGATTCTATGCAGGTTGCAGAATCAGTGCTGGAGCACATTGATTTGCAAGCCCTAGACTGCTTGCCCCTTCTTTAGATGCTCCCCCCTTGGCCTCCGTGCACCCCAAGCTGGCATCCATAATGTGCAAGCACGCAGATTCCTATCAGACATTGTAAGGACTGTTGTTGCTGCTGGTGCTGCTGGTGCTTTGGTTCTCTGTGCTGAAATTTCTCCTTTATTTCTTTTCAACCATTCATTGGGGGAAGAATGCAGTAAAAAAGAACTGCATGAGAAAATTGGGGAATGAAGGGAAGATGTTTCTATGGCAAAACATAATGATGGTGTGGGCCAGGGCAAAAACTGGATTGTTTTTACAGTGATGTTGACTTACTATTAAATAGTAACACCCCTTCCTGGATCAAGAGGCCCTCTGCATGGTCACTCATGCCCTGATCACCGCCCAGTTGGATTACTGCGGTACGCTCTACATGGGGCTACCCTTGAAGAGTATCTGGAAGCTTCAGCTGGCACAAAATGCAGCAGCGTGGACAGTTTTGAATGCCCCCAGGGGGTACATATAACACCTCTGTTACGCAAGCTGCATTGCTTGCCAGTTTGCTTCCAGGTCTAATTCAAGGTGTTGGTTATTACCTTTAAAGCCCTTCATGACACAGGACCAGGTTATCTGCGGAGCCATTTTGCCCCTGTTATATCTGCCTGTCCCACTCAGTCCAGCAGAAGGGCCATGTTGCAGACCCCACCAGACAAGGAATTTCAGCTGGCGGAGTCTAGGAAGAGGGCCTTTTCTGCCATGCAGTGCACCCCCACTCTCATGGCCTTCAGGAAGAGTGTGAAATGGCCTGATGAGGGCTTGCACTGTTGGACTTGGCTCCTGGGGTAATTGACTCTGCCCGAGGGGGGGGGGGCACATCATCTTGAATTTTATAGTCTTTTTGTGTATGTAGTTTTTTTATATAATCTTATTTTTTAACTAATTTAATAGGGATATTTCTGTTTTTACTGTTTTTACTGCTGGATTTTAATTGTGAGCCACCCAGAGTCACCCTCTGGGGGAGGTGGGCAGCATATAAATTTAATAAATAAATACATTTCATGGGCTTATCCCCTACTTATGCATTTAATATGTTCCCTTTTTTATAATAGTTAGCATTTGTTTCAAGAACAACTTGGCTGTCTCCAAGGCTTTGGGGAGCCAGATGTTGCCCTGGGACATGAGCATCCTTAGGGATGTGTCAAAAAAATCAAGACAATGGCCATGACTGCATGATCGGACACCTGCCCTTTTATACAAGTGTCGCATGTCTAAAGAGATGGCCAAGGAGCGTGTGTGAATTTGGACAGCCATTTTCATTTTATAATGCTACATATTTTCCAGTACATTTCACTTGGCTGTTGGTCTTCAACACCATGACTTTCTCCCTTGGGTCTTGGGAGCTGTTTCTTTCATGCATATTTTAAAAATTCAGCCCAAGAAGCTGAGATAGTGACATTGTGGCAGTTAAGAAAAACAAAGAAGTCATTTAAAGTTTTTAAAGATCACAGTTCTGTGCTTTTCCTTGAGTAACTTCTACAGGTATTTTAATTTGAATGAGGGTGTAATTAGTTCACTCCAGACTCATCTTATGGAGCAGCTCATTACAGTCCAGGGATGTTCTGATCGCCACAGCTTGGCAGTCCAACATGTTTTCAAGACAGTCCCAACCCCCATAAGAAAGAGACAGGAAACAGGTGAAAGGTTTATGAAAAGCAGCACTTTTTCAATATCACCTTCCCCGCCATTCCTCCCATTTCACAAAGATACAGTAAGTGACTGGCATGGCTGGGCCTTTCTCTGAATGTGCAAAAGCTGGCCAGTGTTTTATTTCTGGCTGACATCATTTTACTTGCAAAATGAATGTGATTATTAATAGAAAGAAAGTTGCTTTAGAATCCTTCACCATTCTGTGGTCTGATGTTATCTTAATAGTACAGTTAGATAAGAGGTGATCATTGGGTAAAAGGTTTTAATATGATCTGGGATTATATTTTTCTTTTAATTTCATTTTCATCACCTTAAAAGTAGTATTCAAATCCTGCAGATCTCCAGCTAATGATAGGAGTTGTCTACCATTTGTTTCCTTTACAGTTCTTCTGGTTACCTCTGCTCAGTGTTCCATTCATTCTGAACAGTGGATTAAATGTCAGAATTGTTAATTAAATGTCAGAATAGATCTGGGGAGATAAGAATGGTACATCCAACTTCCATCATCTCCCAGATGTATGCTCAAAAGCACCTGAAGATCAGAAATTGCCTCAGCTCTGCAGAGTGAGAGCCTCCATAATTTGCCATTCCTTTAGCTTCTTCTAAGCCATAGTTGAATAGTTAAAGTGATTAGGGATCAGGAGACAAAGGGTTAAAGTCACCATCAAACACACAAGCTCATTGGGTGACTTTGGGCCAATCACTAGTCATTCCCCCACTAGCAATTTAGAGCATCTTGTAGAATCATCCAATCATCATTGTGTCAAAATAAAGGTAATTAGGACAGATTTTATATCATTTCAACAATAGCTGAATGGTTGAAAATGCTGTATGTCACCAGTAAAAAAAATAGCCTTTGCCTCTCAGACTATCCTATTGCACTAGATCAGTGTTTCTCAATCTTGGCAGCTTGAGGATATATGGACTTCAACTCCCAGAATTCCTCAGCCAGATGATCATGTCATTATAAAGCAGTGTTTCTCAATCTTGGCAATTTTAAGACGTGTGGACTTCAACTCCCCATGCTGGCTGGGGAATTCTGGGAGTTGAAGTCTGCACATCTTAAAATTGCCAAGGTTGAGAAACACTGCTCTAGATGGTGGTTGTGGGGAAATATGGGAAGAAAGAGTGCTATCTATGTTGTCTTGAGCCCCTAAAGCTGTGGTATAAATAAGACAAATAAAGAAATGAATTCATAACTAAAGAAATGCCTTCCAGGTTGCAAATCTTTTCCTGATCTGACAAATGGGGGAAATAATTCAGTTAAATTAAGTTCTTATCATCTTGGAAGCTTGTGCAAGCTTGTAAAATCTTGCCTGTTCTGAAAGAATTTTGGGATTCAGTTGAAATAGTTGAGTAGCACCAGGCATGAATCTTATTATCATATGGATATATTCTGGTTGTTCTATATTTATTGTATCATTGCACTGACTATGTTCTGTTGCCCCTGTATATTGCCTTGAGTTCTTGAGATCGTGATGGTGTACAAATTTCCTAAATTAATACATAATAATAAATAATAATTAAATATAGTAGCACTTTGCTTCAACTTGGTCACCTCTGATTCAGGAGAGAAGTTCACACACTCCCTAAGACTTCAAAGAAGATTAGAAAACCATTTCAAATTATACCAGAGGAATGTCCACAGAAACACCTCCCATGGTATCTGCCCCACCTGATTTATTTTTTTTAATTTAAGAGATGAAAAGGGGAAATTATCAGGCAATAGCAGAACAGAACATCAGCCTCTAACATTTTCTGTGTTTATGAGATGTACAGGCTTTTCACTTTATATGAAGTAAACATTGAAGGTGATTCTTACCTGATGGGTCCATCTCTTTCAGGTGTCTATCACTTTGAACTCTACAATTTCATGTTCTGCTGAGAACTTGAGAGGAGACCCCTATGTAGCCTTTGAAACTTTCAGCCCTAGGCTGGTAGGGTAAGCTGCCTTTCCAATTTTCTTCTGCCCAAAGGGAAGATCATACATATTCAGATAGAGTTTGAGCTGGGTGCTTTTCCAAATTCCCTTTTTGATGGTGGTGCTTCCAACAATATTTTTTTTTCAACGTTTTCTGATTTTATGACCATGTTTAATTTTACGTCTGTTTGACTTTATTGCACTAAGCCATCTTGAATGCTGGTTGTAATAAAAAAAATGGTACGGAGACTTAATAGCTAGTTGCGTTTGTATCCTCAAAGAAAACTGCAAAAGGCCAGAGAGCTCACATTTGGTGACATCATTTGCCACCATTTACCTGAAATTCATGACAATTGAGGACACTGTGAGCCTGTTTCTGAATAAATTCTGCAATAAAATGTGTGCCCAGGGTAGCATTTTTAAATGCCTCCCTTTTACTTTAGCAGATTCTGAAATCACAGTCACTTGTGATATGCCAAGCTATTTCATTTTTCTTTTTTTCACATAATACCCTTCCATATTATTCTTTGCAGAGTTTTACTTGGAAACTCTAGCATTTGATATTGGTCTCTTCTGTACCAACTTTTCTTTTCTTTGTTTTTTTATGCGCATAAAATAAGAAGGGCTTCTAATACATTCTGCCACCTCAGTTTCATATGTTCACAATGAGTGGGAATCAGAAGATTACAATTCTTTGGCAAACTGGTTAGGATGTGGGTGGGATGTTAAACACTTGTAATTGTCCAAGAAGACTGGGGAAAATCCAGTTGTGATTCCCCCCCTCGCATGGGTAAGTCTTAATAAAGGAGAGTACTGACTAAGGCTTTTGTGAAATGGCCTAGCGATGGAAGGGGAGCAGAGAGGCAGTGAGCAGAGAAGGCCCATTTGCACATTAAACCCATCGTATCAGACAGAATTATGAATGAGGTTATAGAATAGGAATGTAAATATCAAATTCAATATTCTAACCCTGGGATGCATAGCCTGAAGTCTTGGCTGAATTGGCTCTTGTAAACTTTGAAAGTGGCCTCAGATCCCCTCTAAAAGTTGCCAGCCATTTGCAATATTTATTGTGACAGAAGGGAGGAATTACGAAGCAACCAGGAAATGATCAAGTTAAATTCAATTAAGTTTAGACTTTTGTCTTGATCCAATCGACTTTTTGGAGCGCCCTCACAGCATCACCCTCAAAGAACAAGCTCGTCTTCTGTGTCCTGCAGAAGTTGTTCAGCCCTGCCTTAAGACAAAGGAAAGAAAGGCTGGCTTCAAAAAAGGGTTGGATCAATTCATGGAAGTCATAGGGATCAACGGCTATTTGCCTTGATGGCAGTGCGACAGCTGCTGGGAGACTAGTGGGCTTCCTTGTGCAGTTGGTTGGCCATTGTGAGAACCGACTGCTGGACTAGTTGGGCCAGGGGTCAGATCCAGCAGGACACTGCTTATGTTCTTAAGGTCTAAAGAACCTTCAAAACATTATCTGCTTATTCCACTATGCTTTCCACCCAAATTTAGTGTAACCTCAGTACATTCCCAGTCTTCTGACCCCTGCTGAAGATTCTCCAGAATGGCAAGACTAATGCTAGGGCAGTGCCTACTCATTCTAGTGACACCACATCAATCTTAGACAATGCAGCCTTACTCAAGATACTTTCAAGTTCCTTCTCACCCTTGCCTTAAATAAATTATAACCTTGTGAAATCTACCACCAAAAGTGGTAGATGGTCATTCTGTCCCAAGGTAGCCCATCTCTCTCTTTCTTGATTCTCTTCTGCTGCTTGTAATAGTGTTCTGTCCATCTCCTCACTGTCCCCAGCCCTTCAAGGTAGACCAGATCAGAAAACCAAAGTTATGAACGCTAATGCCACTTTTATTATAAGGTTACAGTGACAGAGTCTTACAAGTCCCCCTCCCTCCCTTTATCTTCATGAGAACTAGGGAGATTCAAGTCTGAGACCCTTTCTCAATTTACCTTTCTGCCTCGGACTCAAATTTCTTTTATCTGACAGCTGTCTTGGTTGTGGCTCTTCCTCCTGTTCCCCAAGGTTATTCCTACTTCCCATTACACTGTCTTGTTTCCCCTCTTATTCTTCCATGAGCCTATTTTCTTCTGGTTTTCCACCAAAGTGGAAGATCTGCAGCTCTTCAGATGTTGTCAGGCTAAAGTTCACATCATGGCATTGCTGAAATGTTGGAGTATAGCAACATCAGTGTGGTGGATCAGAAGTTCATTAGCTCTGTTTTTGTCAGGCCTAGCCCAAGGAACTCCAAGAGACCATGTAAATTCAATCCAGCAATGTTTATTAGCTACAACCTCTAGCAAGAATCTTCCCAGACTGAAACCCCAGCTCCCAAGCAATGCCAGCCACAACATTGTGAATTCCTCAGGGAGGTGCCAGTGTCATCCTCTTATCTCTCCCCCACGACTCAGGAGATGAAAGAAAATGTTTTTCTCCCTGAGTCTGGCCTTCATGATTCCATTCCATCACAGTTTTATAACTTGCAAACTGTCTGGTCTTACTTGGTTCTACTCTCTGAACTCTGCTAACTACTTTCTTGCTTCTATGTTAGTGCAATGCAGAGAAATCCTGCATTTTTCTCCCATCCAAGTTTCATTCCAGCTGATAGAAGGAAAATTGCTTTAGAATTTCTTTCAAAGGAGAAGAACATTTTAGTGATTTTCTTTTTTAATCGGTGGAGGGCTGAACTCATAGAATGATGGTCAAGGTATAATGTGTGCATGAGAACGCCTGGTCTGTCATTGCACAATCCATTCTTCTGTGATTTGCAGTTCCTTGGCTTCCCATTGGTCAATTAAAACCCAAGAGAAGACATCATGAATGGACTTCCATGGAAGTTATTTCTTTTTCCTAAACTGGGAAGTGTGAAACAACCAAGTGATGAAAATCAGTGTCACCAAAAATATCTACACCAGCAGTAGCATCCTTCACCATCTCCATTGTAAGCTCAGAAGCACCATCAAAAGCATGCTGAAAGAAAATCTCTATCACTCCAAGAGTAAGGTAGAAAAGCAGAATCCTTGCTTCCAAGGAAGTAAATGTTTGAGAAACTGCAAAACAGACTTCATCACACTGTTGTTCTCGGCTCTCCCACCAGTGGCCCTTGGCATAAGTTCTTATTTAAATCATGGAATTTCTTGGCATCTAACATGATAAATGTGATTAATTTACACAGTATTAGCATTCATGAAGATATCAGTGGCTATGTGATGGCCGCATTCTCCCTCTAAATACCAGTTGCTAGGGAGCTATAGTGGAAGAGACTTCAGGGTTTGGTACTGATTGACTACTGTGTGACACAGAATACTTAACTAAATCAGATTTTGGCTTGATTCAAAAAGGCTTTTCTTACAATCTGAAGTCCTATCCAGATTCCAGGCCTATGGGGTGAGGAGGAGCACATTCATAGACCCATGAATCATATGAGTATAAAAGAAAAGAACTCTTTTGGATCAGATCCATCTAGCTGAAAGATGAGAAAACATCTGTCTTCCTTCCTCTCACACTGGCCGTTTATAAACAAAATCCCAGAGATAGTAGGAATACCAAAGGTCATCTAGTACATCCCATTGCATTTCAGACAGTTGACCATTTCAGAGAGTTGGCAATCCAATCTCTCTTTGAAGACCTCCAGTGAAAAGGAGCATTCTCACCTCTATCCACTGGTTGAGAACTCTTACCGTTTGATGTTTTTTCTGTCCCAGTTGGCAAGAAACTTTTGGAAAAATCCATTGTAATAAAAACAAAATTGAACCAAGCAATGTTCCCCCGTTTGCACTGGCCAAATTCAAATAGTTCCTGCTCTTTCCATTATGGAGAATATAATGTTACATCAACCTACTTGACTTAGAAATGATCCAATCTAACTTAATCACTTAGTACCTATGTTAGAGCCATTTCAAGTTAGTTGCAATTAGAGCCTATTGAAATTGATGTGAAAAGTTCATTGTGATGACTATGCTGAGTGCCATTAGTTTCAATGGGAATATAAGCAATTTAGGAAGGACAAACCCAACAGCACTGGTGGATACCCAAACCTATAATAAACAATTTCATGTGCTCTCATTTGACAACAGTATTTTCTTTTCACATACTTCCTTTATCAGGATGGAAAACTGTTCATTTGTCTTTCAGGAATCAAAACAATGAAATTAGCATTACCCATGTCATTATCTTTATCCACTTCAGTGGATGTTACTTTCTGTTTTTAAGATACTTAAATTTGCACTTTAAGCTCCTCTCATGGTGGAATCTGTCTTCTGACTCATACAAGAATTTAATTGTAGAAAGGTCAAGTTTCACCTGAGTGGCATCACTTTTCAGTGACTCAGACAAAAAGATAACTTTCAGAATTTCAGAACAGCAAGTGACCCTCGAGGTCATCAAGTCAAACCCACTACTACTCAGTTCAAGAATCCCAATTAAATCATCCCTCTTTCAAGCCTTTGCATGAATTATGAAGAGGACTTCCTCTTGGTCATTGCTGTTCAATAGTTATATAAGCTTGCTTTAAGTGGAAATGCTGGGAATTGAACTGGTGACCTCTTGCTTAAAAGGCAAAGTGCTCTACTGTTAATCTACAGTTCTTCTTCTGAAAAGTGCAAGTACTTCATCTGTCTTCTGGGTATATTGGGCATTTGAACCAGTCTCACCCTTTGGACAAAGTGCAGAGGAGGGCAACCAACATGATTTATCAAAGGGCAATTCAAACAATTTCCCTATAAGAAAAGGCAAGAATATTTGCAATCTTTCCCTTAGAAAAAGGGCCATTGAAGGGGGATTTCATTGGGGTATATGAAATCATGATGGCATGGAGATGGTGGACAGAGAGAAGTCTCTCCCCGCCCCCCCCCCCCCCCCCATAAATCTAAGATCAAGGATCATCCAGTGAAGCTGGTTGGAAGGAGATTTAGAACCGACAAAGCTCTTCTTAATTAACCTGTGGAATCCATTAACACAAGCTGTTATGGCTGCTAACTTGGATGGTCTTGAAAGGGATTGGATACATGAGTGGAGCAGAAGATTATCAGATGCTAATAGTCTTAAAGATTGAGTGTCACCATCATGTTTGGGGTAGTGTATTTCCAAACACCAGTTGCAGGGGAACCACAGTGGGAGAGAGGTATGTTGCTTGCTGGCACATTAAAGTATGGCTAATAGATCTGAGCTGGGAAAAATCACACAACACAGAAAATCAGGGTTCCCAGATCTGGACTGCAAAAATCCAGACAACTAGAAATTTCAGCAAATAGAGAAAATTTTAGCTATTTCTAGCTAAATCTGAAGTCTAGGTTAACCATATCTAGATTGATTGATTGATTGATTGATTGATTGATTGATTGATTCATGCATTCATGCATTCATGACATTTATATGGCTTCCTATCTACTGTACCACTGAAACTCTAGGAGTGAACCAACCCCCCCCAAAAAAAAAACCTTAGTAGAACAATCAGTAAAAGAACCATGCCAAGGCACTATAACAAATACCTTACCAGCATATCCCACATACTCATGCATTAACAGCCCAGCCCAATGCCTGGGGGAAGAGCCAGCTCTTCACAGCCCCCCAGAAGGCCAACAGGGTTAGGGCCATCTGAATCTTCAGAGGAAGTTGTTCCATAAGGCAAGTATCATAAAAAAGAAGGCATGTTTCCATTGAGTTGCAGTCCACACATCTTAAAGTTGATGAGGCTGAGAAACACTGCCCTAAGCCATTGGTGAGTGACTTGTGGACACATGTATCCCTCTAGTATCCTTTTTATGGACCCCATAGCTTCTAGAGAGGACAAGGCTAAAAATGTTTTGCCCATTTTGAGGGAAGGTTTCTGAAATGATGTCTCTTGGCTTAAAGTCCCCACCTAACCCCTCAAAAACCCCTCAATCCCTTTTTCCCCCCTGATCTGAAGTGAGGCAATTAAGACATTATTTTACTCTTTAAGCTCCTCTAACACCCCAATTCTGCCGCCCCCCCCCCCCCCCCAATGAGAAACTAAGGAGATTGCAGACCTTTGGAGAAAGTATTGCCCAAATGAAAGAGAGGACATTCACATGTACCCTTGCCTACCTTGTAACTACATTAGGAGAAGTCTATTTTCCACTCATGAAAATTCTTCCAAAATCCTCTTCTCTGAAAGAATTGAAAAGCATAAACTCTTTTATCAAACCAAATGAGAACTGAAAGGGAAAAAAAATGCAGGAAAATTTCTCAACCCAGGACCAATGTTGGTTCCAAACACGAGAATCATGTATAAATCTTGCCTTGCAAGAAGAAAGGCAATAGAAAGAAAATTGGAAAGCTGATGGAAAACAGCATCTGTCTGATCTGGAACATTATTTGTCTTTCACTGCAAAACATGGAATGTATTTGCAAGTCATAAAAAGATTGCTTTCCTGGGGCTTTTCTTGAGTACCAGCTTAATTTATTATGCCATGCAATATTGGGGCAAGGAAGTGAGGACATTACATCAGAAGGTGTTCCTTTAGCCACCCAATGATAACAACCAAGCTATTACATACATATGCCTCCAAATTATTGATTTCACTGCTTATTTCAATGACAAGCAGTAGGGTGCTCTCACAACCCAATTACCTCGTGTAGTTAAGCTTGTTAAGACATCCGGAAGGAACGAAAAGTGTGGGATGGTTGCCTAGAGACTCCATGGAGGGGGGTGGGATGTAAATATGACTGACTGGGAGGAGGAAGGAAGAGATAATGTGGTTGCATTAGGAGAGCAAAAGCTCTTTGCTTTGAAGCCAATGGGGGCAAATAGCATTTGCTGCTAGGAGACATATAATCTACATAGGAGCAAGCACGATTCTCTGTGTTCTAGTAATATGGCCAAAGCAAAGAGGAAATTAAGTAGGAGTCATCCAAGTGGCAACCTGAAAAGACAAGCAATGTTAAAGCTCCTCTTGGTTCTATTTATTGATGAAAGCTACAATCCTATACTCCACAAGAGAGTGTCTCAGGAATGTCCAGAAGATCTCCATCTCAAACTCCCATCCTTGCAAGTTTGGTCTACAGTCAACAGCTGTCTTCAGAAGCTAGTACTCTCATGGTGTTGGTGCTCCAAGATGAGGAAAAGAAAATTCAAAGGGATGATGGTGGCATGTGTTAGGAGCAGCAGGACCTTCAGCCTTTGGATTGCCTTTGGATAGTAATGATATAGATTGTCATCTAAAACCTCTGTAGGGCATTGCATTGGGAAAAGATGATGGAAGCCAATGAGTTATGAAATCCCTGAGGAAACTCTGCCCACTCCCAGTCTTAACAACCAAACAAAATGTAGATTGGAAGTTTTAAATTAAGCTAATATATAGTTCCACAAAGCAGGAAATAATGAGATCTCACTTCTTTCTCTGGTAATCTTTAGAAAATGGGGTCTTTTAAAACGATCTGTATCATCATTCAGCCGGTGCAGTGTTCGTGAGGTCAGGTCTGTAGAATTTCTACCAATTTTGCTTTTTTTAAAAAAAAGATTTTTATCCCGCCTTTATTATTTTTATAAATAACTCAAGGCAGTGAACATACCTAATACTTCTTCCTCCTCCTATTTTCCCCACAACAACAACCCTGTGAGGTGAGTTGGGCTGAGAGAGAGGGACTGGCCCAAAGTCACCCAGCCGGTTTTCCATGCCTAAGGCAGGACTAGAACTCACCATCTCTCCTGGTTTCTAGGCCAGCATCTTAACCGCTACACCAAACTGGCTCTATTGAATCTAATTCTGGGGAAAAGCAAGTGCCCAGCTATACAATTACAAAGCCTCCGATCAGTATTCATGTATACAGAATATAAAGAGGACATATCTATCATCTTATCCCCTTCCAAAGTAAGCAACATTATGCAAAGTACATAAAGTGAGTAAGAAATAGTAAGCATTTAAAATTAAACACTTAGAAAATGAAAGGCATGAGATACAAAGGCAATGTAAATGTACAGACTGTATCAAAAGCCAGGCCCCACAGAGAAAGTCAGACCTCACAAACAATTTATTATATAAATTACCTTAAATGTTTGAATTGGTGGCCACTTTCAGTATATAACCTGTATATACATCAACACTCTTCCCTTTTCTTTTCTGTCTTTGCAAATCTTCCATGTTTCTACCACATCCACCCATTCCCTGCTTTATAATTGCTTTTTAATCTTTAAACTTCTCATATTTCCTTTTTTAAGGATATCATCAGCTCCATCCAACCACAGCTTTTTCTCCTCCTTCCTCTCAACCCATTCACTCTTCCATCATATATTTCTTCTGCAATTTGATATTCATTCACCATACAACCCAATGACCCCAACCTTAGGTTTCTGTATCAGTCACTCTCTTTTGCATTCAGTCCAAATGCGTTTATTGATCCTGCCTGTTCTTCAGTTATCAGACACAATTCTTAAGCAATCCATTCCCACTCAATGAAATTTTCTTTTCAGATTCTCTTGACATACCCAACTCTCATTTGCATATAACAGAATAGGCTACAGCACACTCTTTTTTTTAAATATAATGTTTATTAACACTTTTAAACAAGAAAATAAAAACTAACACAAATGAATATAAAGTAAGGAAGAAAAATATACACAGCTATTTTAGCTTCTATGATTCTCATCAGACCACATGCAACCTATTTTTCTACTAGCATTTGCATGTCTGCAAATGTCTTAATCCATTTTCCATTTTTGGTCAACATTCTACCAAGGGGCACAAATTCATTTACTCTTTTTTTTTTTTCATTTATGTGTAACTCACAATTGTTCATTCCATTTTCATTGCCAAACGCCTTGGTCTTTGATACATTAATTTTCAGATCAATAGTTGTCACTGCATCATATGATCTAACCGTTGCTGCAAATCATTTAGGGTCTCAGCCAATAACAAACCATCATCTGTATTTAAAAGTACATGTACATTCACATTTCCAACCAACACATTCCTAATATCACTCCAAGCATTCCTTATATATCTATCCATAAATGTATTAAACACCCAAAGGGACATCTCCCATCTTTCAATGTTAAGCCATTTGCTAAGCACCCCATTTATTCTCATCAGTGCTTACATTCCATCATATACTGTTCTTATCAATTCAGCAATAACCCTTCATCTCAATAATGACAGGAAACATCCCAAAATCTACCCTATGCATTTTATCATACACTTTGTCTAAATCAATGTATAAGAATAATATTCACAAATGAGGTTTCCACACATGTTAAAACGCCACACAGTCACTCCATAAGTATGCCATTTTATTTAACTTTCTCACAGCAATTACAATTTTCTATTCATCCATGTTTTTCTTGGACACTAACATTTCTTCTGATTGCACTTTCACCGCATCATTGTCATCGCCATGTAATTCTCTAAAACGTTCCTTCCAGCATTCCTCGCTCAGTGTCGTGCAAAATCATTTCATCACTTTTATTTTAAATTTCAGGCATTCTGCCAGGAACTTCTTGTTTAGCCGTGTTCACCCACTTCTAAACCAGTATTTTCTTCCCCCCAAAAGTGCCCTGCCGCTTTTAATCTTAACTGTTCTTTGCTGTCCTTAATTACATTCTCTGCAACTCTATTTTTCTCTCTACGCATATTATACAATATTTTGTAATACTAATTTTTTACAGCCATCTTTCTTTTACATGCATTTCCCCCTTATCCATAGCCTCTTTCACTTCATAATTCAGCTGGGTACCCTCTTTGTTACTGTAACTCTGCATATATCTGTGGAACTTTGTAGTATAACTCAGGACACTCTGTTCTGAGCAACTTCTACATCCGCTTTTCTTAAGTCCACTTTCCATTCATTTTGGGGCAAGCTTGATCTATCTTGCAATATTCTTTTATGCTTCATACTTTTTCTTTCTGCTCTCGTACTACATTCTACCTTCATTCCAGTTTCTTTCACTTCTTTTCTTTTCTTCCACATATGTTTTCCCCAAGATCTCTTGTTGGCAGTATGACATAATGGTCTATCTCATATTGATAAACTCTCATTACTGAAATATTCTTCACTAATTCTCTCAATCTTTTATCATAAACTATCAAGTCAATCATGCTTTTGATTTCATATTCATTCCTTTGCGACATGTATAGCTGACAGACATTTACTTAAACTACTTAGTCTAAACAGACTTGTTTCAAAGCAGATGTTCACCAAACAGCCACATTCTCATTAATTAATTCTTGGGTCTCCAGATGTTCCTATAATTTTCTGCACTCTCTTGTCTTGGTCCCATCCACTCATGCTTAGCAGCTTTTTTTTCCTTCTTGGATTCAACTTATCAAATAACACTGCACGGTTGTTCCCAAAATGTATAGCTGGTTCTTCTATTTGTCATCATTCACTGGAATGTAGAATGAAATTAGCACCAACTGATGGATTCCTACCTTCATAAAAACCCACAACAGTGTACATGACTTCATACTCCTTGATGTGCATTTCATTCATTCATTCATTCATTCATTCACTCATTCACTCATTCACTGAATTTACTTTGTACCATCACACTCCTCAGATATTCCTGGTAGTCACATAATTAAATTATGAAACAATACAATATTAAACATTATTTTTATTGATTGGTTGATTAAATTTATATTGCTGCCCATCTCAGGTACATGCCTCTGGGCAGCTAACAATTAAAAATAGAATAAAAACAATAAACGAAATTATTATTATTATTATTAATAATAGTAATAATGATGATGATGATGTCTCCCAACTGATATTGATCTCAAACACTAAAGGCTGTTGTAAATAATTCTGTTTTTATTACCTTCTTATACACCAGGAAGGAAGTTACCATGTGGATCTCCATAGGAAGGGTGTTTAAAAGGATAGGAGCCATAGCTGCAAAGAACTAACTTCTCTTGGCCACGTGAACTGTTGCAGTCCAAATATAGTAGATTTAGTAAAGGCCTACTTGTGAGCATATTAGTAACTTCTCAAATTAGTAACTCTGCAATGGTAGGCTAGAGTTGAGGTATCCTAGCCCCCTAAAAGAAGTATCCACAGGGAAGGTCAGAAAAGTCAAGATGACAGCCATGACCATAACTATCAATGCCTGTTAGTCCAACAAGGTACACCAGACTAAGAAACTAATGCCATATAGGTCAGGACTAATTTTATTGTACAGCTATATAACAGAATCTTGCAAGTCTGAAGGTGTTTCCTACTTGTCTGAGTCATTTTCTCAATTTATCTTCTTGGTCTGAGCTCAGGCCTGGTTTATCTGACTATTGCCTTGGTAGCAGCTCTTCCTCCTGTCTCTCAAGGCCATTCCCTATGCCACCTACAATGTTGCCCCCTTTGTGTGTGTTTGTGTGTGTCACTGTATGTAGAAAAGAGTCAGCAATAGCTTTCAATAGCAAAGTCATGGCTGCCATCTTGACTGTTTTGCTCTCCAAGCAGATGCCTCTGCTGCCCTTCTGACTTGCCTGCCTGGAAGCCATTCCCTTAGCAGAGGCTAAGACAATTTCCTGGACCACATCTGCACACACATACAGACCCTGCATGGACAACATCAGCCAATCTATCTGCACTGCACTGTAGGAGGGGTCAAAGAGATATAGGATGATCCAGGGCCACCAGATCTGGGCTGCAATGATCCAGACGACCACTAGATGGCAGCAACAGGTTGAAGTTTCTTTTATCCCAGCCTCCAACTAGTGGGCTTTCTGGTATGTTGCACCCCAGATCTGATAACCCTAACACTAACCCTCACTCTACCTTTATTCATGTGGAGTAAACTCCTAGCAGCTGGTTAAAATTGCCCCTTTGGCATGTCCCTTCCAGGACTGGGCAAGGACCCAACTTTTGTTTGATACCTAGAGCAGGACTTTCAACATCCTGATCAGCCAAGTCTCAAGATGATCCTTGAATAAGCTTAGGTTTCCCAGACACAACCTGTTTTCAGAGAGCTCCAACCAATCTATCAAAGACCAGAATGTCTTGTCCCGTTGCCCTTATATGCATGGAAATATTCCATCTAGCTGTCAACCATGTTTCAATGACAGTTCAAACACCAAAGAGCATTTGGCCTTTTATTTTTTTGGAAAGCAAGGCCGAGGGATTAGCTTTGAATTCCAATAAAGATGAGCTCAGGGCAAGGTGAATTTCTAAAGCACAGTAGAATCCATCGATTGTCAGGGCAGATTAATTAATGTAATGTGAAGCAGCGGGTTTGCTAATGGTAGCAAATGAGGCTCATTCCTCTCCTCCACCCCCAACCCTTAGGATATATCCTCAAAGTCTTTTTTTAAAAATCAGAGGGCATTTTTGTAAAGGTTGCTGCTGTTGCATGACCTTGAAAACCATGTTTTGCTTCCTTTCATCAAAGTGACAACAGAAGATGGATGTGTTTCCTATCGGTTTTAATATTAGTTTTGAACCACGTCAGATTGGGATTTTTAAAAAATGTTTGTTTCAGCACAAGGTGTATTTTGTCTTATGAAAAGACAGAGTGTGCACTGATTATCCTGATGAATTAAAACTGGGGAAACCCATTCAGCTATAGAAGCATATCGGGTGACAAGGTATTGGGGAATATTCAACAAAACATAGTTCAAACAAGCCACACTTAGCACAATATTTGAAACAAGCCACCAATGACCAAAGTTTGAAGCTAAAGCATTTATATTGGTTAAATCAATAGCTGATAATGTAGTGGCTTCTTTTTAAAAACATGCTAAACTTTATTATAATGAGTAATAACATCATTCCACATCTGGCTGCCTTTTCTCATAGTAGCTGGCATTGGCTTTGTATGGAGAAATTCCTGGGTTTGATTCTCAGATACTACATAGATGTACAAAACGTTTTCATCTTAAAGTTTGGAGGCCAGCACTGTAGATAATGGTGTCCATGGGATGTCAAACCAGTCATTCTGCTGAAAGCGATGTCATGCCACAAGCCCTACCTCTTTCGTAGAGGCATTGGGATGATGTCTGAATGTCCAAAAGGAGTGTCGCTTGCAACGTGACAGTGAAGCTCTGTTTTAGTCATTTTGATGAGAGAGCTGAGGACATTCATGAGTGTAGATATTAAGGATAGGCAGGACTTGGGATTGGAAGGTCAGAATGTGCTACAGAGGACACAACAGGCCTCTTGGAACATTGGTTGGCAAATTTTTAAAGCAGCTGCCTCTTTTAAGCAGCTGACACCCCCCCACCAAGACTGGCAAGGCAAGCTGCTATATATAAACAGCCAGCAAACTTCATTCTACCTTCTGGTGATAATGTTACCTAGCCTGGTCATGAAACATCTGGAGGAAAACAACCAAGCTCAGAGAGCACCAAGTACTTAGCAGTTCAACCCTGGAATGTTCTCTTCCGCTGTCTCTTTTCTAAGGATAGTGTGAGTGCCAGCTGCAGGGCAAGCTCAGGAAAAGACACATTTAATTTTAGGGGTTGCACGAAAACAAGGCACATGCATCATGTGTGCTGAAGCACCTTCCTTTTTGCCTTTGAATCTGAAATGCTGCATAGCCATAGCAAAAAATTCTACTACTATCAGGTGGTGGCCTGATGGCTGATTTAGGGTATGTCAGCTTCTCTGTTCATAGAATCCTAGGGTTGGTAGAAGGTTGTGAGTTTTCCATCTCCAGAGGTTTATAAGAGGAGGTTGGAGAGCCACTTCTCAAGGATGGCTTAATGAATTTTCCTGCACATCCCTGTGGTCCTTTCTATCTCCCCAGTTCTATGATTCTGTGAAGCCACTGAGTGCAAGCTCTGTAGGCCATTGAGTTCAAGTGATGTTTGTTGTAGAAACTTAATGTCTCCCTGATAAATGGCTGTCTGGTCTCCATCTGAAAATATCCAGTGGGAGCCCATCACCTTTGTGGGTGATCAGTTCCACTGTTGAGCTGCTTCTAAGGCCAATAAGGTTTCTTTTTCCTCCTAGCATTCAGTAAGGGTCTGCCTTGCTGTGTTCTAAATCCATAATTCTGTGCAACCTGGAATGAGAAAGACTAGGCCGTGGGTGCCTTTG
Source organism: Liasis olivaceus (assembly GCA_030867105.1). Lineage (NCBI taxonomy): Eukaryota > Metazoa > Chordata > Lepidosauria > Squamata > Pythonidae > Liasis > Liasis olivaceus. The sequence goes on along the minus strand of CM061349.1, from coordinate 320,675,982 downwards.
GTGCATTCTCCTATCAGAGATTTAAAACAAGCTGTCCTGTTCCCCCTCAGGCTGAACTTGCCTGTCTCCTTCAGTCTCCATTATTCCTATACATTCATCTTGCCTTCTGTTCACACATGCAAATGGCAGAGTGGCCAGCTGCTTCGAATGCCCCCAGCTGTAGCAAAGCTGCCTAAACAAGTGATCACTGTGACGGTTTATATTCATTTTCCACAACTAGTCATGCTGGAAGTTGAAGTTCTTAACATCTGGAGGGTACCAAATTGGGGAAGGCTGCAATTGTAATCCTCTTTAAAGCACTGAAGGTCACATAATTGTGGCAAACTAAAAATTGAATCCATAAATAAGTATGCAAAACTACTGTGACAGCAAAACTGATGTAAGAGTTGTATCATCCGCATGAAACCTGTGTTATCACATGAAAACAGCTTGCCACTCTATTCCCCCCACTCCCGAGTTGTCTTTCAGGCACCCGATTGTGACATCTTGTTCCCTCTAAGTTGCTCTCAGATCTCACAGCCACCCACCAACCTGCTTGCTTGCATGGTGATCTAGCTTTAAATATTGATTCTAGGTTGGCAGTTTTAGCAAGCTGAGTCCAATATAAATGTTTAACGTTCTATGGTACCCTAATCCTTCCTTGGGCTTTCAGTTTGGACAAAGTCCAGATGTTCTTTAAAACAGGGGCAGGCAGCCCCATAGCCAGTAACCACAGGTGGCCCTTTACCCTTTGTGGTCCTCAGAAATTTAGCAGCATCTTGCCAAGCAAATACAGGGGAAAAACCCACTTTGATGAATTAAAAGTGATGTATGAACCACTGAATAAGCTTTACACACTGAAAAAATAATAATTTAAAAACCCCTCTGTTGCTTCCTTAATATTCCTGGCCCACTTGTGTGATGGTCATTGCATTGTTGCATGTCCACTTTGATGTTTAGCAGTCCATAAATATTCCCATTCTGTAAGATGTACGGCCTCTAGCCACTGAAACATCATCTCCCTTTGCTGTATCTTCTGATAGTGCTCCTTGTCCCTTTGTCTTCCAACTTGCTTTCATTGCTTTGCTTGATGTAAGGCAGCATTTCTCAAACCGGGCAACTTGAAGATGTGTGGACTTCAACTCCCCGTTGCTGAAGTTGAAAAACACTGGTGTAAAAAACCTTGGAAGTAGGCACGTGAGAGTTTGGTTTAGTAGGAAGAGAATCACGTTAGTCTATGGTTGCCCCAAAGTCAGGAATCTGGTAGCCCCTTTTCTGACTAACAAATATTAATAAAAGCCATACGCTTTTGTGAGTACAGCTCACTTTATCAGATGCACAGAGTGGCTGAACTGTTGTAGGATTTAAATTGGGATGAGGTGGGAGAGGAGGAGAAGGGAAGGGAGTAGAAAACAAGGTAGTTATGCAGATACAGGTTACACATGAGACAGATTACAAGTACCTTATCCATTAACAACTGTAATCTGCCCCAAACCCTTCCTGTTTTTTGAGACCTTTTGAGATTGCCTGCAACCTTTTGATGTATATGAGTTCAGCAATCTCTTGCTCAATGATGCTGTTAAACTTTCTCTTTTTCCAAAACAGCTACCCTGAGATCTGTAATGAACTGTCCTGGGAGGTTGAAATGCACTGATATTACTTTGTCCTTGTTTTGAGTCCTGATGTGAAACTGGTTTCCATTCATTCTTTCGTCCAAAGTTTGCCTTGTTTGTCCTATATAGAATCCAGAGAGGCATTGCTGGCCAATGATGGTCTGTATTAGAGGAGAAGCATATGAAGGCACCGCTAATCTTGTGTTTGTACTTCTTGAGGTTGGGATGGTGCTACATCTACATCTACATCTATCACCATCAGTAAAGAAGCTGTACACAAAAAATAGTGGAAATTGCATTTGAAAATGGGCATTTTCTTTCTTTTTTAAATAATGCACACACACACGTATACACACACACGATGAGGAACAAGAAGCATGATTAAGTATATCCAAAACTGAGAGGCTTAGGTTTAGGGTGAACTATGGTTTCCTGAACTAACCCAGTTGGCTGAGTTTGTAGTTGACCATGAGCCATAAATGAGCCAGCTGCATTTTCATTTAATGGGTTGTGTGAATTCAGCCATAAACTGATCTTTATCTCCATATTCAAAGGTCACCCAGTCCACCCCTTGCCAGAATAAGAAATTTGTTCCTCTATCATTTAGAGAGAGTAGATGGAGGACCTATTTTAGCTGATGAGTGGAATGAGCTATTGGTAACTCTGTGTGTGGTGTGTGTGTGCACGTGCGTGTGTATCTGTCAGAGAATCACAGGGCAATTTACCAAAAATAAACAAGTACAAAATTGCACAAAGCGCTTGCCCTCAAAAGTACTGAAATCTCTGTCCAGCTTGAAAGCAGGGTGGCTTACCCACCACATGCACGCGTGAGCCAGTTGTGATGGAATGGAATTATGAAGGCCAGGCTCAGGGAGATAAGCATTTTCTTAGTTCACCACAAGAGCGTGGGAACTTCAAGAGGATGAGGCTGGCACCTCCCTGAGGAATTCACGGTGTTGTGGTTGGCTGGCTGGCTTGGGAGATGGGGTTCAGTCTGGGGAGATTCTTGCTAGTGGTTGTAGCTAATAAACATAGCTGAACTGATTTTGCATTGTCTCTTGGAGTCCCTTGGGCTAAACCTGACACCAGTGTGGTGTAGAACCATGTGGTATAGGGCAGGGTTCCTCAACCTTGGCAACTTTAAGATGGGTGGACTTCAACCCCCAGAATTCCCCTGGCTGAAAGTTGTCAAAGTTGAGGAACCCTCGTATAGGGGTTAAAGTGTTGGAGTGGAGATATCTGCATTCTAGTTCCCCCTTCAGCTATGGAAGCTCACTGGGTGAATTGAACCAGTCCTTCCTTCTCAGCCCAAAAGGCGGGGTGGGATAGTGGTGAAGGTGGTGGATTAGGAGCAGAGAAACTCAAGCTTCAAGTCTGTTCTTAACCCCAGAAGCTCCCTGGGGTGACTTTCATTCCAACCTTTCTCACAGGGTGGTTGTTGTGGGGAAAAGAGAAGGAGGGAACGTTATGTACACTGAAGGAAAGGGAGCACATAAATCCAGCCAATTGCTAAATACCGGAAACACTCGCCTGGACCCCAATTCATTCACATATGTTTGCACTCATCTATATCTTATTTTCAAAGGGAGGGTTAATGCCCTTGTAAATGCCTTCCTTAGAGTAATAAGGCTTTAGCCTGATGTTTTAATGTGTCCCTCAGCATGTGTGACTGTGTGTTTTTCAAGTAAGGTGGCAGTCTCAGAGAGGAAATTTCTCTCTTCCCAGTGGTCTCCATTCAAAAGCCTCCTCCACAGAACAACGAAGCTTTAAAACAGCCCCTCTAAATGGAGGTGATTTTAAAAGCTCATTCCAGTGAGCGAGCAAGGAAGTGATTATAACATATCAAGAAAAGTATGTCATATCTTTGCTATGAAGTGCATATTGGAAGTACCTAATTGTTTACCTTTCTGAAGTTTTAAGAACCCGTAAGCAGTGCCCTGCTGTATCGGACCCCTGGCCCATCTAGTCCAGCAGCCTGTTCTTAGAGTGGCCCACCAATTGCACAACGAAGCCCACTAGTCTCCCAGTAGATGGACTTCCGAGGCAGTCCTGATAGCAAAATTCGAGAGTTTCTGACTCTCCCCAATTAGGATTCAGTCCAGCAGAAGATCAGACACAAAAGTATCAGCTGAGATTTTAAAGCTTTATTGAAAGCTTGCCAATAGAGTCAGCTGGGGTCTTCCCTTAAGATGGAGAAGAACCCTGGTCACACCCAAAGAAGATTTTATACATGTGTCTTACAAAGAGATACAGCAATTAACAAATGATTGGCTGAAATGGCACAAGTTTTGGATCCTCCTTATTATTGGGGGAAACTTCTCTTCCTGATGACCTATTGGTTACTAGTCAGAGTTTGGAGCACCCCCCTTTGGTCTTCTGAATGTTATTGTTTCCTAGAATGCAGATCGGGGTCACTTTCTCCCATATCTTTATGGCCTCGACACTTTGGGAGACAGGATGTCTGCCTAAAGCCTTTCAACATAACAGAAATGAGGGAAATGTGTGAAGGTTCATGAACATCAGTTTCCTTGTTATCCCTTTGGTTTTCAAATGTAAGGAGATAAAGATGAGAGAAGCTGGGAGCCCTTTTTCATAAGATTTCAGTCCTACTGCCCTCCAGGTTAAGAGCCACTGACCCCCAGGATTTCCATGAATTGGTCCAACCCATTTTTTGGAAGCCAGCCAAGGTGGTAGCCAACACCACATTTCTTCCTGATTCTTCTTCAATCTTACCTAGAATTTGTATCTAAAACATTAGCTGTGCCGCTGATATACCAAAGGTTCGGTGGCTTCTTAAATGTAATGGAATGTTCCTTAGAAAACATTCTAAATCTTCCTGTGGATGCTTGAGATAAATTGAGATTTGCAAATATAGAAAGTTTAAAAAACTTGCTACCTTGAAAGAAAAAAATGCTACACGTCCACAAGGACTATCAAGCAACGTTTTGAATTTGCCACGTCCCCAATCTTCATTAACCTAATCTCTGGGCACCTTTTGAGGTTTTAGATCCTTCATCAAGATAGCTCCTGCCCTGAAGGTTGTCACACAGAAAGAAACATATTTTGATTTATTCTCCTTGCCAGCGTCATGTGCTGGAGGCTGTTTGGAAGAATTAGAGGTCAAACCTGGAGTGTGCATTTTCCATGCAATCTGTTTTTCTGTTCACTGTTGAAGTTGCCCTGTCGTTTCTCCAGAATGACCTTGGAAGGCACAATATTTTCAAAGCAGTTCAGTTCCTAAAGTAGATTAAATTGCAATCAGTTTCTAATCTTGATGTCACATAAGTTGCAGAATTTGGGACATACCTCTGCCCCAAACTTGTAAATCTTTGTTTCATCGTGAGTTCGGTGCAATTTATTTTTCTCTGACTCAGAACATTTATAGATAAAAATTCAAACTCAAGTCCTAGTGACTTAATAGATGCCTCCATAGTTTTTCTGGACAGCCAAAACTTACCTACTTACTTACTTACTTATTTACTTACTTATTTATTTATACATCACATTTATATCGCCGCCCATCTCACACAAGTGACTCTGGGTGGCATACAACATTATTTATTTATTATTTAAACAATTGCTAGTTTCTTTACTGGCTAGCAGCGTTTGCAGGGAAGTCAGCTCATCCAGGGCTTTTTTTTTCTTCCTTTTTCTCAGCCTATCCTCTGCCAATTGGAAGTCGGCTCATCTGGGGCTTTCTTTCTCCGCCGATCCTCCACCGATCGCATCCAGGCAGGTCCAGTACCAGTTCCTGCTCCCTGTGCAAAGCGCTGCCAGCGTTTCCTCCCACCGAAATGGGAGTACCTATTTATCTACTCACAGATGGTATGCTTTCGAGCTGCTAGGTGGACAGGAGCTAGGGACAAATGACGGGAGGTGGGCTCAGACTGTTGGAGTGTCGACCATTTCTGGCCAACAACTCCAACGTTATTAAGCCGCTGAGCCACTGCGTCCCCATAACTTCCTGGACAATCTAGAAGTTACAGGTAGTCTTTGCTTAACAACGGTAATTGGGATCAGAATTTCCATCGCTAAGTGATGCGGTAGTAAAGCATGGCATCATATGACTGTACTGCTTAGTAACAGCAGTTCTGGAAGTCCCTGGTTATCATTGTTAAGCAAGGACCACATGGGTAGTTAAGCAAGGACCTCACACGATTGTGACTTCCAACTTCCTGCAGGCTTCCCCGTTGACTTTGTTTGTGGGAAGCTGGCAGGGAACATTGTAAATTGTGATCACATGTCCACAGGACACTGCAATGTTGTAATCATGAGCTGGGTGCTGAGTGCCTGGATCATGATCACGTGACTGCAGGGATGCTGTGATGGCTGGAACTTCAAGGATCGGTTGTAACTGCCATTTGTTCAGCGCTGTTGCAAGTTTGAATGGTCATTGAACAAGTGGTTGTTAAATGAGGACCACCTGTATTGACTTTTAAGGGGGATTTTTTTCACTTCCAAGTCTAGTCTAAGGTCCTTTAGGTATCCCATCCAAGAAGTAACCAGACCTGGCCCTGCTTAGCTTCCAGCGTTCAATAATATCAATCAGGTGCCACCACCTGCTTTTATGGGTCACCCTCTATATAAATATAAAAAGATAAAGAAGAAATCAGAGTAGCACACTCCTAAGGAATGTCACTCTTCTATGGTTGTCTCTTGAGATGTTGTATAGAGTGCTGCAATATGCAGAGGTATCCACAGGTCTTTACTTTTTTCATCAGAATGATGAAAGCAGCACTGTGGCATCACATTGTAGGCGCCACCTCTTTGGGAGTCTATACTACATCACAATTTGCATAAAATGGGTGGAGCTTGCACTGCAACACTAAGACACTTCTTTCATCAATCGAATCCCTTTTGCCCATCTCCCCATCCCACCCCCAAGGGCAAATAACATTGGCAGTCTGCACTGACTCCAAGATGTCATCTAAAACCTGAAAGTAGTCTGTAGATATGCCACTGGTTAAAACTAAAGTTGCCAACTGCATTATTCTTTAAATAATAAAAAAAAATGTTCCTGTGTTAATAGCAGTCAGCTGAGACAATCTGATGCTCCATTTGGAGATATGTAGCCAGTGAGGATTTTGGAAAGTGGGACTGTTACAGCTGCAGTTCTCTCATTGATTGCTGGCCAAAAGAAAGTGGCAGTATCTGATTTGTTCAGATACTGCTACTCAGTCTTTGTGGAATATTTTATTCATTCATTCATTCATTCATTCATTCATTCATTCATTCATTCATTTTATATAGCCACCCATCTCAGAGCAGTGACTCTGGGTGGCTAACAACAATAAAAACAGTCAACATTTAAAACAGTACAAAAATTAAATATTAATATAAATGCAGCCAAGAGATCTTTAAAAAAAACATTGGTATCAGCACAACCATGAAATGGGGCTCACTCATTACAATGGAGTATGATTGGCCTCCTCTTCCGATGATGATGATGATGGTTGGTCACACAGTCAACCAGATGTTTAGACTGGATTTGGCATTGTTATCCACCTATTGAGTCCTTCCCAAGGACCTGGGATAGGCAGATGTTGTTGTTTGATGGTGTTAAAGGTATCGTTGCAGGATGGAAGCTGTTCCAAGTAAAGCTGCCTTTTGCAATTGACTGATGGTGATTTTGTCAGTGCTGATGGTCTTCAAGTGGTGCTCCAGATGTTTTAGGATTGTACCCAAGGTGCCTATAACTACTACTACTACTACTACTACTACTACTATTATTATTATTATTATTATTATTATTATTATTATTATTATTATTTCTATTGACTTTAGCACCCATTCACCAAATGAGTAGCAGTTGCCACAACAACTTACTTAGTTTTCTAGAGACTTGTACCATGCACGTAAATACCATATGCAGATCCTGACATGAGCTATAGATCCAATAGAAGTCTAGGTTGTCAAATACAGGAGAAGCAGCACCGCAGATTCTCCTTGTCAGAGGTGGGACTGGGCTAACACCAGACCAAAACCCAAATTGTGCTAATGTTATTAAGGCTGACATATTGCACCCCTTCAGAACATATTCACAGAACTTAAGTCTGCTTGATTTTTGGACCAGACTAAGTGGCTCTTTCAGTTCTTCCAGTTCCATTGCCTAGTTTTCATTGGTCTACCTCACCCTCTCATCTGCACCAGGACAAAGCTGTGTGACATTTTGTATATACTTTGCACAAAGTGCCATCTAATGTCTTCTCTCTGTCCCTTTCTCTCTCCTCACGCTTGCGTATTATTTTGAGCCATACTTGTGACTCCTTTCACTATTATAAAACCGTGATCTACTGGTTTCAGATAGAAATACGTATCATGTATGTGGGAGAAGTGTATGTTTTGTGAGTTAACTCATTTCTTTGGTTGAATATCTACCCAACAGACAAAAAGTATTTTTATAAATGTCACAGAGAACAAATTTATCAATCAACTAAAATAGACTGCAAGAATGTAATGGAGTTCCTGCAAGAGGCAATATGTCCTTTTTTTAGGAAAGGAAAGGGGAAAGGACAGGAAAAGGAAGACTTTATCAGTCTTGGAAACTCAAATGAGACTGATATTTTACACATTAATTTCATTAGTCAATAAAGTATCCTTAGGATAGCATTTTGAGATATAGTTTCTTTGTAAAACTAATGATCTTCTGTGCATTGCAACAACATTTTTAAAAGGGCTAATTGTACATCATATTTGTGTCTTAATGAATACATCCAAGGATCTTATCTGATTTATAGTTGCTCATTAGCAGCTCTTTGAAATATGGCAATGAAACAAAAGTTGAATGTGCCAGATGTTGGGGAAAAAAATACATCTTTTGCACTGTTGCATTAGAATTAAGAGGAAGGGGATAAACTGTGGCCCATCTTTTTTGTGGCCTAGACAGCCCCCGCCCACAATTGCAACCATAAAAGAATCACCAATCATCAAAAATCACAGTGGAGTTCAGGTCACCCCTAAATCAGGCTTCATCAAGTTTAAAAGATAAAAATGGGAACCAACAAGCCATCTCTGGACCTTTGCCCTCTTGACGACACAACCCCATCCACTTTGCATTATCAATTCACCAACTATACCCTCTGACCAGCAAATTAGTGCCCATCCCAGCATGACACCCTAGAGATTGTATCTCACAAAAACAGTTCAACATACCAGAAGATTTCTTGGATTTGCATGGACATCTGAATAATATGATCTGCTTCTCACTTCCTTCCATTTCTCTCATTGACACCTACGTACCTGTTTTCTCTCTGCAAACAGACAAGTGTGACCTATCGATGCCCAACTCTGCCTTCCAATTCTTTCAAAGTGATCTTCCCCACAAACACTTTATTGTGGTGCTTGATTGCTTGCTTGATGGATTTAATTAATGGATTTAATAAATTTATAGGCCACCCCTCTCATACACATGACTCTGGGTGGCTCACAGCTGATCATTTCTTTTTAATTTCTCTTGAGGACCCTTTGACCTTACTTAATTGTTGAAGGTGGCTGAAGAAGCTACTACTGCTGTTGTTTTCAGTGCCATGCCTTTTCAGTGCCCCTCTGAATACCCATACTTCCCAGCTTGAGAAAGCCCAAAGGGAGGAGTTCACACATAATGTTTTTCCTTGAGATTTCATGGAATCGTGGGAAGCCAGAAGGCTTTTGACCACCAGAGAAATCAGTGTACAATGAAAGATAGCTGATTCACACATAGAGCTTAGCCACTTCACAACTAAATAAGCAAAATTCCCTTTTTCTTAGCAAGAAATTTTGAAGAGCAACCTCTTTCATCCAATTAAACAGAACTAGTAGAGGAGGGAAATGCAAGATAATTTTTCTGCACTGCATTAATTTCCCTTCTCCAAGCCCTTTCAAAAATGAAGTGATTTCTCAGTCTCTCAGGAAATTAGTTCCCAGAAATTAACTCCCTTTGCTGAAACATCAGTTGAGTATTCTGGAGGACCAACAACTTGTTATAATCTTTCTTGATTATAACTTGATTTTAGGATTATTTGTGCTGGAGCTGGAGAATGAAGATTTCAGTTAACTGGATTTTTTTATTATTATTTTTTAAAAAATGTTGAACATCAGCAAACATATCATTTGAGGAGATATTTGAGCAGATCTTCTCTAAGTCTACATAAATGCATATACATAAATGCTCATAGAATGTAGAGAGCCCATCTGCTAGTTCCAGAACAACAGAACATTAAGCTTTCTGTGTCTACTTTTCCCCATACCTCAAAGTCGTTAGTGAAACCTTCACTATGTTTAAACCTCTCTCCTCCCTTCCTCTGTTTCATTTTCCCCAAAGCTGCTATTATATTGCTCCACAATGAAAAAAAGATCAGCTTTAGAAGGATTTTTTATGTCTGGATATGATATAAATTAAAAATGGCTTTCTCTCTCTCACCCCTCCTCCCAAATGCTTTAGACCTAAGCCCTTGAGTGCCCAGTTGGGTTTAATGTGGGTCAACATACATGCACATACACAAATGCTCATAGAATGAGCTGATCATATATATATATATATATATATATATATGATGTCATTCTACATATTCTACATATTCTCTCCCACACACTATACCTTGATCAAGTGAGGAACCATGTTATGAAAATTAATTGTATTTCCTATTCATTTCACCTGAACAGACAAGTCAGTTTCTCCTTGGAAGTGCTTGTGGTCAGGGGTAATTGCCCAAACAAATGTTTAATTTGTTTTTATACCCTCCCCCTGAGGAGGGAAAGGAGGCATAGAAAGCTTTCCCACACAATCTTTACCATGTTCCTAGGAGACAGATGAAGTTGAACAGAGCTCAGAGTCATCCACTCCACACAAACACCAGAGCCTGCCTTCATTTTGCTTGCACTCCATATCCTCTTCACCACTGTCGACTGGGCTGGTTCATAAGCCTACAAGCAGAAGCCCCTGCAAATATCTTACCAGATGTCCCCATCTTTCTGAGTTCTCCACCAATGTTTCTCAACGACATTACACAGAGAAGAAAACAGTGACTTTTCTTTCCTGTGAGAGAGGGGAGTGTGTAGAGGGCAGGTTTTGAGCTTTCAAAAGGATGTTCCTTCACATATACCATGCAGAAAGTCCATGTTGTAGGCCCTTGCAAATTTTCTGACTTCTTCCAGGGGCTTTTATGCCATTGAAAACTCACGACAGTCTGGTCAATTGTCAAAAAAGCAATCTCAGCTTGGCATCAAGAACTACTTATCTCTGTTTCTACTCACCAGACTGACATTTGAAAGAAGATCTAAGGCTCCCAGTCTCCTGGAATGAACACCAAGATCTCCTTGAGTGCTCATGCATAATATTTGTCCACATATAATGCTCTCAAAGGAAGCTGTTTGTTAAATGCACAGCAATAATAACAAAATGAAAAGTGTTTTTTTTTTAACTAACCATATGAATGGAAAGTATATTCTGTAATTTCTTGGAAGCAAAAGAATTGTGCTTTTTCTGGACAGACAAGAAACCAAAAAATGGGTTTGTGTGACTGCAAAGACCTTTCTGCAGATGGGATTGCACTGCAATTATCTTTATAGTTAGCTCTGCTCACAGACAATCATAGCGGAGATGTCATTGGCTCTCCAAATCAAAAAGCAATAGCATGCTTTTTTCACTTAAAATTATTGGCCAAGAAAGTACCTGTATATTTTCCTACATATCTTGTGCTCTGCAACTGTTCAGAGCAGAGTTTCTTAACCTATGCTCCATGGAGCATCAATGTTTCCTGAAAAACTTGATTTCTTTCTGCCATCGTCTTAAAAGGTCATGAAGGTCCTTCTGCCTTTTTCTTTAACATCTTTTTCCCTGAAAAATGGATTTGCAGGACTTATTACAGAGACCCAATAGGCTGAGGATAATTATCTCGAACAAATCTCATCCCAGACATTGATGAAATGAGCCATCATATGCAAGTGCAAAATCGAAAGAATTCTGCATTGGCATATGATGCGTAGAAAGAAATATACTCTATGTAGTAATGTAAGTAAAATAAAGAATATGATGAAAATCTATTTTATTTTAATATTTCTTTTCATTCCTCACCTTTTTCTTTTAAATAGATGTTGTTGTTGCTGGTATTCTTCAAATTATTGGTAGTATTCTTCAAATTGTTGTTTTCTTACATTGAGTTTCAACTTTACAGCAAGTTGAGAGTAACCAGGGTAATGTGATCATCATTCTATAGTGATGCCTAATGCCGCATGTTGAACAATGAACATTCAATGGAATACCTCTAGATCTGTGGGACCCAAACAGTCAAAACCACTTGGTCTTGTCAAGATGGAGCTTGTTCCCAACAAGACTCACTCAGCCTCCAGGCATTGAGTCAGGACTTTGACCACATCACACAGCTGGCCAGCAGTAGAGAGGTACAACTGGGTATAATCCACATATTGATGATATCTAACCCCAAACTGGCAGAGGACCTCACCCAGTGGTTTCAAGTAGATGTTAAACAGAAGGGGAGAGAGCATCAAATACACAGGTGAGGGACTATGGGTGCAATCCTTCTCCACTTGTTAATGCCTATTGGAAACAGCCACAGAGAAAGAAGAACCAAAGTAAAAAAGTACCCCCAGCCCCCAAAACTAGCCCAAAAGGATACCATGTTCAACAATATTGAAAGGACAAGAAGCACAAAGATGGATGCATCACCCATCCCAGCTCTGCCTAAGGTCATTGACAAGTGCAACCAACACTTTCACCATCCAGGAGGGACCTGAATCAGGTGGCTGAGCTAACAGATTGGAGAATCCTGTCCACTGTCCAGTATAGTTACTGGAGTGAGTTTTGACTTGCAGGAAAGTATGTCTCCTGATGTGCATACTTCCTTAATATTAGCCTTGTCCTTCAGATGTTCAGTATATATTAGCCACCTTGATAGCCAAAGAAAGAAGGAGTTGAAGATAATCAAAAAGCATTTTGAAAGATGGGTACAACGCCATGAAGAACATGAAGCAACTTGTTTTTCTGTCTAATCTGCATGAATTAATAGGTAAGGGGAGAAAACAGCGTTTAAGGACAAAGGGCACAACATTGCCTCAGCTTATTCACTTGAACTCATTTTCTATTTCTTACTCCCCACGTGCCTCATTCTGCCCCTGTGGATTCTTTTATAAATCAACCTTAAAGTTCAAGAAAGACACAGCTAGCCCTGTCATTTGGCAGGATATTGGATATCACCTTAACCCTTTAATTCTTTTATTCAGTTTAAGAATAACTAAGATTTCTGTTGTACTGAAAATGGTAACAACATGCTTGGTTTAAGCAAAGAATCCTGGCCTTCCAGCTAAATCAGTGGAGACTCCTGTTTCCTATCTCATTCTCTGCTACAGCCTGGAAGAATATAATACTAGATGATAATTAGAGGAAAAGGAAAACTGATGAATTAACTTCTCATGAACCCCAGTGATGGCCTTGTTTTCCTCCCCTTCTTTACTGCAGCCTGACTTCCTTATAATTGGCATCTTCCTCACAGGAATAATCCAGCTATATCCGACTATACATACCCAGATTCTTTTTTTCAACCATTGCATTAAATATATTACTGTGGGACCCAAAATATTGAAGACCACCATATTTTATCACGATTCTCCTCCATGTGGTTCAAGATAGGACATACCAGGAAATCTAGAGAGTCAAGTTCTTTAAAAACATACACTGGGTAATTAGATCCTTGCAAGGGAGGAGAAAAAAATCTTCCTGAAAATGTCCCATGGAAGGTGCATGGAAGGAATAGAATAATTTTGTGTGTTGTTTTCCAAGCTCCTCCAAATGATGGGCATTATTCATCTTATTTATCAAATATCACAGAATCTTAGAGTTGGAAGTTTCACTGCGGCCATCCTGTGTTTAGTGCAGAAATCCAAGCTAAAATATCTTCAACAGATGCCTGTCAAGGTTCTGTCTGAAAACTTTAAAAATGTCATGCCAAACTGTCGCTGATTTCTACCAAAGCAAAGGGTTAAGGTGTCAGATAGGAAATCAGTGGCACTGGCAAAATAAAATGTGAGCAAGATCTAACTCCATAATTCTGCCAGGATGATTTTATACTGTATGTAAGTGAGGGGAAACACAATTGCAGCATAATCTGAGCTGGGCTCTAAAGATAATAACTTCATCACTCCTAACTGTGATCACATTCTTCAAAGGGAAAGCAAAGCTTTATTCTTGAAAGAGGACTTTTATTTACTTGAAGATCTGCACATACTACAGACACCTACGTAGCAAAAAAAGAAAGCAAAACAAAACCTCCTCATTATATTTTTTAAAACATATATTTTATTGTTAAAATAATGAAAAAGAAAGAAAATAAGACATACTAAATATAGATTAAAAGTGTTATGAAAAGATTTAGAGTAGCCCCTTCTCCCCTTCCCTGCCATTTGTTTTTTTTTTATGATGATGATGATGATGATGACGACTACTACTACTACTACTACTTTTAAAATAGCAGAAAAAGTAAAAAAAGGGGGAAAAACAAAGCACAAAAATACACACATTGTCAAATAAAAATACATCACATGTGCTTAAAAAAGAAATAAGTGAGAAGAATGTAACAGTGTGTGTGTGTGTATGTGTGTATGTCGTTACAACAACAAACTGTTACGATTCTATATATAATTTTCCAATACAAACATTATACAAGTGTGTGTGTGTGTATATATATATACACACACACACACACACACATATACATACACACACACACACACACACATTTCCAATACATTTATATAACTATCATGCAATTTTTTTTTAACCTTCTGTACTTTGCATAAATGAGTCCCGTATTTCATTGTACTTATCCATGCGAAGCCTACATCTATGGGCAATCCACTCATAAATGGCAAGCGTAATCAAGTCTTCAATCCACTGAGTGAATGGGGCCAGTTATCTTTCCAATGATGCAATATCAGTCTTTTAGCCATAGTAAGTGCACGGAGAATCCATTTACACTGTCCAGTTGTCAAATTCCATGTAATAGGTATGTAATTCAAGAGAATATTATCCTCTGAGAATTTTAGCTTTTGTTGCACAGTCATATTTATATAATCCACTACTTTCTCCCAAAACTTAGTAAGTATAGGATGTAAAATCATGTGTTTAAAGAAATGTTATCTTTATTACATCTCCAACAAAATGCTGTCTTAGACAGTCCTTTTCTGTACAAATGTAGTGGAGTCCAATAAATTCTAAATATTATTTTTTGTTGTGTAAGTCATAGTTTAAGGTCCATTGACACTCTTACTATAGAAGTTAAGACACTCTCTCATGGTCTAGGCAATATAAGAACCTCTAATTCTTTATTCCACTCATCTCTTAGCATCTGCATATCAAATTGATTTATTGATAGGAAACATCTATAAAAAGTAATAGGTTTTTTCATTTTAAAGGATTTAACAAATTGTTCTAGTATCTCAGGTGTCTCAGAAGCATAAAATGCTGCTGGTCCAAACAGTGCTGTTAATAAATGTTGTAGCTGTAAATATTGTCATTGGGTTACATCTTATATATGATATTTATCTCTTAACACAGCATATGTTAAAAATTAATCTTCATCGTCTATCAGTTGGTCCAAAGTCAATATCCCTGCTTCCATCCAATTTTTCCATATCACCATCTTTTTCTCAATTTTTAAGGTTGGGTTGCCCCATAAAGTCAGTTTAGCATGGGAAAAAGGATCCAATCTTTTTTTTTTTAATTAGACATTCCATTCCATAGCTTTCTAACTGACATAACTGTTTCCAGAGATACTAGTTCTATTATATTTAGATCCTAATACTGTCCATCCAACCAAAGGTGCTATATATGTATTTTCCAAAGTTGCCCAAATAAAAAAATTAACACCAATTGTTGGCTTCCAGTATTTAATACTTGACAATAGGTAAGCTTGATGATATAGCTCCAGATTCAGAAAACCAAATCCTCCTTCATTAATTGATAATTGCATATTCTCGGAATTGAAGAACCCCAGAAAAATTTTCTAAACAAATAATTTATTTTCTGAAAATATTTTTCAGATATTTGAACAGGAATTGCTCTCAGAATATAAATTAATCTGGGAATAATATTCATTTTGAGAGCATTCACCTTTCTCCAAAGGGTAAGGCTTAATGACTCCCATCTATCCATATCTGAAGAAACCTCTTGGTACATTCTATTTATATTACACGTAAGTAACTGAGTTATATCTTTGGGTATGCCCGTACTTAAATATTTAATGGATTTGGTACAAATACGGAACTGACCTTCCTTAAATGGATGGGTAGCTAAATTTTCACCTATTGGCTTCAACTCCAATTTGGACTTGTTAATAGAATATCCTGCTATTTTACTAAAGGCATCTGTTGTTTGCATCAACACTGGAATACTAGTGTGAGGTTTAGACCTAAACAAAAGAATATAATCTGCAAATAAAACCAGTTTATGTTCAACTGAATTATGTACTACCCTGTAAATCTCCCTATGTTGTCTAATAGTGCAAGCCAAGGGTTCCACGCAAATATCAAAAAGCAAGGGTGAAACATCCTTGTCTATTTCCTCTAAATGATGGGAAAGTAGCAGAAAGCATGCCATTAACCTTTGCTTTAGATGGGAACAACTCTTTATCCATTGTATAAATTTCAAAGGAAATCCAAACCTATTTAGTCTATATATTTTGTCAAAAGCTTTTTCAGCATGTAACAATAAAGTTAGAAATTGCTCTTTATTTTTATTCAAGTCCATTAAATCTACAACTAACCTAATGTTGTCTGGTGCTTGCCTAGTTTTTATAAACCCTGCTTGATCATTCTTAATAATGAATGGTATTACTTGCTGTAATCTATTTGTTAGCACTGCTGTTAAGATCTTTGTATCAACATTAATCAGGGAGATTGGATGCTAATTAGCACATTGGGTATGATCTTTACCTGATTTTGGTATAATTGCAATATAAGCCTGATTAAATGCCTCTGATAATATTTCCTTATGAAGTATCTCATTGTGGAATTGACAAAGTTTTGGCACCAAAAGATCTATAAATGTTTTATACCACTCTATAGGAAATCCATCCAATCCTGGTGTTTACCACTTGCCATTTTTAAAATTATTTGTTTAATCTCTACCTCATTGGAACAAATAAAAGCTGTTTTTGTGTATCATCTAAGGATGGTAGACTTATATTATTTAAAAAGGCCTCTATATCCTCATTCAGTATATTTTGCGGTTTGCTATATATTTCTGAATAAAATTTTACAAATTGACAATTTATACCCTTTGAGGTTTTATATATTTCATCTCTTTTACCTCTAATGATTGGAATCATTGCCCTATCTCTCTTTTGATTTAAACAATTAGCTAACATTTTACCAGGTCTTTCATCATTCTCCCAATATCTCTGTCTTAAACATGTTGGCATGAATTCTGTCTGCTGTGATATTATAGTATTAAGTTCATATTTCTTCTTCTGTATTTCTCTGTACAAGGTAGTAGATGGGCATCTAACCATCTGTGCCCATAAATACTTCAAGTCATCTTTCAGGTTATGTCCCCTTTTATTTTTAATCTTATTTTTGTATGATGCATAAGCAATAATTCAACCTCGGATATAAGATTTATATGCTTCCCATTCAAAAATTTGGACACTTGATGTTTCTGAATTCAAATCAAAGTATTGCATAGTCTCTACTTGCATTTGTTGTACAAATTCTTTATCATTCAATAAAGAAACATTGAAATACCAATTTCTCAATACCTTGACTGGTTTCTGTCAAAGCTATGGTTTTTCCAGTAGTAATGTATGGCTGTGAGAGCTGGACCATAAAGAAGGCTGAACGCGGAAGAATTGATGCCTTTGAACTGTGGTGCTGGAGAAGACTCTTAAGAGTCCCCTGGACTGCTAGGAGGTCAAACCAGTCAATCTTAAAGGAAATCAACTCTGATTGCTCATTGGAAGGATTGATAATGAAGCTCAAGCTCAGATACTTTGGTCACCTAATGTGAAGAGAGGACTCTTTGGAAAAGACCCTGATGCTGGGAAAGATGGAAGGCAAAAGGAGAAGAGGACGGCAGAGGATGAGATGGCTAGATAGCATCACTGAAGCAATGAGCATGAAATTGAGCAAACTCAGGGAGGCAGTGAAAGATAGGAAGACCTGGCGCAATATGGTTCATGGGGTCACGAAGAGTCGGACACGACTTAACGACTGAACAACAACAACAAATGATCTGATACATAACAAACATCAATATTACGTCCTTGAGTTTGATGATATAAAGTCAATGATATTAAAAAATAATCAAGCCTAAAAACATCCTGATGTATGCTTGAATAAAATGTATAGTCTCCCTTAGTTGGATATATCAAACGCCAAGGGTCTATTAAATTCAATTCTTCCATATAGATCTTAATTGTTTCCCTCACTAATGATTTTTTTTTTTCATTCTGATGTGTTTCTATCAAGCTCAGGATCCAATATTTCATTAAAATCTCCTCCTATTACCACTTCATCATAAATGCTTTCACGCAAGTGTCAAAAACATTCATGAAACATAATAGGAGAAGCTAAATTAGGTCCATACACATTAACCATAGCTATTACAGTCCCTGCTATTTTAGCACATAAAAATAAATAACACCTATTTACATCAATAATAACCTGTCGTACATCAATTGTGAATCCTTTTTGAACCAAAATGGCCACACCTTTAGCTATTGTCGAAGTATCTGAGTGGTAAACCTGTCCCACCCAATCCTTCATTAATAGAGATTTATCCTGTCTCTTCCCTTCCATTTGTGTCCTCAACTGCTGGTCACAATTTGGATATATATACTTTACCCTGAAGATTAAAAATTGTTGCTAGTTTCTGTTTAAGTCCTAGAAAGCACATTCCAAATGTCTAAATTTGCCTTGCTATATAATGTGTGGAACACTCTATTCCATCTGTGAGAAACCTTCCAGGGACAAGTAAAATATAAATAACAATTTTTTTTCTGAGACTTTAGATGCTAGATATGAGGAGAGCTCTTTTCCTGTAGTTAGGCAAATCCAACTGAGAAGCAAAATTAAGAGGTTAACCTACTTTTGTAATCAAAATATCCTTCCTTTAATTGATGCACAAGAGATGCAGATCAAGGCAAGGGAACTGGAGTTTCACTAGGGAACTGCTACCAAGAGCAACCATTTCATACTGAGTTTCAGAAAGGCAGCCTTGGTTACAAACCTTTCCTATGCACCCAAGGAGGTTCTGTTCTTACCATACCGCAATGTTAAACTCATGCTTTCCAGTTCCAACATTTCAAGTTCAGTCTCACATCCTCTCTGGACTGCTGCCCTCTTGGTTCATTTGAGCTGAGAAGCATTAAATGGGTAGATCCATTGACTGGTGAACATGTTTTTTACATAAAGGAGTAGTGCCATTAATCCTGTCCACTCCTGAAGAATTCACCTTGGATCCAGAAGATTTTGCCAAGCTGTGCCCGGTCACATATACCTCTTTGGGTGGACCAAGATGCAGATGTTCTTTCATCAATTATTTCAACACTTTTTAGTCTGGATTCAGACTTTGTGGAGAAAATCAGCCATGGTCCCATGGGAAAAAGAAAGAAGGTGCATGAATAATCCCTTAGATGTTTTCAATAACACTAACCATGGAAGTCTCCTGGATCATCTCTACAAGTTGAGTATTGGTGGTGTTATGTTACAGTGACTTCATCCTTACTCTCAAGGATGGTGTCAGAGAGGTTGTTATTATTTATGGTTTAATGTCTTATGATTTTCTTACTGTTTTAACCTTGTTTACATATAGTAAGCTTGTAAGTTGCTCAGACCCAATTTCAAAGGAAATGATGTATAAGCCTAGCAAAACAAGTAAATTAACTTATAGATTTCTACATGCATACCCACCCACAATGATCTGTATGGCACCAATTTGTATGTTCTGACATATATTTTAGCTCTTTAATGCATAATTAGACCTATAACTTCATTCCCCTATGTGTATTCATTAACTCCAGTCCAGAAGATCAGACCACCTGACATCCTTCTTTGGGCCTAAGCCACTTGATCTGAATCCAGCAAAGATGATCAGGAGACTAGAAACTAAGTCCTACGAAGAGAGTTTGAAGGAGCTTGGTATGCTTAGCCTTAAGAAAAATAAGAGCACTCCTCCAACCTGAAAGGATGTCACATAGATGATGATCAAGACTGGTTCTCTCTTGTTCCAGAGCGCAGGATATGGAATAAGAGATTTAAGAAAGGTAGATTCCAACTGACAGAATTAAAACAAACAAACAAACTCTTCCTAAGAATAAGAGTGGTTCAGCAGTGGAACAATTACTCAGAAAAGGAACAGAAAGTGTAGGAGGAGACCCATGTTAATCTATGGTAGCCAAAAATCAGAAGGTATCTGGTAGCACTTTTTTCAACCAAGGCATACACTTGAATAATGATTTCGATTAAGAGATCTAAGCTCCCAGAGAGAAGGTAGGCTTCCTTTGCTGGATGTGTTCATGCAATGGCTTGACAGCCATCTGTCTGGAAAGCTTTAATTTCTTGCCCTGAGCAGGGATTGATGGTCTAAATAGGCCTTTCTAGCTCCATGAATCTCTCATTCTACCTCTAGAACCAGACAGACTGCTCTGCTGGGAAGAGATCTCTCATTCTCCTGTCCATCTTTGAGAGATTCCTTGGAGGCATTTATTCAGCCCTTATGTGATTCAGAGGAGATGTACAGAAACTGAGACCATGAAAAAAGAGGGGCTGCAGGGTCCGAACAATAAGATTCAAGTGCAGTTTCCCAAACAAATTTCAGGAACAGAACATTGAACTACAGCAGGCTTTTCTTCTCCAAACATCTTTTGTTCATCTAGCACCATCTAGTGATCATAGGACTATTTAGCACCATCTAGCCTTCCTCTCAATAACAGGAAAAAAAAAAGCCAAAATAACAAGAATATAGGAAATTTATGAGAAGAGTCAATGCGTTGGATCCAGACTTAGTCCAACTTAGAGCAGTTTCATGGAAATTTATGGGATATGAGTTGTGGAACAAGTCATCTTCCAGATGGTAGAGAGCTACAAATCCCGACAGCCTCAGCCACCAGGCCCCAAAGTGAAAGATGGTGCCAGCTGAAGCTTCCTACCTCTGAGAAGTCACAGGTTTTGTAGTTTTAGCTTGCTGTGACTAAATCTGGATCCAACCTGAAATGCTACATGCTGAATTACTCAGGTTTAAGGAACAATGCCATGCAGAGCTCAACAGTTTGGATCCATTGGCTATGTTTGTGCAACATTCTCACCTTTGGTTAGCTTAACCATGGTTTACTCAACCCCTTTAGTAGACTAAAGCAACTAATCTTTGGTTTAGCATGTCAGGCTATCCTGATATATCCACTTGCTATGGTGGATTGCATATGACCCCAAATCACATTGGTAGAAATAGTGACAGCTGGTTATGCACCAGTGTACCTGGAACCCTTCAGGTAACTAGGGACTATATTTTATAGTTTTCAAGGCTAAGGGTTTAGGACCAGGATTTTTCTAAGGACAGCCTAGAAGTTTGCAGAGTGTCTAGTGTTTTTCTGGAACTTCAGTTTGTGTGTTTCCTGCAACATTGTATGAAAATGGCATCCAAAACTTTCAGCAACTGCACCACAGAGATTTGATGGCATGGCTGAAGGAACTTGCAGGAGACCATAAAATGCAGAGTGTCTGGGGAGGAACTGGAGGATTTGGAATTCCCTGTTGCCCACCCTTGATGTAAATGAATCTTTTTTGTTGTTGTTGTTCTCTTCCTCTTCTTCCTCCTGTTTTTTTATTATCACCATTAGATCTGAGCTACAAAATTTCAGATAACTGCTACATGACAAAAAAGTGATATAGAAAACTCTACCCTCTCTTGCAGCCCAGATTTGATATCATCATCATCATCATCATCATCATCATCATCATCATCTCTTCCTTAAAAGTATATGCGAAACCACTGACATGGAGATGCAGAGTAGTGTGAAGATCTGTGCTTTGTAGTTTATATGTCTTCTGCCTCTGTTAAAATGTAATAACAAAAGTTGCAATTCTAGACCAGGTTAATTCCCTCTTCCCTAATACAAAATCTTTGCCTTTTTGGACAAGAAATCTTTGCTCTGCTGCCATCTTCTGGCATATCTGTCTTACTTCAGAACATAAAATTTATTTGGAATAAAATTGCTCTCCTGCTGGAACTATAGTCCAAAAATTGGGATGTGGGTCTGCTTGGGTCTGCTGTGTTGTCTTTAGCAAAGGGTTTGATAACATTATTATTCCTGGACCAATATATGGATTGACCCAGAATATACCCTCCCACTTCCCTTTCCCCACCCCCCAATTGCCCACTTTGAAAACAACATACAGAAAATCAAGGATTTGGGGAAATGTATCATTTAAGGAAAATGGTATGGAAGGTTGTGTAAGTTAGAGAATAATGTGTAGGAAATAAACGTCTGTGTTTACAAGAACTGGCCCAATCAATTCAACCTTCCCAGAAGAGGCATCTGGTAATTGCCCATCTTAAGGAAGTCTGACTACACAAGGCTCCGAGATGCTGCTTTTCTGTAGCAGTGCCAGCCTTCTGGAATGGCCCCCGTTACAACTCAGGTGAGCTCCAACATCAACCATCTTCTGGAAGCAGCTAAAACCGCAACTTTTCTGGAGGGCGTTTGAGGAGTGACACCTAGTTTTTGAAGTTTGGGTTTGTTAGTTTCGATGAGTTTTAATTGTATGGTGGACGTTTTAATGGTTTGTGGCAGGAGATAGATTAGAAAGATAGATAGATAGATAGATAGATAGATAGATAGACAGACAGACAGACAGACAGACAGACAGACAGACAGATAAATAATAGAGGTAGAGATGATAGATAGATAGAGATAGAGATTATAGAGACAGAGATAGAGATAAATACAGCTGAGTGTAACAAGACACTGATTTCCCCAAACGTAAGATGAAATTGTTTTCCCCCATCCCTTCTAGACTCCTAGGATGTTTCTGATCACCTCCAAACTTAACTTTGTCTCCCTCCCACCCTTGGGCCTCTGGGCTTCCCAACCTGTTTCTTTAGTTTCTAATCTGACTGTGAGGGCTAAATTGGGCCCTGAGGCATAATGCAAATAAAAACATGCTATAACTGATACATGTCGCTCAGGGTTGGCATGTTGCATTTTGGGAGTCCTCCAAGCATGATTTCTTGGGATTGCAGATGGATCATTACTTTGCTAGGTGAACTCATCAGTGCATGAGTTTTGGAGAAGTGAAGTTCATTGGTGGGAAGGGTTCTAGGTGTTGCTAGTTTTGCATCAGCTTGGATGGAATAGTCCTGAGGGTGGAGGCTGTTTTGCTCTTGATTGATGCTTTGTTGTTAGTAGATTTATTTGTCTGTTTATTTATTTAGGTGCCTTCAAGTCAATGCTGACTCCTGGTGAAGGCATGTGAAACAAGTCCTAAAACCTGGATTTATTAAGCTTACTATCAAAACATAAGAAAAAAACTACTTCAAGAGAAAAGCATTCCTGATGCTTCTCAAAACTTTTCTTTGAAGAATTGAGACCTTTCCATGGCCCTTAACAACCATCCAGGTGAGTGGGTGGGAGTACGATGAACATTCTTGAAGATCTACAATGAAGAGATGTAACTGTTCTGAAGGTAATTATTCTCTATTGTAACTGTCAGAAATAAGCCAGTTTTTCATTGTGTCAAACCATGAAAAGCAATTAGGAATAACAAGATTTTTTTTTTTTTTTGTAAAAGAATGTGCAATATCAATAAAGATACAGAAAAAGGAACCAGTTTGTTAACTTTGATGTCTTGCAATCAGACACTGACAAGAATTACAGAGGAACACACACAAGAGAACACAGTGACTTAAAAAAAAATACTTCAAATGATACTTTTTATTAATTGCCATGCTAACATATAGCCAGGAGGAAAAATTTGCAACAAAATAATGACAGACATTTAACAGAAAAAGGAGAAAGAGGGAGAAGGATGCAAGACTGCCAGATTTTAGCATCCAACTAGAATTGTTGGTGAAGCTACCCCAAACCTCCTGATCTAATGCTGGGTTGGGATGGGGTGGGGGGGGGAGAACTGATTTTTGATTTTTGGTAGGGTTTTTGGGTAACAATTCTCATTCACTCTTTCCATGTTTTTTTTTTCAGTAGTGCCACTGCAAATAGCATTGGGAAACTATGGGAGAATGTTTTCTTCTGAAGAAATTTAGAGACCCCAAAGTTGACTTCTTCCTGTCACATATTCAACCAGGGTTGGTTAATGATATTTAGCTGGTTTTAACCCTGATTAGAAAGGTATGGTTTAGTGTGTCACATGATCCCATGTTTGATGAATTTCTGATTCTGTGTATGGTGCAAAGTCAGAAAACGGGTTAATTTTTAACCAGATCAACCACATTAGAGGAAGTGTTTCCAAATGTCTTTTGTCTCCACCTCAATATGATGTTGCCTGCAGCAGGAGGTAGCATGTGGTCAATCTTGGCTAATCTAAAAATAACAAAAACAAAACCCAGAACCCTAAATGGACCTGAATCTGGTTAGTTTGATGGGGAAACTTCAGGGTTGTAAACTGGAATGCAAAGTCAAAAAGTTTTCCAGAAAAAGGCAACCCCAAGCCACTTCTGCATTGTTGCCTCCAAAACCTACATGGATGTCTCCATGAATTCATCAGGAATTGAACTCAATTTGAGGGAATCTTTACCTACCTGCCCTGATTTTCTTTTCCATTGTGATCACTGGTTCTCACCCGCAATACTGCAGGGTTTCCAAGAACTGCTGCACTGCTCTGTGATGATAGGAAAAGGCTGGAAAACGTGTCGTCTCTGTTCCCTCTAAGGTGTGCGTGCACGTGTCTGTGTGCACACTACTTGTCAAAGTATGGTTAAAACGTTGAGTGCACACAAAATTAAGTTACCTCATAATAAAATAATAATAATATAATATAATATAATAATTGAACGCTTATGAAAAAAAGAAATGAACGCTTACGGAAAAAGAAATCCATCACGGAGCCCTTGGAACAATACCTAAAGGACTCCCTCGATGTTTAGAAATTTTGAATTTATCGGACCTGAACACCCTAGAAAGCAGGAGATGGTGAGTTCCAGTCTTGCCTTAGGCATGAAAGTGGTTGGGTGACTTTGGGCCAGTCCCTCTCTCTCAGCCCAACTCACCTCACAGGGTTGTTGTTGTGGGGAAATAGGAAGAGGAAGGAGTATTAGGTATGTTTGCTGCCTTGAGTTATTTATAAAAAATAACAAAGGTGGGATAAAAAAATCCCCCCCAAAAAAAGTGGGGGGAGAGGGGCTATCTAAATGGTTTTTGTATAATGCTTTTCTTTCTTTTTCTTTTTCTTTATTAAATCTTTCATTTCAATATCAAATTCACCCCCCCACCCGGAAATCATTGTAAATACTTACAAAATATTGATTGCAACGATCAGTTATCCATGATTAGTGAGTTTACATTGTAATCTGTAAGCATGTATCTGCCAATTTGTCATATGCATAAAACTGAAATATGCATAAAACTGAAGATTAACTATATTCATTTTTCTTAGGGAATACAAACAGAGAGAGCAATCTACAATCAAATGGAGGGGGGAGGGGAACCTACTTAATAGGGGTGAGCACCAGTTTGGTGTAGTGGTTAAACCACCAGGCTAGAACCCAGGAGACTGAGTTCTGCTCTACCTTAGGCACAAAGCCAGCTGGGTATCCTTGGGCCAGTGCCTCTCTCTCAGCCCTAGGAAGAAGGTGATGGCAAACCACTTCTGAAAAATGCTGTCAAGAAAAGTGCTGGGGGCAGTTACCAGGAATAAAAAAGGAGTTGAAGGTACAATTCTTAAGTGGGTATGTGACATACTATTGTACTTTCTAGTGTCTGTATTTTAATTAAGAAATACATAACAATTTTAACATGTTGCTTTTACATGTGGAGTCCTTGGTGCTCTCTGAGCTTGGTTGTTTGCTTCAGCAAACCCCACACTCACTCACACTGAAGATGTTACCTAGTCGGGTAATGAAACGTCTGCAAGCAAACAACCAAGCTCAGAGAGCACCAAGGACTCCACAGTTCAACCCTGAGCGACAGATATTCTCTGCTATTACATGTACTTGCAATTTACTCATATACTCATATTGTGGCACACAAATTTGTGCTTGGTTCGGGAAAAGCTGCACAAAGTATTATTTTCTACACATGTCATGTCATAAATTAGAGGGGACATTGCTTGTGGTCCTCCAGATATTGAAGTACAGCTCCACTGATGGTTCAAATACCAAGGTGCTTTCCCCCCAGAGGTGGAAGGGGATCCCAACTTCTGCCCCATTGTCTACCATTGTTATGTTGTAGTTGATATTCATTGGATGGAGCTCTCCAACCATCTTGACTGATCAAAATTCTTTTTCTCAATGCATTTCAGTTCCTTTATCTGCACAGGCATGTAATTTCTGCTAGGGACTGCCAAACATTTATGTACTTCAAAGTGGTGTGGCACTGCATAGTGACCATGGAGGATGGAGACAACCCAGGAATTGGCAATTGTTTCAGATGCTGCTTGGTACCTAAAATGGTATGGGTGTACAATGGTATGATTGATTATGTACCATCAAGTTGTTGTTGACTCTTAGTGACCACATAGATCTTCTACATGACCACAATGGTATAGGTGGAAAAAATAAATGCAAGTATGAAAGCGGACTGAAATCTTGTAAGATCTCCAGATGTTTCCAGATGTTGACAGTTTTACCCCTTGAAAGCTCATGCAATTGCAACTTATCTAAGTCAAAAGAAAAAGATAGAACAGTTATTAACACAAATGGGAATGTCAGAAGCTAAACCTGTAAAAACACCAATGGTTTGTGATTTTCTGAAAAACGAAATGTGTGAAAAATTGTGTGAAAAACCTGAAGTGTATCATTCTGTAATAGGTTCTATCCTTCACCTAGCACAATGGACACACCCTGATTTGTCATAGGAGTTTTAAGTCATAAAGTAGCCAAACCAACAGAGAATGACTGGCAAGGATTAAAAAGAATAATGAGATATTTAAAAGGCACAATCAACTTTTGTCTTAAAATGTCAACTGTTGCGCCTGAAAGTCCTGTAATCTTTGTTGACAGTTCTTTTGCAGAAGAAGGAGACAGAAAATCTGTAACTGGGTTTATTTGTAAATTTGGTGAATCTACTATTGCTTGGAAAGCAAAGAAACAAATATCAATAGCTCTTTCAACAGCAGAAGCTGAATTTGTAGCTTTGTCAGAAACAGTCTGTGAGTTAAGATGGTTTCATCAATTATTCACTGACTTAGATATACATGTGTCATTGCCTTATACAGTATATGAAGATTCTCAAGCTTGTATAGGGTTAGCTAAAACAGAAAACCTAAGAGCTCGTACAAAGTATGTAGATGTTAAGTATAAAAATGTAAGACAAGCTATGTTAGAAGATTTCATTGATCTTGTGTATTGTGTATCTGAATCAAATCTTGCAGATGTATTTACTAAACCATTATCTACTGTACAACATGAAGCAATGCTTACTAGACTTGGATTTGAACAAATGTAATTGTTACTGTATTATTGTAATCATTTGCCCCTGTAATGTGTATTGTTGTTTTCCGAAAGCGATTTGAGAGGGGTGTTAGGATTTTCTCATGGGAAGAAATGCAACTCACTATCTCCACACATCGTTCAGACTACAAAGGTCAGGCCATCTGCATTTATTTTGGTTACTGTGCACATATACTGCTATTTACTGCCACCTATTGGCGTTTGTATGTTAGTTACGCAAGGGGAGGTGCATAGTGTCAATAAAATTGTGGATGATTACATGCCTCACTCCTTAGTAGGATTTTAGCCATCATGTAATCAGTTTTATAGGTTATGTAGTAGTAACTAATAACCAAGTAGTGTACTTCTTTTCTGAGAGTTTTTGGCTAGAGACTTTGTTAAACTTGTGTAGTGGATAAGTCTTGGACGCCACATATATGAGAAGAAGTGATTTTTTCTATGTTTTGCATGAAACTTGTATTTTATGTAGTTTTTATTTTTCTCAATAAACACCAGATATGGTTTATACTCTCCGGCTGGATTTCTTTGGAGAACAAGATAAGGACATTGCATTCTTTAAATCTCTCTAATGCTGGTGTGTATTTTTGGTTATAGCTGCACTCTGCATAACAAATACATCCAAATTTCTCTTTGATACAGGGCCAATGTCATGCATTAGCATAATTGGGGCACTTCAGAGGATCAGAAGGACCCATTATTAATATGTTTGCTAACAAGACTGTTGGTAGCTGTCCTCCTCACATCTATTGCCTTCATAGACATAAGATGGAATTGCTACTTGCAGATCTTCCCTTCTCCAGATGTCTATATTAAATAGATGGCATTTGTTACTGGAGTCAAGTCAATTTTTAGTTTCTCTTTATAATGACAGTTTCTATATCACTTTCTTCCAAATGCAATTAAAGATGCCAAGGCTTATGGTTGCACATATCTTGCTAGACTATGCTACAATAGGGTTGGGTATTTTGTGGTTCAGTATATCGTAGGAACCCAACCACCATCTTGTTTGCAAATTAAGCCATTGGAGTAGGCCTATAATAAAGTTTCCTTGTTTGCACATATTGTTTGAACATGGCAATTATATTTTGTTAACCCAGGTTTAAGATCAAGTGTATTGTGTGATCCCAGCCATGGAGACATGACTATCCAATCACGTTTTGGACATCTGTCTTTGGTGAACCCAGATAATTTTGATAAAACATTGTTCACTTAATCACAGATAAACTTGTCTTGCAAACCCAGCCCATGTCTGGCCTTGCATTTGAGTGAAAGCTACAAAATGGGTAGATACTGAGCTTTAACACATACACAGCCACAAATTTTACTTCCAAGCTACACACAGTGGGAAGCTGCAATTCTAAGATCTCTGGTACATCCTGGTACCACCATTTTGACAAAGGTTAAAAATAATAATTTTTAAAAATCTGATGTAATGGGGATTTGACTAAGGACAAGAACTAAAACAGAAAGTGAATGGAATGGCTGGATCAACTGTGATCACTCACCAAAACACAGAAACATCCAGACAAATGTGGCTCCTCTTCAGCTCCACAATTTGCATCAAAAGTGGAAAATGGCTTAAAAACCATTTAATCCAAACTATAAATAAGCATTACATTGCTGTGATAAAACTGATGGTGGGGAGAGACAAGAGAAAATGAGTCCTTTTTGGAAATGTTGGGAAGCCTATTTTGTACTCCCACTCCTAATCAGCACTGCAGAGTCAAGGATGATGGGAGCTGAAGTCCAATGAGCTCTAATAGTTTTTTGATGGGCTCCTGCCAAGTTTAATCTTGTCTTCTGAGCTGGGTCATGGCAAACAAAGAATGCCTACCAGTTTAGTTCACATTTTTTAATAACATGGCACAGATTTTACATTACACAAGGCTTTGCTCATGAGGAAACATGCTGTGGATTGAAAGTCGCTTCAGAGTTGTTGATTTTTTTTTTTCCTTTTCACATAAGATTTATAAAGGACTTTATTACATACAGGAGAAACAGCAAAAAAGATTTGTATATAACAATATTTTTATACAATACTGAAAGCTATCACTACAGTGCCAGTGTACATTTTTTTTTCAGGGTTCTTTTTTCTTGGTTTTGTCTTGTTCTTAAAAAAAACACTGCACAACATCTGGAGTTCACAAAATCTGAAGTTCACAACTAAAACTTTTTAGTTGACTACTAAAATAGATTTCTGATCATTAGAAACAGCGGTCTGTAATAGACTTTTTTTTCTTTTTGTCAAAACAGGAGAAACAATTTGAGATATCACTTTAACACTAGAAGACCAATGGAACTATTTTTTTAATCCCATACACATATTTTTACAGTTTATTAGGAGGCAAAGTACTGTACGCTTTCTGATAAAGTCATATTCTCTCCAAAGTCTTTCAAAACAGAACTGAGCATTTCAAAACAATCTCATGAAAACAGAGGCATTGAACATCATGAAAACAATTTCTACTTAGGGGGGAACAAAGGATATTTGTGATTTCCTTTTGCCTGTGATTGATGCTAAAATAACCACAGAAATCAACATCATACAATGCACGATGGCAACCTTTTCCGTGATGAACATCATCACATGATTCTGAGTATTGGCATGAGCAACCCCAAAATCAAGCAGAGTATCATTTTTAAAATAGCCAAAATCTCATGGGATTGCCAATTTCATGCAAGTTTAGGATTCTTAACACACGCACGCACACACCCAAGTCCTGCAGTACTTCAATATTCTCACTTGAAAATGCATGAGATTTCAAATGAGATCACTGACATCTCCTAGATTGGATGATCTTGTGAAATTTAAGCCTTCTCTTTCCAGAATAATCATGGTAGTCCTGTGGATACCAGAAGGGGTGACAGGCAACATGGTGCTTATGGCCCTCTGGTGCTCATCCCTACAATGATGGGACTGTGGGAAAAATGTCCACATAAGAGTGCTGTGTGGGCAATGTTTCTGAAGAGCTAATAGCACAGTTCTGCACCTAGTCAAAAGTACATCCCAGGTAATGTTACTAGATGTAAAACTAGAGTCTGAATGTGGGAAAGGGGTTAAGAAAATTGGTGCCCAACCCCAAAATAAGAACAAAAATGGTTCTTTTTCCCAAATGGTAAGGATATCCAAAATCCTTAGATAGTTCCAAGTTGCTACTCCATATAGCACCAGAAATATCAGGTTTACAACAGGTGGCATTTAGAAAAGATGAGGTTAATGTTATAAGGCCTGGCTCTAAACTCACACCTCATACCAGGGCAGGCAACATGGTGTACTCCAGTTGTATTGGGCTTCAACTCCTATCAGATCCAACCAATGCCAAGATATTAGAGGATTTGGGGCAAAAAAATCCTGAAGTATCAGATGCTCTTTGTTTGCTAAGTACTGGAGGTGGGTAGAACCACTAAGGCAGTGCCCGAGATCAACCAGCCCACCAGGAATTTGGAATAAAACCTCCCTCATTCATTTTGATGCACCACTTCCTTACTTGCCCTACCTCAATTAGGGATTGGGGTGCAAAAATCTGGAAGACCATTTGGTTCTTTTTTGACTTTGTACAATACATAAACTCACCAAATGGACTGGATTTGTGTAGCATGTTAAACCACAAAAAGAAAAGAAAAAAAAAAATTAACCAAGGTGAACACTAATCAAACTTAGGATGTTGTACAAATATTGTTGCTGGGTCTTTAATCTGATCTCAACATCTGGCACAAGTCTGTAACTTCAGAGGCATCTGGGGGAGAGGTTAGAAAGTCAAATGGCAGCTGTGACTGCATGACCAAAGCCCTGCTTATTTTTACAGGCATTGCACAAAAAAACACAGGTTAAAAAAAAATGTCATTGTGGCTGCCATCTTGTCTTTTATGATCCCCCGGGCAGATTAGCCTGTGTAAGTGTAGATTTTGTTTCAAGACTCATTTTGTCACTTGTACCCCCTGGAGAAACCTTTGGTTACACTCCAAATGTTGGATGAAACAAGGATGAACAAATGGGCGAAGTCAGGACAATGAGCTACCTTTGATAAAATTTAAATATGGAAATGCTGTTAACACAGTGATTTTCCATGCATTTAATAATCTCCCCCTTCTTTCATATTAAAAGTTATAATTTGGCAGAAAACCTGGGGGGGGGGAGACAGATTGTAAATCCCCTCCTCCCACCCATTCTCCACACTTTATAAGGCCTAAAGATAAGGACAGCCCAGACAATATTGTTGGCTGGGTTCAAAATGTGCTTGGCTCCTCTAAATGGATTTCAGCAAAAATGGTCCACTTCTGGGTTTTTTAGTTTGATTCACAGTGATCCAGTAACAGCTATGAAGAGGCTGGATGTGATCTAACATTGTACAACATTTTTCAACTTAAAAAAAGAAAGAGAAAGAACAAAACGCTAGCTAGCAAAAAGTTTTTTTAAGCACTAGGTAGGAAAAGCAAACAACAGTTGATACCCAAGCTCTACTTGTTGAAGATGAAGATGGTTTATTTCTTCACCCAAAAGGTATCAGGGATGTGTGGGTTTGTTCAGGGAAAGTATGACTTTATGTGTGGTTGAGTGTGTTGACAAGGCGCCTTTGAGTTAAAGAGGCTTTTGTGAAAAACCTCCAAATTAATTGCATAGCTGAAGGGGTTTAGCTGTCTTATGACATTAGATGTACCGCAGCTGCGGTCTTTCACACAATTGAAGTCTGCAAAGAGCACAGTTTAAGAAGTAGCAATGCATTATGTTACTTTTTTTTTTTCCTATGTACATACTTACAAAGTAAAGCTTTCATCTTACCCATGTTGCATATATGACCCATTAACCCATGAAATAACGTTATTTTCAACAACTCTCTTACAGGGGAGAAAAAATAAAATAAAAGAGTTATAGTTTTCTTCATTTCAATCTGGCGAAAAGGAAAAGAGAGATAGGTGGGAAGAATGAAGGAGTACTCTGTTTTTTGGGGAGATGAAATACTGACTTACATCTTGATCTTGTAGGGATCCCAAACAGGAGAAAGAAAGAGCATTTACGTAGAAAATGTGCCAACTTTTGTCTAAAAGGTTCTGAAAACTTTTTTTTTTTCAACATATAATATACAACCCAACCATTTTTTTGGAAAGAAAAAAGAAGAAGAAGAAGAAAAGAAAACCTTAGTACACCTGGGTCTATACATTTTATACAGTTGGGTCATAACCAAAGTCTTCATTTATTGAGTAAGAAGATCCGATAGATTTCAGTTTGTCTAATGTTCACTCTTGGACTTGTTTTGTCATTATTTATCGTGCTTCTATGTCTTTGAGAGTGTGAGAGGGCGGCCTGTCCCTCATTTCTGTTGACAAAGGGGTAGTCCTTCGGGGGGAACCAGGCCGAGGTCCCAGAGTGGAAATGAGAGGGGGAGGAGCGCTCAGGGCCGCTGTGGGGGGCGTTTTATTGAGAATCCCATTCTGAAGTCCTGAAGGGGGACTAACTCGGGGATAATGCATACTAGGAAGTCCTGGAGTAATTAAACTTGGGTGGGCCAAGTGGCCATCCAGGGCTGCGGGATGCACAGAGTGAAGCCGTACATGCTCATAGTCCTCTCTGAGCATGTGTAACCTTTCTCTCTCATCCAGGTGGGCCCCTCTTTCGTGCTCACGGCGTGGGTCAACTGAAAGGGGGTGGTGATGATTATTGTAGTCATGTGGCTCTCTGTCCCTGAAAGACCTCTCTGCATCATATAGCCTTGGTGTGGAGAGGCGGTGCAGTGGATCATTCCTTAGAAGAAACTCCCTACCCAAAGGGTCTCTCCGATGGATGTCTAAGTCTCTGTAGGGATCCCTCAAGGGATCCCTCATGGGGTCCCAGTGGAATGAAGGATATGGGAAGCGTTCGCCACCTGGAATTGGGCTAATCCCCATAAAAGGTGTCATCATGCGAGTCCTATCTAGACCACTGATGGTGTTCATGGGATGGATGCCAGTGACACCCACAGTCATGGGCATTGACACTAAAGGCCCCGGATGGACACTGGCTGCGGGCATTGGTGGTGGTTGCTCAGATGGCCGGTGTGTCTGTGGTGTTTCAGGAGAAATGTCATGATCTTCCTTCCTTTCCTCTTTCACTTTGACCTCACTAGATTTCTTGAGATTCTCATAAGCAGGCTCACTCTTCTTCTCAGCATCCCGACTGGAGTTGCTGTTAGGTCTGGTGCTTTCTGCAGCAGGTGTCCTGGTGTAGGGTGAAGGCACCCGAGATGCTTGTTTAGATTCTTCCAATGGTCTGCTATCATGGGTCAGACTTTCCTTATCTGAAATATAGTTGTCCTTTGCCTTGTGCTCATCAACACTGATATCTTTCCGTGATTCTGAATGATCCCTCTCTCGCTCTTTGGATTTCTCTTTTTCACGAATCTCTGGGTTCAGGTGGCTCCTGATCTGTTCAACTGAGCTGCGGCTATGTCCAAGGGAACTCACAGAATGGATAGGTGCTGGCGAAGGGTGGCTTGAATGTCTTTTCTCAATAGTCTCCCTAGAAGTAATGAAAGCATAAAAAATTAACACAGCAGAAATATTATAGAGAGGCTTAAGACCAAAGTTTTGTCAATATCCTGCATAATTATTACCTGCTGAATACAAATAACTAGTTCCAGCTCCCAACAGTTTCAGATGATTTGGCCAAAGATCAGAGCCGGTGAGGATCAGCATCCCACAACATCTAGAAGGCTACTATCTCCCTGCCACTTATATATCAAAACAGCCCTCCCTAACCTGGCACCTTCCAGTTCTTTCACTGAACTCTTGTTATTTGGAGATAATGGGAGTTTTAATCCAAAGAATCTGGATGGGAGTACACTGTGCAAGGTTGCACTAAAGCCTGATTTATTTCAGTGGTGTTGACACAAGGTGTCAGTTCTAAATGGGGATGCTAACACATACTTGGTGTTCCAGAAAGATAACACCCTCCCTCAGGGTGTTCCATCAGACAAAAGCATTCATTCAGCCAGGCAACCTGAAACACCTCTGCAGATTTATGTGAGACCCCTCTGAGATATCTAAAGGTATATTTTGCTAGTGGGCCACAGTGGGATAGGATTGTGACCTCTGGGATATCCTTGGGGTTATTTAGAGCCAAATATCAAGCCAATGTGGATAATATAATGTTGACAGAGGTTCCTTCTTGCCCCCTTCCCACAAGCATCTTCTTAAGTGCACTGAATGACACAAAGGAATACAAGAATAGCTTCTAGGAAACTATCTGGCCTTTTGCTTCTGCAAACCTTTTTTCCTTTTTCTTTTAAATGAATAGACTCTACTGGATTATTTTACCAATTGATTTTTGTCCCCTTCTTATTTTTTACAATTGGTTTCAAGACCCACAGGACTTCTTTCTACCCTTTGCCAACTAATACTAGGTAGAAACCAAATTGCCTAGCGAGATGCTACCAAGTCTCATGCCATCCACCCACCCATCCATCCAATTTATGGTGAAAGGCCAAAAAACAAAAAATGATGAGAACAAAAAAAAAGGAATTCATATATTAGAAGGAAAAAGATTAGTAGTGAACATTAAATACTGTTCAGCTTCTAAACAAAGCATAACCAATCAGGCCATTTAAGCTTGAGCATAATTCAAATCCAGCATTTCCTAACAGTAATAATAACTGAGAAGAACTCAGACCTATCCTAGACATTTAAGTAGATTGAGCCATCAGTAAAAAATAGACAAATTCTCAGCTTCAGGCCAACCCATGTATCTAGCAAGGAGAGGGAATATTGAGAGCACAAAGTATGGTATAAGCAGTAGTGTCCAAGAATGTAAGATGATCTTAATGGCCTCACCTGAACATGAGTAGGGTTGCTGAACATCCCTGCCAGCATACCTGAACGTAAAATGTTATGTAGCTGCCCAAGTAACTATGGGCACATTAAATTTTGCCATTATAGGACTGTTATTTTGGCTGCCAGTGAGCTTCCAAGTATAATTTGAAGTGGCTTTTTAGGAAAGATTTGGGGATATGGAGGATTAAGCCTATCATCATAGATGGAACATTCATGGTTTGTCAGTAAGGAGCTTTCTGTGTGATTTGATGTTCTAAACACAGTGTTTTGGTGCTTCCTAAACCTCTCAGAGCTACAGATTTGAGTAGCATAGAAGCCTAACCAGATAAATAAAATTCCTGTTGATGTAAGTGGTCTCCTATGCCGAAAAGAGAAAATGATGGAGAGGTAACTAGGCATAGAGAAAGAACTGCCACTCGGGCCCTCTTAATAATGGGGATGTGTCATTGTGCAGATCCAGAACAAGGACTCTGATCTCTATCGTAGCATTCTGTGGTTCAAGCATTAGTACCTCATTTTTCCCAGAAGATTTCTCAGCCATTTGTCTAAGATCAAGTGTAGTATCCTGCTATGTTTCTAAAAATCAGATGTGACATCAGATACAGAATTGGAAAGGCACCCTATAATTTAATACCTGAAGTTCCTAATTCGGGGGTAGACCATCTTTTTCGACAAAGATAAGACCCCAGTATCTCCACGCCCCTACTTGTCTGTGCTGTGCTAGAGATGGGATGAGGAACTGGAGACTCAAGATATTGTTGGACACTGACTTTCCTTAGTTCCGACTATCATGGTGATCACAGGTAATGGCAGATCAGACAAAGTCTAAGAGCTCTTGGCTCCCCACCACCCCAGTTCTGGAAAATTCCAAATCTTCTCCAGCAACCTATGACAAAAACCAAATATACTAGAAAAATATCACGTAAGACCATTCTCCAAATTAAACTGAACATTAAGAAATTTAAATGGTTTGAAATGCAATGCAACCCAACAACTATTTTGGGTTCAATGAGCAAGTTCTTGGGTAAAGACTAAAGGTTGCAACCTTAGTCTAGAATCAAATTTAAGTATTTTGTAGTCACAGAATTCTAGGGAGTTAAATTTAAATATCTTCAAATGAAAACATCAGATGTAAAGTTAGATCTGAAATATTTACTTGTTTTCCATGCTGCTTTCTAAACTGTAGTTCTCAGCCTGTTCTTTCAAGCGGATCATGTCGTCATCAAAAGCTTTTGAGGACCATTATGTAACTCAGACACAGTACCTGTCGGCACCATGTCAGTGTAACTCCCTGGAACATATCCAAGGGAATAAACATGGAATGCAATTACTTTTTAATGGCAAATCTTTCACAACCACCAGATCTCAAAGGATTTTAGTGTTCCCCTCCAAAATCTTGCAAGAGTTTCATCAGGAACATCAAAAGCTTGTGAGATTCCAAGCAAGAATGCTGAAACTTGCTGGCTAAAATCTTGACAATTCCACAAGATTTTGGCCATAAATAGGTAGGTAAATAGAAAGAGACAGAGATAGAGATAGAGATACTGGTACAGGGATAATTTATAGTGTCATCACCGACCACTAGTGGCCCCTGGAACCACAAGTTGAGTATCTTTCTTAAAAAAATATATTGCCCCAATCAGGAGGGAACAAAACTCAGCGTGGCTTCCCATCCCAGCGTCACCCTCCACGATGCTCAGCGTGTGCTCTTTTCATACCTTTCTTTGTCATCTTTACTAAGAGAAGCGTCTCCTTTATCTACATCTCTATCTCGTTCATGAGCTGCAGCAGACGTGCTGCGTTCCATCTCACCTGGCTTCAGCCAGGGCGGAGGAGTCGGAAACGAAGGAGGCGTTCGGTGCAGACGATTCCAAGGCTCGTGAGGGTTGCTGAAGTTCTGCATGCTGGAGCAATCCTTGTGGCCAAACATAGAGTTGGGTGCTGAAAGGTGGAGTGGAGGGTGGGAGGGAAACAGAAAGCAAGATGCTCAGTGGGTGGTACTTACCAATCAAACCCAAGTTTGTTTATTTTAACAGCACCCAGAGTTTAAAATGAATACATATTATGGGGAGCTGGAAAAGGAAAGGAGATTAACAGATCATCATTAGCCTTGGCATTCCAAACAATGGCAATTCATTCAGGTGGAAGCGATGCAATCGCTCTGTTACAATGGCAGGTGGGGCAATTTAGGTGACCCACCCACTAATAGGGGGACGCGGTGGCGCAGCGGCTTAATGACGCTGAAAGTTGCTGGCCAGAAATGGCTGACGCTTTGGCGGTTCGAGTCCAGCCTTCGTGTTAACAGGGTGAGCTCCTGTCCCCCCCCCCCCCCCCGCACAGCTCCTGTCAACCCAACAGGTCGAAAACTCACGTGAGTAGATAAATGGGGACTCTCACTCCGGTGGGAGGAAAAATGGTGGCGGTGCCTTGCACAGAGAGACGGTACCAGTTGCCGGTAAGCGCGAAACCGCGCTCGCCCGAAAAGGGCGCGAAGCAACGGAAGTCCCGCCTCCTGCGCTCACCAGCTGGGCTCTGCTCTAGGAAGGAGGCTCTGGCAAACCACTTCCGAAAAACAATTGCCTTGAAAACTGCAAGGATTTGTCCAAGCATGAAAAATGCAAGGACTCGTCCAGGCAGTCACTGCAGGGTCAGTAATGACTGAGCGCAGACAAAAAAAAAAACAAAAAACCCACTAATATAGATAGATAGATAGATAGACAGATAGATAGATAGATAGATAGATCCATCCATCCATCCATCCATCCATCCATCCATCCATCCATCCATCAACAGGTAGAGCATCCAAAAGAGATCATGAGATAGTTCATAATTCAAGGGCATCAAACCAACCCCAAACTAATTAGGAAAAGGATCCAGCACAAAGCGTTTTAACATTTTAAAACATTTGGAGCCTGTTTCTTTCTGTGCGTCACAGTGAGCCAACAACAAAGCAAACGTAATAAAATAATGTCACAAATGTAATAAACAGGCATATAAAGTAATTAAGCACCCAAAAGGAAGACCACCTGAATTTAAGAACATTCCACTTGAAAAAGGAAAGTTAGACTGGAAAAAAGTGTCCTTCCTCCCTTACAGGATTCTCAGCAAATTTAAGACAATTTTCTCACTTAAACAAGTCAATAGTTCAAGGCAGCGGTTGTCAAATATTTTGGTCTCAGGATCCCTTTACTTTCTTAAAAATAATTGAGGACCCCCAAGAGCTTTGGTTTATGTGGGTTCCATGTAATCCATTATGTGGGTTTCATATCCATATTTACGGTTTTAGAAATTAAAACTGAGAAATTTTAAAATATTTATTCATTTGACTTTGCAGACCCCCTGAAAGGGTCTTGGTCCCCAGACTACACTTTGAGAATCACGGTGTAAGGGAAATATTTAGTCCCCCTTTCAGTGTAACAAAAAAAAAAAAAATAAATTAAACAATAACTACAGCATCCAGAAGTTCACAGAGAAGACAACCCATAGGAGCAGAGTAGAACATAGTAGAAGCAGAAGCATCTGCAAGGAGGGGGGTCAAAAAAGTCAATATATTGGCCATGACTGCATGATTGAACCTCCCCCCCTTTTTTTTTTACATTTCTCCCATATGTGAAAAAGGTACAAGGCTCTGATTGAGGGGTCAAGGTAGCCATCTTGACTTTTTTTGCCCCTTCCATGGATGTCCCTGCCTAAAAGAATTTCAAAATGTACAGTACATATACTGAGAGACATATGGCCAAATCCATAATTTCCTAAGGCAACAGAGATGCTCACATGCAGGATAATACCTGTTGTTCACTCAAGGAGGAATTTTGTGTATGCTTATGGACAGATTCCTTTCTTTTCAATTTACTGATTTTTATTAATGCCTTGTTCTTTTCTTACTTTCTTTTTCTTTTTTAAATTTTTGCTAGCTGCCTTTAAGGTTTCTGGATTTAAAAGTACTTCGAATGAAGGAAGAATACCAGCAATATTTCCTGTTACAATTGTTGAAAATCAAAACCATGCAGTCTCCATTTCTACAGTATTGTCTTTGCTTGGACTGTTCGGAATATTAACAGGAGGGAATATGAGCAAAACTATTGGAAGACCTGAAAGACCAGGTTAGGGGCAGATTGTTATGGAGAAAATCTAAGTCAACAGTGACTTGATGGCATGTAATCAGTGGATCAATATGGGCAAGGTGTCGTAGTAGATATAATGGGTTCATTTACTGCAGGCTTTGGGTCAAGAACATGGCAGTATGGTAGGTGTTCTTCTGGGGCCTTTGAGATGACCAGCCTAGAATATATAACTGTGGCTGGAGTTAAATTATTTAGGACCTTCCCCTCCAGCAGTCCCTAATGAGGGACTGAGGGTTCAACCAGTGATAGGATATATTCAACCAGATTCAGTTGACTGCAGTTGTTATCAGATGCAGTCAAACCGTATGAATTCATTTCACTGCTTGATCTAAACATTAATCAAACTATCATCCTGTTCTGTTTTCGGATCTTCCTTTTTAGCTAGCAGTGTCTGCATTTTGCAACCAAGAGCAACATGGAGAACACTGGTTTGTGATTCTTTTCCTAGGTCCTACTTACCATTGAATGAAATACTATACTCGCAGGAACCTTTCAGTTTTAGCCCAAAGTGGCAATCTCATCTTTAGATTAACTTTTACCATTTATTGATGGAGCTACCTCTTCTAAAGTTAGGGACTTAACCTGTCCCTAACTTTACTTTCTCTTATACAAAAGCCATTTAGCATAAATGTTTTATTACAATGGCTGAGGAAATGTACTAATAGATTCCAGATGTGTTCACAGAAACAGGAGAGCTATTTATGTTAGATTACATGAACATTCAGATTTAACCATTATCATCAAAATTATATGATGGTGAATCTATCAGATTCACGGCAGCATAGAACAGCATTAAACGCTGTTAAAACTGCCAGTAAAAACAACATGCAAAAGAATTATATGCTGCACATTTACCAAAACCGACAAATCAATATATAATAGCAAGCAAATTAACATTTGCTTGTTTGTTTATTACCAGATTTTTATCTCACCTTTATTTCAGTCAAATTGAAATAGCATACATGCCTAATATATGAGAGCCAGTTTGGTGTAGTGGTTAAAGTGTTGGCCTAAAAACCAGGAGACCGTGAGTTCTAGGCCTCCATTAGGCGTGCAAGCCGGCGGGGTGACTTTTAGCCAGTCACTCTCCCTCAGCCCAACCCACCTCGCAAGGTTTATATATATAAAAAGGTGGGACAAAATTCTAATAATAATGTTCCCAACTCCTATTTTCCCCACATTGTGAGGTGGGCTAGGCTGAGAGAGAGAGACTGGCCCAAAATCACCCAGCCAGCTACTGGTCTATGACTGTAATAAAATAATTCAGATTCAGGTTCACCCAGCCAGCTTTCATGCCAAAGGGAGGACTAGAACTCACCATCTCCTGCTTTCTAGCCAAACACCTTAGCCACTACACCAAAATTGTTCTCCTAATAAAACTTATACAGATATATTAATATCTGTATTGAGATGGCACAGAAAGAATCACCAAAGACCCTCTAGAAGAATATAGTCTTCACTATGTTCCAGAAAGCCATCTTCTAGAAGGCCTCCCTCCCTCCCTCCCTCCCTCCCTCTCCTCTCCTCTCCCATAGACTCCAATAGCAGCTCACATTCTAAAAGGAGGATGTTCACTATGGATAGGCATTATGAATGGAAAAAAAAAAACTTCCTGGTTTCAGCCCCCCCCCCCACCTCAGAGAATTGGGGTACCACAGGCAAATTCTTAGGTGCTCAGCTATATAGGACTTTATAAGTTGAAACTAACACTTAGAACTGCACCTGGAACCCTACTAGTAATCAATGCAGGGCCCACATAATAGGTGTAATATGACTATAGTGATTAGTGCAAGTCAATATGTCAGCCATTCCATTTTGGACCAAATGCAGTTTCCAAAAAACCTTGAGTAAGAGTACGGCAGACTCTAATTGCATGGTGATAAAGATATGAGTCACTGCAGCTAGATCTTCCCACTCCACGAATGACCACAACTGCTGTATTAACTAAACCTGGGCAAACTAAACTAAAGCTGGTCGTGGCCTCCATCTGCCCATCCAGCGGTAGCTGTGAGTTCAGGGGGACCCCCGAGTTGTGGTCCTGCTCTGTCAGGGGCAGTGTCACCTCTCACGAGGCAACAGTAGAGCTGACAGAGACCAACAAAAGCTGTCTGGCTAGCGTTTGACTTCAGCCTGTTGCATCCCATCCAGACCTCAATAGCATCTGGACTGGGACAGAGCTTCAATGACATTTCCAGCTGGGATCAGGGTTGAAAATAAGCTTCCTGATTGTAACCATAGTGATTGTAACCCGTGCTGGCTTGCCGGATGACCTATCCCAGTGGTTTCATATAGATGTTAAATGTGGTACCCTCCAAGAGAACGGCCACTTGACCAACCCCGTGTCCCCACTGTCAATCGGAACCACCCAAATGAGGGAGCAATGGGAGTACTGCAAACAGTGCTCCCAATCCCTAACCCCTGTAGGTGGTCCATAAAGATACCATGGTCAATCGCATCAAAGGCAGCCAATAAGTCTAACAGGAGCAAGAGAAATGCACTATCAAGATCCCAACAAAGATGATCCATGAGACTAACCAAAGCTGACTCCACCCCATGCTTAAGCTTCAACCTGACTGAAAGCAGTCCAGAGAATCCACTTCCTCTAGTGCTCTATATCTGAATCCCCAGCACCCTCAACAACCTTCCCAAGAAAAATGAAGTTGGAGGCCAGGCCATAGTTGTCAAGCACCCTGGACAGAGCAAGGGAGGCAATGTACCACAGCCTCTTTCAAGGCTGCTGCCATCCATAATTCCCAAAGAGAAGCACGAATAACCTCCC
Organism: Liasis olivaceus; assembly: GCA_030867105.1. Lineage (NCBI taxonomy): Eukaryota > Metazoa > Chordata > Lepidosauria > Squamata > Pythonidae > Liasis > Liasis olivaceus. The sequence goes on along the minus strand of CM061349.1, from coordinate 320,634,075 downwards.
GATCTAGATTGTCTCACATACCCCTTCCCACTTAAGAATCAGGAGGGGCCTGGATCAAGCTCACAAAGGATGCAATCATATCAGAGAGCACCCTAACCTCTTCCTTAGAGTCCACAGACCAAAAGTCATTCCAGATAACCAAGCTAGAATAGTCAAGACCCAAACAAGAAACCTTCAACCGACATATAAATCCACCCACATGCCTAGTCTTGTATGGTCGGAACTGAAACAAATGGCCTCTCCTGGTGAAACGGAAAGATTGTGAGGCAGGGCTGGGAATTCTACCCTGAATCCGGACAGTAACTCTCTATAGGCTGAAAAATATTAGAGATAAGGGCCAAGAGAGGGTGTCTGCAGGGCTGTCAAAAAATCAGATGCCACCCATAACTGAATGATTGAAGTTCTACCCTTTGTATGTGTCGCGTGTGGACCACACACCAAAAAGGGCCAAGACTTTGCATAATCACAACTACCATCTTGAATTTTTGACCCACGCTCCCATGCCTGATTCAAACTAAAAACAAACTTGTCGTCACCCACTCATCTTTTTTTCCAACAAAGTAACATTTTGCGCTTTGTTTTCAGTACAGTGAACTTGGGTGGGAGGGGGAAGAGATTTAACCTTCCTAGTTATGATTTTGATACAAAGTCTCTATAAATAATTCTTTACCAATGCTCCTATCAAAATATGAGTACAGATAGTCCTTGCTTAGCGACCACAATTGGGACTGGCAACTCTATCACTAAGCATTGCGGTTGCTAAGCGGAAAATCACCTGACCACAATGGACTTACGACCTCACTTCCCAAGCGGTCGTTAAGTGATTTGCAATTTTATTTCTGCATTCTCCATTAACTCTGCTTGTCAGAAGCTGCTTGTGAAGCACACAAATGGCGATCATATGACCATGGGATGCTGCAATGTTCATAAATGCGAGGATCAGTAGCAAAGCTGGTTTTTTTGCACTGACATAATGTAGAACGGTTGTTAAATGAAGCAGTCAGTAAGTGAGGAGTACCTGTATAGTTCATTGCAAGCATAAATATGATGGTCCAAGTTGCCTTGTCTTTTTTTTTTTTTTTTGCTCAGTATGTTTACGTGTGGGTGTATGTATCTATATGTATGCATGTGTATGTACACACACACACACACACACACACACACACAGAGGCTCAATTTGGTGAAATGCTCCTTTGCAAACAAATGCTTGAACTTAAAAGATTAGCCTTCAAAAGCCAATTGATTTGTATGTATTTTATTTATTTATTTACAATGCTTATGAACTGCTCCAATTAAAGCCAACTCTGAGCAATTTTCGATGAGCAGAGGAAAATGACTACAGGTAGTCCTCAACTTACGATGGCTATTGGGACCAGAATTTCCATCGCTAAGTTATGCCATCATAAAGCGCAACCGCATCACTTAGCGACGGCAATCCCCACAGTCCCAGTTGCCATTGTTAACCGAATCCCATAGCTGTTAGGCAAGGCAACTTCCTGTTGGCTTCCCACAACCAAAGTCAGTGGGGAAGCTGGCAGGAAGTTGCAAGTCCCAGGCTGGCAGGCAGGTAAGTGGCTGCTGCTGGGTGGGAGAGGGAGTGATGGGGTGTGTGTGGGTGCAGGGAGGCATGGCAAGGGTCAGAGAGAGTGTGTGAGGGTGCAAGGGGGTGCACAAGAGGTCAGGAAGGGTCAGGAAGGGGGTGTGAGGGGGTGCACGAGGTTGTGAGGGGGTGCTTGAGAGGCATGGTGCATGAGAGATGCAGTGAGGGTCGGGGAGGGTGCACGAGGGTGCAGGGGGGAGTGTGAGAGGCATGGTGAGGAGGGGAGTGTGAGAAGCATGGTGTGGGTCAAGGAGGTGTGAGGTGAGTGAGAAGTGTAGCATGGGTCAGGGAATATGCACGAGGATGCAGCAAGGGTCGAGGAGGTCCCGTGAGCTTGCAGCACAGGTTGGGGAGAGTGCGTGAGGGTGTGAGGGGGTGCAGTGTGGGTTTGGGAAGGTGTGTGGGGGTTGCAAGTGGCTGGCATGGCGTAAGCACAGAGGGACTGGGGGAGGATGTCGGGGGGGAGACTTACCCCAGCAACTTACAACCTTGCCTGTCGGTTTCCCCACTGACTTTCTGGGGAAACTAGCAGGGGAGGTTGTAAATGGTAATCACATGCTCATGGGGCACTGCAGCCAGTTGTAAGTGTGAACCAGGTCCGAAGTGCCCAGATCACAATCGTGTAACCGCAGGGGTGTTGGGATGGCTGAAACTCCAAGGATTGGTGGTAACCGCCATTCATTCAGCACTGTCGTAACTTCAAACGGTCACTGAACAAATAGTCGTAAGTCGAGGACTACCTGTACGCTATTAACCCTCACCCACTACCTGTATCAATTTACACTGAGCTGAATATGAATGCCCTTTCAAAATTCTCCACCAAACTGGGGTGCGGGGGGGAGAGAAATTGGATGGACAATTTTTCAGGATTTCTCCCAAAGAAGGAGAAATGCCTTCACAATTTCTCAGGGGCAGAAAAAAAATAACACTGCTACTCAAAATCTCATGAGATGCTTTCTGCCTGGTTATCTTCACTCGGGATTTAATGGAGAAGTGGGAAGCAAGGAAAACAGCAGAGAAGTGGAGACATGATTGTGCAGCGAAAGTCAGGGCATTCATGCACACACTTCTTGCCCCCTTGATAACACAGCAAAACCACCAAATTCTGTCAATGAGAACTTTCCTGAAGTTCGGAAAGTTCATCGGATGGAAATGCAAACAGGCAGAGAATTTCTTTGCCTGGATCTAGATTCCTGTGACAGAAAAGGGTTTGTAGAGGGCAGAGGTACTCCACATTCTCTTGCTTTTCTGTACAAATCTGAACTGTTTTTGCATCCTTGCTACGAAACCAACCCAAAGCACGACATAGCCAGAGCCGAAGGAGAATTTACTCACTAACGGCATGGTTGCCAAGTCCCCCGAAGGCATTGCCGCTCATGGCTGCAAGGCTGGTGAACGTCGTGGGCCGATTAAAAGTCTCTGAAACCAAACGGAAAGATGCTAATGGGAGGGGTGTTACCTACAGTGATGAAACAGTGGCTTACTTGCATTTTGCTAGGGCAAGCAAAGCATTAACAGGACATTTCCTTATAAGGAAAAGAGGTGGAAAGCTAAGAGTACTTAGAGAGGGTGGAGTCAAGAGAGAGGAAAGATATGGTTGATAACTGGAAGGGATAAAAAGAGGAAAAGAAAGGAAAAGGAGGTAATAAATGGAGAGAAGTGGAAGCAATGAAGTTGAGTGAGGAGATCATAGAAGAGGAGGAGGAGGAGGAGGAGGAGGAGGAGGAGGAAAAGGAAAAGGAAAAGGAAAAGGGACAAACCATTGATGTTGCACTTGTTGTGCATAGACCCAAGTCTGCTAATGCAATAAGATTTTTTGTTGAATATAGTGACTCAACCTGATGCCTCTCCTAATTGTACAGACCATCAAGCACTGAAATGGTTAAAGACTATGGATAATAGTAACCCCAGATTACAACACATTGGTTTTGGATTTTGCAAGAGTTTGTGATCGAACACATAGCTGGAAAGAAAAAAAAAAATTGACTGCTTGTGCTTTAGCAAAACTAGCAGCGTGCAAAGACATTTATTTATTTGATTTCATATAAAGAAACTCTTTTGTATCTTGGAGGAATAACAGTACTCAGTTTGAAAGACTTTGAAGGAGAAAGGAAGGGGAGGTATGTGATTAAACTGTAGATGACCTGCATTTTACTACAGCAAGTAAAATGTTAACTGGATGCTTCATTATACAGAAAGGAGCCACCATGTGAATTTAAGGACGTGCTACTTCAAAGGGACTAACTTCAGGCCAAAAAAAAAAAAAAAAAGTTTGAAATGAATGATATATAACATCTACTTTGTAATTTCTCCAAATTTTTCTTTTCCTGTAAAAGAGGGTTCTGTTTCTCTACCTGATGCTCAGAATGTTTCAGAATTTCTTATGGATATAATGGAAGATAGGACATTCACATTCAGTCCTTAGCCATCTAGAACTAAATCAATACAAAAACACAAAAAGGACAAATTCCACCCTTGAGAATTTTACCAGAATTTCCTTCTCCTTTGAAATAACTTTGGAAAGCAAAGTCTCTTTCACTAAATGAAGTGAATTAAATTAAATTAAATTTAATTAAGTAAAGGAATTGAATGAGAACCAGTAGGGGAAAAAAATACAGGAGACTTTTTCCACAAAGCAGCACTTCCAATTGTGCTATGACTGCTTTTCTTCACTAGGGAGGGACCTTCTGATGTTCCTGAATAGATAATCTGAAGGTAGAAATCCTGGGGACCTTTTCTGTGGTCCTCCAAGCCTCCTCTGATTATGATTGCTGAAATTGTGATAGCAAAACGTCTCACCATTTTGAAGTGGGAAACACTGAAAATGGTAGCTTAAGCCCTAAATGTTTAAAAAAACCAAATTAACTCCCCCAAACCAAGTCTTTCCAACAAACATGGCTTTGGAATATTAAATACAGCTCTTGATCATCAACAGATTGTCCATCCTTGCTCTGGAGGGTAGAAAAGGATTGATATGTTTAAATTGAAGGGGAACAGATTTCACCTAAGCATTAGAAGAAACTTCACAGTGATACAAAGTCTTCAACAGTAGATTTAGATAGCCAGCCAGCCAGCCAGCCAGCCAGCCAGCCAGCTTCACGAAGTGATGACTTAATCTTCTGGTGCAGTGTTTCTCAACCTCAGCAACTTCAAGATGTGTGGACTTCAACTCGCAGAATTCCCCAGTGGACTGGGGGATTCTGGGAGTTGGAGTCCACACATCTTAAAGTTGCTGAGGTTGAGAAACACTGCTCTACAGGAACTTAAGCAAAGGATGGGACCCACTGAGATGGGAATGGCAATAGATGCAGGATCCCATCCCTGAGCAAAACGTTAGACTTAATACCTGCTACAAACTCTCCAGTTAAATTTGTATTATTCTACATCGTTGATGATTCTCACAGGATGTAACAATGAGAATGTTACACCAAGATTAAGTTTAGGTTGGGGCAGGGGTGTTACAAAGGGCAAGTCACTCTGCTCTTTGGATGTGGAAAGGTTCAGTGGAGGAGAATTGAAGTATAGTCAAGCAATAATTCTGACTTACTCTTCACTTTGTTTTGCCAACTCTGAAGAACAAACACAACATATAAAGCACTGTATGGATGTGATTGTCAGGCCCAGCCCAAGAACAATGGTGGAAGAGTCCAGTTGAGTCCAGTTCCTTTATTTGCTTACACCATATAGGCAGAATCTTGCCAGACTAAATCTGTACTACTGCAACCAGTGGAGTTCAATCCTGGGAGATTCTAGGGAGTGGCTATCCTGAACCTCTTTTGCTTTCCACGCTGCACCTCTGGACTGTGTGGTCTTTTGTCTCCTTTCCCTTCCTGGAACGCACCCCCTCCTTCCTGATAGCCTTGCTCTCTGCAGCAATCCACCACAGTGATGGAAGCAAGAAACCCAGAACAAAAGGCACAGCTTGCCTCAAACCATATTTGAAAGAAAATGAAAAAGACAGGCTTCTATACCGCACCACGCTAGTGTATGGAAGCTATAATGTTATAAATGCTCTTCTCCCGCCCAATTCAGATTAAAAATAATTTGCAACCTCCCCTCCATGATGACCTCTTAGAGTTGCATTCCTCCTTTTCTCCGTGAAAGGACTCAAGAGGCAACACAAGAATCGGGAGAAGTTCCCCAAGTAGACCTTCACCAGACTCAGATCTGCATGGCGTCATGGACCTTCAGACACTACCCTGAAGTCTGCAATAGCCTCTCAGAGGTGAAAAGGTTTCTGACCACTTTGCTTTGAGAATTTCCACTTACCTAAATGGGCTGCTGGGTTGAGAAAGTTGCTGTGGTGTGGGGGAGGACCAAAAGTAGGGCCGGCTGGATGGGCGGCACCTATCAAAACAAATTCAAAAGCAAGCAAACCAAAACATTTGAGTAGAGCACTTGCAGAGTAGACATTGTATCCTAGGCTTTATTTGGTTTAGCCAGAGATGTTGGGATGCTGGATTCCTGCATATTGCAGGACATTGGAGTTAATGGCCTAAACAGCGCCTTCTAATATTATGATTCTAATGTATCTGATTATCTCAAATGGACATATGGACAGTACCTGGACATACCACCCCCAAATTCTGATCAAAAGAAGAATGCATTTAAAACCAGAACATCCCTCTCAGGTGATTCAGCTCTTATAGTTTAATTCATACAGTTATTTATTTATTTGACAGCATTTATCAGTATTAAAACACTGTCATATGTTGCTGAAGACTGTACCACACTGCCCACCCTTCCTCTTCCTCCTGTTCCATTTCTAAACAGAGAGCAGATTGGTGGTTTACAAACTCACTGGTTGCAGAGAAAAGAGTTGATGGCCGAGCTAAGTCATGAGGATGGTGGATGGCCCCAAAAAGACTGGGACCTGGAGGTCTGCTCAGAAATTCAGGTTTCAAACCAAAATCCAATTTATGAGGATCTGTCTGCATCTGTTTCTGAAATAGGGAAAAAAAATCATGAAGTTGGCAGTTCTTTTTTCAAAAAAAGGAACATAGTACTTTGGAAATCAAGGCGAGATCAGGTTCTTTTTAAAATGCATGTCTTATAGATGCAGATATCTGTAATCCATGCTTATGAATTGGAAGCCAGGAAGTTAATATTCCTGACTATGGACAGGATTGAGGAACCTATGGCCATTGCAATGATGCTGAACTGCAGTTTCCAATGTTGTAACAACTGGAGGACCACAAGTTCTCTACCTGACATACACGAGTGTAACCAATGCCTTAAACGGCCCAGCTGGTCCAAAATTACCCCATTTGAATGTCAGTGGCTCTCCAAGGCATTAGGCAGAGATGAGCTTTTCCAATCAGCTGAGTGTTATACCTGGAGGTCTCAGGGACTGAACCTGGGACATTTTCCATGCAAAACTCCTGCTGAGTCTGAGAGATGTCAGTCAGTCAGTCAGTCAGTCAGTCAGTCAGTCAGTCAGACAATCAGTCAATCACCCTTTGCCCAAAAGAGCTCACCTTGACTTTCTGTTGATGGTGGTATATCTGCCAAGCAATATGAACATGCATAGCACACCATTTGCCTGGTTTCTACAAAAGAAACAAGTATTAAAAAGTACTGAAAATAATACCTCTTGGCTATAGGAATAATGGAATTTAAGCGTGAACCTGTTGTTGCTTGAAAGTTGTCATCTATGGGCTTTTTTTTAACAGAAAAGACAATGCAGTGTTCTATAAGGAGTCTCCTATCCAGACACTAATGAGAACAACAGCTTTTTAGATTCACAAAATTGTAGCATTATGTACATTTAAACAAAAGATTCAAAACTGCAGGCTCTAGGACTGCATAGGCCCGCAGAAAACATCACTCCCCCCCTCCCACCAAAGACTCAGATCCTTCCAAAAATTGTGACCAAATTTCAATTTTTAATATGATGGGAAGGGGAAATTATTAGTTCCGTGGTTGAAAAGTCATTTTATTAACCATTATTATATTTAAAAATCAATAAACTGAAATCATGTCCAGGTTTTGTCCATCACTTTGTAGTGAGATGGGAGGTGACAAATTTGAAATATTATTTTTATTACACACACACACACACACACACACACACACACACAGTATATATATTTAGACTGTGAGCCTCCACCATGCCAATTCTTAGCTGAGAAAAGTTGCCACCCCTGCTTTAAGTCACCTTCTAGGTAAATTATGAAGCACTTTTTACTGGTGAAGAAGAAGATTTACACATTGCCACAGAAATAACAGGATCAGCTTGTAAAATGGACAGTAAGTATAACCTGTCTGTCTTGGGATATGGTGTCAACTGGTTGATGAGGCATGAAAGATATAAGCATGGACATCAGTCAAAACCTGTTACAGACCTCTCACACATCCCTTAATCTTCTTTCTTCCCACCTTCACTTTACAATGCAGCTTTTGATGTGGCTATTGACGCCCTGAGAATCTTCACAATAATAAAATATCATCTCCAACAAGACTTGTGGAAACAGATGTGAAGATTTACCAGCCCCTCTGGAAAGGTTCTATGACCCAGCATAGAGTGTCCTCATGCTGGCTGTTAATATAGCTAAGACCTGTGTGGCTCTGGTAGGAGATGAACTCTAATAACAAAGTCAGTGTGGTGAAGGCAAAAGTTGTGGCAACGTGAGGGAGAGAAGATAATCACGTCCATCCACTGTGGCTTGCAAACTAGACCTTTGAGGACTTCGTGTAGCCTATAAGCTACAACTTGTCCACAAGGCTTGTACAGAGCAACACAGATTTATTTCAGTAAAGAGATTTAGGCCATGGAGATACCATCATTTACTTCACTGAAGCAAAAATACCACCAATGCCTACATGAAACAATCTGGGTGGCCTCAAAGTCCTTTGGGTTAATGCTGTGGCCAGTATGGTTTCAGGCTGGACATCTTGAGGACTTCCCAGATCATGCCCCAAAGCCATCCAGCCTGGAACCCCCTCAGCAAGTGCCAAAAGGTATCCAGGTGCTGATTTTTGGGGAGTGCTTCACATGCCAGTTCACCTCCACAGTGATGCCCAAAACTTCTGGCGAGTGTCACAAAGATTCCACTCATTGTGGTGAACAATTGGGAGGAGGTGAGCAATGTCTTCTCTGCAGGGCTTGCTTGCCAAAGCTTTTGGCAGGCACTTGGAGGAGGTACGTGGCTGAGTAGATATGCACATGCTGTGGGACTGTCTGCAGGATTGACTAAAGCCAAGTGGTCTGGAAAATTCTCTGGCATGTATTCCATGGCTTCCAGGCTGGCCACACTGAGTACAAATTGTGGACAACTCCTTAGCATTTGCTATGTTGCCCAGTCTGGAAAATCTTTGGCACATGCCAAGATGCTCTTGGGTGGTGGCCATTAGTGCACTGTGGAGGAAATCTTGCAGCATTTGCTGAAGCTGTGCAATCTAGAAGCCCTTCAGCCAATACAGGAAGTGACTTCTCAGTCTTCTTTTGCGGTGGGCATTCCAAATAGGTGCATGTTTCCTCCTTGCTAGATTTCATTTCTAGTTTCTCAGCATGTGCTCTGTCCTGATGCAGCCACTGCTGGCTGGACACAAGAAAGAGACCTGCTGGTATGGACTATTGGCCATGAACATTAAGTCACACTGGTAATAAGCAGGGGTAAATTATGTCACCAGCATCTTCACATCATCACACAAATGACATGACTTATGCAATGGAGACATGATCTTGTCACATAATCATGCCATTTGTGGGATGAGTTCATGATGCACAAGTCTTCATTTTGATGTCACTGTGGCTTGTTATGACAATATCCCAATGCTCCCAATGTCCCACCAAGTCCTATAGTTGCCATGCAGATGGTTCTTGGAAACCCCAAAATTGAGAGCCCTCATCAGCACTGACTTCATAAGAAGAGACTTATCACCTCTGACTCTTAAGTGGGGTGTAAAAAGGCCTGTGTTTTTTCAGAAGTGATGAGGCTACACATCAGCATGGCTAAAAGCCAGAGAGTGTTAGTTTACAACACCAACATGAGAATGTTAGCTTAACACCAAACTAGGTCAGAGGTGCTCTAACCCAGGCATTCAATTTAGCCAATATTAGTAATTGATAAGCCCTCTATATTGCAAGGTCGTCTCTAGAAGACCAAGATTCCCATTCAAGTGGAACAAATGAAAGTTGTACAACTGGGTCTTGTCTGTTGCTTTGGTAATTCATGACATCAGCTGCTACGCACTCCCTGACAGATTGTCACCTATTACCTGCCTAGAAATATGTAATGAAGAAAGGTCATTTCTTCATTTGAAGACATTTTTTTTGAATTGAATTGGAATTGAATTGAATTGAATTGAAGACTTCATTTGAGACAGACTTATCTATGGTCACTCAACTTATACCATCAGGATATTCCTCCTAATTAGTTTTAAAAAATGCTAATTTTCTTTGTAATGTTTATTTGAAATGAATGGGTAGAATGAATCATCTCTCTGTATAAGTGGGCATGTCCATTTCCTAGATAGTTTCCACCTGATCCACCTTGTGTGAGAACTTCCCAAATCACGTTTTTTCCTTGTAAATCTATTTGCATATGGTGGTATCGTTTGCATACATCAACTTGGACTTAGGATGTGGACTGATCCTTCTCTGAAGGGCCTTACTTTGCTGGTCTGAAAAGCTTCCATTCCATGACATCAGATCCTGTCATTTCTGCCCATCCATTCACAACCAGAAGGGAAAGACAAATATGCTGCTTTAAAAAATTCACCACATATTTTTGGGGTATCTGCACATCTCGTAACAAATATTCACTATTACAGGTAAGAGTAAGAGTGGTACACCTGAATGGACACTCTGCATTTTGGCCCATTCTTGCTCCATAGTACTGCCATCCTTTCAAAGTGGCATGTGTGCAGCTGAGCACCCCTTTAGTTTCTTTGTGGTTTTCATGTCTTTCTTTCTCTATCCTGCAGGATATTTTTATACAAACACAAAGTAGCAAACACACAGAAAGTGGTATAAAGATGTGCTGTATACGGCATACTTTAGTGGCTACGATTTGTGTTCATGTGTGCGTTAGGCATGGAGGAAAGCAGAAGAGGCAAAGAGTACGCGGGTTCAGCATCTCTGGAGGTTTTCAAGAAGAGGCTGAACAGCCACCTCAGAAAAAAAGGTTTCATTAGTTTTCTTACACATTGCAGGGGACTGGACCAGGTGATTTTTGTGGTGCACTCCTATTCCAAACATCTATGATTTTATGGCAAACTGCATGAATAGTAACTTTTGTAAAGCATGGGAGGTGAGCCTTTTTTTAAAGGAGGAACAGTTGAAGTCTAATGATTGGTGGGTGCATCTTTGCAGGCAAAATTCAGAGAGAAATGTGTGTGTGTGGGGGGGGATTCTAAGAAAGGCAGAAGAACCATAGCAAAACAAGGCAGAAAGGGGTTAGCTGCCATCTTACCCTCAACATGGGCCTGAACGGATCTGTCAACTGAAGAGAGAGAGAGAGAGAGAGAAAGAAAATTAAAACCTGTCACTCAAACCCCTGTTCGGGTCATTAACAGATCAACACTGCTTCATTAAGAATCTGGAAATGGAAGACATTAGCATGTTCTAAATTTTACATGTAGCCCCAAGTAAGTACTTCCTATTACCTTAATAGGGAGAGGAGAAAAACAAAGCAACTGCTTTGTCAGCTTTGGCCTTAGGCCATCCCTATTGCCATCTAGCCAGCTGTTTTTCTAGCAATGTATCTGAATTGCTGGCTTCCCAGTTGGTCATCATAAGGACTGCAAGAAGATGAAATCTGGTTTAACACATCTTGTCTTCCCATCTGTTTCTGTCTGTGTGTCATGTCCAAGAGGGACAAATCCACCATTGCTAATATTTATAAGCCATTCTGGGAGCTTTTTGGCTAAAGAATGGTGAAGATGGAAATGCTTTATATAAATTAGCAAATAAATACTCACAATCCACCTTCCAATTCCAATTCCTTTATATTGACCACCAGGAGGCAGAACATGGCTGGTTTCATCCTATATTGGGATTCTTCAAAACTCTGTCTGAAGCGTCCCAGTATAGCATGAATCTAATCATGTACTGCCTCTTGGTGGTCCATATAAATAAAGTCACCACACAAGATATACATTGTGTAAAAATTGAGAAATTCCTCATGTAAAACCTTATACATGGGGAAATGACATAAGGTAACATCCATACCTCTCTAGTCTGAGAGCTTAGGGGAAACTGGATCATATATATCATACTGACAGATTGTCAACTACCTAGAAAACATGTCTCCAAAGCAGTAGTTTGTCCTGGAGCAGCATCATTCATTCATTCATTCATTCATTCATTCATTCATTCATTCATTCATTCATTCATTCCTGAAAAGCAAATAGCTGACTTTGGGTTCAGGTTAAGCACAAGCTCAGGAAGGTAAAAACGGGGAATACATTTGAGAAGAAGCTGAATTATCCATACAGAATTGCTGATTTGTATCCCCCACCTCCCCCTGCTACTTAAGCATCCTCTGAGTTATTCAGTTCTAAAATTCACATACACTAATTCAGATTTTAAAGATTAAAATACAGTTGAAATCAGAGACTTTTCTTTTGGGATTGATTGATAAACAGTTGAAAAAAATCATGGACCTTTGTTTTTATGTAGGATAACTGCAGTGAGATTATTATATGCACAAAGATGGAAAGATCTGACATTACCCACAATGGAGGAATGGACAGTGAAGATGCTGGAACTTGCTGAGATGGCCAAATTGACATCTTTGATCAGAGAAAAGACATTATCTAAGTTCATTACTGACTGGAAACCCTTTATAGACTTTTTGCATGAAATAGGAAAAAAAATGAACTTAAGATATATGGTTTTGATGATTAGAAAAAAAATAGATCATAGAAAAAATGAAAGATGTTGTAACCATAGAGTAAGAGATAAATTTATATTTATAACTGTTATAAAGAAAATTGGAAACTTCTTTCTTTCTTTCTCTCTCTCTCTCTCTCTTTTCTTTCTTTTTCTGCATTTTTGGCTTTGTCTTTTTTTTCCCCTTTTCTTCTTTCTTTTATTTATTCTAAATATTAGTTTCTGTTAGTTTTTATCTTTTTTAAAATAAAATCTTAACAAAGTTATATGGGGAAAAAAGTCATCCAGTTCTAAAATTCAAGATGAATGAAGAATAGTACTGGGAATAAGCTCAGATTTTAAAGGAAGATTTTTTACCAAGGGAGAAATGCTGATACAGAAAATAATCATTAATGCTAAACTTCTCCCGTTCTCTGGCAGCTAGTTCAACCTACTGCATATGCTAGTTTTCTCTCTCTCTTTTCTCTAGAGCCTAGAAATTGCAATGACAGGTTCAGTAGTTAACTAAATAATAATCAGCATCAAATGCCTTAAGATATGAAATCAGGTTAGGCTATAAAACAAAAGGAAATCTAGAGAAAATCAAATTATCGTATTCATAGTGGCCTATTTAAATTTGAATTGATCTTTGAAGGTGATTTTATTGTATCAGTTTCAGAAATTTAAGAGTGTGCTGTATTACAGTCTGCACTGTTTATGACTTCTCAAGGAAACACTCATTTGGAGGGCTCTTAACAAAGGCCAGGGACTTGAGGCTATGATGTAATTGAATTTGTTTTTAGAACTTTCTGACCGTAATTTCTTTTGGCTGCACACACTTCATTGGGATTAAACTCCTTTGAACTCAGTTGAACTGATTTTCAAATAGACAAGTATTGGATCATGCTATTAGAGTGCCCTGATTCCCTTTTGGAGGAATTCATGGAAGCTCAAGTGATTACTTGTCACTTTTTCAGGCCATTACAGAAGTGAGCATTATATTTTCCTATAAATCTTATTTACGTTGCTGGAAGAGAGATGGGATACAAAACAAATGAAAAAATAAGCAAGCAATAAACAGGGACTCCCTGGGGATAGACCATCTCTATACCAGGTTTTCATGCTGTCCAGGGCTTGCTTGCCAGTTCATTTGGTCCATAAAACTGGTATGCTAAGGCCAATGGAATGCTAAGATCAAGGCCAGATACTTGCCTTTAATATCTGGATAGAGGCCAAGAATCCAGAAAAGATAGTAATGCCGAAGAGGAATACAAGGCCTCAGCTGGAGCAACTAATCTCCTTGGGAGCCTCCCCCCCCCAAGGTATATAACTGCAATCTGATGTTGTAACCCTGGTGTTCCCAGGAGCAGAACAACCACGGTGCCTATTAACACTATAAGATCATTTTACAGGGAATAATCAATTCCATTAATTCATCCACATTCATCTGTGTTTGGGTGGAATACATGATTCATAGGAATTGCCCCGACTCTCACGGCCTTCAAGAAAGGGGTGAAATCCTGGATGTGCCAGAAGTCCTGGGGGCCGGGTGGGAGCTCGCACCAGTGGAGGTGGCTTATGGGGTGATTGATCATGCTCCCCCCCACCCGTCATCTTGAATGTTTTTAGTATTTATGTATAGGGTTCGTTTTTTAGATCTGATTTTTAATGGATTATTTATTTAACTATTTATGGGGGGATCTTTAACTGTTAATGGGGTTTCTGATTTTAATTGTGAGCCGCCCAGAGTCACCTATTGGGGGGAGATGGGCGGCATACAAATTTAATGAGAGAGAGAGAGAGAGAGAGAGAGAGCGCGCGCGCCAATGTAATTTTGTGCAGATATGGTGCCCCCATTATCAAAGGGCACAAAAAGCATGAATAAAATGCCTGAATTGAATGCCCGTGTTTTTTTAGAAGCTGCAACTTCACAGAACTTACCCTGGGATCCTTCTGGAGGAGGGTATGTGGAACAGCTCCAGGTCTTGTTGCCACATCAATAGGATTTGAAGTCTGCAAACGTCACAGATACAAAAATAATAGTTGCATACCAGTATACACAAACTTCAATAAAACCAGTTTTGAAAAAGTGAGGAATCCTTAATGTAATATTAAATCAAAAACGGCCCACAAAGGCTAGATGTAGAATGCTGGTAAAAGGGGAATGTGTGTGAATGATTCTATCTAAAACATTGGCCAATCCTTCTGGTCTTTCATTTTCAAATTAATTTTGGCTTTTTCTGATGCCTGACATAGTTCTCCCCTTCTATACCACTGTTGTCTACATTTTAGTTCCAGATTTTTAAATCTAATTTTATTATGATAATATACCCACAAGTAGAAAAATGCAAAGCAGTATCTATAAAAATATCAAAAGGAAAAGAAAATGAAAAAGCAAGCACATGCACATCCATTAAAAAACCACATTACTTACAACAGAGACATAACGGCAACTCTAAACAACCAATGAAACTTTGCCCATATAGAATCCTATTGATCAGTCTTTATTTTGTGAATAAAGAGCCAATTCAAAGGCTGAAAGTGAGCATATATCTTTAGTTCAGGACTTTATATTGGGATTAGCAGCTTTCCCGCCAAGCAAAACCATCTGTTTAGCTACAACAGTACTAAAGTGGGCAGGATCAATACCCAAAGTTGGTGTGATTTCTTTTGAAAGGTTCTTAATTGAGAGCTCCAGAAAAGCATTAATTCGCCCCTTCGAATCCCTCAACCTCCCAAATTGGGGGGGAAAAAAACGAGTCCTACCCAGAGGGATGTTTCTGGGCCACAAAAGACATGCTGGTGGGCCCATGTGACCTCTGGACCATAGTTTTTGCATCCCCTCTCCCCCCAGATTGTCCTTTGGGTAATCATAAGAAGGTCTTCTTATTTATATCTGACCTATTACAGAACAGCTAACAGAAATAATTTTATATAAATAGAATAATATATTTCTATTATTATTTATTATCCTATCCTATCCTATCCTATCCTATCCTATCCTATCCTATCCTATCCCATCCCATCCCATCCCATCCCATCCCATCCCATCCCATCCCATCCCATCCCATCCCATCCCTATCCCTATCCCTATCCCTATCCCTATCCCTATCCCTATCCCTATCCCTATCCCTATCCCTATCCATCCTTCAAGTCAGTTTTTGACTCCTGGTGACTGCCTGGACAAGTCCCTGCAATTTTCTTGGGAAGGTTTTTCGGAAGTGGTTTACCATTGCCTGCTTCTTCCTAGGGCTGAGAGAGAATGACTGGCCCAAGGTCACCCAGCTGGCTTTGTGTCTAAGACAGGACTAGAACTCACGGTCTCCTGGTTTCTAGCTGATGCCTTAACCACTACACCACACTGGCTCTCATTGTTAATATATACCACACTCAAAACACAAGAAGAAATATCCTGGCTAAAAATGAAGTACCAAACAAAAAATTAAGATGCAGAAAGTAAATTAAAGGTGGACCTGCACAGACACTCACACATCAATGAAACACAATGCAAACAAAGTAATGCTTAAAACTTTAATTTATTGCCTTCGTGATTTTTTTAAACTGGGTGTCACTACAAAAAACCTCTCTTTCTCTGGTAGCTACCTACCTAATCTGTGGAAGCTGTGGAAAAATTAAGCAGACCTGGAAGAAAAATTTCAACTACTGGACAAGTTCATATGGCGGGGAAAAAGAAAGAAAAATTCCCATTGACAGTATCAGATTTCTGAGGATGCTATAATAATAAATAGCATACTAAATAAACAATTGCCCTTTCTATGCTAATAATGGAACTTCAACTACACAGTATTTTCAAAATATGTTTGGTTCACATTTGTCTGAGAACTTGACCAATTTCCCTGCACAAACATACATGAACTTGATCACAATTATGTAGCACAATATTCTGAATTCCATAGTACAGTTTGCCATCGAAAGGGATGGATGGGTGGGTGGGTGGGTGGATGGAAGGAAGGGTGTACAAAAGTGTAGAATTAAATAATGTTATAAAAACACAATACAAATATATATATATATATAGCCTCAATTATTAGGGAAACATGCACAAACATTTGCACGAGTGTGCTATAATATTATTTGGTTAGAGATATAATATTAGATTTGGTTAGATATATAATATTATAGTCCGTTAGAGAATTTCAACTGGCAGGGTCTAGAAGGAGAGCCTTTTCTGCCACCCCTCACCCCACCTTATGGAATATCCTGCCCCCCGAGGTGAGATTGCCCCCCACTTTTCTAGCCTTCCTGAAGAGCTTTAAGATCTGGCTCTGCCGACTAGTTGCCAACACTGGGGTGGCTGGCACCTTGAGGATGCTCTCTCCACCTTTTAACTTTGTACTCCTTTAATATACTTTGTAGTGTTTAAATGTTTTTATGTTTTTTATTGGGAGCCACCTAGAGTCACTGATAGTGAGATGGGTGGCATATAAACTTGATTTATGAATGAATGAATGAATGAATGAATGAATGAATGAATGATTAGTGTTCAAGTCTGCTCTCATCCATGGAAAATCACTGAGTGTCATTGGGATAATCACTGTCTGCCCAACTTACTTCAACAGGTTGCTAATATGGCCATAAAAACAAAGGGAGAGATGCACATAAGCCACCTTGAGCTGTTGGAGGAAAGGCAAAATATATCTAACAAACAAATGACAAACAAATAAGAGGAAAGTAACATCAAGGGACAAATGTGTGGGAAAACGTGCATGAATTAAGGCACAGATTTTTGTGGGAAAAAAATCACAGATGAAATGGAATAAATTTACCATTGGAAAAATGCAAAATAATAAACTGACAAGTTCTGAGAAAGATATGAGCTAAAACGATGGAATCTGTTGACATCTATTAAGTTATATCACTGGATTTACATTTGTTTTCCCTTGTGTTTTATCTGATGAGTTAAAAGACTGGATACTAGTTTCAGTTTCACACTTCCACATCAGGCTTATTCAATATACTTCTTTATTACACAGGTAGCCCTTGCTTAGCAACCACAATTGCTGGGTTGCTAAGTGGAAAATCACATGACCACAATAGGCTTACAACCTCACTTCCCGTTTGGTCGTTAAGTGAATCACCACAGTTGTTAAGAAAAATATCATGCGACCATGATTTACTTCTGCCTTCTCTATTAACTCTGCTTATTGCAAGCCACTTGTGAAGCACACCAATAGCAACCACATGTCTGTGGGATGCTGTGATGGTTGTAAATGCAAGGACTGGTCACAAAGCTCTTTTTTACAACATCATAACTTCAAACAGTCGCTAAGCAAGGCAGTTGGTAAGCAAGGACTATCTGTACTGGGTTTCTGAAGCCCTTGCTTAGCTTTTCTTTTTAATGGAGAACTGCTTTGGCTATTTGGAGAAATGGAAAGGAAATGAACCTGAAGTGACAGTGCCTCACATTTCTTCTTCCCCTCTATATCTCTCTATGCTGTAGCATCTAAAATGGAGCTGTCTTTTCATGCAGTTAATTATCCAGGTTATGCCCGTATTTGAAGCTTGCAGACATCCGTGGGGGCAATGCTGTCCAACTACAGAGGAATAAAGCAAATGGGTCTAGAAACACACCTTGAAGATCTTCCCTCAGAACTATCTATCTCAGAATTCTGGGCTATCAGTTTGAGTTCCTTGCTTCTGACCCCCAGTCTTGCCTCTCTTCTTGAAAAGTCTCTCTGATGACCTATTTTACTAAAATGGCAAGCCAGTGAGATCCTGAATAAATATTCCAGTCTTTAGGCAAACAAGTTTGATTCAGGCAAAGCAGAAATTAGGGAAGCTCACAGATAAATCCCACGTTGCTTCAATGAGGGCATCTGATCAGAGATGAAATAGCCTTGAACGACCACCTCCATTTTCTAAGTTTATGCAGGTGTGTGCAATTTTGGGAAATGGAAGCACAGTTCCTATGTCTTTTCAATGTCCGTCTTTTCAACTTGTTCGCCAGCTAATTTTCCCCAGTCTTGCTGGGTCCAGCTTTTGCTTCATGATTCTATATCCAAATAATGAGCATAGATTTTTTTAAAAAAGAAAATGGCTGAAATTTGAGCCAACTCTTTTCAAGCCACTTGAGAACAATGTTAAGGTTTTGAAAATCCATATTTTCAATAGACTGAAGTGGAATGATTTCAGAATGTGAATGATGAAGATTTAAAAGTTGATCTTTCTCAACTTTTCCTTTCCTATCCCCCATTTTTCTAATCACAGCACATGATTTCAACCCATGGACATACGTGTGCATAGGGAGAGTTGAGTATTTCCATCCTCAATTACAAACTATAAGACTGTTCCTCCAGAGGAGAAACTAATGATGAAATCAAGAGAAAATCCTCACTTAAGGAAGTACTTCCTTAAAAAAACATTCAGAAAACAAACCAGCTACAATGCTGTGGATGATTTAACTCAAATGGATTCTTAACAGTCTGATTAGCATACATATGAAGGCCTCTACTAATGAGCCATAATCTACATATTTAAGCAGCCTGAATCATGTTAGTGGGGTTAGTGTTCACATTGGGCAAACTTAGCTGTGGATTCCTGCTGAAAAAGAGTAGATTTAAAATACACTGCTGAAAACAGAGATTTCCAGTTTACATGTATATACACACACACGCACACACAATACTCCATACAAAGAAATAAAACACCTAGCATATAAAGGATCTGAAAACAGACTTTGAACGCTTGTCTGAAGACCTCATTACTACTTCTAAGTTGTAATGTAGATTATTTACTTTTTGTTTAGTAAGTAATGAAAACCCAGCCATTTGGTTTGCAATCTTGGCAAGGCTAAGTGTCGACTGACGCACCATTGCTTGTTAATTATAACTTTGTTAGGGTTTTATGCTTTATTTTCTGTGAGTGGGTCTGCTTGATAGCCTCTGATAATTTTGCACTGCATTCTTATTTCTATTTTTTTATCTCTGCAAACCTCAGGCTGGGTGAAGTCAGTATCATTAGCCTCTCTGCTTTGAGCCCCCCTCTCAAAATATTTGCAGTTCATGACATCGCATCGTCTGCCCTGAATCTTACCTTTTCCTGTATAATTATAGTTTGAGAATTCTTTTAAGACACTGTCTGTGATTTTTAACAGCACTGTTTCCTCTATACATTCATCTAAAGTTCAGAAAGATTTATACTTTCTCTCACTTTTTAAAATACAGTGGTACCTCAAGATACGAATTTAATCTGTTCCGTGACTCTGATCGCAAATCGAATTGGTCGCATCCTGAAGCAAATTTTCCCATAGGGTTCAATGTAAATACGGTTAATCCGTTCCGCCCTCCGAATTTGGTCGCATCCTGAAGCAAATTTCCCCATAAGGTTCAAGCCTGGTCTGCATTTTCTTTGGAGCCATGCTGACAAGCACACCAAAAACCTTCCAAACGCCACAAAACACACCACAAGCCTCACCGAACGTCTCCTTGCTACCGCGATCTTGCCCACAGGAAGCCGCGACCGTGTGGCAGCAGGGCAAATGGCCTCGGATCCGGTTCGTAGATTGAGGCGGAGTTCACATGTTGAGGTAAATTTTTGCGGCCGGAGCTGGTCGTATCTCGAAATTTTCGTAAGGTGGGGCGTTCGTATCTTGAGGTACCACTGTAAAGTTGGGTTTAAATTATAACTTGTGCTACTCCTCCCAATGGGGGGGACCAACTGCTTTCTCTAATCACCCACCTCAAAGCTGAAAGGGCCCAGAGGTGACACTATAGTAATTACTTCCTTGATTACCTCCTTTTCTTTCTTAATAGCCTGTAAGTCCATAGGCTGTGAGTGTCCTGTCTAGCTCATTCTCCAGAGTTAAGGGAGAAGATGCTAAGTAAAGGCATTCTCAAGAAAAATTGTAGGTTACAGCAGTAACTACCAAGCAGTTACACCAAGGCAGAAAGAGACAGGCCAGGTTGTGTGAAAGCCAGGGGACTTTTGGGAGAGGAGATCTTATTTGTTTGCCAACTCGTATGCTTCCTCAGTCATAGTTCCCCCTGATGGATTCAGCCCTGCTGTTAAAAAATCAAGTGGCTTCTTTTTTTACCTTTCAAAAATACAGTTTTTCCTTTATCTTGTCAGCAAAATGTCTTCTCCATATTTACCCCTTTCCCATCTTGATTATTGCAGCATTTTTCCCCTGGTCTTCCACTGTCTCAGTATTCATGCAAATTGCGATTGCCTACATTATCCAACTTCTTTATCATCATGGGGATTTCCTTCCTTAATACCTTCTCTGACTTTCTATTCATGCTCAGATCCTGAGTAAGTTTCACAAGATTCCACGGTTTTGTATTTTTTTACCTCTCTACAGTTCAGAAATATCTGGGCCCCCAAAGTTGGTAACTAATTCTACTTATTATCCAGTTAATCAACTCTTTTCCCCTTAGCTCCATATATGTGTTCCTCCATCCTGTGTCAATTTGAGATTTTAAGTTCCGTTTTAGAATAGGTTAATTTATTAATTTAATTTATAGACTGCCCAACTCCCAGTGACTTTGAGAAGTTTATGTCATGCATGTTCTTTGTAAAACACAATCTATTTAAATTATGCTACACAACTGAATGGGCAGATTCAGACATGGTTGTGCTTAAAACAGACCCAATGTAATAAATGGGATGAATCAATTGGTTTGTGACGATCAACATGCAATGAGAGGGCCTCATCTACTTGAAGCCCTACCTGCTTCTTTTGTGTGTTATCAATATACTTTCCTTCATGCCAGAATAGGTTCCCAAACAAAATAGAGAACAAAGAAAAACTGGAATTCTAGCCAGGCCAGAATTCAAATCTGTTCTCTGAAAACTGGCTTTGATGGGATGATTTCAACTGCAGGCAAAGAACCTAGAAGCTACATATTCTCCACCAGGATACTGGTCTTTGAAAGCAAGCATTACCAGTTTGGAAGGAGCGTAGAAGATTCTTGGAAAGTTAACACTACCAATGCAGAATTGCCAGTGTGTTGACCTATGACATGGGTGCTGGTTGAATCTAGGGAACATCTGACATGGCTTTTCTCAACTGATAGAAAGAATCCCATCCTAAGGAAACTTGAGATCAAGGTTTTCTTCCCCAACCAACAAGGTTTTTGTTTTTATAACCTCATCTCTGGGAGCTTGAGAAGTTGTGTTTTTTTTTAAAAAAAATATTTTCCTCGGTTGGAGTTTTCAGCTCCTTTTCCTATTGGAGCAGGTAGAAATTACTAGGGTAGCTATTAAATGTCTTTTCTGTGACATGTCTTTCCATCCGTAGGAAGTCTCCTTCGCTGCTTACTCTTCCAAGTATGAATGAGTCCTACAGAAGAAGTTCCCTTCTGATATTGTTCCTTGGGATTCAGTGGAAGTGTGGGAATTGAGAGAAGCTATACACTACTAGTGAGAAGACTGTACAAGGAAAGATAATGGATTCACATCCAACCTTGGGCCACCATGCAAGCCACCTATGAAAATTTTACCCTGATTTTCTTTTCCTTTGAAAGAAATCTTTGCTTCCTTTGAAATCAAAATATCTTTCATTTAATTAAGTGAATTAAATGAATGAGAATCAATAAGAAAGCAATACAGTGGAATTATTCTGCACAGCAGCACTTCTGATGCTGCTATGAATGCTATTCTATACTAGGGAAAGACCATGTTGTATTTGTAGGCATCTTTATTTTTCCCATGGTCTGGAGTCTTCTGCAGCCATCTTCAAGAGAATGACAAAGACTACCATCCCTCACATACCAGGCATTGCAAGAGACCAAAAAAGACCCCCTCTGCAAACAAGAATATATTCATACAACACAAGCACTTAAGCAATACAGTCCATGTTATACAGTCTATGTTTACCTTGGGTTGAAATGCTCCTTGCAGCGACCCAAAAGGACCAGTTGGCGGTATCATAGGAGGGATCCCAGATACAGCAGGAGGGTAGGAGTGGAATAACTATGGCAGAAAGAGATCAGTATTAAAGGAGACTATTGACTTTCTTCTTCTTTTTTACATACAAGTCTTGACATTTCAATTTACAAGAAAGCAAAAGAGGTACACGCATGAATGACTGGGTGAACTGATTGTGTAAAACCATGAAGGACCACTGAAGTTTATTAACTTATTGAGTACTGGGCAAAGGAAGAAATGATAAGCCTACAAAGAAATGCCAACAGAGACACCAAAAGGTTATGCAGAGCATTTATGACATGCAGGATGAGAAGATGAGAGATGACTGGTGTGGAGAGAAGATCTCGGCTGTGAGGACGCATCATGAGCCAAAACTGTAGCAGGTACAAAATGGCAGATAGCTCTGCAGTCTTGCCTTATGTGAGCAACGGGAAGGAACTAGTGCAGGAAGATCTCATTGTCAATTGCATTAGATCCAGTACTTAAATCATTGCACGCAGGTTTCAGGGACCAGCCCCAAAGACTTTTCATTCAACTTCCAAACAGCTTCTCAATTACTGCTGATACTTGATAAGTACAATACAATTCAACTTAATGGTTGCAAGACTGGATAAGGTAGAAATGGGAAAATTCAGGAGGGAATTGATTTACAGATAGGATTTAATTTTTTTAAAATGCATTTTTTATTCTCGACATGAGCATGTTTGGCTTTGACCCACACACACTTGCTTGTTATTCTGATCACATGAGGCCTCAGAACCCTGCTATGCTGTTAACATCTAGCTCTCAGTCTCTTCTAGAAAAGTGATAGATCCGTAACTTAAATAATATAGAACATAGGAAGGTGTTCTTTGCACACTCAGACTACTGATTCATTTAGCTTAATAGAGATGTGGAAAATTCATTGATCCAGGAATGGAACATTCTGTTTCCCTTCAGAAAGTTCTGCTTGCCTCTGGACCATACCATTCTGGGGGAGGTTCAACAGTTCTGAGAAGTCCATCATTTGAATTTAAACATTTCAAGGTGATCTGGCAGATGGTCCAGTCCCCAACAGTCCCTTTCATCCAAAATATCACATCTGGAACATCTCAAGCCACTTCCAGTTCAGGGGATTTACTTCTGGAAGCCACCAATTATCTCCAGAACAGAATGATCTGGGAAGAGATTTGTCAGTCTGGAGAGCAATAGGTCATTCTATTCCAAGACTGAAAAAATTTGCACACTTCTGTTGTCTAAACTGACCATCCACAGTCTTCAGGATTTCCCATCCATACTTGGAGAGCCAGGAGACTGATCTTTATCCAAAATATGTGTTTTGCCATTGAGCAAAACACAGTTGCTTTTGAACTGAAAAGCAGTTTAGAAAGTGGGCTCTTCCCCAGTTTTCTATATATTGGAAAAGGAAGGAAAAAATGCTCTGCAGTTTTTGATATGAGACTAGGCAAAAATTACCGTTTAATTGAAGATGGGGAAGAAACTGTTATGAGTTCCAAGATTCTTGGTTCCCACTCCCCCCTGCTATTAAAATGCAATTAAGAGTACAGAATTTATGTATTATATCTAGCAATGAAAAGTATGCAGAGTTCCAATATTATTAGTGTGATATACTATCTCATCACACTGAGTATACAAAGAAATAATATCACAGCTTCTCCTCCACCCCTTATCACTTGAATAATTACTTAATTCTCTGCAAAAGGCACAAATGGGAAATGCAATAACATCTAGCTAACCTGGAAGCTTTGTATAAGTAGATGCAATGTTTCTCAACCTTGGCAACTTTAAGATGTGCGGACTTCAATTCCCAGAATTCCCCAGCCAGCATACTGGGTTCCTAAGGGTGAGAAACATTGAACTAGAGACTTGAGATTCCAAGCATAGTTCATGGCTATCACTTGAAGTACAGGTTGGAAGTGGCATATAAATGTTATAAATAAATACATTGTTGGTATTCATTAGGTTTATATCCTGCATGTTCTCCAGGAGCAAATGTCAGCTTGCAGAACAGTATCCTTTCATTGTATTCCCACAACAGTAATCCTGTGAAGCAGGTTGGGTTGTGAGAGGGAGACTGGCCCCAGTCAGTTTCCATGGCTGAAAGAGGATTTGAAACTGGGTTTCCCTGGGCCTAATCTAACACCTTAAACACTACACCCACTTCAACAGTATTTTTCATTTTGCCACTTAGCATGGATTCATTGACTGACTGCACTACCAACATTACTCTCTAGCTTTCTTGACTGAAAGCCTGTATGCTAGGCTAGAACCTTTCCAGATGTTCCTGGATTACAGCTTCATACGCTCCAGCATGGCCAAAGTATAGAAAGGAAATTGGAAGTTGTACTTTAATATTAGAGAGAGGGCCACAGGATCCCTTTCTATTCGTATTTCAAGACTGCATAACTTCATCAACTCAAGTGCCACACAAGACTTTGTGTGGCATTCCAGTGGTCACATTCAAAAAGTGGGCAGGAACAGAATCCTTTTTTGCTTGCTATATTTATATCCCAAGAACCAGTTTGGTCTAGCAGTTAAAGGTGCTGGACTAGATGCTGGGGGACTGTGAATTCTAATTCTGCCGTAGGCACAAAAGCCAACTGGGTGACTTTGGGCCAGTCCTTCTCTCTCAACCCTAGAAAGAAAGCAAGGGCAAATCATTTCTGAAAAATGTTGCCAAGAAGACTGCAAGGACTTGTTCTGTAGTGACTAGCAGTCAGGACTGACTTGAAGGACCATAACCTTACTTGTATCCTAGTGAGCACAACTTAAACCCCCAATTTTGTCCCTTAAACTATCTCCCCAATAAATACCAAAAAAGGCCCCTTTTGCCTTCAAACCTATAACTTGCTCTAACGAATAGAACACAGAAAGTTTATCCCCATATGAAAAAAATACTTAAATCATCTTCATACAATCCTGGTCATAATAAAAGATTCCAATAGTAACAACCCAGAATCACATACAAGGGACCTATTTGATTTAGTGTAAGATATGTATGTTACTATTGTTGGTATTTTTATGCCTATGGGAATAAATCTTTTCTGTTATTATAGAAAATTATAGTTAAAGCTCATCATGGATTTATTTGTTTATGGTTCAAATATATGGGTTATTATTACTGGTACTTTTGCTGTGTAAGATTGATTTTTTTTTTATAATTTGGCTATTATTAAGGGATGACAAATGGGAAAAAGAGGGTTTTTTTTGTAATAATAGAGAAGGTCTCAAGTTACTGTAAATGTTTCACTTGTTTGGAGGGAGGGAGAAATCACCTTTTATATGTCTTTCTTTCTCTTTCTTTCTCTTTTTCTCTCTTTTTTCTTTTTTGTTTGTATATCCTTTTTCACTCTCTATTAACTAGCTTTTATCGATGTAAAATTTTAATGAAAATATTATATAGATATAAAATAACCAAAAAACGCCAAGGCGGGCAGGAGGGCTGGGCCCACTCTGGAGGATAAATAATGACTATTGGTGGGACTTCTGCAGCCCACGTTTCGCTCCCATCTTGTATGCAAAAATATCCCTATATAAAAGAATGATTCCACCCCCACCTTACCAGGTGAACTATTGTTCCCCATTTACCAAAGAAAAGAGTGCATTATTAAAAAGCACAATTTTGAGAGAAACTGAGTTCATTAAAGCTTGCTTCTTTATGCCTTGCATTTAGCTCAAAAATAACTGCAGTGCTGCGTGAGCCCGTATGGGTTGCTAATAGGTTGATAATTGAAAAGAAGCAGGACAAGTAAATAAGAATGTGGTCACTATTAAATCCCCAGCAAAGCAAAGCTTTTCATTCAGCTGAAACATTAACATATTTCATTGCCAGTCAATTTGCGAGATAGGACACCATCTTTTCCATTTTATGGACCAGGGAACTGAACTGAAGGAACAGTGATACAGCTCTCAGCCAAAATAATACAGCTATACCAGAAAGAAGCATAAAAAAATAACATTCTTTTGGAAACTGGATTGCACTGGATGCCAAGTCAAGGAAGAGTGAAACTGCCATGCCTTCTAAGCTCAAAAACTCAAAAAGCAGGCTATTATTATTCCCCATATGCTCAAGAATCGTCAAGCCCATTTGTATTTAACTTCATTAGGAAAACATAATTTAAGCTGTGGATGCAGCCACCTGGCTCTATATCTCTCTTCCTGTTGATAGCCCACTGCTGTTTGTAATGCTATTCATTTCTGCGTGAACTTCCAATGATGCAGAAAACATTTCCAAGATTAGCTGATATTGGAACTGAAAGCTTCAAGAAGTCATTAGGCAGGCCAGGGTCTAGGGCTGAAATCACTTTTTAATGCCTAAAATGAGCATCTTTAAAGACTCCAATGTCTGTAACGTTTAATTTTCTGTATAATGTGCCAGTTCAAAAAGATGGGGGGATGTAGCAATTTCATTGCCCATTGGCTGTTAACAACAAAATGACCATTATGGCAATGGCAATACTATTCCTCATTCCCCATCTCAACTATTCAATTTGGATTCCACTTATACCAAACATCTCAAATTAATTCTCGGGAATCAAGCGAGGTAGTAGAACATCTCACATCTCATGCTCCAAACCAGACCCATGATGACAATCAAGGACAATACTATCAACTCTAAAACTCCCCACTGAAACTAAATAATGCTGAAGCCGCACCTATCTTGGAGTGTCCTCTGTGGTTGTTGATAATCTGAACGTTCTAAACTTTAGTTCAATGGGCACTTATTAAAATCTTTAAGGTTGAATCATTGTCAGGCTTTTGATCTCTGCCTAAAATGAGAAGAAATTATTTTCTGGGCCTCCGCCTAAAAAGGAAGCCATTCTTTTTTCCAGTGTCTTTTTAGAAAGGATTTATTCTATTAAGAAGAAAGGAATTAGGTTGCAAGAATTCCAATGACTGAAAAATTTCCCAACATATAGCCAATAATTCCCAACAAATGTCAGGGTGGAGTCTTTGTCCCCCACCCCACTCCTCCTCCTCTTCTTCTTCTTCTTCTTCTTCTTCTTCTTCTTCTTCTTCTTCTTCTTCTTCTTCTTCTTCTTCTTCTTCTTCTTCTACTGCCTTTCTATGAACTGGTTAACTGTCAGGTCTTTTAAATGATCATGATGGAGCTTGCAGGTGGAGATTTATAAAACTGTCTTCAGGTTCTTTATCAGTCTGGGAATTGACCATCACAGTCATATAGCCTTTTAACTATATGGTAAATTGAATGTGTTACATGAATGTTAGGCTTAATTACCTCCTTCATAGGGCAAATAATAATTTGGTAGAAATATATTCCCAGGAGGGTGATCAATACATGCTCTCAGGAATTGGAAAAACTCATTCAAAGTTGCAAGGTTGATGCATTAAGGGGGGAAAAAACACACCAGTTCTCATATGAGATACTAACAAAACTGGATTCTTTCATGGCATAGGAGGTTGGACTTGATGACCTAAATGGGTCTTCTAACTGTATGATTTTATGAGCCTTAATAACCCTATGTCAGAATTCAATTATGTTCTTGATTTGGGTTGCTTGCTCACTTGTTTTTTTATGCCCAATTCTACAATCACAGCAGAGAAAGCAAATATATTTTAACACAATACCAATTTTCTAATTACTTTGGTGCCTTTTGTTAAGAAAGCACATACTGATCCAAAATCCAAAATGTAAACAGCAAATTCTAGTTTGCCTACCAATTTAGACCATAATGGCTCTTTGCTTTGGATCATTAAGTAAAATCCATCAGTTAAGATGCATTTAAATAAGGTGCTGTTTAAAAGATTCAGCTTTTTAATCTTGTAGCTTCTGATCTCTATAAACCAATGAAATTCACTGATTCATTCAGGATTATATTCTAAACAGCTTTGGGTAGATTACATCAAACAATAAATACATTAAAATAAAATCATAATACTCAAAACAATAAACATGTCCTAATGGCACCACCCAATGGCAGTAGGTCAAATGTTACTGTCCCCAAATGATTTTCTGAAGAGCCATGTCTTCAAGGCTCTTCAGAAGTCCCACAAGGAAACGGTAGTCTGGCTATTGAGGGGACAACTATTCCACAAAACAGGGGCCATCACTGAGAAGGTTCAAAATAGACTCCCTGAAGATGGTATTCCTTCAGTGATGGGACCTTAACAAACTTTTCCCCCACCTCTAACTAGACAACAGACTAAGCCCAAAGTATGCAGACTTGAATTTATCCAGGTTCTGAGCTGTGTAGGGCTTGAAAGTGACAGCCACCACCTTGAACTGCACTCAGAAGCAGACCAGCCAGTGCAGATCTGGTAGCAGTAGGTGTCACATGGGTGAATCTAGGTATGCTTCTAACTACCTGGATTGTCACATGCTGCATCAGTTGAAACTTCTAGATGGTCTTTAAAGACAGTCCTACATGCAGGGAATTGCAATAATCCAGCTGTGAGGTGACAAGGTATGAATAACTACACAAAGCTCCCTGATCCAGGAATGGCTGCAATTGGCACACCATCTGTAATTGTACCAAGGCCTTCCTGACCACAGCCTCCACTTGCCGTTCGAGTAGGTGCTGTGAGTCCAGGAGGACCCCCAAATTGCAAGCCAGCTCCATCTGGGGTTACATGACTCCATCCAAAGCTAAAGATGATTATCCAGGGAGTTAGTTGGCCTTTGAATCCACACCATCTTGCCAAGACTCAATCTGAGGCTGCTTTTCACCCATCCAGGTCCTAACAGACTCCAGGCATTAGGTCAGAACCTCCACTGCATCTCTTGTCTTAGTGTGATGGCCTGATTCACACACACTAAGATCATGACTGGATTCCCATGATACACCAAATCACTAATTGCCCAACCCCATTTCAAACAACTTTAATGTGCTGTATGAACCCAGGCTTTCATTGTAGGGTCAGCCTAATTTTCACGAATTAGGGTAATTTACAGCCCTTCAGGATGATTCATGGATTTTGGAACCTGTGCATTCAAGATATTACCTCCTCTACTCTAGAAGTTTCACATAACAATCTACATCTTAGGCTACAATGAGTGGTTTTCCATACTTATACATACTCTGGTGAAGTTGGCCCCAGCCACACCCATTTTGCTCTCCAGAATACTCTCCCCCACCCCAAATTACTTTTGCCTTTTCTCTAAACAGATGGGTACATTTCCAAACAAAGCACTGGGCTGCAGCAAATCACCCTTTTTATTTAGAGGTGTAAATCCGAGTGATGTAGACTTGTACTTTGCTTTGCAGCATACCAGCTTCCTATGTTTTAAATTAAAAGAATATAAACAAATAAATTAGATGGGATAGAGGGCGTCCATGTGCCAAGGGAAATGAGATTTCCCACTCTGGAAAGGAGAAGAAATACTGCTCCCATTTTTCCTATGAGAATTTTTTAAAATAAATAAATTATCCCTCTGATTAATTATTCTGCAGATTGGGTGGCAGGTGGCAGTCCACATGGACTACTACCATGTACTGGAATACTCAAGTAGTTTTGAGTCTTGTCCCGTTGGAACATAGCCAATTTTTCAATTTGGGTTGTTTTGCCTTAAAGTCAAAACCAAACTTATTTTCCATTTTTGCATCTTTACTGTTCTCAACGATGAGACATGGACTCAGGCACTGTATCTGGACGAATCACTGCGGATCTTATGAGATTAATCAACATAGGATTCTATTTAACATGAGAACTTGGCTCTCTTGTCTTCATTGCCATGTCAAAGTACAAAATAACCATCATCCTTGAATGAATAAGGAAACCTGTAATAATAAGGGAGGCTCTGGGAATCCACTGAATCTCCAGCCTCATTATGATAAAACTAGGCCTTAGGCATGAGTGCTGAGCAAAAAGACAATGCCAATTTTAAAAAAGAGAAGATGCTCCATCTTTAGAAAAGGCAATAAGGCAACAGCTAAAGCAAATGACAATATTGATGATGGACTCTTTTTATAGTGAATGGAGGTGAAGGAATGAAACATAAAACTGGATGTTCCATCAGTGACTGAGCAGTGATATCAGCTCATGGAAGAAAAGCAATTAAAATCATTGTAATGCAATAGTAAGAACTCACACTGTGACGGTAGAAAGGATCAACTTTTGTAGGGTATTTGTCAAACTGTAAAAGGATTGAAATACAAACTCATTACATTACATGTGTCGGGGGGAGGGTGACACACTCCTTTGATTCAAGGAACAGTTTTGAATGCTACCCTATCTAAAGGTTCAGCAAGCAGTTCTTATAGAATAGATGGAGCATCCATGGGCCAGAGGGATAATAACGTCAAGATGGTAGCCACAGTCACAAAATTGAAGCCCCACCCTTTTTATGTGTATTGCATGATGCACATTGAAAAAGAACAGGGCTTCAATTGCCAGTTGTGGTCACTGTCTCGACTTTTTTGATGCTTCTCCGCCCTCCCCCCTCAGATGCCCCTCAATAGACCACAGCAAAAAACATAATTTTAAAACAGTAAGTCCCTGGAGATAAGAAGGATCAGGAATCAGCAGTCAGAATGGAGAACACATCAAGGAAAACAAGGGTAACAACATTTCAGATACTAAATACAAGCAAGGACTATACATTCCGTTCCTCTTCCACCTTAACATCTTAACCCTCGCTTGTCATTTTACTGCATCCTCACTTTTTGCTGGATTTCGTTTTAGAAGACAGGGAATAAGGTTTTTTAAAATTATTAATAGTAGTAGTAGTGGTATCAATAGCTACAATTCTCCTCAGCCCGGAAACACCTACCCCCGATTTCTCAGTCATCTCTGCTAGTTCTAATGCTGTTAGCACTTACCCAAATGGAGTTTCTGATTAGAGGGACCAAGATTGGAAGATGATGATGATAGTAGTAGTAGTAGTAGTAGTAGTAATAATAATAATAATAATAGAAAATTAAACATGTATGCTGCCCAACTTTCAACTATAGCATGATAGAGATAGAGGTAGAGATGGAGATGGAGATAAAGAGAAGGAGATGGACATAAAGATAGAGATACAGTAGATTAGGGCCTAAATATAGAAATATCATGACTGAGAGCTTTCTAGTTTTTAAGTAATGCTGTAGAAGAAAGCAGAGTGCCAGTAAGAAGATTGACAATTCACTAATTTCTTTTCCCCCAGCACCCAGATTTATTTAAATCTTTATTTAAGATGAAATGCCAGCAGACTCAGGTTATTTTCCCACTAGGTCTTTTTCCTGAAATTGCCATCATTTCTTTACTCCCTTTATATAAAGACACTAGTATCATTGCCAAATTGTTGCATTCCCATGTTCCCTGCATTGCCCTCTTTTTTTTCCAAGTCTGAATTGTGGGACTGCAATAAAATGTAACTGTGGCCTCAGGTTGGGAAATGAAATTGGGGCTTTTGTCCCTTTAACTGAAAGATTCCAGGTTTAATTTCTACCTGACCATTGTGGATAGAGGGATTACTGACGAGCTCACACCTTTTTAGTCAGTTTAAGTATTGTGGGACTATCCTATATGGTGGCAAACATCCAGATGGTCACAAGATGGCAGCAGATACAAAAAATATTAGTTCTTGGCTGCCATTTAAGTGGTTGTCCAAATGTTTGCATGCCAAATAGCCCTAAAGTATTGACTAGCTACCACTTGCTTTGTCAGAATGTATTACTATTACGATATGGTAAATAACTCTATTTTGTTCTAAAAGAAAGGCACGGGATGAATAGAAGAAAGGCACTCATTAATCCTGCCTCCCACTTACAGCAAACAGAAGCAAGGAAAATATTAAGCTGCTGAATAAATGGTCAGAAATTTCATACAGAAAACTTTCAATAAACATCAAAAATGGTACTTGTTCAATGAAATTTACTTCATGCTCATTATCAGGGAAGCTAGAAATACGTAGGGTATAATTTAGCTATGCAGGCAACTGAAACCTCAGCCATGGAACCAAATTACTGCCATGAAATACTAAGACAATTCTATAGGGCATACTGTATGTTATAGTGTTATCCTAATTGTCTTTAGATGTTTATTTTTTTTAATGGTTGTGTTACTTGTTCTTTTGGTTTTCATTCTCTGTTCGCCACCCAGAGCCACAATTGTGAGATGGGTGGCTATATAAATTGTGTAACTAACTAACTGACTGACTGATTATTTGTCTCCTCACATAAGCATGGCTGAATGTTCTCATGATTGCAAAAAAGAAAAAGAAAGGTTAAATTACTTATTAAATTAGGAGTACCAGATCTGGGCTGCAGAAGACCAGATGACCACTGAATGACAGCAAAGGGTTAGGGTTCCTGTATTTCTGTTGCTGCCATCTAGTGCTAGTTTCTATTTTTGCAGCCCAGAGTTGGCAGCCCTAATTAATTACCAAAATGGTGAGAATTCATTATTAAGCAAATTTGCCCGTATACCCTTTCCCACTCTAATTTCCCTAGTATGGGAATAGGCAACCTAGTTGTATTTAGATGTTTTAAATCACCACTCCCATAATCCCTAACCACTGACTATGCTGTCTGAAGTTTATGGGATCTGTCATTCAAGATCTCTAAGCTGCCTCTTCCCGAGGTATTTCCCCTCCAAGATCCACCTATAAAATCCAGCTTCTGGCTGTCCTACAGGTCAGAGAAAGCACAATTCAAGATCTGTAGTCCATACTGGGATAGTAAGGTTCATGTTTACTCTGGGGCAACAGAATCACTGGATTATTAAATAGCTATGGATTCTTACCATAAGCTTATGAGCACACAAACAAACATGAAGCTGTATTCTACTCCAGCCACAGAATATGATCTACTCTGACTTTCAACCCCTCTCTATAGTCAGTCCCAGTCTGTTTGTCCCAGATCTTTTTGCCTACATTCTTTTAATGGAAAGTGTCAGGGTTAAAACAGAGACCATAGTTATACAAGCCAAATATACTATATACTATATAAAACCAGCAAGGAATCAAATCATTTGGGTTATAGATCCAGTATGCTTCCATTTTACTAAACATCTGTATCATGTCCCACATCAAACAATGGAAAACCAACATTTCACATAGAAATGCTTCATCCTAAGTCTCATGCACTAGTCCTGTTTTTGCATGATATTTCTGACAATAGCAGCTGGGATTGTTTGGAATGCATTTTCGTGGAGTGGCAGTACTTCCTACTTTACAAAAGACAGTGTTGTGTTTGCAGACAATGTATTACAGTAGTTAAAGACAACTTTATTAGAGGTTTAAGAATCTATAGCTCTCTAGATATTGCTAAGCTATAACCTCTGGCTGCAGAGGCAGCATGCTCAATATTGAGAGATACCAGATCATCCATAATGATGAAACGTGGGTAATAAATTTGGGACTCAGTGAATTAAATGACCTCTTCCAATTTGAAGATTCAGCAAATTCCATCCATCCATCCATCCATCCATCCATCCATCCATCCATCCATAGGACTCCAGAGCCCCCCAAACCCAGCTTGACTTGAAGGGCCACTGAGTCACAATTTTATTTCCCAAAGGTTGAAAAACACAAAAATAGAAAGAAACAACCTTGAAGCTGTTCATCAACTGTGGATTAGCAATAAGTAATGTGACACATCTGGTCACAGGCCCTCCTTCCAATGAGGTGGTATCTGATGTCTACTTAAATCACAGCTATTATTGCCCAATTTGCATCTATACCTATATATTAACATAAGCAAACTTTACGTAAACTGTGCTCTCTTTTTGGGCAGAGGGTGCAGCATGTGTAACCAGCCAATCTATATACGTGGAAGCCTCTCCACCCCAAGCCCCCTCCCCATTGCAAAGTGGTACCATCCAGAAGGTCCCAAATGCATTTCAGTCTCACAATAATTGCACCTTTTCTCCCGTGACTCCTTCCACAAACATCTTTGCTGCTGTTATCGCTATTTGTAGCTGTCACAATATATTTTGCAACAAAAGAGGGTTGCGCGCTACTTATCCTCACATTTCTGCCTGGGTTACGCACCATGGGAGGTGCTGGCGTTGGCATAATGGCCGTAGGTGGGATGGCGTGAGGAAAAGGCGTGAAGGTGTGCTGGTGCGTGTGTTGGTGCGTGTGCTGGTGTTGGTGCTGGTGCTGGTGGAACTCCGTCCTTAAGTAGGGTGGTGGGCCCAGCGAGGCGCCACGATCAGCGCTCTGGGAGGCCAGAAACCGAGTGTTCAGTTCCTGGCGGAGAAGATCTTGCTCTGGAAAGCAAGACAACATCATGAATGTTTCTCCATTCCTCCTTTACTTATTTCAACAGTCTTATGCATCATTCCAATCATTGCCAACTCCGAGCAACATACATGCCTAATTCTGTAAGGAAGGTTAAAAATTTACATCAGCATCTATAAAATAACAACATAGCACAAGGCAACTCACAACTGTACACTAAGGAATAATATGAAAAACCCAAAGTCTATCTCCAAAGACTGTTGAAAAGCCAGGTTTTGATGGCCTTCCTAAAATTCAGTAAAGTTGGGGCCATATGGATCTCAGTGGGGATGGAGCTCAGGGGGGATCAGAGAAGAAGGCCTGCCTCCCCATTTCCTCAGTGCAGGGACCAAAGGGGCCCCTTCAATCTGATCTTCTCAGGGGCATCAAAAACAATTGGGAGAAGGCCATCCTGAAGGTACCCAGAACTTGAGCCATCTTCCCTTTACTGAGTTCTCCTTATTGCACAGGGGATAATTTTGAAATGTAGGTGGTTGAGCTCCTGCTTTGTTCATGCAAGCGCAGGGGCTTCCATAGGGAGTCAATGACATCAAAATGCATGACCAGGGCAATCAAAGCCCTGAGACTTTTTACATGTGTGAGATGTATGTGACACACTCTAAACAAGGGTATGGCTTTGATCACCAGGTTGCATCTACCATTTGGATGCTGTTGACCCTCCACCCCCTTTGTAGTTACCCCTGCACAAGGAACAACATATATTTTATCCTTCCCTCTGCTTTGCAGGACATGTGTGCTCAGTTTAGAAATGTGCGTTTCCAGACAGTAATTTTTTATTCTTATTATTGTTGTAGTCGTCAACCCAAACCAATCTACTGGAGGATGCGGGCCTCTATATGTTATGGACTATAATCTACCATGTTGTTCCAGTATAAATTGGCAGATAGAGGTTTTCAGACTTCTCAATCTAGCCCTGAGAGAGAGTGAATCAACCACACATCCCCCAGGGAGCTTCTGTGGCAAAGGGATGGCTACAACCTAGGTCTCCCCATTGCTATTCCAACACCTTAAGCACTACATGACACTGGCTCTTGCACTGAAAGAGAGTGTCTGACTCAGAATGATCTGGCCAATTTCTGTGCCTAAGGGAAGATTAGAATCTGAGTTTCCTTGGTCCTAGTCCAGCACTTCAACCATTACAACACTACTGCTCTCATGCTGTCAAAGATCTAGATCTAGAGACAGAGACAGAGACAGAGAGAGAGGTTTCTCTTCAGATTGTATGCATGGGTACACAGAAAATAATTCAGAAAAAGGACTTTGGACCTCATTCAAGTAGACGCCCAGCACATCTCCTGTTATTAAAGCAGGCTGTTGTTTTTCTGGTTTCCACATGAGACTGGGGGGAAAAAAACCTTATTAAGAGTGGCATTAACTTTAATGAATAGATTGCTTAAATGAGCTGCACCTTTCTTTCAGGCGCACGTAGAAGCCTGAAAAAGCAAGCTGCTTTAATGAACAGCAGAAAGGTGCTGGGCTTGTGCACAGATCAAAATACTTTTTCCATATTGCTTTCTCAGTCTTGGGGAAAACATCCAAATATTTTGGGGGAAAAACAAAATGTATGCAGTATTTCATTATCCTTTACAGAGATAAATATATGGATGCTGCTGCCAATGTTCTTGAGGAATAGTGGACAGATTTGCCCCTCTCTCTAGATCAAAAGCAGGAGCAAACAAGGCGGAATCCTTCCCTCTCTTGTGAAAATAAAAATTGGTGGCCCTCGGGGGAAGAAAGGCCATCTTGTTTTTGCATTTGAGAGGGGTAGTGTATAGCTTGTTCTATGAATACAGGACAGGGGTTTTAATCGTCTGATATTGGAACAGATTTATATAAAAGTTTTTTTGTTTTAGAAAACAAATACATTTGGGGGAATAAAGGCTGGGGGGCAATATATATGTATATATTTTCACCATTTTATGTATCACTCCCTCCCTCCTCTTTGCTTTGCTGCTCCTTGAGATTCCCTCTTGTCAAATATGGCCTAGCTCAATCAAATCTGTTTCTACAAAGGATTGGTAGAAGGTAGATTGGAAACTATTGGTAGATCTTTAGAAAATTTGCTCAGGTTGGAAAACGTCTCCAAACAGATCAACTGGTTTAGATACTTGGTCGGCAATTTATGTTAGTATATCCTAGGAGGCAACCTTTATGTGCCAGGTCCATTCCTCCCTCCCTCCCTCCCTCCCTCTCTCTTTTTTTTTAAAAGCCAACTTCTAGCAGCCCTCGCAGCAGGATAATGATGTGGTGAAGCAAAAATGTGCAGTCCTTTGGAGAAGAGTTTGGGAGGCATTAAGCTTAGCAGAGGTTTAATATGCTTATTTTAATCTTTACTTCTGCAGCTGCAAAAAAAGCCTGCCTGTGCATGCTGCCGTGTCCAAAGCTTCACCTTTCCCTCTTAAAATGTTTCAAACCTGCCCCCCTTGCCATATGCTAATAATTTGATTAAAGCAAGCAAAGAAACAAGTGTTTAGTCCAGGAAGGTACCCTTTCTTCCTTACCTGAGTAAGCAGTGCCAGCAGGATGACCCGGAACTTGTAATGTCCCCGATGTCAGAGGAGGAGGAGGAGGCAATGCCGTGGGAGGGGCAAACATATTGGGGTGATGGGTGTGGGTAGAAGGTTGGAGGGCAGGTGTGAAATTATGGAGGGGGCTGTGGTTGGGCAAAGAAAGAGGGAAGGGGGATGCTGAGGGATGGTGTGCTATGGGTGGAGGAGGTGGTGGGGGTGGAGGGGGTTGAGTTTTGGCCGGAGTACTGCTTCTGCTGCTGCTGTTCATGGGAAAGAAAAGATGCAGAAAGGAAGATATTAGCAAATGCCGGCCACGGGAAGGAGTTATCAAGCAAGGAATGGCAGAGCCCCAAGCCCACCCACTGCCCCAAAGAGGGAACAAAGAATTCTCTGCCTCAGAACGGCCTAATCTGTTGCATGTGAAAAGTGGCCTGAGGGTCCCTTATCCCACCAGTCCTGATGGGAAGTGGGAGGCAAGGCAGATGCACGTTTGCCATCCCTCGGGATAGATTATGGCTGGACTTACCCCTTGTGCTAAAAGCATGGTTTGTTTTAAGCACAGTTGGCTAACCAACTACCATGCTCTTGCTTCCACAAAACACCAAGCCATGCACCATGCTTTACAAGCTACAGTGGCTAGGTTCAGACAATAAGGCAAGCCAGGGGACCGGTGGACACTTGGGCAATTTTGAGAGCACGTTATGGCCATTCTCACAAAATGGCTGCCCTGATGGATATGACCAGTCCTGAAACACTCATTTACCAGAATGCCAATCCATGAGACCTTCCCCAGCTATTCCAGCAGCCACTTAATCTCACCATACCTGACTTTTTCCAGGCAGAAAGGCCATATTTGCATACAAAGCAAAAGCTGTATCCACCCACCATTTGATTTTTGAGGAACGTCTCTTGGGTCTACATGAAGCCCCAACACTTTATTGGAAATACACATGGATAAAGGCTGATGCTTTTCTGAGTTGTGGGTCAGTTTCCCCTTATTTATTTTTAATTTAAAAACATCTAAAAAGCTAAAATTGAGGAGGGCAAGAACTTGACAGAGGCTGTGAGAGATATTGCTGCACATCTCTGGGTTTCATTAGCAGGAGTGTGAATCCAGCCTAATTATTTAGCGCTGTATTTTCTTCTCTGATTAGCAGCCTCTCCCCAACACTTGAGACAGCAAAAGCCTTGCTCCACTTTCGGTTCTTTAAATTGGAGACAATAGTACTGGAATCTGGCACCTTTCCCCTCTGAATCTTTAGCTTTTTGTCTAGTCTCAGTTTCCAGGGCTGGCCCAGAGTTTTTGGATTATGGAAGAAGATGTCATTTATAATTCGTTGGCTGTCTTCCAAATCTCCCACAGCACTCACCCAAAGAAAAAGCCTGGCCCCTTTTCAAGAAATGTCAACATCTCTACTTTTACAACACAGTTGATGAACTGATGCTTGGAAAATGCCCAGCATGATCCTCACCTCAAGCTGTTGAGGCTTAAACTGCTGCTGTTATAAGCCGACAACTGTTGTGCAAGGCTACGGGAGGGAGGACGCAGCTGGGCAGGTGGTAGGTTTTGATGGGCTGGCTGCCCAGGAGAGGGAGGTCTTGATGGGTGTTGTATTTGGGAAGGAGGGACTGTGGGAAACTGGGCCTCTTCCAAGGCTGGTTGCTTCTCTGGGGCTTCAGAATAGGATGAGTGTGCAGGGTGGACTGCAGCAGGCTCTGGAGAACGTGCCTCTGTGGGTGGCTCCAAACGAGGTGGGACCAAAGGCTGAGAAACTTGAGGGCAAAGATCCTGAGGCACAACAGGGTCAAGTGATGGCTCTTTCCCACTGTCCTGACTCTTCTCTTGGCTCCGTTCTAATCCTGATATTTTGGGGACTGCCAAAGACCTGGCCTCTTGATCTTCATTTTCTGTTAGCGTACCAACTCCTAAATCTGTATCTGGAAACAAAAAACATCAAACACAAAAAAGATGGTTGATACAACAGGGCAAACTACACATACTCTGAAGCTACAGTTTAGCTTGTTATGTTAATAACATAACACTGTCACCCTCTGGGTGAGGTGGGCGGCATACAAATTTAATAAATAAATAAACAGTCTATGTTCTGACTGATTTTACGCTGACATTTTATTTCCTGATAGAAAATCCGGTTGCTGATAACAGAACGTTAGTTGCAGTCCAACTTTTATGAGAGAAGCCGAAGGATCCAAAACAACCATCGCAGACCTCTTTACCAACCATAATTAATGAAAATGCAAACGCAACAAGAAGTTTTCAAAAATACCACACAAACATATTAAGTTGTAAAATGAAATACTACATGTGAAGAACTGCAATGAAACTCTTGTTCACAGCAAGTGATTCCAAGATGAATGTCAACTGTGAGAGCATCTCAGAATTATGGCATCAAAACAGAGAAAGGTCCTCTTATGCTTATTCTTTAAGCCTCCTGAGAGGGCAAATTGAGATGATCCACTCCATTTTTTGCCAATGGAGCTTCAAAAGCTTTCCTAGATTATCTCCACATAAACAACACTCCTACTGGAAATACCACTGAAACAAACAAGCCGTGTGTGAATATACATGTGGAGATAGCCAGAGAAAGCCTTTGAAGGACGTAGCTATTTAATAGAAATGGGATGCTTGACTCATGCCAGTACATTTTATGAAGCATGCCTATTTAATTATTTGTTTGTTTATTCACTCACTTACAAAATCATAGCTCTGGGCAGCCTACAAAACAAAAACAACAGAAAACAGGAAGCTAAAAAAGAATCTGGAAAAACAGTCCCAACTAAAAACCAAAACACCACACAAGGGGTCCATCGCCCACTGTACTCCAAGAACTGGAAGAACAGCCAGTTCTTGAGGGCTCATTTAAACAGGCTCAAGGTGGGAACCATATGGATCTCAGGGTGAATGTTGTTCCTGAGGGCAGGTGCCATGACAGAGAAGAACTGATTCCTGGGTCGCACCCAATGATGCTGTTTAATTAATGGGACCTGGAACATGCCAACTCTGTCAGAAAGTGTGGGTTGGACAGAAGTTACAAGGGACAGGCAGTCCCTCAAATAATCAGACTGCATATCATGAAGGGCTTTACAGGTGATAACCAGCACCTTGAATTGCACCTGGTAACCTACTGGTAACCAAAGCAGTGGTGTTACATGGGCATTGCATGGCATGCCCAGAACTGCCTGTGCTACTGCCTTCTGGACCAGCTACAATTTCTGAGTGATCTTCAAAGGTAGCCCTATGTAGAACTCATAGCAATAGTCCAGATGTGAGATGACTAAAGCATAAGTGGCTGTCTTAAGGGCCTCCCTGCTGAGGTACGGGCACTAATGTCATATTACGTAAACCTATGCAAAGGCCTTCCTGGCCACAGCTGCCATCTGCTTCTTGAATAGGAGTTGTGAGTCAAAGAAGTCCCCCCAAATTGTGCACTAGCTCTGAAATAGGAAGTGAGACCCCGTTCATAGCTAAATACAGAATCACTCCAGACTCAGGCAGTCCAAATGTCCACAGCCACTCAGCTTTGTCAGGGTTGAACCTAAGCTTTTTCTTCTCCATCCAAACATACACAGCCTCCAGACACTGGAGTAATCATCAATAGCTAGACATTGAGAGCACACAGTTCACTGTGTCACAGCTTTCTCCATGATGGTACAACATCTTTTATTTTTTTTAAAAAATGGTAACTATTTCAAAATCTGTAACTAGAAGTTACTAGACAACAAACCTTAAGCAAATGGATGCCCTACTTTACTATTTTTCCTCTGTTGCTTTGTTGTTTTGGCTATGCACAAGTGGTCACATTATCTACAACTCCTCCATATCAAGACTGCAGTGGTAGATCCACTACTGCTACCAAGAGCTGAGAGAGAGCAAATTCCTTGTCTGGCAAAAGGATCAAGGTTCCTTCAAGATGAGTTCCACCAGACCTCAGTTCCTTCTTGCTGGATGTGTTAAACCTAACAGTCTTCCAATTAAGCTATTGTAACCTGAAACGTGACGGAGGCTGCCAAGGTTTAGAATTCTTCTCAGTTGCTGAAATCCACAAAGACAAATTGAGGGAAAGCTCTGGACTTGTTTTAGTCCCATTAGTTTTGTACACACAGAGGCGGAGAGCTGACAGGGCTTTGGCAAGCCTAACAGAGCTTCCACTTTATGCCTGTCATTTTGGGTAAACATTCATTACCTCAGCCAGTGCTCCTGTCCTTTTCCAGACCTCAGAAAGTTTGAGGGCCTCACATTATGGAAAACCTTTGTAAGAAGCTGAGGGAGCAGTTTTGGAAGCCCAAGTTACTGCTCCACAGCAAATTTAGTTTTATTAAAAACATCTGAACTGGCTTTGAGATGCGTCTCCAAGTAAGGAAAGAAATGCAAGGATCTAAAAGCAATAATGAAAAATGAAGCAACCCCCTCCGTAGATGATGACCATGAACCTGGCATTAAAGGGAGGTGTGTATTTTCAGTTAATAAGAACGCAAGAAGAACTCTTGAAGAATAAGTTTAGTTTTCCGTGCTCCACAGTGATCCAACAGCTACATCTGAGGAGCTCATAAGCCTGGATGAGAAGTCAAGAGTCCTCTGTTTTAATTGCTTCCTCTTAACCAATATTTAAGGCCTGTTGCCTGAAATTCCAGAGGAAGTAAGCACCCATAAATTCTGTTTATCTGCATGGCTTTCTACACTGCCCAGGTCCCAAGATATCAGGCAATTTACAAAAAGGTTAAAAGCAAAATGTACTGTATATAACATCAACCAAAAAATTTAAAAGGCATCCCAAAGCCATACAATCACATAACAATTCTAAAAATTGCCATCAAATGCCCATGAGTCAAAACAATTTTCATGGCTCTGCAGAAAACAAAATGAGGATGCTCGGCACATCTCTGGAAGTGTTGCAAGCAAGGGGACACTCCAGAGAATTATTGCCTTTAGGGGTGTGTTCTTTTGAACTTTTGTGGGACATGACCCTAAGCATCCCTTCTCTGCTTGCACATGACTGGGCAGAATCCACCAGGAAGAAACAATCCCTTAAGGAGCCTGGAACTAGGTTCTCTGTTGTCTTCAAAGGGAACCCTTGTAGAATTGCATTACAATAATCAAAGCAAGTGGTGATGGGTAAGTCACTTTCACCAGAACTTCACAGTTCGCACAGTGCTGAAACTATGCCTGTCAGAATCCTCGCAAGATTTCATAATAGATTATTATATGGCTAGTTTAAAAAAAATGGCTTTTTACATGCTGCGGTTCTGCCATTGTAAAAGGATGGGGAGGGGGGAGTAAGAATGAGAAACCATTTAAAGCAGTTGGCTCCTTATCACAGGCTCTGGCATGTTCAAGGACATACCAGCAAGGGAATCAGAAGACCAAGAACTAAGGGCAATGAAGAGGGGGAGAAACTAAGGGCGATGTAGTGGGGGAGAAAGTAAGAAAACAGCTTTTGGCGCGCTTTTGCTCAGTCTTAGCAATGCTTTGGATCTGTACACTTATTCTCAATAAATGAACTTTCTTTTGAATCAATATTGGTTGCAAGGAAAGTTACTGGATTTGGGATCAACAGGTGGCAGCTAATTACAATGCCTAATATCTAACTTATGCATCACCTAATCAACTTAGATGAAGGCCACTCAGGTCATGGTTTGTACCTGCTGTACCTCTTGAAGTATGGATCTGGGAAGATCTCCAGCTACAGATGTGTTTCTTCAGAAGGATGTGACCCCATCTAGAACAGTTACAAGGGCTGTCAATAAGCCAAGATGTTTCTGGACAAACAGTAACTCTATCTTGCTGGAATTCAACTTAAGTTTGCTTTTGCCCATCCAGACCTTCACAGCCTGCAGACACAGAGTTAGGATTTCCATAACATCTCCAACCCAACTTGATGCAGTCATGTAT
The DNA here is from genome assembly GCA_030867105.1 of Liasis olivaceus. Classification (NCBI taxonomy): domain Eukaryota; kingdom Metazoa; phylum Chordata; class Lepidosauria; order Squamata; family Pythonidae; genus Liasis; species Liasis olivaceus. The sequence continues at coordinate 320,591,166 of CM061349.1, read as the reverse complement.
AGTTGAATATCATCATCATACTCTTCCTAAACTGATCCTCCATGAACTTGCCCAAATTCCTTTTTAAACCACTCCAATTGATTTTTATTTCCACAGATGTTGACAGTAAATTCCAGAGTTTATCTACATTCTCTGTAAAAAGCATCTTCTGTCAATTCTGAATTTCAATATGGGAGGATCTTGAGTTCTAATTTCATGAAAAAGAGAAAAAGATAACTCTTCCCATTCTACTAATGCCATTTATGTCTTTATATGCCATCTCTCTCTCTCTGCAATTCTATTTATCCCTCACCTTACCCTCCTTCATTCCAAGCTAGAACTCCTATTACTGTCATCTTCCTTCATAGGAGGCGATTTGAGTTCTCTTATCATTATGCCAATAACCAGCACCTCCTTCCATTTTGCAGTATGATGGCCTGCTTCACACAACTTACTATGCTAAGAGCTGGGTTTCCCACAAGATTCTGAATCACAAGTTTCTCAGACCACATGTTAACCTAATCTAGCATGTTGTATGCACCCAGCCAATGTATCACTTAAGTTAAGCTCCTAACCGTTGCCTCTAGGGTTTTGCTATGGGTAAGTGGCAGTATGGCTGTCTCTGGTAAAGAATACACAGTAGGAACAGTTTTGGTGAGGAATGGCAGACTGTCCTCCCATCTCATGTTACAGCTTTGATTTTTCCAGGGCCCACAACCATCTGCTATCTTCTTTAGCCCTGTCCGACACTGGCACAAAGCTTTCAAGCTTCCACTCTTAATTTAGCCTCCATCCTTGATTTAGCCTAATATCTATTACTCCAACTACCATTGGATACCTAGAGCATGGGTAAGCCACCTGCTGCCTTCTGGGTATCTGGAGCTCAAATACCACAATGGAAGTTCAAAACTTCTGGAGGACATCATGCATAATGTCTTTCCCAGCACTGCTAGTTGAAATCTATGGGATGAACGACTCTTTTGCGTGCAAAGCCTGGATTTTACTGCTATCGAGATGTTCTATTTTACAGCCTCTGGGAATTGTAATTTTGAAAGAAAGATTTATGCCAAGATTGTAAGAAAGCACATCCAGTCAACACTCAAATGCTTGGCTCCTCCAGAATGGGAGATGCAATTATAGACCAAAATCTGCCACACAAAGACAATAATCCATGAGCTTTGCTTGTTGACAGAGCCTCTGTTGCAATGGAAATATTAAACTCCCTCCCATCAATTATGGTAATAAAATAACATGTGGGTTTCTTTTTCATCCTTCAGCAAAGTTCTGTTCCATGAAAAGCTGGCTCCCCAGGGTGCAAATCTTTCCAAGAACATAATACCCCATTTTGCTTCTGTTTTGAATTTGTTCAACTGTCATTTGAGACTGACAGTAAATGGGTAGTTGGATTTAAGCTCCTAACTCTTTGCAACACTCTCCAGAGAAAAGGGGGGACATAAACCATCTTTGTTTTGGACAGATGCATATTTTAAACAGCTGGCTTCCTAACCACAGGAGGGCCATTTCTTCATATGTATACAAACGTGTTACACTGACTTCTGGTTTGATATGGCAATGTGCTAAATTACAGTTTCGGCTCACCCTGAGTTAAGTAGCAATCTTCTTATCTTTTGATTGTTTTATTACTTAATTGGTAAACAGAAAACTTTTCCTGTCTAAATTACTGGCCAGCAGTATTTCTGACTTAATTTACCATGAATCCAAACTTGAGAAGACAGAGAAAACAAAAGTCTCCCCACCTCTTGAAGGAGAGCAGCCTATAGAGTGGGCAGAAGACCAGAGGATCGCTTCAGCTGAATTTAGTCCAGATCCAGAAGAAAAAGAAACCCAAATTGAGTTTTTTTACCACTTCTAAAAGTTTTTACAGTGTCTGAATTGATGCAGCTAAAAACCTTTCTGACAACTGGAAACAGAAAACTGATTATTTGAATCAGAGATTTGATGGTTTTGATTTAAAAGTAGGAGAGCTGAAAAGTTTAGTGAGTGAATCCCATGAAAACAAGTATTAGCTTGAAAACATTGATAAACAATGTAAAACAGATGTGGCAAATGTTCTAAAAGTAAACATAGATCTTCAGGATGAGGTGACCCACCTCTAAGGTCTTTACCACAGAAGTATTTTATGTTTTCTAAACAATCCTTACCTTGCTAAGCAGCTTTCAGGGAAAAATGTATAAATGAGGTTTTATCACTACGGTGGGAATCTAAGCTTGAAACTGCTTGTTCAGCTCATTGGTCGTGACATACCTGAGATCTGTAGTACAGGATCTTACTCTGCTTTTTAAACAACACCCAATGCAAAGGAAGTAAAAAGTAATTACCCTCAGGTTAAACAGCTCTCAGGGCTATATGAACACTTCCATATTGTTGTTGGGGGTTCTTGGCAACAATACAAACATTATTTGTCACTGCTTCCTTCTGAGATTTTTTAAAATTTCCTAACCCAGTCTACAGCCCTGGGATTTTGTGGTAATCAATAGAAGAGAACATATGTAGCTCAGGGTTGAAATGTGGAGTCCTTGGGGTTCTCTGACAGACAGCCAACCCCACTCCCTTCTAGCACTGAAGATGTTACCTAGCTGGGTAATGAAACGTTTGCAAGAAAACAACCAAGCACAGAGAACCCCAGGGAGTCCATCTTTTGTGGTAATCCCCCATCCATGTATTTACCAGGTCCAATCCTGTTTAGCTTTTCAAAGGTTTATTTATTTAGATTTATTTATTTATATAAAATTAGAGGCTGCCCAGCTCATGTTCAGACTGCAACTCCTGGAATTCTCAGCCAGCAATAGCAATGTTCTTCAAGTGGAGGATCTTTTTGGGACAGAAGTGCATTCCCCCAAAAGGGCTGGGATTTGGACAAAGAAGGAGCTGGAGCCAGGGCAAAAACTTAGTCTGGTTTATTTTCCTGTTCCCTTTCAGTTCAATGAATGAAAAACAGCAAATAGGATTGCTTCTATGTTTTTAAGGATTTGTCCCTTTCATCATGTGCAAAAATCAGTTTGGTAATGCTCTCAAGGCAGCTCTGGAGTGTTGGATTCTTCTGTACCTTGCGCACAGACCTTTCCCAGGAAAAATATTAGCAGGGACTTGCTAGTCTGGACATCCTCCATTAGCCAACGCCTACAGTTCAGCACCCTCCATCTGCCTTTTTTATCCAGATCAGAAAGATCAACAATATGTATCTCTCTGCATGTATTTCTCTCTGCACTGGTACTTTGGCTATTAAGTTGCCAAGCATCTCTCAATCTTTCTTCCCATGGTTCCCCATGAAATTGCTGGAATGATTTCTGTCCAGCTTCAAAGAGGGAAGGACGTCTAGCCATTCACCTACCACACATTCCAGAAGGTGGCACCATATATGACAGAAAGCTGAAGCTCAAGATCAATGCACAGAGCTGCATATTGTCATCTGCAAAAGCAACATCACAATACGGATTGCAGAGAATCTCAACTTTTACATAAGGGACATATATTTGCAGTCTTCCATCCAGTTCTAGCCAGCTTGGACTAACTTAGCTGTAGCAAATTTGCTGGGTAAAGTGCCTTCTAACCCCACCTCTGTTAAAATATCACCAATCAGAAAGAGAGATGACCAAGACATGTGTGCCTTGATTGTAAAAACTGCCTGTTGGTCAGAAGTTGAACATTAGTATTCTTATCTGGATTCCTCAGTTGCTGGAATGGAAAGATATATTGGCAATAATGTTTAGCCAATGTGATCAGTAACTATTAATAGTGTTATATTAAATCTAATCTACAATGCTGTATATTCAATCATCTTCTACAAATCTTCTCGTAAATCTTACATTATTTGACTTAGGGTCTAATACACATTTAATGCCAATATCACCTTTGGTAAACAGATGAAACATAACTTCTGCTGTCATCGTGAGCCATGTTCCATGCATTGATCAGTGGCATACATATACATAGTTAGAAAAGCAAGCTTTGGGGGAAGTAACGTAAGTAAAGACTTATGAACATAATTCACATCAAGCTGCCATATATCAAGTATTTGGACTGTCTAGTATTCTTTCTGAAATACAACTGTTGGCCATTCTCAGATACAATGCAAACACTTCATCCTTAACCTCAAGCTACCTATTGCCACTGCCCTCTCTGTTCTCATTTTTTTGCATAAAATGTTGAATACATTTTGATATAAAATTAATTGAATAGTTGAGTATCTGCTATGGCCCCCACAACTGCAGCCCCTGCCCCTGCATTCCTGAGATAACTAGCAGTAGATCTCTAGGATTTGAGCCATTTTTTTTCCCAGCCCTAGCTGGAGATACAAGGAATTGAATCTCGAACCTCCTGAATACAAAGCAGGTGTTCAACTACGGCACTCCCTTAAAGAAAGCATTCCAATAGAAGTCTGATCCCTCCTTCCCTATCAACAACTGGATGATTAACCTGGTGACTTTTTCCTAGATCCCACACTCTTCAAAAAATAAACCCTGCATTGTAGTGATCAATAGAAGTCTCTCATTGGACTTTGGAAAGAAGGTGGTTAACTCTTGCAACCAAGGGTCACACAATTTTGTTTCTTTTTATTGCAGCTAAAGATAAACGTTTACGGGTCATTGGGAGGCTAAATCAGTGCATTTGATGCGTTGACAGCAAATCAAACAAAATAATCAATGCTTTCCAATTCATCCTACTGACTCTCTTCCCTCACAGCCCAAGGCACAAAGCTTGACATAGATGTTTAGATAGTATCAAATTGCTCAGGTTTTGAGAGTGTAGGCAATTTATTCAGGATTTTCTGATTAGTGTTTTTAATGCTCTTGGGCTTTCAAAAAGTCAAGGGCAATAGAAGCAGACTGGAGCATGATTGTGCTTTGTCTGGACCAAGAATATTATTTGATATAGTGAAACACTTCTGCTATTATAATACAAGAACTGGACATGCTAAAGTCCTTATTCCAGGGCTTGGCCATTCTCAAATCCAGTACAAACTATTCATCCTTAACTTTAAGCCACCTATGCCTTTACCACTTCCCCTTGTATTGAGTAATACAACTGCGTTCACATCTCCAGCTAAGCCATGGGTAGAGTAGGACTAAATCCAGCATCCCCAACTGACCAGGTGGGCTGAACGATACTATGGGCATGTCATTTAAGATTCCACCCACTAACAGTACCCATTTCTTTGTGAAGGAGCCATGGATCCCCATCTACTCTTCTACAGAGAAATCTGCTTTTTCACACAGGAGCCAGCTGTACATTCCCTGGTCAGAGTTTGCACCAAGTAGCTCCTGTGACTTTGGTTTGAATCCCACTATTCTTTCTCAAAGGCTCTGGCAGCTGAGGAAGACAGGGTCTCACCTGTGATTCTAAGTGAGCAGAACCAGAAGACAGATGAAGCTATGGAAAAATACATAGAGGTGGACAACTTGGTGACCTGCTGATTTTGGCCAACAATTCCAGTGAGTCTGGAATCTAAAACTGTCATATCCCATTCATAAGTCTCCAGTGTTTTCTCATCATTTTTCCCAACTCTCTTCTTGCCACAAAAATATCCCTAAAAGGTGAAAAGATGGGGAAAATACACAATGTTCATGAACAAAGACAGCTGCCATCACTCTTAAAGCTCCATTCATGACTCTGAAATTCAACACTCATTGGCCATTTCCTCCCTCTGCACCTGAAACTTTCCAAGTTTGACTTTGGAAACCCCCTGGGGAAGATTTCTTGGATGCATGTCCAAAGACCGAATAGGGCTTTAGAACCTCAGCCCTCCTCCCAACCCTGTCCTTTTGCAGATCATTTTGACTATATGAGGGAAATTAACCTAGCCACTGGTTGTGCTAGTAGAGTTTATGAGACATATATTCCTATATACCTTCAGTGCATGAGGTTGTCTAATCCTGCATTAGAAATTCTCAAGCTTTGGGGACCAACAGGTAGTAAGGATGCTTTCCAAAACAGCCACACTTTACGATGGGAGTCAGTAACAGGGCATCCATGGGTCTAAGCAGTCCATAGTACCCTACTATCGTATCCAAGCCACCAAATTAAATACAATTACATTTAAAAGGAGTTAAAATGGCCAAAATTTCATGAGATCATCACACCATGCAAGACTTCATTGTTTTTGTATGAGATCTCATAGGTTTTTCATTGGAAGGATTCCAAGACAGCCATATATTCAGTTCTACATTCAAGGCTTTAGTTAGCTATGCAGCCTAGCCACTGTGAATTTAGATTGAAGATATTTCTTGACCTCTTTCCCCACCACATACTCCTAATGAGAAGAGTTTTCCCAAATCACAACTTAACAGAGGTCACAGGGATCTGGTGATAGCAAATCTCCAATTCTCCATTTGGCTATCAATCTGCTGCTAGTTATTTTTTTCTCAACATTTCATCAGCAGAGATTTCCACAAGCTTCACCGACTTAATCCTTCTGGCTTTCAGAAAACCTAGATTAGTTTTGTGTAAAACATGTTTCTCCTCATGTTTATTAGGATGGCAGGCAAAAAGCTGTTAACCTCATGGAAAAGGTGGAGGACAATGAGAGCAATGCCTGTTAAGATCATAAGCATGCTCTGCTGGATCAGACCCCTGGCCCATCTAGTCCAGCAATCTATTGACAGTGACCAACCACCTGCACAAGGAGGCCCATTAATCTCCTAGCAGATGGCCTTTGGAGGTAGTCCCACTGCCATCAAGGCTAAGCATCACTGATCCCCAGGACTTCTATGAATTGGTCCAACCCCTTTTTGAAGCCAGCCAAGCTTGTAGCCAGCACCACACCTTATGGTGGCAACTCCAGAGTTTAATTATACATTATGTACAAGTTTAATTAAACATTGACATAAGAAGCCAGTGTTCATGGTTTCCCATACTTCAATTACATCCCAAAGGGAACTTTCAAGAGAGAATGATGGGCTCCATTTGGAAGACTCCATTAGCCTTTTTAGTCTGGAAAATCTAGGCAGGGAAGGAGGCTTTGTAATGATGGAAAAAGGGCAACAGAAAACTGCTGCCTTCCATGATCATCTCAAAAACACGAGGAGAAATTTGGAAGAAACTCTCAAGCATCCCAAGAATGAGGTTGAAAACAAGAAGCTTCTTTCACAGGGGGAAAAATTCAGTGATACTATACTGTATTGCAAGGCAAATTATGGAACAGAATGACTTAAACTCCCAACACTTTGTCAGAAGAGGAATTGAGATCGCCTTGTTCATATATCTCAGTTTAAGACATAATGGAAAGACTGGGATTCATGCTGCACTAAACCATAGCTTGCTTAACCATGCTAATCCAGATATGGGCAATCTTTTTGTATAATTACTATTTTTAACTTTTAAAAGTGGTGGGAATATATCTAGTGATGCAGTGACATCACTGGGGGCATGCAAAATTTATCAGCCCATTTTTCTGTCTTTTCACCTTTGGGGACAGTTTAAAGCCTCAAGATAGATGTGTTAAGTCTTGCGGATATATTAAGCCTTGCTTATCACACCAGTTTTCAAGCTTTAAATAACCCCAAACAGCAAAGAGATCACACTACTAAAATTAGCAATTTTCCAACAATATTTTTCAGTATAATCAAAAAGTGAACAGAGAGCCATAAAATGAGGACTAGGAGCTGCAGGTTACCCAGCCCTGTGTTAAGCCATAAATCATAATTTACATACCATGACAGATTCTGACTGTTAGGGGAAAAAACTTCCTAACGATAAGAGCAGCTTGAGAGTGGAACCAGTAACCAGAGAGATAGCGAGCACCCTTCACTGGATGTCTTCAAGAGGAGAGCAGACAGTCATGTGCTAAAGGTACTTTAATTTGGTTTTCTGATTCAGATAAGGACTTGGCCCCCCACGGCACCTTTCAATTCGATAATGCTTAATTTCCAAATTATAACAACTGGGTTCACACCACATATTAGTGGTTAAGGCACCAGGCTAGAAACCGTGAGTTCTAGTCCCACCTAAGGCACGAAGCCAGCTGGGTGATCTTGGGCCAGTCCCTCTCTCTCAGCCCTAAGAAGGAGGCAATGGCAAACCATTCCTGAAATCTTGTTAAGAAAACTGCAGGGACTTGTCCAGGCAGTCACCAGGAATCAAGACTGACTCAGAGTCACAACAGATGATTCGATAGATAGATAGATAGATAGATAGATAGATAGATAGATAGATAGATAAGGGGGAGAGGGAGAGGGAGAGGGAGAGGGAGAGAGGGAGATGATAGATTACATTAGGGCTTTTTTCACACCATACATTTAACCTAGTTACTGAATGAATCTATTTTCTAAGGATGGACAACACACTGCACCATAAACTAACTTAAATACTAATAGAAGAGAACTACACCCCCACCAACACTGGCAGAACAAGCTACTGTGTATAAACAGGGAGCAAACCCCACCCTCACTAGCACTGATGATGTTACCTAGTCGGGTAATGAAACGTCTGCAAACAAACCACCAAGCTCAGAGTTCATCCAGAACTCCAGCAACTTGGGCTGCAGAAAAGCAAAGCAAGCTTAACATAACCAAGCATGGCACACTGAGCAAAAGAAGCCACTAGGTTTGCAAATGCCCTGGTGAAGAGCTTGTGTGAACACAACTACTGGGTTTACACAATCAGCCAGAGAGAGACTGAGGGGGCCAAGGAACAGAGGAGTCTCTGGATAAGAATATGACAGTGGGAAACTGTTCCTCCATGTCATACTTTGTTGAAGCTTGGACTTGTCAGCAATCTAATCTTGTTTTCTTAGCCAGTCAAGTCATGACCATTTTTCCTCCAGAGTTCTTTGTTTGGGTAGGATTTGGATTCATCAAGCTGTCACTCTTGTGCTGGGGTAGGGAGGGGGAATGGGGAACGCCTCCAAAACACACATAAGATTAGACAGGATTTGCTGTCAAACCAAATAACGATCTGACATTAAAAGCTCCACATGGAATTTCACAGCCAGTTCTACCTTATGTTGTCAGTAAAACATAAAAAGTGGATTCCGAAGGGAGGGGAGGGAGAAATGACAGAAATAAACAATTGTTTTACATTTTCATAGTGGGGTTCTACCATTTGGGGTCCCTCAAGAACTGGTCTGATGCAGAATGGCAGACTTTTATTCTGATTTGATAGAAGCAAAAAGGAAAGTACTGCAGAAGAGACAAACAACTTTCAGGATTTAGTGCATTCGAAGCCTGTCCTTTTTTTCTTGGGAATCAAGGCAGACTATTAAAGTTTGCCAGAATATTTCTCATGCAACGGTTGTAGGCTTCTCATTGAAAAGAGGCAGCACGGGATGAGGACAGAACAGAAGAAATGCAAAGCAAAATGCAACCCAGGTTTCAGGCACCCGGTGTGCTCATTAAATGTGCCCAATGGAGGAAAAAAAATCATATTTAATTTTTTAAGGTGAAATACCTTAAATATCTGAAAGTATTAAGATACCCATTTCATCCCTTAACACCCCTGAAGCCCCAAACCTCCCTCAGAAAGTTACCTGATTGTTTTGCCCTACTTCAGAGTCATTTGGGCGTAGCTGCAGTGTAGGTGAAGCTAGCTGTCCATCTCAGCATGGAGATGCAGGAAACAACATCTACAGCCACATCAACAAAGGTGTCTCCAGAGAAATAGCTGGAAAATGAGTCCAAACGGCAAGAGGGAAGGGAGCGCCCAGTGGTTATGTTCACGCAACAAGTCTAGTGACTGCATTCAGACAACATGCAAACCTTGCTTCATGTCAAGCTTGCTTCATGTCAAGTTTCTATTTTTATGGCTCAAGGTGTTATGAGAAACAAGAGAATCTGATTAGACTACAGTTCACTGTATTGTGCGAATCCAGAAAATGGAGGGTCAGTATGCAGATTAAATGCATGGCATGAAAACAACCAATTTAGGCGTCATGGCAAGGAAGGTGCATTTATTTATTTATCAAATGTATATGCTGCCCATCTCCCCCCTTAATAAGATATTGACCTAGTCAAGTTGATATTTGAGGGTGGAGGGAGCAGTGGATTCAGAAGAGAGGGGGGACATCAGACTCTTTTCCCACAGGGCACAAGCACAGGTGGTCCTTGTAACAACCATTCGTTCAGCAACTGTTTGAATTTACGATGGAGCTGAATAAGTGGTAGTTATGACTGGTCTTCATACTTATGGCTGTCATAGCATCCCCACAGTCACGTGATCATGATTTGTGATCTTCTCTGTTGGCTTCCAACAAGCAAAGTCAATGGGAAAAAACTGCTCTAATGCATACAGAATGTATTGAATTAGCATATAGGAAGGATTCGATGCTACTATTGACTAATACAATTAAGTAGTTTTAAAAACCACCAAAAAAATACTCAACCTCCTCAATTTACAATCCATATTTTCAGCCATTGGTCACTGGAACCTAATCCATTTTGTTGCAAATAATTGTAGGGATATTTCTGGAGTGCACCACTGCAAAATCTCCCTTCTTTTTTTCCTAGGTGGGCAAAGTAGCAGAGCCCAACATGGGAGTTGCCAGGCTACTCCTTATAAATTCCCAACGATTGTGCACATTTCCCTGAACCGAATGTAACTAGTGTCACTGTCACAATAAGCAACTTAAATACTGTATTTCCAATGTTTTTATTTTGATCTATGGTGTTTTAATATTTTAACATTGCAAGGTGCCCTAGAGTCTGATAAGCTAGGCACCATACAAATCACTAAAATAAAATAAAATAAAATAAAATAAAATAAAATAAAATAAAATAAAATAAAATAAAATAAAATAAAATAAATACAATACAATACAATACAATACAATACAATACAATACAATACAATATGTAATTAATAGAACTAAAGATTGGAAAGTTGGACTGTAAATGGGCAAGTGCAAATTCAAGTCCTCTGTTACGAAAGTGAATTTGATTTCACACCAATTGCTGGCAGAGTTCACCCAGTACATCAAACCATGAGTTACTTAACTACAGTTTGACGAATAAGCTACAATGGGCTGAGTGAACACATTGCTCTAAGTCATCAAATATGATTTGCAAAGCACCACGGCTGGGTTCACATGACCGACTAAATGAAACCCAGACAAGTCACATTATTGCTTAGTGCGACGTGTGAATCCAGATGTTATCTCTCAACCTAATCTTCCATACAGGAGTGTTTTGAGGATGATATGGGGCAGGGACCAGAAGAGAATTATGTACCCTATAAATACCATAAATTCATTTTTAAAAATAGCATTTGCAGGGGATTCATAAAGGCAGAAGAATACAAATTTGTTCTACTTCCCTGTAATTGGTAATTAACAACAGCTAGGACCACAGAAGACAGGGCCCCTTTTCTGTTTATCAGAGGTCTACAGCAGGGTTCCTCAACCTTGGCAACATGAAGACGGGTGGACTTCAACTCCCAGAATTCCCCAGCCAGCTGGCTGGGGAATTCTGGGAGTTGAAGTCCACCTGTCTTCAAGTTGCCAAGGTTGAGGAACCCTGGTCTATAGCATATGTGACCCATACAGCATATGGGTCCAGAAAGGCCCCACTGTTTCTACTGATCCATAGACAATCAGATGAAATAGCAGTGATTAATGCCATTATACTGCAGCATAGATCCGGTTGTTCCATTTACAGCAGAAGATGGGGGGGGGGGAGGGAACAGAGGACAAATGACAAAAGCAACATCACACCTTAACCTCTACCTTTTTCTACTTGTACTGTGACACTGCACGGATGTACAAAAAGGGTGGAGTTTGCATTGCAACTGCGGGATGCTATTGTCATCACTGTGTCGCACCTTAAGCACTTCCCCTTTTATACTGCATAGTAAGATTGTGCTCACCCAATGAATGTACATAGTAAGAGGTACAAAAGGGACAGAGCCTGAATGTCAATGGCACAATGCTTGTAAGGAAATTATTGTAAGGCAAACTTCCCATCCTGCAGTTGCTTCTTATGGCAAGATCTCCTAACCTCAAGGCTGAAGACAAGAATCACCGCAAAAGTGTGCCAAAACCTCTTTCCAAAAATGCTTCTATGCTAGAATTCTTACAGAATGTTCTGTGGTAGTATCTTTCCACTAACTTTGTTGTTCAGGGCTGTGAAAGGAGCTATTTCTTTCTTTAGCTTTTTTTTTTTTTTCTCCTCCTGTTACACATTTATTAACAACCCTTTGGAGCCTCCTTGGCTGCCCATCCTTCCTGATGTGAAGAAGCTTCTTGGGAAGAGTTCCCGCTCCAGTTCAACACTTGGGATCATTTATGGAAATGTGGTGAAACCAGAGAGGCTACTGGAGAAAAGGTTTCACAGTAAAATACAGGGTGTTCAGACATTCCTCCTGGTCCTTTTCTTACTTAATATCTGCAAGAATGCCATAGTCCAATTGTGAGAATTTCTCCAAAATCTTCTCCTTTCAAAGAAAGGTTGAGGGCAAATCCTTCTTACATTGAACCGAATGAGACAGGTAGCAAACACGACAGAGCATGAGCAGTAGTAACTAATCACCCAACTTTTGAAACATCCACAGCCTTGGGACGATGAACAAATCTGGGTTTTGGGTAGGGGGCAGGAAAAACACTTTTGGTACAAAACAAAAACCCAAGGGATGGGTCAAGATCATTTTAGTTTCTTGCTGTCCAAAAGAGCTTAGTCAGACATTTCAACCTTAGCAGCAGGTCAGATATATTGTTTCTTTTTCCTAGAGGGGGAAAAATATTTTGTCTCTGGGAAAGAGAGAGGGATATTTATTTAACTAGGTCGTTGGTTGTTGGGGTGGGGGGGGGGTGTATGTTTGCTTCTCCTCAATCTGGATTCCATTCAGTCAGTTACCACTCCAATTAACTAACAATTATTTAACATTAACAGTAATTACAGATGCCAGTTAAGCGCCTACAGATGTCAACTGTTAGCTTTTGTACCTAATCACTCAATGAAATGGAGAAAGTTCAACAAACATCAATTAGCCAAGCAATTAGTCGGAGCTAGAAAAGTGCATGTTATCATGTGTGAGCTGATTCGATTTATTTTATTTTGGCAGTAAAAGGCACATTGGCTGACAAGCCGCCCTACACGACTGCGATAAGATAAAACTGGGCTGTTAGGGCTGTTTGCACAAGGGCAAGCTTTTCCTTTGGCTGCAGGGTAGAAATGACATGACCTGCTGAAGGTATTTGGGGTGGGGGTGGCGGTGGGGGTGGGGGGGTGGGGACAGGAATTCTTGCACTGCAATATTGCTCTGTTTAACATTGTGCAAGACAGAGAGCGTGTGAGCACGAATATAGGCATATATGCACATGCATGCATTGATATATATGAAAGACATGCTTCTGGGAAAAAAAAGTGTTTCAAACTTTAATCCAATTTTTTTAAAAAAAATCAAGGTTATTTAGTTGCAAACAACGACAACCCTCTCCTGAACCTATTTAAACCTGCTTATTTCTGTCTAAGATGTTATGAGAAATTTGCCCTGTTGTAAGATAAAGGCTACTTGAAAAAATGTCCATATGTGCCAAATGCCATTGTCAAAAGTCCTTTGCTTCACTGCTGGGACCATCTCCAGAACATCCAGTAGCCAAAAGAGGATTCTGTGCATGTGCAAAAGCCTTTTCCAAAACTTCCAAGAGCCACTGATGCAAATCACTTTGTCACAGTGTTTCGATGGCTGTTTGTGTTCCTTCTGGAGCACAAAGTGATTTGTTGGGGCAAAACATGTCTACCTATGTCTGGTGGACAAGTGTTGTATTTGGGAACAAGGCAAGGGGCACAGGTGAAGGAGTTATATCCAATACATGAGTGAAATGCTTTAGCAAATCTAAGCCTTCTATGTAGAGCAGGGGTTCTCTTCCCAGAACTATGTATGGCAGTATCCTAGTGTTTTTATTTACTTTTATTCTTCAGGGGCTAAATATAACATTTCAGAGTTGCTCTCAGTCTGGTGTTGGGACTACAACACACCAAATGCCATTCTCAATACTGGCAGGAAATTCTGGGAAGTATAATTCAATCCATCAGAAAGACCTCAGCATAGGGAAGGTTGGTAGGAACTTAGCGATTAAAGCAGTGTTTCTCACCCTTGGCAACTTGAAGATGTGTGGACTTCAACTCCCAGAATTCTGGAAGTTGAAGTCCACACATCTTAAAAGTTGCCAAGGGTGAGAAACACTGGATTAAAGACTTTGGTATGTGGGTGTAGCACATGTGCGTGCACACTCATGTACACACATTTAATCCAACCTGGCTTAGGTTTTCCCTCCATTTACACAAATGAACACTGGTCCTCCATAGAAACTGAAAAGCACACAAATTGACAAGAGAGTCTTAAACAACTCCTACTAACTAGAACATTAAAAAAAAAAAAAAGCTTTGTCTTCTACTTCAATTTATCATTAAGATTCTAATTATAATGGTGGCTGTTGGGAGGCAAGGGGAGGAGTACACAGAACTGGGAAATACTGAATTATTACTGTCTTTAAAACTTGGAAAGATGCACATTTACTGCCATCAAAAGGAAAAAAAAAAAAGAATACCTATAAGATTTATTCTATTTTTCTTTCTTTGCTTTAGTCCCTTTTCCTTCCTTCCTTCCTTCCTTCCTTCCTTCCTTCCTTCCTTCCTTCCTTCCTTCCTTCCTTCCTTCCTTCCTTCCTCCCTCCCTCCCTTCCTTCCTTCCTTCCTTCCTTCCACCATCTTAGTTTGTAGCCTAAAATTAGGGCTTATACATTCCTGATTATTTTCAGGCCATTTCCAGCTGAAGGATGGAATACAATAAACATTGGCTACTTGCCCCTGAAGATGTGGGCACCCTTGTTAGCTAGTGTGACTACTGGTCACCAATGCTGGATGTGTCAAATTCTTTTTTACCCAAGCTTACTAGCATCTCTGCAATTCTGAGAAAGAAGCATCCTTTATTGATACTAGTGCTAGGGCTAAATGATCATTCAGAATCCTTCACCCAACTGTGGGCAGAAACTTTGGGTGGACAACTTCTCCCAATTTCTCCAGGAGAAGAAGGACTCCTCCAAGATCTTTGCATGGTTGGGGTTTCCCCCTAATGATAGTACTGTTGTTACTAAAGCAGCCCCAAAGGAACAACTTCTTCAACTCTTCGTTACAAGCTGAATGGAAGTGTGGGAAACCAGAGACAGTGCAGATTGATCGAGCGAGGAAGGTACGATGGAAGACAGGATATTTAAAACTACCATTTGCCAATTTGTAATTCAGTAAACACAAGAACATCACAAGCAAAGGAGAGGAACAAGTTATGAAAGCAGAGTTGCACCAATATGATGCAAGCACCATCTCTTTTGTACGTGGTGTGATGTTGCACACTTTCATAAAAGTGGCCAAACTTGGGTCAATGACACAACATTGATTTTGTCTTTTGATGACCGCCCTGGATCCTGTAGATGCCTCTCATCATAGCTCACCCATGAACGTTCACTCCCTTTTTCTTCTTGAAAAGAAATTTCAAACCATTCTCTTCCAAACCAAATGAGAATGCTTTAAAAAGCGCTGAAGAATTTATCTCCTTGTTCATTTTATGCTGCTAGCTGACTAACATAAGAAGAAGCAAAAAAGACTGAGAAATCCACAACATGAGTTTCTTGTGATGTGGACTTGGAGTGAAGAGAACAGCCTTTCTTTTGAAGAATTCCCATTCTCCCAGTTGCACACAAGTACTCTGAATGAGGCACATGGGAAATTGCCATCTGGATGCACCCTGATTATTATTTTTCTAAATAAAAAATAAATAAATAAATGAACTGGGCTTTCAGAGTGTTTATACATTGTGCAGACAAGGAGACAATCTGGTGCTGATAAGCCTTTTCTGAGAAACTCAAATAAAGCTTAATCTCTTAAACAAACACAGCAGTCAGAACAGATAAAAATTATGCATTAGTAAATATTACCATTTTGCTAGCTGGCAGTAGATTAGTCTGACTTGGCTAAAATCAACAGGCTCAAATACTTAAGGAACCAGCTCAGAAATGCCATCATCCTCTTCTCACAAAATGTTAATTATTTCATTTAGTTCAATCAATAGCTTGGCACTGTTATACTACTATTGCAGCTTAAACCAAAACCCTGCATTCAGAAAATCTCAAGATATCTGAGAGCTGAATTTCTCTGCAATATAACTTTTTCATGGATACAACCACATAGTTTGTCTATCAAAGCCGCCACCCCATACACACTTGAATTAAGTCAATCAGGATTAGCAGGCTAGATTGGAGCTGGTTCACAACCAAAAAGCTGAGCCCTGAGCAGTAGCTTCACAGAACTTCACAGAAATAAATATAAAACCAGCAATGTTATCAGAAGAAACACAAGCAGTATCTAGAATCCTACCTCTAAGTGCTAATTTGGGTGCTGGCTTTTACAAACAGGTAGCATCAGAAAATTTAACTTGAATAAATGCTTTTTGCTTGTTTTATAAGTAAGACATCTTTTAAATCTTAAAAAAGCAATTCCTGAACTTTCTCCTCTGTCCCTACCCTGCTTTGAATGAAAGTGAGAGGTCTTCAGCATAAATTCAACCACAAGTGGACAACCTATAATAATCCAGATCTAATTTCAAGTCCCTGTATCTCTTACCCATGGTCAAGCTGACTGCAGCTGCTGAGAACAGTAATTCAGCAACAATCATTGTGTGTGCGTGCCAAAGGTTACCTATCCTTGAGTTAAACACATGAAAGGTCAACATCTCTTTTTCTGGGATGAATCTTGGTGGCAGAGCTAGGCAAACTCAGGTGAATAAAATATGGACAATTTCCATATAGCAACGGTGAACTAACTGTCTGAGGCTCCATGTTCTTTCCTTGGAAAAAATCATCAATTTAAAGGACTGTATTCAAAAGGAAGGAACCCACAAAGGAAAGTGGACTAGTGCACCTGTCTATTAATTCAGCATATGACCCTGGATCTACCAAATAGTTCTAGGCAATGCCAAAACTTGGATCTTAAAAACAGAAGATTTGAGTCAGGCAACTGGACCATCCAGCACAGAACTATCCATGTTGACTAGCTGTGGTAGCTGTCCATGATTTTCCAGACTTACCTGGAGGTGCCTGGATTTGAACATCGGAATCTCCAGTACGCAAAACAGGTTCTCTACCCCTCAGCTACAAGTCCCCCAGATGGACTTTTTGAAGCTCTACAGAAGCAGACTTCCTCCCCTTGTTCACCATTTGGTAGCTCACCACCTGCTTTTGACTGCACTCTTCATTTCAAAAGCAGTCTGGGCTGTGGCATGGAGCGGAGTGAGAAAATTGCTGCTTAGGAAATAGAAGTCCAAAGTCCCTCTTGCCTGGGCATATGAAATGTACCTATCTTTGGATCCTGACCAAGTGCATAATTGCAATTTAAATCAATATAGGTGACATTTTAGGAAGGAGTGGGGTAACTTATAAATACTCTTCAAATAACCAGAGCAAGGTTTAAGGGTTAATACAAAGATTGTCTTCCTAATCAAAATGTCCAAGTTAGTTGCTGTCCTTTGCACTGAGATCATTTTAACACATTTTAACATTACAGAGGGTGATTTTTCTGTATTAAAACTCATAAGAAGGAAATTCAGGACTGTTGTCATGAGGTAGGAGGGCTAAGAGAATCAGATCTCTTTTGCAAATGTATTCCAAGCCCCATGCCTGCCTGAGGAGCAATCACTGGAAACAAATAGGTCATGGATAATCAATTAGTCATCATAGTATTATAGAATCATAGAATCACAGAGATGGAAGTGTCAGCCCTTTGAGATAGACCGGACTAGGAAACCAAAGTCATGTGGGTTATTACAAGTGGTCCTCACTTAACAACCACTTGTTAATTTTGAACTTATGATGGCGCTGAACAAGCAGTACTTACGACCGGTCCTCAGAGTTCCAGAGTTTCACACAGATAAAGGAAGGGGGGGGGGGAGCACATTCAGACTTGCAACATTCTGTTACTATAACTTTATTAACAGGTAGTCCTCGGTTAACGATGGCAATTGGGACTGGAATTTACGTTGCTAAGCAATGCGGTTGTAAAATACGTCACATGACCACTTGGCAACAGAAATTCCAGCATTTCTGGTTGCCATTGTTAAGCGAATTCCATGCTGTTGTTAAGCGGGGATGTCATGTGGTCGCTATTTGCCAGCTTCCCTGTTGACTTTGCTTGTAGGAAGTTGGCAAAGAAAGTTGCAAATGGCGATCATGGTGCTGCAGTGTTGTTATCATGAGTTGGATGCCAAGTGCCCAGATTGCAATCACATGACCATGGGGAACTCCTGCATTCCAAAATAGTATCTGCCTGATGCTCAACTTGTAATCATCTGAAACACTTATTTTCATATGTATTACTGTCACACCAGATCTCGTATACCCTTACTTGTTCTTTTTTCCCCAAATGCAGGACTCTCTCTGTTAGCCAGGGGCGAGGGGTGTTTAACAAATTGTTGAAACCCAGCCTGTGTGATTTGCAGTTCATGGCAACAATTTATGGTTCAATGCACTATGCAAAGCAAGAAAACGGTTTAATTCAGTAACCAATTCAAGCATTTTGTATGTAGAGAACCACTGATATTAGAAGCTATACTAAGGCTCTCTTATATGGGAACCACTGATTTTAGAAGCTATACGAAGGCTCTCTTATATGGGCTGCTAAAATCTGAATCACTAATAAATGGCTGCAAAGAGGATTTTTAGAATTTGTTTGCGATTTGAGCAGGTAAGATATGATAGTCCAACTGTGTTGAATCCTTTCTTCTATCCAGTGGACTTCGGTATCGCAAACTTTTCTTTTTCCAAAACAGCAGGAATCTAGAACAATTCTTTCATCTTGAAACAAACATCAAATTGCACAAGTTATTTCTTCTCAGTTTCTCTAGCCAAAGATCAAATGATAAAATCACAGAATCATAGAACTGAAGAATTGGAAGAGAACACATAGATCATGTAGTCCAATGCTCAGGAAAACCAATTCAACCATCCATGAGAGAGAGCTGCTCTACCTCTTAAAAACTTCCAGAGATGGAGAATCCTCAACCTCCATAGATAGACTATTGCACTGTTATAACAGATCTTACCATTAGGAAGTTTCTCCTTAAAAAAACAAAATCAAAGTAGCTGCAACTTATACCCATTATTTCTGTGGCCATATAACTTCTCTTTATGTAGCGGAACACAGCTATCATGGTACCAAACATATACTACAGATTCCTTCCTGCTCATGAATTCTGAAAATTAACTTATGAAACACAGGTAGTCCTCAAGTTACGACAGCAATTGGGACTGGAATTTCCATCACTAAATGATGCGGTTGTCATGTGGGATGGCATAGCTTAGCGATGACAATCCCTGCAGTCCCAATTGCTGTTGTTAACTGAATCACAGTGGTCATTAAGCAAGGACTTCCTCGCAACTTCCTGCCGGCTTCCAGCAACCAAAGTCGGTGGGGAAGCTGGCAGGAAGTTGCAAGTCCCAGGTGGCTTGCAAACAGGCCAGCAGGCAGGTAAGTGACTGCTGCCAGGAGGGGGAGAGGGTGTGAGGGTTCGCGAGTGGCTGGAGCGGCAGTGAGGCTTGGGGTGGCTGCTACTGGGTGGAGAAGGGATTGCGGGGCTGCACAGGAGGCACGGCAAGGCCTGAGGAGGGTGCTCGGGGATGCACGAGTGGCGGGGAGGTGTGGCGAGGCTCAGGGAGGTGCACGAGGGTACAAGGGAGGCACAGCATGGCTCAGGGAGGGTGCACAGGGGTGTGAGGGAGGTGGGGAGGAGCAGTGAGGTTCCAAGCAAGTACAAGCTGAGCAAAGAATGCAGTATTTTGACTCATTTGCTATAAAGAAAACATGCTTCTTGCCAGCAGTGACAAAATTGTGTGATATATGGGTGAGGTAGGGCAAGATTCTCAGTCTCTGCTCTATTTAGGAATCCAGGAAACTTCTTTATGATTGAAGAGACTTTTGTCCAATTAGATCAACAATGCACAATTTGAAATCTGAGGGCTGCATATGACACCTGGATTGTCGTTCTTCATGTAATACAAAGGAACATTATTAAATAGATAGGACTGGAAAGTAACCATATGTATACTTAATTTGCTTCATATTTAATGTAAACAACATATCTACTATTTCATTCGGTTCACAACACATCACTCAAAAGCTAAGGGCAGGCCTCCAACTTTGGGAGTTGGATCTTCCAACCTTTACATTCTGTAATTCTGTGAAAGGTGTGATTTCATGACCTAGGCCAATACTGTTGACTGAGATGAGAAGCAGAGCCCGCCATTTTCTACTCAAGTCTTTCCCATTAGGGTCTGCCAAGCACCAACTGTGATTTTCATGCAGAGTTCCTTCCTATCACCTGCTCCCTATAATCAGAGATGGAGCTAGGCCATTCTGTCTACCAACCATGTGTCTAAGCTGGGGTGTAGAAGGCCTCGGCATCTGACCTTTGTCATAATCAAGGCTTCTTTGACCTTCGCAAAACCTTTGCTCCCCACCACTGCCCCAAGGCAGTGCCTCTCAAGTTACATATAAAAGAAAATAACTCCCAGTCCCATACCACCTGAACATTTGTAACCAGCAGTAATTCTTACAAGCCCTGACTGGCAGTATGTTTGGCTAAGGATTTCAGGCTTTCAATTGACCTCTTTTTACAACAGTGCCGTTGCTAAGGTGTCTGGGCTCAGTTGCTGTTCCAAGAGTCTTTGGCATCAAAAAGCCGCACCACGGAGCTCTCAAGTTTCTTAGTCCTCCCCCCACCCCTGCCCCCCAGCAGCCTACACAGTTCTCAAAAGGCCAACAAATCTAGGACTCTCTCTTTGATGGTACAAAGAAGTTGCCAACAAAACTCTGTTGTGAGTCCATCTGGCAATTCCCAAGGGATTTTGAGGGAGGGGGTGGGAGGGCTCCACTGGCCCTTTTCCAAAAACAATGGAACTCAGTGGAGAAAGGAGATGGTTGGTTAAAGCAAAGAGAGAGGAAGTTCATAATGGATGCCTGGCTGTGAAACTGTAGCTGAAAGAAAGCTTTTGTGAAACAGATGGAGGCAGCAACCATTTGCTATGTTCTGAGGTCCAGCTGAAACGTTTACGAACATGCTTCACACTGAGTCAAATCAATGGACCATTTAACGCCACATTGCCAACACTGACTGAGAGCAATGCTCCAGTTCTTCCTAGCTCAATCTGGAGATGCTGGTGATAGAAGGGGGCACTTCTGCAAGCAACCCACGTGTTCTACAACTCAGCTATGATGCTCTCCTAAAGGCTTTCAGTCAATCATATATCAAACGTTGTCCTATTTCCTTTCCCACACTTTGGCAAAGAAAATTGGATGGTAGCCTCCCATTCCAGGCACCTACCAAAGCCAGATCTGCGTAGTTTCAGCCATACACCTGGGACAACTTTTCCAACGCGACCTTCACTGGAATTTTGAAAAGAAAGTGCTGTTATTTGATAATAGAATGGATTAGAAGAAGCCAATCACTTCATTTCTTAAATGTAAGCACCTGTAGGATAATATACATAAAGGCTTTGCAGTACTTGATAGCTATCCATAGCTTTTGGCCACGAAATCTTCGTCCCAAGGCAGTGAATGCAACTTGTTAGGGCTCAAAGGCAGAAGCCCATCCACAGTTTCCCTGGGAACATCTGGCTAATCACAACAGGAAACAGGATGATAAGACAATTCTGCTGAATGCCTGTATTTGCAGGATGTCATCTTGGAGGCTGTACTTAATGACCAGCTTACCCAGTGGAAATATAGTGGGTGGCTACATGAAATCCCTTTTAATCCAAATAGCGAGATAGTCAATATTAAAGCTAATTCCATCTCTACATATAATGGCATCTTTGTAGTCCAGGCCACAAATGTGGTATACGTAGCCTTTTAGTGCACATCGCCTTAGTGACCCAAGACAGTTGGGTCATACGCATATATCTCCTGGTTACTCCTTAGTCAAGATCAGTCAAGAAGCCTTCTTCCCACCCATGTAAATGTGACCATCTTTTTCTTCTTTCTTCAGAGCAATTTCTATTTTAGCAGACAGTGGGAAGAAAATGTACCAAGAAGAAGAAAGACTACACGGGCACCTCAAATAACTAGCATTTGCTCTCAGTGGGAACTATCTTTCTCTAAAGATAGGACCAGCCTAGCAAAAGGTATTCCACAGCCTACCAAGGTAAAAATATTATTTCTGTGCAATGTAAAATGCCCCAATTTGCAACCCGATTAGGCATCTTACTAACCGCAGAGCAATGTACAATGGCCAAAGGATTCATAAAGTTTACATGAAATTTCTGTAAACACATCTAAACATTTAAAAGCCCCCAACACAAATCCTCTTATCCAAGAGGAAACTTTGCCACAACACAACAGATTGAACATTTCAACCGATGGAGAATGGAGCTGTCAGTTGAAGAGGCTACTTTCCAGTTACTCATATAAAATGCAGAAGCTTTTCTTGCACTTAACTGTCGGCAATGTTGAAAAGTGTTTATTTCAGTTATGCCCGATACACTGCACTTGAACTCAATTATACCCTGGGGAGGGCAGGGGAGGGAAGGATGTCATGAATTTGACAAGCACCAGCTTTCCATGGGAAAATGTGGATTCACACAGACCTGCAGAGCAAATGTGCAATTTGTTACAGGACTCCATGCAATAGACATCATTGGATTAATAGTAGTAGTTGATCTGACACTCATCTCTCTAGAGCTGCAAATTACTTTGGCCGAATGATATATGATACACGATTAATAGTGGAATCATCATCATCATCTTCATCATCATCACCATCACAGAAAGAGGGATTATAATCACGTGCATCTATAAATTCTTTTTAACGTATGCGCTCAAAATAGCGGCTAGGGAATTTACTGACACTAGATTTCTTACATGAAGGGCAGTGCAACTATATTCGTACAACACATTCTTTCTAAAAACTGAATTAACCGGGGGCGGGGCGGGGGAAGAGGGGCTCCATACACTGAACCATAAACTAAAACAGGCTGGTTCTGCACAACAGTGAGTAATAAAGGAAAAGGAGCCAAGATTAACATCAGTTCAGCTTAGCATATTGTGTGAATGCAGCCATTAGGTCTTTACCTGTCTCGGTTAAGCATGTTATGTAAACATACTGGATAAGAAGCTTGACACTTTCTGGCTGTATTCACGTTACTTGCTTAATGGGTCTATTACATAAAGGTAACTAAAACAGGAGGATTAGGAGCTTGCTAAAAAAGCTGTCACTCGGTGGCCATCTTGCTCTGCCCCCCAATGGGTCTATTATGAACTTAAGGGGTGCCTTCATACAATAGTCTAAGTTTGCTTGGTGTTAACCTTAGTTGGAGTTCTCTTGTGGTTAGTAAGTTGCAAGAAACCAGCCTTTTGATTTAGTTAATGGACTGCTTACCTAATATGATCTATAGCTGAAAAAAGAGAACACTGGAAATCTCTCAATAAAATTGATGTACGAAGAGGATGAGAATTGTGCCTTCCTACTATGGGCAATGATTCAACGAATATGTATGCATTAATTTATAAATAAATGTATTGATTAAATAAATGTAATTAATTAGTAAAGCTTTAAATTATTTAAAAACTTGTATACCACCCGCTCCAAAGACCTTGGGCTGTTTGCAATAACAGTGGCATGCCATGAAGTGAATCCCAGTCAACCAGAAAAACAATTCCAATAAAATCACAGTAGTAAAAACAGAAAAACAAACAAACAAAAATCATTTGTATCAAAACGCAACCTATTACCCCCATTAATGCTTAAATGTTTGATGGAGGGAAGCTGTTTCTTAACATGAAGGTTACCACCAAGTACTGCCAGTATCTTCTTCATCTCATGCAGGATTGGGACCTTCAGTATCCCTTCCCAGGATGAATGCAGAGGACAGGCAAATCTGAGAGAAAGTTCTGAAGCTATACAAAGCTGAACTTAAGAACAGAGCATGATACTAGTTTACATAGTTTTAAAAGTGGATTAGATAAATTATGGGGAAGGAGAAGGAGAAGGAGAAGGAGAAGGAGAAGGAGAAGGAGAAGGAGAAGGAGAAGGAGAAGGAGAAGGAGAAGGAGAAGGAGAAGGAGAAGGAGGATCCATTAACCATGGGACCTGAATGTACAAATACTCTATGTTTGAAAAAAAAAAAATTAAGTATAACATTATTACATTCTGGAAGGGCTTCTTTGGGAATACCTGTCATAAACAGTCAAATGTGGCAAGGCAGCCAGAGAAAGGCAGAGATAAGGAGGATGAGATATCCAAACAGACAGGGTTAAATCCTTATTCTGAGCCCCTTTCAAGTTAGCTATTTACAAAAGCAAGAAACCCAGAGACAGTTTTCTTCTACTCATCTCAGTTGGACAGAAAAGGGCCCTTAGGCAGAATCCACACCCATTTTCTTCTAGAAGCCTAGGACTGCTTACTCTCATCAACTGGCACAACAAATCACTAGAGATGGATGTCGCTGTTCATCAACTCCTGGCTGGAGACCCCTGGCTGTAGACAATACAAGTTCAGTGTGTAACTAGAGCAAAATGGAGTCTTATATTGCTATGTTTTCACCAGAGGTGGGAAAACCATGACCCTCCAACTGTTGCTGAACAGCAATTCCCAGTATCCCTTTACTACTCATGCTGATTAGAGCTGCTACAAGGTGGGGCTTAGCAACATCTAGAGGGACGCAGCCTTCGTCTTCCAAAAAGGAGACATATGTTTAACTGATCCATCAGAGACCAAAACAGAGGAAGAGCCTGGAGTGTACTCTCACTAAATACCAAAGATTCATTTACTTGTGTTAAACAAAGAGGAGGACATAAAGCTCAACAAATGGCAAAATTCTGTGTGTGATACAAATGGAAGGGTGGTATGGTAGAAGAGGAAACAAAGTCCAAGAAGTGTTCTGCACCTGCCCGGAAACAGTTTTCAGTATTAACATAGATTTGTTTTCTGATATTAAGCAGTAGGAATTTAAACCCTTTTCAACAGAACTCTTCTCTTCCAAGTTATTTTATTTTATTCTTCCCTTCTCCTTCTCTTTCTTTTTCCCACTAGAAAACAACAGCCTACCAGCTTTCGAAGCACCTGAATTCTACACTGATCCTTAGCTAGCTATTCACAATCTCCCCTGAAATTACCACATGGCCCCAAGATTCTCAGGAGGGCAGGAAAAAACCTCAGCCCATTCGGATGGAAATCAGGGGGCAGAAGCACGATCCGCCATCGACTCAAACAACAAAACAAAACAAAATAACCGCTTATGTGCCGACAGCTTCCCAAGCAAAGGGAAAGAAAACCCTCTGTTGACTTTAGGCAACACAAAAGAAACCCTTAAGCTTTTCATGGGAACGAAACCCTGAAGCCAAGAAGAAGAAAGGGGTCCCTGTCAAGTGAAGGCTATTCACAACCAAATGGATGCCACCAATCAAACCAAGTAAGTAAACAAACTAAGAAGGTTAGAAATGGTGTCTTGGTAAAAGGAAGAGGGGGCAGAAAAGAAGAGATGTCTACTTTCAATCCATCAGTGTCTATTACTTGGCGGTATCTGAAGACTTTCTTCTCTTTTATCAATGAGTCCCTGTCGGGAATCTTGGGTCTCCAGATTAGCTCCCATGTCGATTTGATCTCCTCAAAAGATGAAAGGGTTGTCAACTCAGCTTCCAAAGGAAACATTTGCCCCATATATAGGGGATGGCTGTATGACTTCGCCCCATGTAGCTGTTCACTCCCAACCGTGCCTTGCCTGATTTTGACCTCAACATAAGGAGAAATTTATTAGTGTCCATCAACAGAAGAATACCACTTTAGCATCTCTCTTTCCATACCCACTTTAAAAAAGAATAAATTAAAAATTTAAAAAATAGCAATAAAGCAGGGAGAGGGAAATCCCACAGTTGAGAACTTCAAAGAGATGCTAATGTGTAAAGCAGACTTGTGCTCTACTATCACAATTAAAAATAGATATAATCCAATATACATCAAAGGCTTTTTGGAAGAAGTGGTGTAATTCCCAAGGGCTTGCAGGACTAATGAGCAGGCTTCACATAGATCTTGAATCTATTTCTGAAGTGAGGGAGAAAAAGATGGGGGGAAAGAAATGGGAAAATGATCCATCCCAGTCCAACACCTTAACCTCTACACCACACTGGATCTTGGGCTGAGAGAGAGAGGGACTGACCCAAAGTTGCCTCAGGAGATATCACAGCTGGTCCATGATCTTCACCACTACAAACACTTTGACCATATTCTGCATTTAGCCACCTAGGATGAACTGTACTTCCAGAGACAGAAGATTTTATAAAATCAAAAAACAAACTGTCCATGTTAAGGGTCCAGGCCAACCACTAAGTAATACTCCATAATTTGGCTTTGTTAATTAATTCACAATGCACTGCCAAAATTACTGTCCTGCTTTGTGGATGGAAATATTGTAACTCTTCTGATTTCTATTCTTCTTCCAAGTCAAGTTGGCCACTTAATTTAGGGCTTTTGTGTTTAGGGAGGGGAGGGATAATTTTCTTAATAACAGTAAAAAAGTGGGTTTGAATGAAAAAAAAAAAGTGCTTTGTTTTGAATGTGTGAACTGACACCGACAGCATCTCGCATACAAGTTGCAACTACAACTTGAAACCGAACTTGAATTTAAATACTGGACTAATTTGAGGATTCTTTTCTTCCCCATCTCCTTGACTACTGAAGAGTTCCAGAGAACCTGAAAGCTTGACAATTCTTTTGGGACAATTTGGTTGGTCCTAATGAAAGGATTGAGCCAGTCTGGTGTAGTAGTTAAGGCATCAGGCTAGAAACCAGGAGACCGTGAGTTCTAGTCTCGCCTTAGGCACAAAGCCAGCAAGGAAAGGATTATCCACCTGTGGATTTTATGCTTATAACAGGAGTCGATAACCTCTTCCATGCACACATGGTTTTAAGGGACAGGGACAGGTAAATGAGGTAAGGCAGTAACAAATGTTGATTTGATTTTCTTGTATTTATTTATCCGCTGTATTTATACACCACTGAAAAAGACTCCTCCTGGTGATTTACAATACAACCAATAAAATAGTAACATGTTTGTTTTGCGTGGCCTCTGTATTATTTTAATTGTTTCATGTTGTATGCCATCCAGACTCGAGATGGAGCTGGGCTGCTTAATAATAAATAAATTAAATTAAATAAATACCAATAAAGGAATGCACTGTCAGGCAGAGGAACAGGCTGCCCTGTAAATACTTCTTCCCTGGTCTTTGAACAGAGGATCTTATGAAATAACAAGCCATAACAGAAAAGCATTGTTCTTCAGTTGATTTGAATTATGGTTCAAATTTAATTAATAGAAGGAGATAATATCATACTCCTTGTCTAACATTTTTCTCCTGCCATCACATTACATTTTGGTTGAAAAGTTTGCAGGGGCTTGGGACCATGTTCAAGACTTCAGAAAACTGTTTTCCTACCTGGACAATTCCAGATGTGTGGACTTCAACTCCCAGAATTCTTATGAATGGCCATTACTAAGAATTCTGTGAGCTGAGGTCCACACATCTGGAGGGTCCCTACATCAGGGAACACAGCTTTGGGGCTAAATTTTTAAAAGCTTTCTGTCATATAGTCACATTTCTTTACAAAATGTCCAATCTTTCTTCTAACCTTTGCCATATCTAGATTTTTTTTTAAAAAAAAAATCAACTTATCAGCTGTGTTTGGTCAGCAGTCCCATGGAGATCCTGTTAGCCTTTCACAAGGCTCTGAAGATCTGGCTGTTTCCTCTGCTGTGGTTTCTATGATTTGGATGTATGGTTTATCTAATACATCATGGCTCATTGTTTGTAGTTATTGTTTCAATCCTTGTACATTGCCCAGAGTCACTGTTGTGAGATGGATATTATTCAAATATATAAATACACTCTAGGTAAGACCAAAACGAGGTTGAGTCATTTGTCATTGATTGGGTTCAGGCACTGACTTAGCATGCACAGTATATGCCATAACATAGTTTATGTGTTTGAGCACTGCATGTGAAGACAGCAATTATGGTATGTGAACCTCAGGCCTGCAGACTTGCTTGGATCTTGGATAACCACAAGCATTGAAGAGAAGCTCCATTTTTCAGATCTTAGTTCTTAGGGCAGATGAGTGCCAAGGTAGTACATCTTCCATATTTCATAATTTGGGGAACAAGCAAGAAAGCAAGCAGATATCTCCACTGCTAAATCACAAACTTACGCTCTGAAGACTGACTACAGCCAGCTCACAAATCCTCATATCCAGAAACTCGTACAATTATGTCAGTGATGTTAATTATGGGGAAATCACTGACCATCTCTTGTCATAAACTAAGCTCCAAAACACCTCCAAAATAAATTTGAAATCAATGCTGAAGTATCCTGAGAATGAAGAAGACCAACAGAAGCCTCTTTCGCCAAGGGGACAAAACATTTTAGGAACTGAAAAGCAAATTCCAGCGCACGTTAATGGAAAATATCAAGGTAACTAATGAACCTTTGAAATAAAGACAACTGAGAATCTTAATCTGCATCACATTAAACCACTAGTTCATTTAACCCAGTTGTCAAAGGGTAAGGCAAAGAAGTATGTAAGATGCTCAGTTTCCTATAGAAATTCAAGGGAGCCAGTGTGACATAGTGGCTAAGCTGTTGAATTGGCACCAGGGAGATCCAAGTTCAAATCCCCCCTCAGTCATAGAAACTCACTAGGTGACTTAGGGTCAGCTAGTCTCAAGAGAGACCCAGTTTGGTATAGTGGTTGGAGGCACCAGGCTAGAAACCAGGAGACCATGAGTTCTAGTCCGGCCTTAGGCATAGAAACCATCTGGGAGTCTTTGGACCAGTCGCTCTCACTCAGCCCTAGGAAGGAGGCAAGGGAAATCCACTTCTGAAAATCTTGCCAAGAAAATGGCATACACTTGTCTATGTAGTTGCCAGAGGTCAAGACTGACTTGAATGCACTAGGGAAAAAAAAGTCTTTCTCTTATTGTATCAGTTGTTAGGGAAAAGAAGGATAGAATGCTTTGTACACTGTCATGCATAATGGAAAGAAAAGGGGGATATAAATCTAATGAACAAATAAATAAGAGTTGCCTACACCCAAAATATATGATCTGCAGCCATGAAGTGGTCTAAAAGCATTTCCAATAGTTGCTCCCAAAATTGTTAAGAAGATAGAAGAGGGAAATTATCAAATACTGGAGGAGTAATTAAAGCAACTGTATTTAATTAAACCTTAATTAAATTCAAAAGGCATTCAAATGGAATTTTATTCCCCTATGACCTAGGCATGTTGTATTCATACAACACACTTTACCCAGTCACTGAATTAACCAACGTTCTGGGTATGCAGAATACAACAAACCATACATTTTGCAGATTGCTCCCTGGGCAACTTCCTGATATGTGGACTTCAACTCTCAGAATTCCCCAACCAGGGCCACTGCTGAGAATTGTGGGAACTGAAGTCCATACTGGAAATTGTCCAGGGTGCAGAACTTGGCACTAGCCAGACAGGTTGGGTTCATGCAACAGACTAAGTCATAAAACACACACACAGACACTCACAAAACCTTGAACCAAGATTAATGCTAATCAAGCTTAGCATGTGCTAGATCTTAATCTGACCCTGTTCACCTTGTTGTCTGAACACTGAACTTTAGAATTAGAAGGGATCAATTAAGCCACTGAGTTTAACTTCCTCGTCAGGATAGAACAGGGTCATCTGCAAGTTGAAGTCAAAAAGTCTGGTTGCCTGGTTGTAAAGATGGCAACCAGAACTGTACAATCAAAATCCCACCCTTTTTCTATATGTATCACATGCGTGATCCATATTAAAAAAGGGGGCAGAGTGTCTATCACACAGTTACACCTGCCATGTTGGGTTTTTGGAGGTCCCTAGGTCTGATCGATATGGAATAGAACAGTTCTTATCTGTGGTCATTAATGTCTGCCTGTGACCAAAAAGTCAAGTTGGGTTTGCCTACCCCTCACATAAGAGATGCCTGCATGAAGAAAAACAGTGCAAAAATCTGTTATTGTTGTTCTTCAAGATGTCTTGTCTATTTTGAATGACAATAACCCTCCACAGTATCAAACAGCCAGTCAAGGGTCTTTCCAACTTCTGGCAGTTAGATCTGACAGAACATGGTAGAAGCACTCTGGACTGCAATTTCCCAAATTTTTCCTTCTCTTTTCAGGTTTTTAGGAAGGAGTGGATTAAGAATTACTTTTAGATTTTAAGCAGAGTGGATGGTAGGGATAAGCCAACCTTGGATGTTCTTGGCAACTAAGGAGCATCAGGCCTGACTAGTTCTTGGCTGGGAGTCTACAAGAAAATCCCAGAATTGTTGGCTGGATTGGGAAGCTGAAAACTCATTCCAGAAACAAACAGTAGCCGACCACTTCCACTACATCCTAGCAAACTTCATGAATGTTGAGCCCCAATCAGGCATTCAGCTTAACTCAAAAAGTGTTTGGACCTTTTTTAAATATTAAAAGTCAAAATGGCATTTTTTTTTTTATTCAGTTGATTTATTTTGGGTTAAACACTGCCAAGAACTGAAGTCCCCCTCAGACTTTAAAGACAGTGCCAGAAGGGGCCTCAGACCTTCAAAATAGCTTCACGGCCCATGTTTTTTTCCAATTAGAGAGTCTAAACCAGTGTTTCTCAACCTTGGCAACTTTAAGACGTGTGGACGTCAACTCCCAGAATTCCCCAGTCAGCTGGGGAATTCTGGGAGTTGACGTCCACACACCTTAAAGTTGCCAAGGCTAAGAAACATTAGGCTAAACACTGAATCTGGATTCTTCCCAAGGCAGGACAGGCTTTCAATCACTAATCAATCCTGCCCAAAAACTGTCTTCGGGTTTCATAGGATGCCAGGTTTTTCTATAAATAGTCTGCTTAACCCAACAGGAACTTAATTAAAAATGGCTCAGAGAAGCAGAAGAGGTAGAAAAGAAAGGTTAAATGAAGATAACCTGGATCTGAACCTTTTAAATTGCCCATCTTTGACAGGGATCTTCTCAGTTTTCCATCTCAGTACTCACCGAGTACACACACACACACACACACACACACACACACACACAATTCCCATTATACAGTGGTACACTTGAAATCATTTCTATTCATACATAGCTGCAACTTAGCTACACTCTCTTGTTATAGCCATTAACCACACACCCACATTTATGGCAGTCTGGGACGAATTAATGAAACCAAGCATATGTTACACGGGATTGTCGCATACAGTTTTTTATTGACTTTTTAAAAGCAGCTCCCACAGACAGGATTCCATGCATAATCTTCACTACATGAACCCGAAATGGCATTCAACATTTGCCTGACATACAAATTAGTTCTTCATAATTGTGTACTCATCGCACAAATGGATGGAAAACAACCACACTGAAACATTTCAACATATGGGTACTTAAATTCATTACACCTGGCAAATCAGATATCACTGAGTAATAGTTATGATCTCCCCCCCGCCCCTTTTTAAGCATAGCTTCTCTTCACTGAGTTTTAGAGTACCAAACAACTCCCTTAAAAATGGAAGAAATGTCTGACTATGAAGACAGGATTTAAGAAGGTTTATGAGGTGGGATGGAGGTAGCACAAGAAATGGAACTGTGGGAAGAAGTGTGTAAACTTACCTTTGTTTGTGACTGTGTTAAACAACTTTTCTGAGCTGGCATCAGAGGCCTAAAAATAATAATAAAAACAAAAATACGTTAAACTCCTAAACCAACTATGGAACACTACAAGGAAAACAAATGTTGTTAATTTCACAAATATACAGACCAGAAAATATTATCCTTCTAAGTCACAGACAGAAAAAGATCTGGGGAGGACTGAAGGCAGGGATGTGTGTAGGAAACAAAAGATGAACATCTATGATGTTCAAATCTTCCTTGCCCAGAAGATGGTGCTATTTGGCTGTGCTGGAATATCCTGTTATCTCTACATATAGCTATGTTGTGTTTTTCATTTTGGAAAGAGGGGAAGAAATTGTGTAGAAATGCTTTTGTGTGGTTTTCTTCATCATTCTTCCATATTTAAATTATTAACACCTTATAGATGTCGGTTATTTGTCATGCATCAAACTCTAAAGAAGCTGCAGGACAATAGTAGTAGTTAGTTATATCCCAACCAGACCTCAGGAAAGCATATATATCGAATTATCTGTTTGTACAATGGCCTTGGGAAGTAGGCTGCAGGAAATTTCTTCACAGCTCAGATTCAACTCAATTTTTGATTTGACGGGGTCCCAGTCTCACAAGTATCCAGACCACCAGATTTCTGTCATGCTACTTTCTTCCTCTGTCTCCTCTTAAAACACCACAGTAAAAATAATGGACTTTTCAGAGCCTCCACAAGTTACATCTGTATGAACATTTTTCAACTATATAAGATTGGATCATACCAAGTCACATATCGGAGCCACTATTTTAATTACACAATCAACTCAGCAAAATGCAAGTTCTTTCCCTTCAGTTTTACTATCAGTTCCATTTATTTAAGAGAAACTTCTCTAAGACGTCTTTTCTTCCTTGTGCCAAATCAAAAATGAAATGGATCAACTACAGCCACTACAGGATGTTCCTTAAATTAGGAACTCGAATCCTCTCCTATCTTCACAAATCCAACCTTCTTCCATAAAGCTCGAGAGACAGTATTCAAACACGCAACCCAATCTGAGAAAAGCCCATTTTCAGGTGAGCAAAAGTACGCCAACCAACTTAGCGCATCTTCTGATTTTTTAAAGGCCAAACCTGATCTGTTAAAATGTAGAGAAACTGAATGGATATCACCCCCCACCCACCCGGACCACATCTTGCAGTTCGCTGTGAAAGAAGAACCAGACTACTGTATATTCCAAGAATTGCAAAAGCCAGATGTTTGTGTTTGCTTCAGCAGCACATAACCAACATAATCACAATGAGTGTTTGGCCATCATGTTCTCAAACATGTTTCCTTCCAGTTATCAAGGTTGGGCCTGTATTTCTTCCATTTTCTTTTCTTAGAGCACAATCTTAGGCACATTTCCTTCACTGTAAGTCCCACTGCAGGCCATTAAGGAGGAGCGCACGGAATTGCAATCCTTGGCCTCCTACAAAATGGATCCAGGTACGTTGTATGTGATGAACCATTCCAGTAATTTCAGTCGAGCATTCCTTACCTTACCCATGAGACTTATGTCCTAGCACAAGCAAGATACCAGACAGCACACCGTGTAGATGCAGATTTAACAACTTCAACTGTGTCCACTGTATGTTTCGGAATCTCAAGGATCATAACTAGAGCTGCGGCTGAGATCTGCCACTCACCTACTTTTATGAGGAGAAAAGAAATCCATGCCAGCCTAACATTTAGGCTAGTTCTTAAGGAAATATATGCCTACTTTTAAGAAGATTCTATGCATGGAGGACAAGTCAGAACTTCAGAGAAGCAAGTAAACCATGCCCAAACCTATCTTCAAACAATTGAATTAAAAATAGATTAACACACCACATGCAAACGAATGACAGCACACCCATTCG
Source organism: Liasis olivaceus (assembly GCA_030867105.1). Lineage (NCBI taxonomy): Eukaryota > Metazoa > Chordata > Lepidosauria > Squamata > Pythonidae > Liasis > Liasis olivaceus. The sequence goes on along the minus strand of CM061349.1, from coordinate 320,557,666 downwards.
CATGCATGCACACACACAACAATTTGTGCCTGATCCAATGTATCTTTACTGAGAAGTAGATTCCAGTGGATTCAAACAGAATTAGCTTGATTATTTCAGAAGCCAAATGAAAAGAATGAGGGAATTTATTTATTAGACGTTGAAGAGACATCACTCTAAAGGAAGCAAAAATAGAAAATTAGATTTATTCCTAGCATTTAGGAATCATCAGCTTGGAACCTCCTGTTCCTGATTACCAACTTTCTAAATACTGGAGGCATTATCTGCCAAAAGATTCATTATGGTAGTAAAACAGCCAAGCAAATACAGGGCGTAAACTAAACTGGAAAGATTGAAGACAGGGATGTCCCAAAGAGTTATACGAGTCATCTTGTTTCATCTGATTCAACAGATTTCTCATGGCTTTTGCAACCTCAAGATACAATCCAAAATGTAATACAAAACAGTAGCTTTCAATAGTGGAGTTGATCTGTGATTGTCAGTGCACATTTCTTCTCTCTTTCTCTTCAAAGCTCCAGTTCTGCTTATGTATGTTCATTCTCTCACAACATAATTTTACATTTGTCATGGATGTGTACATACAATCCCATTGTTTTTAAAAGAGAAATGGAATTAATTTCATATTCCGATATATCAAACGCATGTAGCTCAAAACCCCTTCAATTGCCATATACTAAACCGAGACAAAGGCCAGGATTCCCCACAATTTGATAGGAAGAGTTATTATTTATAAAGAAATGAAGCAGCCAAAATTAGAAGATTCTGGTGACTGCTCTTGGAAAATATCATACAGTACTGTTGTATGAAGATTGCTTGGGATGTTGGCTAAGCACAAACTGAGATGTATTTAGTCCAGGATTAAATGCAGAACTGTAGCATCTGTTGTCCGTTCAAGGAAGATGTTCTTGCAGGGCGAGGAAAAGGAAAAGAAACTAGCGGAGGTAAATGAATAACTAAATCTGACCTGACTGTCCATCAAAACCAGACAGGAGGTCTTTGACCATCCCCTTTACAAATAAACTTTCCAACCTCAGTCAAATAATATATGTGAAGATCACAATCCTGGACTGATTTTGTCTTGACTTCCACCCAGGATTTGAAGGTAAGAATTGCTCAAGGGTGTTTTCAGTTTTTAAAAAAGCACCACATGAAAAGATGTCACCCCACCATAGAACAAAACACTGCCAGAAATGGGAGTTTATTAGCATTAACAAGTAAACTTTATCATTTCTTGGATAAAGAGAAAGAACAGACAGACAGAGTTCTAGGCATTGTCCCAATCTGAGGGGAACGGGGTAATTTCCAGCAATGATTTATGACTAATCCAGGAATGGCTGGAAGGGGGATCTTTTTTGGGGGGGAGGGAGCCATGGGTGCATCCATTTTGTGTATCTCCTCTTGACCTCTTGCCACAGGTAGAGCCACTTTTCACACTGCCGGGGGGGGGGGAGAAAGGTTTCTACTTGTGCAAATCTGCACACACAAACCTGGATGTTAAAACAGATCCTGATTAGCCAGATTCTTGAGACAGAAAAGGGGGGAGGGGCAGGAAAGTACGTACACTATACACATTGAGCCTCAATCATTTTTGACCAAAGCTAAACTCTCATTACCTCTTGGGGCCAGAGAGAAATCCTGCAAATAGCAAGAGAGGGGGAGAAGGAAGAACTGTATCTGTTCTATGCACATACATGCACACACACATTCATACAGACATCACTACCCTCCCCCCCGCCCCCTTTCAGCCTCCTGGGCTACAGGCAGCCTTTCCATTCCCTTGGCTTCAAATGCTAAAAGTCAGCAAACCTCTTGGGCCAGGCATCGGTTTTCCTCTCTTCCATCAAGGAATGTACTGCCAATCAGGCGGAGTGTGTGTGTGTGTGTGTGTGTAATTTCCTGTCCAGACAGAAAAGGTTGGTGCTTTTGTTTCTTGGCATATGCCGCGGCCAAGCACTTGCAAAAACATCAGCTCTGCCCTGACATGAAAGGCTTTTGAAAGCGGGATCCAACCCACGAAGCCACCTCCCGCCTAAGTGAAGGCGTGGGGGAGAGAAGATCATCCAAGCCGTAATTAGGGGCTGCGAGACTGCTTTGCATCAAGGCAATACTGTAAGCTCTCTGTAGCTTTTGAGCATGGTGCTGGGAAGCTCTCGTCCCATCAGCGCAGAACTGGGGAAGACAGAGGAGAAAAACAGCCCAGCTGCCTTTCCATTCATCCCTCCAAGCTAGGGAACTATGGGGGGGGGGGGGAGGTCTTTCATGGAGGGCAAAGAGGCAGTGTCCCCCTTCTTCACAGATACCAAGGGATTATGCTCCCTATTCGGGCTACTTCACCTGCCTGAGGTCATCGGACTTGGGAACACAACAGAGCAGGTAAAAAAGATGACCCACATGAATACAAGCAAAGAACTGGACAAGAGATTCTCAGCCAAGGAGAAAGTCCGGGGACTGCAGCTTTGGATCAGGATCCGGGAGACCAAGGTTCAAGTCCTTCCTTTTGCCATAGGAGCTCAAGACTTGGTCCCATACGTCCCTCAGCCTGACCTACCTCCCAGAGCTGTTTTGGGGGGAATGGGAAGGAGCGCTATGTATACTGCCTGGAAGCCCTGAAGGAAAGTTGGAACTTAAATCTAAGAAATAAACACAGAAGCTGCCAGTGGAATATAACTCTGGACGAACAGCTAGCTTTGAATGGTCACTCAAGCTCAGCGGGTGGCTTTGGGGCAGTTCCTACCTTTCAGCAGGATCTATCTCATAGGGTGGCTGTAAAGATAAACCATTTCTGAAGCATTAACTGCACGGTGGTTTGCCTATCTTAAATAGAACGTAGAATACAGAAGGACTGTCTAGGCTTAATCTAAACATCCATGATGAAGCAACTTTGCAGGAACTAAAATAATTCTTGAAGCTGGAGACTGTCCAGAATCCTAGGCACGCCTTTCAAAGTTCTGTTTAAAGGTCCTCAAATGAAATATTTGTAATGAAAATTAGTCTCAAAGCCTCTCTACAAGTAAAGGTTCTCAAATGAAATAAAATGTATAATTTTCAAAAATGAAAACTCCTCTCAAAGCTTCTCTCCACAATTAAACGGTGCTGCTTGTAAAAAGCCATGTTCACTGGTGGCAACAGAAATCGGTGAAATTTAGGAAAGAAATACAAGAAAGTTTTTTTTTTTTTTAATTGTCTTGCCCTCAGCTAAACCCTAGCAAAAGAAAGTGGGTTTAGCTCTATGCAGAGCAAAACTGATGGTGAGTTTGAACCTAGTCCTGAGATGGGCAGGACAACAACACTGGAGCTTATGCAATATGAGAATATGGTGCTTTACACTCTGGTAAAACCAGCTAACCTGAAGCAAACAACCAAGCAAAAATTGTAACTCCAGATTTTTACCAATCTAGTTTTCATATCCAAGCAAAGTCAAAGACCTCAATAACTGTCTGTCTTTGGGTCTCTTAATTACTGGCAAACCCAAATCAGTAGCCAAAAACCTTCTCCATTAATTGGTCCACCAGAATCCTTCTGGAACCTGGAATGACTCCTGTAATCCAAACAGACTCCCATATTTCCAATTGTACAATATCCAGAATGTGGTTTGTTTGATATCTTTGACTAAAAAGGATCAGGACCAATCTTAATGGAAAGGCTGCAGTCCTGGGAAAGGAGGATAAACTCCTAAGACTAACTAAAGAATTCTCCATCCCCGATTCTTCCAACTCCTGTCTTTGAAGCTCTCAGAGCCATCGGCAAGGAAGAATGCAGGAGACGAGAACGGGGAGCATACAATACTTTGGGATGCTCCCCCCCCCCGCAACTGTATACTAACAGACGGCCGAACCTCCAATATCGCTAAGATCAGACGGAGAGCGGAAGAAATTCCAGCCGAGAAAGCACACTTAGAATCCCACATACACAAAGCCAACACACAAAGCAAGGTTACACAGAGTCCTTCCATTTTGCCCCGGGCAGAGCGCAAGAAGCGAATTACCTGATCGTCCAGTGGGTTAAACAACCCAAGTGACAGCCGGCAAGTTCATGTCTGGGGAGGGACGGCAAAAGAGTAAGTGTATCTTTGTCCAACTCCGATCCGTCCAGTAAGAAGCACTTATTCCCAAAAGCAAAACCAAACTATTCCGTCCAAGGGCGAGTCCTTCCCAGGAGGGATCCCAGCGCGCTCGGCCATTCCGGGAGAAACGGCGGCGGGAGAGACTTAATCGCGGGTCCTGCGACGGTTGGGGAAGGGAGCGCAAGTGAGGCGGCTAATAAAGGGGAGGGGCGAGGATCGAAATCAGGGACCGCGCCGGGAGATCCCAGCCAGCAGGACAAAGGGAACCATGTGCGCCCAGGGCGCAAAGAATCGTTTGGCACCGTGCGCTCTGGAGAGGCTCCCGGCACCCAAGAAGGCTGTTCCCGGGAGGTTGTCTCGCCGCCTCCGGAGGGAGGCCAGGCGTAGAACGAGGGGACGAAGAAAGAGGAGGGGGAATATCAGCCCTTCCAGCTCCGCAGGTTCTGGATCTCACACAAAGCGGCCGGCCGCGCGTCTCGCCGTCCTTCCACCGGCCCCGATTCAAGTGAATTCCATTGGCACCGAGGCGCGCCGGCGGCCAGGCGATCCCATAATCCGGGGCCAGTGTCGACCGTGGCCCAAACCCAAGGCGCTTCGGCGGCAACCCGAAGCCCCCGTCCCGCGCCACCAGCGCCAGCTCCCCTTCGCCCGATCCCTCCGACAGCTCCGCAGCCTCCCTCAGCAGCCTTCCCACCGTGTGAGCCAGCGGCGTTTCCTCCCCTGCCCTGCCTTGCCCTGCCCCGCCTCTCGCCCCGCCCCCGTCGCCGCTTGGCTCCACCGCCCGGCACCTCCCCAATTCAGCTTCAGAGCTTGGTGGAAAATCCAAACTGCGTTCATTGTTAATTCTGAAAAAGGGGAGAAGCGGAGCGCGAGAGGGGACCGACCGCCGAAGCCCGCTCTGGAGAAGCTCCCGTCGGGGGCTCATTAAAAAAAATAAAAAAAGACCTGCTCCACCATCCGATTTCTTAAGAGCGCCAGGCAGATGAGTTCGGGAAAACCACCAGCAGGGCAGGAAGAGAGATCCCTTTGCCACCAGCCCTGGGGACCCGGAGGTAGGCTTCCTCTGCACATGGAAGTTCCATTCTTAGCTAGCTCAGCGACTTTGGAACCCCAAAGCGTCCCGATTCCAACCTGGTCTGCCAGGTTAGGATTATCAGGTTGCGCCTGCAAAAATGCAAACGACCGCTTGGTGGCAGGAAGGAGTCGGAGCTTCCCGGATCTTTGTAGTGGTCACCGAGTGGTCGCCCGGATTTTTACAGCCCAAGTCTGTTAGCCGTCAGCCGGATGCAACAGCTTCCTCCTTTTATTGACCTGCAGGAAGGAATAGTTAATCCAGTGTTTCTCAACCTCAACAACTTTAAGATGAGTGGACTTCAACTCCCAGAACTGGAGTTGGCTGGGGAATTCTGGGAGTTGAAGTCCACTCACCTTAAAGTTGCTGAGGTTGAGAAACATTGAGTTAATCTCATTGCCCTAAATTGGGAAGCCTGGAAACAGAACCATAGATTCACGGAGTTGGAAGGAGTCCATTAAACTAGTGTTACTCAAGCTCAGCTACTGCAAGATGTGTGAACTTCAGCTCCCCAGCCAGCCTGGAGAATTCTCGGAGCTGAAATCCACAGACCAGGCTGAGAAACCATCCAGTTCAATCCTCTGCTCACTGACCACCCCCAAAAGGATCACGCCCTAGACTGTGCTTAATGCGATGTGAGAAAAACTCATCACTTGCTGAAATGCTTGTAAATTAGGAAAGTTGTGGTCAGACAAAATTGTTGTCTGCTGTAATTGTTCTATGTGTTACACTTGAGAAGAGAGAGAAGAGGCTTCTCTGTTGACTATGTTTATAACCACCAAACAGACTCTGTGTGGCTGACAGCAGAGTCAAAAGAGTCAAAATGGAGAAGGCGTGTTGTCTTGTCCACACTCCGTGTACTTCGCAAGGAGGGGAGACCCTCGACAGGTCCTCTCCAGATGTCCTGGCATCTTGGAGGGCTTTAAAGGTAATGAACAACACTTTGAATTGGTCCTTAAAGATAGCTTACAATCTTGGTGAGTTACACTGTGTTGAGTATGGTTCTTGATCTTCATTCTCAGCTTAAAGTTTAACAGGGATTGTTAGTCTTTTAAAGTGATGTAATATATTCAGTTATTTCCTACCATGTAACGATAAACATGGAAACTATAAACTCCATGTCTTTTTAAAATCCCTTGTTGGTTCATCCCTTGCTGGGGGGAGAAGGGGGTATTTATATATTTTCTTTAATGTCTAATAAAAATAGCAAAAAAAACAAAAACAAAACGTCCTGGAAGCTTACTGGTAAGACATTATTTGTTTCAATTAATTAATTAATTGATTAAATTTCTACCACCCATCGCCTATACATGACTCTGGGTAGCTAACAGTTAAAAAAGAAAAAAGTTTTTAAAAAAAACCCAACAAGTTTAAAAACAACAAACAAAATAATTAATGATCATGCCAGTCCCCAGTGATCCAACTGTCCTCTAAATCTATTCCCTTTTGTCTAAATCATTTTTAAAATGTGGTGCCCAGAACCAGACACAATATTTGGGATGGTCCGTGACCAAGACAAAATAGAATAGAACTGATACTTCCTGTGATGTGTATCTCTCAATGCAAAGTAAAACTGCATTTGCCATTTTTGCTGCTGTATTACTGTAGTTCGCTGATTCATCTTCATGTTATGATCAATCTCAGTTCCAAGGTCTTTTTCACACATGTGATTACAAGCCAAGTAACACCCACTCTACACTTAGGTTCTTCGCCCTAAATACATTTGCACTTAACTCTGTTAAAATTCCATTTATGTATTGTCTGCCCAGTTTTTCAACTTACAAAATTTGTCCTCAAGCTTATAAATGCCTTTGAAGGTGTTAGCTAGTCTATCCAATTTTGTGTCATCTGCAAATTTAATAGGCATCTCCCTCCCTACATTTCTACTTAATAAAAGGTTAGAGTCCAGGATCAGCACCAAGTTTAAATGTTAGATTTCACCTCTGCACATTTATGAATATCAGACAGATTTCTACAGAAACATATAAAAGATAGGGGAACACCCATATCAATTTATATAAATTAAATGCTACAGACTGGCTTCTGCTGGGAGTGGGTGGTATATACATTTGATAAAGACATATATTTTCATGGAAACATTTTTAAAAGAAAGGCAAACAGATGAAGTGGAATGAAACAAATGCAAGACTGCAATACAGGAGAAGTGGAACAAAAGTGGAATTGTTAGTATTATCCATATTGGCTTCACTGGGAAGATCACACAGGTAGACGCCCATAAGGCAATAGACTTTCTCACTCATCAATCAGTCACTGGCCTGTGAAGCATGAAACTTTATCCTTCTTTCCACGGCCACAATTTCTTAAAAGAACTGTTTAAACAATACATGGTTTGGAGTTTTCTGTTTTAAGTTGGAGTGGGGATCTATGACCCTCCTGTTGATACAGAGCAATGCCACCAAGGGTTGCTGGGAGTTGTAGTTCCAGATAGTTGGTGAAAGTTCATTTTCATCCAGCCCATGCTGAACTAGTTTGCTAGTCAGAAAGTTATGGAATACTTTGCCAAACATTTTGCTGAAGTCAAGATATATTACCGTATTTTTCCGACTATAAGATGATACTTTTTTCTAAAATCCTTACCCTAAAAATTGAAGGGCGTCTTATTCAAGGAAGTCAGCCGAAAATCGCGCGGTTGCAAAACTGCCCATACTTTGTTTCTGCAGGCTCATTTTCAGCAGAGAAAATATGTACTTTGTCTTGTGTATGATAGCCATTTAGATATTTGTAGATTGCTATTTTATTTATTTATTCATTCGGCAAATTTATATGGCCACCCGTTTCACTGACAGGTGACTCTGGGCAGCGTACAACAAGGCTAAAAAACCATTGAGATATACAGAACAATTGTATTAATATTATTATTATTATTAAAAAGTTTAAAAAACTATAAAAATACAAGGCTAAAAAGAGAACAAATATGAGGTGAAGAGTAGATGTTGATAACAATGGAGCCACCTCAATATTTCACCAGTCCTCTGGGGTCCCCAGACCTGATGGCATAATCAGGTTTTGAGGGACTTCCAGAAACCCAGTATGGATGGAGCCAGCCCTCACTTCAGGGAGGAGGATGTTCCATAATGCGGGCACCACAGCAGAAAAGGCCTGCTGCCTAGGACCTGCCAAATGTAGCTCTCGAGCCATCAGGACCTGGTAGGATGGGCATATCCCATATATCTTCTCTTAGTCTTCTCTTTTGTGAGCTATGCAGGTCCAGCTCTTTTAGCCATTCCTGGTAGGGCTTGGCTTTCCTGCTTATCATCCTGGTAACTTTCTCCTCAGTCTGTTCCATGTTCTCCTCTCGCCTAAAGTGTGACGTCCACTACAGGTAGTCCCTGGTTTAAGAACGAGTTCCGTTCCCAAGGTCTGTCCTTAACTCGAATTTGTATGTAAGCCAGAACAGTATTATTGTATAATACTGTATAAGTAGCATTATGTAATGAACTCATACCATTGTGTATTTAACTTGAATCACTGTGTATTTAACTTGAATTTTGCTACAATAGGCTCCGTTCTTAACTATGGGTTGTCGGTAAACCAGATGTTCTTAACCCGAGGACTACTGTATTAAACATAGTATTCCAAGACTGGGCTAATCAGTGCAGACTACAACTATTATACTATAGTTGTATAATAGTAGTAGTATAGTAGAAGTACGATACTACTACTACTATACTATCATACTACTATGACCTGAATGCAGGCCTTCTGCTAATGCAACCCTTTTTTACATTAGCCTTTTTAGCTGCTGTATCACATTGCTTGCTTATGTTCAGCTGATGGTCTATCGGCAGTGCTCCATAGATTTGCTGTAGACCTGCTGCCAAACTAGATTTCCCCAATGCTGTAACTATGCATTTGATTTTTCCAACCAGATGCAGGACCTTATACTTACCGGACATAACATCATCTTATCAGATGTGGCTCAGCATCAAGGTTATCTTGAATGGTGATTTTCTCCTCTAAGGTATTAGACAGTTTCTCTAAAGTGGAGTCATCTACATAGCATTCCTTCCATTCCATCATGTCGGTGTTCTATAGAGGTGTTGAATAGCAGAAGACAAGGATGGAACCTCGGGGGAACCCCACTCACTGCTTCCCTCCAGTATCATGCAGAACCATTTATCAGTGTCTTTGGGGTACAGCTGCAAATCGACTGAAGCACAATTCCTCTAGATCACATTTATCCATCTTGTCCACAAGAATATTGTGTGCAACCTTGTCAAACACTTTCCTGAGATCAAGGCACCTTAGCTCTTGAAAGGCATATACAGATCCACACAGTTTAATTTTAGTTAAGGATTTGTTTTAATGATATATTCCATATTTCCAGTTAAGGGGGGAAAAGATCCAAGTCAAACATACCCCCCCCCAAAGTCCTTGGTGCCTCTAATAAATATTTCTCCATTCCCCTCCCCCCCAGTCCTAATAGCACCAAACACACACACACCCAATAGTAAGCAAAAGCACATTAAAATAATGCAAAACTACCTCTGAAATGTAAGAATAATAGATTGCTGGACAAAAATCCTTGCAGTAAACAGCATTAATGACAAAGACTATTTGTAAAAAATCTTGCAAGATCGACTTTGTTTTCATCTCAGAGGAAAAAAGAGAGAGAGAGAGAGAGAAATTTCAGTGCAGCTGTCAGCTCTAATGGAAATAGGCTGATGGGCCTCCAGTCTAATAACTCCCTTGTGATCATCTCTACAATAAGAGTCATTTTTACTCCAGGATTTGATATTTTGTGTCTTATGGGTGGAATACCACCCCAATCTATATCCACTGGCCAGCTTTTCTCTTCCTTCCTCATTCTTTCCACTGACAAATATTCAGCTCCTTCCTCTCCATGGCCACCACCACCCGCCTCCTCCACCCCCCACCCCAGCCATCCTTCCTTGGGGCAATGACTGACAGATTAATATACATCTACTACATGTCTTTGGAATCAAAAGGAAGGTGCTGTCAGAATTGCTTGTCAGAAAATGAGATTAGGTGCACTTATCATTTCAGAGATAAGGTTGCATTTAATGAACGTAAAAAGCCTTCTTCTGAAGGGGAAAAAAGAGGAAAGGTGGGGTAGAGGGGAGGGAGAATGAAAGGAGGAGGAGAGAGTTAAGTAGAAGAAAGAGAAGAAGGAAAAGGAGGACCATGATGTGCTGGTGATCATGCTGGTGATGATGATGAGAGCTTTATCATACGTAACTTGATTGTATTCCATCCTGACCAAGCTATCTATGATCTTCTTAAGGCACTACTTTCCTTCAGCATCAAACACAATGACTTGCTACCTGCTTTGAAACTCTTCTCACGTGGCTCTTAGAAGACAGGGAAAGTGAGAGATGAGAGATCATGATGTTGGGACGGTACACACATGCATATCTGGAAACGCAGTTCAACGGATAGTTGGACTAGTCAAGAAATCCAAGTCCTTGGCAATCTGTCTGTCTCTCTCTAAAAAATCCACAGTGGGATTCTGTGAAATTCAGAACTTGCCTAACAAGTGAAGGATAACTAATGAGACACGCAATGATATCCCACTGAAACCAATTGTGTTTTGTTGTGGAAAATATTTATCAAATCCTCATTGCCTTTGCCTTTAAGCCCTTTCTGGCAATTTGATGGTTATCTAACAGCTGTAATAGAGATTCAGTGTGGCACTCTACATTCCTCCCCATGCCTAGTTATATATCTTTGTCTTTCAGGTGAGAAGGAGGAGGAGGAGGATGAAGGAGCAGATCTCCCCAGTTTTGTTTACTATTATTATTCTGGAGGTTTACAGTTTCCCAATTCTTACGGAATTTAAAAAAAAAATTGTTTAGGATTGTGGTATGTGCCCTTTGCCTCTGTGGTCAGTTTGCTTGCAAAAACTATCAGGCTAGCATCAAGGTTGATTTTGTAAAGTGCTTGACTGATATGCACACGTATTTCTGATCATTGAAAAAAAATTATGAAAAATGCATTTTGATGTGATTGTACATAGTATTATCTAAGGTCCCTCTTTCCCTAGGACAGTTAATGATGTTTAGGGGTGTGAAAGCACATCAGCTAAACACGGCAGAAAATCCATTGTGACACAGTCATCAGATTGCCTTTTTTAGTATTCTATCAACACAAATGTTAATTACAAGAAAACACACATTACTATGGATCAGAGGCACCAAAAGGCCCAGAAAACTATACACAGGTAGTCCTCATTTAGTGACTGCCTCATTTGGCAACCATCTGCAGTTACAACAGTGATGAAAAAGTAACTTTACAACCAATCCTCACGTTTATGACCTTTGCAGGACTGTAAAGCAAAGGAAAGCTGAAGCAAGATCATAAGCATAGTCGCAGTTTCACTTAGCAACTGTTTCATTTAATGACTGAGTTGCCAGTCCCAATTATGGTTGCTAAATGAGGACTTTATATAGTTCAGAAGTAAGAATGGATTGATAGAGAATGTCCTAAAATCTTATTTCTACTTCACAAATTAAGACCAGATGTTTGGGAGTCTGGGGAAAAAATGGATCAGAGTAATTTCAAAAGTATCTCTAATTAGTATAAGGAACAAATAACCTATTTTGCTGAAACGGCATTTCTACAGCATTTCAAATCTTCACGTTTTGGTTTTTCAAGGATCTGCTCATTCCAAAAGTAAAAGTTCTATGGTTTGATTCAGGAATTGCACTAAGCCATAGTTTATTTCAACAGTTGGTCATAGTCATACAACATACTGAGCCATAAACCATAGACTATCAGCCAAAATCTGATTTGGTTCACTAAGCCAAAGGCAAATGCATCATATTATGAATTAGTACAATGACTGAATCAGGTTTAAACAGGTTTTGCAGGCTCGCTGTTAAAAAAGGAATAATCACCTATGTGGCTGGGACATATTTTTAATATGTACTCTACTCCTAGGTTAAAATATTTTGAAGGAATGCTAATTGATATTTAAACACTAAAACTACAATAAATTGAACATTCAGTACAATGCATGTATGTATGTATATATGTATAAACTTGATGGGGAAGGAGGGCAAATGCATTTATAAATGCCATTGGTCCCTCCATTTCTGGGATGTCACTACTATGATTGTTTTAGGAGCTGGTTGAAGATTCGTTCATCTCTTTCCTTTGCCCTCACCTTGGCTAGGACAAATAAGCCAGGCTGGACAAGAATCAAGAAAATATGTGGTTGGCCAGATAGTTACAAGTGGAACAGTGGAACAGTGGCCCAGGAAAGTGGTGGGGTCTTCTTCATTGGATATGTTCAAGCAGAGGTTAGATAACCTTCAGTCTGGGATGTTTTAAATTGGATCCCTGAAATGAGCAGGGGATTAAACTCAGTGGCTGTCAGCCCTTTAATGTAGTCCAGATAAGAAGCACCAACCATGAGTACTTTGTTGTTGTTCATTGTAAGATTACAGTAACAGAATCTTGCAAGTCTGAAAGTACATCCCTCCCCCCTCATCTTTACGGTCCAAGAAATGGGGGACGGTCCCTTCTGAGACTTTTGCCATACCCCACTTGCTTCTATGAGCCTCTTATCTGACCGTTGTCCAGTCTGCTGCTGCTGCTGCTCCTCCTCCTGTCTTTCAAGAACATTCTCATAGACCATTACAACTGGTCTAAATGGTCCCTTCTGAGGCTATGAGTTTATGAGCCTCTACATTCTCAGGCTCAAAAACTGAGCATGATCCCATAACATTAGACCAGATGGTCCACTGGACATCTCAAGAAATACTATAGTAAAAACAGTATTCAGGTTAGCAAGAGACAGGTGATTCTGTCCTCAAAGGGTTTTGAAAGCTTGTTACAGTGGACTTCTGAGGGCTCCAGGATAGTGAACAAATCACAAAGTTCCTGAACCACCTCAAGCAGCTATCTGGACACCTATTTCAGAATGTGAAAAGACTTTGGCCTTAATTTACTTGCCCTGAAGTGATTGTTGTGGAAGTGTCAACTGTAGTAAATGCAAAAGAAAGACATTAATTAATTAATTAATTCATTAATTCATTAATTCATTCATTCATTCATTCATTGTATGTTTACTCAGAAAGAGGCCTTATTTCAAGAGGGTTCTTTTCCACAGTATGCCTTGTTTTGGTGGGGAACAGGGTTGTAGTATTCTCAAGATCAGCCTTCCAGATGTGTGGACCTCAACTTTCCGAATTCTTAATCCTGGCCATGCTAGCTGAGAATCCTGGGAGCTGAAGGGACCAGATTTGGCCAGCTGTTCCAGACTATCAAAATATGGTTGTCAGTAGAGATGGGAATGGGATGTTCTAGAACATTTCCATTGCCTCTCTAAATCAGGCAATTTTGGAGGTCGAACATGTCTAAGACATCTCACACCACTTCAGTTTGGGAGGATTTGCTTCCAGAAACTGCCAAACGATCTCCAGAATGTCATGGCAGGCAGTTTGGCAGAGTCCTAATCAGTGAGTTTTGTACATCACTAGTTGTTAGCTTTTTTAAAATACTTCCTTTCCTTTTAACTGGTGGTTTGCAATGACCACGGGATCTCTCAAGTTTATGAAGATAGTCAATACATTTACGATAGCTGAATAGAACCTCTGTGTTCTGAAAAGTGATTCTCTTTGGAATGATTGAAGAGATTTTCCCTGCTTTTAACCCTTGGCATTAAAATTTATATTTTAAAAATTAATGATAAATGTTTGCTGAAACAGCTATAAAGTGCTATTTCCCTACTACTCCATCCACAGTATGAGGGTCAAAAAAGTCAAGATGGTAACTGCACAATAACATCTCACCCCCTTTTGATGTGCATTGCATGCACAACCCATGTAAGAAAGGGGTGGGGCTTTGGAAGTACTTATCAGAAAGAAACTTTGCCACTGGAACAATAGAAGCCGATTATTGTTTCTAGCTCTGCTTGTGTCCTTCCTGAAAGGCTCTAGTTGCTGACAATGGGAAGAAGGATGCCAAACCAAATAGATGTTTGAATGTGGTTCCTGCGTCGTGCAAAATAATGGTGCAATTAACAATGGTTCACTTACATAAAGATGGTGAGGCCATGGTGTCAATGCAGAATCAAGAACTGGTTCCCAAATTGATAATAGCAACCCCTATATAAGCAGCCAACTGCAAGCTTCCCCGTTACCACTCAAGAGGTCTACCTCACGGTTTAAAGGCAGGCTTTTAGAAAGAAAATCAGAAAGTCTCTGAGCTGGTGTACACAGGAATATATGGTCCTAGATAGGAAATTGTTCCAATAGAAGGGAATATCTGAAGCTCAGGGTTGAACTATGGAGTCCTTGGTGCTCTCTGAGCTTGGTTGTTTGCTTGCAGACATTTGATTACCCAACTAGGTAACATCAGTGCAAGCAAACAACCAAGCTCGGAGAGCACCAAGAACTCCAAAGGAAAGACTTCATTTTTGGAACCCCGCCCCTTTCATCTCAATAAATCTTGTTAAAGAGAACTCTGTGAGAGTTGCACTTCAAAAAGAATCCTTTTCAGATTAGGGCAACAGCTAAAGAGCTTGACAGTAAACATGGCCAGGATTTCCTGATTTTACAACAATTTAAACAAAGACTGTCTTCAGCCTATGATAGATATCCTGATTCCCATTCCCAAATACCAGGAAACTGAAATTCAGCAATGTAGTGGAGAGGAGATTCAAGAGCTTGGAGATCTCCAGCTACCCGCCATGTAATCTATGGTTGGCAAGCCACAATGGCAAGATCTCCCATGCTACACAACCAAAGCCATTGCATTTGTGGCTTAGCTACACAACCAAAGCACAACCATGCTACACAACCAAAGCCACTGCATTTGTGGCTTAGCAAAATGTATGAAAACTAGTCCCAGGCCTGAGGCACTGAGGCTCTTTCTTACATTGTCAGTGATAATGTTTTGGTCCAAGCTAGAAATCAGGCTGCATCCCATCCTGGCTGACAATGCCAGACCAGGATTCAGCCACCAGAACTACCATAATTGCTGTAATGGAAGGCTAAAAGATGGGACAAGTGCCAGCGACTCGGAGCGGTGCCCAAGATTCCTTACTGGGAATGGGGAAACCACAATTGCTCATGTCTTTTAATCTTTGTTTCCATTTCTCACCATCCTACGCCCCGTATGCAAAAACTCTCATAAAATTGCTTGTCTAATAACCGCCTTGCTGTTTGCCTAAATGAGAATTCCAGTGTTTTATGCTCATTCACTTTAGTTTCTTTGAACCTGCAGTTTATAGGCCTGAGCTTAAAACTGCAATCTGTTCTGGATAAAAGAGAAGGATTACAAAAGGTTTCATGGTTTTTGTTTTTTTCCCCAGTTTTTGCAAAGGCTGCAGAAAACAAAAAAATAACCAAAGTAATGAGAAAGAGAGGGAGAGAGCATGAACAAATTGGATTGGCATGAATACCATGAAACTGGAGATCTCCTGTTTTTCCCTGTTTTGCCAAGCTGGAAAGAAAAAGGGAGAGATTTTGCAGCACCTCACATAAAATATATTGCCCCCCAACCCACTTTCTGTAATATTGGGGGACAGGTTGGGAAAACCATTTGATGTAGTGAGCACTAATAAATTTGTAAGGCCAAGCAATTATTTACTTGCTCCCTATTAGGGAGCATAGAACTTTCAAAAGTACATTTGACCCAATAGGACAATGTTTCCTTCAGTCAACTTCCCTTTAGAAACACAAAATAGGTCAAATGCTGCAAGGTTTTCTGAGATGGAGAAGCACCAAGTTGAAAACCTTGTAAAAAACCTGAATGTATTAAGATGTTCCCCCCTTTTCTTCCCTGGTAGTGCAGAGTCTGCTGGAGTTGGGTGGCCAATACATTTAAATCAATAATAATAATTTCAAAGGAATGCCTTCATTTCTCTTCCTGTAGCGAGGGAAGGTGAGTGATCCGGGAATCAAACCTGTCCAAACCATTAACAAACATACATATATATCTGTTTCAAACAACAGAAATAGTCTAACTTGATAGCAATCTCTGACCAAGGTTGGATTTTTGTCCCTTGAAAGGTCTGCCCCACTGATAGGGTCAAGATTTTTTCCCAATTCCTGGTCCTGGGGAGGACAATCTTGATTAAAGTATCTTTAAACTGTGAAAAGGTATTGAGAAGGCCGGGGGCGGGGGGCGTTAGCAGGGAGGAACAACATGGCTCTAAACTTCAAGTAAATCCAGACAGATGGACAGAATGCAAGGTGGTATTTCTGCCTAGTTCACACATCACTATTGTGCATTCTCAGAAACAAGCTAGAACATTACATTTTTCTGAGAACACACGAGAAGCTGTTTGTCCAGCATAAAGTGATCCCTAGTCATTGAAGGCTAGGCACAAAGATTTTTTTTTTTTTCAGTTGTTCAGAAATATTTTAAAGTTTTTTTGTTTTCAAAATAATGGTGTGGCTGGAATCTAGAGATTGGACCCTCTTGGGATATTTTGAGGTATGTGTGTAAATCTATCTCTGTTTTGGGGAGGAGGTCAACAAGAGCTTCATTACTGGCTCCCAACTTATATAGTCCCCTGGAAGAAGCCCTGGCTGATTTGTAAAACCTCTGAACAAAAGTGTGCCTGCTCTGATGTCCGTGGAAATACTGCAACATTTTGTTGTACATTTCATCTCTGCCTCTCCTTTGAAATGAAACGAAACATCCCTTTAATGCAGTGTTTCTCAACCTTGGCCACTTTAAGATGTCTGGACTTCAACTCCCAGAATTCCCCAGCCAGTATGCTGGCTGGGGAATTCTGGGAGCTGAAGTCCAGACATCTTAAAATGGCCAAGGCTGAGAAACACTGCTTTAGTTTATCCTCCTAATGAAGGTGTTCTGATCCATTGCATGGTTCCTCCTACGTTCTTATGGCCAGAGCTTACAGTTGCCTTTATCATATTATTTTTTAACTTGCACCAATTAGTCCGTGGTGGGTGCTGATTCACTCTGTGATTTCTTTCTTAGCAAATGTTCCTTCTTTTAAGAGCTTCATCTCCATTTCTTTGTGTAGCACACAAAGCTGACTCTGGCTCCCAAACAGAAGTCTCTCTCCCACCCCACTTACTGATGCCTCCTCTCTGCATTCACATTTTAATAAATGCATTATAAATGAGCAAGTAGGAAACAGTAAGGAAATGATGTTTTACTTTTAAATGCTAATTACGAAGCACGGCGCAGTTAATGTGCAGGGTGTTCTGTCAATTTTTAATGTTTATGCCAAGTGCAGTCTTCAATTTAACATGAGCTTTTAATCCTTTGAGTACTAAATTGCCTTTTAATGCTTCCAGCACAACATTGTGTTTGCACAAAGTCAGGCTTAAAAAATGTATTTAGCGCAAAGTCAGTGTGTGTGTGTGTGTGTGTGTGTGTGTACAAGGAGGCACAAAATCAGGACAACTTCTCTTTGGAGCTTCTGTTGAAGGCAGTGATTAACAGTTATCACTAGCTGACCTGTCTTGAGAAGGGCAAGTCCTGAACTCTAAGAGATCAGCTGTAGCATCTACAGGTAAGCTATGACCCCATCTTGATATCCTAGAGACCCCTTACGCATTTTCCTCAGTCGTGTTCCTTCAGGATGATGCAAAACTGATGACTGATATTTTTTAATTAAAGAAATAAATATTAATATGCTGACTTTCCGATCAAACTGAACACCTAAGGCAGGACAGAGGTTAAAACGGCACCTTGACAACAATACCGAACACCCAGTATAACAGCAGCAGCTATGCCTTTAAAGGCTTTGTTAAAGAAATGTATATTTATGGATTTTGTAAATTCTGAGCTATTAGGGATCCAAATGCAGCTCCTGAATTAATACATTCCTAGCCTGGAAGCAGTGCAGCAGAAGGACATCTCTCATGAGCTACATAGATGTACAAGGAAGAAGGGGAATCTTTAGAAAAGCCTCACCTGCAGATCTCAATATCCAGGCAGGGTTTTTTTCCCCCCGGAAGTGTTGAAAATAGCATTTCAGGGGTCTGTATTTAGTTCTTGCCATTGCTTTAATTACAAGATGTCTTAGAGGTATCCAGGAGAATCTTGTTTTTGTTGTACTATAAACCCTCCAGTTAACTGCAACATATCTGAGTTTATGTATCTTAATATGCAAGGGATTCTTGGATCCCTGAAAACCATTTCTGTGATCCCCAAGGCTACTCAGCTTTGTGCTCTCAAAATACATCACAGGGTGTTACCAGTTTCTGTTAGAAAACTAAAGAAATAAAATGCACTAAACTTTTAGGTAGCACATCTAAAACTATAATTTCAAGTCAGGTTTTTTAAAAAAAGGAAAGTAGAGGGAGGCCCAACATGAGCATCCACAAAGGGAGCAAGAGGGGCAGATGACAAAACACATGTGACACCTGTCCTATGACTTGTGTGCTTGAGACAGGCATCGATTGAGCCATAAGTTTGTCGGAGTGCTATTTGTGTGATGTTGTAATAATAATAGTACTTATCCTTTTGGTATCATTGTTCTAGATGTCTCTGGGATTCAAAGTGGCTTTATCGAACGTTGTCAGTTCCAAACTTATGCAGAAGCAAACAGACCCATGGATCATCAACCAAATCAACCCAGAGTTCTCATTCGAGGCACAAAGGACCAGACTCAAATTATCCTACTTCAGACACATTATGCAAAGACCCAGCTCTCTGGAGAAGGCTCTGATGCTGGGCAAGGTGGAAGGAAAGTGAAGAGGATGGCCAGCAGCAAGGAGGATGGACTCAGTTACAGTGGCGATGGGTGCACTATTGGAAGACCTGAAACACCTGGTTAGGGATAGATCGTCATGGTTGAAAATCTATCTATGTGGTCACTAGGAGCTGAAAATGACTTGATGGGACATAATCAGTCAATCAATCAAGCTCTTGGAAACCAAGCCAGATCTCCACCCATTCCTAACCTTGTTTGTTTGTTTGTTTGTTTATTAAATTTATCTTCCCCTAATGGGCGGTTCACAAAATCCATTAAACAATAAATATATAAAACATAAAAACTATACAAAACATTACCAAAGAAGAAAAAGTCCAAGAGGCTGATGGTTACCAGAGCTGCAGACGACAGGCCTCTAAGGGACTAGCCATTCCCACACTTGGTGACTTCCCTCCCCACCCCAGGCCATGTGGCAGAGCCAGGTCTTCAGAACTCCCTGGAAGGCCAGGAGTGAGGGGACCAATCTCACCTCTGGGGGCAGGATATTCCAAAGGGTGGGGGCTACAGCAGAGAAGGCCCGCCTTCTGGACCCCGCTAATTGGAGCTCTTTTACCAAGGGGGTCCAGAGCATGCCCTCCCTGTGTGATCGAGTGGGACAGAATGAAGTCATGGGGAAGAGGCAGTCCCTTAGATAACCTGGTCCCATGCTATGTAGGGCTTTAAAGGTGATAAGCTGTCAAGCTTGTCCCTGGACAATTCACCTATTAAGAAAATGATCAACACACATAATAGTTTTAGGGTGAAACTACCATTTTTCACCAATAGCAGTCAGAGAAGGTTTCAGGGTGCAAAGATGGGTGTGGGGGGAAGAGAGTCAGTTGATCTTACTATTGTTAAACTGAAAGTCAGAAAACTTTGCCATCTATCATAGGATAGTTTTGGACATTTTTTTCTCTAGGAAACCAGGAGTTACTACAATTCACCATTTTTAATGGGTAAAAAAAGAAAGTGAGAGTGAAATTATAGGCCTGCAAGTGCTTCTAATGAAAGGAAAAAGAACATCATATGCAAAAAGTCAGACAGACAGAGGTTTTGCAAAATTATAGTGGTTGATTTTCTTGTGGCGACAAACAGTACAACAAGTAGCAGGATCTGACTGGCCATGTGGTTTGGGGAGGTTACAAATGACATCAGCACATTTTAGAATGGCAAGATCAGACCCTATCAAAATTCAGTAATTCTATGGCTCTTGCAGACAATTTGATGGGCTGCTTTGCCACACATGGGAAGGTCCACCAAATTGTCTTCCAGTAGGGATTTTTATAAGTTGCAGACATCTGGTCCCTGGAATTGAAGCTTTCTCAAATGAACTTAATATGGTAAGGTTGATCAAATTAATGGTTTGGGGAGGAATCAAAATCCACTCAAAAGCTTTAATGCATAGAAAGGATATGTGAGCAGGATCTGATGAATGTTGGTTCCTTCCTGGACCTAGCCCAAACAGAGGAAAATTATGAAATAAATGGAGACTAATCTGAAGCATTTCATTAATGCTCAAATAATTAATTAAAAATGAAATTATTTTTCAATCCTGTCCTGGCTACCACCTGCATTGTGGGGGGGGGGGGGGTGGCCCCAAATGTGGCCCATAGTCTGAAAAACGTTGCACCTGTTTAAGCCACAAAGTTGTCGACCTAGACTTCATCAGTCTTCTGGCTAGAGTGCACTGTGGATCTCTGGACTCTGTATGACCAAAGATGAGATATTGGCCTGATTCCATTTGCCATTGATTGTGGATATGCATTAATGAAATTTATGCTTAATCTGAACCGTTGCCCTGATGCATGGGCAAACTGCAGTTCTAGGGTTATCAGCAGCCCTCAGCCTCACTTCAAAAACCTTCTCTAGGTATTCAATTATTCTGGCAAGAGCTCTTGTAAACTAGCTTGGACATGGGAGAGTAAAGTGTCAGACGAAAAGAAAACCGACAAAGAGAAAAAGGGAATTCCAAACACAGCCAATCTCCATTTACATTTGGCTCAGGCACCAGTATGTCTTTGCTCCAGCCCATCTTTGGTCCTGCTCCTGACCTATAGAGTGCTGCTATTATTAATATGTGACCAGGGGATGAGCCAAACTGATGGATGGCCATAGATCTCCAGTAGATGGTTGTTGACAATGAATGCTAAATGTCTTTCAGCGACAGGATATTTCAGAATGCCAGTTGTACAGAACACACAACAAAGGGAGGGACGGCCTGTTCATTTCCTGCTAGTGGGCTTCCAGGAGGCATCTGATTGGTCACCATCGGAGCAGACTGCTGGATCGATGTGTGTTTGATCTGAGCCAGGAAAGACCTTGTTATGATAACACAAGAGGGTTGTCAAAGAGATAGGCAACATTATGTTTCTTTTTTTTTTCCCCCTGTCAAAAGACAGTGATGAAAACTGACTTCCTATTCTCCTAACCAGGATCTAGGGATAGCTTTTTAATCTCACAGGACTAATTAGACCAAATCATACTTCAGTGCTTTCTGTTAGCTTTATGTATCTCCACATGTATTCCCACCATTGGTGTCTTTATGTCAGAACAGCAAAATGGATTACTCTCTTCTATTGCTATTACAGAAGACCAATTCCATCTCCCATTACTCCCCCAGTAAATGATGATATTCCCCCCCCCAAACATCTCATCAGTGATAAAGGGAGATGTTCAAGTTGAACTCAAGTCCTGATGACCTCAGGGACATGTCCACGTAGTTTTCTTGCCAAGGAAAGAGGTTTTGTCACTGCCTTCTTCTCAATTTTTTTTCAAACTTTCTGTCTTCTGGGATTTCCTGATAGTTAAAATAGCACTTAACTAAATATTAATGTGCAATAGAGCATCTTTTTGATCATGATGCCTCAACTATAGAGCTTCCTATCAACAGCTGGCAAAGAAACTAAAATAGTTCTGTATTGGTTGACCTTCATAGCTATATAGCTCCATCTTATCTTTAGTATGTATACTGTATGCAAGCAGATCCCTTCCAGATGTTTTACCCTTCCACCCATCCCAACCAATATAGTCATTACCAAGGGAGTAGGGAAGCTGCATAGACAACTCATATTTCTGTCTTAATTGTACTCTGTGCCTTCAACGTCTTGTGGGGATCGGTGAACCCATCTACTCTGAATGACATTCGCCCATCCAACAAAAGCTGGAAAGGAAAGCTCACTCTGAGTTCTGAGCCCTAGGAAGTACTGCCACCAGGACCATGGGAATGGGCCTTCTTGATTGCTGTTCCCTCCTCTGGAACAACATACCCACAAACATTAGAGCAGCTTCAATCTTGCTAGGATTCTAGAAGGCCATTAAGATCTGGCTTTTCCAGAGGATACTTCAGGGGTGATATGAATTTTGATCCTTGATGGAGAATGGGTATTTGAATGTTCCTTGGTACTAAATTATGCTAAGCTGTGTTATTTTATTTCTTAATTCTTATGAAGCTGCTAAAAGTCATTTGCCATTGGAGCGTTTCTTAAATCTCAGAAAATAAATAAACCACTCAATGATCCTGGAAGTCTCAGATTGCCCACTTGGAAAACAGAATACTGGACTAGATATATCAGATATAGGCCAACTGGGGTCCTCCTAGCATTCAGATCCCATCCAACATAACCATGGTCAAGAGCAAGGGGTTGTGAGCTAATGCCATAGAACTGTGAAAGATTTCCAAACATCTTCAGGATACCAAGAAGAAGACATCCTTCCCCTACATAGTGTCGTCCAGATATATTAAGGCTACAACTCTCAAAAATTCCTAGCTGGAGATTCTCTAGGATTCCAGGCAGAGGCTCTTCCCAATCTTGGAGCCTGAACTGGGGAAGGAGAGAAGTTCAATGTGCAAACCAGGTGCCTTAGTCTGAGCTACAACACTTCCCCAAACCTAAGTTACCATAGAAAATAAGAAAAAGTAGTGAAATACAAAAAGGAGGAAAGGATGATGAGGCGTCCACAGTCTTGGAAGAAGTTGGGTTATTTCTGCTCCCTCCTCTCCCTGTGGTTTTTAAATTTTGATCTTAACTTTCTGTCCCACTGCTTACACGGAAGGAATGTTTCTTATATCAACTCTTGGCTAGTGTAGCTGACGTAGCCACACTGGACCAATTTTAAGAGGACGAAGCAGTGTTGAATCCAGCAGAGACCTAGATTCCACTAGATCCAGATCTCTCTTAGCAGTAAATATAGAGGAACAACAGGTTTGTTCTTCTTCATTTTCTTTTCTTTTTTTTATATTTTTTTTTATTAAAAGTTTTACAAAGCATGTAAAAACCAACCCAAACTAATTAAGAGTAGAAATGGTAAAGAAGAAAGGGAAGAAGATAGAGAAAAAACAAAAGTGCAGGAAAAAGAAAAATAGAAGAAACTTCCAATTTCCTTTGCAGCAAATATAAGGACAATTGCAAAATTATCTCTTACTCTATGATTACAAAAAAAGCTCACTTTTTCTATGATCTGGGTTTTTTTCCTAATCATCAAAACCACAAATCATAAGTGCATTTTTTTCCTGTTTCGTGCAAAAAATCTATAAGAGGTTTCCAGTCAACCATAAATGTAGATGCTGTTTGTTCTCTGATCAAAGAGGTTCATTTAGCCATCTCTGCAAGTTCCATCATCGTCACCAACCAATCCCCCATTGTAGGTAGTGTTGAAACTTTCCACTTTTGAGCATATAATAGTCTCATTCTTCCTCCTTTTCTTATCAGTTGTGCTTTTAATATTTATAGGACTTGCTACATTTATTGAAGTTTTGCATTTAGGCTATAGGGATTATAGGCAGCTCCCTTGCTGTCCTCTCAGCTCCATAACTGTTTACTTTAGTGATCTTTCATTAAAATAAATAAATAAAATGAGGAACTTGCATGCTTCCAGGCAAAATGCCAGTTTCTTGTTTCACGTGCTGCTTGAAGTCATCCAGGTGGCTTTGAGATACTGGATTGAAATACTATAGGACCTTAGGATTGGCTCAGGAGAAAGCTACCATATCTGGGCTGCAAAAATTGGGACAACTATCAGATGGCAGCCAGGAATTTGAGTTTTTTGTACCACCCTGATACCATCTGATTGTCTGGATTTTTTTTTATAACCCAGATATAATATCCCAAAATGCATATTGATGGAATATGCTGTCAATCAGAGATAATCAGGTTTCCAGAAACCTCCAGAAACATGCCAATGGAAGCCAACCTCCTCCTGTGAAACAGCGGTGGATGAGGACATACGCCCTTGTCTTTTTGCCCAGGCTTAGCAGAGGAATTTGCTATTGAGCTATGTTGGAGCACAAATCCTTCCATGTAAAAATGAACTCCTGGTTTCCAGTGCTGCAAGCATCCTTTTTTGATAAGCTAACGTTGGAAAGGATGGGATGTTTTTGTTGGTCAATGAGGGGAGCCAAGAACACTTGCTGATGCACTGTAGATCCAAATCTCTGTTTTACCTATCCCCGTGGTGGACCACCCCTTTGAAATATGACTGTGGTTTCAGATTGGCCAGTTATCATATAGGCTCCACGGCCCATTGGTGCTTTAACCTCCCTGCAGAATTAGGCTTCTGAGGTCTAGGGTGTCATCAGCCTCCAATCTTCCCAGGGAGGTAATTAGTTTCCATTTAGAGAGATGACAAATTGATGGGCAGGGCTCTTGCTGAGCTTAGAAGGGAAGCTAAACAGGGCTGGCAGTGGGCCCCTGGCAAGCCAGACTTGTAACTCTGTCAATGCATTTTACAGTTTCAGAATTTAATCACTCACCAGCAGGAGTGGCATGACACTGCTGCTGGGGAAGAAAGCAGGGTGGGTGGGGGATCAGAAAGAAAAACAAGAAGAAAAGGACCCCACGCCAGGGCCTCCTCTTCCTCTCGCAACTTCATTATCACCTCTCGAAAGCATGACGACGTGTGAAATGGGTGAGCTGCACCGTTGCCTCGGTTAACGGCCAGAGGAGGAGGAGGAGGGAAGAAAAGTCGCACATCATTAGGAATGGAATAAACGATATCGAGGCACAGAGCAGAAATGATTTGATTAGCAATTTCCAGTTTTGAAAAGACCTGGATGCGAACCAAATGACTAGGCAGAAGGTGCGATGGAGTTCTTAATTGCTGTAGCTGCACAGGGAGACGCAATGATTTGTGACACATAATACAGCACACGACGCCGACGCTAATAACTGTTAATTAACTGTGGCAGTGATATACTCTCAAAATGCACATATGAGTTACCATAATTTCTCGATTAAAAGCTGCACCGTGAGGAGCCAAAAAAGAAGAGCGCTTGATGGGATGGAGGAAGGGTGAGGGGTGTGTGAGAGAATCATTATCATTTTTTTTTTTTTAATGTAACCTTTCTTTGGAGCATACTTCATATCCCCATTACAAAGCCAAGCAGCTAGAAAACACCAGGCCTCAAAACGGACTTCTGCCAAAAATGCGAAACGGTTCCTGAATGAACCTTTCCCTCTGGAGGAGCAGTTATTAATTCCGAAAGACCGTTCCTGCACCACGCCATCTGGCAGGCTGCTGAGAATCCAGGAGAAAGTGCTCTGAAAGCTTTTTCCTAGATCCCGCTTGCCCTAAAACCATCATTCACAGGCAAACATTCTCCTTCTTTCTGGTAATTTTCAACTTTGGGGAGGGGAAAATATTTGAGTCGCTGCAGGTAGATTAATGCACAGAAATGAAAAGGTGGCGAGGCCTGTAATGAGGAAAAAGGAGCAACAGTAGCAGAGCAGCATGGAGACTGCATCTTAAGAGGAACGGAGGCACAAGTTGATTTAAATTAAGATGGTGCAAGACAGTCTGATATCCTTCAGATGACCAGCAAAGTCATCTTTGAATTAAGCTCATTGGGCATACAGAAGAAATTGGTTGATGCTTTAAAAATCAAAAGTGAATTACAAATAATAAACAAGAGAGTGACCTGGATTCCTATATTGGATTTACAAAAGAGGTTTGTTAAAGCTTGGATGAATCTTGTGAAAAGGGGCAAAGAAGAAATGAAAAGAAATCAAGTTCTACACATGGACCAAAGATTAAGATTGTTAGAAGTAAAAGGAAGGAATATAAAGTTGGTTTATTTGATCAAGGTTAAAATAGATATGTTGTTATTTCTGGCAACCCTTAATGGACTTTTGCTGACACCAGGTTTGAAATGATGGTGCTTTATAGATTTGTTTATAGTTAAGAGATAGGACATGGGATGAAGAGATCATTGGCTGTAAATTAAGAAGAGGTGAAAAGTTACTAAAATTGTTTATACTTGTGATGAAGGTTGGAAATCACTTCCTTATACATCCATTTTCTCTTTATTTACTATATTCTTTTCCTTCCTTCCTTCCTTCCTTCCTTCCTTCCTTCCTTCCTTCCTTCCTTCCTTCCTTCCTTCCTTCTTTTTGTCTTTCTATTCTCTATGTTTTTTCTTTTCCTTTGCACTTTTTATTCTTTCTTTCTATTCTTTCTTTCTTTTCGTTTGTATTAGTTTTTACTATTATAATTATAATCTTTAATAAAATTATTTTTAAAAAATACTTGAGTTGGCTGACAAATTAGAGTCAGGATATTTGAAGACCTGCCTTTGGAAGCCCTACTGAATGTCCTTAAACAACCCCAAGAATGGCCAAACTGGGAGTAAGGAGAAGTAGCTGCCTCTAGGCTCTGGCATTCTCCTCTAAGTGAAAATCATCTCATTTATTACTCACATTCTGAAAGCGGCTGCAGATCATTTTTATTAGGAAAGCATTTCCAGGCTGCCCTCGCACAACATACTTGGGCAGTTGAGTTAAAACTGTATAGCTGCCTTAACACAACATGCTAAACTTGGTAACTGTGAACTTTGCCTAGGTTTGTGTGTGTGTGAACAACAAAAAACAACTAAACAACTGTTTGATTAGTTTAGGGTTCAGTGTATTATGCAGTTCTAGAAAATCCTTGCAATTCTAACTGGCCTCACATGGGCCAGTAACTTTTATTCAAAGATGTACTGAATTTACACATGGAGGACCTTCATATTTGCATGAAAGCTTCAAGGCTGCATTCATGGAGAGAGCTGTCCACCAAAGATGTATCTAACCTTCTCAGCTGAAACTTGGACAGAAGAAGACAGGTGTCATTTAGATGATGGATGCATCTGAGTGCTATAACACAGTTGTGTGTCAAAGAAAAGGCATACAAAATGCATTCGTCATGAAACAATGCAAACAGTTTACATTGATCTTGCATTTATGTTTTCTTTAATTTCTTTCTTCCCCGGAAAACGAATAAGATCGGTCTAATTCAACCAATGTGAAATAGACAAGGAACCAGAAACTAACCCATGATTCCCTAGCATTAGAAGAACACACAGTGAAAAGCATTTTGATGCAATCATGCTCTATATCACATCAAGATTACTCCTGCTTCCAATAACATAAAAGGGAATAAAAAGCTGTAAATCAGCAGAGGAAAAGTGTAACTGCAGGAAACAGTTCTGGAATGAATTTCAGAAATTCTATTTCAACAGGAATTATGTGATACAGGAATGTAGAGGAGACCTAAACCCCAGGAAAAATAAAAAGTGAAATATGAACAAACTGCCCACATCCTTATTCTCCTTGCCTGTAGGAAGCCTCCATTTATACACATGATAGTAAACTATGATAGATGGTGGTGATCATAAGAATAGACATTCTTGATCAGGCCAAAGGCTCATCTACTCCAGCATTCTGTGTCACACAGTGGCCAACCAGAAGTGTTCATGAAGTTCATAGCTATGGACCGGAGGTAATATCACTGTTCCAGAGAGTTTTTAAGCTGTGCTGATTGTGATTCAGGATGTAGTTAATGGCCTCAAAAATAGTCATTGATAGGCCAGGCCACTATAAATCTGTCTGGTCTCTTCCAGAAACCTAAATTGGTGGCCATCACACATCTGACGCCATAAGCGCCATAAGCTAACTATGCCTTGTATGAAATACTCTTTCCTTTTATCAGTCCTCAAGCAGTCCTCATCCTGCATTTAGTTTCAGTAGGAGGTTCCACCCCTGATTTTACCTCACAGAGGGAGGAACAGTCCTTCCTCTGCATTTTCCATCCTATGTATGAATTACATACTTCTGTCATGTTTCCTCTTACCCGTCTAATAACTTATCCATCTAATAACTGCTGTAGTCTTTCTTCACCGGGGAGCAATTCAAACCCTCAAACCATTTTAACCCCTTTCTCAGAATTAAATTTAAAATAAACTCATAAGGTTATTGCATTGTCATTAAACACACAAGATACTTGTCATTAATGCAGTGGATATTCGTAATAACCTTTGCTTATTTATGAAATTTAAAGACCTTCTCAATCATATGAGGAGATGTGCTCACCACATCTCCAATGCTTTAGGCTTTCCAACCATTTCTAAAGAGAAAAATTGCAACTTTTATATACTGGGTTTAAGACATTGACTGCATTCACACATCACTTTAAGTAACAGCTTATTTAGTTAGGGATAAATCCCACTGAGACTAATCACTTCAAAGAAGGAGTGGTGATGTTGGGGGGAACAGACCTGGGACAAAATGTCCTCTGTGGTCACCCCCAACATACATATTGGGCATTCTTTAAGTCTCTCTTTCACCTCTCTCTCCACTTGTCTCTAAAAGGGAGAACAATAGCAAAAAGAGAGAGACAGAGCACACAGCCAACCTGAAATTATTGGAAGGACAGAATCTAATCTGTTTTGAAAAGAAGACAAGATGTATCTGATGCTAAAACTGGGGTTCCTCAATCCCTGGAACCCTAAAACTGCCTGGTGGCCAGGAGGGCCCACCAGGGATGGTTAGAAAAGTCCAGATGGCCTCTGTGTAATCAAAACCCCACCCTTATTTACATGCATTATGTGACTCATGCAAAAAAGGGGTGGGGCTTCAATTGTGCAGTCACAATCATATCTTGACTTTTTTGGACCTTCCACTGTGGACCTTCCTGCCAGTAGTCTAATCCCAACGGGTATCACAACTGTAGGCCTTATTCTAAGGCTGACGTTCTTGATACTGAATGTTTTAGGAGACACAGGTATACCTTAACCACTAATGGGAACTTTTCTATTACCTTTTTTAAGAGTTATGGATTTAAAAAAACCAAAAAACTATGCCTGCTTAATGAACATTGGCCATGGAGCTGAGGAACCCATGGCTGGTGTGGGTTCGTCAGCTGCAGTGCTTTATCGCCTCTCCTCTGTAGTAAAAGTGACAAGTTGAACACATTATAAAGAGCTCAGATGTGCTATGTAGATGAAGCTTGCAGCAATATCTGTTTTCTCTCCATTATTTATGATGTCTGTATAATACAATGGACTGAGATTTAAACCATTGTGGTGCCGTTTGTTTTCCAGGCCTCCAACAGTACAGCTCCTTTCTCTCTCTTCCTCTCTTTGCAGAGAATTGCGTCTCTGTTACATATTAATCAAAAGCATACACGCATATGCACAGTTCTTCTGCTGCAAACTAAAGGAAGAGAAAGATTAAAATGCTCGGCTTTTTCCTCAGCTGTCAAGGACAGGCTATAAAATCATAATAAAGGCTTCTAAATAATGTGTATCTGACAGGACTCGGTTCAGCTGCGCAGTCCTTTATGGGGGTTAACTACAAAATAACTCCCCATGAGTGATTGGGAACAGGCATGCGTGTAATATTCTAATGCCAATGGCTACATAACTCTTTGCAAAGTTCATCTGATTCTGTTTCTAGCAGCCTGGTGGCAGGAAAGCCTTCTGCGTGCCCAATATATGCAAGAGGGCTTCTTTAGAGAAACAGCAAGTAAGGGAAGGCCTTTTCAGTGAAGGAAAAGTGAGTCGCTTTGGATACAGAAACGTTGGCTGTATTCATGGTTGACTCAGTCTACCAGTACATCCAACTGGTGAAGCAGCAGAGACCGTTGGCACAAAGAAATGCTGCCCCATTTACATTGGGGACAGCTACCGTTGCTAATTTTCCAGTATCTGGTGCCTGTATCTGATATCCCAATATCCCAAATAGCAGTCATCTGACGACCATCTCTCCTGCTATGAACTACCCAGTCACTTAGAACAGCCGAAGAGCCCAAGGTGTCTGCAGTGTATGGTAAGAAAGTCAAGATGGTACCACCTTTGGTTAAATTCTGATCGAAAACTGATCCCTGAGGTCCTAACACATATTGCTAATGTGAACCCAACTTCTGCAGAGCTGTATTTTTCTTCCCCAGCATGTAACATCAACATGCCAAGAGCCTTCAGATGAATCCTCATCAGTGGGCAGAGAACACCCAACTCTATTACTCTTTTTCATCAAATACAGAAGGTATGGAAATATTGTATCATCTTATCTATCTTCTGTTCCAACACTGGGCAAGTATCTCTAGCAAGTCCATAAGAAGGAAATGAAAGAGTTCAACATCTCCCTCTCCCCCCTCCCAGCCATCTTGTTCCCTAGCAACTGGCGTTAAGAAATACACAGATTCTGAAGACATATGTTCCATTTAGCACTTATTGCTAAAATCACTGACAGACCTATAGTTGTCCATGAATTTGTCTAATGTGTTGTAACAGCAATGTGTAGGTGTAATTACTAGGAAGATGTTCAAGGTAAGAATGGCTTCTGCTAATAGTTACATAGTGTTAAGAAGAGAATGTTTATTTGAGAAACTTTTTTTTTCTAATCTTAGGGTGGCTGCTTAGATGTTGCCAAAAGAGGATAATAACAACAACAAAGTCCAGATGTGTATAAAATAGACCTGCTAATTTTGATGCATAGGTGCAAATGTTGAAACTTATTATTGTATTAACAGAAGTACAAGGCATCTCACCCTAATGTGAAAAGCTGCAGTTAGGTGACTTACAAGCCTGCACAGTGCAGATGCTAAATAAGTTGTGATGGACAACTTCTGATGATGGTTTTTGATTTTGAATGGACTTCAAACAGAGGGCTAGTCTTTGTAAAATAAAACACATGCCTTATTGTTAATTGAAGTGTGCTTCACTTCCATTGATGAAATGAAGGTATGCTATGCAAGCATTGTAGCTATCTCATCTGATTCTAGTGGGAGTTCTAATGGGAGTTCCATACCTGTGATGAAGCCTCCAAGACACAAATCTTTTCCATATCTCCATGGCCCAATCAGCTGAAGTTGGTTGAATACATGTCCCTTCCCCTTTCACATAACAGTGACTTACAGACAGACCTTGCTTAACCATAACTTGCCAACTGAGTTCAAGTACTTAACATCAGATTTGTACTGCATCCTCAAATATACCAGTAGCATGACAGAGGTGAAAAAGGCAACCTCAGGTGTTAGAAACACGCCCACCACACACCCAAACGTATTTCTTACTCATTGCCAAAGGCCTATTAGGTAATCTCATGGTTTGAAATAAGGCTATATGCCAACACTTAATGTGTCTCCCCTCTGAGTGGTCCTAAAATTCACTCCCAAGCATTCTCATCCCCCTTCAGCAATGAGTTGAAACAAGCTCGCTCTTTCATAGGAGGCCTCATATTTCCTCTGGTAAGGCGGGTGGGAGAAATTCATCCCTTCCTTCAAGGCCTTATACCTTTTCCAGTAATGAGGATGGAACAAACTCACCCCTTTGTATATGCCATGGGATTAGAACTATTATAAGTATTGATGTTGTCAACACTGATGAAATGAAACATAATTAAATATAATTCCAACATTGATTGGATCATAATTCAGTTGTGTAATGTTTGGACTTGGTTCTACTGCAAATCCCTTTTGTTTTGTTTTGTTTTGGTTTTTTTATTTATTGTAGCAAGAGCCAATGTACAAAGCATGAACGTTCCCTTCTCCTCTAGGGCTATCCTATTTGGGTTGCAGAAGTTGGTGATGATTAAATGGCACAGAAGGCTACAGAAAACTCTAACCTTTTGTTGCCATCTGGTGCTTGTCCATGTTTTGTGCAGCCCAGATATATATTATTTCCCCAAAAGTTGAAATAAAATTATAATTTCATCAAGGTATCTTTTTATCCCCCTCTGGCATGTGTATGTTTGTGCATTTTTCAGTGTAGCTCATCGTCCTGCAAGTAAAGGGTAAAGAGGAGAGAGAAAAAGTTACCATGGAGCTGGGGGCTCTGACGAACTTTGCACTCTTAGTTCTGGAATACATTTGAAAAATGTTCCAGTCTGAACTGGAATTCAGGAGATATGGCCAGGAGAACAGAGCAAGCCTATCACAGGAAATTTATCCACCCTTAGTTAGAACATAGTGAGTTTACAGTTAAATAAAATAAACAGAGAATCCCCAACCATTTGATGTATAAGTGTGTGTCTCTCTGTCTGTCTGTCTGTCTGTCCATCCCAGGAAAGGACAAACACTAGTAGAGCTTCCTTCCTGCTTTGCCCAATTAAGGATTTAGAGTAAAACGCCCAAATTCACATTCTGCAGAAATTCCTTTCATCCGTATCATGGAAGTCCATGGGTCAGAGGAACACAATGTAAGACCCATATGGACAATTTCCTTTCTTTGCTTACTTGCTTGCTTCCCTCCCTCCCTCTCTCCCTCCCTCCCTCCCTTCTTTCCTTCCTCCATTATCTTTACCTCTTTTCTTTCCTTTCAAGAAAGGAAGGATGAATTAGACCAAACTCTTTCCAACGCACATGAAGGTTCTTGTTGGTAGGACAACACTGAGCTCCAAGTTCCTTTCCATCTCTATAATTCTATGATTCTATGAATGTGTGTTGAATATATGCAACATTAACACCATCTGGAAACTAAGTGTTCCATCAATCCTCACATTGTAGCAAATAGCCAGTAAGAAGCCTGGGATCTGCACAAGGTTGCCTTAGATCAGTGATTCTCAGTCTTGGCAACTTGAAGATGTATGGACCAATTCCCAGCTTTCTCCAACCCAATGTCAGTGGCTGTGGATTTTGGGAGTCGTAGACTGACTCATTTGGAGGCACCAGTTGCAGAATGCCAAGCCACATAATCAGTGCGTCCTTCTCTCCAGGGTGTTGACTTGCTGCGTGTGTCAGCCTCCTGCTTTTCATCCCTTGACAGGCTTGTGCTGATTATTCAGATAATCATAGAAGGACTCTGATTGCCTTTCATTTCAAGGAGGTAATATATACTATTGAAATTCAGATAAGCCTCTTCTCCTCGCACCCCACCCCACCCCACTTCCCCTATCCCATCTCTTCTTGGCCATCACAAAAGACCATCAGAAAGGAACAGGTCATATGAAGTGCAGGCACTAACCATCAAACTTCCTGCTCTCGGAGGAGCTTTCAATCCTACAACTGCTAACCTATCAGCAGGAGATGGGCTCATTATCCTCCTTATCATTAGACACCAGCTCAAGGTTTCACACCTGCTGCCCTATAGGAGCACAGTTAGAGCTCAGGAGGGAAATTCAGAATGGAACCTGTTTCCCTTTGCCCTAAGAAACCTGCTCCCCTCTCTTTTTCTATCTCTTGCACACACACACCCCCCCCACAATGCTGTTATATTTAATAAGGGTTTTCGAGCAAGATCCATTTGCTCTAGTGTAGTGTCTCAAGAGAGTTCTTTTAGAACCTTCCCCCTCAGTAAGGCTATAACAAAATCAATGGTTGAACTCAAAGGTCCATCTCTAGCTCGTCACATCGTTTCTAACAGCAGTGAACAGATGCTCCCAAGAAGCTTATAAGCAGCAGTAGAAGACACTGGGCAACCTTTAGCATTTGTCCCTAGCGTCTGGTAATTGGAGACGCATTGCCTCCAACTTGGGACATTCCATTCTCAGCTGTCATTGCTAATAGCCAGGAAGTTATCCTTCTTGAATCCATCTAATCCTTTTTCAAAGCCATCTAACCTTAGAATCATAACGACCTCCATGGCAATTGATTCCATATTTCCTGACTCTAAGGGCATGACCCTGAACTCTCATGCTTCATGTACATTCTTAAATTCTTTAGGGTTTTTTTTTTTTCACCATCCACCCATGCCTCACCCACTTTTCCAATTATCATCTACAATATCCTTGGATGATCCAGAAGTGAATGCAATATTCCAAAGTTTGATTATGCTCCATTTCTCAATTTTTTCCTCATACTTAAATTTAGTCCATCTCATTTCTTCATCAGTTTTCAATCCTACGATGGAAAGCCTGCAAAGAAACTTGTATAAATGTTCATGTATATTTCTCCCAATACAGTATAAGTATGCATTTTTCCTAATAATAGGTTTTTGTAACTGATTCTCCTAATGTAATATATATAATCAGTGGAACCTCGGTTCACGAACGCATCTGTTCATGAACAATTTGGGTCACGACCAGCTCCGGCCACAAAAATTTACCTCCGGTCGCGAACGCCGGATCGGGTGATGAACAGGATCCACGGCCATTTTCCCTCCCGTGTCACATGGTCGTGACTTCCTGTAGGGAGGGGACTCTCCCTCCAAGCAGGAAGCACGGCCATTTTCCCTCCTGAGCAAGGTTAGCTTTCTCTCTCTTCATACTGTACTTTGTGTCATATTTTTGCGGGTTTTTTAAAAAAAAAACATGGTTCAGAACGGATTAACCATATTTACATTGAACCTTATGGGGAAATTTGACTTGGGTCGTGACCAGAAATCGGTTGGCGACCAAATTTGGGGTCGGAACAGATTAACTGTATTTACATTGAACCTTATGGGAAAATTTGATTCCGGTCGCGACCATTTCGGGTCATGATCAGAGTTGCGGAACGAATTAAATTTGTGAACCGAGGTATGCACATTGCTATAGGCATTGTTAATTTTCAAATAGAGAAATATGGCCGGACTTCTTTTTATAGTAGCTGAGCAGGTAGAGTCATATAAAAAGCATCAGTACTTCAGACATCTAGCCATTAACTCAAGAAGTCCACCATCAAGACAATCTTTCTCATTGTCATCAGATGTGGGTGTGGTGACAGCACCTAACTATCCATTTCTCAGCTCAGATGCTAAGTAGGGTTGGACATGGCTAATATTCATATGGGAGGCCAACTGTAGGCTATAATCATTGTTGAAGAAAGCAATAGCAAACTTTTTCTTCATTGTCATCGAAGGAACCACATTATTGTTCCTGTGTAGTCTCCTCAACTTAAGAACATCTTTACCTCTATGAAGAGTAAAGGCTGCTCTGTGATGGCACCTGGAGATGGGTCTGTGATGACTTCCCTGGAGATCCACCACCACAGTCCTTTTCTGTGCTGATTTTCATGAACAATGGCAACTTTTATTGCTGTTATTCCTGCAGGCATTCAGTATCTGATGATAGCTTCTCTATTTAGAATCTGCCAATTGTTTTCAGGAGAAGGAGTTGTAACATTTTTGCAGCATATCCTCTCTCTAAAAATGTTCTTCATTTTACAGGATTCCCACAATCTATTCCCTCCAAGTAAGCCATTCTATGATCTCTTCCTGCCACCATCAGGTTTCAAATTATTTTCCTTCATTGGAATGATCTATCCTACAACCCCATGTGATGTTTTGGAGTTGTCATTTTTCTTTTGTCCCGTTAGCGTGCTTTGTTTTATTTTATATTGTCTGCTGGTCTCCTAAATAAGTCAATATTTCATGGCTCTGTTTGAGCTCCAGGCATGATGAAACATGCCCAAATTCATTGTTAGAGGGAGCAGACAATATGGTAGCGATGATGATGGTGACAGTGATGATGATAGCTTTAACTGAGCAACTAGCTCATTTGAACAAAATAAAGTGAACAAATACAACATAGGAAACAAGCAAGGCGAGGACACTTTCACTCTTATTCCTAATCATTCCCAATGCTTGTTCGCAACAAACTGGGTTTTTTGCTTTGTTTTTTTGCTTAGGGCTTTACCAGCTGCTACAGATTACCAGGGAGGACCCAATGGCCATTACAGAATGCCACAGGCTCCATCATCCTGCCATATGGTCTGTTCGTACAGAACCTGTTGCTTGCCAAGACTCAAGATGGAATTGCTTATAAACTGTAGCTTCTACCCTGGAAGGTATGACTGTTGTGGGTATATCTGGTGAGGCTCAAAACATTGTATCACTTTTTTCTATCTGCTGCACCATGTTGAATCCATGCCTAATTCTGATTGGATTTCACACATGGCATTTAGCCGGTCTGACAGTCCTGAAGTGCTCTATATTACAACCATGTTTGGATGTCATGATAAGTGATAGCTCACCATGAATGTGAGGGTAAACTCTCCCTTGAATCACCTCAGCTCCTGATGATTTTACAAGCACATTCTTGTTTTCTTGCCAACAATATGGAAGGGTTTCACCATTGCCTTCTTCTGGATTGTCTTCTTTTACTTCCCAGTTTAGCCTAAAACCCTGGAATTTCCTGGTGTTCTGCCCTCCAAGTATCAGATCCAATCCTGTTGAGCTTTTGAAATGCAGGTGGGCTGCTTACACCAATGATTTTACTCCCAGGCTCACTTGAGTTCTTCTCTGGCATAGATAAAAGGAGGAGCTTGGAAATTTTCATTTGGTTGTCCCCTAAACCAGGGTTCCTCAACCTCAGCAACTTTAAGATGGGTGGACTTCAACTCCCAGAATTCCCCAGCCAGCCAGTTGAAGTCCACCCATCTTAAAGTTGCTGAGGTTGAGGAACCTGCCCTAAACTCAGGAAACATCTCAACATGTTGTTTTAAAATAAGTTTCAAAAATTCAATAGTTTACCAATCCATTTTGTTTCAACCAATGACCACTCAGACAAACCCTTGAGTGTTGAGGTAGTAGTAAACTATGCTTAATCAAAATTGGCAGTCATAGTTTTCCTCAGTTCTGTGTTGATGAGAGGGGAAGATGGAGTTCACAGGGATGGTGGGAAGGTAGCCTTCTTCCCATGAAAGATTATAACTTATCACAATTTATCAATAGCACATTGTGATACAACTCTACAGATCCCAGAGGAGGTACATTTAATGAATCTAACCACCAAATGAAATTGGTGAAAGGATTTTTTTTTTCTTTCCCCCCCCTGCCATCTGAGGTCACATGAGTGACAAGCAAAATAAGGTCTTTTTGGTAATGGCATCACACTATTAATGCATATATCTATTTAAAAGAACTTTCCCCCTTCAGTTTTTTAGCATTGAGTTTCCAGCTGTGCAATTCCCTTCCCAGCAATTTCTACCAAACACCTATTTTAATGGTTTTCCAATGCTAGGAAAA
Source organism: Liasis olivaceus (assembly GCA_030867105.1). Classification (NCBI taxonomy): domain Eukaryota; kingdom Metazoa; phylum Chordata; class Lepidosauria; order Squamata; family Pythonidae; genus Liasis; species Liasis olivaceus. The sequence goes on along the minus strand of CM061349.1, from coordinate 320,520,735 downwards.
ACATTGCTTTGTTCAGATTGTTTACTTTATTGGACAGTAGAACTATTCTAGCTCTAATATGTGACTTTGGAGTCCTCTATATTCTTTCATATTATCTAAGGCAGTGTTTCTCAACCTTGGCAGTTTGAAGATGTGTGGACTTCAGCTTCCACAATTCCCCAGCCAGCTTGGTAATTTTGAGAGTTGAAGTCCATACTTCTTCAAGTTTCCATGGTTGAGAAACACTGACCTAAGGCACCGTTGTGCAGATCCCAGGCTTCTTAATGGCTACTTGCTATAATGTGAGGATTGATGGAACACTTAGTTTCCAGATGGTGTTAATGTTGCATATATTCAACACACATTCATAGAATCATAGAATTATAGAGATGGAAAGGAACTTGGAGGTCTTCTAGTCCAATTCACTGTGCAAGGTAGGAATCCTCAGACTATCCCAGACAAATGGTTGTCCAACCTTTGTTTGAAAACCTCCAGTGATGGAGCACCCTGCCCTCCCTCTCTTCCTCAATATATATATACAGTATGGATATTGTACTATGTCAGGTCCAAGATGCAATATGCAGTTTCTTCAGTAAGCAATTCAGAGGCAATTCAGAGGCAGCTGAATACCACTGAATGACATTTGCTGGAAGCTGGTTTGATCTTGTGGAAAAGAAGTCAGGATCAGATCAAACATTTAAATGCCTAAGGTAAAGCACAAGACTGTAGACACTGCCTCCCCCCTCCCCCATTATGAAACCCAACTGGCTTGGCAGTTGAAATCTACTTCAAGACCAGCAATGGAAGTTTCTTCTATGTGAAGCCACTCAAGCCAGCATGTCAGCTTCATGGCATGCAGGATGAGCTCTGTGGCCATATCCATTGTCTCCCTACAAGAAAAAGAATTTCTGAGGAACCTCAAGAGAAAGAGCTCCTGTTCCTCCCAGTGATTGCAGCCAAAGATGGTTGCCTCAATCCCCTAATGATAGGACAGTTTGGAAAATCATCACCTTCAAAGCCTATTAGGGGCCCTTGAAAACATTTCCCCGTGTGATCCAGGACCTTGGACCTTGGCAGACCTTCAAGTCTAACCCAGCTGAACTCTCCCAATGGATGTGCAATGAGGTGCCCTCACTAGCATTCATGACCAAACCACAGTTTCCAGGGAAGTGACTTTCTCACCGCTTGGTCTGGGCACCATTATCGGTGGGTGGCTGCTTATTCCTGCTTGCGGCCAAGCCTTGTACAGTTTTACGCCCACCGTGTCCACCAGTACCACCACCACCACTATCTGTATCCATTTTAACCAGCTTATTTGTCCCCTTGCTCTGCACGCCTGTGAAACAGCAGGAAGAAGCCCAGCTCTAAAGCCGCAATGAAGTATTAACTCATACCGAACACAGTTTGTCTCCAAGGGTTTTCCTGCCCCCCTTCGTCATCCTATGTTGACATTTTAATCGTGCTTTTGTGGAAGCCGGCTGGCAGTATGTCATCAGGAATGGCGCGGCGAGGGGCCAGCGAGGGCTGCTTGCTGTGGCGGCTGCCGAGGGACGCAGCCTATTCTGACAGACTGAGCAATAATCTGAACTTACTGCACTGAGCCAGTGGGACACCAGCCGGCCCGCTTTATCTTCTTCATTAAAGTGTGCTCAGGAAAAAAAAAATCCATTTTCCTTTAAAGTCTCAGGAACAGATGGAGTAAAATTAATTGCGCCATTAAGTCCCGATAGACAATACCAGAGTGGTTTTCTTTCAACAGTGCATGCGTGTTACAAAGTGCTCTTCGTAAAAGGCAATTACTGCAACATTTGCCATAAAATAAAGGTTGCTTTAATGGGCAATAAACACAGGCTTCAAATTTTGTATGAAATGGATCTCCAAAGGGCGCTGTTATACGCAGCTCAAAGGCACAACTGACTTTAGCATTTCGGCAGTGGCTCGACTCAGCTAACAGAGAACAATGATTTCTAAGACCTCTGGATGAAGATACGTCTGTTGCACATGTGGGTGGTGGGCATGTATTTTGTTTTATTTATTTATTTCTTTATTAGTCACATGTATAGGGCCTCCCATCTCACACAAAGCAACTCTGGGCGGCGCACAATTAAATAAAACAGCAAAGTGATAAAAAACAATCATTATAAAAGAATAAAAAGTAATTCTTAAAATGAAGCATATTATCCAAAATATTGAAATGTAAAAACCCCACAAAGAGAGCAGCAGATGCATGCACACCTATGTGGGGTGTAGGTTTGTGTAGACCCATACACACACAAACATGAATTATGCATGGTCTTTCATTGCAGGCTGTGTGCACCCCCACATAACCCCCCCCCCCACACACACACACACACACAGATCTTTTCCCCAACCTGCTCAGGAAACCATGGTGGGAAGAGGCTCCAGCAGTTGGGCTGCTGGTTGCAGAAATTACGTCAAAATTGCCGGTAAAAAGCAGCTGAGGCATATGAAAAGCTGGCAGAAAAAAACAGGTAAATGAAGGGATGAGCAGAGGAGGGCCTGCTGGAGAATCAGTTGCCTTTCCCATGGAGGAAATAACAAGCTCTGATTTTCTCACATTATCCTCACAACAATGAGACAGAGGACTCGATATTACAGCTTCATTTGGGGTGGAAAAAAAAAGTGTGGGGGGAGAGAAACAGAGAAACCTGTTGGCAACGTAGTCAAACTAGGATAGATTGTACCCGGACAGTATTTCATATAGCTACTGGGGTGGGGTGTAGGACTGGGGGTTATTTTGTGTGTCATAAAAATTAAGGGTCACTGAGTCCAGGTGGGGGGAGGACTGTTGGGGGGAGGTGCCGAAGGAATCCACTAAAGCTGTGATGATGTGTGGTTGTGCGTCCTCATTCAACAAGGGAGATTTGCAACACCATGAAAGCGCTCTCCGTATCAAATGCTTCTCTTTTAGGATATAAGATTCCAACCCATTCAGCCCATATTCCCCTCTTCCCATCTCTCCCCAAACATTCCAGGTTTCTTTTAATATACTATTAAAATATATTGTTACTGAGCATACTCAAAACTTATTGGGGTATATTATTTGGGGGCAGATGTGTCCTAGGGTTTGTTTTGTTCACACGGCCAATTTTAGGTTTTTACTGAGCACGCCAATACTACTTTCTTATTTTTCCAGTGGCGGTATCTCAGTTCCCCCTTCTACCTGCACATCTCCTTCATGTTGGCAACCCACTTAGCAAACTGATATGTGCCACAGGACAGGCATGGAGGAGTGATGTCAAGCCTGAGGAAATGATTTTGAATAAATAAAATTAAATCATGTAATTCCCCCCTTCTTCCTGTTCTAGGGACAAATCCCACCCCCAACACACAAACAACTTGGCAGGACTCTCCCCTCCAGGCTGTAGCAGAAAGATACTTGATTTGTTGATTAAAACGGGATAGAGATGGCTACAGTTCAACCATCTTGAAGAATTTGCAACTCAAACTAACTCATAGAATATGGGGAAGCTGCCTTGAGAATCATGAGTTGCCAGTTATAATCACATCATCTTGTGCGTTTCTCTTGGGGTGGGGTGGGGTGGGGTGGGGTGGGGTGGAGGAGTCCTGAACATTTCAATTGATCTCACAGTGGGGCTGTTGTAGGGCTACCTGATCAGGGCTACAAAAATTCAAAGGATCACTAGAGGTCAGCAAAGAAACAGAAAAGGCTATGTCTTTGTTGCCATCTAGTGTCACTGCAGCCCACATCAGGTAGCCCTACTTGGCCCCATGGGAACCTTAACTGGGCCATTGGAGGAGGGGGGTGCTGGAAATACCAAAAGGGGTTAATTGATGGGGAGCAGCAATTTTAGATACAAAAGACCCAGTTTTCCATAGGATAAATTCCTTTCCCTAAAGTGCCATAGAGACACTAAGGCCTCCTTCAATTGCTCCATTCTACCTACTTTCTTCTCCATGAAAATAAGCTGGAAAACAAGCACTTCCATTATGGAATTCATATTCAAGGATCTGGCAGCACAGAACAATTTTGCCAAATACTAGGAGAATAGATTCCTCCTCCTCCCACCTCACTTATGCTGTGCCGAATTTGGATTTCAAAAGTTTTCTTCCCTGGAGAGACACTTTCCAGAGAGAATAAGTTTTCTACCTTATTCTCAGGGTGCTTTAGAATTTCTTTCAAATTTCTCTTGGTGGAATTTTGAGCTTCACTGACAGTGGAGTTGGAAGAAGATATTGCTACTGTAGCACGTCTCCCCTGCAGCCAACATACCCTTATCTGGAAAAAAAAAAAAAAAAAAGCCCAATGGGGTTCAAGTTCAATCCCAGAAGAAGACTTTTCCTCAAGTCTTCCTCTAGAATTGAACTGTAGCTTGGAAAACTACAAAAGACATTCGAAAGATATTTTGAATTTTCAAAACCAAATTCTCTTTCTTTAAGTTAAGGGAATAAGATATGGAAGACAGATCTTTTGGTCTGCTATACTACCTTTCACCCTTACTCCAAATCTATTCTCAGCTGTTCTCGAAAGAGAAAAATCCAATTTTGCAACATTCGATTATGCCCTTAGCTTGCTCTTAGGTCACTAGTCCAACAGCTAATATGATGATCCCAACCTTACTCTCTAGAAGAGGCACGGCACATAATTTACTATATCAATATATACTACAGATGAAAATACCTACGAGGGAGGGAAGGTCAGTGACATTTTTAAAAATGAAAACAAACTGAACTTTTGTAAAGGAGGAAGTAATTTTATGAACTGGCAAGAAGCAAACGGTTAAGGGCCCACGGCCATAAAGGAGACCTTCCTGCTTCATACTGGTTTTCCTAGACAGAATATTAGGTTCAGTTTTAAGTGGAAGTGCAATAATGGGAAAGATGTTGACCTGGTGGTCTGTTTCTTCTGCTGTCTAGACCAGTGTTTCTCAACCTTGGCAACTCTAAGGTGTGTGGACTTCAACTCCCAGAATTCCCCAGCCAGCCATGCTGGCTGGGGAATTCTGGGAGTTGAAGTCCACCCATCTTAGAATTGCCAAGGTTGAGAAACACTGGTCCAGGTTCTTAGAATCATAGACTCAGAGGGTTGGGAGGAACCTTGGAAATCTAGTCCAGCCCTCTATCCAAAGCAGGAATTCTCAGATCATCCCAGACAAAGGACTGTCCAGTCTTTTCTTGAAAACTTCCAGTGATGGAGCACCCACAACTTCAGGAGGCAGGTTGTTCCACTGCTTAATAGCATTCCTAAACAAGAAATTCCTCCTTATTTTGAGTCTGGATGTTTCTGCCCCAAGGAGTCTCTTCTTTGATACAGTTTTTAAGCATCCACAGCTTTTTTTAGATTCATGTGGAAACCTGAAAAAAAGGTCAGGCTGCTTTAATGAATGGTGCTGTGCTAAGGTGAGGTCCAAAGCATTTCTTCCAAATCATCTTCAAAGGATGTACAATGTAGGGCATTAATACAAGCACTGGAAAAAAATCAAATCAATTCAACCTTTGGCATTGTGGAGAGTAATCTTCTGCTATCCAGAATGTCATTCCTCCCTGACTTCTGCCCATACATTGGCAGAATAATCTCTTTCCATGTAACCAGATCCACAATGGTGCAAACTAAACCTATCAATATGCCACTTACAAGTTTCATTCCATTTCAGGAAAAACCATGCTGCACTTAAGGGATCAGTCCTTTCCCATTTATACGAACATTTTAATTCTTTTCAAAGCGGCCTCTGCTTCAATTGTTGCAGGAGATAGATTTACTGCAGGTCCCATGTGGAAAGTCAAACCTTTTAAATGGAGATATTTTGCAAATGTTAACTGTCAATGCAGAGGCAAAAAATAATCAATTGGGCATTGTGGGAGGGTAAAGGCTCCCCCTCCCTTCCCTTTTGGAAGGGGAAATTAAAAGAAAAGAACATTACGTGCAAAAAGAGCCAGATTAATAGAGGTTTAAAACATGAAGTGCAGCACAAACCTTTAAGGGCAGATTTAGCTGGCGTCAAAGAATTTAAGATGTTATATAACCCACAGTGCTTGGTTAATATATGATAAGCTCCAGTGCATGTTCTCAACAGTGTCAACTATATGCAGGAGTGTATTCCTCATGCGTAGATTTCTGATGCATGAAGAGCATTCCTAGAAGGACAACAACTTCTAGATAATTGCTTAATATAATCAAGTTCCCATGCACAACAGTGACAATGTCCACCATGATGACAATGTGTTGTCCTATGTCCAAACTACTGCTATAGAAAGATATGAAAAGTCCCAGACTATATTAACCAGGAGCATAGGATCTCCCTGAGCACCACCCTGGTCTTCTACTAGCATAATCTGATGTTCCTTTTTCACCCTAGCTTTACAGCAATGGTATCCAGAAATCATAAATATGATGGCAGATTGATTCTACTGATGCTGTTTCTACTGCTTGCTCACCTGCCACAAAAAGAATACAAATACAAGATATTGTGCCTAGACCATGGACCTGAGATCTTACAGAAAGAACAGAGGGAATCCCCCAGGATTTCAGCAGTTCCAATGATCCTGCAGAACTCACTATTCTTATACCACTCTTAGACCTCATACCTTTGCAATAACAGCAGAGCACATCTTGCCGGTTCTGAGATCAATGTCTCTCCCCCGCCTCCCTCCTTTACAATGTTGCTTGACAAGCCAGGAAGAAATGTCAGGTCTGCTGGTGAAGTGAATAGGCTACTTTATATGGTATATTACTCAGGAGGAAGAAGAAATCATATTGGCATCTGCTTGGATCAACAACTGGGAGAAAATGGACTGTCCAATTTCTACAGAGATTGTCTGTCTAAGAATGCCCAGTGCTGAAGCAACAGTTGTTATAGTGCCCATCCAGGTACAGAGATGCTGAGATAACAATTCTTATAAAGGCTTTCTGTTTCTGGTTACCCATCTTTAGTCCAGTATGCTTTGTCTTGTGGCTGAGGAGCTGAGGAGGAGCAGGGAAAGAGATAGGGGTTTACATGCAATATCTTAGCTTAATATATAGCAAAGCCAAGATTGTGCTTGCCAAAACCTGGTAATTTGTGATAATTTAGGTGTTATGGATATCTGCAACTGACAACATCCCATAAAACTAACTTTGTCCTCCATCACTCTCCGTGTGTAGCTGCTTTTGAGATATAGTTGCAGAATATTTTCATCTTTTCAGAAAGCAAGTCTTATTGCTCTTCCATTGGGAGCTTCAGGTTAGATGACTGCATGAAGCTGCATTGAATCACTCATCTTGATACAATTTCGTGTCATTATCTTACTTGAAGTTCTCTGTGATGAAATCTGCTCCTTCCCATTGCTGCTTCTAGTGTTTCATACACTGAGATGTTGATCATTAGACCTATCTGATTACTTCTCCATGAAAAACAAATCTCCACCTTACATTAAAACAGAACATTGGTTTATCTAGTTCATTATAGCTTCATCAAACTGGTACCTTCTAAGCATCTTGGATTACACCTCCCAAAATTTTCAGTGAGCAAGTGCAACAGCTGGAAAATACCAGCTACTGGGAATTATGGATGTTATATTAGATAAAGTCAGTTTAGTCTGACAACAGCTGTCCAGAAGGGATGTGAATGTTGTAGGTTAGTAACCTTTAAAAAGACACAGGTTCACATTGCTGCCTTATAACAATTCAGACCATTGGTCATAGGTGTCCATGGAGAGGAACAAAGGGCAGTGAACAAATCTGTGTTCTGCTGCAAAACAGGTGACTTATTTACTTGTGTATGACATCAAAATACAAGATGAAAGAACATCACAACACACATTTAGACTTTTCCTGGCATCATGATTCGTATTGGATCCTTACGTCAGTGGTCAAACCAATTTGATTATAGATGGACATCTAGCTCAGACCTGTCAGTTCTGCTTCACAGCTACTTCAGGAATTCACCTTCTCCATTCCTTCTACCTGACAGTGTAAGGTAAAAAATTAGCCACCTGTCTCACCAGATTAGAGGAAACCTCCTGAAAGAACTTCAGCAAACATTTGGGAAGAACCAAGAACTGATACAGCTTGAGAGTCATCCTTTGTAAATCCTCCCCCCCCACCACTTAGCTTCTTTCACAGCAGGGGTTTGATAATTGTTTCCTCCTCCATACATCATCACTCACTATCAGGAGGATGATCTGGTGACTGGTCATCCTCCTCCAACAACCTGAGGGCTTGATGCCATCAATGCAGCCTTTGTTGCGTGGGCCTCTTATTTAGGCAACACACTTTTTAAGGGTAGCCCTTAAAAAGGCCTCATCGCTACATATTTTAGGCCTCATTGCTACATAAACTGCTTCTCAGGGATTTACCAATAAGAAGGAGTCTGAAGTGAACATCAAGTCAAGAAGTAGAACCAAGGATGAGTCATGGGTTAAATCCTACAGCTTTCAGTCCAGGAAACTTCCACTGCTCAAGCTGTAGACATAACTCAGACGTGGTGTTTGACAGCCCACCTTGTCCAAGGGAAACTACTGTAGTGAAGGGGTTGGGTGAATATTTGATTGACAATGCATATGCTTCTCCCTTGGTTCTCCTATTTATGGCTTACCATGCAAGAAAGTTTCAGAGATAGCAAGAGTCTGCCACTTTTGACCCTGTTAGCTTCTGACATCCTTAGACTGTTGACCAGGTCTGCTGTAATAAAGGGCTCATTTCTGATAGGCTCATATTTCAACATGATGAAAGAAAGAAGAGTAACTGATGATGAGAAGCATAGAACCTCTTCTTTAGGTATCAGTTACACAGAGAGTTGGGTGGTGTATAAATTTAACAAATAAATAAATTTCCTGCTGGAATTATGAAGTCTGTATTGCTAGCCTCATTGGGTGGGGATGGGGGGGAAAGTACAGTCATCCACTAGCCTTTCTCTTCCATATATCCAACTTTCTTTCTTGCTCTTGCTTGCTTGGAGGGGGTCTTAGAGAAAGTGCGGGGTGGCTGGTAGGAAGCAATATCCAGACCTCACTTTCAAACTTGTAGAGGTTGGAATCTAACTTAAAATAGGACCAGCAATTTTGAGAGGAAATTTTGCACATCCTGAGTTGAAATTCCAAGTCATTCCTAGATACATGCCAGATATGTTCAAGCTGACCAGCCAGTTATGACCAAACTATTTTGTATGATATATTAAAACCAGTCCATACCATTACGAGAATTAGAACAAAGACATTCTCATCTCTGTTGCCCAGTCAGTATGTTGACTTTGTTTCCACTGTCCCCATATACCACAGGGTTGTTGTTGTGGGGAAAACAGGAGGAGGAGGGAGTATTAGGTATGTTTGCTGTCTTGAGTTATTTATAAAAATAATAAAGGCAGGATAAAAAAAAATCTGAAAAGAAAAACAGAAATGGCATATCTTCAATGTCAGCAACATAGAATGAAGGTTCAGGATTTCATCTTCTTGGTGACATCATGCCAAACAGACCTGAAAACTGGAATATCTGGGATATACCTCCTCCCTCCCTCCCTCCCTCCCTCTCTCCCTCTTTTAGTTTCTTTTTGTCTTCAGGGAAGAAAATGGGGGGAAAGCTTCTCAATTCTCCCCTTCTTGCTAACCCCCTGCGTGCTACTCAGGCGCTTGTCTTTAACGAGCAACTCCAAATGACAGCTTTAATCACTGCCTCTGGCCACTGAACGAGGACGCTAATGATAGGAAAGAACAGAGAGCTATTTGCATCAATCAGCTCAGGTCTAAATCACTTTTTATGATAATGCACCAAAGCGGAGAAGAGAGCCTCTGATGTCTCCTGCATGATGATGTACTGCAGGGCTGTCTCGTCTTCTCAGACCTCTGCATCAATCTCAGGAAGATGCCCCCACCGCCCCGCCCCGCGCCAGCCAGAGATGGGCCTATTTTCTACACCATTAATGATCTACCACAAGGGTAGAGTCAGGAGAGGTTAAGCAATCAGTTCGCTCGGCTCCTGCTTTCCTGGGGCAAGGCCCCACCCCTAAGAGAGCCTAGTGGAGAGAAAGAGAAAAAGAGAGAAATCTCTTGAACTGACTGACAAAGAAAGCCAAATCTCACAGCTGGAACATATTCTGCAAACCACTTATGCAGAGCTGAGTCACAGTGCCAAAGTTTCCCGGACCTCTTTGGGGCAATTGGCTCAAAGAGTAAACACAGATTGCAGGAAGCTCTTGGAATTCACTGCCACAAGAGAGGAGATTGGGAAGGCCCATGTTAATGTTGGCATCATCATCATCATCACCACCACCACCACCATAATCCTTAATTTCAATTACTTAAAAAAAAACACACACACACACACACAACAAGAATACTGGAAGAGTTCTGTTGGGCCAGATCAAAAGCTGGTCTATCAGTGTCTTTCTTGGCACATTGGCCAACCCACAAGGAGATGAGATAAGGTAACCCTAAATATAGTTCCTGAATAATTGCTTTTGAAGGCACATAGCCTCTGGACCTCAGAGTAGCACATCTGGCAATAGAAAAGGAGAAATTAAATGACATCTATTGAAAATTCTTGGTTGAGAAGGAGAAATGCAGGCTAATTTGATTATGGCTTATTCTAAATTCTTGACTGGGAAGAACAAATAGGCTGCATATACACATGTATCCCAGAGAGTAACATAATACCTGCTGAAATTATGTCATTGGGCAGGAAATAAGTGCCCTCCATGTAGCCCGAGAGACTGCCAAAAGTTGTTATCAAATCATAATTTTTAATAGGGCAGAAATGGAACTTTGTTAAAATATGACTGAGAAGTAAATGTATAATTATCTTTAGAACAAATCAAACACATTTGCTTTTTTTAGGACCCCATCCATTACTTTTGGGGAGATTGCAAGCCATGACAAAGCATTTAGTGATTTGTAATCCTGGCCTGGAGGGGAGAAACCTGAGTTATACAAAACCTATTAGCATATGTAAATCTTACACAAAGATGTTGGCCACTGTATCTTCAGACAAGAAGAAAAAAGTGGACCTGGGTAATTATAGTCTGATCAGCTTCACATTGATACCGGACCACACTCTGCAACAGAAAATTAAGCAGTTGGTTTCTGAGCATTCAGAAAATAATGCTTGGTAGGAACCATCACAGGTTTTATCAAAAATAAATCAGGCCACACCAATCTGAACTCCTTTTTTGACAGAGTGACCAGAGTATTTGTCTGTGGGAATGCAGTGGACCTAGTTTACCTTGCCTTCAGCAAAACATTTGACAAAGTCTCCCAAGAGATTCTAGTAGAGAAGATGGCAAAATGTAAGCTGGTCCATGCCACCATTAGATAATTACTGAGCTAGTCATACTATTGTCCTTGTCAGCCCCACCAGGTAGACCAGACCATGAATGAACACCACAGGAAGGTTAAGGTTACTTTATTGAGAATGGCTATAATAATAGAATCTTGCAAGTCTTATTGGGCTGTACCCCCTCCCTTCTTATACCCATGTGAATTAGGGAGGTGTCTGTTTGAGCTACTTAGGCATCTTTTCTGCTTGTTTTGGACCTAAGTCATGTTTTCTTCCTCATCACTTTAGTAAAGGATCTGGCCTATCTCTGACAAGGTCATCTTCTTTATTCTTCGCAGTACCGAACAAAAGGTATCCGTGGTTCTGTATCAAGCTGGAAGGTATGTTGCATGGAGGGCTCCATTTTAGGCACTGTGCTGGTCAACATATCTATAAATGACTTGGCTGAGGGCTTAAAAAATGCCAGATTTGGAGATGACACAAAGATCAGATGGGAAGCAAACACATTAGAGGAGAATATTGAAATTCAGCAGGTTCTTGACATGTAACAATAATAACAGTGATCTCTATTGCCTTCCAAAAGCTAGAACTGAAGGGACATTAAAAATTGTATGTGTATATGTGTATATAATACACACACACATACATACATACATACATACATACTGTATCTAAACAGGGAGCAACCCCACACTCACTAGCACTGATGATGTTACCTAGTTGGGTAATGAAAACTCTGCAAGCAAACAACCAGGTTCAGAGAGCATCCAGGACTCCATGAAATACAAAAGAGTCAAACCACAGAAATTGCCCCAAGGGTCCTAAGGTGACAGCCATGAACATGGCTTCTTTGAAGTTAAGCTGTCCATGGCTTTTTCTTCCCATAAGGTAGCCCCATAATCTCTCCCTTCTCCCACATCTTGGCTACTGAGAATTGAAATACAGCAACAGAGGAAGACTATGATATCTAGGTTTTCACAAATCCAGAAGTTCTCATGTTACAAATTAAAGAAGACTGGGCTGAGAGGCCCAAGATGCCCTTTAACTGGGATAAATGTAAGATATTACTTTTAGGGAGAAAAAATATAGGACACACATACAAATGGAGGATTCATGGCTTGGAAACACTGAATCTTAGATTAACATGGGTGTAGCCATTTAAAACAAGCTGAACATAGATCAGCAGTATGAAAAAGGTAGGACTAATGCAGTTCTGGGGAGCATTAGAAGAAGGACTGAATCAAAGGCATGTGAAGTCATTATTCCTGTCTACTTGGTACTAATGAGACCACTGCATATATTTCTGGGCCCCACATTTCTAGAAAGTTATTGACAGGCTAGAAGAGGTAGATGAAATTCAGAGGAGGATGACCAACATGATACAGAGACTTAAGAACATGTCTTATGAGGATAGGCTGAAGGAACTTGGGATATTCTGTCTAAAGGAAAGAAGACCTAGGGAATACATGTTGGCTGTGTTCAGGAACGTAAAGGGAAGCTACAGGAAGATGGCCAAGAATTATTTTCCATGGACACAGAAACTAAGAAAGAATGAATATAGGTTGTATTTACCTGGATTTTGTTTAAATGAGGAAAAACGTCCTGACCATAAGATCTATACAACAGTGGAACAGTTTGTCTATGGAGGTTATGGGTTCTCCATCTCTACAGGTTTAAAGGAGAGTTGGAGGATACTCTCATGGATAGTTTAATTGGTTTTCTTAGACATTGCAGAAGGCTTGACTAGATTATCCTTGTGGTCCCTTCCAGGTCTATAATTCTGTACGTCTATGAAACCCTCATTGTAGGAGCAAACAGTCAGTGCAAAGCAAAACAAGAAGAATTTCTCCAATGAAGATCTGGCAAGGTTTCTTTTTAGAAGCTTCCTCTTAATAGATACCCCTTTCACTGCATTGCTTTTTACTATGAGGGGAACTTCAAAAGGTCCATTTGATCTACCTGCATGATGTTCTGTGTCCACAGGAGTCCATTTAAGCATTGCCATGAAGACAATATTGTTCGTGCAACCCGTTTTCTTTTTAGCCACCTACTACGACTTCACGCGGCCTTGCTTTTCTTTGGCAAATGCTTGGTGCAGAGAGTGAAAAATATACAAGCAGATGAAATGGGTCCTTTGAAGTGCATGACAAAGAAACATCTTTGAAAGCATGCTCATACATGCATGGGTTGATTTTTTTTTTAAAGAGCCTTTTAAATATCTTACAATATCTACATCACATTGAATTCTCCTCCCTTTGTGACTGTGTTAAGCCAAAACTAATAAGCAGGAAGATTGATCCCTGGTGGCCTTAACTCATGGGAGAAATCCTATTTTAACCACCAAAAAAGCAGCTTTTCATAATGGCAGCTGGGTTCCTGCAATGCCCTGGCAGAAAGTAGAAACTGGATAAAGTGGGTATTTTGAGGTTTATTATACTGAAATGAGGAATAGAACATTAAGATCAATCCAACTCAACCTGGTCAACAAGAGAAAGACCCCCATGTAATTAATTTAGGGGAAAAAAGCCTCTGATTTTGATCCACTATAGTAAAATGAAATTTTATTTTGAAATCTTACCTTCCACTTTCCTCCCAAAGGCCCACCTCTAAGCAAATGATACGGCTGTCAATTGGTGGCAGAATTCTTAGTTAAATAATCTTTTAAATTTAAATGAATCAATCCCACTTGTATAAATTATCGTTGGAATAAAAATGTTTCTAAAGTAAAAACTATCTTTGGGTGTGTGAGATGAAGTAACTCAAACACAACATCTAAGAAAAGGCATTCCCATTTTCAGAAAGAAAAGAATAACCCTTCTGATATTTCCCACATTAGGACACAATTGTATGATTTCTTAAATGAAAGAATTCTGCTTCTTTCTCTTCTTCTACTTTTCCTTCTTTGGAGCAATTATTGGCAGGCTCACCGATAAGAACTCTGCAGTAGTTTCCAGATGTTTGACTCACCCTGGCTAGATAAGAATCTTTATTGAATATTAGAAAAACACACTTAAAACAATTGAGTGCTGTCTATCAACAAGAAGTTTCAGTCCCTTCTTGTATCCATTTTAATCCATTTAGTTTAATTCTGCTGCTTCTTTCTCCCACCCATCCCAAGGTTTAAGAGACCTTTTCAGCCCTGAAATTGGGGACTGTTGGTTGTTGACAGAACTGACATCTCTGCCCTGAGAAACTCTTAACAACTCCTACAATTTGGAGGCAGGCTATATTTTAAAGTAAGGCTGCAATGGAGTTGTTGTTGTTGTTGTTTTTGTAAATAAAAATTTAAAAGCTACGTTCAGCCTCCACATCAATGGCTGTGTTCCAGGGAGTGGGCAGAACCAGCATAACAAGTGTCTGAGGAAAAATAGATAAGAGGAAGTGGGAAGAAATAAAATCAGTGTGCTTCCTTGATTAGCTTTAGTATTAACAGATGCAACAGAAGATGTTGCTACTCTTAGCTGGTTCCCACCAAATTCACATTTGTGAGGTTAGCACTGTGATAGGTCTAACTGTAAGAATGGCTCACAGCATGATGCTGTACTGAAAAGTGAGTAATTTCCTTTTTAGGTATCTTCAGAATTGGGAATTGCTCTACACCCATGAAACTTGGGGCTAGATGTTATGAGCTCCTTAGAAGTTTACTTGGAAGATACTATAACAACCCCACCAAATCAAGAAAAGTAACGCTGAGGTTGTCCTTGACAGCATCAGGGAAACTTGTATTGGATTTTGACCGAAAGGTTCATCCCCTGCTGAGATGGCTATGAGAAGATTTGTCCATTTCTTCTCCAAATGTTTGACTTCTGAGAAGCAAAGCAGTTGCCGGTTAGATATGTCAGAAAAGGCTTTACTAGTGCCTAAGTTGGTTACAAAGTGCCTCATTAAGGCAATTTACATTCCTTCTTTATTTCAAGGAGGTGCACTGGATTGCCTTTGCGACTCAAAGCATCCTCACTCAGGTTATCCAGAGCTATTTTGCTCAGGCCTATTGACAAAACAGACCAGCTCCTGGCCCTAGCTCCGCCTCCTTCGACAAGTAACATGTCTATCAAGCTGCGGTGACATCACAGCAATCAGACCAATGGCTGGGATGCACAAGAGCTAATAGCCATTTATTTCCTGCCCAGCATGAATGCACAGAAGCTTGAAATTCACCAAACTTTTCCCCTGCAATATAGTTCTTATTATAAATATTGGAAAAAAGAAACATTTTAAATTCAAACATTAGTATTGTATGCCATCGCGCATATCATTTCCCACTTCGAAAATGCTTTCCTTTACTGCATCTTACCCTTGACACCCTGTAGATTGCTTTGATCATAATATAGCTAGGCTACTGATGAATAGAAGAGATCAAAATACACTTGAATGCTTTTCAGTCATCCATTTAATTTAGCACCAGTCACCTATGGTGAAGCTAATTGTACAGAAAATCCAGAATACTGAGAAAACATTACCCGTGACAAAATCTACCCAAAGGGGTTCCTATGAAAGAGTACTTCTTAACGTGATGAGTAAATTCCAACCACTCCATGACATCTTATACTTTGAGTTTTGTACGGAAATAGATACCAGAGACGGGCCATCAGCTTCATGAGTGAGTCTTTGTTTTGCAAGTAAAACAGTTCAGAGTTTAATTAGATGCAACTCTACACAAATGATTCCCAGAAATAAGGTGAAATGAAAGGTCTTTGGAGAACCAAGGACAGCAGAAAATACTGGAGTAAATCCATCAACTTCCTTACATAAGATTCATATGGCATAAGATAGTCTCTTAGATGGTTGGTACTAATTTGCTGCAGACATCCACCAAATCTTCCAGAAGCAAGAATGTTTAATTCTAACATCAGAATAATGCATTCATTTATTATGGATTGCATTTATATCCTGCCATTGCTCTGAGTGTCCAGGGAGGCTTACAGGAGGGTCTCCCCTAATTCAGTACATAGTTATTGGTGGACCCTTCTTTGCTAATGTCTCCTCCAAACCCTATAGATTAAAAAATGGATGAATAACAGACGAATCATAGATACGTCCACTTGTCTGGGGAGTTTTCAACCATCACCACCAGGAACCCTTCCCTTCCGAATTCTAGGAAACAAAATAAAATAAAACAAAATAAACAAATAAAACAAAATAAGACATGAAAGAATAGTGGTGCATAGATTCTTTATAAAACCCAAGACACATAGAACTCCTATGTGGCAAATATGTTGTAGGCCAAACAGGGATGTGCATACCTAAAGTTCAGTATCTCCTTTGGGCTACACTGATTTTATTCCAGGGATGGACCTATGCTTTTTCTGAAGTAAGAATTTTGTGGAATGTTTCATTGCTGGAACGGTTGGTTTTGCATATATCCCCAGTCAACTATTCAAATATAAAAAGTTTATTGAAGAAAGTCAGTGGGGGAGAACGTAACATGGGAAGGCCAACTACCAGACATAAAATTCCAAATCAAATCAAAATCAACTTGTGCCTTAGATAGTTGCACCCTTGAGAAGAATCAGACCATTTCTAGGATTTCTTTCAGAGATTATCTGGGGAACAACCTCATCATTTTCCTGATTAAATGAAGTTGGGAAGACTCAGACTAAGAGCCAAACAATTTGTTTCTGGAAAACTGAGATAGAGAGGAGATTATTAATAAGATGAATCTATAGTTTTGTCCAATGGTCAGATAAGTACTAAAAGTGTGTGACTCTTTGATTCAGGATTCAATTCAAAAGTGATTCAGTTGAATCTCCCAACTGAGTAGTTTTTGCTGAACTGGATTGCTGATTCAAACTGTTGAATCGAATGCATCCAAGTAGAAAGAATTCAGATGACTGTTTCACATGTCTTGTGTGTCTTCATAATTCACAATCACACTGATGACTCAAATTGGATCAAGGCCAATTCACATAGTAAGTACCACTTCTGTCATCAACGCTCTAGCATGAAAGTTTAAGAGTGATTAAACTGAACTAATCTTCTTGTGAATTCTATACTTATATTTCAAAAGGATTGGCCAGTTCCCACCAGATAAATATTTTATGAAAAAGATTAAGTTCTGGATTTATACAGAGAGGAAAAAAAGGATATATGGTTATTCCATTTTATAGCAATTTATCAAGATGTTTGAGGAGTTAAGTTACATCAGAATGAATTGATTGCCATATTAGGATCAAAGCTGATGTAGCAGGAGACAGGACAGATGAATAGCAGAATGAGGGTTGGATCAAAAGAACAATGCGGGAGGAGTCAGGTCATACTCTTCCTTCCTCCCTGTTCTCAAGCCCCATTTGAACTCCCAACCCAAACTGCTATTCACTCCTAATTACAATATACAACCTAACAAGTAGCCACCATTAGTAAGTCCTCAGAAGACAATTAATTAACCTCTTTCTATCAAATAAAAGTATTGATTGTTAAATAGATTTGTTTTTAAATGGAAACTTCTGATGGAAAACTGTAGGCTGCTGCTCTCAGGGGTCTCACTTGTCATTCGGAGCTGAGCACCACTGCTATGAAGCTTCAGTAGCAGATCTTGTGAAGATCCTGCTTTAACTAACGGCATCTAGCTTAGGCTGGATGTAGCATGCATGGCCACAGTTGCAGAAACCTGATGTCTTTGGCCCAGAAGAGGAAGTTAATATGTATATATAATACATTGCCACTTCAATTTACCAGACTTTAATACAACATACTTAGTGAGCAATGGACCAAATTTATGCAGCCGTCTACATCACTTGCAAATGGTGTCAGCACACAAGACACATAATTTGAAGCAAATGATGTGACTTGTGTAATTTGCAGACTTATGTCATCCTGCAAAAGGTAATATCACACACATTATATAAACTGCTGCAATGATGTCCTCTCCAATTTAATGGAGGTCCCCTCTCCACAAACTGGTCCATCAGACTGAGTTTCATACATATACATATTCTCCTTTTCTCTTCATTCACTGGCAACCCTTGCATTTGCCACAACTTAATTCAATTCAGTTCTTTTGTATTACAGTGCAATGTAATTTCGACCTCAGCTTTTACATTAAAACAATATAGGGATAATGTGCCAATCTGATAGCTTTCTTGCAGTGTAGTTCACTCCAAACATCTGAGTTTGGCTGGCTTGGTGGTGTGTGTTTATCCAACTAGCAGTTAGCAAGTAAGGTTGGACAATGGGAGAGTTACAACTTACTTTGGCTGCACGATCCCTTTCATGCAAATATTAGGCATTCATCTATCTGTGAAATTTATGAACTGGGGTGGGAGAAGACAAAGCAGATGATATATTATGACAAACCATCATAGCTAGTTATCAGGCCTATACCCAGGATCCTTGGAGCACATATACTATGGCCATTGATGGTGGTGGGTGGCATTACAACTTCAGTACATGGCCCTCTTTGGGTTATGAAGTATTCTAAAGCTCTATCCTGATGCGTTCACCCAAGCTTGCCATTGCAACATCTCAGATGAGGAAGGGCTATAATGCAGCCTTATTAATTCTGATGGGTATTGGTACATTCTTCAACTCTGATTCTGTGATCTGACCTTGCCTTAACTTCTGGCTCATCTCTGACCTTTGCATGCAGCTCACTCTGAATACTAATGCCCAAGGATCAACTGAATGGGTCATGACCAGTAGTCTGAGTTGATCTAGGAATCGTAAAATAAGCCATAATAAGAAAACCCTCAATATACAGTCAGTCAACAGAATATAGGAAAATCTTATTTGTCAAGCAAGTTTTAGCTGGAACAGGAAGTCCCCTTTCCTTTCCAGACCATCAGCATGATGGACTGAGACCACCAACAGGAAGATTTTAAGGGAGAAGCTTTCATTTGCAGTTTAGATGTTCACTATATTGGTTCAGCATTTGCTGATAGTTAAGCTTGTGCCCAAACAAGTGTGCCACTCACTGGAAAAATCACTTCCTAGTTGAGATTAGACTTATGGGAGAAAGAGAGCAAAACCTTTTCCTTATCTTGATTCAAACTTAGTAGTGTCATGTTTATAAGAACTGGATCTGATCCTTCTTGGGCAGAAGCAAGCCAGACTAATCCACTATCTTCTTCCTCACAGTGGTTGATCACATGCCAGTAGAAGAACTAATGGCCATTCATGAGCCCAACAGAAGCCTCCTATCTATATTTCCTAGCAGATGGGACTGAGACTCACACTTCCTTTGATACTGGCCATTTTCTGTGGAGGCTTCCTCCTATGGCAAGGATGGTCCCTGTTCTTATAGCCTTCAAGAAATGGGTAAAGATCTGGTTTTTAAAGATTTTAAAGACCTGGTTTTTAAGGACTTCCTGATTCACTCAGGAGCAATCAATACCAATTCGCTGCATGGTTCCCCCTATTTCACTATGTTGTTTTATTTGTTGTAGTATTATTACAGTATTTATATTATACAAGCCCAGTTGGATTTTAAATATCCCATATACAAACAAGGAAACAAATAATGTAGTCACTGTAACCAGTAGGCATGGTTAGTTTTATCTCATTTTCCTCCAGGAACGGCCAGATAAAATCATTCTGTATTCTGCAAACCACCGTCCACGCTCGTTGATAAAAAGATGTCTTTTGCATGATTCTTCTCTCCTCTCCTTTTTATTTAGTCCCGCTCCCTTCTTTTTTCAAACACAAGAGGTCACCTGCAGCTCCCACCTTGGAGGCAATTGCCAGTAACCGAAAGGAAACCAGAAAGCAGATCATCTTCTCTAAGCCAATTAAAAGAGCCTTCAAGGGAAACATCACCCCACTGACTCAGCCCATGTATTTATTACCTGTTGCTAAATCACTTCCAACCAGATGGATGCAACCCAGGTGACGGCCATGGAACATGTAGCCGCAATGGGACGCCCACCGCTCAGCAACAAAACACACGCTATATCTTAAGAGCGTCTTGAGGTTTTGACACCACGGGGGAGTGGAAAGCAATTTTAGACTCCTAACCAAAACATTCCATGTTTGATCCCTAACAAAACAGTTAACATCAACATTTCCTCCCCACCACCCCCCTGAGGAAGAGAAAGAACAAGCGACAGGAGATTTCTCTGGGGCAACAGAGTCTAAATTGAGGCACACTAGTGTTGCTTCGCCCCATGGCTGATTTTCCCTATTACAGGGCGATTAACCCCTTGGGTTCCTCTGGCTTGGCAGCCAGCCAGCTATGAAGATCTGTGCACATAATGTGATTCTAGCTCCGTATTTCTGCAAAGGCAATGGCAACGCCTTTGCACAGTGCCAATCTCTTCAGATGGGTTGATAAGAGCATTATCAGCACACCCAGGGATGGTACCTCATGTTGAGTGGTAATGGGAACCCCAGCTTGGCTTCCCCTTGGGGTGGTGAATTTGAAAATCTGTTTTCAAGCAGGTTAGGGATGGGGTGGGGGGGAAGCAGAGAGTGCTGATATTTGAAGAGCACTGGGACCCTTTCTTTTGAAGAAGGCAACTTTGTGACATTATGTGGCCCTCACAGTGCCTCCCCCCCCCCCCCATTTCAACCCACAGTGCTCTTGAAAAGAACAATAGTTTATGTATTTATCTGTGGAGTTATGTATTTAAGAGAATTTTTTGTAGGTCCGCGTATCTGCCTTTGGGTCAGTCTTGACTCCCGGCCACTATTATGGACAAGTCCATGTAATTTTCTTGGTGACGTTTTTGAAAGTGGTTTGCCTTTGCCTTCTTCCTAGGGCTGAAAAAGAATGACTCTGTGCCTAAGGCAGGACTAGGACTCATGATCTCCCAGCTTCTAGCGCAGCGCCTTTAATCAATACACCAGACTGGCTCTCTGGAGCATCTACATACCCCTCTAATCCAAGAGACTCAGCTCTGATATTGAGTTAGTGTAGAATCTTTTTTTTAAAGGCAATCTATACTGGCTACTCATAAGGGGTTGTTTTTCAAAAATTGCCTCTGGAATAATGCTGCGGCATTAGGATTGAGAACAGGACATCCATTGTGGTAGGGAGAGGGAGAGCTAACACCTTAACTTCCATTATGACATAGTCATCCAAATGACACAGCTTAAATTCTTGTGTCAGACATCATGACACCAATACATCACTGTATCATTTGTTCGACTATGTCTCGATGCTGTCAAGGTCTTGTCCAACTGGCTGGCAGCTGTGGGGGACAGGATAAGGAGAGATAGGCTGAAGTTCAACCCTGACAAGACCAGGTGACTGTGAGTTTTTGGAAAGCCCTTGGGGGGACTGAAGATGTTTCATCTTTAGTTCTCAGTGGGATGGCACTTCCTCCTTCAGGACTGCTTTACAATTTGGGGGTCTTCTGGGACTTATGGCTCCTGCTCAAGCAACAAGTGACAGGTAGGGCTAAGAAGAGCTTCACACAAATCCAACTAGTGTACCCTCGCATGGACAAGAAGGCCCTTTGCACAGTCACTCATGCTTTGGTCACCTCACATATGGACTACTGCAATTTGCTCTACATGGGGCTGCCCTTGAAAACTGTTTGGAAATTGTATCTGGTCCAGAAACGTGATGGCAGAGGCAGTTATAGGTATAGCTTATCAGGTCCTTGTAATACCTTTGTTCTGTGAGTTGCACTGGTTACCAGTAGGCTTCTGGGTGAAATTCAAGGTGTCAGTAATTACTTATAAAGTCCTTCATGATGTAGGGCCTGATTATCTAAAGGACTACCTGTATTCTGTGGCTTCTGCTCAGCTGGTACAATTGGGCAGAGTTGGTGTGCTCCAGGTCCCATCCTTTAAGGCTTGTCACCTGAAGGGACCTAGGAAGTGTGTCTTCTCTGCCACAGCCTTTGCCCTCTGGAATATCATCTCCTCGAGATACATCTGATTCCCACCCTGGCTATGATTAAAAGAGCCTTGAAAAGCTGCTTCTTTCCCCAGGTCTTTGGTTAGAGTGGGTGGCAGGTATATATAGTTGTTTTTTATATAGTTGTTTTTCTTCCTCTGTTTGGGTTTCTTAACTGTATTCTATGATTGCTTTTATTATACGTCGCCTAGAGTTGGCTTCCCCTTCATGGATCACTGCCTTGTTGTGGCAAAGGGGCTTGTGTAACTCAGTGAAGCCATGAGCTATACCGTGCAGGGCCACCCAAGATGGACAGGTCATGACAGAGAGTTCTGACAAAATGTGGTCCACTGGAGAAGGAAATGGCAACCCACTCCAGTATCCTTGCCAAGAAAACCCCATGGACAATGTTAAAAGGCTAAAAGATATGACGCCGGAAGATGAGCCCCTCAGGTCGGAAGGTGTCCAATATGCTACTGGGGAAGAGCAGAGGGCAATTCCAAGTAGCTCCAGAAAGAGTGAAGCGGCTGGGCCAAAGCCGAAAGGACGTTCAGCTGTGGATGTATCTGGAAGCGAAAAGAAGGTCCGATGCTGTAAAGAACAATATTGTATAGGTACGTGGAATGTAAGATCCATGAACCAAGGGTGGTTTGACCACATCCATGATCACATCCATGTTTGACCACATCCATGATCACTGGATGTGGTCAAACATGAGATGACAAGATTGAACGTCGACATCTTGGGAATCAGTGAATTGAAATGGACGGGAATGGGTGAATTTAATTCAGGTGACCATTATATCTACTACTGTGGGCAAGAAACCCTTAGAAGAAATGGAGTTGCACTCATAGTCAATAAGAGAGTGGGAAAGGCAGTAATGGGGTACAACCTCAAAAACAACAGAATGATCTCAGTGCATATCCAAGGAAAACCATTCAACATCACGGTAATCCAAGTCTATGCCCCGACCACTGATGCCGAAGAAGCTGAAGTTGACCGGTTCTATGAAGACCTACAACACCTTCTAGAACTAGCACCAAAAAAAGATGTCCTTTTCATCATAGGGGATTGGAATGCTAAAGTAGGAAGTCAAGGAGTAATCGGAATAACAGGCAAGTTTGGCTTTGGAGTACAAAATGAAGCAGGGCAAAGGCTAATAGAGTTCTGTCAAGAGAACAAGCTAGTCATAGCAAACACTCTTTTCCAACAACACAAGAGACAACTCTACACATGGACATCACCAGATGGTCAATACCGAAACCAGATTGAATACATACTTTGCAGCCAGAGATGGAGAAGCTCTATACAGACGGCAAAAACAAGACCAGGAGCTGACTGTGGCTCAGATCATGAGCTTCTTACTGCAAAATTTAGGCTTAAATTGAAGAATGTAGGGAAAACCACTAGACCACTCAGGTATGACTTAGATCATATTCCATGTGAGTATGCAGTGAAGGTGATGAATAGATTTAGAGGATTAGATTTGGTAGACAGAGTGCCTGAAGAACTATGGACGGAGGTCTGTAACATTGTACAAGAGGCAGCAACTAAAACCATCCCAAAGAAAAAGAAATGCAAGAAAGCAAAATGGCTGTCTGATGAGGCTTTACAAATAGCTGTGGAAAGAAGGAATGCGAAAAGCAAGGGTGAAAGGGAAAGATATAAGCAACTGAATGCAGATTTCCAGAGAATAGCAAGGAGAGATAAGAAGGCCTTCTTCAATGAACAATGCAAAGAAATTGAAGAAAACAATAGAATGGGGAAGACTAGAGATCTCTTCAAGAAAATTGGAGATATCAAAGGAACGTTTAGTGCAAAGATGGGCATGATAAAGGACAAAAAAGGCAGGGACCTAACAGAAGCAGAAGAGATTAAGAAGAGGTGGCAAGAATACACAGAAGAACTATACAAGAAAGATCTTAATGTCCCTGATGTCCATGCTGGTGTGGTCACTGACCCTGAGCCAGACATCCTAGAGAGTGAAGTCAAGTGGGCCTTAGGAAGCATTGCTAACAACAAAGCTAGTGGAGATGACAGTATTCCAGCTGAGTTATTTAAAATACTAAAAGACGATGCTGTTAAAGTGCTGCACTCAATATGCCAGCAAATTTGGAAATCGCAACAGTGGCCACGGGATTGGAAAAGGTCAGTTTACGTTCCAATTCCAAAGAAGGGCAATGCCAAAGAATGCTCAAACTATCGCACAATTGCACTCATTTCACATGCTAGCAAGGTTATGCTCAAAATCCTACAAGCTAGGCTTCAGCAGTACGTGAACCAAGAACTACCGGATATACAAGCTGGGTTTCGAAGAGGCAGAGGAACTAGAGATCAAATTGCCAACATTCGCTGGATCATGGAGAAAGCATGAGAGTTCCAGAAAAGCATCTACTTCTGCTTCATTGACTATGCAAAAGCCTTTGATTGTGTGGATCACAACAAACTGTGGCAAATTCTTAAAGAGATGGGGATACCAGACCACCTTACCTGTCTCCTGAGAAATCTGTATACTGGCCAAGAAGCAACAGTTAGAACCGGTCATGGAACAACCGATTGGTTCAAAATAGGGAAAGGAGTACGACAAGGCTGTATACTGTCACACTGCTTATTTAACCTATATGCAGAGTACATCATGAGAAATGCCAGGCTGGAAGAATCACAAGCCGGAATTAAGATTGCAGGGAGAAATATCAATAACTTCAGATATGCAGACGATACCACCCTAATGGCAGAAAGTGAAGAAGAACTAAAGAGCCTCTTGATGAGGGTGAAAGAGGAGAGTGTGAAAGCTGGCTTGAAACTCAACATTAAAAAAACTAAGATCATGGCATCTGGACCCATCAATCCCTGGCAAATAGAAGGGATAGAAATGGAAGCAGTAACAGACTTCATTTATTTGGGCTCCAAGATCACTGCAGACGGAGACTGCAGCCATGAAATTAAAAGACGCTTGCTCCTTGGGAGGAAAGCTATGGCAAACCTAGATAGCATATTAAAAAGCAGAGACGTCACCTTGCCGACAAAGATCTGCATAGTCAAAGCTATGGTTTTTCCAGTAGTAATGTATGGCTGTGAGAGCTGGACCATAAAGAAGGCTGAACGCCGAAGAATTGATGCCTTTGAACTGTGGTGCTGGAGAAGACTCTTAAGAGTCCCCTGGACTGCTAGGAGGTCAAACCAGTCAATCTTAAAGGAAATCAACTCTGATTGCTCATTGGAAGGATTGATAATGAAGCTCAAGCTCAGATACTTTGGTCACCTAATGCGAAGAGAGGACTCTTTGGAAAAGACCCTGATGCTGGGAAAGATGGAAGGCAAAAGGAGAAGAGGACGGCAGAGGATGAGATGGCTAGATAGCATCACTGAAGCAATGAGCATGAAATTGAGCAAACTCAGGGAGGCAGTGAAAGATAGGAAGGCCTGGCGCAATATGGTTCATGGGGTCACGAAGAGTCAGACACGACTTAACGACTGAACAACAACAACAAAGTTGGCTTTATAACTTTGTAAAATAAATATCCCCCCGACACTCGCTGCCATCTGCGGTCAACCAGATTTTTGCAACCCATAGTAGGTAGTCCTACTATGAAGTACATGTGAACAAGAGGTGGATAAATAGCCCTTTTCTGCTCTTGTTCCCCTGCTCTGTTTCCCGTTACTTCTAGACAACCCCACTTCTTCCTTAATGCCTTCCTCTTATCTCTTTAACTGCCCTTTTTCTCTAGATCCAAGTGGTACAACCATCAAGGAGTGCCTACAAGGAGAGAGTCAAAAAGCACTACAACATGTGTAAAAAGGGGAGGGGCTTCAATTGCATGGTTGTGGCTGCCACCTTGACATTTTTTGACCCCTGATGTGATCCTCCTTGCAACCACCCACAGAAGGAACTCAAAGCAGATGAAGACTTGCTCTTGTCCTCTCAGCCACCAGAGAAGGCAGGTGATGGACCAGTGATAACAAGCCGTGGTATATGCTCAACAATACCTCTCTCCAGTGCTGGAAAATGAAAGAGCCACCACAGGGGATTGCCCATTGAATCTATGGCAATTGCATACTCCAGAAGTATCCTACCACCTTCCAGGGTTCTCCCTTCAAATTACTTCTCTGTCTGTCATGAGCAGAGATGACTTAAGTACACAAGGGAAATGTTTCACCTTTCCAAGCCCAGCTCCACAGCATATCAAACAGAAGTGGAAAAAGTGATCTCCTCATCTCCATTCCATTTTCAGGTCACATAGGACTAAATGCAACAAAGCAGTTCATGTAAGACACAAAGGCTGGGATCCCACAATACGCCGAACCTTAAACCAGGTTAATACATTGCAGCTGTTGCATTCACATCACATGTTATATGCTCCAGCAAATAAATAATATTATACCTTAATGTTTATCTAACATGCAATGGCTGAGTTTCCCAAATCACAAATTTGTTTTAACCTAGCTTAAAGTAATGTATGAACCCAACCCCAGGGTTCAGCTCCTGAGCCCTCCTCACCCTGCAGGTGAACTGAAAACATTAAAACAAAAGGTGCACAAAATTTCCCCTTGGTTTCTGGGATATTGATTCAGGTTTAAAAGAGTTTGAGCTCAAATGTTGCAGAGGGGAAATGTAGTACATACCATTCTGGTGCCAATTCTTATCATTCTCCCCCCTCTACCAAGTGAGATATATCAGATTCTTATTGATATATTTATCAATACCTTTTCTGGGAGGGTGCCTGTCTCCTGGAATGATTCTCCCTCCTGAAATTCAACTTGACCTAACCTTGCTAGTCTTGAAGACCTTGAAGACCTGGCTGTTCCCTTGGGTTTTAAAGAAGTTTGCCCTAGGAGGTGGAACACCCCATCTGTGGGTTTTGATGTTGTGTTTCTGTAGAGTTGTACCCTAATTCTGTTTTTATTGTTGTAAATGTACCTGGAGTCACATTTTTACAAGTTGGTCAGCCATATCAGCCTTTTAAATCAATTAAATCATTTATTTATTTATTTATCATATCAATTATTATATCGATTGATGTAATTCCTCCATCTCACAGTTGTGTCTCTGGGCAGAAAATGTACAGTTAAAAAAAAAAAAACCCAAAGGAAAAGACAGGCAACTAATAATTAAAAATAACAGAATAACAGAATAATAACATGACAGTGCCCAAGGACATTCTAGCATTAAATTTAGTGCAATGCAATATTCTTACATTAAATTCAATGAGATTCTGCTCCAAATTGCTTTAAAACCGAAGTGAGTAACACACAAATGGGGGATTTTATTCATTTTTGTGCCCCGAACCCCCAGATTATGCCACTGAAATTCAGTATAAATGGTAATTATGTGCTTATATTAATAACTATTATTAAAATCTCTGGTGGTCGCACAACACACAGCTATTATGAATAAGAAACCAAGTACACACCCATGGTCCCCCAAAAGTCATTTTTTTTGCCTCTACCCCAATGGGTATGTTAGAGTTTCATCACGCACATACATGCACGCACGTCCTAATGTGGCCCTCCAAAACCCAAATAAATAAATAAATAAATGAGCAAAGCACAACCCCTGCTTTAAAATGGAGTCTACAATGATCAAATAAATAATGAACATCCAGCCTCCCAAGTCCCTAATTTGGTTTGTGCTAATATTATTATTTTAACAGGGTTGTAGCCTATTCCAATCTCTGCCCCATTTTTTAGTTGCCTTTCAACTGCATGTGTCTTTACTCAGAAAACGAAACTATTGTAACGATTCTCCCTCTTTCAGTATAAAACCCCATGCAACAACCGTCATGTTCTTAATTAAAAGTGAAGAACTTAATGCATCTCCAATGTTTCTAGTGCCACCACAAATTCCACTCAATTAGGACAATAGACTTCACTCTATTACTGAACTCTTAATTGCTGGGAAGTTATCAGGCTTCATAATTGCTTGGTGCTAAGCAAGATTGTGCTAACAAATATCAAGTGCCATTGTACTTGACTCAACTCTTCCTTCTCTTCTTTGCCAGGGCAAAATACTTACTAGTGTCATATTACTTTTTTTCCCTATTTCTGTACAATTGCTAACAACAACAATATCCTGAGATTCTACCACCCTTTTCACTTTTCAGTTCTTAATATGCATATAAAGCATGTAGGCATATAAGTGATGGACATCAAACATCTGAATCTAGAGACAGAGATGCATATCAGGTAAGGATTTTGCTCCTTGCTGTCCTGTTTTCCAAAGGAAAGCTGTCAAAATACAATGGTCCCAAAAGAGTATGCTAAATTTGTTATATGCAGTTCCACATCAGGTAAAAAAAAAAAAAGATTGCCATACATCGGTTGGAAAAGAACAGATATACACATCCACTAATCTTTTGGATAAAGGATTCTTTCCTAGTGTGCCTCTTCACAACTGCTAAGGGCCAGAAACAACCCTGTCTCAGAAGGCCTTTTCTTCTTGAAGTCCCTCTCTCTTCTTTGCAGATGTATCCCCGGAGAGTTTTTAAAGACAAGAGGGTGATGATTCAGTCAATAATCCCCTACGACATGATACCTGAGCATCTCTCCTTGTGAGTGGATCAACCCCACAATTTATCACAAGGACATCAAGCATTGTTTTCACTTTTCAAGAGATGTCTACATCACCATGGTAAGGCATCATGAAACCTGAATCCCTCCCTCCCTCCCTCCCTCCCTTCTGCTTCAGTCACAGACAAATCTGAGTGGCTTACAGTTTTTGATTTAGACATAAAAATCAACAACCCTAAAACAATGCAGAAATAGTCATTATATAAAATAAGCATAATAATATGGTAGAATACCTAATTCAGTAATCAGTGAGTTCTCCCAAGCCTTCTGGAATAACCAGATTTTCAGAAACCTCTGGAATACTACAAGGCAAGGAGCTATTCTCGCTGCTGGGGAAGGCTGTTCCTTATAAAGGGAGGTCCAACAGAGAATGTCTGTCTCCAAGCCTGTTCCCATCTGATTTTCTAATATGAGGGGAGTTTTGGCAGGACTCATCTGTTAATATGTCTTTTTAAATAAGTCTGGATTTTTATTTTTTTTTGAGCATGAAACTGAGCAAACTCAGGGAGGCAGTGAAGGACAGGAAGGCCTGATGCGATATGGTTCATGGGGTCACAAAGAGTCGGGCACGACTTAACGACTGAACAACAACAACAAGAAGATTTTTTTTATGTATTATGGTTTCTTTAAGTCCAAAACTACATCCAGGGAGGGGGAGGTAGAGGTGGCTGTAATGAAAAAGACTGATAGTCTTTGGCATGTGGATACTCCATCACCTTGGACTGGAATTTCCGAAGAATAATTTACCACATTCACCTACGATGAAAATAGCTGTCTGGTGGATCTCTATGACTATCTGCAACCATTCATTGTTGCAGAATATTCATATACTTGAGAACTTAAGAGGAACAGCCCCAATACTTCAGAGTTTTTTCAAGCTCCAACTGCCCGCTCTGCCATCTCTTTTTCTTCCACAATTTGCCTTCATAGGGGAAGAAAAGATGGTGGTGGCAAGCAGGTGGGTGGGTGAGCAGAATGGATGACGACTGTGACAATCAAAAGGATTGGCCAGAGATTATAAAGGAGAGCCATCTGGGCCAGGCAGAGCTTTGCAGCACAAGCCAAGAAAAAAAAAAAAGTGTGATTTCTCTCAGGTTTGCTTTTGGCCCACTAGAAAGTTGCAACCCACATATTGATCATTTCTGGCTTAAAGCCAAGCAAAAGAAATAGAACTCTTCCAGCACTAAACAGCACATAGTTGGGACTTTATATCCAGGAAGCTCTCAGACTCTACCTGAGCATGGCTGGCTACGATGGGTCATCGTTTCCAGCATACGCTGCTCTGCAGCTAAGCGTTCCTCCACCTTCCTGCTGTCTGACTCTTCACACAGAGATGCACCCTTCTTGGAAGCTCCCATTCAAAGTCTAAACCACAAGGGCCCCATCAGAAGAGGTAGGGCCAGGCACCACCTCTCCACTCTTCTAGACCCAAGACTCCTGGTATTTGACCAAGTCTGACGGGTTGCTTCTTGGTCCTCCTTCCTATCTGAGGATGACTCCAGGAGCATCCATGGGGTATGATAAGGATGGCAGCTGTGACAGTGCCATCAAAACTCTGCCTGGTTTTTAGGTGTGTTGCACCTGTGCTGCACATAAAAAAAATGGGTAGAACTTCAATTGCCTCATTGCAGCCAAGATTATTATTTTTTTAACCACATACTGCAGATACCCCTGGATGACTCATAAAGCCAATGGCCAAAAGGACAAGGAACAAGTGTGACAAATACTAAATGCCTAGAAGGAGGGACAAATGAGCACTTCTGTAACAAATACAAGAATTAAGCTGCAGAAGGCAACTTTTTGCTGCTGCTCCATCTCTCCCCCAATCGTTTAGCCCTGCAAAGGTCCCATGTAGGAGAAAAATATATATATTTTTCATCCTAGCATTTTTCCCATGGGGGCAGAGTCTGTTTTTTGGTGGGGGGGGGGGTCAACTGAATGTTGATCCAATGGGGGAGGAAAAATAGACTCATCCCACTTTATTCAGCCATTAAGGCACTGCCCCAGGGGAAAAAAAGAAGTG
Organism: Liasis olivaceus; assembly: GCA_030867105.1. Taxonomy (NCBI): domain Eukaryota; kingdom Metazoa; phylum Chordata; class Lepidosauria; order Squamata; family Pythonidae; genus Liasis; species Liasis olivaceus. Next base: position 320,490,162 of record CM061349.1, on the reverse strand, counting down.
TAGTAAATCACGCCGCGCAAAATCAGCAGTTTTGCCACTGAATTTTGGCAGCAGTCTGGGAGTTGCAAAATGAGGGCTGAGCCATATGCCACCTCCAGAGGCCTGGTTGCCCATTCTTGGATTGAATAAAACCCATAACCCAAGGTGGATATTTCTGGGTAATGAGAAGGAAAATAAAAGGCAAATCTAAAAATTAAATAAAACAAAAGCCCCTTTCTTCTCTGTCCCCACTTGCTTAAAAATGAGTCTCCAGGCACAATTTGGACAATTACAGATAACATTGTTGAGTGGCAATAAAAGAAAAGAAAAAAAAAGAGGGAGAAGTGTAATGAGTGCCAAGTGATTAGGAATATAAAGCCAGGCTATTATATTATGAGAGGAGGGAGGGAGGGAAGGAAGGAAGGAAGGAAGGAAGGAAGGAAGGAAGGAAGGAAGGAAGGAAGGAAGGAAGGAAGGAAGTCCTTTGAGACAAACAAGATTAATTTTAAAAACTAATGTTAATTTGTAATGGAGAAAGAGCTTTAGTTAAATTATGAGGCTGGGCCCTCTACATGGCTGCTATTAAATCTATTTACACACACACACGTATACATATATACAAACTGAGAGCCAGTCCGGTGTAGTGGTTAAGGCCCCAGGCTAGAAACCAGGAGACCAGGAGTTCTAGTCCCATCTAGGCATGAAGCCATCTGGGTGACCTTGGGCCAGTCCCTCTCTCTCAGCCCCAGGAAGAAGAAGGCAATGACAAGGCACTTCCAAAAAACCTTGCCAAGAAACCTGCAGGGACTTGTCCAAGCAGTCTCTGAGAGCCGGACATGATTGAACGGATTAAAAAAAAATGCACACATACATATATACTTTTTATTATAGTCTGGAAAGCTACTTTGTCTCCAGACCAGCATGTTTTATTAAGGAATTAGAGTTTTCCTATACAGTAAAGCTACTTCTGCTAGCAAGGGGTTGTACAGAGTAAAGACAGGAGGAAATGGAATCTAGGAGCTATTTCTTTCGGCATTACTGGAACTGCATGTTTGAAAATGGTCTCAACATACATAAACATGGAAGAAGGGGGATTAGTTTTCCACCAAAGCTTAAGGAAATTTGGTATGATTGCCCACTGTTTTGATCCCTCTGAACTGGAGGTTCCTGCACTCCCCACTATTTTTTTTAATCTCCACCTAATTCTAAAACTTGATTCCAAAACTCTAACACAAATGACATTTCTGCAAATATTAACCCGATCCTCAACTCAACAGCACTGATTTCAGCCTGTATCCTGGGATCACTCAAATCTTTATCTGAGATAATAAAATCCATCCTGCCATTTTGGGTTTTCTTAAGAGCCTTAATTGGATAATAAGAAAGGTCTGTTGTCCTGAGATGAAAGGTATTTAATGGACCAGTCTTAAAGACATCGGTTAAAGATCTACCCTTTTATTTGCATGATATGGTAAGATTGGTGAGTGTTAAGCTTGGTTTTGTTAGGGCTGTAGCCTGTTTGCATGGTGTTGTGAGGGAGAAGGGAGATAAGACCTCCTGTGCATCATGATGATAGCAATTACATAATTCATGCCATGATATATATGCTGTCATTGCACTTCTTATGGGTTACTATGCCTGTCAGGCGTCTAGAGAAAAGAAGATGGCTGTGGCGGAAAGATGCAGGAACTGCTACCTACGCAAAAGGGGCTGAAACATCTTTTAAGCCCTGAGAAATGAGATAACATTCGGAAGTGTCTTAAGCAGAGCTTCCTTGATTCACCTGAGTATAAGAGAGGGAGGGAAGTACAGCACAATCAGACTTGCAAGGTTCTGTTCTTATAGCTAGTCTCCATAGAAGTAGTTCTAGTCTTCCTGCAAAGATCATTTCCTGCTCTGAACTACCCAGTGAAGCTGAAATAGGTCAGTGTCTGCTTCAGTGTCTTGTCCAACCCCAAAGAGTGGGCTAATTCAGTAAGCAGAATAAGGATATTGTTGTGAAAACAGACAGAAAAGATCAACAAGGAGACTAGGAATCACTTGAGATCCAATGTGATCTGACTGGTATGCTATGGCTGAAGTACCATCCCAGAAGTCTAGTCCAGGTCCTAGGTGATCTCTGGTTGGAATCCACTAGACTTGTTAATTAGCACTAAGCCAAAAGGTACAGATGCAATTCTTCATGTATAGATTTGGGGTGGATTTGGGGGGAAAAGGACATGGCGGGGGGATTCTATATAATTTAGGGCTGGAAGATAATCTAAAAATTGTTGGCAACCAATAATAGCGTCTTACGTATTCTCAGGCGGTAGTAGTATCTAATTAATTTTGGTTGAGCTTCAAAAAGTTTAGCAGAATTGGAACTAGCTATTGCTTTGATGGAAGACTACCAGAAAATCCCAGGATAACACTGGAAAGACCAAAAAAAAAAAAAATCCAGAAAGAAAGCAATAGAAAACAGCTTCCATATTCCATGGACTTTTTTTTTCTTAGTTATCCCACCCAACATGTTGAGATTCCTCATAATGCTCAAATACCACTGCTGCCACCTCTGCCTCCTCCTCTTCCTCCAAACTGGCCATTTCAATCTGCAATTCTGATTTTTGGTACTAGGCTTCCAAATCCAGAATCCCCCAAACTTCCGGGTGCATATGTGATAAGAAACGGGCTGACAGTTTTCCAGTGTGTGCAGCTGTAAGATGTGGGGGATCTTTGGATTCCTTTTCCTTACAAAATCATGATCAGAAAGGTAAGGATTCTCTTACCCACTGTTTGCTGCTTTAGTTACTGCCATGCTGAGACAATTCTACTTAATTTCCCCAGGAGAAAGCCATTATCCAACAGGATTGGGGAGGGTTCTGAAACACCACTGGGCTCTTTTGCACTCTTCCAAAATATCTATTGCCGATACGGCCGTTGCGAGCAGCTTCAATATGGAATGTTGGTACGTGGACTGGCATCATGCATCTTTCCCATTATACAAATATTGAGAAGAAAGTGGAAAGGAGAAAATCGAAGGAGGGAGAAGAGGAAGGGAAGGGAGGTAGATTAGGAGAAAATTCAGCAAAACGGCCCTCTTTTCCTGGGATGAGGCAGGATAAGAAAAAAAAACAAACACTTTTTTTCTGGTGGGGGAAAAAAAAAACCCTTTCTGACAAGTTCCAGCTCAACTCTACTCTAAGAACAAAGGAGTTGCTTTGTTTGAAGCAAGTCCGTTTTTACATTCTTATCCTAACTGTGAAATTCTCCTCCGAAGTTGAGAAAATCTGGTACCCTACTTTGATCAAAAGAACCAGTGGGTGACAAGGGGATACTTCTGATAGCTGTGATACCGTAACAAGGATTAGGGCTGTCTGGTTAAAATTCTTTTAAAAAGAATAAAATGAAACAGCAATTTAAACATGGTGGTACTTATGGATGACATAATATTACCCACCCACCCTTTCAAAGGTGAAAACGTTCAAAGCTTCTTAAATTGCAGTATAACAAATCTTCAGCTATACTTAACCTTAAAGAAATCTGGGCAAGAAGGGGAGGGAAATGAATCAATAGTCTAGACAAGCATTTCTTAGACTCATGAGGGAATTGTTTAAAAATAACTTCATGGGGAAATTATTTAGGCTGTACACACAATGCGCCCTTTTAAAAAATGCAAGGTAATGTATCCGTGAATCCACTGATTCAGATGAATGAGCCTCTGTACAGACCAGAAAAGAACCTTGTCAGGCTAATTCATAAACAGTTATAAGTTAATAAAGCCGGCTAAGGATTCATAATAAATAAAACCAGAACACTCTATAAACCTCATGTTTTCAAAACAATGTCCCAGGCTCATAAGCCTGTCCTCCTTTCCTTCCTCCTTGCACAAGTGAGGAAATTCAGACCAAAATCAACAGCATAAGACCCACTCAAGACCAAGCTAAATGGAGCTGCCTTTCCCACAGAGTCGTAGTTTCTGCTTTTTTCAACAGATGGAGGCTGTGTTGCTTAACTGTGATTGGATGAACATAAGCCACCATCCTTTTGGAGATTTTGAATAAAATGATACCAATGTGGTGGTAACACCCAGCCCTGTCTCTCCTTCAGAAGCAGGTGAGGTGGTGGAAATGGAGTCTCTGAGCAACAACTAGCTGGAGTTCAGTCCAGACAAGAAAAAGGTGTTACTACGGGATGATTTATCTTTTTAAGTGAATGGTGTTCATCCTGTTCTAGAAAAGACTGCACTTCCCCCACAGATCAAGTCTGTAGCTTGGGAGGCTTGTAGACCCATCCTTGTTATTAGGGGCCCAAGCATTCCTTGTGACACAAAGCACTTTTTACCAGCTTAAATTAGTGGGCCCCTCATGGATCTATTTAGATATAGTCTCACATCAGTTTTCCATATTTTGGTAATTCATCATCTGGACTACTGCAATGTACTATACACTGGGCTTCCCTTGGAGACAATCCAAAAATTGCAGTTGAGGCAAACTAGGGTCACAAAATTACTGACTGAAACTGGATGTTATAATCATTTAATGATGGTGTTTCATGATTTTTATTGCCTCTTAGTCCATTTCCGTGCCTCATTTAAAATGCAGATATTAACCCATGTAGACCAAAGTATATGAAAGAATTCCCTTCCTGTATGTTCCTACAAGAAAGTCATCCCCTGATGCTCTGGATGTTCTCCTGTGTTGAGGTGTGATAAGTGGATCTCCAAGAGGAGCGTGGAATGACACTTCCATTCTCAACTTTAGCATTCTGCCTCCAGAGCGGCCTGCCTGCCTTCTCTTTCATCATCCATTTTGAGTCTTCCAGGCCTCTTCATATATTAAAGTGTCAATATTTGAGATGTGTTTGCTGCATCCAAGTTTTCAACCAACCTGTTTGCCATTCATCCTTTCTTGTGTGTACCTGGCCATTCCAATCATCGTTTCAGTTGAAAAGTTCAAAAATGAAACCCTGCATACTGTGATTTTAGCATGGTGCAGGCTTCTCTGAGAAACTGACATTTTAAAGGGTGGCATACACAAATGCCAAAAAGGAAAGATGGGGGGCACCAATGGGAGTTGGGGTTGCAAATAAGGGCCATATACAGCACACAGGTTGTGTACCTTGCATTACAAGAATATTCCAGGTGTACCCAACCAAAATATTTTGCCCAAGAGTTTGAGCTGGATGGCTTGGCGAGTTCTGCTATCTATCTATCCATCTATCCATCTATCCATCTATCTATCTATCTATTATCTATCTATCATCTCTCTCTCTCTCTCTCTCTTATCTATCTATCTATCTATCTATCTATCTATCTATCTCTCTATCATCTATCTCTCTATCATCTATCTATCTATCTATCATCTATCTATCTATCTATCTATCTATCTATCTATCTATCTATCTATGTTGGGTTGTGTTTGTAAACCTTGGGCATTATGATGGTGGTTAAATTGTTGCTTTCCGCTTTTGTATGATGTGCAGCATCACTTTTGTGAGATGAATGGCCGTACATATTGTTTAAATAAATAAACAAGATGTCTTCGCTCATCTGGGAAGGGCAAAGCATTTTTTTCAATAGTAATTTTGGTGCTACCGCTGTTCAAATTCATGGCAATGGAAACATCTGGTCCAGAAGCCCTCAGTATCATTTAGCCATCCTTCTTCAGATTGATTGTGTGTGTGTGTGCTGATGTGTGTTATCTTTTTTCTTTTCAGTGAGATACACATGCCCTTTTGATCTCATTGCCACCTTGCTAATGAGGTAAAGCTGGACCTGGAAGGGAAAGGTCTTGGCAGCATGTCAGTTGAGTAGAACCTTCACCCATGTCTCCATATTAAGATGCTATGAGCCCTTTCAATTTTTTTTTGCCCCCCCCCCCCCCCCCCCGGCCAGTCTTGGCTCATCAGCACAGGATAGGGTTAGGAAAGGCATCCGGATTCCATAACCTCTCATCAGTTTCACCACAAAGTCATAGCACTGACATATGAATATAACCCAACTTAATTGATACCTGAGCTGCCAAGCTGCTGAATTTCAATCTCCCTTCAGCCTCCTTACCTTGCAAGTCTAATGTTAATACCTGGCCCTATTTGCTGGAAAGTGCCAGAGACCATGAGATTCTTTTGCAGATGCAATGAGCAAGGTTTTGAAAAATTCATACCAAGCTCCCCAAGACTGATAGTTTCTCCGATGCTGAAGAAACTGAAAGAACCATGTTGCATTCCCTGGCCCAGAACCTGCCCTCGAATCCCACATGTGAATGCAACTTATTTATAGTTGCTGTGGGTCAAAAAGGTGCTCATGCATTCATTTCTTGCATATTGAGTTTCTAGAAGCGTATTGTAGGAAAATATTGCCTGGGACTATATGTTGTCCTAAGCCATAATATAATTAGTTTTGTTTTGGCATACTGGATTGTGTAGGGTGATTTTTCACCTACGGTGATTTTTAAACAATGGTTTAGGGTTTGCTACAGATGGAACCCCAGCATTCTTCTTTCAACCCTAGGTGCCTTTTGGATCAGGTGGTGCTGAAATTGTTGGATAATTCTTAGGGGTTCAAGTAACAAAACCATGCCATAGATCTTGCCCACATTCCACACCTTAGACCATTGTTTCTCAGCATCAGCAGCTTTAAGATGTGTAGACATCACCTCCCAGAATTCCCCCAGTCAGAATGCTGACTGGGGGAATTCTGAGAGTTGAAGTCCACACATCTTAAAGTTGCTGAGGTTGAGAAACGCTGCCTTAGAGAATCCAGCCCCCTCCCCTCAAAATCAGGGTGGTTTTTTTGCATCTATGGGGAATCTAGAGGGCATTTCACTCAACCCCCACAACCCTTTCCAAATACAAAAAAGAGCTATGGTGACTTGAGGGAATCTTCTCCCTCTGAGAACTTGAGGACATCATAGTCCACATACCCTCTCAGCCTCCAGACTCAGCTCAAAAACCAAGTGTGGTCCCCAGGCCAAAAAACCTTGCCCAATCCTATCTTGGTGTGATGCATGAACTCAGTCAATGTTTGGCTAAAAAGATCAAGGGACACCCTGTGGCCCCTGGCTTGCATAAGCCTTCTCCACGTCCTTGGATACAACCCCTAGAACATCTCCCCAAATCATCATTAAATGTGTAGAAAGCCTGGGAGACGACCTTGAAGCAAATATTCGGAATCCATTACATAAACTAAAAGGACAGAAACATTCCTTAGGTCCTGGGAAGGCAGATAGTATTAAGAAGAGTCTCAGGCTGACTCCTCCCTGATATAAGAGGGAGGGGAGGAAAGGCTTGCAAGCTTCTGTTATGCTGCAGCCCATCTCAATATGACATAGTTGTAGTCTTCCTGTGGAGTCAGTTTCCTGGTCTGATCTATGTCGTGGAGCTGAGAAAATGATACATTAAAATATAATAATTTAAAGATATGATTTTTAAATACATTGGAGTAACCTTATTAAATGCATTGAACTCGGCTGTGTTTAAATGGAAACAACCTTAATTCAAATGTCTTTTTCACCTGGTACAACCCATTTCTTTCTTCTGGCCCTTCCAAATTTTTGAAATGGGATGCCTTGAGTCCCATTCCAAGGTGACACTCTGTCAGCCTCACTAGGTAGACCAGATAGGAAACACGACGAGATGAGTTAATTCTACTTTATTGTAAGGCTACATTAACAGAATCTTTCAATTCTCTCCCTGTCTCCTTTACACCCCAAGAAATTAAGGAGGGTCCCTTCTGAGCCTCTTGCCCTGCCCACTATCCAGCTGTGGGCTATGCTGTCTCTTATCTGACCATTCCCTAGTCAGCATTTCTTGCCCCATTCTCCCAAGATCTTTTCCACATACCATTACATGCTCCATTAAAATAAATAAATGAATAAATAAATAAGGGTTGCATAGATAGAAAGCAAAGTTCATCTGCCATAGGATCCTCAATGGAGTTCTTTCTTTGGGCAGAACATCTCTCTCTGTCTTTCTCTCTCTGTCTCCCATTGCCCCAAAGGAAAAAGTCTGAAAATGAAATGGAGACCAAACCTTTTGCAAGGATCCTTTTTGGGGTGCCTACCTTTGGAAGCAAAAATAAAGCATGGGAGGGCCTATTAAACCAAGTTATTTGTGAAGTTGCAGCAGGTTGTTCCTCCCAGATATAAGGAGGTGCTGACATCTGAAGCAAGACAGACAGGCATGGAGTTAACCCCTACCAGATTTCATTGCTTCTCCTGAGCCAAGGCAGGGAAAACAAAGAGTCTGCCTGGCAACTGGAAACACCCTCTGCAAATGCCATTGTAAGTCTGGACATATCAGGTGCCAGAGAAAGAACACTGCCCTGTCCAACAAGCATCACGCTGCATGCTTTGGGGATATTTGAAACCCATCATTTCTCCTCGTAGGCTTACCACAAGCAAGATCATTCATTAGCTTGTCTTTGCCAGTGGCAGCAGGGAGGCTGGAAGTGAAGGACAGAGGGTGGAAAGAGAAAAAATGGGACCTCCTTTGGTTTCATGCTGATTATCGGCTAAGACTGGCTAGAGAGCAAAGTGGTCATATATTCCCTTTGGTGTCTGCTTGTTAGTGGCTGGCTGAGCTGAGTGAACATTGGCACCAAATGGGCTGCTTTTTGATTTCTTGCAGCAGGTCAAAAAAAAGAGGGAAGGCGCAAACACACACATAGATTTAATTAAAACCACAGTGAGCAGATGGGCAAGACACAAAGAAGGGCAGCCAGAGACCACTCATCTGTCTAGATCAGGCCACGTTAATGAGGCGGCTGTAATTCAAACTTCTCTCCCCAGCCTCACCTCTCCACCCCACCCACTGTCCCTGGGCACTGAGTCTGACTTAACACAGATGACTTTGAGCTTGAGGGCTGCTTTAAAGCAATGCCTGGAAGATGGAGTCAGAAGGAGGAACTCACGGATTCCTTCCATTATTTTATTCATCTCCTTCTTCAGTACAGAAATAACTCTTTGTGTCCAGGGACATGTTTGGAATCTGGGAAGCTGGTTGTGGGTGCTCCTCCAAAATGGGTACCCAAGGAAGCTTGTCTGGTTGTGACGGGTCTACCAGGGTGGGCATGGCCAATCCCCAAATGCCTATTGAAGTGACATTGAACCCTGCAGTGTTTTATTCAGATAACCATATTAATGGTTTTGTTTTGATATGCATCATTTTTTTTAATGGCTCATCTTGTTTCTTTGTTCAAGATGTGTCCAATTCTTTATTCTTGCATGCTGCTTACTATGGAGAAGCTAAGTGCAACCCTTGGCATAAAAATTATGGCATATTCCTGATTTACCTACAAACTGAACAAAAAATCATAAAACTGAAGAATCATAAAGTTGGAAGGGACCTTAAGTCATCTAGTCCAACTTCCTGCTTGGTGCAAAATCCACTGGAACAGGTTTCTCAACCTTGGCAGCTTGAAGATGTGTGGATTTCAACTCCCTGGGAGTTGAAGTCCACACACCTTCAAGCTGCCAAGGTTGAGAAACGCTGCACTGGAACATGTCTGATAGATGGCCTACAGTTTCAACACCTCTAGCAAAGGAAAAATTCTTTCGGAAACCATGCTTATCTCATTATAGATAAGACATTGCAGGGCCATTACAAAAAAGATCCTGTTTCTGATATTCATCAGTTTGACAGCCCTTATTGATGGATCCACGGATCACGTAGGTCTAAGCAATTTCAAATACCCAGGTCCTTAATTATTTAGAGCTTGGAAGAACAATACCAGCACCAAAAACTGGGCTCAGAAATAAACCAGCAGACAATGCAACAGCAAAAAAAGCAGATGAAATATGATCTAATGGATAGTTCTGACAAGCATTTTATCTCCTTTCTTTAGGACCTCCTGAATTTTTCTAAACTTGCTTTAAAGGAAGCTTCACCTTAAGTTCATTGCAGGAATCCACTGTAGATATAAGCAAAGTAGAAAAGCTTGCTAACTGGTTTTTATCTCATTTCCCCCCACAATTGTCCTCCTCAGTTCCCCAGATGCTTACCTTGCAATTTCAGAGCATTCTTGTATGCAATCATTCTTCACAATTGTTCAAATTTTATTCCTTCTGTTTTTCTAATGTTCTCAGATTGCTTGAGAATTTCTTTTAAATTTCTCTTGGGGTGTTTTTGACTTTCTTGTTGAAGGTAGCAGAGAGTGCTACTCTTGGTGATACTGTTTTATGTTATATATTGTTCTGTAGCCTCCCAGGGAGTCCACGTTTTCCATTATGAAAAGCCCCCTGGGAAGAGTTTCCCTCCTAATATCTTCCACTTTGAATCGAATCACAAGGAGCCACTGAGGCTACTGACTGCTGAAGAAAGACATTTACACACACACTTTGACTACCTTGCAACTTAGTAAGTGCAAGCACATCACACACCTCCCACAAGAATTTCCTCAAAATTATATTCTTTTAAAGTAATGTCAAAAGCCATTCTCTTTCATCAGAACAAATGGGAACTGGTAGAAAAAAATATAGGGAAATGTTTCTGAAAGGTATCAGTTTGCAGAACTGGGAGCCTGGAAAAAGAAGATTAAAGAGAGTCATAATGTCAACCTTTAAATATCTGAAGAGGTGCCACAGAGAAAATACAGTGTTTCTATAGTACACAGTTGTTTTGTTGGACCCAAAGCAGATTTTGGGTACATTAGGGTAAATTTTCTAATAGTACGAGCAACTCTGAGGAGACAGATTGTCTTGGGAGCTGGTAAGTTATTCTTCAATGAAGAGACTTTAATCAGTCCCTGGATCACCATCTGTCAGGAGTGCTGTATGCAAATCTCCCCAATTCCAATTTGAATTTGTGATTTAATTTGAAGAGATGTGTTGATTCTGACATTTAGTTCCAAGGGTTGGGTCAAATTGATTCAAATCATCGATTCAAGCCCTCAGGTCAAATCAATTTGATTTTAAGAATTAGTTCAATGTGTTAAAAGTTTGTATGTGAAAAAGTCCACAGAATCTGTGTAGCTGATTACAGATTCAAAGAATAAGAAATTGAATATGGCAGATCTGTAAGTTTGGATACACTTCCAGTGACTTCACTGCCTTTTTACTAATAAGGCCCTCAAAAGTGAATGACTTATTAGGCCTACAGTTAGCCAGGAGAAAGATTGTGATTGTACACTTTTGATAACCATGGGCTCCTCTAAGCAACTGCCTGAGCATTTGAAAATGATGATGATTCACTCTTACAAAAGAAGAGAAAACTATAATGAAATCTTAAGATGCTTCCAGCAAATGATTTCAATTGTAAGAAACACTATTGAAAAATTGAATTTACATGGAACTTTGAAATCAAGGCAAGATATGAAAGAACAAGAAAATGTCTTTGGTAGAACTGTCCCAAAATTGGGCAGATCCGCAAAACAGATCCCACAGATTATTGCATATGACCTGCTGAAAAGTTTGGCTTTATCCACAGGTCTATAGCACAGCACAGATACAGATCTGCATGGAAGAGTTGTCAGCAGAAAACCTTTTCTCTGACCTCATCACAAAAGTCATCAGCTAAAACAGGCAAAAGAAAATTTGGATAAACCTGAAATGCTTTGAAGCAAAGTTCTTTGGACTGATGAAACAAAATTTGAACTCTTCAGCCACAACCACACAAAATATATTTGGAGAAAAAAAGGGAAGCATTTGAAAAGAATACATGGCTAACCATTAAGTATGGCAGTGATTGTATTATGCCACAGGAAATATTGTGTAGGTAAAAGGAAGAATGGATTCAATTAAATATCAACATATTCTGGAAGCTAATACTTCATAATCAGTAAAGAAATTGAAGCTGAAAAGAGTTGGATATTTCAGCAAGGCAACAATCTGAAATACTTCCAAATCAGCCATGAGGTATTTACAGAACAGGAAGACAAAGGTTTTGGAATGGCCTGCACAGTTCTCAGACTTGACTATTACTGCAAATTTGTGGGGAGATCTCAAACAAGCAGCCCATGCCAGGAGACCTAAAATATTTTTGAATCAGAAGAATTCTGCAAGGACGTTCAGGGCATCTGGCATCCCCAAACCAAAGTACAAATGTCCTTAGGGCCAACCTGCATGACCGGTTTGCCCTAGCACAGGTTTGAGCCAATAACTATTTCTTGAGGACAAGAAGGCATTAAAGCAACCTCTATCTGCATCCAGTCCATGGGAGAGGCAACCTCCCCCCATTTATTTCCTGCTATGCATGAAGTAGCATTTTCTGACTTCTGCTGATGCAAATAGTGCTATTCTGTTCACCTGCTGTGTTTAATTTCATTGCAAACAAACTCCACTCCAATTGTGACAAAAACATCCCCACTCCTCCAGTCATTGATTGCTGCCTTTCACGTACCCCCTCCCCCCAGATTTCACAAGTGGATCAATGAATCAGGCTTTCTTTTCCTAAACTGTTCACTGATGGAACAGTGAAACAGAGGACACCCCCCTGCCTTTTCAGCAACGTGAACTTGACAAGAGTTCTGTCACTTTCCCCTTCTAGTCCAAGAAAGAGGAAGAACCATTAAACCACTGTTTTTCAACCTCAGCAGCTTTACCATAGGTGGACTTCAACTCCCAGAATTCCCCTGCCAGCATGCTGGCTGGGGGAATTCTGAGAGTTAAAGTCCACACATCTTAAAGTTGCTGAGGTTGAGAAACACTGCTTAAACCTGCACAAAGATGGAAAGGTTCTGAAATACCCACAATGGAGGAACGGTTGGTGAATTTGCAGAGATAGCAAAATTGACTTGTTTGATTAGTGAAAAGACAATAACTACATTTGTCAGTAACTGGAAACCCCTTATGGATTTTTTGCTGAAAACAGGAAAAAATGAACTTGTGATTTATGGCATTGATGATTAGAAAGGGTAGAATATGGAAAGAAAGGAGCCATGATATAACCTTAGAGAGAGAGGATAAAACATAAATGTATTTATACCTACTGTAAAGAAGATTGGAAGCTACGTCTTCATACTTTTTTTTTTCTCTTTCTTTCCTTCTTTGTCTTTTCTCTTTCATTTCTTTTCTATTTACTTATCACTTTTACTTTACTTTCAGTTTTCTTTAAATTTGTAGTGTTTTTACCTGGTAAAAAAATTCTGTCTTTAATAAAATTTTATTCATTTTTAAAAGGGCATCATTTCCTTTAAAAGGGCATCATTTCCTTTATCTATTAGTCTGCTGGTGGACACCCCAGACAAGTACAAGAGGGGACTCACCAAGAAGGAAAACATGGGTCTTCAAAAGATATGCCCACAGAGTGCAAAGTAATTGCTTTCCTAGCATGGGTGGATGATGTAAAAAAAGCAGGGAAAACTACCAACTGGGGACTGTGGCAAGTATGGTCTAGATGCCAATATCATAGCCAAAACAGAGGAAGGGTTTGAAATCTGGAAAGAACTTTCCTCAGTTGGCTTCATTTTGAGCTGGTTAATGCAGAGGAGTCAAACCGCTTAAGGCTGCAGTGCAGAAAAGTCCTTAGCTGGCTACAGGAAACATTTGGAAGCTATTACTTCTGCCAAAGGAGGTTTACAAAGTATTGACTGGAATCATGTCCAAACTCCTGCATCTGCTATATTCACTGTTTTCTTATTTTAAATCTATAAACAAGTACACATAAATAGTAAGAATACATTCCAATTTGCAGAAAGATGTCATGTTTATTTTTGCACCAGTAGAACTTGTGCCAGCTTCTGGTCATTTAGGAATTCATTGAAACATACCGTTTGATCATACCACCTAAACTTTTGCATACAACCACAGTTTTACCCAACTTTGGATCAACAGGCATTGGTAAATTGTAACTCTCAGACTGGCTACAGATAAAGAGAGCAATAGTCCAATATCTTTTGGGGAGCCCAACAATGATTTAACGGATCAATGGACAAATGGTTCAATTCTTAGCCACCCTATTAGTCCCATATGTGAGATGGGCAGCAATATAAAATCTAATAAATAAATAAACTTCAGCAATAAATGATAAGACTGCATAACACTTTGGATTTCATCTCCAAAAGTGCTTTAGAGTCTGTGGGAGCATGAACATAAGACTAGTCGGCAGCACCTTAAAACTCCTTCTCCTGAGATCATGTGGCACACAGTAAACACTGAGGTTTAAGATGTTTTATTTTAACCCCTTGAAAAAAAGTCCAACTTCCCTAAATTGAGTAAATCTTGAGTTTTGGCCCCAGGTGCTTCTGGCATCTGACTGAGCTTTCTCACAGCAACTGGTGGAAAGTATGCTCCCCAATTTAAGGGGAGTGTTAAGCCTTTGCATAGCTAAAGAAGAAGCAGGGAAGCAGGAACTAGGGGGATTTCAGGAATCTTTAATGCTAGCCTTGAGCCTTGAGGTCAATACAAAATCTTGAAAACTGCAAGAGGAATTGCCAGTCTTCATTTATGGTAAGTTTATTAAGGCAAAATGTCTTTGAATGTGTTGAAATGCTTCTTCTCAGGTTTCCTGCCACCTGGGCTGAGATGCTATTTATGAGATATGTTGTCAACTGATTCATCTTCTGTCTCTTGGTTATTTATGTTGACTCTCCCTTCCATTCCTTTCCCAGGCTCCCCACAATTTTCTCATAGGGAGGTAGAGTCAAATTCTATATTTCTGGTATTGGTATTATTCTGATCATTAATTACAGGACTATGACTTCAAGTGGCAAAATCCAACTTGCCAGACATTATGGTCTTGTGCAGAACAGTTATCTGTACCCTTTACATCCAAACTGGCTGAGTATAAAGTTGAAAGCAAAATCTGTATATCTTTCATTGGAAACTTGAGATGTATTGTCTGTATTAATTTGGACCATGTGCATGCTTAACCTTATGACTGTGGAATTGCAAGGAATTCCTTGGTTTGGCTTTGCAAGGGTGGAGTCATCTTTCAAGGGAAGCTTGGAAGGAAACATTTGTTGGGAATCTATTAATTATGGTCTCATCACTTGAATCACCTAAACTGAGTACAGAAATATGCATAGTTTAATTCTAAGGAAACTGGGAATAAAGGGCTATATTCCTCATGTTTTATTTGCCTCTGATTTCAAGCTCTGGATCTGAAATAGCCAGTTGTTATTTTCTTGGTGTTTGGCATTGAATTCATGCATCCTGAAGAACTAAAGGAGCATAACTGATCATAAAATTGAAAACAGGATCTTTGGGCAAAGAAGGACATTTGGCTTGAACCAGGTTAATTTAGACCATGCTTGTCAAAACTTATGTTGCTATTGTGGTTTTTACTAAAGAATATATACAAAAGTCTGGTAAGTTTCATTCCAGTCTGGCCCCATTGGAATCCTATTAGACAGAGTTTAAATTTGATGGGTTTTTTTATATATGGTGATTCCACCAACAGTAACTGTTCTTGCTATTAACAGGAAATGCTGGAGGTGGTGTGAGTGCAACTATGGTTGGTAACAAGTGCAACTATGGTCTATATCTTCTGCATCTTATTAAAATGTGTTATGTGAAAGCCCCAGTTGACCAAAGCCATCATGAGCAATGGAGATCAATATTTATGGGCCCATAGTCACCAGATGACTATGACATATGGAAAAAGGGAAACTGGAATGTGAGAGGAGTAAGTGGTAATGAGCACAAATTAAAAAAATGAAATGAAGGAAAGAGAAACAGACATGTTCTGTAACTATGAAATTCAGAAAAAAAGGGGAAAGATGTAGTAGAACTCAATTAATGTGGTCTGATCTTGTGGAGTAGAGTTGTTGGAAGGCATGCAGGAAGAGAAAGTGTTGAGTTACTAATGAATGAAAGGACTACAACATATGTCAGAAAGTATGAATTGGGACATCTAGGATGCTGTTGGTGAATAGGGGGATAACATGTTTTGCTCCAGTGAAAAGTGATAATGGAAAAACGAGGGATACATCTTGGAAAAAATTGACCAACATTCTGAATGAATGAAGAAAAAATATTTGACTGGTGACATGAAAAAGTACAGAAAAAGTGTTTGGGCTATTCAGAGGATCCAAAAATATGAATGGTGACTGGCGCATATCCAACAATACACAGCAATATTGTGAAAATGAGAAAACATGTGTTGCATTGCATGTGAAAAAGGGCTGGGTTCAGACTGCCCAGTCATAGCTGTGCACATGGGGTGAGACAAGAAAGGGGGTGTAGTTTGAACAGGAAGTGGATGTGCCCAGAGGATGTGCCTCCATTGGTTCATTGCTCCTTCCAACATCTCCAATTCCATGCTTCAGCCTTCAGCTTCACATGACCACCAGGTCTCTGACTATGAACCGATTGTGGTGGACTAAATACTGCAAATCCTAGTTTGATTTGGGTGAATATATTCCTCTTCTCCTTCCTTTTCCCTTGTGGGTCAATTTCTGTCTCTGTGTGTTAAAAATAAATGCTTCATGGAGTTCTCTACGTAACAACTTTGCTTTTAGATGTAGCTATCCATTGGGCAGACTTAAAGCTTTAAAAACGTAGCTTTTCTTTCCTTACAACGGTGAATTAGAAAGACAGAAGTGGAATGGTGAGCCGAGGGAGGGGAGAGGGATATAGTCAACCAGAAAAAAAGTGAAATGTGTGCTCATTTAAGGAATATTACCTCCAGGGTCTGCAAAAGCCTTGGTCTGAGGTTTTCATTTCCTTGTTTACAGAGAGGATTCAGTCTAGGAGTTTGCAAGCCATAAGAAGTAATAGCCTGCAAAGAGAAACACATGTGTTCTCGCTCTGTCCTGCCCAGTCCTCCAACAAAGCTCCATTGAAACTAGTTACGCCTTGTTGTTAAGAGGAGAGAAAGGGAGAGTGAGGGAGAGAAAGGGAAAGAGAGAGCATTTTGCTCCGCTAAGTTCCCTACTATATTAATCTCATTATTCCTTGAACCGTTTAACTGGCAATGCCAAATGCAATTTGTATTCTGCAGCCAAGCAAACGCTCCACACTGATTAGCCCAATATGAACCATGGCAATTCTTGATATTGTCGGTCCTGAAAGGCCGTCTTTCCTGCTGAATGGGGTTCCCATATGCCTTTTGGAGTTTTCATGACACAATGTTGCCGTCCCCTTTTGCAAGGGATAAATTAAGCGTGCGAAAGGCTTCGCAAAGCCCTCATTTTCCAGTTAATCAAATCTCCCCCTAATCAAATTAGCACACATAATTCCTCTGGATGCAAGGAAGAAGGGGGAGGAAGCATTATCCTCCCTCCATCTTTGGAGTTGAAAGGAAGAACTCAGCAGGATATTTTTTCCTCTGCTTGAGTGAATCTAAATAGGGGACCTTCTCCAGAAAGACGGGCCGAGGTAAACTTTGGCAGTGTTTGTGATTCCCAGCTCATTAAATTGGCTGCTTTTGCGGCCCACCTCCCGGGATCATCGAAGCATTCAGTAATGAGATACTTGTTTAATTTTCTTTCAAAGGCTGGACATCTGCGACAAACCAACCCCCATTTTCCAACCCCACACAGGCACAACCTATCAATAGGCTTTCGGCCGCTCTCGGGTTTGATGGAGTGTTTTCCTTTGAATAAACCAGATAATAAATTTTGAAGAGAAGGGAACAATTGCCATTAACTCGGCGCTCTCCGAAAAGTCGAAGTCCATCATGAAAATTCAATAGTGGGCATAGCTAAATGGATGAATGTTCGCAGTCAACCTTTTTTAATTGATTTCCCTTCATGAAATGATCTAGTCTCTCTGAAGCTAGCTATTCCTGGAGCCCCCCTCTTTTAACCTTGCTTTTCATTCCGAATACTTGGAGGAGTGCTGGACAAAAATGAAATAACTGAAATATTAATCTCCTTCAAGAACAGATGCCCATTGGGCAAGAGAACTCAAGTGCTCTCAGCTCAATTTCTACCTTGAGCCCACTTATTACAATGGAGGCCCTTTGGCAGACTGGATGGGTGTTCCTGGGGGTGGGGGGGGGAGGATGTTTTCTCTACCCCCAGCCCTACCACATTCCAGGTTTCCAGATCAATGCCCAAGAGTGTCAGCAGGCCATAAAAAGAGCCAACCATGCTTTTCACTCCCTTCAGCCTAGTACTGCATATGAACCCCATTGAAAACCAGCCACCATGTCTTGACACCATCAGAAAAATGCCAGTGCCTTTCCCAACATAATAGAAATTCAACCCAGATATTGTTATGTCTCTTTTGCTCAGTCACTTTTACTTAAGCCGTAATGAGCCCTGAAACAAGCGTAATGAAAGCTGTCTCAACAATATTTTCACTTTAACGCTTTATTATGTCTTTGAATATGTTTTAAGGAGTAAAATTTCACCACTTGCTATGTCTCTCCCTATCCTGCTTACTGCCTGGGATTGTTGTGTATGTGCATTTACTACTAAAAATGGTCTACTGTTTTTGTTTTTGTTTTGCAAATATTCTCATTTGCTTTGATAGAACCAAAATTGCTTTCATTTTTTCTCCCAAAGAAGAACATTTTGGTAAAATTCTCATGAGTGGCATATTGGCTTCATGCACTTACCTCAGTTATGAGGTGGTTCAGAAAATGTTTGAATCTCCAAATCATCCATGGTACAATCATCTTTCCAAAAGTCTTCACCCAACATCACTTGCATTAAATTCCCCCCCCCCAAATTCCTTCCAATTTTTTTTTTTTTTTTTAAACTGGACACGAGGGCAGCTAAGGAAGTGATGGAGAATGGTGTAACATAAACAACAATGTGGGAAGATAAATGATAGAAAATGTAAAATTGTGCACTTGATTTCTGGCATTTTGATGTCAAATTTCAGCTACTCAACCGGAGTGAAGGTCATGGTCTCCAAGAATGCTGCTGGTCAGTAACATCAAAGCTATAAGTCTCAGCTTTCCCATCCCTGACTTAAAGAAAGCTAGTTATACCAAACCAGCACACATTCTTTGGTCAGACTGTAGGGGAGACAGCCAAATGCTTCTGATTTCATTGTGTGTCTTTCTGGTCTGGGTGAAGTTTCAAAGTGGTGATCAGATTACTAGGCTGATTTGAGGTACTGAATCATAACATGGGGCCTATGCTCTTTAGGGACATCTGAAGGTGGCTTGGAGAGTTGATGGAGCTTTACAAAATCTCAAATATTGTTGCTGCAGTCTTTCTTCCATAAATGGACAAAGTTCATGAACAGCCAGTCAAGGAACCAGGTCAACAAGTCAGTTAGGCCAGAAAAGCATGCAGTCACAGAGGGGTGGATTCTTTGATCTGATTTTTAAGAACTTTTGAATATTTTAAGCCTGTGTTTTAAGCATGCTGGCTGGGGAATTCTGGGAAGTGAAGTCCACACATCTTAAAGTTGCCAAGTTTGAAAAACATTGCTTTAAGCCCTTTCACTAGCTATTCTGCAGAAGGATCTTCTGGGTATGTGCACGAATGTTCAGAATGCCCCAAGATTCTCAGTGGCTGATTTGCAATTCTGAGGACCATCTTGCCAACTAATCTGCACAGTCCTATTTGCATAAAATATTTACCTGAAAGGAAGCTGAAGTTTCTCCTACCCAACATCCACAAAACAGTAACTTTTGAAGCAGGAAAGTCTTAAATTTTCCAGATAGCATATGCTATCGAAAAGAGAACACATGGGAGGTGGAAGAATATGGGTGCCCAAGCAAACAGGCAACTGGAATGTCAGCTGGAGGGGGAAGAACCCACCTTCTATTGCTTCTGATTCAGTGAGAGTGAGGACCCTAGAAAATTGCATGGGGACCACAGTTGGAGAACTATTTATTTCCTTAGAGCCCTCCCTTTCAGAGGGCTCTAGAGCAGGAGTTCTTAACCTGGGATCCACAATTTCAGGGAGTCAGTGAATTGGATGGGGGAAAAAAATACAACTTTATTTTCACTGACCTCTAATTGAAATTTAGCTTTTTGTTCAATCATGTATGTATGCAACAAAGTACTTTATGGCCTTTAGACTTCAAAAAATGTTTGTAAACTTCAATAAATCTCATTATCTAAAATTATTTTCCCCTAAACAAGGTATTGTCTTGCTATTGATTTAATGGATTGGTAAAGAAGCACAGATATTACTATATTATACACGTTATTTTTTAATATTAATATTAAATTTTATTTAATGCCTTTAAATACATCTTTTTGAAAGGGGGTCCATAGGCTTCACCAGACTCTCAAAGGGGTCCGTAGCACACAAAAAAAGGTTAATAATCCCTGCTCTAGAAGCAGAAGCCATGGCAAAGGGTTTTCCTCCTCTCTTCCTTCATGATGAACCTTCACCTTCACCTTCTACACATAGCAGCCATTATTACTGGTTACGTTGTATAGAGTATTATGGAGTTCTATTGTTCTTCTCTCATTCCATTGCCTTTTATTTTATTGTTTTCATTTTGATATGCTTGGTGTGACCTATAAGAAAGCCATTCATTTGTTCGTTCATTCAAAGTTCAAGAAGTATACATGTAATTCTAGAATTGGCAGTCTGCTGAAATTTCAGGGTTTTCCCCATTTGTTTACATTTCTGTTGATTTTCCTTTCCAAATACGTGGGTATGTATGCATTCTGATGGGAAAGAACTTGAAAAGGACCCTTCTTCGTGCATTATCAAGAAGTCAGAGCCTACACAGACATCTACTCATGGATTTCCTGGAAAAGGAAGAGGCCTACTCTCTTCAGCCCCAGATCCTTCATCTTCTGGGACTCTCTTCTTCTTTTTTAGTAATGTTTTATTTAAATTTTTATGTTTTATGTACTTATATGTATTTATGGTTTTAATGTTTTGTGTGAGCTGGCCAGAGTCCCCATTGGGGGGAGATGGGTGGGGAGAAATTTAATAAATAAAAATAAAAAAAAGGGGAAAAATCTATTTGATTTCACTTAACTGCACAGAGATATAAAATAGGGATGGATGGATGGATGGATGGATGGGAGGGAGGGAGGGAGGAAGGAAGGAAGGAAGGAAGGAAGGAAGGAAGGAAGGAAGGAAGGAAGGAAGGAAAAAGAAAAAAGAAAAAAAGAAAAACAGGAGAAACAAGAAGCCATGTTCAAATGCTTAACAATTGCACAAGGCTATCTCTTTAAAAATAGTTCCCATGGATGAGGGCTTTAGCTTTTATCTCAGCTGCTGACCTTGCTAATACAGTATGTAGATCCTTTGCCAGCTAATCAGCAGACTGAAAAGCAAAGCTTCCAGCTGTGGGCAACGATCTGTGGCAGGAATGAATGAGTGGATTTTAGCAGCCAGGGTCTGGAGCTGACTATCTGTAGCTAACAGCTGTCACCTTCTCGGTAGAGGCCAAGCAGACCTTTCTGTTTAAAAACCAGCATGGCCGATCAGATTACTATGTATGGAAGGACCAAGTGTATGGTACCCATGTAGGCAGTGGGAGGGAGAAGTGGAAAATATATTTATAAATAGAGTGTCTGCTTGAGTACAGGGAGCCTCTGGAAGGCATGTCCATCTCTTTGCCCATCCATCCATCCACTTCCTGTTGGTTGAACTAAGCAGTCCAAGGCAGATACATACATGTGCTTTCATTGATGCAATTAAAAAGAATGAGACAAAGCAAATGCCAAGAGCACTGAAAGGTTATACTGTATTCGCAGTTTTGTTGTTTGTAACCCACATTTCAGAAACAGTCTATATTCTTTTGGCAATAGAGCTTATTTCAAAGGCATTCCTAGCAGCTGCCATTTTATTGCCAAAGCATAGCCTGATACTTTATCATCCTGGTTGTTCCAGGAGGAAAATATAAAATAAAATCCATGTCCACAGCTCTTTTGGTCTGGCCTCATTTTCCACCCATTAAAAGGAGAGAATTATTAAATATTTGGAAAATACTGGGTCAATAATAAATAAATAAAATAGTGTCAGCTGTCAGGTGAAAGCAGTTTCTCTCTAAATCAGGGTTTTTCAACCTTGGCAACTTTAAGATGTGTAGACTTCAACTTCCAGAATTCCCCACCCAGCACTGCAGAAGAAAAGTGTCAATGGGGAAGAAACCAAATAAGGAAAAATAAATGTGGTACTGAATGTGAGCAATTAAACAAATGAACAAATACATGAGTAATCAAACAAATAAACCAGGAATGCAGGCTGTAATCCTGAAATTGAGTGGAGTGAGAGTTATACGGCAGGTTTGCCCACAGAAAATATTTTCTTGAGGAGGGCAGCTAATCCCAAAATGTCCATTCCCCAGAATGCAACATAAAAAGTCTAAAAGAAATGCAACTTGTCAGGAATGAGTGTTCAAGATGCAAGAGGTCTGAATCACAGCAGGCCAGCTGACAATAAGCTCTATCTCCATTCAGCTACAGGCCTTGTCCTACCAGGGATGGAACCAGAGGACTTGTATCTCTCAATCTTCAAAAGCAAGGAGAGACCATACCACCACACCCAGTTAAGCTACACTGGAGTATTTTTCTAAACCTGAAAAAACACAAGATATCATGACAACCCATATTCTGAAAATGTAAAGGGTACAGCAGATGGTAGCATCCAGCCAATCTTGTCTTATCTTGGAATAAGCTAAATAGACTTGTTTAGACTTGGAATGGGACACCATTAGGGAGTCCCAGAGCTTCAGACTAACCTGGGAAGTTAAAAGGCACTCACAAACACTTCCATAACACTGCCAAGAAAACTGCATGAACATGTCCACATAATCCCCAATAGACAACCTGCATTCAAGGAAGATTTTACCTTTGTTAGTGGCTGAGCACATAAAAAAAGTTAAAATTCTTTCTCTTAACCAAGAAAAGAGGGGGAGAAGATCAAAGAAGACAGTGGGGTGTTGGGACTCTCAGATATTGGAGCGGTTGGTCAAGGATGGTTGAAGGATAGACAGGAGCTGTGGCTCAGAAGAGCCTTCTAACAAATCCAAGTGAGGGTTTACTTTTAGTTAGATTCAGGGTACATTTTCGGTTATGTGCATATGACTTCTTTATGATGAAATTGATTTGGATTATCAGCTCTAAGGTGTAATTTGACTGTACTAGTTATTGAAGGTTAGCAGTGACATCTGCAGGAATGGTCAAAATCGACTAGAGGAGGTCACAGCATCGTAACTGAAGCCCTGCCCTTTTATGCCTCTGATCTGCACAAGTACAAAAGGGTGGGGCTTCAGTTGGGATGTTATAGCCACCATCTTGCCTGTTTTAACCTCCCCTTATAGGTACTGTAAGTCAGGTAATATTGTCACAGTCCATCCATTCAAGATTTATTCATGGAGTACCAAACCAAAAAAGAAATCTGGGGTGCCCAATAGCTTAGAAAAGGCAGTGGGGGGGATAAGCCGAAGACCAAAAGGATCACTCCTGGTACATCAAAGACTCTTATTTCAACTTCCATTCCATATGTCAATTAAATCTTCAGGCTGAACAGCTGAGCTTTCCAAAATATCTCTGTGACCTGGGAAATGTCATGGGTGGGTCTGTCTTTCAGCCAAGGCGATAACAAAGCTTACACCTGGTGGCCATCTAGGGCTTATAAATGGCCTAAGTGACATTTAAAACTAAGCTTCCACTCTTCTGAGAAATTATTCACTCTTGCACTATCACTATGGAATAAAGAGCTGTCTAACTAGATAGGCACTGATCCTTTCCCGTGAATCTTTTTGAAGGGTCCAGCTTTCAGATATCCTTTGTTCTCTGGCAATAATAATCAGCAGAAAAGAAAGAACTTCTACATTTCCATGGCAAGAATTAACTTCAGCTATTGATTTCAAGGAAGGAAGGAAGGAAGGAAGGAAGGAAGGAAGGAAGGAAGGAAGGAAGGAAGGAAGGAAGGAAGTCAAGCCTTAGCTAAGTCTTAAAAAGTCAAGTGGCACAAAGTACAAAGTCCCATCACACATACAAAAGGCTGGGCTTTTGACTGTGCCATTGGGACCAACATTTTGACTTTTTAAACCCCTCCCCAGACATTCCTGGTTGCAATATGAACTAGAAGTAGGCAACCATACACAAGGCAGACACATTTGGCAACCATGGCTTGTCAATGTTCCCACTGTTTTGTTTTGTTTTGTTGCCTCCAAGAGCCATATTGATGAGGGGAAGATGGGGGAGGCTAAACATTTCAGCTTTTGCATGAAATGGAGTATTTAAGGATTTGTAACCTTTTAAAAACCCAGAATAGGGGGAGAACCCTAGTAGAAGCTCCATGATGTGAAAAAATAATGTCTGCTTGGGCCTCCAAAAGTGCAAATCAATTCCATAGTACAAACTTTGGGGTTCAAGAACCTGCTAAATGGGGCTGGAGCCAGTCTGTAGTCTTCCCTCCTTCTCATTGTCCTATAGATTCAGGTTAGCCTCTACCTTTATTCCAACCACTTCTGATATGGGGGGAAAGGGAGTGAGGTGTGACAGAAAGGATGACCATACAGCTCCTGATATATATTACCTCCAGAAAAGGTGTCAGCAATTTAAAAAGTCCCCTAAAAGTGTAAATGTTTTTAAAGGGCTTTTGTGAATATAGTTAAAATAAGTAATATTTGTGTTTCTTTTGCTTCTGGGGTAATGTGCATGTGGCCTTATAGCAGAGGTAGGATCTTATGGTCCTTCAGATGCATCCTTCAACAATCTCAGCCAGTATAACACGTAGGAAGGGATATTGGAAGCAGTAGATCAGCAATATGTGGAGGGTCCCTCAACCCTGCTTTAGGGGTTGGGAGATGAGAGTTCCTCCCCCTGCCCCAAAAGTGCACCACTTCCTTGCTTTTCATTAAAGCAGCCTCTCTGCTATTTAGGCTTGTGTAGAAAGATGTAAAAAAGACATGGCTGCTTTAAGGAGTTAACTCTTTATAGTTAAAGCCACCCAAATCTAGTTGACTTGAAAGATGGATTTATCCATTTGAGCACAGCTTGCTCATTTCTGCTATTGTATCTTTAAGGTTATATTCCATTTGAAATAATTGGGAAGAAGAAGCTTCTTTTCAAGCAGAAACATGAAGCCAAAATGTTTGAAGGACAGTGAATAATGTTTACACGTTGTGCCCAAAGAATCTTAGCAGGGCTTTCCACGGGAGCCACAGTCTTCAGAATAAAACAACTCACTTGCTGCTGGGCACACTTTTGAAATCTGCCAATATTTTGCTCCCAGCAATAGCTTGACGCACACTCCAAAGTCAAGGCAGACCCAACCCCCTCCAGTCAGACAGGTGTCAAACTGGACAGCCCTTGAAAAAGCCACCGTGGTATTATGCAAACTTGACAGGCGCTCCAAAGAGGATTTGAGAAAGCCAACGAGGAGATGCGTGCTTTCCCCCACCTATTGACATTTACAAAGCACATTAAATCATGTATGAGATGCCTTAGGCACATGTAGTTCACAAAGCACAGCGCGGCACTTCCAGGGAATTTGAGCTGACCAACTTGCTTTATTGGAACTGACAGCAGAAGACAGTAAATGCAATACTCTGGGTGAGGGTTGTAATGTTGAGCTGAGTGTCGATGGAAGTATTATGGAGATCATTCAAACACAGAGATATGCTGGTTAAATATGTCCTCCTCTTCCCTCTCCTCTCTTGTAAAAAAGATCTACCTTGTCTTTGTGGAGAAGCAATTCCCTTCCTTCCAGGTAAAACAAAAAACAAAACAAAAAAAACCTTGATCACCCATCAGTTTTGCAGATTTTGCATGCACTGAGTGGAGCTTTTGAAGATAAAGCAGGGGAGTTCAGGAGCAGAAAGCCATTCAACCTTTACCCTGTTGCACCCTGCTGCCTCACATTTGTAAGAGATAAATGATTCCAAAATCTATTTCAAAGGTTATTTGCTGAAAGTAGCACAGAAAGGTTTGCAGAAGAAGGCTATTATCTCCAGCTGGCCTGTTGGAAAGTCAGCCAGCTAGCAGTTGTAAGATTCAAGGCAGTGAAAATAAATCAGGTCTAGTAATTATCTTTGTGAATACATTTAAGCCAAAGAGATAGTGGAAACCCTTGGTTCTAATACCGTAGCTGTTCCATTTCTAACCCCCACTTCTATGCATGAAAGGATAGTGCAAATCGGTAGTTGTTTTTCTCTCTATTTTAGTCAGAAACTATTTTGGTCAATCTTTTGTAATTGATTTTTAAAAAAAAAATCACAGCAAAAAAATGCTGCGTCCTCTTTCATCCACAATTTTCCTTAACCTGCACAGCTTTTGTAAGCAATTTCCCTTAATACACAGCATTAAACCAAATTCCCCAATATACTTTTTCTTCTTTTAAAAAAATCAGAATTTCCTAGCTGATACACATTTTTACATAAATTTATCAAATGCAGGCTTTACCTTGTTTTCTTCTAACTTAATATTTATTTCATTTCTCTACCTCTCCTAAGGGATCTGGAGCGGGATATAAAGGCAAAAAACAATAAAACACTATTCAAGAAAACAGCTCCCTAAAACACCCTGCAGTAAAATCATCTCCTGCAAAATGAAACACTAGAAGAAAATACAGTGGGCAGTAAACCAGCAAGATCCCTATTTCTGTCTCGGTAGTCCAGCATAGGCATTAGAAAATGGACGGGTTCCTGGAGAGACAGATGTTCAGTAAATTAACCATGACTCCCCGTTTCCATTCTCTTCAACTTCTCCTTATTCTGTTCCAAGAACTCAGACAGGGAGAACCAGGTCAAGTCTGCCCCATCCCACAGCAGACCTAGCCAGTTCTCAGCCAGATCATTCCTTACACCAATGATTACTTCCTGATTGAACTGGCACTAATGACCCCCTCCAAAGGAGGGTGGGTTCAGCAGAGCAATCCAAGATCTGCTGATGTAGTGGCAACATCTAAGACTAACTACAGGCTGCAGTTTCACTGCTGAGTCACTAGAGAGTGAAGGGGATAACTTCTTTTACTTTCATGTACCCACTTTTTAAGACATAGTCTCTTCTGAAGCATCTGCGTTTCTCTCCAACCTTGTGACCTGCTCCCTAACCCTAACCCAATTGTTATTCTCTCTGTGTTGGAGGTTGGGCATGTGTATTTTATAACCAAGCCACAACAATAACATATGGGTCTGTGTGAAAGGAGTATGGCGGGGTGGGGAAGGAAGCATATTTTCTATCCTAAATCTGTAAATAGTAGAGAAAGTTTTCACCCATATTATCTCTCCTCCTTCTCCTTCTCCTTCTCCTTCTCCTTCTCCTTCTCCTTCTCCTTCTCCTTCTCCTTCTCCTTCTCCTTCTCCTTCTCCTTCTCCTCCTCCTCCTCCTCCTCCTCCTTCTCTGGATAAAAGAATGCTTTGATACAGTATATGGAAATCTTGCCAGTAAACTCTTGGAAAATGTCTTGGAAAAAGAGCTCAGGGCAAAGTTAAAAGCAATCTAGTCCATCAATCAGTGTTGTCTAGACAAAAGAGTGCATGAAAACTACGAGAAAATGTTATGGATGGTATTTCCATATTCAAGAGACCAACTAGCCATAACCGTTTCAGAAACCAACCCCAACCCATTCTATTCCACCTTTCATTCTGTTGCTGCTTCTCTGGAGCCTCCAATAATCAGCCTTCTGTGGCTACTGAAGATTGTTTGGTCAGTGTGTGGAGAGTTTCCCTATTTAGGAGCACTCACCTACATTTACGTACTTCCAGAAACTCCAGGATTTCCGTAAGCCTATACAGATTTCCAAACATTGGCCTTCTATGTGGATGTTTTGGCTATATAAGAACTCATACTGCAGGAATACATTGTGCCGTTAATATAAGGTCTTGGAAATACTATTCATATAAAAATATGCTTCAGCAAACCTATCATTCCCCAATTTTGTCACCACAACTACTTGAACGCTTGATAAAACTCTGGATCATCTTCTGAAATATCTTTGTATGGAGTAAAGCCACCCATCTATCTTGCTTTTATTGTAGAGCTGGAGAACCTATGACCATGGATTTCAACCTCCAGAATTCAAAGCAATGGTTATGTTGACTGGGAAATTCTGGGAGGTGACATCCATACTGATGGAGGCACCCAAGAAAGGGACGTTTGACTTAAGGTTTCAGTTGGCTTTAACTTGCTGCTGAAACAACATCCTCTTGCTTTCATAGGCCACAGCTTCAGTCAGTCTTGCTCACTCAGAACTATCAGTGGTCCTGATTTCAGGACCGGCTTCTTTCTTTTTTACCTAGACTAGGTAAACTTGTTTACCTGGACTTGACTGTTCTTTTGGAACAGCTTTCCCTGCCTCAAACCAGTTTTGTCAGTGAAACTCAGATATATGCAGAATGGATTCATCCTCTTCCCTTTAACAATAGATCGAATAACTGCAGAAATGATGTAACATTTTGATGTGTGAAGGAGGATAATGTCTCTAGAGGAACATAAATTATCATTCTTATTCCCCAGCACAAATTTGTACCATCTTCCACAAGTCACTATTCCAGTCACTTTCATGAACAAACCCTCCAATGATTCCCTTATGGTTTATAAGATATACATTCCTTGTTATCTGGCTTCCTAAAATATATATATATATATATATATATATATATATATATATGTATGTATGTATGTATGTATGTATGTGTATATATATATATATATATATATATATTTGCTGTTCTTACAATCCTTTTTATTTTTTTATTTTTTTTTTTATTTTTGGGCAAATGTGGAGGCTACATTTTCACAGTGTTGTTATTTCTTCTTTGGCTGGTACATCTGGCAATAAATAAATAAATAAAAATCCCCCCTCCCCCCAGCCACAAATGGTGATTGCTACTGTCAGCATCAAATCTGATGGTTCCCGACAACTCCTGTGATACTGCAACCTCAGGGACAGGAGGCCACATCTGTGAGTAGATGTAGTAGCAGCCATCTGCATGAACTGCATTATTGAATGGTGTTGGCACAGCTTAACATTTGCTGTAACCTATGATAATGGGCTCGAGGGGCCTCCCATGTCTGCTGCACGATGGCAGCTGATGTCTCCTGTACCATTCTCAAAACAGGATGCTTTAATTTTTAATGGAGCACATGTTCAATTGGCTGTACAAACAGGCTAATCTGCAAAGCATGTGCTCGGTAACAAGCCAAGCTATGCAGCCAGAATAAGAACACAGTTTCATCACGGCGGGAAGGATGCAAAAGGGGTGTCCCTTCATGCAGGCATCTCTGGTGTTTGATGCCAACAGCCGTCAGGAACAAGCGTCTGCATGTTCCTTCAGTTCTACTGCCCAGGGCTCCTGTTAGTTTGGGAAGAAATCTTCATCCTGGCATGTGCTTTGGGGGTGGAGTGGGAGAGTTTATTGGCTTCAGGTGCCTAGCACAGTTGGAGATTTATGGGTTGTCGCTATCAAAGAACAAATCAAAGGGAAATGAAAATAAAAGTGCATAAACAAACCTTGCTGGTGAAAACTGGAAATAAAAGGAGACGGCCTGAGTCAGTGACCTCTTGGCCCAAGGAAGCAAAAGGCCAGTTGAGAGAAGAGGTTGGAAATGTTGGATCCCATGATAAGGCAGATCAGCTGTTTTTTGCTTGGCAGACAGAGCTGTCCAGCCCCATTAAATACATCTTAGGTATGGCTTCTGAGATCTAGAGAAGTTCTTGCTAGATTTTAATGGGCAGGAGGGAAAGTTGTTTAATGGGCAGGAGGAAAGTTGTTAAATACATGATGGTAGAGTGATTCACTATATTTCATTTGAATTAAGATAGCTAAGTCAAGACAAATTTTACTTTTGTTCTGGCCCTGCCCACTGCATTTTGGAACATGGTCCCTGGCATGCCATTCAAAAACAATAAGGGGCCCTCGGTCCATGAAAGCTGGACACTTTGCTAAGAGGAAGGAAATGGATTATAAAGTGATCCTGATCCATTTTCAAATGGCAAAACGTGCCTTGTGACATCACAACACAAACTCTGTGAGTTACATACTTGCATCCGATGTCAGGAATCAACAGAAGTTGCAGGCTTATTCTTTTGCATTTCTAGAGCTCATAATTTTTTTCAAAAAAGGTATAGACATTGAAACAATGGCCATTGCTTAATCAAGGAGGAGAAACTAACTTAAAGAAAAAATGAAAAAAAACAAACAAACCTAGATGATCAACACTGGAGATCTCAATGACATTGGTTCTGGAATCTGTTGCAAAATTCATGAAGTTCCTACTCTAAGCTATTCCCTACCTAGCATTTCAAGGGAGAGGTCACACAGAACAGAACTCTCATGATGTGGTAAGTCAAGACGTGGGAACCTTTAGATGCTGTAACTCTGGTTTATTTGCTTCTTAAGGATTTGTTGTAGTCCTTCAAACCAATCTTGACTCTCTGTGTCTACAGGAATAGTGCATGCAATTTTCTTGGTGACATTTTTGGAAGTGGTTTGCCCTTGCCTTCTTCCTAGGGCTGAGAGAGAGGGACTGGCCCAAATCACCCAGATGATTTCTATGCCTAAGGCAGCATCAGAACTCATAATCCCCCAGCTTCTAGTCCAGTGCCTTTAACTATTCACCAAACGGGCTCTTTTAAGGATTACATAGATTTTAAAATCATCTTTACAATATTTTCAGCCTGGCCATCTTATTTGAAAGACGTGCTTTGGTCCTTGGACAAGTGTAACATCTGTCTTCTATCCATTAATGGAGCATGTCTGTTTTCAGCCTTCCATGTAAGCCTGAAAAAAAGGTGCTGCTTCATTAAGGAATCCACTCATAGACGTTTATGCAACTGTTTTGGCAGCAATTACATTAATGCTGCCCTGAAATCTCTTGCAATTTCTCAAACATTTTCTTTCCTTGTGAAAGAGGCTCCTGCCTTTCTACCTTGTTCCCAAGATGTTTGAGAATTTCTTTGCAATTTCTCTCCAGAGTCTTTTTAGCTTATTTCACTGTCAGAGATGGGAGCCAGGGGTGCTACAGTTGTTGCTGTTGTTTTCTGTGATGCAACATGTGGCAACCTCCCTGGCTGGCCACACTTCTGAATCTGAAAGAAAAACCAGTCAGAATTTCCTTACGAAATGGAATCGTGGGAAGCTGGGAAGGCTGCAAAAAACTAGAGAGAAGACCTTCTCATGCTTTCTTTGACCACCTGGCAACCAAAACTATAGGTGTCTGTGGGATTCGCCATTTTTTCAAAATGACAAAAGCAGCTTCACATTATCCTCATGCAGGCTCTGTCCCTTTCATACATATATGTGACATGTAGAAGAGGCAGATCTTGTGTCAAGTCAGTGCAACACAGTTTGCATCTTTTGACCCATGTCCACACCCATGGATACTACTGCAAATAAATGAAAAAAATGTCTCAGTTAATCCATGAGGATTTCCCTGAAATTCTCTTTTGCTTTGAAATGCATGTGGAAAATAGAGTCTCATTCGCCGGATCGCATGGAAACTGATTGAAGAACTTTTCTGGAGGGCATTAGCACATGTGAGCTTCTGAGTAAAACATCCCAAAGGAGGCAGGGGAGAGAGAGAAGTTTTCCCTGCAAGTAGGAGCATCGGAAGTTTGCTTTTCTGCAACTTTTCATCAATACACGCTAGCCCATCCCTAATATGTGAAGGTGCAGGATTGAGACACACATCCCAAGGGAATAGAACACTGTGCAAAAATTTGCAGTTGAGAATTCCAAATCTTCAGTTTTCCTTCGGAGACAAGGCTGTTTTTATGCAGCAGGGCAGAATGTGGGCAGCATTTCTAACAGTAATCCAGCGAAGCTCTGTTTCTATGCACCACAAAATACTTTCCCCTGATATCTTCTTCTTTAATGAGCTTAACAGGAAGAGGATGGACTGATGACAACAGGCTTGTACTGATCAAATTAAATATTAATCGCAATAAATTGCAGATCAAAATCAGCTGCAGGATCCATCATGGGAAATAACCAGATAAATCAGTGTGTTCCTTTCCCCCTCCCTGGCATGCCTTTCCTTTCCCTCTATTGCCAAATTAGAAAGTTCTTAGGAAAACCATAGCATGGCTTTCTGTTTTAACCCTTAGTCCATTAATAACATACTAGAAAGCCTGCAGCCTTACCTCCCCCCGCCCCCATTTTTAAATACTGAACTGAAAAAGAAGGATGAATAAATAAATAAATAAATAACCCAGCTCCCTTTAAATCTTTCTAAATCTTTGTCTCTGATTGGGTTCATTAATAAGCATTCTGGTTTTGTTACCAAGAGTGACATATGGCATAATCTTCTAACAGGAAGAAGTATTTTGCATTTTATTGTAGAAAACAAACATGTGAACAGGTTCCAACAGATGGCTTTCTTAGCTTCTGGGAGAAAGGGGAGGGGGTGTTTTAATAAGCCTTGAAAGAGAGACTTCCTCACTCTTATTCTTTTAAGAATAAATTTGAGAGGATTTAAAGTTGTTTTGCAACCATCTCAGACAGTACTGGTATTGGACTGGTCTCTATCCCAGTGGGTAAGTCAAGTTCCCCACCATACGATTTCTTTAGGCAACTATCTGCCAAGGATCGACAACATATAAAGGTCCCAGAGCTGGCTTTCTTAGCTCCTGGGAGAAAGGGGGGGGGGGGCAGATATTGCCTAGAGAAATCATATGATGTGCACAGAATCATGGCTAGATTTATTTGTTTGTTTATTTGTCACATTTATTTAGCTGCCCATCTCATGCACAGTGACGCTGGGCAGTGTACCACAATTAATAAAACAACAAATAGATTAAAAAAAAACAATCATTATAAAAAGATAAAAAGTGATTATTAAAATAAAAACATTATCAACATTACAACTGTACAAACCCCACAGAGAGAGTAGAATATCCATCATAGTGGAGCCACCTGAGAATGTCTCCGGTTCCCTAAGACCCCCAGGCCTGATGACACAACCAGGTCTTGAAGGGCTTCCTAAATGACTGAAGGGAAGAGGCGATCCTCACTTCAGGGGGGAGAATGTTCCACAAGGAGGGAGCCACGGCAGAGAAGGCCCACCTCCTGGGACCCACAAAATGCAAGTCCCTGGCCAATGGAACACGTAGCATACCTTCCCTGCAGGATCTAATGGGATGGGCTGATGTGATCAGGGAGAGGCAGTCCCTCAGATGATTCTTCCTTCAGAGGCACCCTATAGTAGCTGAAGGGGGAGCTGGGTAATTTTACATATTTTTGGTAGATGCCATTTGGTGGAGAGGTATATTTTATTTATTTTTCTCTACGTCAGGTGTGTAAACTTTTGGAGAGCTAAGAGCTACACTTCTCCTTCGAGTGGTTTACTGGAGATCATTCCTCCTCCCATTCCCCCCACCCCCAAGTAGTAGAGCAGGCCAAAAACAAAATTCTTCAAATCATCCACAGTTGACTTGATTCCTTCCCAGTTGTGCACATCAACAGTTCCTCGTCCCCAACATTAAAAATACAAATTTTGGTTTGTTTGTTTGTTTGTTTTTAAAAAGAGACCTCAGGGGGCTCTATCCAAGTCTTCTAGGATTTCATTCAATTTTGTTGCCTCACTTGTGAACCTCTATTTTAGATGATGTAACTTCCTGCCTCCCTCCCTCCTTCCACCTGCCTTATTTTGTTTTTCCTTTTCTCAAGTAATGGGAGAAAAGTGAAGAGGCCAAATCTGTAAGAAGAAAATCCAGTGTTGTATCATTTGAATGTAACAAGCCATAGAAATATTCCCTTGAAAATACTGGGGCAGACAATGTCAGTCCAGGAAATAAATCTACCTGTCTGAACTCCATATTGCTTTCAGTGTATTCTTTGAAATAATAATAATAATAATAATAATGATGATGATGATGATGATGATGATGATGATGATGATGATGAAAGAAAGAAAGAAAGAAAGAAAGAAAGAAAGAAAGAAAGAAAGAAAGAAAGAAAGAAAGAAAGAAAGAAAGGCAGAGGATACTCAACCACAGCCACACTTTGTTCCAGCTCATGTTTGCTCCAGAGTGGATCAGCTGGTAGCACAATGCATAAATTAGCTCCCAGGAGAATCCATCATGGAATTCTTTTTAATCCCTACCCATTAGGTGGAAAGTCTATACACCAAGAGCCGAAAGAATAGATATCGGAGGACCAGACCAGGGGGATTTGTGACATCAGGGGCCAGGCTGCTGCCAAGAGTCCCATTCTGCAGCTTCTATGGTGCATGGTCTATGTGTCAAGTCATTTTTGCAAAAAGAGGTGATGCACGGGCAGCGCCTAGTCTGACCTATGGCTAATGCTGTGCTGAAATCTGCTTTTAGCAATTCCCCCAAAGTGTTCTTTCTGTACAAAAGAGGCTTCTGGTTGCCTTCCTTGCTTAGGGAGCTTGAGAATTTCTTTCAAATTCTCCGTGCTGGTCCGTTTGAACTTATTTTTACAGCAGGGTGCCCCTGCTGGCAGTTGTGTTTTCTTCTTTTAGACATCATTGGGTAATTCTGTTGCACACCACTGGGAAGCTGGGTCACTGAAGAAATGAGAGGGCATTCACAGACAAGTCTTGGCTGCCTTGTAACTAAATAGAAAGAAGAACCTTACATTCTGCCTGTGAAAATCGCACTGAAATTATCTCTCCTTTGAAAGAAATTGTGAAAGCAAAGCTTTGCTGGGAATGGAAGAAAAAAATACAGCAGGGTTTTTTTGGGGGACTGTGGTCCTGATTGTCACATTCTGCTGCTGTTCAATTCTTCTCTATATCGTAGGCATTGTATTTTCAGTTCCCTGTATCTTTCAAGTATCTCTTTCTCCAAAACAGAAGATACCCATCTTGTTTTTATCCAGCGGAGGAACAAATGTTTAGGGCTGTCGACAAATATTGTACATGTTTGCGGATGTTCCTGTAATTATCATGATTATACCATGGATGTTTTTATGCTTATGTTTCTAGTCATTTTCTGTACACCACTGAGGAATCTAATAAATAAATAATAACATGAATAAATCAGCATGTGGAGAAAATCCATACGTACACACACGCACACACGCATATATAGACAAGACTAATCTGTTCCACAATGTGAAAGATAATCCATGGTATAGATAAGAATATTGGCTTTATATTGAATTCAGACAATTAGGTGTTATCTATGAAGTCATATTAGGAAGCCTTCTCTGATGTGATGAGAGAAGTAAAAGTTGCTTATTCATTGATTATAACCCCAAATAGTTAACTCCAACAAAGAACATTTACTGGTCATTGCAGTCTCATATATGCTTACACTACAAGTTAGTTGGAACTCCAGAACATCTAGAATAGCTTAGATTGTCCACATAGAAACCTCATGGTGGTTTCACTAGAAATTTGGTGAGAGTAACACCATGGAATGCAAGAGAAAGAGCAATGAATTTGAAGAATAATTTCTAAACTTGTAACCAGTGGAGGGGACTAGTTCTCCCCAGCCAATCATAACCTTATGCTGGATCATTTTATACAGTACTCTTCAAAAATATGAACTTCTAACAGGTTGAAATTTCTGGGTGTCAAAATTCACAGTTTTAAAGATGTGTTGGGTCCTGAACTATGTTTTCTGGAGTTTATGTTGGTCCCCAGGATACAGTGAGGATTCACCCATGCTTTGGTTTTTATCTTCCACCATTCTTGATTTTCAAACAAACAAGGGCATCACTTGAAAAGGAAGAACAAGAATTATTTATATGACTTATGGCACACAGCTACATATTTTATAGATAAGTTTCTATCTGGTGTAGTGAAATATATTTCATTTTATACTCAGTTGTGATCTGGCACACTGCCAGATTTAGGCCTAAGCTAAACAAGCTACAGCTTTGGGCCTCACAATCTGCAGGGCCTCACAAAATTTCAGAATATCAGTTTTCTGATTTTGCAAACGAGTTCATTATTACTTACATTAATAAAGTGATCTTGATTACTTATTTTGTCAGCATTTTGTACATATATTAATGTATCTTAAAATTATTTTAAAAATTATATTTAAGTATTGTTTCTAGGGTGTACTATATTCTAATCTAGGAGAGAAATCAAGCCAGCCAAATGATAAATACGTAATCAGTAAATGCATTCATTTGAAAATAATTTGTATTTTTTACTTTAAATACCTTGCTATTACATGATAGATAGATAGATAGATAGATAGATAGATAGATAGATAGATATTTGTGTTGATCACATCAAGCTGTGGAACGTGCTCAGAAAAATAGGAGTCCCAAAACATTTCATTGTCTTTATGAGAAACTTATACACAGGTCAGGAAGCCACAGTACAGGCAGAACATGGCAAAACAGATTGGCTTCAGGCTGGCAAAGGAGTGTGACAAGGCTGCACACTCTCCCCTTATTTATTTGACCTGTATGTGGAATATATATTAAGGGAACCTGGACTGGGAGAAAATGACCATGGTTTGGAAATTGGAAGAAGAAACATCAGTAACTTGTGCTATGCTGATGACACTACCTGAAAAATGCAAAGGATCTGCAAGCTCTAGTAATAAAAGTCAAGGAGTACAGTGAAAAAAATGGGTCTAAAATTAAATATAAAGAAGACAAACTAATGACAACAGGTAGACTAACCAGCCTTAAAATTGACAACAAAGATATCAAAGTGGGGGACAGCTTCTGCCTCTTAGGATCAGCCATCAACAGTAAAGGAACAGGCAGTCAAGAAATGTGCCACAGATTAGCACTTGGTTGAGCAGCCATGAAGGCCATGGAAAAGACATTCAAATGCCGTGATGTGTCTATACCTACAAAGGTAAGAATCATGCCAGCCATGGTATTCCCTGCGACACTCTACGGAAACAGAAGTTGGACTTAAAGAAGCAAGATAGGAAGAGTATTGATGCTTTTGAACTTTGGTATTGGAAAAGATTCCTGAGAATATCATGGACAGCCAAGAAAAGAAACTGATGGATCATGAACAAATCAACCCAGAGTTTTCCCTTGTGGCACAAAGGACCAGGCTCAAATTATCCTATTTCAGACACATTATGCGAAGACCCAGCTCTCTGGAGAAGGCTCTGATGCTGGGAAAGGTGGAAGGAAAGAGAAGAAGAGAACAACCAGCAGCAAGGTGGATGTTACGTTGTACAGTTATGGTGGTGATGAGTGCACCATTGGGAGGCTTGAAAGTGTCAGATTCAGCCTAGTACAGCCAGCGCCACTGTTCAGTTTCACCACCACTAGTCAATTTCACTGCCTCAGGCATAGGTGGGCAGGGAAGGGAAACAAGGCAAACTGCAAGCTAATTGCCAGCAAGTGGCAGCAATTAACTCATGGCCCAGAGTAAATTGGAACCGGCAACATTGTAGCGCAGGCAGCTCTGGAGACGCCCCGGGCAATGCCGATTACAATACTTCAGGAACACAGCAATCCGGAGGCAATCAGCAACCAGTTGGAACCTGACTTAAGAAACCCCATTTCATCCACATGAGAAAAGCCCCATGAGCACACCGACAACGCGGACAAAAGATAACAATCATGAGGACAATGAAACCTGACTGAATCTGCCATTAAGGAGAGGGGAGGGAGGTCATGACAAGCAGAGGGGTGACCCGGGACAAGGGCAGGGGCAGAACCCAGGGGTACTACGGGTCAAGGGGGGAACCCTATAAAACACTGTAAGAAACCGTGCCGAGTCAATCCTGGCTTTGTCTGTAACCACTACGCATTACGCCTAAGTAAACTAGCTTTCGTTCGAGTCCGTGTCTCATGAGGGTTATTTCCAGTGCTGAATGCAGTGAACCTTACAGAAAGAACAGGTTAGGGGTAGATCATCTTGGAGGAAATCTATCTATGTGGTTGCTAGGAGTTGAAGATGACCTGATGGCACATAATCAATCAATATTTGTTTGTTTGCTTATTTGCAGTGACCCAAGATCCTGTTTTGGTAGCACCTTCCTGAGACCTTCTGGTACAACTGTTTAACAAGGGGCCTCCAAGCTTTATATAGCTTAGGGCCTCACCAAATCTAAATCCAGAACTGGCATAGCAGGTGACCTGCATTGGCCCAATTTCCTTACTTTATAACTGGTGGGATAGGAATGGTAGGAAGTGAAATTAGTGTTTGCTTTTCCTAACTTTCTTTCCTACAAACATCAGGAGACTCTTTAGAAATATGTTGGGTTTATGTACAAACAATAAACATGCAATTACAAAAATGTATAAACTTTTCTTGAAATTTAAAACAGAAGAAGAACAAGTGAAAGAGTGTATGATAGAATGGGCTAAGAACTTTGGACATAATATACTGACTGGCAAAATGGGAAAGTATGTGGCTGAAAGGACTGAAATTTATATTTTGTTATAATTTAAAACATAACTTTTATGAAATCATGTACTGTTGGTACATGACTTCAGAAAAATTATCCAGAATGTATAAAAATGCTTCAAATTTATGTTGGAAATATGAAAAATATGAAAAGTCATTTTATCATGCCTGGTGGACATGCAAAAAAGCCAGAAAATTTTGGGTTCAAATACATACACCGATACAAAGAAAGTTAAAGATTAATATTCAGTTGAAAACCAGAACTCTTCTTGCTGGGATTAATGGATAGACAAGTAGAAAAGAGTTATGGAAGATGGTTTTTATATATGATAACTGCTGTGAGATTATTATATGCGCAAAAATGGAAGGACTCAGAAATACCAATAACAGAGGAATGGCTGATGATGATGATAGAATGAGCAGAGATGGCAAAATTGGCTTGTTTGATTAGAGAAAGGACAATAATTACATTTATTACTGACTGGAAACCCCTTGTGGACTTTTTGCTGAGAAAAGAAAAAAAATGAACTTTTGATTTATGGGTTTGATGATTAGAAAGGGTAGATTATGGAAAGAAGGAAATTGTGTTGTATCCTTAGAGAGAGACGGTAAAATATAAAAGTACTTGTAACTGCTGTTAAGAAGATTGGAAGCCACTCCTTTATACCTTTCCTTTCCTTTCCTTTCCTTTCCTTTCCTTTCCTTTCCTTTCCTTTCCTTTCCTTTCCTTTCCTTTCCTTTCCTTTCCTTTCTTTGCACTTTTTTTCACTTATTCCTTTTCTTTCCTTTCCTTACTTTTTTCTTTCAAAATTTGTATTCTTTTTATTCTTTAAAAAATGTATTTAATAAAAATTATATTAAAAAAAAAAAAGAAATGTGTCAGGTCTGTGTAGGCTGGGTAGCAATCCTAACGATAGGATTTAGGGCAGTGATAACTTGCAGCTTAAATGTAGTTCCCAGCCATGCCCCTCCCCACCAATCACATCAATGAAATACAGCAGCAAAATGTTTTAGCCTTTTCCCACCTGAAATTAAGGGTACAGGTAGATGTGTTAGCTTCCAGCTAGGCTTAATGCACCTACTTTGCAATAAATTCCCCCATGCCCACAAACTACTTGAAAATTCAGGTTCTGCCTTCTCAGACAATGTGCCTCATTTTAGTCCTTGGAGGCCCAGTATATAAATAAATATGCAGTCCACACAAACATACATTGTCTGAACTTGAACATGTTAACAAACATTGCCCTTCCCCAAATTTGCAAAGAATATGGAATCTTCTTAACACCTTGCCGACGGAAGTCAGGCCTGCTAACCCTGTGCGCATTTCAAAAAGGACTTGTAAGAAGTGGTTTGGAGCTCACACAAGCACTAGAATAAGCATTATACCTCCTCACTATTCATTAAAACAGACTATTTTTTATTAGGATTCTACAGGAGCCTACAAAAAAAACACACCCACCTGCTGCTGCTTCTAAAGTTACATTAACGACATGGCTGCTTTAATGAGATTTCCCCCCACATTTCCAGATGACTCTGAATTGGAAAGAGGTGCTACATGTGAGTTCACACGTGTTTGGGAGCATTTCTTCTGGAAAAAAAAATTGAAGCCAGCACACCACACCTTTAATGTCCACAAAAATGGGGCTGCATTTTTGTTATGCTGCTGCTATTGGGTATCTCCTCCCTCCCTACACACCACACAATTGTTGTTGTTGTTGTTGTTGTTGTTATTTATTTTGCTATTCTGTTCAGGCACAGCAGGTACTAAAACGGAAACTAACAAATCCAACCATATTTGGAGAAAAACATTAAGTCTCCGGAGCCTTAACGTTTTGCAGTATAAAACCCTAATCTAAACAAATCATCCCTTCACTCAGCCAGAAAAGGGGTGTGTGGTAGTGGTGGGGAATATATTCCATTCAACTTTATGTGGAGAAAAAGAAAAGAAAATAATTGGAACAGTATTTGTTTGAAATGGAAGCAGGAAAATAGCTGTCACACCACCTAGTTCCAATGGAAATGATTATAAAAAGGAACCTTCTTTAATATTTGAAGAGTGATTTTATTTAAGAATGTAGTCGCCAGTATTTTCACAAGCCACACACTGAAAAAGAGAGGCAGCAGGAGCAGGGTGAGTGTTGCCGATAATGCTGAACAATCATGGCAGGAAATGGCTCCAGCGATTGCAAGCTACGTTTCTAATTGGCTGCGAGAAATAATGAGGTTTTGACATGTTCTTACAGAGCGCTTTGCATTCATCCGGCACCCCGCAGGACTCCAAAGAACGAGATCGGCCTTCAAAAGTGACAGGAAGGACAACATCACCTCCTTCCCACCCGATACCATTCCCGAGTGCCAAGTACAGTTGCAAGAAAAAGTATCTGAACCTTTTGGAATTTCATGGTGTTCTGCATTAATTTGTCATAAAATGTGATCTGACCATCATCTAAGTCAAGAGTATTGATAAATATAATGTGCCTAAAATAATAACACAAAAACAATTCTGATCCTTCATGTCTTTATTGAACACACTCATTCAACATTCAAAATGCTAGTGGAAAAAGTAAGTGAACCCTTGGAACCAATAACTGGTTGACACCCCCTTGGCAGCAATAACCTCAACCAGGCTCTTCCTGTAGCTGTGGATCAGACCTGCACATCATTCAGGAGAGATTTTAGCCCATTCTTCCTGGCAGAACTGCTTTAGCTCTGTCATATTCTTTGGACGTCTCATGTGTACGGCTCTCTTCAAGTCATTCCATAGCATCTTTATTGGGTTGAGGTCTGGGCTCTGACTTGGCCACTCCAAAAGGCGGATTTTGTTTTCTGAAGCTATTCTGTGGTGGACTTGCTCTGGTGTTTTGGGTCATTGTCCTGTTGCATCACCCAACTTCTACAGAGTTTCAGCTGATGTACAGACATTCTTACATTATCCTGAAGAATTTTTTGATACACTTAGGAATTCATCTTTCCCTCAATGACTGCAAGGTAGCCAGGCCCTGATGCAGCAAAGCAGGCCCAAATCATGATGTTTCCTTTACAGTTGGGATGATGTTTTCATGATGATATGCAGTGCCCTTTTTACGCCAGATGTAGTGCTGCGTGTTCTTTCCAAATAGTTCAATCTTTGTTTCATCAGTCCACAAAACTTTTTGCCAATACTGCTGTGGAGTGTCAATGTGCTCTTTTGCAAACTTCAGGCATGCAGCAATGTTCTTTGTAGTAAGCAGTGGCTTCCTTCGTGGTGTCCTGCCATAGACACCCTGCTTGTTCAATGTTTTACGTACTGTAGACTCATGAACACAGATGTTAGCCAGTTCCAATGATGCCTTCAAATCTTTGGCTGTCACTCGAGGTTGTTTCTTTACCTCATTGATGAGTCTTCGTTGTGCTCTTGGGGTCATTTTGACTGGGCGCCCACTTCTTGGTAGAGTAGCCACAGTCCCAAAGTGTCTCCACTTGTAGATCGTTTGCCTAACTGTAGACTGGTGAATTTTTAAGGTCTTTGAAATCACTTTGTAACCCTTTCCAGCTTTATATAAATCAACAATTCTTGATCGTAGATCCTCTGAAAGCTCTTTTTGGCGAGGCATGGCTCACATAAGAATATTCTTCTTGTGCGGAGCAAACTCAAAAAGTATAAGTGGTTTTTATCAGTCAACGTAGCTCTAGTCCACACCTCCAAACTCATTTTCTTAACAAGACTCCAGGCAGGTATGCTAACACCTGACTCCAATTAGCTTTTCTGAGGTCAACTGAAGGGTTCACATACTTTTTCCACTAGCACTATGAGGTTTTTATGGTTGTTCTCAATAAAGACATGAAGGATCAGAATTGTTTTTGTGTTATTATTTTAGGCACATTATATTTGTCAATATTCTTGACTTAGATGATGGTCAGATCACATTTTATGACAAATTAGTGCAGAACACCATGAAATTCCAAAAGGTTCACATACTTTTTCTTGCAACTGTATAACAAGCCATATGGATGCTTCCAAAATTCTTTTCATTCCCACTGTTTCTGGATTCTTGGGTTTTGAATTATCTGATTTTACTTCTAAAGGGAATAGGTATATGAATAATCTTTTGGTGTTTCAGCTCTAGTGTTTTGGCAATAGAGATGTTCCAATCAATTTAAATCTGTCCTAACGTATTCTGTTTCTGCAAAAATACAGACAATCCTCTACTTATGTCAGGTTTAGCCCAGGAAACTCCAGGAGACAGTACAGATTCAATCCAGCAAGGTTTATTTGGCTTCACACCATTTACAGAATCTTCTCAGACTGTGATCAGTTCCCAGGCTCAGTCAATCAACATGACTAGCATTCCTCAGGGAGGGGCCAGTCTCATCCTCTTATCTCTCCCCCGCTCCTCTGGTGATGAGAGCACATGTTTCACTATCCTTGCTCTATCTCTCACAACTTATGAACTTTCAAGTTACGAACTTTCATTGATATGAACAAACCTCCAACAACTTCAACAACGAAGGTTCCTGAAGGAAGGTCCTGGAAGTTTATGGTGCACATGTGTATGTATATCCAGAAGTGTATGGTGCACCATATACGTACACCTGGAAGTTTACAGCATACATGCATACGTATGTGGCGTGCTGTAAACTTCCTGGCATATGTATGTGCTGTGCCGTGGTTGGATTTACAAACCAAATGGACTTACGAACATGGAATGTAACCTGTTTGTAAGTAGAGGACTGTCTGTAGGTGTTGCTTTAATGCCCTCTACTCACTCAACTTGATTCTGGTATTTCCTAGTGGTGTCCCATCCAAGTATAACATGTCACACTCTTTTAGCCACTCCACATGTGACTTGATTTTAAAATCCTTTACCATCTGAGTCACTGTCCACTGAAGCTACCCTAATATGCCAGTCTGGAGCAAGAACTGGGCACACTATTTCAAATTAGGCCAGCCTAGTGAAGAATTAAGTAGATGCTGCTGTTGGTAACATCAGACTAAGCTATGCTAGCCTGTATCTCTGTGCACAATTCAGCTCACGATCGCTTGCGCAGGCAGCCGCAGCAGTTTCCTAGATTGCTAGGGAGAACTCATTCTGGATTGTATCATGAGATGCCAAAAGCTGAAGCTCTAAGGATGGGTACATTTATCCCATTTGCTTTTGCTTAGCTCCTCTAGGTTTAAAAATAAAGCAAGCACATTTATTCCAATGTATGTAGGTTCTTGGTGTGTTCGTTCCTTAATGTACGCATTTGGTGTCCACTTTTTCTAAGTTGTGCATTTTTCCCCAACGCATTTTTCAATATTATACTGCATGCGGGGGCATGCTTTCTCCTAACCTGTGCATTTTAGTTATTCATGTATTGATTTGATTTGATTTTAACCTGCTTGTTGGATTCGTCGTTGAGGCAGTTTCACTACTCAGACCACAGGTTGGAAAGTGCAAGTTGGATAAATGCAAGCTTGCCCCTGACTCAAGCCCTTTTCTTCCCAGCTCCTATTGAGACCTTTGCGAAGCATCTCCTCTTCCTGAGCTATAGGTGTGAGTCAAGATTTGAAAAGTCATCAGTGCAGCTGGATTATCCAGTACCACTGAATACTTAGGAGATACCCCCCTGTCATCTCCCCAAAACTGCCCAAAACTGCCCAAATTGCAAGCATTGGACCAAATATTATCGTTGCTGTTGTTGGTCGCACAGTCAGCCAGATGTTTGGACTAGATAAAGGTATCGTCACAGGATGGAAGCTGTTCCAAGTAAAGCTGCCTTTTGCAACTGACTGATGGTGATTTTGTCAATGTCGATGGTCTTCAAGTGGTGCTCCAGATGTTTTGGGATTGCACCCAAGGTGCTTATAACTGTTGGTACTATCTTTGATTTCTTTTGCCACAGTCATTCTACTTCTATTCGCAGGTCTTTGTCTTTTGTGATTTTCTCCAGTTCTTTCTCTTCTCTTCTGCTGTCTCCAGGTATTGCAATATCCACGATCCAGACTTTTTTGTCTTTCTTATCAACAATTGTTAAATCTGGGGTGTTGTGTGGCAGGTTCTTGTCTGCTTGAATTCTAAAGTCCCAGACCACTTTAGTTTCTTCATTTTCCATTACTTAGTCAGTAGTAGTAGTAGTAGTAGTAGTAGTAGTAGTATTTCCCAACTTTTTAATATAGAGCTCAAAGCGGCAAACGTGCCTAATACTCCTGCCTCCTATTTGCCCACAACAGCAGCCCTGGGAGGCAGGTTGGGCTGAGAGAGAGTGATTGGCCCAAAGTCACCCAACCTGCTTTCCTGTCAAAGGGAGGCCTAGAACTCAGTC
This sequence comes from Liasis olivaceus, assembly GCA_030867105.1. Taxonomy (NCBI): domain Eukaryota; kingdom Metazoa; phylum Chordata; class Lepidosauria; order Squamata; family Pythonidae; genus Liasis; species Liasis olivaceus. Next base: position 320,445,908 of record CM061349.1, on the reverse strand, counting down.
TCCTGCTTTCCAGGCCAACTCCTTAACTACTATACCATATTGGGGGGAGATTGGAGGGAGGGGCTCAAGCTTTTTCCCCCCAAGTTGTTTTTGGGTGGAATTTTTGAACTTAGTTTATAGTTGCAAGGTGGTGCTGCTGTTGTTGGGATTTATTTTATTTTTTTTGTGCGCACACACACACACAGAGCCTGTCCCCATTTCTTGCTCTCCATGATCTACTTCATTTCTTATATTAATTCCTTCCTGATAGTTAGATAAGATTTTTCAGAACAAGAGGATATAATTCTGGCTCAGCTCACAAGAGAAAAAAAAAAGTTCCCCTTTTCTCAGAACATGTACGGGATTTATGGGCCATTTCTCACTTAACGGGTTAAGTACACTAACTCCTCACCCAAATATCGTTCATTACTGATACGGCCCTCGTTACAGCTGTCTGCATCACTTGCTCTGACCATTATATCATACGGCAGAGGGAGAGGAAGAAGGGGAACCTGCTAGCTGAAAATCTGCACTTCTTTGAAAAGCTTGGTTTAACTTTAATAGAGTTTGCATAGGTATCATAAATCAAATAAGGTGAAGGGCAGAGAGTGAGGGAGAACTTTCATCTTCCTCTTTTCCCATTTGCATTAAACTGGGGTAATGATTTGATTTCACCTGACAAGTTATGTCGGTTTTATAAGTATCAAATGTGGTGTGGTTGAAGCCTTTTCAACAAGTCGAGGTAGTGGAGGGCTTGGACACCACTTCTGGCTCACTCCCAGAGTGGAATGGGATGAGAATTCTCACCGACTTTCTGTTTTAGGTTTGTCTTTCAGGGTTATGGGATATTAGTGGGTGCAGTGGGTGAGGGTTAAGACATTTCATCCCTTCAGCCTTCCCATATCTACCCAAAAAAAAAGGATCTGATTTTTCCCTAGAAGGGGAAAAAGGGGAACAATCAGTGTTTTGAAACTTTGGTTAGCTTCAGACAGCTCTTCCACTTCTTCCAATGGTGACATACAAACTGAAAATTGATATGAGTAGCATGGCCCTCCAGACACACACACACACACACACACACACACACACACAGAGCGAGAGAGGGAGTCCACTCCTCTTTTAGAATCCAATTTAAGCTAAAACCATTTCAGTAATATATTAGTACGGAACTCATGTACAGCACTCGACATTCCATAGGGTGAAGAAGGCTGTGTGGATAACCATGAACAGCATGAGAGGGCAACCTTTGGGTGAACGTTGGCCAGAATGAATGAGTTGTTGTTGTGACAAAAGCTGCAGTGGGGAGGGAAGGAAGGAAGGAAGGAAGGAAGGAAGGAAGGAAGGAAGGAAGGAAGGAAGGAAGGCAGGCAGGCAGGCAGGCAGGCAGGCAGGCAGGCAGGCAGGCAGGCAGGCAGAGGGACAACCATATTGGACCATACCTTTTCTGAGACTGAGAACTTCACTTGGCCTTTGAATGACATGCTAAGAAGGGGCACATTCAGAAAAGTAGGCAGGTTCTGGACAAAATATCGTTGTAGTAGTAGATTCTTGTACTGGCCAGGAGGTTGGCTAAATAATCTCTATAAAGACTCTTCTAATCTATGAGTTTATTGGATTCAACTTAGTTTAACATTTAAATTCAACAGAATTCATTTGATTATTCCCCATGAATTTAAGCTTACGACATTTAAATTACAGTTTTGTAGCAGTTCTTGGAAAAACTCTGCCAGATGCATTGAAGATCATGAGGCTTCAAACAAGTCCCCTACACCATATTTTCTGTATGTTTCCTACATGTAAATGGCCAGAAACTGCTATCAGCATTCATCAACCTGGTCAGAGGGAATTCTGGAGGATACAAAAAAATGGGCTTAAGAGTCACATGTACTTTGTGTCTGTCATTGCCCACTCACAATGTATAGAATAGAAGCCTAAAGTGAAGATGTTCAAAAATTCAAAGGTTCTGAAAAATCAGATGTTGCCCTTTGTCCCAGCCTGCAAAGAAGTATGTTGCAGTGCAATCAGAGAGTGAAAAGCCAATAAGACTCACAAACTTCACTTTCTGGACAGTCAGATATATGCGTGATGTAAAAGAGGACTTCCAGTCCATCCATAAAGCTACCCAGATGCCTGCAGGGAGTTGATTAGTTTCATAATGGGACTTCCTAATAGGATTGATCACTACATCTGTGATGAAGAAGCATATCTGGGCAGCTTTAACATTGTGACAGGATGCATACAGTCCTGTAAGGTTCTTCTTTCTTCCCACGTTGGGACTTTGGAAGACACTATAATCACTCCTCTTCTGTGATGGATCAAGTTTAGACAACTGGCCTATGTCAGTTTTGCACGTGTAAAACTTTCATGGCCTACTTCATCAGTAAAGGTACCATGTATGATTAAGATGGGAAGGAGCTGTAGATCAGGGGGCCAGCAGATGGTATAAATGGAGAAGGTGTCAAGTACAATCCTTGGCCTCTCCAAGGTAAGAATGAAGATCACTGGCCTGAAAGAGACATTACCAGTTTCCGCTGATAATGCTGGGCTAAATAAACAAAGGATCTCAATCTATGTAGCTGATTACATTCCTATTCTGCACATATTACTTAAATATGTCCTGTCAGCAAGACAATGTTGGCTGGCGAGGCCCAGGAGGAGAGCCTTCTCTGCTGTTGCCCCCGCCCTTTGGAACATTCTTCCCCCAGAGGTGCGGCAGGCCCCTACCCTCCCAGCCTTCCAGAAAGGATTAAAGACCTGGCTCTGCCAGCTTGCATGGGGGGATAACAACCTTACCCAATCCTTGGGGGTGGCTAGCACCTTGATGATGCTCCCTGAGTGACTGCCAATTATTCTTGGATCTATTTATTTTCTATTTATTATTGTAATTTTGTAATTTTAATTGATTTTAACTTGCCCAATGTCACTCAACAAGATGGGCAGTGACAAATGTGATAGATAGATAGATAGATAGATAGATAGATAGATAAATAAATAAATAAATAAATAAATAAATAAATGCTGTCTTTAAGACAAATCAACTCTCAAAATGCCCATTTCCAAATATATCTTCCCCAAGCTACATTTCTAAAGTATTTTCTCTTCAAAAGGTATATTTTCATGGGTTTTTTTCCCTCTTTGTTTTCCCAGCTGCATCACAACATTAGAAGAAACTTTAATACAAGTCTGCATATTCATCTGGGAAACACAGTTCAGGCCAGTTCACATTAGAATTCACAGATTTTCAGTTCACAAGCACCGAAGGGACAGCTGAAACATCAGAACATAGGAAAAGAAATCCCCTTATTCAACAAGTCAAGAATAAAATTTGTTTTTGCCGGCTTTTCATTTCTGTTTAATACTTTCCTCTGCTTAGAATTCTACTAGTGATGACAAAACTGACTCTGTGCTAATTCCTACTTGGCTGGCCAAGTCTATTATTGGGCAGATGAAAAACAACAACCAATAAATAAAATGAAACATTATAAATTCAAGCAACTCTTTTTCCCACCATTTGATATTATGGGTTTTGGAAAGCTCTGAAGTTTTGCAAACATGTGTCACCAAAGTACCTCTTGGGAATACACATTGCGCTCCAAAGCCTGTATTTATTTAAATTTGTACACCACATCACCCCCAAGAACTCTGGGCAGTGTACAATATTCTGCATCATAGACACTATGGCATGTTTGGTTTCTGGTTGACTGTTATCTTATGCTGCTCTTATAAAAGAGTAAGGCACCCCGGTGCTAAGCTTCTTGGAACTGGCCATCAGAATATGCATGATGCAGGCTGGGAAATCTTCCATGGAAAAATAGAGCATTGAATATTTTTTCCATGGAAAACTTTCTAGCCAGCATCACTGCTCCAGGGGAAATGTTTGTTTTGCTCTTCCTCCACACAGGAATAGCTTTGACAGTTGTCTATTTTGTCTGCAGTTGCTGATGTCTATGCACAAAGATCATCAACAAGTCTTTAAGGTCCTAACTCCCCTCCTTAAACCTTTTCCAGTCCTCTTGTCCAGACATATCTCCTTGGGGCTATCTCTGCCTTCTCTCAACTAGTAGCCATTGACATGCTGGGTCTGAAAGATAATACAAACATTATTGCTGTTAGCTGCCCAGGATTGTGTCTCACAAGATGGGTGACCATATAAATCTTATTTATAAATAAATAAATAAATAAATAAATAAATAAATAAATGAGCAAGAGGAGAAGGAGGAGTTAGCAACTATTCCAAAACTCTTCCTTAGCCATTTTTTCTGGTGGTGCCACATGTCCAGAATAACAATATTTATGAGCTCGACCTCCTGTTCAAGATGTAAACCAAAGTCTTCTGCTTTATGCTAAGGGATTCAATACTTGTCATAGTATAAAATAGTTCAATGTGCTCCAGATGAAGAACAGAGATTCAGGTAGCCACTCTTCCCTTTCCTCTTCAAAAAGAATCATTTCATTGAAAGGAGAGCCATTTAGACCCAAAATTCACATGTTATTCTCAGAAGCTTGCATGATGCCCCAGAGATCTCCAAATTATAATTAGCAAATTATAATTATGTGTCAGAAGGAAAAAATAAATAAATATATGATTGGACAGTAATCTGGAGTAGGAGGCCCTCATCACCACTAGGCTAGACTACTGCAATGTGCATTACATGGAATTACTTGGAAGACTACTGAACAGGTGCAGTTGATACACAATGAAGAGGCGATGTGCTGGCAGATGAGAGATGCCACAGGTGTGTAACACCAGCACTGTTTTGCTAGTGTTACTTTGAATTTGCTGCTTTGGATTCTGATAGGTTTCTGGATGCAATTCACATTGCTGGTTTTAACCTACATGATCAGCTTCCAGATATCTCCAAGATCAGCTCCTTCATGTGAAACCAACTCATCTTGTACATTTGTCCTAAGTAGAGTTGGTCAAGATCTCCCATGAACGTGAGAGGGATGGAGGTCCAGAGGCAATGTTTTTCTGTTGTGGTCCTCATCTAATGGAACAGCCTGTGCCCAGAGGTCCAGTAGGCATCTATCTTGGCATCTTTTCTGAAGCTGTGAAAATGGATCTTTTCCATAGGGCCTTTGATTGTTAATTGCCACTGTTATTGCAACTGAGCCTGGCAGTGATGGTTTTGTATTGGCTTTTACTGCTCTGGGATTATGTTGTATGATTATATGGTTGTTTGTTCTATGGCAAATTGCTGGAGTCAGCTCTTGATTAAGGTGGCTGAGAAATATAACAACTGAAAATAAATACTCTATGTATAATCTTAATTTTGTTTCAGTGTCAGTGAAATGAAGTCTAGTGGCAGCATCAAACAACCTTGCCTGATCTCAAAAAAAGAAAAAAAGAGAGAGAAGGAAAAAGAAGAGAAGAGAAGAGAAGAGAAGAGAAGAGAAGAGAAGAGAAGAGAAGAGAAGAGAAGAGAAGAGAAGAGAAGAGATCTCAGCAAGGTCAGACCTACTTAACATTTGAATGGGTGACCTCTAGAAAATCCCAGGGCTGTAGGCTAAAATCGCAACTGAAACAAAAAAAATGTTGCCCAACCAGTGAAATTAGAACTCAGTCTTTATAATTCTATTACTAAATTGCTCTTATTGTTAGGACTTTTTAAAATAATATTTAATCTACTGTCCTGTAAAGGAAAACCAGCTTATCCTGAACTCTAGTGCTCTAACAGGGTTGGCCCAAGACTTTCTTGGTGGCAGAATGATGTTTGTGTGCGTATGTACATACATGCATGTACACACACCTCTGTGTTAATTTTAAAGATGGATGGGGATACTGTGCAGTGTCCATATTAATTTTAAAAACGGGTTCGGTGGATTGAAAACCAATGGTTTTTAAAGGTTGATTGGGGGGTGGTAGTAGTGGGGACTGAAAATCAATTTATTTTAAAGGTTGTTTGGGAGAACAGTTGTGTATACATATATTTATTTAGATTAGATATAATTAAATTCTTCATCCACTGTGCCCTTATATGCTTCCCAATATTTTTAGGAGTCTTCATATAGTCATATGCAGTCCTCTGATATGAAAATCTCCCTTGAGTCGAAGGAGATTCTTGTTCAAATGTGAATTAATGCTGCTTATCTTTTTCAAGTTCAACTACCAGGGGACTAGATGTTGCCAGCTAAAGAACTCCAAATTTGAGTATGTCCTCATATTGATCAGCCAAGTTTGGAGAAACCGTGAACTTCCTTGCCATCAACATCAAACACATGCCTATTAGCAATTCTTCTTAGGGAAGAAAAAAACCTTATTATATATCACAAAAGCCTACATTCACCCAATGTGCCAGGAGCTGATCTACATCAGCCACTGTAAACAAGAAGGTTTCCTAGCATCTGAATCTCACAATCTATTAAGTTTCCAACTTCATGCTAGAAAAAGGTTACTAGAAGAAGACAACTGAGTCACTGTCAGACACAGACAATTATCAGTGCAGTCCAGATTGTCACTAGATTTGCAGCCAGAAAGCCAGGGCACACAAGGCAGTTTGATAGACAAGCCAAAGGCATAACCCACAGTCACATTGTAGAACTAAGCCAAGTCAGTGTGGAATGCTGGACGTTTAGAGGAGGAGGCAGCAGCAAAAGACTGGGATGGTATCCTAAAACTGAAATGGACCAACCCTGAAAAGAACCAGGAATCAGAGCTAGAGAGGAATATACAGGTAGCCAATTGCTCAGGTAACATCATAATGTGACAGAGACATATTTAGGACGAGTCTGATGTATGACCAACAGAAGAACCAAAGATCAGTTAGTAGATAACTACATTAAACTATAATTTGTCTTAATGCTGGACTGCTGAGCAAGCCATAGAGACTTGGTTCACATGTAGCACACACGCTGTTTCCCACATTGTACCAAGCCATTGATCCTTTTAACAATAGTTTGCTAAGCATGTTCTACTGGCCTGGTTCACAAATGACACTAAGCCATCAGCTGTGGTTTATAAACCATGATGGCCAGCTTAGCTTCATGTATTAATGTTGTGATGGAGTTTGCACCTCAAAAACGTGCACATTTGGGAAGTACACGTTCAAATGTATATGGGGAAATGGTTTTCAAAACCAAGTTGTTTGAAGGAAACTTGTACAAATATTTGTCAATCATGAAACAATGTATATACGGGAAATATGTGTATGAATAATATTCAAGATTATTTAGATTATTTATTGGGTATAAATAATAGAAAAACTCCCTCTTGTGCATGTTCCCTTTTCTGGAAATGTGAGCATGGTTTCTTCTAGGGTATGTGGCTTTGGGGACTATCCACGTGAGTTCCTGTACTTCAAGATGTTACACTAAGCTGTTTGATGCAACTTCAACCACTATAATGCAAGGCTTTGTTGATCTGATCTCATGCAACTCTTTCTTTCTTCCTCATCGTGGAGCTTCTGTGGCACACTAACCATTCTGGATGCCTTTTCTACTCAGGCTAAGCTCCCTTTGGCAGATGGCATCTTCTGTTAGCAGGGAGGTAAGGACAATGAAGCACAGGGCTGTATCTCTCAACTAGGTTAGGAAAAAGGATGTCCCTTGCACTTTCGATCCATAACCACCTCCAGCTTTCTTGCATCTGAACAGTAAGCATGCCTCCCACGCAGGAGGAGGAAAACAAAGGTGGGAGCATACGGTTTGTGTCTGTGTGGCACAGAAAGTGATTAAAAATGCTAACAGCCATGATCGTCCAACAACGAGACTCTCCCTGGAGGCTCATCCAAACAGATGGTGATTAGTTTGGGATGGCCAGAACAATTGCGCATACCATGTTGCCGTAACACCCACAGACGATCTGTCAGTGTCCCAAGAGGCTGTTAAAGGCTGTTTACTTCATACAGTTAACTTGAACCATAAGCTTTACAAGGCTGTTTGATACATTTTTAATCACTCTCTTTATAAACCTATATCCTTTTTTTCCTGTCTCCGAAGTCATACAGCTTTGCTTTTTTAGATATAGATATATCACCAATTCCATGCAGAAAACGGGAAGCAGGCAAAAGAGATAACCCCTGGCATGGCCTGCCTGCTGCAAGAGACATCCAGGAGCCCAGCCAACTGGCTGGAATCTACCTGGGTAAGAGCAGGCAAGTTAAATGTCCTGGGAATCTTCCTGGCATTTTTTCAGAAAAAGAGGTACAAATGACAAAATGGTTGGCTAAGCCAGACTTAGGGTTGGAAATTAGATGAGGCAGTTCATTGCAGAGGTCAAGGAACAGGGCAGAGAGCAGGTGAGGAAAATATGATCCAAGCCATTGGCATGCTGGAAACACATCAGGGATTGAATGCAACCAGATTGCGGCTGAGCTGATCCAGGGTAACCATACAGCAATCCCTCCAAACATTCACAAATGAACATTGGGCATGTGTATGACATCCCAATTCCCACATCACAGGACAGCTGCCTGAACATGGGCATCCAATACAAAGGTTATGTTCCACCAGCAACTGACTTTGCAGTTGTTTGATTCTGGCACAGTTAATCTTCCAATGCCATAAAAGTCCAAAGCAAGCCCCAAAAGCATAAACAACCAAGATTATATTGGTGAAATGGGAAGAAATTCGTTTGGTTTCCATTCTCATGTGACCCTACCTAATTTGCCTTTCCAAAATGCAAAAGGAAGCATTTCTGCCCCTTGATATTGGTGACATTTATTTATTTAATTACTTATTCAATTTGGATTCTGCCTGATTTCAACTGACTTTGAGTGGCTCACAACAATAGAGTCAGATAAGAGCAACACAATACAACATATTAACCAGAACAAGTACAAACGTAGCGACAAAATAATTACAGGATGGCAAGCTAAACAACAAAGCAAACATAAAACATCCCCAACAGTGGAGTCCCATCTATCGTCCCCCAAAGCCTGGGGAAAGAGCCAGGTCTTCAAGGCCTTCTGGAACATCATCAGGGTGGAAGTCATATGGATCTCAGGAGGGACCTCATTCTGGAGATCAGGCACAGCTACAGAGAAGGCACACTTCCTAGGTCCTGAAAGATGACACTGTATTTAATCGAAGGGACCCAGAGCGCACCCACTCTGTTGGATCATACTAGACAGACAGAAACTGCAGAAAACAGATGGTCCCTCAAATAGCTGAGCCTTATGCCATGTAGGGCTTTGTAGGTAATAAACAGCCCCTTGAATCACACCCAGAAGCACACTAGCAACCAGTGGAGCTCGTGGAGCAGAGGGTGTCACATAGGCTTGCTGAAGCAAGCCCATCACTGCTTGTGCCACAGCATTCTGCACAAGCTGAAGCTTCTGAGTGGTTTTCAAGGGCAGCCCCATTAGGGTGTGTTACAATAGTCAAGCCATGACAGGACAAGGGCATGAGTGACTTCCGGAGGACTGACTGATCCAGGAAAGGGTGCAACTGGCACATTAGATGGAACCATGCACAGACCTTTTGGCCACAGCTGCCACCTGCTCTTCAAGCAGGAGCTGTGACTTCTCCAAATGGTTTAATTCAATTGTCTAAGGCAGTGTTTCTCAACTCCGGCAACTTTAAGACGAATGGGCGTTGAAGTCCACTCTTCTTAAAGTTGCTACGGTTGAGAAACACTGGTCTAAGGTTTTTTAAATCTTTTTTAAGGTGAACAACAATGGGCATATCCTGGCCAAAACAAGCAAACCCAAACCAAATAAGTCACAGTCATTTGTGCAATTCTCCTGCTAGACAATGAGAAGCTCCATATTGCCAAACCTAGCATTTGATCAAAGGATAAAGTCAGAACTCAGTATTCCTACTTTATAATTGATAGAAGCGTGGAGGATTAGGGTTTTTTGTTTGGGGATTTTTGGCTATATTGGTTTAATTGGAATTTTAAAATATGTGTGCTTCACTGTACTCTACTAAGGCACGGGGTACTACATTTCTAGAGTCTATTGGCTAGATAACTGCTGAATTGGGAGGATGGATCTTGCACATTTTATAGCATAGTGCAATGCAATACTTTGGACATGATTCTAAAAAGCTGCTTTGGTGGGCAAATCGTGCACCTTCTGCGACACCTGAAAGCAGCCATGTCCTTTCCTAAGATTGGGCAGCAATGGAAAAGATGCTGCTGCTTTAACATGCTGCAGACAGGTATAACGTTTGCATCTGTGTGAGATCTGAAGCACCTGTATGGAATGCAATGCAAAGTGCTACCCATCAGCCCTCATGTTAATATACACATTGTTTTTAACCAATATTTTAAAACTTTTCCCTTGAAAAGTATCATATGACTCTCTTAACTAAGTAAACAGATATCTCCCCCAAGACTACCCTTAGATTATACCTGGATTGTTTTCTACACCCATTGTCTGCCAGTCTGTGGCCTGGCTCAATTCAGAGAGATAATTAACACTCTTAAAGATGTAAAAAGGCCACACTATGTCATCTAGGGATCTCCTAACCAAAATGAAAGCTCTCTACAACAGGGAATATTATTGTGGCCATGGCTGCACTATTTTATCTGGTATAGATCTGGCTGAACACAAGGTGGGATTTAGTTATGAAATGATGACATCAGGGAGTATGGTGTCCATTTTTTAAAACCCCTTTTTTTACCTTTGGGGGAGTTTGAAATGTCATTTTAAAATGTAAATGTGCATTTGCCCTGGTACATATTTCGTTTTATTTCCCACCAAAACCTGGTAGGAAATGGCACCAGTGTAATCTGGTGCCACCAACTTTGTGGGGAGAGCTGTCAGGTTCAGCCCAAAGAACTCCATGAGACAATGCAAATACAGTTCTATGTATTTATTAGCTTCCACCTCAAGACAGAATCTCACCAGACTGAACCCAAGTTCCCAAGCCAGCCAGCCACAACACTGTGAATTCCTTAGGGAGGTGCCAGCCTCATCTTCTTGAACTTCCCACGCTCCTGTTGGGGGCTAAGAACATGCTTATCTCCCTGAGCATGGCCTTCATAAGTCCATTCCATCACAAGAGCACAAAACTGTATGTGGGGTTCTATGTTGACTTTGCTCACTGGGATCAAGACTTTGTTTTAGGCAACCGTGCCTAATATAAGGAGTCCCTGAGAAAAAGTGATTTCTATGGATGGAACAGGAGGGTTGGCTAGATTCCTATCTGGTGAGCCCCTAACCCTTCAATACATTACAGGAGATTGGCAGGAGAAAGTCCCACAGCGATATGCTAGTACATCACTGGATTCTACCCATCAAGGTGAGGCAGATCAGAGGGGGCTACAAGAGAAAAAGTGTTTTCAATGTTTGTAGTCACACAAGCAGAAGAGGTTCACATGAAATATTCAGTAAGTATTTCAGTGCTAGGCATAGATCTTTTGAAATGCTTTTGGATCTGCTGGAGGTCTTCCTTCAGCTGTCCTGCATTCCTTTGTGCGTGTGGATGTGTTCCTTCAAATCAATCTTGACTCCTGGCAACTACATGGATATGCAGTTTCTTGGCAAGATGTTTAGAACTGGTTCATCTTCTCTTCTTCCTAGGCCTTAGAGAGAGGGATTGGCCCAGAATCATCCAGCTGGTCTCTGTGACTAAGGCAGAACTAGAACTCACAATCTCCCAGTTTCTAGCCTGGTGCCTTTAACCACTACCCCAAACCGGCTCTTGTGCATTCCAATAGAGCTGTAGATTTTATTCGAGGCAGTTTCTTTCTCAGTGGTCTATTGTCATTTCTGTATGTTTTGTGTTCATTGTCTGTGCATATTGCCCAGAGATTACCAGGGCATTTAAAACTGAAAAAATATTGAAAACAGAGATCAGTGAACAAGCACCATTCCAGGGGAAAGAGGAAAACAGTGTTTCAGCCACCAGACTGCCATAGACTGATGAGTCAATCCAATCCATATTGCTTCCGTGTAATAACAAGTTACAAAAGTGTCATCTAAGTTTACAGTTTGGAACATAGTTTCTTTGAAAATGCATACGTCTGAATGAATTTTATCTCAGAAGGGCATTAGTCACTGAGTATCAATATCATTAAGATTTGCTTCTTTCTTTCTTTCTTTCTTTCTTTCTTTCTTTCTTTCTTTCTTTCTTTCTTTCTTTCTTTCTTTCTTTCTTTCTTTCTTTCAAAAAAGTACCTCTCTTTTTGGTGTTAAAAAATAAATCTCAAGGTCGGGGTCCAATGAAAAGCAATTTACAAAACAAACACAAAGTGGTGGCAGAGGAGGAGGAATTATTATTTTAAAGTTGTGCCTCAATAGTCCCAAAACTGTAGGCCAGACTGGGAAACTGAAAAAAAAATTCCAAATATGGCCACTTCCATACCGTTGCCCAGAAAACTCTAGGAGTTAAATCTTACTTGATATCTTGGGTATCTTACTTAATTTCTATTAATATTAGGGGGGGAGTCTCCTTTGTGTCTCATTATTGCAAATGACTTATGCAAAGATGGGAGAGAAGGACTTCTAAGCAATAGAAATTTGATTATGGATGATCTCCTCCTGAAAGGCAGGCACCAACATTACCTTTAGTTGGGTATGAAGAGAAGATCTGGGTATCAGCCCAAGCTTTTAGGTCTCATTCACAGTATACTTTATTTTGCTTTCATATAGATTGTTTTATTCTATTGTTTTGGTTTATTTTAATACATATAATTTAGATATGATGATGATGATGATAATATAGAATTGGAAGGACATTTAATCCAATGCATGGCTCAATACAATAGTTTATGTAAAATTGATAAAATGGCTTCCTACCAGCAAGTATAATAGCCTCTGAATAGACGACTCTACGAGACAATGAAATACAGTGTTCAAAAGGCCTTTTCTTTCTTTTAACAAGCAAGCAATAAACATATGGTATTTTTTCCCAAAATACACACCTTTTCCTTCAATTAGAGAGAACCAAAAATAATTTGCAGCTCAGAATAAAATCCATATGAAGACATTAAGAACCCAAGGATTATTCTACACATGTTTCTCAACCATGGTGAGAAAGATGTGTGAACTTTAAGATGTGTGAACTTCAACTCCCAGAATTCCCCAGCCAGCATGTGGGAATTGAAATCCACACATCTTAAAGTCACCAAGGTTACGAAACACTGTTCCAGATAACAGAATAAGGGAATTTTTAAAAGGTTTCAACTGATATAAACACAATAATACAAAACCTATCATAAAGAAGGCACCAGGCTGGTTTTCTGAAGAAACCACTTTATTGGTGTGAAGCCACCACTAAGAAGCCTCATTTAAAGATTCAATGGATGTTTACATTCTGGTGTGGGAGATGGAGATACTTGGAACATAGATGGACTCATCTGAGGGATGACCACAGCGTTGGAAGATCCCCTTTACAAATATTGAGGACATACATCAGTCACACCACCAACACTTCAGCTACTTTACTCATTCAGTGATGGATTTTTCCCCCAGATGATCTTCTCTGAGGCAGATCGGAACCTTTGAGTCAAAGGTTTCCTTCCATTAGCAAAACTTTTATGGAACTCTGCTACTATGGATTCTCATTAATGATTTATTTGAATATATATCCAGGGAATTAATCTCCTCATATTGATGAATGGTTAAAAATTAAAGAGCTGGAGTAGCCCCAAAGAAAATTAGACGCAAACCACCAAAGAATTCAGAAAAGCTTTTAAAGCAAGCATGGCATTTTAAACACTCAAGCACAAAGCAAGCAAATTTCTGGGGCAGGAGATGGTTGAATCAAGCAAGCAAGAAAAGCAGAAGCTTATCTCAGATATATTACAGACTAGTGATGGGTCAGATGAGCTCAGAGGATTTCTCTCAAATCATGAGTTGATTCCCACTCACTATGGGAAGCTGGCAGCTCTTCATGAGAAAGCTACATGCTGTCAAGAGTTGGTATATCTTGGCTCAGGTTTCCCAGAAGCCAAGAACTTTATGAATGTAAGTCTGATAATGCTCCTCTCCTATTTATCCATTTAATTTAAGAAAGGGAGAGACACTCTGGCCCAAAGTTACACAGTGAGTTTCTGTGGCTGAAGAAAGACTTGAACTTGGCTGTCTCCAATTCTAGTCCAGAGCCTCAACCAATATGATTCCCACAAAACTGGAACTGATAGCTTGGTGATTGTCTTTCCATGTTGAAGATATCAGGCTCAGCCCCTTGTATCAACAGGTGGGGTTTTTTTGGGGGGGGACTCCTGGTGACTGCCTGAACAAGTCCCTGCAGCTTTCTTGGCAAGGTTTTTCAGAAGTGGTTTGCCCTTGCCTCCTTCATCCTAGGGCTGAGAGAGAGTCACTGGCCCAAGATCACCCAGCTGGATTCATGTCAAAGGCAGGACAAGAACTCACAGTCTCCTAGTTTCTATCCTCATGCCTTAACCACTACATCATCATTTTAAGAGATGAGAAAAAATGTTACTCATTCATAGTCTACATCAGGAGCATGCAACCAACTCAAAATAAATTTTGGCACAGTGGTGATCTTTTTTTAAAGTGAGGGAATATCAAAAGTGTAGGAGACTTCATGTTATGAAAAAGGAAAGGGGGTTATATTTAAGAGAAATGTGGTTTTCAATCTAGATCTGTTTTTAGCTTTGATCACTTCAGTGTCTCCATTGTCCTGCCTATACATGCAGATGATGTAGAACATGCCTGTGTATACACTGATGTAGAACATGCTCATGTTGATGTACACACTGATGTAAAACATGCTCATGTTCAATACATGTTCTACAGCATATATATCTATTTCTCAGCCCATACAAAATTGTGTCTTTATTTATTTGTTTGTTTGTTTATCAGGTTTGTCACCACCCATCTTGTTGAAAAGTGACTCTGGGAAGTTTACAAAGGGGATAAAATCAATTAAAATACAATATAAAAGCAATCTTAAAAATAATAAATAAATTCCAAGATTGATGGAATTGGCAAATAACTTAGGAGTGACATCAGGGCGCCAGCCACCCCCAGGACTGATGAAAACTCTTATTGCCCCATGCAGCTGGCAGAGCCAGGTCTTGTACTTTCCAGAGAACTGGGAGGGTAGGAGCCTGCCACACCTCTGGGGGGAGAATATTCCAAAGGGTGGGGGCAACGGCAGAGAAGGCTCTCCCCCTGGGCCCCAGCAGCCAACATTCTCTCGCTGACGGAGTCCACAACATGCCCTCTCTGCCTGACCAGGTGGGACGGGTTGAGACGGTCCCTCAGGTAGCCTGGACCCATGCCATGTAGGGCTTTAAAGGTGATAACCAACACCTTGAATTGGACCCAGAAGCAAACTGGCACCCAATGAAGCTCCTGCAGCAAAGGTGTTATATGTGCCATCCTAGGAGTGCATATAATGTATATAGATTAGGGGAAGTCTGAGATTCTTGTGGTGACAGTGGACCACACATACCATTTTGGTAGGATCACACTGGGTGGGGCTCATTCCAGCTGTCTTTTGAGGGAGGAGGTGGATGGGTTTTCCTTTGTTTCAAATCTATGATTAGCCTCCTTTAACTTTACACTATACCTTTCATGTGCTTTCTGCCTCTGAACAGTAGGAACCCAATCCTTTGAACTGCAAAAAAGGTAGCCTGGGGTGAGATGGGGGCTGCAAAGTTCCCTCTCTGGGACAGACCGATGGGGTTTGACAGGATAAGACAGCTTCCTATGTTCCTAGAGCAATTGCTTTGTATCTGCAATATGAGAAAGAGCAAGGGAAAGAGAGAGAACGCACACATCTTGTAGCTAAAAATTGTGTTGCTTAGCTAGGAGCTAACCTCTACGACATATATTAACGTCTTTCAGTTCAATCAGTGTTCTAGTACAAGAATCAGTTACATTCAATCATCTGAAAGAGCTATTAAAATGCTGATAAAAAATTCATAAAGTAACACACTGTAATGAATCAGGAGAATTCAGCAAAGTGAGACCTACCCTTAGAGCAGGGCAAGAATGAAGGTGAACGATCATTCGGGCCTAGCGGGCATGAAATACCCTTTTGGAAGATGAATAATTCTGTTTGGGACTGATAAGTTGAACTAATTTATAATGCTGTTTTAGGTCCACTGCTGAAATATTTCAAATCCCTCAACTTTAAAATGCATTGCCTGTCAGAAGCTGGTCTCTTAACAGTTCCCTCTTAACATTTTTCAAAATGTAACTTAGACCAATTTGCATGATTTACTGCTTATTGTATTATAGCACACATGATTTAAACTGGGAAATAAAATTAAAGCGAGAAGAGTGGGGGCAGGTGTGGGTGAAGGGGGAGGCAGAAAAATGGGTGTGAAGGGAACCAGAAAATGCAGCAATAGGGAGGGTTCTTTTCTCAGGGCCAAATGAAAGGTGTCCTGATCTACAAGGGCTGCAAAGAAGATCTAATACTCCTTTTAAAATGTTAATAATAGCCAAAAGGAAGGGAAGGTTGATTTAATCAGGCTGGTCCTACCATGAGGCATAATGAGGCAGCTGGTTAAAACATTAGATGCTGCTAATCTGCATGCACATCTTCAACTGGAGAACTTGAAGAAGAACCCCACTGACTGATGTTACACCACATCAAGGTCACAATACTTGAAGACATCTCTACTCCCTGCAAAAGAGACTGTTTTTTTCCTCCCACCTTCGCAGCAAAGAAAATAATTTGGAATGGTAGAGTGGAACTGGGTAGGGGACATCATTCAGCCTTGGAAGATATTTTCTTTTCATTTTTTAAA
Organism: Liasis olivaceus; assembly: GCA_030867105.1. Taxonomy (NCBI): domain Eukaryota; kingdom Metazoa; phylum Chordata; class Lepidosauria; order Squamata; family Pythonidae; genus Liasis; species Liasis olivaceus. Next base: position 320,429,311 of record CM061349.1, on the reverse strand, counting down.
AAAAGTCTTTGGGTGCAAAACTCAGGAGGGCGCTGGTGTGTGTGTGTCTGCAAACAAAGGGGGGAAGGAGGGTGAGGTGCACGCAACTGAGTGAAGAAAGGCCAGGGTGGGTGGGTGAGATTTCCTCAAGTGACTTGCGACTTCTCTTGCCGGCTTCCCATTGACTTTGCTTGTGGGAAGCCAGCAGAGTAGGTTTCAATTGGTGACCATGTGACTGTGGGATGCTGCAACCAGTCGTAAGTGCAAGTTGGTTGCCAAGTGCCCAAATTTTGTTCACATGACTGCAGGAGTGCTGCAGTGGCCAGAACTTTAAGGACTAGTCCTAAGCCCCTTCCTTCAGCACCATTGTAACTTTGAACAGTGACTAAGTGAATGGTCGTAACTTGAGGACTACCTGTATTTTAAAAACAATATCATTGAATGATCTTTGTGTCATTTCAACAAATTACCATTGGTAATTTCATTGATTTTCATTTTAATAGGAATACTGTGGGAGATTTTCTAATATATTTTAGTACATGTGGCAACCTTTAAGTCAATTTAAATGTCCCTGTTGTGAATGGGTTTGTGTGTTGTTACCCAAAGAAAAAACACTTTTATCCAATTTTGGGTAATTTACCCAGATTTGGGAAGCACTGGGCTAACACATCTTGTTGTCTAATTATTTACATTGGTGGAAATCCACACTTGGAGGATTGTTATCCTGAAAAGCAGACTACAGATAACTGAAATACATTTTATTTCTTCATTTTGCTTGTATCCAATAAATAAATCAAAGAAACTAATTAAACAAATATTTAAGTTTTTATCCTCCTGCATTTTAAATTCTTTTTTCACTTTTTAAATGTTACATTTACGTCTACATTTATTGGTTTAACTATAAGCCATGTTGACTGTTCTTTCTGAAAAGGTGGCACAGAAACCAAGATGGATGGATGGATGCTATGGAGGTTTTGGCCTACGTTGGTTAGTTTTCAAGTTATATTTGAGGAGACCTGAACAGCTTCTCTTTTTATTTCTTGGGGTGGACAATAAATAATGTTGTCAATCTGTTCACTTATATGGAAGCAAGATAACATTCCAAGTAAAATATTGTTTCAACTAAGCTCTTTGATCCCCTCTCACTCCAATCAAACCCAGTAACAAGCCTGTGATTTTGAAGGCCTTTGTAACTAGTATTTTCCACTGTTCCCTATTAGACAGAAGAGTTCTTTATCCGTCAATACTTCAGAGCTTCACACCTCTTTCAGAAGTGTTAGCACTGGCAGAAACCAATTTTGAAATGGTCTCCAGAATGGGTTTACACTGCTGAGACCGGTGGTTGGCACAAAAGCGCAACCTTTTAATGTGGGTTGTGAGCTTCTTGGGAGTATCTAGTTAGTCACTGTAAAGTGGGTAAGAGATCTGTAGATTGCCATTCTAACATTCATTGCCTCTGCCATTTCTGAAATAGTTTGTAATTTTTTTCAATAACGATGCATATTTGTATGCAAGATCCTCTAATCCATTGTTAAAGCACTTTTCATCAATGCTGGACTGTACCCATTTTGACCCAATCTACCTAGCTTGATAGGCATGTTTCTACTGGAGTATATAGTGCAAGAATTTCTAAAGATGCTCAGGCATTGGTTTCAGATGTGTGAATAAGTTGACATTAAAATACTGTACCTTTAATGTCAATGACATTGAAAGAAACTCTCCCTCATTCCTAGCATAAAGAACAGGATGCTGAACTCAAGTTCAGCTTTTGTTATTACTCAGTAGATTTATTGTATGATTTGCAACATCTTAATATGGAACCCAATATTAAGGGGTGATCTTTTGACTTTAATTATATCAATGGGAATTTAAGCCTCATTAAAGGATCAAGTCAACATGGATTTTCAAGAACAAATCTTGCCAGGTTAACATCTCATTTTTTTTAAATTGGGAATTTTACTTAATAGATTGTTGGAATACTGTAGACATAATATACTAAATTAGCAAGTTAGTTAAGTATAAACTGGATGGCATGATAAATTAAATGGATATATAGTTAGTTTATCAATTCCTCATTCAATGGAATATTACATGCGACACCAGAAGGATCAACCTGAGCCCTGCACTCTTCAATATTTTCATTAATGATTTGGATGATGAAGAGGAGCAAATGCTTACTGAATTGGAAGACGATGCAAAACTGGATAGGATCGATATTACTTTAGAAAAAGTCAGAGTACTGTTTCTCAACCTTGGCAACTTTAAGCTAAGTCCACACATCTTAACGTTGCCAAGGCTGAGAAACACTGAGTTAGAGAAAGGGCCTGCAAGTAACAGTATTACATTTAGCAGAGACAAGTGGAAAGTTCTTCACTTAGGGAAAAAAAAAAGAATCAATGCACAGGTATAAATGAAGATATCTGGCTTGGTGAAACTACTTAGAAGAAAAGTTCTTGGAACAGAAGTTGATAATAGTCAGGCTTCTCCAGCTGATGCTAGAACTAAAAGCCTCACAGGCAGTGAATCAAGGATTCAGCTTGTTAAATACCTTTACTGAAAGAACTGGGGAAAGCTGCTCAGAAATACAGCAACTACCAAGTTCAAGCCCTACGTACACTAGAAGCAAAGTTCAATGTTTGTGTCTTTTTCTCCTACCAGTGCAACATAATGGGCTTCTGGCTTGCCAGATCTAGGTAGCCTTTCCGACAACAAACCGAATATAAACTACAAAAAAGGCAAATATAAATTTAGGCTGCATCTCCAGAAGTATAAACTCCCAGTCACAGGAAATAATGTATTTTACTTCATTTTGCTTTTACTAAACCCTACTTCGAGCATCGCATCCAGTTCTAGGCACCACATTTAAAGAAGGACTCAGAAAAATTAGAATGGTCCAAAGAACAGGAGCAAACGCAGCAACGAAGAAACTGGACACATGTAACTCTAAGAAAAGGTGGCTATAATGGCACTTTTCAAAAATCTGAAAGGCTGCCTTATAGAAGAAGATTACAGCCTGTTCTGTCTTGTTCCAAAGTGCAGGACCATGAAGAATGGATTTAAGCTTTAGAAAGAGAGATTCCAATGAAATCTCACCCCTTCCTTAGGAAGGCCCTCAAGACCTGGTTGTGCCATCAGGCCTGGCGGTCTTTGGGAACCCGAGACATTCTTAGATGGCTCCACCATAACTGATACTCTGCCCTCTCCATGAGATTTGTATATTTTTAACATTTTACATTTTTTTAAAAAATTGATAATGTTTTCATTTTAATAACCACTTTTCATCTTTTTATAATGATTGTTTTATCCATTTGTTATTTTATTTTAATTGTTGTACACCACCCAGAGTCGTTTGTGTGAGATGAGCGGCTATATAAATCTGACATATAAATAAATAAATAAAATTTTAAAAATGGTTAGAAGAAAATTCCTAACAGTAAGAACAGTTGTGGCATGGAACCATGGTCCAAGAGAGGTGGTGGGCTCCCTTTTCTGGATGTGTCAAAGCAGAAATTAGATTGCCTTCTGCCATAGATGCTTTAATTTGGATTCTTGCACTCAGAGTTGGGCTATTTCTCATTCTAGGGTTCTGTTATTTAACTCGAAAATTTTATGGACCAATTCCTCCTCTCACATTCTTTCTCCATCTCAGATCTGTTTCCATCAGTTTGTCAAATGTGACTCATTATGAATGGAAAATTCACTCTAAACCTGAGTTGCCAAATTCATGTCAGTGTAATATTTGGAGAGAAGATGTAAGCAATTCTCCTCAGTGCCCCTTTTTACAGGGTCCCCTTTGCCCCCCTTTTTCTGAAAAGTTTTTCTTGCCAACTTGCCTCTCTGAATTTGTTTCCCATCTGCAGAATTAGCATGTTGTCCACATAGGTGCAAGGAAACCCCCCCAAATGCTAGCTGTAATCTTTGGTCAGTATATATGTTAACCTTCCAATTTTAGAGAGGGGAATAAATGTTCAGGATTATATGGAATTGAAGCAAACAAAAAAGTTTTTGTTCCTAGAAGGACGCAGTATCCAAATGTTATTCTTGGTATCATTGCTTCTTCATCCCAAAAATGAAATGTTTGCTCCCCTCTCTCATCCTCCCCCCACACTTAAAACATGATGTGATCTGGAATTTCCCCCTACATCAGTTCTAACTTGACCGAGCAATCAGAATACTATCATCTGATAATGGCTTATAACTGATAACCGGTGTTATATTTTGCCAATGAAATGTTGCTTTAAAAAGTTACTTTTTGCTTCCAAATAAAGACAGCAGGAAGGATGTATATATTATATATAACACGCTGATACAAGAGAGGAAAAACAACAGCAACAACCCCTAATAACTGGAGCCATATCAATGAAGTGAGAGGAAATTTTGATTTTCTCTAGCAAACTGTATTAAAAACTCTAGCTAGCTTTTAGTGTTGAATTATATCTGTGTATTGCATTTATATTTGCCATTTTCTCTGGGAGCTCAAGGTGATATGTGCAGCGACTAAAGAATTTAATTCCCACAACAGTATGGCATATTGGGCTGAAATAAAATACCTAGCTGAAAGTTAGGCAGTGAGCTCTGGACTGAAGTGGGGAGTTAAACCTGGATCTTCCTAGGCCAAACCCAACACCTAAAGCAAAATGTGTTACCATATTCTTCTGACTAAGAAGGTTCTAAATAGTCATCGTCCCAACATGACATTCATTTTTCCATTCCCCTTGCTCTTCTTATTGCATTACATTGCATTCCATTATTTTTTCCCAAATGACAATTAGTATTCTATCACTATTGGGAATTTGCAGTTGGACTGAAAAATTAGGAATTGCTATTATGTCTTACTAAAATACAGAGATATGACTTGATATAGACAATAGAAGATGAGCGGGTTGGGGAAGAACCCCATTTGTTCTAGATAGGTGGGTTATCTTTACTTTGGTTGTGGTTGACAAATCTATCATTGTGCAGCCATCTTGGCTGCCCTCTTTTGTGACCTAATAAATCCTATGGGTTCTTCATGTCTTGTCAAGAGATGTAACTAACCCAACTGACAGATGAGAAGCAAAGGATGGTGCAGGTTGCTGAAGAGATGACAGAACAGCAAAAGGTCAGTGCTCATATGAATTCCTGGGCCAGCTTGTCATTGATGTTAGGGACTCATTATATGAATCTTTTACCAAAATGTCAATTGCTTGAATGATCTGATCCTATCGATTTGGTGGCTGTGAGGACCACCATTGCTGTGGTCCTTTGAAAACTGCTTTGCCCAAAAGAAGAGCCAGTCCTGCGGCTGCTACAGCTGAATGAGTTCAACTTCCATGCACAAACTTGGGGTAGGGTATTGTGGAGCCCCTGTCCACAGGGTTGTTTGTGGTATATGTAGTATGGTTTGCCCACGTGTACATGATTCTTTTTCTTCTTATTGTTTTGTATCTTTTTAAAACTATAACCCATCCAGTGTCATGAGTTGGGCGGCCTCTACATATAATGGAGAAGGAGGAGGAGGAAAAGTCATTATGTTTTATCATCATTCCATTCCATCTGGCAAACATCATAGATAGTTACTCTCCCCCCAGAGGTGAGGCAGGCCCCAACTCTCTTGTCCTTCCAGAAAGCAGTCAAGACCTGCTGTGCCAACTGCATGGGGTGAAAAAAGGGGCAACCAACCCTGGGGGTGGCCAGCACCTTGAAGATGCTCTCACATGTTAACATCTTACTGATCATCAACATCTTGGAAGATATTATTATCTGCATATGTGCTTGGTTTTATTCTATTTTTACTGTATTTTTATATTGTTTTTATTGTATTTTGATTAATATTTATTGTTGTTTTATTGTGCCCAGAGTCACTTTTTCGTGAGATGAGCGATATCTAAATTTGAAATTTATTTATTTATATCTGAAATATAGATAGATAGATAGATAGATAGATAGATAGATAGATAGATAGATAGATATTTTGTTTTGATCCCAGACTAGGAATGTTAAATGAAAGCATTTAGAAACACAGCAACCCTTCCCCCCGCAAAAAATGCATAAAAGGATTTGTAAAATTTACAATCAAACAGCAGAATTGGACTTATATCTGTGGATCAACCTTTACATCACTGCAACGTCACTTGTTTCTCAGTAAGCATGGTCCCAGAAACAAATGTTGCCATCTTGTAAGTAATACCTGGATTTGAGACAGAAAAGGAGAGTGACAGAAATGTGTCTGACCTACTGAATAAGGTGATCTTTTAAAAAAAAAAAGAGAGAGAGACATCCTTAGTAGATGAGATCTGAACAATACAACACAATTAAATTGTAGGCAACTGACTCTACAACATTGAAAGACTGGAGCACAGCCATTTTGAATACCTTGAATGATTGCAGAAGGTAGAACAGTTACTCAGGCTAGTAAAAATGCACAATGGTACTTTGGAGAGAAGTCATTGCAGCCGGGGCAGAGATTTTAATAAAGTTCCCAGTGGCTTAGCAACAGGCCATTCTGCTAATATAGTATTGTTTATTGATGTCCCAGCCACGCCCATGCACACAAAATACCATTGTTCAATTTATTGTGCTCTGCCTTCTTCTGATAAACATCTTTAGAGTCTAAAGTATCTGAATGTCCTCTATGAGGGATATACAGGTGAAACTCGAAAAATTAGAATATCGTGCAAATGTTCATTTATGTCAGTATGGCAACTCAAAAGGTGAAACCAATATATGAGATAGATGCATTACATGCAAAGCGAGATATGTCAAGCCTTACTTTGGTATAATTGTGATGATTATGGCGTACAGCTTATGAAAACCCCAAATTCACAATCTCAGAAAATTAGAATATTACATGACATCAATAACACAAGGATTGGAAATAGAACAATATCGGACCTCTGCAAAGTATAAGCATGCATATGTACTCAGTACTTGGTTTGGGCCCCTCTTGCAGCAATGACTGCCGCAATGCGGCGTGGCATGGATGCTATCAGCCTGTGGCACTGCTGAGGTGTTATGGAAGACCAGGATGTTTCAATAGCGGCCTTCAGCTCCGCTGCATTGTTCGGTCTCATGTCCCTCATCTTTCTCTTGGCAATGCCCCATAGATTCTCTATGGGGTTCAGGTCAGGCGAGTTTGCTGGCCAATCAAGCACAGTAATCCCATGGTCATTGAACCAGCTTTTGGTACTTTTGGCAGTGTGGGCAGGTGCCAAGTCCTGCTGGAAAATGAAGTCAGCATCCCCATAAAGCCTGTCTGCGGAAGGAAGCATGAAGTGCTCCAAAATCTCCTGGGAGACGGCTGCGTTGACCCTGGACTTAATGAAGCACAGTGGACCAACACCAGCAGATGAGATGGCTCCCCAAATCAACACAGACTGTGGAAACTTCACACTGGACTTCAAGCATCGTGCACTGTGTGCCTCTCCATTCTTCCTCCAGACTCTGGGTCCTTGGTTCCCAAATGAGATGCAAAAGTTGCTCTCATCAGGAAAGAAGACTTTGGACCACTGGGCAACAGACCAGTTCTTTTTTTCCGTAGCCCAGGTAAGACGCTTCTGACGTTGTTTGTTGTTCAGGAGCGGCTTGACAAGAGGAATACGACTTTTGAAGCCCATGTCCAGGATCCGTCTGTGTGTGGTGGCTCTTGATGCACTAACTCCAGCCTCAGCCCACTCCTTGTGAAAGTCCCCAACACTTTTGAATGGCCTTTTCCTGACAATCCTCTCCAGGCTGCGGTCATCCCTGCTGCCTGTGCACCTTTTTCTACCACACTTTTCCCTTCCACATAACCTTCTATTGATGTGCTTTGATACAGCACTTTGGGAACATCCAACTTCTTTTGCAATTACCTTTTGGGCCTTTCCCTCCTTATGGAGGGTGTCAATGATGGTTTTCTGCACAACTGTCAGGTCAGCAGCCTTTCCCATGCTTGTGATTCCTACTGAACCAGACTGAGAGACCATTTAAAGGCCCAGGAACCCTTTGCAGGTGTTATGGATTCATTAGCTGATTAGAGTGGGACACTTTGAGCCTAGAATATTGAACCTTTTCACACTATTCTAATTTTCTGAGATTGTGAATTTGGGGTTTTCATAAGCTGTACGCCATAATCATCACAATTATACCAAAGTAAGGCTTAACATATCTCGCTTTGCATGTAATGCGTCTATCTCATATATTGGTTTCACCTTTTGAGTTGCCATACTGACATAAATGAACATTTGCACGATATTCTAATTTTTCGAGTTTCACCTGTAAGTAAGTTTGGACACAAGGAAATATGTTACCATAAATTTCATCAAACAATTTTGTTTCATCTTTCCCCCTATAATTTCATTCAACTCCCATGCTCACTGGGACTGGATAAATGTTTCAACCTTTCATGAGTATAATATCCCTTCCTCACTCTAGGTATGGACTCTGTTCAATCATCCTCAAGTGATACTCCACTAATAACACATCAAAACCATCTCATTTATGAGATGGCCACAGCATAGAGAAAAGTTGCTAAACAATTCACTGGTGCACAGTCCAAACTTGATGAACTTTGTGACACAAGATATCAAATGGGCATCAAGAAAGCTGTGTATCTCTGAATCTTCAAGGAGAAATAATCCCAACCAGAATGTGTTGAACATAGAGTAACTCAGAATATGTGATATTAATAATTCTATAGCACCTGGACAGAACCATACTTAGTCTTCCTCCAAACCACCATTTCTCACTGATTTTATGTCTTCACTACTAGATTTCAATATGATGAAAAGGGGAAATTAGAGTTCTTTGGTGACATCACTCTTCCTTTGAATTCCTGGATGGGAAAGGAAAATCAATGCGTTTCTCCAAATTCATAGAACCACAGAATTGGAAAGGATTATTTAGTCCATTCACTCCTACCTCCAGCTCAGCGCAAACATTCACATTAAAGCATCCTAGATAGATGTCTATCTAGCCTCCACTTGAACATATCCAATGAAGAGTAATCCATGACTTCTCTAAACAATTCATTCCATTGGGAGGGAAGGAGAAATGAAGAATTCTGATAATACCTATTCCAAATTCTTTCACCGGAATAAGGAAAAAAAGTAATGTCATATTTACTAAATATGTCATTTGGGACCAATTAAGGGCCAAGATTCATACTAACCAATGCATTGGTATGTGTATTCCACAACCAATGCTATCTGGTTTGAAAAGTATGTTTATTATTATTATTATTATTTAAAAAATTAAGAGCAGCTGAGAAAAAGGACCTGACAAAGGAGGCAAGAGGACCTACTAAGCAGATCCAGTGACAAACTTGAAGCCACTATAGAAAAATATGGTGGGTGGCCAGAAACAGTGGGGCAGTTGGATCCTAACATCAGGAAATACCTCTATTCCCCAGCATGATAGTAGGTAGGTAGATAGACAGACAGACAGACTTTGACTTTCTTTCTGTTCTGCTTATGAAGAAAGGGTATGGATTTTAATAACTAATCAAACTGAACAAAATTGTTGGCTGTCAATACTGGCTAAATTCTGGGCTGCATCATTCTTGAGGGCATAAGACACTAATTAGATTGTTGCCACTAATGGTCTTACTCATCTCTTTGTCCACGTATCTAACTAGGCAGTCTCAACCAGCAGAGTAACTGACAGATGCATCAATCTCTTTTGTGTACATCAGGGTAGTATAACATATGTCCCACCAAATGTTATTCTGCTTCAGCTCTATATCTGTCAAAGCTGAAGAATGACTGGTATTGTAGCCCAACAACATCTGGGCAAGATTCACATAACACATGGGTTCAACCAGCACAACCCCAAAACAGGTTTAACAAAGCACCATTACATATTATGGCTTAATTTGATGGCTGCTTCACTCAACACGCTAAGACAATGACTGGGTTTCCATAACATATTGAACCATCGACTACACAATCCCATTTTATCCTGGCCTTGTGAGTTCTACAAACCTAGACTTGAAAGTGTATATGTTTCAATAGAAGAGAATATCTGTAGCTCAGGGCTGAATGGTGGAGTTCTTGGTGTTCTCCAAACTTGGTTGTTTGCACTGATGATGTTACCTAGTTGGTAATGAAATGTCTACAGGCAATTAATCTCAGAGAGCACCAACTCCACAAGTGTGCACCAGAGTTACATTTCTGGATGTTAATATTTACTTAGACACCGTGTGGATTCCATCACAAGGACACCCAAACATTTCATGTTCACCCAGCACTTTCCTGTAAGAAATCTTGTAACACAATGGATAAAGATAAGAATGCCAGCTAGACAGCAAATCAATTTCACCTATCCTTGTGGAGGAACAAGAATAAATATATACCAATCCCCTCCCCTCCATATCTTTGATGCTTTTGGAAAATGTTGCTAGTTAATGGATGACTTTGTCAACTGGGAAAGGGCCGAAGACTGGGTGAAAAACAAAACGTAGGTAATTGAAAGAGTATTCAATTCAAGCAAACATGCTGGCTGGTAAGCATTTAGATCATTAAAGCTGCCGGCTAATGAACATCAAATGAAGGCCAATATTAATGAAGCAGTTGTATTAATTTCCAATTTCTCAGGAAGCTAAGCAACTGGATCATTAGCCCGTTTGCTTTGTCTCTCTCCCCTCTCCCTGTCTCTCTCTGACATGGTATTAATGAGCTTTAATGCCCCACAGGCTTTAATAGGCCACATTGGGAATCCAGAAATACTGCAATTTGTACTGAGGATTTAGACGTAACCCTCCCCACTCCAAAAAGCCCCTCTCTGCTCCAGAGAGCAAGCGTTTGATCAGTCACTTTCCCTGGTGGAACAGCACAACAGAATAATAAGCGGCAACTGAGCGATTAAATCAAGCCACCCGCTTGGAGTGCCAGGGAAGATGTGATTGTCACTAACAATCTACCATTTGTTAACACCACCAGGGTATAAGAAACCAGCAGTCAATACTCCTAGTGTTTCTAACACCCTCCCCTCATCCAACATATCTTTTCGTTCATAAACACACATACACAGACAGAGAGAAAACAAACCCTAGCAGGTGGTGCCGGGTTTTTTTTTTTTTCCAGGAGATTGTTGTTCTTAAGTAATATTTTCTTCTCTGTTTTTTTTTTTTTTTTTCTTTTTCCTAAAGGCATAAAAGAAAATCTGAAGGGGAAGAAATGAAACAGTAAACCATCTGTCCTTGCTTTCAGCCAGCCAATTACACCAGAGAGCATCTGATTGGAAAACGTGTCCTTGTTTGAATGCAGTCTGATTTGGTGCAATGGGAACAACAGAAGCGCCTCATGTCTCATATGGACACCGCTTGTCTTGAATCGCCACAGTAGTTTTAATTAGGCTCAGGCAGAATCCAGTGGAGAAGTTTTTGAATGAAAAGACAAGGTGGAGAACGGCTAACCAAACGGTTGGAAAGCTGCCCTCTGTCTTCCTTCCAAAGTTTGGATAAGGAGCGTTTGCCACCGATCTTTCACTTTCCCGTTTCCTTTCATGTCCTGAAGGATTGTTGCGTGATGCATGCAACACGTATTCCCCTTTTTACAGTTTCTTCAGGTTGAATGTCATTATTCAAGAGCGAGAAAACTAAAAGTCACGGAATGAACTTTGGGTGTCTTGGAAAATTCATACCCTACTTTTTAAAATAACATCTATAAAGTGATTTGCCACTTAAGGAGGACAACAAGTAACCAAGAAGTCATAAACGTATTTTAAGAATTAATCCAGTTATAGCCAGTTGGATCATCCAAACAACAGTAAGACTCAATGGCTTTATTCTTCAGTCTTAAGTACAAAGCTGGGAATACATTCACAGCACACTACAGGTATGCGGAGATCACCTGATATCATTCAGGGGCCTAATCCAAACTTTCTGAAAAGATCCAGTCCAGTTTAGCCATCCCAGAGATATTTGGATCCTGCTTGTTGCTCTGATCCAAAGTGATTTTTTTCCCAGTTCATTTTATCATTGCCTAGCAAAGAAAAAACACATGTAGTGGTAGAAATCCCTTTTGTGGGAAACACCCAGAAATTTCAGATAACAGGATGTGAATCATTTTGTTTTCATTTTTCTACCATACCTCTTTGCATGATCTGTTCTGGGGCTTTTGCTCCAAGATATAACCCTATGATAAATACAATAAAATAAAGTAAAATAAAATATAATTAAATTAACTTAAATTTTTAAAAATCTTTGCTCCTCTCACTTGCTTTCTTCTTTGAAACTGAAGCCTCATTTATTTCTCAGGCTGGGACATATACAAACAAGAGACAGATATATGCATTTGTTTCTTTCTCTTGGACCTTCTAGCAAAAATGTATCTCCCAATTTACAGGTACTTTAGCACATCAATTTACTTAAATCTACATTTTATTCAGATCTGAATAATCACAGCCTAAGCCTTAAGTACCAAAATGGTTTACTTAGTGATACATTTTACTCTCCTTAAGTGTAATATCATTTATATTGCAAAGCTGGAGGGAGGGGTTGGGGGATAGCACACTGTTTTCCTCAAACTGGCCCTGTTCATGTCTCATTTTGATTTTTAAATGCCTATGCCTGTATATCTGCAGTACAACTTTATTCTTCCTTCTTCCCCTGAAAAGTTAAGTATTCTCCCCAAAGACTAGTAATCAACTTACAATTTTGCAGAGGTTATTTTCACAGCAAACTCCTTCAGATGTTCCTAAGATTACTGGACAGGAAGATATCTATCAAGCAATAGAATACGTCCATTCTCTTTAAGTGAATGATGGATCTTCTTTTTCTGCCTGTCTTAGTTTCTTTGGTATGTCAGTCACACATCCCAGCTGCCTATTCACACTTCATTCATGATGTTCCTTACCTATAATCTCCATTATTTTTCCTGTCGACTTCTCATGGCTCATTAGTTACGTTTGACACCTGCACAGAATACTTTTTCACTCATAAGTGCTGGACAGGTTTTGACAAGAGCTAACAATAACTTTTCAAGAAGTCTTTTGGAGCTCAATTTATGCATTTTGTGGGTTAATACAATTTCCTCTTCTTTGCACAATACAATTCAGATGTTATCCACTGTTCCTTGTTAGCAACTAGCAAATTCCCACTATCTTCCCTAGGCTCAGGAGGTTACAAATACAGGGATAGAAAGCAGGAGAAAAACCTCTATAGCTTTTCATTTTTGGAGAGCTCAATTAAAAGGCCATCAATCCTCCATAAGAAAAGCTCTAACAAAAGCTCCAAAAGATAGTGTATTCTACAACTTAATTGAATAAAACATCATGGCTTCAATTTTGCTACTTGGAAAGGTCAAGTCTGTTCTTTGAAAATTCTGATAGTCTTGCAGACATCTGGGAAACTTTTCAGTTAATCTGCCCTACTCTGAACTGACAAAAGTTTTAGAGTTGTTTTCTTTTTCTTCTTGTGAATAATGACTACCTCCTCTACATCACATTGTAAAAATTCAGTTAAGCAACACAAAGCCCATTGCACAACATACAACTCATCACTAATTTCATAAGGAGAAAATGGTTCTTCAGATAGGCTCCAGGCTAGTTATAATGTTAAAGGCTAAGGCAGAGTTTCTCAACTTTAGCAACTTTAAAATGTGTGGACTTCAACTCCCAGAATTAGTCCACACATATTAAAGTTGTTAAGGCTGAGAAACACTGGGTTAAGGCCTACACCCTTGATTGGATGCAGGAAAATTGTCAACCAATAGTGATCCTTAAATAAGAAGAAGATATTATTGTGTACTGTCAACCAATAGTGATCCTTAAATATGAAGAAGATATTATTGTGCACTGTCTACCAGCAATTGGGCTGTCATACGTTGCAAATACTCTTCAAGGATAATGCTATATAAATGCCTTGCAAAAGCATTAATCATGATGTGAACAAGGCATGGATAAATGTAGTCAGATCTGGCCAACTCAGGAACGGTCCCAGCTGGCACATTTGACATAATCATGCAAATGTGCTACTTGCCATCACCATCATTTGGAGGACAAGAGGTACTTGAGGATCAAGAAAACCAAGAGTGCAGATGCTCTCTTGCAGGAGATACAGCCCTTTTCAAAACACAATGAACCCCAATCCTCAGGTCTATTTTCCTCTTAAGTAACTACACCACTTACTTTCAGTTTGTTCACTATCATCCAAGTCCTTAATGAATTTAGGCAATGCTTAAGAGAATCAACTGCTTCTTTGAAGTTATACAACAAGCAGGATTAGAGCTGGGTATAGCATACTGATAGCACTTCCCTCCAAAGTTCTGGATGACTATCCCAATGGTTTCATGTAAATGTTAAACAACATAGGAAATGACTGGTGTCAAAAGACAAGAAAGTCCACGATCGCTGCAAACCAGTGTCCTCAAGGCCTAATCCCATCAGGTGAGGATATTATGGTTGATAGCAGCAAAAGCTGCTAGGAGGTCCAAGATGAAAAATGGGATTAAACTTCTCCATCCAGGTCCTGATGCAGAATATTTACCAGATGATTGAAGAACTCCAAGTCCCATAGAAGCCCTGACTGAAATGGTTGCATCCATGTCCTAGGGAATTATAGGAGTAAACATAATTAAATACAAGCATCCTTTATTATTAGTTTAGGTGATTCCTCCTCCTCCTCCTCCTCCTCCTCCTCCTCCTCCTCCTCCTCCTCCTCCGGGAGTTTGCAACCAGTGAGCTATAAGTGGTTTCAGAACTACTATTCAACACCCATAAAGCTTTCTCCAGCCATGACATCAAAATTTGATATCACAGGTTTCAGTTAGGTATAGCTGGAAAGACTAAAACAGCTGTTTAAGCCTTAGAATAGGCTTCAACTAGATGCTGAATATTTAATAAAGTTGGGAAGAAACCCCAGCCCCCCCCCCCTCAGAATAAGAAAGCCCTAAGTCCACCCTCTGATGTGGTCTCTCCCCATCTAGTTCCCATCATTCCCCACTGACACTGGGCAATGAGTATACACTATATGGTTGCCATCCCTGATGATAACTGCTTGAGATTCCAACTCGTGTGGAATTTGTCCAATGATCAGCAGTAACCCTTGCAAAAATCATATGGCTCCAAGTCAAGTTGAAATTGGTTGTGATGAGACTTCATCCATCAATGTTTGCTCTCCAGACAAATAGCTGAGGTAAACAAATACTCTGTAAAACCTTTTCCAGTCAGGAATCCTTTTGGCAAGCTGGGAACACTTCATCCTGCAGTCCCTGAGCTTTGTGAAACAGCAGCACTTTGATCTGTTGGCTGCAGTTCTGACTTCAGTGACTCTTGACACAAACACACACTTTATTTTAGGACAGTAGACTGAATTTTGGCATTTATGCCCTGCTGGCTTTCTGAGATTGGATATGCCAGCATGCTGAAGCCAACTGCTGCCTTAAATTCATTCTGGGTCAGAGGTCAGAAAGGTCTCTTGAGGGCCCTACTCTCATAGATCTCTATAGACAAAGCAGGAAATAAATTAAGCCTTTGGCCCATCAGAAGATAAACACTGTCAAACCCATTCTAACCCTTAAACAATGTGATGGTTCATTTTCAGCTCCCTTATTTGTAACAGAAAGGCTTCCTTTATGCGGAGGAGTTTTCTCTACCTTGACTTACAACTTCCCAAATGCCCCAAGTAACTGTGATACTTTTGTTCCTCAAACCGGCAGCCAACCAATAAAAACAAACCTCTGTTGGTGTCTACATACTTGTGAACCTGTCTGATTGCTCATGTGCTTCTCTGTGGGCTGAATATCAATAGGAAAGGGGGGAAAGAGTAAGGGGAGGGGGCTTATATTTCCTGGCCTATGGAATAAGGCAGCCAAGGTCAGCTTCTCAAAATGACTTCTCTTCGTTTTTGAGGTGGATGCAGGCCAATCCAATTTCCATATTGCTAACTCTCCTGGGAATGGTGGTCATCATGGTAAAAAGAGATAAATATGAAGAAAGGAAAGTTACCCAACTTTAAAAAGCTCTGTTCTGAGTTAAATGAAGCCAGATGTTTCCATGAAAAAAAGGAGAGAGAAAACATTAAGCGTAGAAACTGGCTCTAATTTGAACTGGGCAAGAACGGGATCCCCCATCCCCAATGTAAAACAAAATCAGTAGCATCATTGGGTACCCATCAAGGCTCACCAGGGAGCGAGCCAGCAGGCTCCTAGTTCTGCTGCTTCTTCTGGCCCTGTTTCCTTGTTCCCTCCAAGAAAGTAAGCAATGGCATGAGAAATTAAGAGCCAGTTTGGCCTAGTGGTGAAGGCAGCAGGCTAGAAAGCAGGAGATGGTGAGTTCTAGTCCTTCCTTAGGCATGAAAAACTAGCTGGGTGACTTTGGGCCAGTCCCTCTCTCTCAGCCCGACTCACCTCACAGGGATGTTGTTGTTGTGGGGAAAATAGGAGGAGGAAGGAGTACTAGGAATCTTTGCCACCTTGAGTTTATAAAAAAATAATAAAGGTAGGACTTAAAAATTCTTTAAAAAGTCTAAAAAAAATTGAAACACCATCCTCCCCTCAATATATCCTTTTGTACAATTACAAAATCACACAGTTGCAAGGGGCAACTGAGTCTACAAAAACATGAAAGCTTCCCTACCAGAAGGCTGTTTAGCCTTGTTTGGACATATCCAGTGAAGGGGAGGCAACCATTTCTCTATTAAATCGGCAGCACCATGAAACAACTCTTCTTCCTGTTAGAAAGATTCTTCTAACAGTGAGTCAGACTTTCCCTTCCTGTAACTTAAATATGTTGTTTTGTGCATTCTGGAACAAGAAGGAACTGACTGTATGGTTTTAATCCTAACTACATACAATAAGCCCTGTGACTAAGATAAAAAATAAATAAGGTGGATCCAGCCTTCTTCTATATGATATGCTTTTAGGCATTTTGAAGATCACATTGTCTTTTCTCAAGGCAAAACACATCCAACTCCTTCAGTCTCTCTGCATTGGATTTCATTTTTGGTCCATGATCATCCTTGTTACCCTTCTCTGAACCTATTCCAATTTTTCTGAATCCTCTTTAGAAGAGGTTATACAGCACTGGACACAATACTGGAGGCAGAATTTGATGAAAGCAAAGTAAAGAGGGACAGTTATTGCTGCAATTTGAAAATCATATTTCTATTGATAAGTATGGAGGATACCTAGCCAGGTATCCTCTGTCCTTTACTAATAGATACAATTTGTGTTTCATTAGTGAAGAACTTTGCCTTTCTTACATTTCATTCTGCTACTTTGAGGGTATTCTTCTAGCCTATCAAGATAGCTTTGAATTTATTTCCACCTTCTAGCATACTAGTTATCCATAATTTTTCTGCCATTGGCAGATGTGATAAGCATGTTCCTCCTCCTCCTCCTCCTCCTCCTCCTCCTCCTCCTCCCCCTCCTCCTCCTCCTCCTCCTCCTCCACATTTAAGTCATTAATGAAAATATTGAATAGTAGAGGATCTAGGACTGATCCTTGAGGCACCCCACTTCAAATCTCCCATTTGGTGAGGAACCAAAAGTTGAGATTTCTTTTAGTACAATTTTTGAGCCATTCCTTCTAGCCATTTGTGTGGATTGTTCCTAAAGAGAAGAGCAAGCAGCAGAGACATCAGTGGGAAAGAGGTGTGATACTCAGGGTATCCCCGAAGGCATCTTGTCAAGAACCCTGCAAAATGCTATTTTGATGCATGATGTCCATTAACTGAGCTTCTGCTTCATACAGCCTTGTCCATCTCAGCATAGATAGGACATTTGCTAAATTTAATTCTCAAACTGGAGCGTGCAAAAATTTGTGGGAATATCTGTAATGCAGGACTAGATCATTCTATGTCTATGAGCAGAAGCATCTGCAGGACTGAAGGCTTTCATCAGAATGATGAAAGCAGCATCGCACCATCACGCTGCAAACTTTTCTACATGTGCGTGATGTCACAATGCAGATGTAGAAGCACTGGGTGTATAGCAATTGCATGCTTTCGACATTCCAAATATATCCTAGCCCAAAATGTTTTCCTACTTTGTTGTGTGTGTGTGTGTGTGTGTGTGTGTGTGTGTGTCCCCCCCCAGATGTATGCATGTGGTTATAGGTAATGGAAAAACACCACAATAAACAAATATAACAGAACTATATTTTTATTTATTTATTTATTTATTTATTTATCAAATTTGTACACTGCCAATCTCACCATACAAGTGACTCTAGGTGGCTTACACATAAAAAATAATAAAAACAATTAAAAAATCTTTATAACACACACACACACACATGGTTAAAAGATGAGGGAAGTGTCATCAAACCACCAACCACCCCCAGTGCTGAAAGCCCCCATTAGATATCCTTGCTAGGTGGTAGAGCCAGGTCTTCATGCTCTTCCAGAAAGCCAGGAGAGTGAGGGTCATCCTCAGCTCAGGGGGCAAGATGTTCCACAGGGCAGGGGCAATGGCAGAGAAAGCTCTCCTCCTTGACCCCATCAGTCGGAATTCTCCTTGACCCCATCAGTCAGACCCTGATGCAGTCCACAACGTGTCCTTCCTCCAAGACCAGGTGGGACAGGTGGATGTAACTGGGATGAGATGGTTCCTCAGATAACCTGAGCCCATGCCATGCAGGGCTTTAAAGGTCATAACCAACATCTTGAATTGGACCCAGAAGCTATGTACATAGCCTTTCTTTCTCTCCCCTTCTCCATCAAGGATGTCTTATGATTAGGTGAAAACGTAAACTAATGGAGTTGTTTCTCTTCCCTACTCTAAAATACTTTCATTGCAGTGAATTGTGTGGGGGAGTGGCAGATAACAGTGGAAACGGCCACGTTTTGAGAATTCTCATAATTCTCCTATGATGCCCATGGGTTTCAACAGCCCAGTTTCACCCGTTGCAGTGGTTTTATTTTCATAGAATCACAGGATGGAAAGGTTGGAAGGGATCTTAGAGATCATGTAATCCAACCTTCTGCCCGTTCAATGTATTTATGAGCTGGTTTTATTCTGAAGTTGTTAAAATGTATCACGTCCTGTTATTCTGCCCTTTTGCGGGCTATAACAAGCTGTTTGGGAACAATCATTTATCCTGAAAGGTAGTTCAGTAGCACATTCAGCCATCACCACCATCACTTCTGGCTCTTTTTGAAGAAAAGAAATCTTTGTTTGTGACAAATGCAACCACACACACAAGAATGACATCCAACATTGTTGGTGTGGGTTTCCACTGGAATTATAATAGTCTTTCTTAAATGCTGTGCATGTTTGAGGACCCTTGAAGCAGAATTTGCGCACAAGACACTGGAGAAGCAAAGAGAGAAGAAGAAATTGCCTCTCCCTCTCAATTCTGCTGATAGATCTAACTATCAGATTCTATCTGTTCTGGAAAACTATACATTAATCTTAACCATGAATTTTAAGGACCTTGTTGGAAAGTATTTTACCATAGCCCCTCATCTTGTGGCTCTTCTTAACCAAAAAAACTATATATCAGATTTAAGCACTGTGTTTCCTCCATAAATGCAAACGTGCCAAGGAAATATTTCAGATATATAAACTAAATAAGACAACTTTGATAACGTATTCCTCCAAACGTAGTCAGATTCCAGCACTTGATGCAATGCAGGGGTGTCCACATTGTCAAAATAATGGCCATGATGGAGCAATAGAAGTTCCACCTGTGGAGGCACATAAAAAAGCAGGCAGAGCTTCAACTGAGCCATCATGATGCCATTTTGACCTTACTCTGTTGGGCACCCCTGCAATCAAGACAGGCTGATCTAGCAAGATTTTCCTTTTAGTGGTGTGCAAGCCATCCAGAACTGAGGCAGCATAAAATAAAGCCCTTTGTCCACATTGAGCTATTTTTATGGTAAATGGATTTGGGAGAAAGGGCAAGGAATCACGGCAGGAACATAAGCTTAATCTGTTGAAAAGGACTACTGATTAAAAATACACCGACTTGCACTGAGTTACAAAAATGACACACTAAGCTTTCCTTCCCTGAGGTCCTTTGTCGATGGAGGCCATGTTTTTTGCCTCATTCGGGTGCTGAAATGATGCAGTTCACTTTGTCAAGGCCTTTTGCCACACTTCTGGGCCGTCTCTAGAGCACCCTGTAGCCAAGCTAGGCTTTTGCACATGCACTGAGCATGCGCAGAAGCCTCTTGCTGTGATTGGCCATGCTGGAGTTGGCGCCAGAGGTGACAGAAGGCAAAGCAACATGGCCTCTTGACATCCCTCTTGAGAGCCTTGTCCAAACAAATCGCTTCTGTGAAGGGTCTGCACAGTCTGCACAGTCACTGGCAGGCACTGATGAGGTGTCATCCTGCTCTTTCAACAACTCTTAAGAGACAGCTCTCTCACCTGGATATCAGGTGGTACTTCAGTCTATCTATGCCTTTCTTAAAATGCAGCACCCAGTACTCTAGACAGAGACCCAAAGCAAGGGATACCCTCATGGCCAATTCCCTGTTTAAAAAAAAATTCAACAACAAACAACCCACTCTCCTATATGTATTCATTTCTTGAGCTAATTTATCATTTCCTGCTCTGTTTTACTACTTTTTCCCATCCCTTGAGTCCTTTCCTCCCTCCCTTTGCTTTTCTAGTTTTTTTCCAGCCTCTCTCTAAATTCCCCAAAGAGATGGAAGGCCTTGTAAAACCCATCAGACTAACAACCAATTCCTGCTCATTTTTCACATTTAGCATGCACGCTCACACACACACACACACACACACACACACATTAACTCATGAGGGTATGCACATGGTGGCCTCCCACTCCTCTTAAACCAGAGTCTGCAAAGCCATTTCCCTTCCCCCAATTACAAATTAGCCCATTAGGCTCTCTGTGTAGGCCCTCTGTTGCTACTTGGTAATGGCTCCAGAGACTTCCATCATGATCGGAATGACTCCCTGTGCAGCCATGAGGGCAGATGGAGGCCGCTTGTGGGTAATGAGGTATCACGCTACCAAAGGGCACCACTTGGGGGTTCATTAGTTAGCTGCGGCTGTTTGTGTGAGCAAAAACAAGAAGCAGGTAAATCAGGAATGTGAACTGCTCCTGCATATTAATACCTCCCAGAACCTCCTCTCATAAATGCAACTCCTTCCTTCCTTCCTTCCTCCCTCCCTCCCTCCCTCCCTCCCTCCCTCCCTTCCTTCCTTCCTTCCTTCCTTCCTTCCTTCCTTCCTTCCTTCCTTCCTTCCTATTTAATGACACGTCCCTTCATTTCTAAGCAGCCTACAGAGGAGGATTTGCAGAAGCAGGAGAAAGAGAACCACAAACACAGAGAGAAATACAGATT
This sequence comes from Liasis olivaceus, assembly GCA_030867105.1. Lineage (NCBI taxonomy): Eukaryota > Metazoa > Chordata > Lepidosauria > Squamata > Pythonidae > Liasis > Liasis olivaceus. The sequence continues at coordinate 320,408,115 of CM061349.1, read as the reverse complement.
GTAATACAAATAGGACTCTGACATGAGAACATTGCATAGCACATGAGGACCTAAAGGCTTCTTGTGGAAGAAGAGAGGCTGGGCAGGATTACTAAACACGTTGTGGTAAAGAAGAATGGTGAAGATGCTGGAATCCACCATCACTGTCACAACTTTGTACAGGAAAAGAGGACATGCCTATTATTAATCTTTCCTGAGATGTCTTCCCACTGGTTGCAAATTACAGGTTTTCAGACATCAACCTTCATCTATAAAGATGAGCACCAAAACCCTTCAGCTAGGATATCTGGCCTACTGCACAACTCTTTCTCAGTTGAGTCATACTCAAATCAAGGCCTGTATCTTTCTTCTTAGCTGAAGCTGCACCTTTCACTGCTCTTAGAGATAAAAAGTCTTTACTGACACAGAAGCATTCATTAATTTGATAAGCAGCAAACAAACTGAAATTAGCACAGGCCCTATTTTGGGGTAGCTTCAAAGAATAGGTCTTCATTCATTTTAATAATGTAGATGTCTGCTTGTGTCAGCTTTGACATGTGACCTAAAAGGATCCAGCTATTAGTGTGGTGGTTAACATATGGGAACAGAGGTGGGGAGACCCAGAGTCTAGTCCACCTTCAGCCACAGAAACTCACAAGAAGACTTTGGGACTTTCTTCTTCAGCCTATGAGCTAATGTGGTAGAGCAGTGAAGGTGTTGCACTAGGAATAGGGTAGTCCAAGCCCAGGTCCATCCTGAAACCGAGAAGCTTATTGGATGACTTTGGACCAGTCCCTGTTTCTCAGCCCCTCACAGGGTTGTTACTGTGGGGAAAAATAGAAGGAAGGAGTACTATGCATACAGCCTTGAGCTTCTGCATGAAAGGTGGGGTATGAATCTAATAAATAAATATAAATATCCTTATATTCAAGAATTGGGGAAGACTAAGTTCTTGGCTCAAACCTGGGTCAGGTGGCTGGAGCTTAAGGAATATGCCTCTGTACAATCAACTAACCAACTGACTTTCTCTTCTCCCTGTTCCTTTCCATCTACTTGAAGAAAATCAATAGCTCTCTATAGCCATCAATAGTCATGCTTTGCCAATTCTCTGTAGTCTACAGCCACCTTTGCTAATCATTCTGTAGCCATCAATAGCCATCTATTGCCTATCATGCTACAGCCTATCAAGAGCAGTTGGCTATGGAGGACAACCTTATTAATCCATGCAGATTCTCAATTAATTTTACAAGGTTCTGCTCTCCACATAGTATGAACCATCCATGGTCTGAAAAGTGTATTATAAAGCTATATTTAAGGTAAGTAATAGAATGCCCAGGGTCTAACACTAACCTATCAGTTTCCTACATGTTCATTGATAAATTGGTTCCATTCCATTGAAAGACCCAAGTTTAAATTTCTTTTTTTATAAAATGCTATTTTGGGTACAGCTATTACCCCAAAATGGAATGCGTTTATGGTTTCTTTGAAAATTATCCTTGTTAAAATGGCAGGCTTGAAGTAATAGCATAGAATATATAGACTAGAAAGATAGATCTAATTCCTATAGAGTTGTCCTGTTGGTCCTGAAGGACCATGGATCTCGATCAGGATTAAAACTGGAAACATTTACCTGTACTCTATGAGGTCCAAGAAACTGCAGTGTTCTCTGGGATGCCAAGGGAATTTCTGATATATTCCTGATAAAAAGGATAATTAAACTTAAAATGGAATGTTCACTGATCTCCATTTGGTGTAGGTATTTACATTGCTCCTTTTGCATTCTACAGCTGTGTGACATGACATCAACCTAGATCTCTTGAGCATGGCAGGTTGCAAATCTGAAGCTGGTAAGACCCTCAACAGGCGCAAAAGGCATTCTAGAACTGTGGTCCTATAAATAGGAAAGTAGATTTATACACTTTACTTCTCCTTTCCTTCCACTCCAGTAATAAGTTAGTGGTGGATTTTTGAAGAGGAAAAAGGGCAGATGTGGGGAGGGGATACCACAGGAGGGACATTTAATCAATGTCATGAAAATGTAACATCAATTGGTCTCCTAAAACGAAATTAATAATCTGTGTAAGTAGTATCATTAGGAGATAAGTGACATTTTCAGGCTTTGATTTGTATCGCACAGCAAATCCTGCCTTCATGCATTTCAAACCTCGTCAGCCCTATCCATCTTGATTAAAAGATACCAAAATCTTGGTGACCCCTGCTGGAGTGGTCCATCAAATTCCCTCTTTTCCTCTCTCCTGTGATATCCTTAGGAAAAGAAGAAGAAGAAGAAGATAGATCGTCATCTGCATTTTGCTCAGAATGAAAGGAAAAAGGAGACATTACTCCATGTCATATTCAGATTAAATCTGGGATTTCAGTGCTCCCTGATTATCAGTAAGCCTTGTCATTCACTAATAAATTTCTCCTTCATCTTACTCTGAATAGACCAGACATCTCACTTAAAGGCTGAAAGGGAGTGGCGGGGGGAAATGAAAAGAGGAGAAGGTCTCACTAAACGGTTGGAAAAGAGCAAGCAGTCTCTCCTCACAGAGCCATGCCCATCTTTTCTGCAAAAAGAGATGGTATGGTTGCCAGGCCAAGATGGCAGACTAAGCCAGGTGCCTCTCAAGCTGAAAATAATTCATCATGCTGAGCTTTAACAGTGGCTCAATATTCCCCACCAAATTTGCAGGCAGAGAAATGGTAGACCATTTCATTGAACAACTACAGAGAGAGAGAAGGACCAATGCTCCAATATGTTATCAGGGACAAATCTTACCCATAGCATGGCATTAGAAAAGTCAGACCCAGATATGTTGCTACTGAGGCAATGAATAAGAGATCATCCTTTTCCCTGAGCCAGTAGGGTTGAGCTACCACACATGATCCCCAGCACACATTTTGCAGCTCAGGACAATTTCCCCAGGTCAAGTTGCTGACTTTTGTCTTTTTTTTTTTTGGTCTTTTTTCCCCCAAAGTACAAAGTCTAAACCACCTACTTTGCATCTGAATCTCCCCCTTCCCACCCCAAACCAGGCTCACATTTTTGGCCTCAGCTGTAGTGACCCATCACCAGATCTGCCCCTGCAGGCCTTGGAAGATGGATCCAACCATATTTGCTGAAAATTGTTTTGAGGTGGGATTCACAGGCCAAGTGTAAGTGCTAAAGCAGACATAACTTGCTTAAAAGAAGGATACTATCCCACTGAAAGTTCCCCCTTAAAACCCACAGTCGAATGGAAAATCTTATTCTCACTCAAGTATATGATGCTACCAACCCCCATCCCCTGTATTCATAGGCTCTCAGCAAAATCCTAAGTTCAAGTTCCAGTTATCCCAAAATTGCCCACACCCATCATCCCTAAATGCCAACTGGACTAGCATTGATCTTTCTTCAACTCCAATGATGGCCCAAAGATTTTCATCACAGCTGAATGCATCAGTATAGCTTAAGAAGCACTAGGCAGATCACTGTCTCATTCTGGCTAAAAATAGGGATAACCCTGACCAGAGCAGAACTTTAAAAAACCAAAAACTTCTTTTCATCTTTTTATCTTCAGCTGTCACCATAACCCTTTGCATCTTTCTCAAGGCCTCAGCCCTTGGAGAAGTCAGCTCAAAAGATAAACACTGACTTAAGAAGGCAGTTCATTATCCAAAGAGTGGTTATAGGCTCCCTTTTGTGATGTGGCTTTTGCTAACTACCCAGCCAAGGCCATTCCAGAGATCCTATATTGTGATATCTCAATTTTGAAAGATCTTCCTAGAAAGTCTAGTCTAGAAAGGAGCCATTATTCCCATATTTCAGGTAGCATCAGTGAAAACGTTGTAGATCCACTGTGTCATTTAAAACATGGTTCATCTGTGACATTTTTTAAAGAGCTGGGACTACATTTTGTATCACTGGAACGACATGTTAATTATTATATAATTCTGGTTATATTTTGCATGGCGGATGCAATGCATAGCATCCCACTATGCTCTGAGTCAACTGCCAGATCCGTTTCTGAAGAAAGGAAGAATATATACGGTACATACACATGGTCACTTTTAGCAGATGGAGTAAAGCACTGTGGCCAGTCCACAGTTATAAGTGGGCTTCTGTTTCACAGAATTACATTGAGAAGACACTTTGCTTGAAGTTCCATCAAAGAGAAGCACCCCCTCTTAGCACTGCATATTTTTAATATTTACCTGCAAGCAAGCCCAAATACTTTAGATAAAACCCTGTTCAGTGCAATGGAATCTGTTTTTCAATAAGCATATATAGGGTGCATAATGTTTGTTTCTAAATATATAGAAAAAATAAAAGTAGAATGGTCTTTAGAGTTGTTTAAAGAAATAATAATCATTAGATCATATAAAAGAATATCTTAATTCTGATCAATGAACAAATCGAAGACTGGATATTCCCTGCATATAGATTATACACTCCTTGCATGAGTGCCCATATGACTATAACCTCATAAATATTTCCTAGCTATAAGATCTTATTAAGAAGGTACATCTCCCAAGAGCATAAAACTATCATGTTGTAAATTTTATTTAATTTCCCATAGGGTTTCCCATTTCTTACATATAATTAGAGTGCAGTACAGAACCCCTTTATTCTGTGTGTGTGTGTCTGTGTGGTCTATCAATAAATCACCAGGAGACAGTCAACATTTAAGATGACAAGCTTTAATGATTATTTTTCCCCCCAGACAACCTTCTTCCAATCTGTGAATCGGGTGTTTAACTTCCTCTAACTAGGATTCAAGACAGTAAATCTCCAATAGGCACCCAACACTTTCTGTTACTATATTCTTTCTTTCAGACTGCCTTGGTGAACTGGATCTTTCCAACAACATCTGGTAGAATGGATGGAGAAGATAAGACCAGCTGAGATAGCAAGTAGTGTGGAGTGCCCATGGAACAAAAATCTGAAATTTTCTATTCATGCTGAGTGCATAAAATCTTCTGATCCCACCCCATATCTCCATTCTCATTCAATCTGATGAAGGAAATTTTGCTTTAAAATTATTCTACAGAGAAAAGAACATAAAATAAATGCTTAGAGTATGGTGTTTTTGCACGTATTTAATGCTGAGATGCCCAGGAGGTATATGTGAAATAATTTATCTAGAAATCTGGAGTTTTCCTGGCTTCCCACCCTTCCAACAAATCCCTCTGACTTCATGAGATAACTCCTTCCATTGAACAGAAAGCTAAAGGAGCTTTCTGCCTTTAAGAAATTATTGAAGAATTTCCTTCCTGTGGAGACATGGGATAGTATCTACCTTTTGCTTACAAATTTGGTAAAGGATTTCCAATAGCCATTTGTATCCAGCTCTAAAAGCACCTGGGTGACCTTGGCTGATCTTGAACAAGCTAAGCTGGTTTAGATCCAGTTAGTACTTGGAAGGGAGTCCGAGAAATCCCAGATTTGCAGACTAGACTAGGAAAAAAAATCCTTCGCAGAGAAAGGCAATGCCAACCACATTTGATTCTTGCCAGGAAAGCAAGATAGATAGCCCATGTTATCAGGAGGCAAGCTCAACTCCAGGGTTGCTTTATCTTCACCTAGTGAAGATATCATGGGTATCTTTCAGGCCAAGTAATCAAGAAGGTCACATTTACAGAGGGGTTGTTCCATTCATCATTCATTAAAGAGTAGTCATTTAGAAGGCTTCATTATGTAACATTACATTGATTTATAAAGTGACAAATATTCATCCCTTAAACACGTACCCACAGAACCATTATCAGTCTTAGATATCTGATTTCCAGCACCTAAAATAAGTGTGCCTCAAGTCAGGAAGACAGCAAACTGTCTTATAGGAAATCAGACCTTTGGGCCCTGTCATTACTGATAAATCTCACAGCACCCATAGAAAAGGGACAGGGCTTGTATCACAACACTGCTGTCGTCAGTCTGATCACCATTACTCACCCCTGTGAATACCACTAGGAAGAGACCCATGGTCTTGGCTCTGTGCAACCTGTCACCAGTTAACGTTCTATCACAGGAAATAAAATATCTTGGGACAACCTTGAAATTTTCAAAGAATTCAACGGAGAAAGCAACTGAATCATTGATTATGACCAAATTTCACAATCTGGTGCCAGACATGGAGAGGCCATTAGGTGGCAGCTGTTGCTGCTGCCCTGACAAGAAGTGAACTTATGAAATCCTTTTGGGGACTAATTAAAAGAGGAAATTGTTTTTAGAGTGTTTGGAAGTCACCAAAATCTTGTTCTGAAATAAAGCTCTTCGTTCATTCTCAGCTTCTTGTTGGATATTGCTCCTGACCTTTAAAACCTAAGCGGAGAACTATAAACTGAGCCATGAAAGAAACATGTGGAAAAATACTCATCCCCCTCACTGAATGGGCTGCAAAAAAGAGCTAAATATAACATGCTTAAAGTTAAGTAGAATAAAACATTTGCCAGCCACACAGCTTTGAGGTTCAAGACCACTGCCGTTCATTGAAAAGAGTCAACCCCCTGTCTATTTATCAGCTGGATTGTATAAAACATCTGAAGGTTTTTATAGCATTGTAAACATGGAATGTGCAGGTCCTTCTGAACTGTGAAATATTTCACCTAAGATTTTTTTTTTTTCCTTTTCAATAAATGTATGCCTTTACTCTCATCTTGTTCTGGAATCAAAAGTTGCTCCTGAAGGACAAGAAGCAGAAAATGTGCGCAGCTGAATAATGTAATAATGTAATCTGCTTGCTGAAAAGACAGCTTGAGTTTAGTGGAATTTGTTCAAGGGTAAATGCAGATGGATTTGCAGCTGTAGACCACAGTCCTTTTATGTACTTACCTAGCAATGAGCCCCATTGAATGCAAGAGCTGGAGTTTAACCACTGACTTACTCTTGGTGCGAAACCCTTTCTTTCTTTCTTTCTTTCTTTCTTTCTTTCTTTCTTTCTTTCTTTCTTTCTTTCTTTCTTTCTTTCTTTCTTTCTTTCTTTCTTTCTTTCTTTCTCCTTGAATTTAAATGACATTGATGGATGGAACTGAATGGAATGGAATTTATATGGAACTGGATGGATAGAATTTACATGGCATTGATGGATGGAACTGAAAGGGGCAATTCCCATTCTCCTGATATCAGGGAGGGTGGAGGTGGTGGTAAAAAAAAGCAAGATGGCAGCTGCAGCAGCATGATCAAACTCTCACCCCTTTTTCATGTGTGTCACTGTCACATGCATGGGCAAAAATATGGGGTTTCATTGTGCTGCTGTGGCCACCATCTTGCCTTTTTGGATCCCCCTGCAGATCCCAGTGTTTGTGTACCCCCCTCTGCATCCTAAACATCTCCTCTGGAGGATCACCCCCCACCAAGGTTGTCACCACTATCTACATCTCTAAAGAAGAGCTCTCATTTGCCTTAGAATATTAAAAAATGCCACTAAAATGCATCTATGATATTTCTGCTCCAACATGGCCTTCTGCTCTGCTGTTTTGTCTGTCATGAGTACATGTAAGTTAAGAACAGACGAGAAATTAGTTCTGTTCAAGTTTCCTCTGAATTTATTGAATCAGCATCACTGACATCAAAGGGAGAATAATAACCCACAAGTATGGACAAATCCACACTTTTCAGAACTAAAGACCAATATTTCATTTCACCTTTGGGTGGTTGGTATGGGGTTTAAGGATAAGATTGGGTACTTTAATTCTTTCCCCACTAAAATTAGAATAATTGACCAATTTGCGGTGTTGAGGATTTTAATCTTAAAAGCATTTGGGAGGCTTGAAAGTTTAAGTCACTACTTGGTCTCTTACTATCACTCCCTAAAAAAATGGGTCCCCAACGTTTACAGAGCAAATGACACAGTCTTTTTAGTTTCGATTACAAATGACATCGTTTATTTTAGTCAGGCTCGTTAATGAAAATCCCGTAAAACTGTAACGTCATCATTTTCAACAACTTTTTCAATTTTGTGATTAAACCACATTTGGAATGCTCAGAAATTATAATTTTTGCATAGATGCCAGTGGATCATAGCGGTTTCTCTATAACCATCTTCTTTGGGGTCAGTCAATTCTGTTGCATCTGCTAATTATGTGATCCACAGTTTCATCCTTTGGTTAACAAAGTCTGCATTTGCTGCTATTTGGTACATATTGAATCTTTCTTTTCATCGCATTTGTTCTTGAGCTGCAAAAATGAATCCTTCTGTTTCCTTCTTGATGGTGCCCATTTGTAACCATTAACAATTCCTGGTTTTATCCATTTTATTTTCAGTTGCCATACAAAAGTTTACTTCTCCAATTTTTGAAATGGTTGCCCTACAATCCACTTTTATCATTATTTTTTTTGCTTCTGTTACTTTCAGGATGCTTTCTTTGCAAACTGTGACAAGCATTTTCTCTTTTCTTGCTTGATGTAATCCATGTTTTTCTTTTTCAACTGTCTGTTACACCTGCAGTAAACCATGGCTTCAACTTCTGATGCTAAGTTCATCGACATCATTATTACAGCTCTTTTTTCACACACATACCCTCACTTTCTCTTGTACACATACACAGGAAGAAGGATGAATGTCACTGTAGGAAGTCATAATTATGACTGAATCAAGAGTGAATTCAAGATTTTTTTTTAAACCTTAGAACCGAAGAAATCTTTCACAAACTTGGCTGTGCCAAAGGGAATTAAGAGGTGGGTGTGCTGGACAATGAGTTGTGAAGACCACACTTTTAAAACCATATGTTTGGTGTGTTGGTGGTTATTTTTGATTCATTATGTGCCATCAAGTCATTTTTCGATTCCCAGAGACCACATAGATCATGTTGGAGGTAGGTATGCCATTATTAGGGTTCAGTATAGTTCACCTACCCATTTTGTCACCTCTGGACATGGAACTGAGCCCGATGTGAGTGACTCTCATCCTTCACTGAAGCAGAATATGTCTTAAGGTTGGTCTTCAACCTCCATATGATGGAAGTACAATACGGTAGAATGGAGTCTCTCATATGTTTTATGCTTGCTCCACTCTGATATTAATATTTATAGGGTTTTTAATAGGGTACTCAGAAAAGAAGTGAGAGTCAAAAGTATGAATGTGATGCTGAATTATAGTCCACAAATCTGGAATCTATTGAAACATGAAGAATTTAGGATTTGTTAGGGTAGGGTGAGGGATGAACAGTTAAGAAATTGTTTTACTTTCAAAAAGATTAGTATATCCAACTTAAAATCCTGGATGGAAAGCATATCAATACTATCCATATATGAATCAATTTTCTACTGACACTGTGGGAAAACTGATCAATGTGATTCTATGTAGTTAACATTTAATCTATTGTTTAAGATTTGAGTAACACTGTATCTTTGTTTCATTATTTATTAACATTCTTTTCCTTTCTTTTCTTAATGTTTTTGTTTATTTCATTTTGTTTTCTATATTATTTACCATTGTATTTGGTCATTGTTTTCTCTCCTGTTATAGATTAAAAAGCAAGAAGAAGAAAAGAAGAAGAATGCCTTACATCTAAATAGGTGGATTAAATGGAGTTTTCTAGCATGTCTATCAACAAGTTGGAGTGTCAAAAAACTCTATTTGATCCACCTTTTTAAAGAAACAAATTTAGAGAGTGCATACTTAATAAAATGTTATCTGCACCAAAAGTAAAGCTACTCTTCAGTCAAGCGTAACGTCTAATGGCTATATGAATACGTCAGTCATTAGCTTTTTGGTAACTTTATGGGAATCATTTACTGGGGCCTTCTTATGAGATTTTTTAAAAACTTCCCAGGATGTTTCCCATCCAAATACCAACCAAGCCTGTCTCTGCTTAGCTTCCAAATCCAGACAAGATCTGCCAAGAGCTACCACATGCTGAGGTACATATATATTAATGCAGTTATTTTCCTTCAGGTCTCACACGCTTTTGGATTTTTGCATGCTATTCTCAGCTCAAAATTGCCCAGCAAAATTGCACATATGATGTGTCGAAATGTGCCTACTTAGAAAAGATGAGCACAAAAATAAAAGTCTGTATGAATAGAAATGGAAATTTTCTATCTTTTTTCTTTTAAATCACAGAATGAAAGAGATATTTGATGGGACAGACTGCTGGATATTTTACTTATTTATTTATATTTATTGAAATGACTTGTATGGCCAGCCAACTCACAAAATGTAACTCTGGGCAGGTAAAAAGATAAGCAATAAATATTTTTTTAAAATCATCACAGTATAATATAAAACAGCACAGAGGCCAAAAACACAACATACTTAAATTTCTACACTAGTTTTCCAGATAGGCTCATCCAATGTCCTGACCCAGTGTTTGGGAGAAAAAACAAGTTCTAAGAGCCTTACAGGACACCGTCTGAATCCCAGTGGGCAAGCACTATGACAGAGAAGACATGCCTCCTGGGTCCCTTCGGACTGCATTCCTTCACGGAGGGGACCTGAACCATGCCCATTCTGTTGGATCTCACGGGATCAGTAGATGTAATTGGAGATAAATAGACATCAGCCCTTTGAGATAGTCCAGACAAGAAACACCAACCATGAGTATTAACACTACATTTATTGTAAGGTTACAGTAACAGAATCTTGCAAGTCTAAAAGTGCATCTCTCCCCCCTAGCCTTTACAGTCCAAGAAACTAAGGAGGGTCCCTTTTGAAACTTTTGCCATGCCCCAATTGCTTCTGTGGGCTAAGCTGACTCTTATCTGACCATTGCCTAGTCTGTGGCTCCTCCTCCTCCTCCTCCTCCTCCTGTCTCTCAAGGACATTCTCACAGGCCATTACACAAATAATCATGTGATCCCACAAATAACCTGGCCGTATGCCATGAAGGACTTTATAGGTGATAACCAGAAACTTGAATTGCATCTGGAAGCCTAGAGGAAGCCAGTGAAATTCTCAAAGTAGTCGTATTATATGGGCATACTATGGTAAATCCATAACTACCCACACTGCTGCAATCTGGCCCAATTGTAGCTTTCAGATTGTCTTCAAGGACCGCCCCATGTAGAGCAAATTGCAACAGTCCAAATGGGAGGAAATTAAAGCCTAAGTGTCTATGAGCAGGCTTAAGTACAAGCAAAACTGCAAGAGAGCAATACGAATTGCTTCCTACACGCTTCTTCTTATTTTCTTATATTGCTATGTTGATTGTTTAAATGCTGTTGGAAGCCCACTTGAGCCTTGGAGAAAAGCAACATAAATAAATAAATAGAGGAGCTACAGTTCATCTGCATTCTAGAGTCATAAAATGCAGGAAAGGAAGAAAGAGTGTGCTTAAGAATGTGAAATTTAAGGTTCCAAATTGCTTGTTATCTGTTTGGAATGGCAGTTCAGGACCAGAAGACAGCTCAGAGAGGAGATCTTCCAGCCTCTTGAAGGAGATTTGTCAAAGGCTGTTCTTGCCAATTAACTGCCACTTTGAGGCTTATCAGTCATCAAGGTCTGAGCGTTGTTCTGGTTCACCGCAGCTCAGCAAAAGTCTTTGATAAGATCCTCTGAATGCGCCAGCAAGGTCATTTCAAGAAAAGGCTGGATAGAACCCATTCAGGGAGCATAATGGCATTCCATATAATAGCTGCAGAGAAAGGAACAAGGTTGCATTTTCTTTAAAAAAAAAAAAAAAGTTTAAAAGAAATTCTAAGCTTTTTGTGCATGCATGTGGGTGTGAGAGGGTGTGCATAAGTATACAAAGAGAAAGAGATTCAAATGGAAGAGGTTTGTCTGATGATTTATGAACAGAGTGGTCCCCAAAGGCTGAAAAGTCCATTTAAAAATACTTGAATGGAAGATGATGCCAACAGTCATCTATAGTCCACAAGGATTGAGGCAGTGCCTAAATTGCATACATAAAATACTGATGTTAAATATATGTCTAGCACAGGTTGGGGAACTTATAGGGGATGATTTACACAATAAGACAAAAAAAATAAAAATTCTCAAATGTTTAGAAATCCGCTGTATGCATGCTGGTTTGATTAAAATGTGGGGGGGGGGGGGGTGAGGAAGGGGGTGAACCTGACTATTTGTTTGCGCTAACTTCACACTTTTTCAATTTTTCAAGCACAACTCAGTTCCGCGTCCGTTTGTAACTTCTGATTTCAAGTCTGCATGAGATGTGCTACATAAATACGATAAAGAAATAAATAAAAGTAAAAATTCAAAGGCACTTTGCCCAGCTGTTTTCACAACTCTTATGCAGTGGTAGATGCGGTTTGCTCTCATGAACATAGTGTTGCATGTAATATTATCCTCAGGTCACTGTATATAGCTTTGCAGGCGTTCTTAAATTACTATTGCGCAACTGTGTATCAAAATTCAAAGAACGGTGGGAGCCAACAGATAATTGTATTCCATTTTTGCATTTGGGTTCTAGCTGACATATTAGTTCAAGAAGTGCAAATTAGGGAGGTTCCTATTAAAATATGAAAACCCAAAGGGTGTTTGGATTAAATATCAATTCCACCTATTTCACACAAACTTTTTCAATGCTTACTGCTTTCATTGCAGATGGAATGAACGCTCTCAAGTCCCTTTTAGACTGATGCAGATCAGCCCTTTTATTTCTGAGAAGGAGACTCTATGCTGTAACCTCTCAGATCTTGCAGCTCTATGGCCAAAGCAATGCATAATGCATGGGTAGACTTTCTAGACCTATTTCATAGACTGCTGTGGAAATCAGGTTGTGCTATGCCAAACTATTCTGCATTTTAACCAATTTCATTCAATTCAATGGAAAAGAAATGGTTTGCATTTTTTTTTTCCTGAAGGAGAATTTGAGTGGGGATCGGTTTCCTATCTTCATTTCAATATGAGATGGGAGAGATTGTGACTCAATGTCTCCACTTTCACTGTCTGACCATCAGTGAAAGGACACGTGTCAGTCAGAAAATGAATCACAAATGCTGTTGCATCTCTTGAGTTGCTTTTACCCTTCTGTGGCTTCTCACACACTTCAGTTAAAACCCAAGGAAGAATGCTATGGGATTGGGAAGCATAAGAAGCCAGGGAGGCTGAAGTGTATTGGAAGTTAGGGAAAGGAAGTTTTTTAAAATTCAGCAAAGCTAGCATTCTCTGTCTCTCACACCAAAAATGGAAGTTCAGAAACATTACTTTGCAAGTAAAAGCTTTCAGAAACTTAAAGACAGAATCCAGCACAGTATTAGAAAAAGATGGTGGACACAATAGATCAGTGTTTTCCACACTTGGCAGCTTTAAGCTGCATGGACGCCAACTCCCAGAATTCCCCAGCCTACATGCTTAATTGTTCCTGAGCCTAATTAGGAGTTTTCTGTTCCCATCGTTCTTGCAATAGAGCTCACAATGAGCTTTCTGACTGGTGTATGTTGTCCTTACCTGAATCACAGCTTTGCACATAATGAGTATTAGGTTCATTTGTGATTATAAGGATGGAGAATCTTCTCTGGTGCTATGTGCTAACACATAATCTTAGTTAGCAATGCAGGTGCCAATTATTTTAAAATTAATAGCAATAAATAAATGGACATTTGTAAATTGTCACTATCTCCTGAGATCACCTTATCTCACAAAGTTCTACCAGTTTCCATACTGAGGCCCTGGATGATCTTACATTGGAATACCAAAGTCTCACATAATTACACACAAGCCAGAATGCTGACAATTTCTGAGACTTAGTCATCTTAGAAATGTTCGTTCTCTCTCTCTCCCTCTCTCAAAAAGGAACTTTTCATTTAATTCTGGAATTCTGTGAAAGCTGTATTGTCAGTTCTAACTCTACCATCTCTAAATCAGGGAGCAGGGGATGCAGTTTACCTGAAGCACTGAACAGCCCTGGCCAACCAACCAGCCTTCCCCAAACTAAGTCACCTTCAGATGTGCGGACTTCAATTCCCAGAATTCTCAGCTAGCATGCCAGTAGACATGTAGAAATTATGGTCCATGAATTTAAAATATGCGCTTATTGGGGAAGTTTGGGATATTCTGTTAATAATCTAACTTTTTAAAAATGCATCTTTCTATACTCCTTCCTTTTCTCCTCAGTTAAATAAATGATATATTCCACACCATTCTTTTATTTTTGTTTCATAAACTTTTATCTTGCTTTTCCTCACAAGCAATGAGGCAATGGCACTCCCATTTTTTTTTTTTTCCCCTCAAGGAAAGTTCAAAGTAGCAGCAAGGGGGAAAATTGGTGGGGAAAAGAGAAAAGGCCGTAAGATGTTTTTCTTACCCTGAAAATATTTTGGCAATGGATTCTGGCAGGAAATGGGAGAGAGCCATTTCATGCCAGAATGGATGCATAAAGCAATTCAAATCTGAAAGAGGTTACCTGAGTTTTAAAAAGGTGGTTGAATTCAAGATGGGGGGTTTCTGGTCATTCAGGAAGAGTTTAAACTGAACCCTGGTATCGTGGGCTCAACATTTGGCTATCTTGAGCTTGAAACCCTTCCAGAATGCTCAGAACAACCCATTTCAAACTTGAAATGAACATTTCGAGTTTGAAATATTTCAAATCTGAAACATTTTATGCACTTCACTCTGCCACATAATATGGAGGGAGAGAGAGGGAAGAAAAGAAAACATAGGCTGCTCTTTTGAAAACCAAACCACATTTTTAGCTTCCTTAGTTTGGCAGAAAAGACTTGCAAAGCTTTAATGAGAAACTTTCAGTCCCAAAAGAACAATAGGCAGGAAACATAGTCTGTCTTCACACACACACGTATACACAAAGATTTCATTTCTCTGCTAATGAGAGACTGGGGTCATGAGTTAAAGGCTTCTTTGGATTTGAAGCATGGAAGAAACTATAGTTAACAGGGAGGGGGGAGAGGAACGCTTTAAAAAGTACAGTGAGAACCCTACCTGAAAGGTTTTAGGGCAAAAAAAATGACGAACTTCCAAGGAGTTAAAAGAATCTTCTGTAACGTGACTCCTTCATTAGAATTGCTTAAAATGTATCCAGGGTGTTATTTAAATGTCTTAGTTATATGTTAAAAGAAAGTGTCTATGTGTGTGTGTGTAGAGGGGGGCATAGACATCAGATTTGAGATATGATAGTTCTCTAAATTAAGAATAGGTCAACCTCTACTGATGTTCAAGCCTCACTACCTGTCCACTGGGATTTCTTCCTGCTTCTCTGCCAACCATGAGGACTACAGGTAGTCCCCAATTTAAGAATGAGTTCCATTCCCAAGGTCTGTCCTGAAGTCGAATGTGTATGTAAGCCAGATCAGTATTATTGTATAATACTCTATAAGTAGCATTGTGCAATGAACTCAAACCATTAC
Organism: Liasis olivaceus; assembly: GCA_030867105.1. NCBI lineage: Eukaryota > Metazoa > Chordata > Lepidosauria > Squamata > Pythonidae > Liasis > Liasis olivaceus. The sequence goes on along the minus strand of CM061349.1, from coordinate 320,392,892 downwards.
TAATTTAACTTGAATCATTGTCTATTTAACTCAAATTTTGTTACAATAGGCTCCATTCTTAATGATGGGTCATCCTTAAACTGGGCATTCTTAACTTGGGGACTACCTGCTGGCCTGATACTATGGCTGAAATATCAGTCTTATTCCAGGAACTCAGGTTTCTCCAAAATGCCAGTAACCAATGTCAAAACAGGATTGTCCTGCCTAAAAGATTTTGTTGATGGGAATTTGCTGAGAGTCTTTATCTCCTCCTCCTCCTCCTCCATCCGTTTTTTTTGTTAGAAAGAAGGATGTCTAGTCAATAAATACCAACTCCTGAACTCTGTAACCATTAGTGAGCATCAACATCTTCCTGCCTTTTCAGAGCTCCTGGAACAACTGCAGAAGGCATGCATTTTTACCCAATTAGATTGCAGGGGAAGGACAGCCTGATTGGTATGAAAAAGAGGCACACATATTTAACTGCCTTTGATATCTGTTATGGAAAGTTTGAATATACAAGGATGCCCATTTGGTGGGCACCATCACCCTAAATCTTCATGACATTTATGAATTGCATTTTTCATGACCTTCTGGATGATTTTTGGTCATACATTTGAGCAATTTGTGTTTCTTCTTTGAGGTTCCAAGTCTCTGAACATATTTGGATAGTCTTCCAATGCCTGAGTTAACATAGTGTTTACGCTAAGCTAGAGAAATGTGCCTGTCAGGCTCATTGGCCACTGTCTAAAATCAAAAGTGATTCTTTCTAAGCACAATTTTCACAGAATTCTCCTTAGCTACATTTATTGAAAAGAATGGGATGCGAGTTAAAAGAATTCCAGAAATTGAACTATTTCCCACTTAGAACCAGTTTATCCCTATGTACATTAGGGCAGAAACTTTTTAGTGTTCTTTGTTAGAGCATTTCCTATGATCCAGTGAAGAAGTGGATTTTTTCCTACTGGAACAGAAACGCTTGCAGCTGGTTATTCATCTATCAGCCTCCTGAATTTCAGAACCAGCTATTGTAATGCTTTGATCTGCCTGAATTGGACTGTCTTGGGCTACTATATTTCTTCAATAGGAATTCAGATATGTCTAGCTAAATTACAGTCTACTCAGTCTTGGGAACCTCCCTTCTGCCCTCCCTCTCCCTGCAGAATGTACAGCGTTTTCTAGGTATTGCCAATTTTTAATGCAAATGATTCCTTAATTTCCTGCACTACCCAAGAAGGAGCTTCACTTTCAGTGAAGTTCTGATACCCAACAAGACTTTCTCTGGACTGGTCACAGACCACAATAAAGAATCTCTCTCTGTCAACAATATTTTACAGGTAGTCTTCACTTAATGACCATTCATTTTGCAAATATCGTGATCTAAGCACTTGGCAATCAGTTTGCGCTTATGATAGTTGCAGCATCCCAGGATCATGTGATTGCCATTTGTGACCTTTCCAGCTGGCTTTCAGCAAACAAAATCTATGGGGAACTGTGTGATTCACTTAACAACCACATGATTCGCTTAACAAATGAGATGATTGGCTTAATGACTGCCAGAAAAAATGATGTAATATTTAATATTAATATTTAATATTGCACATATTGACAGCAGCAAGAATTGTATTCGCACAATATTGGAAAAATGAGGACACTCCTACAGATGAAAGTATTATTCAGAAAATATTGGACTGTGCGGAGATGGATAGATTGACTTTAAAAATAAAAGATAAAGATGATACAGAATATTATCTGATATGGGATAGATTTTATCAATGGCTTGATAAAAGAGGTGGAAGTTAGAAGTTAGAAGATGACTATTATACATGAGTAATACAGAAACTATCTTCATAGTTTAAGTCATTATTATTATTGTGATTAAAAGTTGGTAAACAATCTATATTGATAGATGAGCTGGTAGGATTATTAATTATAGAAGCATTACTAGATTATATTAATCTTATTATTATTGTTATGAGTTGATCAATGATTTATACGAAGAACTACTTTGACACCTTAAATATTGTAAGTAAAAGATGAACTGCTATGATGCGAGATAAATCAATGTTAGGAGCAATACTCTGACATACTATTATTATTGTTGTTGTTGTTGTTGTTAAAACAGAGTGAATGATTTATGTACCTGAGAAGGGAACCAGTTGACACGATGTTTTTCTGAGCATTGATATATAATAATAATAATAAAAAAAAATGATGTAAAGTTGGGTATGGTCACATGATGCCTTGCTTAATGACCGCCCTGCTTACCAACAAATTTTCTGGTCCCTATTGTGATTGTTAAGCAAGGACTACCTGTATCCTACTCAAAGAAGCATTTTCAAGGCAATTCATTCTAGCTGAAAGATACTACAACAAACTTTTTATTTAATGGACTAATAGGGTAGAATGGAGAAGGGTTTCTCTTAAAGTAGAATGACCATGAAATCCAAATGGAATTTTAGTCATGTGTAAAATACTGAACAAGACTTCAGAATACATATATGTGTGCAGTATACAGACTGGTATTGTCCATTACATAGTTCTCTAAAATTAGGTAAGTTAAATCATATGTTTACTATATGATGGCTTTAATAAGGATCTTTTGGCCAAAAAAAAAAAAAAAAAGTATTTTCCCATTTCCTCAAAGAGGAAGAATACCCATTGAGATCCAAAATTAATACAACAAATTGGAACAGTTACAAATGTCTCATAGATTCATATCATGCCAAGCCAGATGGGCAGAAAACTTTTCCTGTTTTTACTTTTGCATCTGTCTTATTCCTAGACAAAAACAGGTAGATGCTTTTTTATGTAAGCCAGAATATATCCTAACCTGAATCCTTCCTCTCATCTCTATCCTTCACTCACAAAAATTTGTCCCCATGATATTTGGCTTTTCCTGTAAGACTCTTCAGGACAAAAGAAGATTCCTTCCCCACCTATTAAGCCAGAATCAGCAAGAACAAATTCAAAGAATAGGACTCATATGTTCAGATTCTGTACATGCAAGATCTGAACAGCAGGACCTATATGTGTAGATTTGGATACAGGTAGTCCTTGTTCAGTGACTGCCTCATTTAGCAACTGTTTGTAGTTACAACGGTGATGAAAAAATAACTTTGTGACCAATCCTCACATTTACGACCTTCATGAGTATGCAAGTAAGATCATAAGCACAGTCATGGTTTCACTTAGTGACTACTTCACTTAATGATTGAGTTGCCAGTCCCAACTGTGGTCATTAAACAAGGACTCCCTGTATTTGACTTTTAGAGAATTGCTTTATCTTCTTCATATCCCTTTTCTTAGGAAAGGGAGAAATACATCATAACAATTTCATCACTACATGTTCCTCTTTCCTTGAATGAGGAGGTCTTGAAGTTCTATCAGATAGCTGGCCAGTTGGATATTTTGGAGTATTTAAAATAATCTATCTCCTTCTCCATGACTTTGGGTGGCCTCAAATTAGAGTAGATGTCAAGGCCTATGTTTCTTCTTGTCATGCGTATCGCAGAAACAAGCCACTTACCAACAAGCTGGCTGTCTATTGCATCCCCTCCCTCCCTAAAAGGCCTTTGGACAGTTTCCTTGTACTCTATTACTGACCTACCATGTATCAAGGGACTGGATGTCATTCTGATAGTACTTCTTTTCCAAGATAGTTTATTTCATTCCTGTTATGGTCTCCCCTCCTGAGATAGCTTGTTTCTTGAGATAGTTCATTTGTTTATTCAATGAGTTTTCCCAAACTATGGTTTGCCTAATCATCTCATATCTGACAAAGGCCACATTTCACAACTCATTTCTTGTATTTCAGTAATTGGATGTAAAACTCTACCTCTCCTCTCCTCTTCTTATCATCTACAATCTGATGGTTAAGCAGAGGGAACAAATACATCTTTACGGAAATATCTTCATTGCTATGTACGCTATCATCAATAGAACTGAGTCATGTTTATCACGGCTGAATTCAATTATAACAACTCAGTTCATACATGTACTCAGAAGTTATATTGATTGACTGATTGTGCCATTAAGTTGGTGTCAACTCTTAACAACAACATAGATTTTCTCCCTGATGATTTGCTTCTAAACTAGTACTTCAGGTTTTCCAATGGTGCGCCCATCACTTTGTAATTAAGTCCATCCACCTTGCTGCTAGTTGTCCTCTTCTTCTCTTTCCTTCCACCTTTCCCGCCATTACAGCTTTCTCCAAAGAGCTAGGTCTTAGCATAATGTCTCCAAAGTAGGATAATTTGAGCCTGATCATTTCTGCCTTGAGTGACAGTTCTGGCCTGATTTGTTTAGTGAGCTATTTTTATTTATTTTCTTGGCTGTCCATGGTATTCTTAAGAGTCTTCTCCAACAGCAAAGTTCAAAAGTGTCAATCCTCCTTCTTCAAACTTTTGCTTCCATAGAGTGTCACAGGGACTGCCATTGCCTGCACTATTCTGAACTTTGTAGGTATAGACACATCACAACATTTGAATATCTTTTCCAAGACCTTTGTGGCTCCTCTACCAAGTACTAGCCTGAGGCATATTTCTTGACTGCCTGTTTCTTTACTATTGATGGCTGATCCTAAAATGCAGAAGCTATCCAACACTTCAATGCTATATCTTCATTGTCAATTCTAAGGCCAGTTGTTCTGCCTGTTGTCATTAGTTTGGTCTTCTTTATATTTAATTTTAATCCCATTTTTCACTGTGCTCCTTAACTTTTATTACTAGAGGCTGCAGATCCTTTGCATTTTGGCTCTTAGAGTATTGTCATTGGCATAATGTGAGTTATTGATGTTTCTTCCTCCAATTTTAAAACAACACTTACCATCTTCCAATCTACCTTCCTGTAATACATATTCAGTATAAAGGTTGAATAAATAAGGGAGAGTATATAGCCTTGTCTCACTCCTTTGCCAGCCTGGAGCCAGTCTATTTTATCATGTTCTGTCCATGCTGTGGCTTCCTGATCTGTATACAAGTTTCACATGAGGGCAATGAAATGTTCTGGGAATCCTATTTTTCTAAGCAAATTCTGTAGCTTAACATGACTGATACTATCAAAGGCCTTTCTATAATCAATGAAGCACATACTGACATCTTTTTGTTATTCTTTGACTTTCTCAATTACCCAGCATGTATCAGCAATAATGCCTTGTCCTCCTTGCCCTTTTCAAAAGCCAGCTTAAATATCAGGGATCTCTTTTTCCATGTAGGGCTCTAATGTGTTGGATGATCCTAAGCATTATTTTGTTATCATGTAAAGCTAAGGATTTTGTACGATAGTTTTCACACTCTATTAAGTCTCCTATTTTTTGGTATTGGAATGTATATTGACTTCTAATCTATTGACTACTGTGTTGTTCTCCAGATTTGCTGGCATAGCTAAATTAGAACCTTTACTAATTCTTCTTATTTTGCTTCCCTATTTCTGTGGGTATTCCATCAGTTCCTGTAGCCTTCTCACTTGGTAATGACTGGATTGTTGATCTAACTTCATCTTCTAGTACTAGATGTTCTTGTAACTAGGGAGTATCCTTTAAGGTATCTTGGATTTTTTTTTTTAATTTTATTTCAAGCAATATCAGGTAACCACATTAGGATAAATCCAAGATACATATGAAGAAAAAAGAAAGAAAATATGAAAAAGATCTACTACAGTGTGAATAAAAAGATGGGTACTATACATGTGAAAAATTCCCATATATATAGAGTACACCAAATTATAATCTATTGCTATTAAGGTAAACCATAAACTCTACCCAAATTTGATAAAATTGTAGTTCCTGCTTCTGAAGTCTCATTACTTTCTCTGTGATTTTTTTCCTAATGTGGCAATAGAAGACGATTTGTTAATCCACAAGTCATCTAAAGATTTCCAGTGTTACACAATTATTGTTTTGGCTGCTAAAATTAAATAGGTAATCAGTTCTTTATTTTTAAGCTTATGGTTTGGTCCTGTAAATAAATGCAATAAGCCTAATTCTGGAGAGCATTCATAGAATCACAGGGTTGGAAGGGACCTTGGAATGAAATCAGTGGGAACCCCCCCCCCCCCACTGATTTATAAACCTATTTGACTTTAGCATAGTTTCAATTTGAATCCATTGTTTAGAAGAGAGTTCCATAATAAATGGGATCATATGCTCTATCTGTGCTACTTGATAATATATCAACAAATTGAGCATGCCCCAGCCTCCCTGTTTCTGAGATCTACATAAAATCCTTTTATTTACTCTGAATTTTTTTGCATGAAAGCAGAAGCTTGCTTGCTTGCTTGCTTGCTTGCTTGCTTGCTTGCTTGCTTCCTTCCTTCCTTCCTTCCCTCCCTCCCAATGTCTTAAAGCCTGTTCTGGAATTACCACTGGGAGGCATTGAAATAAAAAGTTAAGCCACCCAAGAATTTTCATTTTTACTGCTGAAATTTGCCCTAAAATATTGAAATGTTTTGAAGCCCAATTTTTCATTTCCTTATTTAATTTCTTCCATGTTGGTGTATAGTTATTTGTAGAAGATTTTATTAATATTTTTAGTGATAGTAATTCCTAAATATTTTAAACATTTATATACTATTGGAATCCTTGAAATGGTGGAAATTTCTTTTTGAGTTTTTGGGGGAATATGAAAAAAAAAAATCAGATGTGATTTATGAAAATTAATTGATAGACCTGACATCTCTGCAAATTCCTCTAACTCCTTCTTAATATAGCTAGCTGAATAAGAAGCATTTGAGAGAGTCAAAATCATATCATCTGCAAAGAGATTTAAAAGATCCATCTTACTTCCCATCTTTATCCCACAATCTGATTATTGGCTCAAAGTGCTATTGCCAAAGCTTGTATGGCTAGGTTGGATAGTAAAGGTGATAAAGAACAAATGGCTAGGGAAGATTTATTAATTTTACTAAATTGTATAATATTTAATAATTCCCTGATAGGGGTAGATATATTTCAATTTGGAATAAAGCCAGATTGATCCATATGAATAATTTTACCTATACTCACTTTTAGTCAATTAACTAACAGTTTAGTGTACAGTTTATTGTCCATGTTGAGAAGTAAAATGGGCCTATAAGATCCCAAATCTTGGGAATTCTTACCCAATTTAAGAATCAAAATTATCTTAGATTGTTTCCAAGACTCTGGTAAAGGGTCCCCTTGGTACAAAATATTGCACAAAAATAAAAATTCAGGTATTAAAATCTCTTAAATTCTTTATAAAATTCCCCTGACAATCCATCAGCGCCAGGAGATTTTCCATTTACCCAGGTATCTTGGAAGTTGACATCTCTACTGTACAGTATTTCAGTGTATGCCATCCATCTTTGTTTGATCTTCTTTGAATCAGTTTCTACAAAAGTTATATAGTCTGCAATAAAGCAGCTAATCCAGCTGAACTGAGCTTTGAATTTTTTCCTGTTATTTAGCCCTGAGTTTCTGGTAGAATAAAGTTTTATAGCCCTACCTGTGTAGCCTTACCAGGTAGACCAGACAAGAAACACAACCAGATGAGCTAGTTCTACTTTATTGTAAGGCTACATTAACAGAATCTTGCAAGTCTGAAAGTACAATTCTCTCCCTGTCTCCTTTACACCCTGAGAAATTAGGGAGGTTCCCTTCTGGGCCTTTTCCTCTGTCCATTATGCAGCTGTGGGCTATGTCCTCTCTTATCTGACTGTTCCTTAGGCAGCATCTCTTCACCCCTTTGCCCAAGGTCTTTCCCACATACCATTACATCCTGTCCTGAACTGACACTTGCAGTTATAATGAACATCCAACCAAATAATATAAAGTCTGAACTATGATTGCAACTAAAACAAACAAGAAACAAATTATTAATCTCAAGGAAAAGCCAGAAAGTACATCTTCAAAGTTTTTGTAAAAGTTTCTATATTCTTAGTATATGGTATTTATAAGGAAACATCTTCCTCCAATCAAACTCACCTCTTGGTCAGTATGTCCATATAGTTATTTACAAAATAACAGAGATTTGCCATTACAATCTTGCAGAATGCCTTTTCCAATTTCCAGTTTGGCCTACAGCCCTGGAGCTTCCTGGTGGTCTTCCATCCAAAAGTTAACTATCTCTGACTCAACTAAGTTTTTGAGGTCAGCAACGGAGAGCTAAGCCCTGCCAAATGTGTGGCAGGATTTATTAAGGAATCAGGAATGTGGATTTTTTTGTATGTGAAAGGGCAGCCAAAAGAATGATTATACATTTGATCTGTAGCCATGAACTGCTGATCCATGGTGTTAGTTAACATTTTTCAGAAAAGACAGAGACAAGGAACAAGGAACTTATCTTTAGAGCAATCTGGTCAAATTGTCTAACATTATTTTGTCTACAAAACTATTTTAAACTTTGTATACCACCCAAAGTTGTTGTACACTGCCCAGAGTCACCTGTGGTGAGATGGGCGGCTGTATAAATTGATTGATTGATTGATTGATTAAATAAATAAATAAATAAATAAAGTCTTTGTGGGGTTGGGTGGCCTTAAACATTTGGCAAAATAAATTATCAGCACAATACAATAGAAACTACCAGCCGTTCCTTCCCTCTTTTCCATTTAAATCTCACTTTAAGCATGCAATGCTTAATGGCATTTGTTTTTAAGATTTTTATTTGAAGATGTTGTAAATGGTTGCTATTCATGAGGAGTCAGTGGTATAACCTATTCAGTCAGTCAAACAATCCATCAATCAGACAATCTGACTGGTCTGTGTATCACATTAAAAATATGCATCTTTGCTTGCCACATTATATCATTACTGTTATTACTATTGTATGATTTTATGCTTGTTTAATAAAGTACACATAGTCCCCCCAAAAAACCCACCTTTCCTAAAGGCATTTGCTCATTTTGCATTGCACTCCATGGACATTTACTCCCCTGCATGTGGACTGATGCCTCAATTTGCCTAACACATTGGAAGCAAGAAACTTCAATGCAGTCGTGTACAGATTGTCTCAGTTTTTTGTTTTTTTTTTTAATGGAATAGGTATAGAAGCATATTTGACCTGTTTAAACTTGTAGGAAGGAGGCACTCTCATTTAGATGCTGACGTTGCATAGAATTAAGACTTTGAGATCTTCATCTTAAAGCAGGGTTTTTCAATGGGATTTTTCAAGGATCAGGAATGCACAGATAGAATTGGATCTCGTATTAACCGCAGATACCCTGAATTGTTAAATATTCAGAAATATTCTTTTTTGAAAAGAACAATACTAATGCATTGATTCTACCTTAGAAAACAGGAGAGATGATTCAAGGCCAAGACAAATACAAAGTTGATTGCATACCTTCAAAGAACCTACATAGTTTTGTAGCAGCCTAGAAGAATCCTGATTAGCTTTTAGGCTAGGGGTGGGGTAGGGGTGAAATTCTGATTTTTTCCTTTCTATAATCTTCTTTAGAGCCAACTACAAGTAGGTCTTGATTAGTGCTGATAATGAATCCCATGAAATGTTCGCCTTATTCCAATTTACCCTCTTAGAAGTGATCTTGCTGTGGAAAATAGGATAATTGGTCCCAGCTCCATGGAAATAGACAATGAAACTTTTCAAACATAATGTTTACATGTTTATTAATGAAACATAACAGTAAAAGATTAAAAGAATCTACTTAAATTTATTTTTAACAAAGGCACAGAGTAGTTATAGAAATCAAAATAAAAACAAAACAATTCTAAATATCATTCCTATCTATCTTCTAAATAGATGGATCTCATAAATATTTAAAATAAATAAATCAAGTAAACAAAGGACAATCTGGAGGATAAACCCGTATCCAAGTGTAGCCACTGTCTCCTGTATTCTGCTGCAGTTCTTCAAAATAAGCCTCTTCTTTTTTTGAGTTTTCCTTTTTCCAACCTTCCTTTCCTCCATTTCACACACACAACCATTTGCGTCTCAAACCCCAACCCCAACTGCCTCAACTGCTTATGCACCAGCCTTGCATTAACTGAAATTTGACTCACATTAAATGCGACCTGGTATCAATTTATAATTCGCACTAAATCGAATATCACGCCATTCAAATTCACACTGATCGCGACCTACCTGTATTTGTATTTTAAGAGAAATTCACATTTGTATCAAAGGAAGTGATACCACCCACTGTGGAATTACCAACCTACAAGACTCAGTTGAAGAACTAAATCTGAGCTTTAGAAGTCGGCGTCTCATTTTGTATGCAATTCCAAGTGGCATCAGGCAGTTTTCAAACTGGCCCTCAGCAAATCAGAAATGTTTCTGAATTTGCATCCTTAGGTCTGATCCAAACATTATAACTGTATTCATTTCTATCAGATACAAGGCTGAAAGGCTTCCATGGTATAGCACTAATGAGATAAAATCAGTGTCCGTAGTGTGGATAGATGTTTCTTCTCCCTAGAAATAAGCTTTAAAAAATGTGGCTTTTGCTCTTCCCACTGGCCCAAATAAAAGCAGACTTTAGGCTGAATCATTTGTATTTCCATTTCTGTTAAGAAAGGCTGCTTGATGCCATTTACAATAAGTGGACATTAATTAATGCTAAATTACAATAGAATTTCTGTTGAATTGGATATGACATCTACATTAATAGTCAGTGAGTTTATTCTGATTAATGTTATCACAGCCGTTAAGTGCTGGGATTTATAATCATTTGCCAGGACTGCTAACTGAAAGCTCTTTAGTCAGATTTTCCATGAAGGGAAACAAGCATAAAATGTAATGAAAGTCTACCATTAATTTAAATAAGTATTTTGTAACATATGCATATTGAGCATCCTCATACAAGACCTTGGGCTGAAGAGAGTCTAGGCTGATGCATCAGTAGAAGAAAAGGAAATTGGAAATTCCCTCTATTCTTAGTTTACATATTTGCTAAAGAACAGAAATATAATCTCTTGAAACTGTGTACTAAGGTTAAGACTAGGGAGATGCAGATTTGAGTCAAAGTCAAGTTCTGGGACTTGTGTTTAGGCCATCCTATCATTCCCCACCACTGTATTTGTCTACCCTTATCTCTCTATACAATCCTGTTCAATCCTTATATCCCTCTGAGCAGTTTTCTTTCTGGTCATCACTCCAAGGTTGCCATCTCCACATTCCAGGTTTTCAGGGATCTGGCCCCACAAGTTTGGAATCAGCTATTTCCTTCCCTTCATCGCTCTGAAAACTTGGTGGGCTTTAGAAAGAGTTTGCAGATCATTTTACTTGACTAGTGGGTTGCTGTAGGACCTGATAATCCCACCCTACTCTCTTTAATCTTGGTAATTCCTTGATTTATTGATTGCTTGATTATGTGCCATCAGGTTGGTGTTGATTCTTAGTGACCACATAAATAGATTTTCTCCATGATAACCTTGTCCCCAACCTGGTCCTTCAGGTCTTCCAATGGTGAACCCATCTCTGCTGTTATTAAGTCCATCCACCTAGCTGCTAGTTGTCCTCTTCTCTTTGCTACCACCTTTCCCAGCATTAGAGTCTTCTCCAGAGAGTTCGGCCTTCCCAACATTATAGACTTCTCCAGACAGCTACGTCTGAAGCATGATAATTTGAACCTAGTCATTTGTACCTGGGCAGTGAGAAACCCTTTTTATTTTAATTATGGATGCTTATGCATTTGGTCATATCATAGGGCACTGTTTTAAGAATGTACAGTTGATGTGTTTGGTTTAAGTCTAAGTTGGTAATTTTGTTTATTTCTTAGCTTTTAAGATATGAACCAATATTACTGGATGGATTTTTCTAATTACTTCCAATTTCTGTAATTTTTTAATTATTATTATTTCTATCATGCCTTGGTAAAAGCTTACAATACATTATTATTGCTATTGTTACTGGTTCAGATTTCCACTCAGTCATATAGGAAGTCTCCTTCTGTGTGTGTGTGTGTGTGTGTGTGTGTGTGTGTGTGTTTCTACCTCTTTGTCTCTCTCAAACCCTCTAACCTAGACACCAGTTTCTGGTTGCTGTTTTTTGGATAAAACGAGGAGATACCTCAGCATAAGCCACCTTATGCTCCCAAAAGAAACATGGGATATCATCATCATCATCATCATCTTGTACCCATTACAAACTGAATGAAATCAGTTTTTAGACTGATCTCAACATCCCCAATGCATGCCAAGTTAAAAAGGATTGACAACATCTCTGCTGGCAACACATTTTAATTTCCATATATCACCTTTTTTGGGGTGATTGTTAAGGAACAGGGTATATGGCAATTGTTTCAAGTACAGAAGCTTCTACGTGAAGTTCATTTTGGGATGTATTTATTTCTTAGAGATATGGGGTAGCTAAGAACCATTCAAGAAAAGTGATGAGTCTACATTCATGAGAGAACAGAAGTAGATGTTGCTTCTTATTAAATGAAAACTTGATAATAAGAATCATGAGCACTCCAAGAAAGTAATACTATAGTATTAGTATTAGTATACTAATGAAACAGTGCGTATTATAGCTAGGAGCAAGCCTTGATACCACATACCACTTAATAGATTCCAAGCCTTAAATTCTAAGTTAATTCCATACCAATACAAGAATGATCTTACTCACATTGGAGCACAGCTGGAGGAGCTGTGTCATAGATGCTACATGGTCTCCTTTTTGTGACCTCCCTTCCTTCTTTCTTATAATTGTTTTAAAGGGAGTTTCTCCTTTCCCTGGAAGATCTGCAAACAGAGATAACTATGGGAGGCAAATTCAAACTATCTCCCTGGAAGAGGCCACTCAAGCTCCTGGCTAGGTTTTCCAACTAAGTCCACACACCCTAGTGATTTCTGTCTGGGTTGTTATCCAAGCATGGTTGTTGCTAAGTCAGTGTACTGTTTTCATCCCTTTCTTATCAGAGACTTCCACAGGAATGTGTGTCCTTTCCATGAAAACCAACTGCTCAACCTAGCTGGTGTTTTAGAAAATGGCTGAGGAGTTATATTTTTGTGAAATATATTGCCATGTATGCATGCAACTAAACTGAACATTGAGAGCAATGCCCGATGCTTTGCACAATAGATTGGATCATATTTGGAACAGGCCTCTAGAAATGAATGTGGCGACATGTTTTAATTTCCGTGTGTCACCTCTTAACAATATAACTTTAGTTTGATTTTATCTTTCATTTTAAAACCAATTCTTAATATATAGACTCCAAACTGGAAAGAGGATCCACTAATTCAGCCATCCCAGGCATGGAAACAGTCCAGATGTGCAGATTTCAGCTCTCAGAAAGTATGTATGTTTGTATGTGAAAAGACCAGCTAAATCAGGCCAAAGGCTTATCTGTTGCAGCATCGTCTTAGAAACCCAAGCTGTCAGGGCTAAGTATTATCTACAGCCACAGAGCTTCTCCTTTCAGCTAATTATCAAAATGCTTTTATGTGTATTCTCAGTGTATGATACTCTCAAGTCCCAGAGCTGAACTGAAAACCATGGAACTAAGTTGCAATTCAGTGTTTCCTAAAGAGTTATAGGGATTCCTTGTTTGAAAAAAACTAACAGAGCCCAGAAACCCAGTATGGTTAACATCTTCTTAGGAAATCCAGGAAAGCTGGATTCTACAAATGATATCTTAGAAAAATAATATTCTTGCCTCACAGCTGAATTGTTCCAGATAAGCCAATCCCAGTTAAGACAATGTTTTGAGTTATCCTCTTCCTTGAATAGATTCCACAGGCATAATTCACAATTCTCTATACCAGTGTTGTTCAACCTTGGCAACTTTAAGAAGTGTGGACTTCAACTCCCAGAATTCCCCAGCCAGCTGAAGTCCACACATCTTAATGTTGCCAAGGTTGAAAAACTCTGCTCTATACAATGTGTCTGCTTGCCAACATACTGACTTGGTAGACTTTCACAGCTGGAAGTCATCCATTTGGTGGATTTTGAATTGTAAATGAAATTCTCTGCTTTTATTTTGTTTGCCACCCAGAGTTTCTTGGATAGATGCACAGCCATATAAATTGAATGAATGAGCCACCCAAATAATACATCAGGTTTCTGGAAAAGTATCATGGCTCTAGAAAAGAGATGGGGGGGCACAGTGGATATCTCTCAGTGTTGTTGTAGGTAGAACTGTAGATGACCTCCAAAATCTCTTCTTTTCAAGGCCTTTAAAATCTATAAGTATGAACAGTGCTGGGAGTTGGGCACTATGACTCTGCCAGTATTTTCCAGTACTCACATGGAGCTCCATAACTGATTTTGGTTGATTGAGGTTAAATCCATGTTGACAGTTTTTGAATGCCTGGTGATTTCTATAATTCAGTGATTTCTTGGGCAACTCCTTGCATAATTGAGCTATTTTCTCAAAATGGAGGCAGGTGTGAAATAAATTAGTCACGAGGGACTGCCAAACTATTTATAGGAGAAGTGAGATCACACAGAAGTAAAAAGTTAGTCTCTGTGCTTTGTAATTAAGGACTGCTTGTGTAAGGTAAAAGTGTTTTGGTGAATTGGGAGCCAAAAACATGGAGAAACTATGCTGTGAACTTTTTATAGTGAGCACTATAAATGAATTGTAGACAAGCACCATTTTTTAATATACGGAATTAGGTTAAGAAGCTTTGTCCTCATTTAAGATTGACTTCATTAAGTTACCAGATGATGTCCCCATAAAGCTAATTCAGAGTGAAGGTTTCACACTTATCTGTAATATAAGAATGGAATGGAATAATAAAGAATACCCAGGAAAACCTGAGATTGGGATTTATTAGGGACCATATAATAATTTTTAAAGTCCCCAAAATAAATTTCACACTCATATTATTTCAAAACTATCATAACCCTAATCTGAAAATCTTGGGCTAAAAAATGAGTACTGTGGTATACTTTCCTAAATCAACAGTTTTTCTTCACAAGGTCATAAAGATTCTCATTAACTCCAGAAATAAAGCTGTGTTTGTCACCGATGAACCAAAGGTTGGAATATTATCCCTGACACTTTTATTCTGAATCATTCCAAATGAAGGTATCTCTGTTTTATCATAAAATGAACTTCTCTACTTTCAGTGAAGAAGGGAAAAACTTACTGATTCCTGTTTCCAGAGGGAATACCATTGGTAAACTATTATAGAAAAACCAGAAATGAGTATATTATGATAGCTTAGTGACTAAATTATGATGTAAAACAAAACCAGAAAACCCCACCATCACTAAGTATTTTAATATCAGGAGACAAACTCAAGAAAAGAGCAGGAGAATCACAGAAACATTTAAAAAAAAAAAAAAAGAAAGAAAGAAAACACCAAAGAAACAAACTACAGAATTGGAAAGGAACTTTGAGGTCATCTATTCTAATCCTTGGTGGATGGACTCAGTTACAGCAGGGATGAAGGTACCATTGGAAGATCTGAAAACCCAGGTCAGGGATAGATTGTCTTGGAGAAAATTGATCTATGTGGTCACTAGGAGTTGAAAACAGCTTGAGGGCACATAATCAATCAATCAATTCTAATCCCTAGCTCATTACAAAATCCAATAGAACATCTCTGACAGATTATCACCATCTAGCCTTTGTTTGAAGACCTCCAGTGAAAGAGAACTCACCAATTCTGAGGCAGCCAGTTCCTCTGGCTGATAGTTCATACAGTCAGAAAATTTTTTCTAAATTTTACCCTGAGCACACTTCTGGTGTGTTAATTCTGGTTCTGCCCATCGGAGCAATACAGAATAAGTCCACTTGAATAAGTTTTCTTCAGCCTGGTGGCATCCAGATGTGCATTCCCTGAACTATGTCTAACATATTTGGAGGGTACCACCTTGAGATAGTCAGAATAGTCCATCTTCAGTGATATCTTCTTTCTCACTTTGGCCAACTAAGGCTTCAAATCAACCTATTTCTGGAAGAGCTCTGTGACTTAGAGTGAAATCCACCAGTGCATTTCTCCACGCCTTTCGTATTTAAATTTGGCACAGAATTGACAACCTGAAACTTACAGATTTGTATAGAAGTCATCTAGTCCATATCACTGCCCATGCAAAGAATCTACAGCATGCTTGTCAAACAGACATCCAGCTGTTTCATTTTTCTTGCAGTTTGGGTCTTCTGGAGCTCCTGGAGCACTAGAAAACTATTTTTCAAGCATCACATGACAACTTTTTAAATATAACTTAAAAATAACTACTATATAGTCATTTCTTCTCCAGGATAAATATTAGGGCTTTATTAGGAATTTGCAGAGACTAAAGATCTACAGGTAGTCTTTGCTTAGTGACCACAATTGAGACTGGCAATTCCATCACTAAGCCCCACAGTCACTAAGCAGAAAATCATGTGACTGTGATGGGCTTATGACTTCACTTCTGCTGTGGTCGTTAAGTGAAACATCATGTGATCATGACTTACAATTTTACTTCTGCAATCTCTGTTAACTCTGCTTGTCGCAAGCTGATTGCAAAGTGGCAAAATAGTGATCACATGACCATGGGATGCTGTGAAGGTTGTAAATGTGAGGATCAGTAGAAAAGCTTTTTTTAAAAAACTCTGTAATAACTTCAAATGCTTGGTAAACAACTTGGCAAGTGAGGTCTACCTGTAATCAAGAGCTTCAGAAATTGCTCATTTATCCTAGTTCATTCAGGTTGTAGTCCAAACTGACTTTACAGCCAGATTTGCCTAGTGTGGGAAAACCAAATTGCTTTACCTCCCCATCCACCACTCCCCACCTACCACTCACCCCCAGAATGGAGGAGACTTTCAGGAATGTAAGCTTTAAAAGAAGATGAAGCAAATCAAATTTCACAGATTTTAGTGCAAGGATATTCAAGAAGATGCCCCCTTTTAAAATCTGCTTTTTAAGTGCCTGTATTTTTATGGTTTGGGAACATAATGCAATGCATTTGCAGTGAGTTTCCCTACAATGGGAGAAAAACCTGCCAAATTTCAGACAGGAATGTTGACTGGTTTTATGCATCTGCAGAGGCCAGACTGACATCAGCAGGTGTGACACAACTGCCTTCATTTTCCTAGGTGTGTTGCAATGTTATATGCATGTCCAAAAAGAGCAGAGTTTGCATCACAAGATTGCAACACTCCTTTCATCATTCTGTAGATAACACAGGAAAGGGGTATTTATAAGGAATAACATCAAGCACTGAGGTAGTGTCAGTCCTACAAGGTAGACTAGACTAAGAAACCAATATCATATAGGTCTAAAGCTACTTTTATTGAAATAGCTATAGCAACAGAGTCTTGCAAGTCTGAATGTGTTTTCCCCCTTCCTCACTTTATCTTCTTGTGAACTAGGGAGGGGCTTGTCTGAGATGTTTTCTCAAATCAATTTTTTTGGAACGGGCTCAAATCCCACTTATCTGACTGTTTCCTTGGTAGCGGCTCTTCCTCCTGTTCTTCAAGGCCATTCCTTATTCCCTCTACAGGTAGACTAGATGAAGTTGCTGATTTTTTTTTTTTAAACAAACACTTGCTAGGCCAGATCAGGTAGCTAAGACGGTTGATAAAAAAAACTTTCAAACTGCCACTTGGGACAAGACACTGGGTGATAATGAATCACATCAATGTTTCTACATTTTCTGAAAGACAATATGAATGGAGCAATCAGTGATGGTTTGTTTGTAGGGTTCACTATAACCTGAAAATCCATTGGTCACTGAATCCAATGCTCCTACCCCCTTGCTATGCCATGGTGATTTATATAAATGAAGGAAGTGTTCTTTGCTCTCTTTTTGGAACAGCATCCCTTTTTCTAGCACATTAATGTTTCTGAAAGAACAGATCAGAACTGGGTGTTTGTGGAGGCCCAAAATCAGAGTGTAGCAGGTTCATACCTATCTCCTCCACCATGGATAAATGAAAATTTCTTCCACATTTGATGCCCTCCCATTGCACATACTTAACTCTTACAACATCTCCTCTTAGTATTGATCTTCAGGAGTCTTAGCATCACAGATTCCCTTTTCTGAACATATTCAGTTTATCCAAGCTCTCTTGAATTATATTGCCCACAATTGGCTACATTTTCACTATACTTCTGTTAACACAGTCTAGAATTTCATGAGCTTTTCTTACATCCTGCAGTCTGCTGTTGATTCAGGCTTACCCTTTGATGTAACAAAATCTTTAAACACTTCTCTTCATTATATTAAGCAACTGGAGAAGAAAAGGAGACAATATTTCAAATTTGAAGGCTACAAATCATTTAAGATTTATAAGTCAAGACAAAGAATAATTCTGAAATAATGCTTTCAATATATCCCTCGATCTTGCAGTTCTAATTTTTTTTCAAAATGGGGATAAGTACATTTTTAATTCATGAATTGTTCTAAGCCAGCGATGGCAAACCTTTTGGGCTTGGTGTGTCAAAAATTTGGAAAATGCCTAACTTGGTTCTGCTGGCATGTCATGTGCCCTTGAACAAAAGAGAAACCATTCTTTGCATATTCATTTATTTAAAAAAAATACAGTCCAATCATGTGTGGTTTGTTGTTGTTTAGTCGTTAAGTCGTGTCCGACTCTTCGTGACCCCATGAACCATATTGCGCCAGGCCTTCCTGTCTTTCACTGCCTCCCTGAGTTTGCTCAATTTCATGCTCATTGCTTCAGTGATGCTATCTAGCCATCTCATCCTCTGCCGTCCTCTTCTCCTTTTGCCTTCCATCTTTCCCAGCATCAGGGTCTTTTCCAAAGAGTCCTCTCTTCGCATTAGGTGACCAAAGTATCTGAGCTTGAGCTTCATTATCAATCCTTCCAATGAGCAATCAGAGTTGATTTCCTTTAAGATTGACTGGTTTGACCTCCTAGCAGTCCAGGGGACTCTTAAGAGTCTTCTCCAGCACCACAGTTCAAAGGCATCAATTCTTCGGCGTTCAGCCTTCTTTATGGTCCAGCTCTCACAGCCATACATTACTACTGGAAAAACCATAGCTTTGACTATGCGGATCTTTGTCGGCAAGGTGACGTCTCTGCTTTTTAATATGCTATCTAGGTTTGCCATAGCTTTCCTCCCAAGGAGCAAGCGTCTTTTAATTTCATGGCTGCAGTCTCCGTCTGCGGTGATCTTGGAGCCCAAATAAATGAAGTCTGTTACTGCTTCCATTTCTACCCCTTCTATTTGCCAGGGATTGATGGGTCCAGATGCCATGATCTTAGTTTTTTTAATGTTGAGTTTCAAGCCAGCTTTCGCACTCTCCTCTTTCACCCTCATCAAGAGGCTCTTTAGTTCTTCTTCACTTTCTGCCATTAGGGTGGTATCGTCTGCATATCTGAGGTTATTGATGTTTCTCCCTGCAATCTTAATTCCGGCTTGTGATTCTTCCAGCCTGGCATTTCTCATGATGTACTCTGCATATAGGTTAAATAAGCAGGGGGACAGTATACAGCCTTGTCGTACTCCTTTCCCTATTTTGAACCAATCGGTTGTTCCATGACCGGTTCTAACTGTTGCTTCTTGGCCCGCATACAGATTTCTCAGGAGACAGGTAAGGTGGTCTGGTATCCCCATCTCTTTAAGAATTTGCCACAGTTTGTTGTGATCCACACAATCAAAGGCTTTTGCATAGTCAATGAAGCAGAAGTAGATGCTTTTCTGGAACTCTCGTGCTTTCTCCATGATCCAGCGAATGTTGGCAATTTGATCTCTAGTTCCTCTGCCTCTTCGAAACCCAGCTTGTACATCCGGTAGTTCTCGGTTCACGTACTGCTGAAGCCTAGCTTGTAGGATTTTGAGCATAACCTTGCTAGCATGTGAAATGAGTGCAATTGTGCGATAGTTTGAGCATTCTTTGGCATTGCCCTTCTTTGGAATTGGAACGTAAACTGACCTTTTCCAATCCCGTGGCCACTGTTGCGTTTTCCAAACTTGCTGGCATATTGAGTGCAGCACTTTAACAGCATCGTCTTTTAGTATTTTAAATAACTCAGCTGGAATACTGTCATCTCCACTAGCTTTGTTGTTAGCAATGCTTCCTAAGGCCCACTTGACTTCACTCTCTAGGATGTCTGGCTCAGGGTCAGTGACCACACCAGCATGGACATCAGGGACATTAAGATCTTTCTTGTATAGTTCTTCTGTGTATTCTTGCCACCTCTTCTTAATCTCTTCTGCTTCTGTTAGGTCCCTGCCTTTTTTGTCCTTTATCATGCCCATCTTTGCACTAAACGTTCCTTTGATATCTCCAATTTTCTTGAAGAGATCTCTAGTCTTCCCCATTCTATTGTTTTCTTCAATTTCTTTGCATTGTTCATTTAAGAAGGCCTTCTTATCTCTCCTTGCTATTCTCTGGAAATCTGCATTCAGTTGCTTATATCTTTCCCTTTCACCCTTGCTTTTCGCATTCCTTCTTTCCACAGCTATTTGTAAAGCCTCATCAGACAGCCATTTTGCTTTCTTGCATTTCTTTTTCTTTGGGATGGTTTTAGATGCTGCCTCTTGTACAATGTTACAGACCTCCGTCCATAGTTCTTCAGGCACTCTGTCTACCAAATCTAATCCTCTAAATCTATTCATCACCTTCACTGTGTACTCACATGGAATATGATCTAAGTCATACCTGAGTGGTCTAGTGGTTTTCCCTACATTCTTCAATTTAAGCCTAAATTTTGCAGTAAGAAGCTCATGATCTGAGCCACAGTCAGCTCCTGGTCTTGTTTTTGCCGTCTGTATAGAGCTTCTCCACCTTTGGCTGCAAAGTATGTAATCAATCTGGTTTCGGTATTGACCATCTGGTGATGTCCATGTGTAGAGTCGTCTCTTGTGTTGTTGGAAAAGAGTGTTTGCTATGACTAGCTTGTTCTCTTGACAGAACTCTATTAGCCTTTGCCCTGCTTCATTTTGTACTCCAAGGCCAAACTTGCCTGTTATTCCGATTACTCCTTGACTTCCTACTTTAGCATTCCAATCCCCTATGATGAAAAGGACATCTTTTTTTGGTGCTAGTTCTAGAAGGTCTTGTAGGTCTTCATAGAACCGGTCAACTTCAGCTTCTTCGGCATCAGTGGTTGGGGCATAGACTTGGATTACTGTGATGTTGAATGGTTTTCCTTGGATACGCACTGAGATCATTCTGTCGTTTTTGAGGTTGTACCCCATTACTGCCTTTCCCACTCTCTTATTGACTATGAGTGCAACTCCATTTCTTCTAAGGGTTTCTTGCCCACAGTAGTAGATATAGTGGTCACCTGAATTAAATTCACCCATTCCCGTCCATTTCAATTCGCTGATTCCCAAGATGTCAACGTTCAATCTTGTCATCTCATGTTTGACCACATCCAGCTTGCCTTGGTTCATGGATCTTACATTCCACGTACCTATACAATATTGTTCTTTACAGCATCGGACCTTCTTTTCGCTTCCAGATACATCCACAGCTGAACGTCCTTTCGGCTTTGGCCCAGCCGCTTCACTCTTTCTGGAGCTACTTGGAATTGCCCTCCGCTCTTCCCCAGTAGCATATTGGACACCTTCCGACCTGAGGGGCTCATCTTCCGGCGTCATATCTTTTAGCCTTTTAACATTGTCCATGGGGTTTTCTTGGCAAGGATACTGGAGTGGGTTGCCATTTCCTTCTCCAGTGGACCACATTTTGTCAGAACTCTCTGTCATGACCTGTCCGTCTTGGGTGGCCCTGCACGGTATAGCTCATGGCTTCACTGAGTTACACAAGCCCCTTCGCCACGACAAGGCAGTGATCCATGAAGGGGATCATGTGTGGTGCTATGTATTATATAAGGAAATATCAAATAATTACAAAATGAAATATGAGTAAAACAAACTCAGTTTCTTTGGTAACTCAAATAGTTGTTATCAGGTGTTGGTGAATGCTAGCATGTCACCTAAAATGTGGCGTGTCACCTTTGACACGTGTGTCATAGTGTGATGGAATGGAAAGATGAAGGCCAGGCTCAGGGAGAAAAACATTTTCTTAGCTCGCCTGAGGAGCGTGGGAGCTACAAGAGGATGAGGCTGGCACCTCCCTGAGGAATTCACACTGTTGTGGCTGGCTGACTTGGGAGATGGGGTTTCAGTCTGGGAAGATTCCTGCTAGAGGTTGTAGCTAATAAACATAACTGGACTGAATTTGCATTGTCTCTTGGAGTTCCTTGGGCTAGGCCTGACAGTACTGAGCCTAAGCTATTCTATGGCAGATGGGGAAAATTATGAAATACAGGCCTGGAGAGGAAGCATATTCATTAGCGTATCTAATGTTAATATACTATTAAGCATAACACTAATTGAAATGAAGTTTAGTGTAGGCAGCACTTAGCCACTCTTGGCTGCTCCTAAAAAAGTTAGGCAGGACTTCTGCTTAGTATGTCGATAGGTGACCAGCAGGAAATCGCAGAGCTACAGGTGAGACGAAGAAGTCAAAAACTCTAGAAGGCAGCAATGGCAAATGACCCTTTTCTGATCATTTGTGAAACTGAAAACACCAGAGCAGTGGAAGAGAACTGGTAGGTGTGATGGAATGGAATTATGAAGGCCAAGCTCAGGGAGATAAACATTTTCTTAGCTCCCCAGAAGAGTGTGGGAGAAACAAGAGGATGAGACTCACACCTCCCTAAGGAATTCACACGGTTGTGGCTGGCTGACTTTGGGAGCTGGGGTTTCAGTCTGGGAAAATTCTTGCTAGAGGTTGTAGCTAATAAACATAGCTGGACTGAATTTGCATTGTCTCTTGGAGTTCTTTGGGCTAGGCCTGACATCAGTCTTATGACTTATGAACAAAGTGGACTTACGAACAGCCTCTTGGAACATAACCAGTTTGTAAGTTGAGGACTGTCTGTATTCCACTCAGAAAGGGGTTGGACTAGTTGATCTCCACGATCTCTTCAAAATCTTCCACTCAATGATTTTATGATTTATAAATAAATCAGTCCTACCCCACCCCCCAAAACATCCCTTTGTCAGTTTGCTAGCATGTTTAAAAATTTGAGACTATGTCCTAAGTAGGCATGGAAAAGACACATTTCCCAAAAGCAACCTGCTTTGACTGTTTTCCTCCCCACCTTTCAGCCTAACAGGATAGCCCTTTCCAGTTCAGTTGAGTGTGAAAGAAGGCATTTGGCTGCAACTTTCCACGATTGGACTTTTTACAAATGCCTCTGGGGTCTATGCATAGCCCAGACCCAGAGAGTATTTTTGAAAATATAGATGACATTTGCGGATGGCCCTTTGCTTTGCACCATGCTAGATTCTCACTGAAATGGAAAAATGGAAAGCAAATTAAAATCAGGGGGTCATGGAGCCTGCCCAGCACTGAGAAAAGTGTGACTGGGCACCCCAGTGTCAGAAGAAGCACCATGTTGGAGACCCAGACAGAAAAGCTGTGTGCATTGCTCTCTTTTTACTCTCTAGACCAGTGTTTCTCAACCTTGACAACTTTACAATATGTGGACTTCAATTCCCAGAATTCCCCAGCCAGCATGGCTGGCTGGGGAATTCTGGGAATTGAAGTCCACATATTGTAAAGTAGTTAAGGTTGAGAAACCCTGCTTTAGACAGACCACAGTAACATCTCCTTTTTTATTCCTATGCTAAAAAACCTCCCCAATATTGCAACCTTTTCACATTCTTTGCTACAGATGGATGACAGCTCAACCTGATTCCAAAGGACAGCCTTGGAAGTCGGGGGAAGTGACACGGAACAGGAGGAGCAGCCGATCCAGACTTGGTCCCTGACATTGAGTCTCCTTGGTGCCGGCAGTTAGGGCCTTGGAGATATCCATCAACCTGCCTGCCTCTAGCACAAGCTGAAGTGGGGAAGTTGCCGGAGAAGCTAGTAAAATTTTAATGCACTCTGTAGTGCGGTCATGTCATACTCACTCATGGCAAATAATCCCCGATGCCTGCAGAGGTAAAATGGAGCTGTAACGTCCTCGCCTCCTAACCCAAGCTGACAGCAATGATGTACGACTACCATTAGCGGAAAATATCACTTCAACTAACCCATGATCCAGATCTGCTAAGGGTCATATTATCCATGAGGAACAAATTACATTCCCAAAGTAAATACAAATTTTCAACATAAAATGGACCCACTCCAAAAAAAAAAAAAAAAAAGGAAGGGAGGAAGGAGTGTGGCACTGAATTGAGCATGTGGGTGTGGAGAGAGGAAGGCATTTGTTACCCATGACAACGAGTTGTGGAGTGACAAAAGTGACAGCCGGTGGAATGAATCATCTCCAGAGATCAAGCAAGGTCTGTAGCAGAGCGTTGAGCAGCCCCTGGGGTCTGGGAGATCCCATTTCTCCTCAAACCGCACAACCACTTCTACATCAGGAACCTCTTGTGTGTGGTGCTTTCCAGAGAGAAGGAAAATTCGGATCGTGTTTCTTCTCCTTTCTTGCTAGAATTCCAGGAAAGCACATGCAATGGCAATTTATCTCTAGTCAACACACAGGAAGGATCGCAGCTCATTAGTTGAGCCCATTGTTTTGCCTGAGGAAGATCTCACGTTGAATGGTGGCATCTCTAGGATGGACTAAGAGCTCATCAGTGTAGACCAGATGCTTCAGAGTACCCTTTCTGCTGTTTTTGGTTACTGGTTGAGCTAATGTCATGCGATATAAGTTCAAAAGTAATGGAGCTTTGATCATTCTGTCACACCCATCATTTTGAAGTTGTTAACTTCTCAGTCTCTAGGCACATCTTCCTGCTGTGGTTTGAAAGTAGTCTTGGGTTTGTTGGTTACTTCACAAAGGAACCCCCTATCTCAGCTAAAGCCTAGTGGCCTATGAGCTCCTAAGGCACTGCCTTGATCTTGAATATTAAGCATTTTGCCTAACACGCAGAAGGTTGCTAATTCAAAATCCAGCAGGAACGTTTTATAATCTTTTTTTTCTTTCCTTTAGCTACACAGCTAGTTTTCTGTTGGGATTTTAAGGAAAAACGCACACACATAAGTGCAGAGTTCTAGCATTTCATTGTTTCACCTGTCACTTGAATCAAAAGCATTCAGTGAAGAGGCCCATCAGTGTGCCGGTTCAGAAAAATGTGGTAAGAAAGAAAACAAGGACATCTCTGCCCTATAATAATTTGGGATATATAAGTGATAGATGGGAAATAGTTGAGTTGCCATAATTCTAGTTCCTCCCTTCTTTTCTTCTCGCTAGACCTTGCTAAAGAGACTTTGCAAGCATTGTGCTTGGAAAAGGAATTATTTCTGCTTTTAGGCACAGGCCAAACAGCCTGTCAGTTCCTGTCATATTTCCTCAGGATTTCCCTTATTCGTCGGCACACACTTTTAATGCTATAAGCTCCTGCCATTTTCAGACATCCCACCCCCCAAGTGAGGGGGGCAACAACAGCAAAAAAATCCAAGTGATTACTATCTGTCTGAATGAAAGGAAGTTCCAGCTTGTCAGTTAAACAAAGCAATAACACAGAGCTCTTTTTTATAGTCTGTGTTTTCATCCAACAGACCATTATCACGTCATGCCAGAGCGTTCCCTTCTCCAGGTCACTTGGTTTAAAATGACATGGATAATGCACATGTCAGGAAGCTGACAGCTTCGACTGTCCTTCAGAGATTTAAAAAAAGAAAGAAAGAAAAAAACGGAAGAAAGAAAGAAAAGACGAACGCCTGTTCTTATCTGCAGTCCACGCCTCGGGTCTATCATCGAAGTCAGGCAGAACATGATTTCTCCAGGGAGCCCTTTCTTCATTTCCTGATTTTAAAGAAATCAAATAAGTGCCATTTGTCTTCATCTGAATATGCTTGACCTGTTCGGATGATGATATGTCACTTTTTCCCCCTTTCCTTTTTCTTTTTAAGAGAACGAGCAACATATGCTGAATTTACAATGAATAGAACCAAGCCTCTTAGAACTCTGTCGAGAGATGCCAGAGCAGGAAGGGTTGAAAGACCCTTCTCTGGGGGTACTGATTCCATTTAAGAAGGCAACTTATTTTTCTTTCAATTTCATGCAGAATGAATCCACAACTTACTACTGCAAGGGTGAGAAGAAATCAAAAACACCTTGAAATCGAAGGGCTCAAGGTAGGAGGAGAACCTGGGGCTTCAAGGTCTTTTGTGTTAGATACTTCATTGCCATCTACAGAATTGTTTCCTCATGGTGCAGAATGCAGGAGGAGATCACCTGGTATCCTCATTTCCATCTCTATTCTGCTGCTGTTATGTACACAAAAGGGTTAAAGCTGGAATAACCAAACGTGACTCCATTTGGTGAGGTCTAGGTTAGTTACCTGCAGGATTGCTTCCAGTGGCTCTAGAAAATTCTGTACCTTTCAATAGAGGGTCTTTGTTGGGGGGGGGGTGCCTTTGAGTCAGTGTTAACTCCTGGCGACTGCCTGGACTGCTTCCTGCAGTTTTGTTGGCGAGGTTTTTCGGAAGTCGTTTGACCTTGCCTCCTTCCTAGGGCTGAGAGAGAGTGACTGGCCCAAAGTCTCCCAGCTGGCTTTGCTCCTAAGGCGGGACTAGAACTCACAATCTCCCAATTTCTAGCCTTAACCACTACACCAGACTGCCTCACTTGATAGAGATATAAATCATGTAAATTCTTGCCTCTTCACGTTTTACTATCTCTGTTTTTGTCTGCCTTTTATTCCATTTCCCCAGTTAACTGCTTTGGATGTTTGCTGATGTTTAATAAATAAACATCAAGCTGGATTATTTTGTGCAAGCTGAACAAGGTAGTGGGTGTACTTGCTCTGATCTAGATAGAGACTGACTGGGACTGTGCTGTGTGCAAATTAAACTGGAAATTACCCATAGTAATTTTCCAACAATATGTAGCCCTCAAACCTCCACCTTTTTTGCAGTTGTAGGCTTGCTCACCCACCAGAACTGCTGGGGGGGGCGGGAAATAGCCTTAAGGTGAGAAACAGACAAGAAGGCTAAACAATTTTAATACGAAACTCTTCCCAAAACAGGGATGACAAACAGAAATCTGTCCCCACCCACCTGTGTGTGACCTAGCTTGTCCACTTTGCATGATTGCTTCATCCCCATAAAAAAAAAAAGTTAAGCTTGACTCTCAACCATCAAAAACTTACTCGCTCCTTTTTTAAAAACATCTATCTTTCAAGCAGGATTCAGACCAGGGTAGAGTACTGAGACAGGATGGGGCTAATGCATCCATCCTGGCCTTCTCAATGGCCTTTGATGTCATTAACCATGGTATCATGTCAACTGGTATTGTGGGAAAGGAGGTCTAGTCTTAGGCCCCTGCTTTGCGGGGTGCCCCAAGGCTCTACACTCTCCCCCCTCCTTTTTATATCTACATGATCCTGCAGGTGAGGTCATCCATTGTTTCAGAGCGATGTATCATTAACATGCTGATGAGACCCAGTTGTACATCTCTGCCGCTGACCCTCCAAGTAAAGCTGTCAAGATTCTGTTCCAGTGTCTGGAGGCTGTGAAGGTCTGAATGGGGAAAAACAGGTTGCAGTTCAACCCTGCTGAGACCGAGTGGCTATGGGTTTTAGGTCCCATGGACCTGGGAATTGGAGTGTTTCCAGTTCTAGACGGGGTTGTACAGCCCCATTCAGATTTGGTACACAATCTGGGGGTCCTCCTGGACTCACAACTTCTGCTCAAAGAGCAGGTGGTAGCTGTAGCCAGGGGAACCTTTGCTCAACTTGTGTACCAATTGCATCCATTTCTGGACTGGGAGGCCTTGTTTTAGTCACCTCCTGATTGGACTATTGCAATCTACCCTACATGGGGCTGCCCTTGAAGACCATCTGGAAGCTTCAGTTGGTCCAGAATGCAGCAGCGTGGGGAGTTATGGGTGTAGCTCATTATGCCCCTGTGATACCATTACTCTCCAAGCTACACTGACTCCCAGTAGACTTTTGAGTGTGATTTATGGTGCTGGTTATCACCTTTAAAGCCTGACATGGCATAGGACTGGGTTACTTATGGGACCACCTGCTCCCAAGGACACCCCACATGGAAGGCATATTCCAGATTCCCTCTCAAACTTTGACATCTCATGGAACCTAGGAAGCACGTCTTTCTGGTGGCTGCCCTAGTGCTCTGACATATCTTGTTTTTGTCGAAGGCTTTCACAGCCAGAATATGATGGCTGATGTGGGTCTTCCAGGCTTTGTGGTCGTGTTCTGGAAGTTTTGGTTCCTAATGTTTTGCCAGCATCTGTGACCAGCATCTTCAAAGGACACCCTCTGAAGATGCCGGTCACAGATGCTGGCGAAACGTTAGGAACCAAAACTTCCAGAACACGGCCACACAGCCCGGAAGACCCACATCAGCCATATCTGGTTTTTATTTTCTTATTTATTATTACATTTGTATGCTACCCATCTCCCCCCAATGGGTGACTCTGGGCAGCTTTTCCCTAGGCATTTGCGGTTTAAGTGAGTGAAGTCCCTTTTGGTTGTTTTATATTATCTCATTCAGTTCACCATTTTATATACTGGGCTTATATTTCTTTTTCGTTAATGTTTGTTTTGGTTGGAATGCTGCCCAGAGTTACATGGTTTGAGATGGGTATCTATCTATCTATCTATCTATCTATCTATCTATCTATCTATCAATCAATCATATTTATATAGCTGCCCATCTCACGTAGGGATTCTGGGCGTCATACACAATAAACAATCCAAATAGATTTTAAAAGTTTAAAAAACAACCAAAATAAATTAAAAAGATAAAAAACAAAATGGCAAAAAAAGCAGACAGAAAGTGCATTCCAGTTAACCATCATCTAATCATCTAGCAGGTTCCACTCCATAATGGGATCCCCAGGCCAGTTGACCAAACCAGGTTTTGAGGGCCTTCTGGAAGGCTAACAGAGTTGGAACCAGCCTTTCCTCAGGGGAAAGGATGTTCCACAGGGCAGGGGCCATGGCAGGAAAGCTTTTCATCCTAGGCCTCACCTGAAAAAACTCCCTGGCCGATGGGACCTGTAACATGCCTCTTCTTAAATGTATATGTTGTCCAACTCCCAGTGACTCTGGGTGGTTAATAAATGTAGTAAATAAAGAGAGCCAGTTTAGTCTAATGGGGAAGGCACCTGGCTAGAAAGCAGGAGATGGTGAGTTCTAGCCCTGCCTTAGGCATGAAAGCTGGCTGGGTGACTTTGGGCCAGTCCCTCTCTCTCAGGCCAACTCACCTCACAGGGTTGTTGTGGATAAAACAAGAGGAGGAAGGAGTATTAGGTCTGTTCACCCCCTTGAGTTATTTATAAAAAATAATAAAGGTGGGATAAAAAAAATCTTTAAAAAATGTAATAAATACATAAATAAATATTCCTGGGAAAACATGCCAAGATGTGGGTGAGTTTTGCGATGGGGAAGATACATATTTACATTATTTATTTATATATTTCCTACCTTGCTTCTTCATCTTTAAAAATAATCCCAGTACTGCATTACCTTTACATGACATTTTGCTTAATACCTACATTAAGTGCCTGGCAATTTCTCTTAACACGATGCATTTTTATAGGAAGCATCTTTGCCCTAACAGACACAACTTCAACAGGCTGTCCTCCCATTATTGATGCAGGAAGCTGAAAATACCAGTCTGAAGGGCTGCTTAGCATCTCTGTGCTATGTCCCATGATTATTAAATGTGTGAACGATTTGAGGCCCAGAGGGGTTCTTTTTCCCGCCCTGAACAACAGGTCAGATTCCATTTTACCTTCTTGGTCAATTATTCTCTCTTTGTGCGTCTTACACATGTAATCCCTCTACAGTTGAGATTATCCTATTTGGTTAGAAAGAGTGGGATGGAATAGGAAAGAAGACCCAACACCCTCAATCAATTTGGCATTTTAGTAAAACGTTTTTGCTTGGCCTACACAACCAGCTAGTGTCTGTGCTGTATCCAGAGGCAGAAGAGATGATGGATACCAGCTAAGAGAAAGTGCATCCAACACAGGATGAGTCCAATTTATATAGCCTCAACACACACACCCCTCCACTAATATTATCACAAAGTTGCAATGGGTGTGCGTTTGTACACTCCAATCCTAGCGTGGTCACTCCTATTATCTTTGCATCAGCAGGAGTGAATCACAATTAGCCTTGAGTTCCATGCCTTGGTGGGTTGGTGAGATGTCTACATAGATAAATAAAACAAAACAAAAACTGCTATAGCATGAAATCTACTTCATCACTAACGAAATTATGGTCCTAAACTGCAGATGCCATAGTCAATACCAACATTATTCCCTGCCAAAAAGGCCACTAATCATGCTTGCATACCAAACGTAAATATTGTCGATGAAAGCTGTGTAGCCTATTAATTAGTTTTGCAGTAATTTAACTGGATTGAGAAAACAGTTTTAATTTGTTATGGTCATTTATATATTAGCAATTCCATAGAGCTTTTTTCTGGGGGTGGAGGGGGGACACATGCATAACAAATTCATAATGTATTATCTTTAGCCACCCTGTGATGTCCAGTGCTTTAACCAAAGAAATATAATGGTATCAATCCAATGTAATATATATCTCAACCAATGAATCCATATTTAAAATAGATTCCAGTGTGTTTTGAGAAGCAACTTGACAAGTAAAAGAACTTGGTAGTGCAAAAGAAAACCTTTCCCACTCAACTTTCAGGCGTCACTATTCAACAAAAGAAAACTCACAGAAAAGTCAATATCTAAAATAGCAGAATTTACCAATTTTGCACAAATAGCCAGGATGCTGTCACAGGAGTCAAAGCTATGAACTACATGGTCCCACCATCCCCAAAACACCAAAAGATTTTTCAAGTAATTCATAACTGCATAACAAGTCCATGTTATTTTCTAAGGTATATTGGATTAAAATACCTATAACCTCTTGCCTTTGGGGATGCTGAGTATGGATGATGGATATTACCCAATTACCTATCCTTGGTTTAAAGTGTAGGTGTTATAGATGACTCCATTTTAGATAACTGTCTAGAATTGCAGGACATTCTATGCCCAAGCAAAGGGGCAAACAAGAAATCCCCACTTCAGAACTACTGGAGTCCACTGTAGTAAGAGAATTATGGATCCAATAGATCAATGGAGATGTGATCATCTTTGGCCAACCATGGACCATGATGGAATGTTGATAAAGAGGTTATAGATTTAGCATACCATACATACTACACATTTCAGGCTAAAATTACATGAACTAAAGTGAAATATGAGAATGAGACCATGAACCATACCAGAAATAACTGTAAAAAGGGGAATAAGACACCAGAAACTGACTTTACCTTCTCTTCTTGATCACTGTCGCTGTCACACTGAAATAGAAAGGAAGATATTATCTTTAAAAACAATCCACAAATGCAGAAGGCTTTCTGTGTTAATGAAATCTCATTTCAAGAGTATAACCTACAAAGGTATAATCTTCAAGAACACATCAAGTTTTTCCCCAGGGTTGAAAATGGCCCACCCGGTGGAGGGCCACAGCATGTCTAACTAATATCAAATACAACTTCAATTACATGGAACAATTCTGTCCTCCACTCAAGGTCAACATATTTCTAACTTTTGGCCAAATTAGCCAGACTATGAGAAATCTCAGCAGAAAGCATCTAACTGACCTTGTCTGGGCATGGAAGCTAAGCAGGTTCAGACCTGGTTGGTATTTGGATAGGAGATTATCAGGGAACATCAGGGCTGTGGATTAGCTTGGAAAGTCAAAAGAACAACATCGTGGAAGAAGGCAATGCCAAAAAGCAGAGCGTTGCCAAGAAAACTACATGGATGTGTTCATAAAGATCCAGGAATTGAGTTCAAACCGAAGAGGATTGGACTCTACTTTTTTATACTGGTTAGGAGAAACGTTCACTGTAGTAAATAGTGTTTATCTGGTTTTAGAATACATATCATTTGATCTGCAACATAGACTGATAAATTATTTTCTCATTTCAAAATAATATCAACTATAAAACATTGTTCAAATTAATATGGCCATCAGATAATTTTAAGATGACTGACTGATCCATTCATACATTCCCAAGTGCAATATATGAGAAGCACATTTAAGTTCTGATGCACACAAATGCTGAGTTCCCCAAGCATCCTGTTCAGTCCTGCAGAATCCCCAATACATGATTAATTCTTTTTACACTGGAAGAAAAAGGAAGCACCATTCTAAAATCCATCATAAAGTGGAGGATCTTTCCCATGACCATATCATCAGTACGATGCTACAAGAACAAGGATGGTTCATTCCATCTTCCACCAACTCAATCATCATCCATGTCAAATTACAATGACACACTAAAATGATTATGCATGCCCAATGACATCACCTCCCCAAAGCCAGTCTTTCATACTTGCATCCCAATATCTGATGCAAGAATGTAAGTCACGGCATTGGTATGATGATGTCATCTGCACATTTCTCATTGTGCCCCACCTTTGCCTACCCAGCCCATACCCACAAACTCAACATCCGTTGAAACTGAGTGCAGGGAGATCGAGGAACCAAAAGATGGAAATACTTTTATACACAGTGCATTATGAAACTGAAACTGGAGCTATTCATGAAGGAACAGATTATCAATGCCTACTACTATTGGCGGTGCTGAATTACAGGCAGCATGTCTTAAGTATACCTCAATGGGACATGACATTAGAAGAGGCTCTCACCCTTCAGTCTGGAGTTGTGAGCTTCCCAAATGTATCTGTTTGGCCATCGTGAATCACAGAAAACTGAATTAGATGAGCTGTGGTCTGATCCAGTAAAAGTCTTCTTATGTTCATAAAAAATTATTTTCATCAATTCCAGAATAGTTGGGCTGCAAAGCACAAGCCTTTATTTGCAATGGCCATTAGGAAAACCCAATAGCCTCTGATATATGATTGTCCATGGATAAGGAAGAAGAACAGGATGAGATACCAGATAAAAGTGACATCAGAAAGTCAGGCTGCAGTCCCAGTGGTGAGGCAGAACCATGACCTACTTCCATGACCCTGTTCTTGGAGACTGATTTTTTGACTCACTATCCTGATTGCCTAGACTATGGGATTACTGCTACCACTGTCTGAAAAGCCAAAAGGGAGGGATAGACCTAGTGTAGCTGGGAGATGGCTAGCACCAGCTGTGCTTAGAAGAAGAACGGGTCTTCCTGCATTCAAAGCTCTGCTCGGGTACAGTTATAACATTGGAACAAATTCTGACAACAACTCAACCTTGTATGCTCTGTACCTTGCCTTCAAGCTATTGTAGCTTCTCTAGAAACGTAAACCTTTTGCCTGGACTCAACTGTGCCTATTGCCTTGCCCATAGAACCTTGGCCTAGGATCATCAACTTTGTTTATGAACTGGGATTATGACTTCAGCTCTACTTATTGTCCTCAACTGTGAATGATTCTGCAAATTTCAGCATGATGCCTCTAAACCAGGTTAAGAAAGCACAAGATCACATAATGTTAAATGCCCAAATAAATAAGCTTGCTCATTCATTCATTCATTCATTCATTCATTCATTCATTCAATCAATTTATATAGCCTCCCACTACAAAGCAGTGATGCTGGGTGGTGCACACAGGATTAAAACAAAGCAGAGCAAAATAAAACCAGTAACATAATATGCAAAATAAACAACCTCACTAGCTAGACATGATGGTCTGGTTCACATACAACCTCCTGAATGTTATGTGAATGCAGCTGTCAAGTCTTACCGCTGATCTACCTACTTCAATAATTCCAAATTGGCCTTTTTTGTCGAGTGAGGGAGTGCACTAATTTTTAATTGTTCCCCCTGCAGATGAGGCTAGCCACAGTCCCTAACGGGGAGGTGACAACATCACCAGAGGGGGTGGAGATGGAAGGGGGAGGGGATGTTTTGGTCTTTTTGCTTATAAAATTATATTTGGTGTTATGAGATGCTCTTTTTATCAATTTTAATTCCTTTTATTGGCAAGCAATCACCCTGCTGTAAGTGGTGGTAGGTTGTTGAATTTTGGTAATGTAATATTGGGGCATTCCAGGAGCCATGAAATATCTTCTTGGGACTGACTGCCCCTTCCCGAGGATAACAGGTCCTTCTAAATACAAACCATATGCTTTAACATTAAGCTATGTCTCTTCATAGAATTCTTTGCCACAACATTAAATTGATGCCTTCTTGCTTTGCCAGCTTGTAGATATTTGTGAGTGTGTAAGTGTGTATTGTGTTCTGAGCCTTACAGATTTATCCGGGGGAAAGGAGTGAGTGTCTTCTTTCTGCCACCCACCCAACCCATAACTCATTAGATCTCACTGTGAAGCTAATCAACACCATCTGAATTTTCACATAAGATGTTATCTTGCACTGCAGTGATGCTGCAGTGTGCGCTAGAAGCAATACAATCCCCAGGAACCACCGCTTCCATTGCCAATGCATTATGCTTTCCTGCCTTTTCCGACAGTCCAGTTCTAATTTCAAGGTCCACTTAATTCCTCCATCAAATCATTACTGTTATACCCAGCAGCACCTTCTCTCCAGAGCTAAGCATATGGCAAAGGACTGAGACCGACTGGTTTCCATTATGGAATCAGAGCTGGTGCCAAGCTGATTTTAAAGGGAAAGAGGTGTGAGAGAGAACATGTGCGCCATCTCTGTTTGCCCCCTGACTGATAGCTTTGTGACTTGGCCAAACCAGGGAGTTGCCAAGAAGGTCCAACCAAGCCACACACAAGCTACGGTGGGAGAACAAGTTTCATTTGTGACATTGGATTCTCGCATTGACCCACAAACTTCACAGATCTCACTCTCAACATGGTTGGGATGTTCAATTTCATAGCTTCCTCCTTCAAAGATGGCTGCACCAGTGTCTGGCAGAGAAAAACAAGGCAAAGAAAGGACCCTCCAGCTCACACATTATAGAAAGGCAATAAATACACTTGGCAAACCATCACCCTGTTTGGTTCCTGTTGACAATGGCATGTGGGCCCAGAATGCATAACTTGGCATCTCCAAGAAAGGTCAACGGGAGATTCCCATAGCTATGAAAAGCCATTCTGCTCTAAAAGCAAGATGATCTATGTTAAATGTATGGGGTGTCACATTCAGAAGACCCAACCTTCTCCCACCACAGGGGTTGACATTCTCAATTTTTTGCCAGAAAGGTGAGGGTGATACCAGCATGGTTTTAAAACAGGAGTAGAAAAAAGGCTTGGAGACAAAGAGATTGGGATTGAGCCACACCTGTCAGTCATGGGGGGGGGGGGTGGAGGGTGGTGCAGCGAAGGGACAGCTTTGTGACTTGGCCAAGCCAGGGAGTTCCCAAGAAGGTCCAACCAAGCCACACACAAGCTATGGTGGGAGAACAAGTTTCATTTGTGACATTGGATTCTCGCATTGACCCACAAACTTCACAGATCAAACAAAAAGAGGGTGTGGATTTGTATCAACTTTGCCAATGCAAACGTATGCATAGGTGTGCAAATGTAGAATTACATTTAAAATTCCAACAGAAGCCATATAATATGTTCTACAACAATATTGTTTAAATAGAAACATCTAGAAAGGGAAAGGCAATGAACAGATTAGCAGTTCTACCCAGGTAATAAGTATCAATGAATTACTTTAAGGCTGAACATTTCCATTTAACCTGGGTGCTAATTGGGTGACCTTGGGACAGTTATCTTGCAATTTAACCTATTTCCCAGGTTTGTTGGGAGGATCACTTTTATTTATTTTTAAATTTAATCAATGTCTAGGGATGCCAATTCACCTGGAAGTGGATGGCCATGTATCTCTCTCTCAAACTTTTAGCTATCAATGGAATAAATAATTCCGCTTAGATGCTCAACCCTTCAGCTTTGATCCTTTGGCTAGACTGGGCTTCTAACAGATGCCAGTGACAACATTTTACTTAATTTCAGGGGCAAGCAACTTTTTCAGGCATCAGGCTCCATCCAACCATTGTGTGCAATGGCATGGTCATTCCATGTATTATTATTTGCAAAAACACAGATTGCAAGAGTTGTCATTTTTATAAATTTAATCCAGATAATAAACTTGGGAGTTGTTAGACACCATTGGGAGGTACTGATTTATTCATTAGTTTATCTTGCTTTTTTCAGAGAGCTTAATGAGGGCTGTATTAGGAAGTGGGTAGTCTCCACTAATGTTATCCCACATCCCCATGGAACAGGTCAGCTTGGGGGAGAGAAGGGCTGGCCCAAAGTCACCAGTTCAGATCCATGATGAAGTAGGGACTTGAAACCTCAGTTTCCCTGGTCCAACTCCCACATTTTTATGGCTAGACTACCCTGTTGTGGAAATTATGACCCCAGATGGCCCCAACTCTGTTAGCCTTTTGTAAGGCATTGAAGATCTGGTTGTCCCCCCCCCCCCCCCCCCCCCCGGACAAGGCAGCTCAGTTGAGAGCCCAATATATAGAACAGATGGGAGTATCATGTAGGGGTGATGGTCTTTTATGAATCTGGATTTATGATATTAGCGATATATTATTATTCTATAGTAGTATTACATTTAGTACTATCCCATTTTATGATTATATGTTATTGTACCATGGATTTTGTGTATCGGTTATCTGTTTTACCTTTGCTGATGTTTCTTGTTCTTGTTGATATGGTTGTAAGACTAATCAATGAAGTTGAAAGTTGGGTGTTCCCCCAGGAGTTTGGGCTGGGTGGTTAGGCACATTCTATTGCTCAGTGTTGGTTTTTGTTTTTTATGAGTTGGGTTTGTGTCCTCAGACATTATGGTTGTTGCTACGTTGTTGTTTTTAATCCTTGTGTGCCACCTAGGGTAACTTTTGTGAGATTGAGGGCTGTATAAATTGTTTAAATAAATTAAGAAAGGCTTTTGCAGGCAGTGCATTGGTACCTCTTCAGTGAATTTAGGTATTGTCAAATGAAACACAAACAAAGTCATGTGTCCCTCTACAGAACTCCCTAGACTTACACTAACCAAGCAGGGCTGTTGCTGCACTGATATAGCTTCAACTCCCTTCCAGCTTTGAGCAGAAGACCCTTACAATTTATTTTAATTTCCCATAGTGCATTACATCAAAGTGGACAACATGTGGGTGGCTGGGATGGTTGAACAGACTTCTATAGCTATCTATCACAAGAAGGGATCGCACAGGGATTGGGAAAGGTCAGGCAGTGATGCACACAAGGGTAGATCTAGGATTTCAGGGCAGTTTTGGTATTTAGGGAGGGGTATCAATGATTTTGGATCTTTTCTGTAGAAAAAAATACTGGGAGATTATATATTTTCCTTCCTTCCTTCCTTCCTTCCTTCCTTCCTTCCTTCCTTCCTTCCTTCCTTCCTTCCTTCCTTCCTTCCTTCCCTCCCTCCCTCCCTCCCTCCCTC
Organism: Liasis olivaceus; assembly: GCA_030867105.1. NCBI lineage: Eukaryota > Metazoa > Chordata > Lepidosauria > Squamata > Pythonidae > Liasis > Liasis olivaceus. The sequence continues at coordinate 320,355,717 of CM061349.1, read as the reverse complement.
CTTCCTTCCTTCCCTCCCTCCCTCCTTCCTTCCTTCCTTCCTTCCTTCCTTCCCTCCCTCCTTCCTCCCCTCCCTCCCTCCCTCCCTCCCTACCTTCCTTCCTTCCTTCCTTCCTCTATTGTATTTCAGTGGAATGAAATCTGGAAATTTGGGCTATATGGGGCCCATGGATCACAAGTTGTCCACTTATGGCCTGGGTGGACACTACACTGGAGGTTCTATAGAAACTTAATAGAAACTTTGGGTTGGTGGGACCTTTAAAGTCTTCTAGTCCTAGAAATCTTCTATCTGCAGGACCACCTTTTCCTGAGGGTATCTGCCCACTCCACCAGACTAGGATAGGATAGGAATTCTCCAGATCACTTCCCTTAAATGTTGCCATCTAGTGAAATCCTAGAAGCATGCCTTTTCCTTAGCAGCCCCTGCCCTGTGGAACACCATATGCCTTTTGATCTAGCAGGGCCTCACCATCTTAACCTTCCAGAAGGCCATGAAAAGTTGGCTTTTCCCTCAGGCACTGGGGTAGGGTGAGATTGGAGCTTGAGGACTGAATGGCTCCATGAATTGGAGATTGTGAATCAGACCCCTGGCTTTCTTTATTTTATTGTCTTTGGTTTTATTCTTGCTGTCAGCTGCCCAGAGTTGTGTTTTACACAATTGTGGCCATACAAGCCTTTTAAATAAATAAATAAATCCCCTGGCCAGGGTAGGAATCCTCAGACCATCCCAGACAAATGGCTGTCCAACCTTTCCCTGAAAACCTCTAGTGATGGAGCCCCCACAACTCCAGGGAGCAGACTGTTCAACTGCTTAACAGCTGTCATGGTCAGGAAATAAGATCCAGACTTGAAATAAGGAAGAATCTCCTGACTCTTCAGTTTCTCCTGTCTTCAGCTGAAACAATCTCAATTTAGCAGGATGAAATTTATTTTGCTCTTTTGCAGATTTCTGGCCAAAATCTGAGCTGGCTGCATTGGTGGTTAACTCCATGTTTTGCCATATGAACTAAATCTGGCTTCTCCAAGTGCAAGGAAACTAGCTTCTGAAGCCACATGCACTTCAGTACACGTTGCAAGGAAAAAGTCCCGTTTTCATATTTCCAATCCATTTCTTGTTGACATCTGGCATCTTCTCCAGCTGGGAGTATGCTGTTAATGTATCTTTGCCTCCTTCTCCCTCTCACTGTAGAAGAAATGCAAAGGGATTCCAGGGCAAACCCTTGTCGACCTCCTGGAATGCTCTTTTACGTTGCTAACAATATCCTCTTGCATCTCTTCTCCTAGGACAGGCTGACAGCTTAGGAAGAGGGCAAAAATGAGATTGAAGCAGTACAATCAGATCCCCTTCTTCTGAAAGGGGAAGAAAAAGAATACCTTCACTGCTGAAAGCAGGGAGAAAATCCTATGCCCCAATTCCCTTCATCACTGTAGCAAGGCTGATCCTACAAAAAGCCTGCCTGGTGGAATCCATTTAGGATCCCATTTGCAATTCCTTCTGCCTCTCATTCCTCCCTCAGCCTGCTGCCTTATTTTATTTCAATGCAACCTTTATCCTGGCCTAATTCACTGAGCGTGACCTTCTACAAAGCCTTCGGGATACGGCATTTCTTTTTTGCCTTTTTGTACGGATCATACAGTAATGCCCTTCTTTATTGATTAATGGCACTTTCCTCAAAGATGTCAGCCAAAATAGCTCCCAAAGAGTCTTATACCAGATGATATTGTTAGTATTATCACAGTCATCATCATCACCATCACCATCCCCAGTTTCCAGTCAGAAAGACGCAGCACAGAAGAAAGCAGGAGGAGCAGGCGGTTGGAAGTTGAAAGCAAGCAACGTCATTCGCCAAGTCTTAAAGTTAACACTGGAATTCTTATAACGATCAATACCTTGCTAATACCTGGCCTAATACCATACACAATGGGAAAAGAACTAGGTCACCAAAACCAAAGGAAGGAACAAGTTTGAATGAAAGGCACAAACGTTAATCAAGAAAGTTGAGAAATAATTTATTGCCTAGTTTGGTGGGAACCCCCATGTTCAGTGTGATTCCTGAAGGCGCCTGGTCTGTTGCAGTTACTTGTGTTGGTACCTTCCAGGGCTCTGCTCTATCCAATTCAAAATCATCATCATCATCATCATCATCATCATCATCATCATCATCATTGTCACCATCACCATCACCATCACCATCACCATCACCATCACCATCACCATCACCATCACCATCACCATCACCACCATCATGTTTGGCATGGAGCAAGCAAAATGCTATTTTCATTTCCATGAATGTCTTTGGCTATCACATGATATGAAGGAAATGAAAGAAAAAGGGATTTACAACAGTAACTGTTTGGAGGGGGCTAAGGCCACAACGTTGCCATCTAATGACACCCTTGGAGAAGGTACGCTTGTCCAGAGTGAATTTAGCTTTATCCATTTGCTTTTTAGGAATGATGTCTTTTGTGCCTGGCAGCCATTCTGTAAATGGCCTTCCCCGCCCCCCGCCCCCCGCCCCATGACAGCCATTTTGTGAGAATGCCCACAACTCACTTTTAAACATCTAAATGTGTCCTTAAAAGGCCATAGACCTAGCCATTGGCAAATGGCTAACGGCAACAAATCAACCTGAATTGCATATTCATGATGCACCAACAAACAAACAAAATAAAATACAAAGTATTAGGAAGCAATGGAATATTTATATTTGCTTCCTTTCCCATCTCCAGACCATTATGTGTTCTGTACCAAACTAGCAAAATGTCATTTGGGGCTCATAAGACATGGTTTCATTTTCGCAAATGTTCAAAAATTACATTCAAAAGTAATTTTTCATTTTTCTTCCTTGGAGATAGTTCAGCTGCTGCACAATTTTTATTTTATTTTATTTTATTTTAAATAGCTAGAATAATGTTCTACCTGGTACGTGTTTGAAGCATTATATCATTAGCTGCAGAAATAAGGTCTGTATTGGCATTTTATACACAATATGTTGTGAGGGAGTGAACAAAGCTTCCAGCCAAGGGTACCCACAAGGGTGTATGTGTGTGTATGTGTGTCAAAAAAGTCAAGATAGTGGTCACAATTGCATGACCAAAGCCCTGCCCCTTTTTACATGCATTGAAGCACATTAACAGAGGTGGAGTTTCAATCAGAAGTGGGGGATGCGGTGGTATAGTGGCTTAATGATGCTGGATTTGCTGGCCAGAAATGGTTGACACTCCAGGAGTTCAAGTCCAGCTCAGCGTGATGGAGTGAGCTCCCATCATTTCGTACCTAGCTCCTGTCCACCTAGCAGTTTGAAAGCATACCATCTGTGAGTAGATAAATAGGTACTCCCATTTCAGTGGGAGGAAATGCTGGCAGCGTTCTGTGTGGGAAGCAGGAACCAGTGCTGGACCTGCCTAGATGCAATTGGCGGAAAAGATCGGTGGAAGAAGGAAGCCCAGATGAGCCAACTTCCCTGCGACCGCTGCTGGCAGAAACTAGTAATTGTGTAAAAATAAATAATGTTGTACACCACCCAGAGTCACTTGTGTGAGATGGGCGGCTATATAAATGTGATGTATAAATAAATAAATAAATAAACAAACAGTTCTGGTTGCCATCTTGCCTTTCTTGGCACCCTACTTCCACCCAACAAAAGTAGCTGAAATGAGAAGGTTAGTGTACAGAATCAAACAACGTGTGGTCATTACTCCTGGTTTCAGCTTATCATTCCTGCTATGACTAAGGTTTCAGGTGATGAGTACCAATTATTTTGTGGGCAAAACAGCAACATTGAACAAGGTTGAAGCATGTATGTACAAAAGGGGGAGGGCCCTCTACCACTATGAGCACCTACAATCTTGTAGCTTTTGACTCCATGTACAAAGCTTGATTGGTCTTAACCTTGATTGGTTTTTTTCTTGGTTTTGTTTTTGTGGTTTAGTGTGTTGTGAAAGCCTACACCATTTAGCTAGCTTATCGTTCAATGTATTGTGGGAATCCAGAAGGGAAGCTAATTGATTACCCAAGAAATGTGTGGTGGGAATGCAGCTGTCAGGTTCAGCCCAAAGAACTCCAAGAGACAATACAAATACAGTTCTGTTGTGTTTATTAGCTACAATCTCCAGACAGAAATTCTCCCCAGACTGAACCCTAGTTCCCAAGCCAGCCAGCCACAACACTGTGAATTCCTTAGGGAGGTGCCAGCCTCATCTTCTTGAATTTCCCACGCTCGTGCTGGGGACTAAGAACACGCTTATCTCCCTGAGCCTGGCCTTCATAAGTCCATTCCATCACAGCAATCTAAGAGTACAAAGCTGTACAATTCTATCAACTGACTTTAAAAACAAAACAAAACGATTTGCATTAAGAAATGTTGAGACCCAGTATGGTGTCTAGGGAAGGTGTGGGACTATGACTGGGAAAACCCAGATTGAAGTCCATCCTCAACCATACAAGCCCACTGGGTGACTCTGGGCTAGTCCCCTTCCCTCGACCTAAGACCTGGCATGGTATAGTGCTGAAGGTGCTGGACTAGGAATGGGGAGACCCAGATTCTAGTCCACCCTAAGTCACTGGTGGAGTTTGGGCCAGTTGCTCTCTTCAACCCAACCTATCTCACAAGGTTGTTGTTGTGGGAGAAAAATCAGAAGAAGGGAGAACTATGTACACCTTTAAATGTACACCACATTCAACTCCTGAATGAAAGGCAGGATAGACATTAATAAACAAATAACTCAGTCAGAGGTTGCAAAACACCCCAAGAAGATGATGAAAAATAAAAAAAGAAGAGAAAGAAAATGGTGAAGCAACTGGAGGACAGACTTCACTATGGTATTGAAGGAGACAGAGGTTGTCTTTAAAGTCAAAGCATGCGGTGGGTTAAACTAATGCACGGCCCCCCTCTGACTTTTTTTCTTCCATCCCCACCATGTTGTGAAAAAAAAAGATCACCCTGAACATTTGCTCCTTTCTTCTCCTCCTGGGAAGCCAATTGCTTTGATTGCAGTGATACAAGACTGCCGAGATGCCTTGCCCTTGCCTGCGAAGCAAATGGAACGTGCTAATAGAACTTATCACATTACCCGATGCAGAAGTGCCATAGCTCATTACTTTAAGATAAAGGGATATCATTGCGGACGGGAAGCAGGATTGACTTTCGAAGGCCCAACTTGATGATGATTTAATCAACTGCTCTCTTTCACTTCTCATCTCCGCGCCTGTCGGTTTCACAGGTGCGGTTAAATGAGACACTCCGAACGGGAGAGCAGGAGAGAGATTGCAGTCATTATTTCCCCCGAAAGGAAGTATGCAAATCCTCGACAGGCAGATTGCGTTCATAATGGGCCCAGTAAAATATAAGGAGCATACTTGACAGGTGAGGGCAAGTTATTTGTACATCTTTAAAAGAAAGCAACTGTCCTCATTTAGACATTGGGCTTAAAATGGGGGGGGGGGGGGGAGAGAAGGAGGGAGGGAGGGAGAACAGCCAGAAATCACTGTGCACTGCAGATGGGGAAGGGAGAAGGACCGTTTGAATGCCATGCTATGATAGACCCAACTGAAGCACGGATGTATGGCCCTCCCACAGATCTGCCAGGGCTGAAAATGGAAAAACGAATGTAAGGGACACCCCTTTCTCCTGCTCTTGAATGAATCTGTGTTTCACAGAATCATTGAATGTTAGAAGTCAATGAGATGCTATAGAGCAGTGTTTCTCAACCTTGGCAACTTTAAGATGTGTGGACTTCAGCTCCCAGAATTCCCAAGCATAAGGTTGGAAGGGAGCTTGGAGATCTTCTAGTCCAATCCCTTGGTCAGGCTGACCATCCCAAACAAATGGCTGCCAACTTTGCTTGAATGCCTCCAGTGATGGAGCCCCCATGACTCCAGGTCACTCAATCTAACTTCTGGCTCAGTGGAAGAACCTGGAGTTGCAAGAACCTTATAAATACAGCATGCAAATAAAGCTTCAAAGAATGCCAAGCAACTTGCAAAGCAATTTGCCCCAATGCTGAACAATTTTTGCTACTGTTCATTCATTCATTCACTTGATTTGGAGACCACACAGCTCCCAAAAGATTCTGGGAGGCTTAAATACATGCAAAGAAAAACACCCCAAACAATAAAAAACATGCATGTCCAGAAAAGGAAAACAGCCAAGCATACTATAAACCAGTAAAAATGAACCATTGTTCAGTGTCCTTCCTAGTCCCAGACCTGAGGCCAGAGCCCCATTTTTAATGACTTCTTGAACAGCTGTAGGATGAGAGCCATATGAATCTCAAGGCAGGGGAATGCTGTTCCAAAGGGCAAGGGCCGTAAAAGGGAAGACATGGTGCCTTGGTCCCAGTAGATGGCATTGCTTAATTAAAGGGACCTGAAGTGTGCTCAATTTGCTCAATCTCACTGGACAGGTAGAAACTGGAGATAGACAGTCCCTCAAATAGCCAAGCTTTATGTCACGTAGGGCTTCATAGGTAATAACAGCATCTTGAATTGTCCCCAAAAGCTAAGTGGCAACCAGTGGAGCTCCAAAAACCAGGATGATACATGAGCATAACATGACATACCCACCAGTGTTCATGCCTTGCAGTAGTTCAGTCAAGAGGTGATGAGATGAGTGACTGTCTGAAGGGCCTCCACTCTAGGAAAGGGCACAACTGGCAGACCAGATGAATCTACACTAAGGCCCTCCACAGCCACCACCTGTTCCTTGAGCAGGAGCTGAGAGTCCAGGTAGACCCCCAGATTGCACACCAGTCTTGAATAGGGAAGCGCAACCCCATCCAAGAGCAAAGATGAAAAATCATCAGATCCAAGGAGCTACTAACTCTTGTCAGGATTGAACCTGAGTCTATTTGTCCCCATCCGTACCTGAACAAACTCCATACACTGGGTCAGGACACTGACAGCATCAACAGCATCAGTGGGCTGATGATATCAGACCCCAAATCAACAGATGGCCTCTGCCAGCAGTTTCATGTAGACATTAAACAAGAGGGGCAAGAACATCAAGCCCTGAGGCACCCCACAAGGGAGGAGTGGGACTTCTCTTAAAGGAAGATCTGATTCCACCCAAGGTGATAACAAGAAGACAATGAAGACAATGGCCAAATATTCCTTGATTTGGAAGGGCAGGAGAAAAGGCTGATGCCTTGGAAAAACCCTAATGGAACTTGGAGCATTGACCTATTGTGTAGGTAGATCTTCTGTATGAATATGGCTTCATTCTAATCTGCATTAAATAAAAAATCTGTGTGGCAGCTGTGAGATTTCTGTAGAGAAGCAAGTTCCTCAATATAGTATTATGTGTCTGAGAGTCAAGATGTCCTACCATGTCTAGCATGAACTTTGACAACTTTAGTCCAGCCTTTTGTTTCTCATAATGTTCGGTCATGGGCCTCTGCGGTGCCTACAAGAGGGAGATGAAGACATACACCTCTCCCAATGTTATTCCTCTGCAGTGTTATTTGGAGTCATGCTGCTCCTGACCTATAAGTAATATTAGGCCTTCATGTCTGATCAACATGGTTTGGGTGGGAATTGACCTGTCCTTCATGAATGTATTGACACCCAACCCCCTCTTAAAGTAATCAAAGTAAACAGACATCACCACATCTCATGGCAATGGTCTGTACCCATTAATTCTGTGTTGTGTGAAGAAGTGCGTTTTTTTGGGGGGAGGGGTCTGCTTTAAATCTCCTTCCAATCAGTTTCATTGGATGACCCTAGTCCTAACATTTTAAGAGGAAACAACTTCCCTCCATCCCCTTTCTCCATGCCATCTGTGATTTTATCAATCATACCTCTCTTCCGTTGCCTTTTTTTTTTTCCTATAAGAACATAATTGGAGAAGAATTATGGTGAAGGAATGCTTACTGCACGACAAAACTTGTTATGAGTAATTGACAATTATGATTCGGACCCTCCTCATAGTTAGGAACATCTGAAGATCATCTCTAATGACCCACTGTGATGATATGTGGGAAAGACCTTGGGAGACTGGGCAAAGAGACGCTGCCAAGGGAATGGTCAGATAAGAGACAGCATAGCCCACAACTGGACAATGGGTGGAGCAAGAGGCTCCCCTCTCCCCCCAGTTTCTTGGGGTGTAAAGGAGATGAGGGATAATTGTACTTTAGGACTTGTAAGATTGATGCTGGCCTCGCGGGGTAAACCAGAAAGGAATCACAACCAGATGATCTAACTGTACTTTATTATAAAGCTACATTAACAGAATCTTACAAGTCTGAAAGTACACCCTTCTCCCATCTCCTTTACAGCCTGAGAAACTAGGGGAGGGATTCTCTTCTGAGCCTCTTGCCCCACCCACTATCCAGGTGCAGGTTATGCTGTCTCTTATCTGACCATTCCCTTGGCAGCATCTCTTTGCCCAGTCTCCCAAGGTCTTTCCCACATACCATCACACCCACAGCGAGGTTTGGGTGGGGATTAATGGGAAGTATGAACTCAGCCAATGAAAGATAGAACAGACAGCAACCCTTCAGTATTCAAGAACTTCCAGAAGCTCACTAAAATCCTGTCTTTCTTTCTTATCTATGCACACTTCCAGTAAGCAATAACCCAAGAAGTGTTTGTCAGTTTATCAAAAATGGGTATGGAGGGGATGAAAAAAAGAGAGAGATCTAACTGACAGTCTAAGGGAATACTCCAACTTAATTCTCCTATTTAATTCTATCAGAAGGTTGGCTCATCTCATATTGCTAGCCAAGGGTAGGTGACCACATTGCCACACTTTGTTAGAAATAAAAGGTATAGAAAGGAGAAGTGGTTGTTACAATAGATCTGTGGGAGGAAGATGTAATTTACCTTGATTGGATGCTCTGAGTTACTCTAACAACTTTCCCTAGCAGCTTTAGTAATGGAAGCAGCTTCTATTCATCTGCTGTACATGTATCAAAAGCCTCTTCTGGCATTTACAGTGACTCATTGGAAGCACCAGAACTGGCTTTTGTGAATCCACAAATGGAGAAGACTTTTTTGATTACCAGAATTGCTGGAGAAAACCATCAGAGTGATAGTTCAGCCACTTCAAACACAATGGGAATGGGAAGCTAATGTATCTCATCTATATCATTCATATGTCACACGCATGTGCTGCTATGCACACAACAGCTGAATGAAATATGTGGTCTACAAGGAGAGGGTACCAGGCTGAGCCATTGATGTTAAAAGGGGAGACGGGAGAATAACTGGTGGCCAGGCAGTCAAAAAGAGATTCTGCTCAGGAATGCAACATGGGTGAACCAGATCAGTTCCTCCACGTTTTTTCTACCAATTCTCATTCAGTTTAATGAAAGAAGATCTGCTTTAGAATTCCTTTTCAAAGGAGAAGGTTATTTTGGAGAAATGCTCATAGGTGGAGTATCATGTTCTTGTATATAGAGCAGGTATGAGTGTCCTGTTTTTCACTGTTCAAACTTTTCTCCAGCACTTTTTTGAACCCTTTGCATGCTAGGCCTTGATAAAGTTCCAATGAAATCAGGAGGCAACTAGCCCCATGGGGCATTTGCAGAGAGAATGTCACTAAAAGTCTTGTCCTTGGGACCCCGTTGGGGTATTTCTACTTTCCCTGAAGAAATTTAGAAATTTCATTCCAGCCAACTCCTCTGGCCACACATTTGAAAGGTCATTTGTGTCTTGCTCTAATCTGGACAGACAGCAGGGATAAACATTGCAGGGAGAACGAGAGGGCAGGCTGCCTTCCTCAGCCAAGTACAAAGACACAGTGCCTACTTCTGGTCTGGGAGGCCTTACTCATGTTTTAGTCACTTCCTGTTTAAATTACATGGGGCTACCTTTTAAGAGCCTTCAGAAGCTACACCTGGTCCAGAACAAAGCAGTACAGGTAGCACCTGGCATTCCATGCTATGCTAATGGAATACTGTTGCTCCATGAGCTGCATTGGCTCCCAGTGGGCTTTTGGGTGCAATTCAAGGTGCTGGTTGTGTTAGATGCTTAAACCCCTCCATGACTAGGACTAGGTTATTTGCAGGACTGCCTGTTTCTGACTGTTTCTGCTCACTCCACCAGAACTACCAGGGAGGGCATACTTCAGGTCCCTTCTATCAAGCAATGTCATCTTACTGGACCCAGAAGTCGTGCCTTCTCTGTTGCAGCACCTGCCCTGTTGAACAGGATCCTTCCAGAGATTTGAATGGCCCCCACCCTGCTAACCTTTCACAAGGCACTAAAGACTTGGCTATTCTCCCAGGCATATAAACCAGGAGGTTGAGCAAGCTCTGCTGGTTGATTGCTTTTATTGTTGCTTTTTCTACCCTGACTTTGGGAATTATTTCTGTGACCTTGGACATTTGTTTTCTGGACTGTTGGTATAATTATTGTTGATTTTACTTTGTACGATATCCAGAGTGATTGCTCTGGACATGTCAGGCCTAGCCCAAGGAACTCCAGGAGACCATGCAAACTCAGTTCAGCAATGTTTATTAGCTACAACCTCTATCAAGAATCTTCCCCAACTGAAACTCTGTTCCCACAGTAGCTGTGAAAACAGAGTGAATTCCTCAGGGAGGTGCCAGCCTCATCCTCTTATCTCTTCCTCGCCCCTCAGGAGATGAAAGAGGATGTTTGCCTCCCTGAGTGTGGCCTTCATAATTCCATTCCATCACAGGACAGCCTTATAAGTGGACAGCCTTATAAATTGTATCAATCAATCAATCAATCAATCAATCAATCAATCAACCAATACAGAATTCCAGGTATGGCAACTGGTTAAGCCTTCCAAGTCATGAGCTTTCATAAAATTTGGTTTCAAAAAGAAGGCAGGATTCTTTTTACAGAATATTTGTGGGTCCACCTAAGCAGATTACATTGTATTATCAACAAGAACACAACATGGAGTATCCTAGAGTATCATCAACAAGAGCGGGAAGTGAAGTATCCTAGAGCGGGAAGTGACTTTTGAGTGTAGCCCCTCTGCCCAGCGCAGGAATCCAAATTAAACTATCCTCACCAGATGGTGCTCCAGCCTTTGCATGAATACACCCAATGAAGGGAGGTGCCACCACTTCCCTCTGTGATGGGTTCAACTATTGAACTGCTCTTTACAGTAGGAAGTTTTCCCTAACATTCAACCAGGCTTTTATTTCCTGTAAATAAAGTCCACAGAGATGGTTGATGTCTGTTTTCTTTGCTGGAAAATTCACTAAAATGGCCCAACATGTATTTGGGGAAGATAGATACCAAGAAAGAGAGAGAAAGAAAAGCACAGGATGTTAGGACTAGTTACATTTAGGAAAACATGAATAGAAAAAAGTCAGTCATTTTATTCTGAACATGGACCAGCAAAACAGATCGACAGGAAACAAAAGTTATTATAGTTGCATGAAAAATAAAATTGCAGAGAAACACACTTTGCACAATAGCATATACTGAGGAATCATGCACCGAAACCTGCATGAGGTTTTAAAAAAATAATGATGTACTGAAAGAAATGGTGGTGTGAAATGACACAGAAATATATGCAGTACTTTTCATGAATTCTGAGAGAACCACATCTCTAGTTTTCAGAATACATTGGATTCCTACCTGCAGGGTGTGCACGGAGCAGAATTAAAAAAAAAAAATCAAGATGGCAACCCCGAGGGCATGATCAAAGGTAGAACAGTGATCTCATTGTCATGGCTGACATCTTGACTTTTTTTACCAGACCTTGCAGACATTCCTGCTTATCTGCTTTAATAGTTCCATGTTTTTGTTTTAAAACAAGTAATTAGACTCTGTTCACGCAGTAGAACGTGTGAAAATATGTCTTCTTGGAAACTGATTTGCACACCAGTTGACCATTTACTACTGTTAGATTTGCAATAATCCTAGCTTTCTTTGCGGTCTTGCAATTTAAATTATACATCATACCAAGATGATAAAGGCTGCCATAAATAATATAGACCAAAATAGATCACGACAATTCAAGTAATGAATTATAAAGCAGGAAGGTAGTGGGTGGGAAAAATAGATTTTATAGGATCAGGTCTGACAATCGAGTTGTTTACTTGCATTATTACAATGGGAATCAGACAAATGTAAATGGACATCTAAAACCCATCCATTGCATTATATTAAATCACTCTGTCTACACATATTTATATCCAACCCAAATTTATTTAAGATCTGTAACGTGGGAGTATATTGTATGCCTATTCTCCTTCTCTTTTGGGGACTTTAAAAATGCATGCTTTAAAAGCTTACTTTGATGAATATCCACCTTATGTCCCCATGATCCTGTCTGTGATCCTATTCCTGCAAAGATGTGCTATTGAAAAATATGATGGATGTCTGTGGGACAGGATGGCACCATCCTTTATCCTATGCTATTTCTCTACATCAAGATGCACATTATTTTTTGTAACTAGGTTTGCTACACATTTTTAAAGACCATTTTTTCAGCCTCCAAAGTCTGCCAAGGGAATAGCTAGTGACATGATATCCCCAAATTAGGAGGAACTAATTTGCAGTTGGGGTTTTGTGTGTGTGTGTGTTGTGGGAAAGGGAGGGAGGGATGAAATGCTTTCATTTTGCTTTTTATATCATCCCTAGTTTGCGTGAACAGAAGGAGAGTATCATCAACTGAACAGGATACTTCCAAATGTTGCCTTTTTCAAAACTCTCTCTCGAAGATGTTTAAATTTCAAATTCCTGATCTTAATGTCTGAAATGGATTGCCTTCATTGTTCCATTTTTTCCTTCATTTTCAGATGTATTTTTTCTATCATAGTTTTTAATTTATTGAATTTGTTTCTGTTTTGTTCCCTTTCCATATAACTAAAACATACCTGGTAATAAAATACTACAGAAGAAGCCTTTTCTTTATCTTAGACACCTGAAGGCTCTTCCTTATGAAGTAGCATTCCACAACCTAAGCACTCTCTAGATATGTGGATTTTTAAGTCAGATTTTGGAGGTGGTGCTTCAGCTGGAATTTCAAAAACTTTCCATGGGCAATTTTTTTTTTTGGGGGGGGGGAAGAATCTGCCATAAAAAGAAGAGGAGTAAATCAGCAACAAGGGGGAAAGAAAAAGTGGTGCTAGTAATAGCATTTTGCTGATCTTAGTTGATCTCAGAAGCTAAGCAAATTTGGAATGAAAGACCACTTCAGGATTCCAAGGCTGTTGACTAGTTAAAGAAGCATTCCAGAAGAAGACACTAGCAAACCACTTTCATAATGCTGCCATGAAACTACATGGATGCATGGATGCAGTTACGAGGAGTTGAGCCAACTGGAAGGCATGTGTTTTAATAATAGTAGTAATCACAGTGGTAATAACCGAAGCAGCAGCAAAGGTAATAGCAGCATTGCTGTTGATTTTTGTTGGCAAATGAAGCTATAAGTTTGTTTTATCTTGCACATTTTTAACAGTTTTATTAAAACTTTGGTGACAGGTGGCTTGGAAGATAGAAATAAAATAAAATGAAACAAAACAAACCTTCAGAAAATTAAATGCACCTGCCCATACCCTAACAAACACACATACACATAAGGTAGGGAAAGTCCTTATTCCAAAGCTGGAGACAACTTTCTTATGATGTAGTCCTGAAATATTATAATTTGTCTCTAGCATCCAGTACCAGCTGAATGATAATATTTTCTCTGTGTGATCATCCTTAGGTTTAGCTTCCCAAGGACCCTATACTGATAGTCCCGAGTGAGCTCTTAAATCCGCACATTGAAGGCTACCTGGCATTTGCAGCAATTCCTGCTGTCCAAGTTCAAATCATCCTGTGGGAGCAGAGGCTCATGTCAACAACACTTCAATAAAACCCTGTTTTATTGTACAGAAATACCCTTCGGAAAGCCAACATAATGATCCACCAAAAATAAAACAAGTGACCACAGAATAGATGGAAAGCCACCTCACTTAAGGAGAAGGTCATTGCTTTGTTTTGCTTTTTCTATTAAGACAGGCCTTAGGAACATGGCAGGACCTGCCCAGATGTCTTTAATTGCCAATAACTTCAACTAAGTTACTCCAAGATATAAAACTTCCTCAGTAGACACACCCTTTACCTATGTATTGTTCACTTCACAATCTTTAATGGTGGCAGTTTGTTCTTCACAGAAGCCTTTCCTCTTGCTCAGGTGATTGTACAAGTTTGTGTGATCATATGGGCATTTCAGGAAATGATGGCTGAAAAGAAAGCTAATTCTGGAGATTGTTGTACTCCTGCCACAACAAATACATCAGAAAACTGATCTTACCAAACAGATGTGGAACACATCAGTGGCATAAATATGGTGAAGGCCAGGGTGGTAATTTCCTTGTGGTCTACAGACACAGGTAGCCCAAGCAGGCTCTCCCTTGTCACCTACTTGTTGCCCCATTTCAACAAACCTGGTGGTGCAGGGTAGAATGACCATATATGGTCTTCAAAAATCCAAATGACTATTAGATGGCAGGAAAGAGAGCTTTTTGCATCTCTTTGCTGCCATGTCTTATGGGGGTCCAAATTTTGCAGCTGAAGAATAGGACTCCAATAAGAGCCATAGGGAAGAGCAACAAGGAGCAAGTGAGGGAAGAATTGCTACTTTCACTTCTTCTCTGCCATTCCTGAGTCAGCCTTTGACTCTCGTCCTCTTCTTGCTCTCCTCCTTCCTCCTTGGGAAGGAATGAGGGAAGAGAAAACAGGCAAGCCACATCTGGACTAAAAAAATATGGATGACCACTAAATAGCAGCAAAGAGATACAGAAAGTTCTAATTCCTGGCTGCCATCTAATGGTCATCCAGATTCTGCAGCCCAAGAGAGGGACTTTCAGGAGGCTGAGTGGGACCAGTCTTCTGAGGGAGGGGAATGAGGGGGCTGCAGCTGGGGAGGGGTTGGAAGTTTTCCTTGGGGCCTAGAAAGCTCTACTCATGCCCTTGGAGATTGTTCTTTTGTGCTCTTTTTTTAATATAATATTTTATTGTTCTTTTGTGCTCTTTTATTAATGGTTACATCTTAGTGGGGCAAATAGGAGAATTCAACAAAATAAAGATGCAGTATAAAATATGGAAAAGAAGCAAAGCCATAACAATGGAGGATTCCACTCAAAAGTTAAGAATGGAAAATTTGGAATTCAAAAGTCTTGGGGAATGTTTTGAAGAAAACTGAACCCAGGAAGCCTCTGTACTCAAACAATGCTGATCTCTTGCTATCCATCCAGATCAGCCATTCAAATGGTACAGAATGAAAGACAGTTATCACTCTTTCCCTTACAGTGATTATGCATTTGAATTTCTCCTTCTCCTTCTCCTTCTCCTTCTCCTTCTCCTTCTCCTTCTCCTTCTCCTTCTCCTTCTCCTTCTCTTTCTCCTTCTCCTTCTCCTTCTCCTTCTCCTTCTCCTTCTCCTTCTCCTTCTCCTTCCTTCCTTCCTTCCTTCCTTCCTTCCTTCCTTCCTTCCTTCCTTCCTTCCTTCCTTCCTTCCTTCCTTCCTTCCTTCCTTCCTTCCATTGCATTACTAGATGGCCTCTCTGCATTCATAAGACCTGCCTTTGACCACATAAAACAATCAACTGCTAACAGCCATTTCTGACTTCTCATTGCTCATCTTTCTGATTCCCAAATCCTGGTCACATTTCAGGAGTCAGGGCCAAATGACTGTTGCCCTTTCAACTTCCAAATATGTAAAGTCAGTAGGAGCAGGAAGACAATTTGTGTAAATTATTTTATTTCCCCATTTGATCCTTTCAGCAGTAGCCAAGTCATCAACTAGATGTCCTTTGAACTAAAAGAAAGAAAGAAAGAAAGAAAGAAAGAAAGAAAGAAAGAAAGAAAGAAAGAAAGAAAGAGGGAGGGAGGGAGGGAGGGAGGGAGAGAGGGAGACACTCCAGCAGACCAAGTTATTGCAACTCAAAGCTGGCCAAATGTGTTCTCTGTTAAGTAAGTTCCCAGCCTGGCCCAGAGTCCATCATCCCTCTGTATTTTCAGTTTGATATAGAACAAGATTGTCACTTTTCAAAAAACGCACCAATGATTTGACACATGCCATCTGAAGACAGGAAGGAGTTAAACCCGGAGAAAAGCTGCCCTCCGAGGGCATCTTGAAGAAAGCTGCCATCTCCACAGTCAGATATGACAGAGCCAATTTGACAGGCTGCCATCAAGGACCTTCCTAAGAAGCTGAGCATCCTGATGGCTTCCTGATGAGAACAGCCGCATCACAAAATGGTTTTCCTCTCCTGCTGCATTTGCTTCCATCTGCTGCTGGGTCTCGGCACTAGCGGCCGCCTGCCTGTCACAGCATGTATTAAAATTAGCCAGGGAGGAGGCCCTCTGTTGTGCTAATTACATTTTAATCATTGGAAATGTGTTGGCAAATCAAGCTTCGATTGCCATCTCGGAGTCAGATCTCCTCCAGCAGAGCAGAGGGGCTGCCTACATTAGTCGAATCCTGCTGGGCCTAGTTCATTCACAGAAGATGGAATAGGAGGCCTCGCGGCACACCACTGAGACAGCTTTGGCACATTATTAGAAAGCCACAAGGCATGTTTCAAATCATCACTGTGTGAGATCTGCTCATTCTCACATCCCTGGGTAGCCCAGCGATTGGCTGTATGTTTTAACTGCAGCCTTTGCACGCGGCCGCTTAGCTCCCAAAATGGCCGCCGTATGAATTGTAGCAAGAATAACAAAGGAAGCCTGTGGACCTTAAAGACAGAAGAAGCCAGGCTTCTACTATCTTTGTCAGCCTGGTCAGCCCTTCTTTTTAATCTTTGTGTTTCATAACTTATTACCTCCCTTTCCCCCCATGGGCCTCTGGTTAGGGATTTTTAAAATTAAAAAAAAAAATGTTCAGAGTTTTCATTCCTTCAGCAGCTTCCCTCCTGCAGAAGTTACATTTCCAAACAACTTGTATTACATGCTCATATATGCCAAAGCGTATGTGCATGTGTGCATCATTGCGTTGTGGAGAGTCCAGTGTTTCTCAACCTCAGCAACTTTGAGATGTGTGGACTTCAACTCCCAGAATTCCCAATTCTGGGAATTGAAGTCCACACATCTCAAAGTTGCTGAGGTTGAGAAACATTGATGTAGACCAAAACCTGCCTGCAGTTGCAGCTTTCCCTTCTGAACTGCTAACACCATAGCTTAGGACCTTTACATTTCAAACTGCATCATTAACCAAAGAACATGGAGTGGAAAAGAGGTTATGGCAGAGCAAATGCAGCACGCATGTAGAAGATGGAGTATAAATCTGCAATGTACGCATTTCAGGTGGGTATATGACAATGTGTGTGAGTGTGTTCAGTGAGAGAGAGAGGGCAAGAGAGAGAGTGCACACTCAGTTCCGGTATTAGAAGCATATACCCTAGTGCTACGAGCAAATGGCTTCTGTAAGAAATATGTGCTTGTGTGTATGGATGAAAAATTTCATTTAATTTTTCCAAGAACAAGAAAAAATTCCCATCATTTTTTTGAAAATGGACCAATAGCAGCTCCAGTATTAGGGTCTCCTTCCTTCCTTCCTCCTTCCTCCCTCCCTCCCTCCCTTCCTTCCTTCCTTCCTTCCTTCCTTCCTTCCTTCCTTCCTTCCTTCCTTCCTTCCTTCCTTCTTCCCTCCCTCCCTCCTTCTTCCCTCCCTTCCTTCCTTCCTTCCTTCCTTCCTTCCTTCCTTCCTTCCTTCTTCCCTCCCTCCCTCCCTTCCTTCCCTCCTTCCTTCCTTCTTCCCTCCCTCCCTTCCTTCCTTCCTTCCTTCCTTCCTTCCTTCCTTCCTTCTTCCCTCCCTCCCTCCCTCCCTCCCTCCCTCCCTTCCTTCATTCCCTCCCATCTTTCTCTTTCTCTCTTTCTCTCTTTCTCTCTTTCTCTCTTTCTCTCTTTCTCTCTTTCTCTCTTTCTCTCTTTCTCTCTTTCTCTTTCTCTTTCTCTCTTTCTCTCTTTCTCTCTTTCCTTCTTTCCTTCTTTCCTTCTTTCTTTCTCTTCCTCCCCCCCTCCTTCCCACCTTCTCTCCCTCCCTCCCTCCCAAAGAAAGAAAATGCGCAAAGGAATGTCAAACAAACCAGGATGGTCCCTTCGGAAGTCAAAAATAGACAGTGGCTTCACCCATGTAGCTGAACCCCATCTTTTGCATGTGTTGCACATGTGACACATGTAGAAAAAGGTGAGCTTTGATCACATGGCTGTGCCTGCCATCTTGATGTTTTAATCACCCCATCCCACCCATCCCCATGGACACCCTGACACAAACCATGACCAGACCTACTCACTATTCTTCCAGAGTGCAATTGTGGATGTAAGTTTTAAGAGAAAAGATTCAAGTACAATATCAGAGGAGAAACTCTCCAAAACAGAGTGGCTTGAGAGTGAAACCAATTACTAAGGAGAGTAGTAACGTCTTCTTCTCCCAATGGGTTCAGACAGAGATGCGATATTGTTACAAATACATTGAGCAGAGGGTCAGCCTAAATGATCAGTATCAATTCCAGTTCTATGAAAGCAAAATAAGAATGAAAAGCCCTTGCAAAACCTTATATATTTGTTTTTTCTGTTGAATTTTTAAAATCACATTTCAGGAAACTGCTCCCACTCCCAAAGCATATAATAGTCATTTAAACAATATAATGTATTCTCCATTCCTAAACCCAAACTTTGCAATCCTTCCCTCCCGACATGAGAAGAGGTTTTGTCCCACCCTTCTAATTCTTTCTCCAAACGTGCCAGAAAAAAATCTAAATGGGATTCAAGATTGGGTCTGGTTCTCAACATTTTGAAGGATGCAGGCAGAGATATAGCAAAGCTTTCCATTTGGCCACAGAATCCTTATTCAGATTTTTTGCAAAACTGCAGAGAAGTGCCATAAGGTGCCTGAAATATAAGCCAAGAGGAAATCTTCAGGGCCACGCATGCTCCTGTTTTCAAAGCTGTTCTTTTATCTGATGTGCCAGTCAAAATCACTTCTGCAAGGTGGTCAAATGCAACTTGGATGGGATAGTTGAAGACATCCAATTGCTGCCAGATAATGCAAAGCATGTCTGTGTGCCTGAACTAACCTAGAGCAATGCAAATGTCATTCTCTATCAAAAACAACTTTGTCTTGTACCATGTCATTCCCAAGCAGCATGTCTCAGCACGATAACTACAATGTCCTAAACTATGACCATACTCAGCAGAATAGATTCAAGAAAAAAGTGTCTCTGAAATGTTTATTTATCTAAGCTTCTGCAGCGACTAACTTAGACCTTTCAAGCAGCAAACAGTAACCTTGAATCATCCTCCTGAAACAGCATCTCCCTGCCCGTGTATTCTTGGAAAAGGTGAAGGACAGATTCTAAGGAAGGCTCTGGTATCGCTTCCTCATAGGCTATGGTTTGTAGCCTTAGTCCTTTTTAGACCTTTGGCACTCCTGTTTCTTTCTGTGATTTGTCTTATGCTCATACTGAACATAAGAACAACCCTCTGGATCTTAACAAGGTTCATCTTAAGCCAACATTTTCTTTCTCACAGCAGTCAACCAAATACATCAGGGTGCCTGCAAGCAGGAGATACAGATACACCCTTCTCTTGCTGTTGTTTCCCTGCAGTTGATATTTGGAGGCATACATTCTGTAACTTAGAGGTAATATGGAGTCTTTAAGACTACTAGTCCTTGATTGACTTGTCCTCCATGAGCTCCCTAATCCTTTTTAAAGCCATCCAAGTTAGTGACCATCACTTTGTCGTGAAGGAATTAATTCCATAGATCAATTATGGGCTGTGTGAAGGAGCTTTATTTTCTCTCTCTCTGTACTACATCTTTTTAAATTCAACTTCACTGCATGACCCCTGGTCCTATTGTTTTAAGGCAGGGAGAAGAAAAAAAGGCTTTAATTTGATTTTGATTTGGAGAACCAATGACATACATTTATTGTAATGTATAATATAGGAACACCAGTCTCTGGTTCTGACCTCAAGTAAGAACGACATGGATTAGAATCACTCCTTGATGCCATGTTCATAAAATTCCCTTGTAATACTGATGAGGCTTATAATCCTTCTGTTCACAAAGGGAGGTCAATTAATTCTCCAGAATTAATTTTAGAAATTATCTTAGCTCAACTGGAATTCAGGCAGAGTACATCTTACACACTATGCTTCAATAACAGCCACATTTTTCAAATTAGCCACCCAATCTGTTTAGAATTTGTCAGAAGTTACAGGATTTCAGACCAGAGTCTTTCTCAGCTAAACCTAGAGATGTTGGGGTTTAAAATCTGGGATCTTCTGAGTGCAGAATAGGCCCCCCTCTGAGCTCTAGCTCTTTCCTCAGTTCTAGGGCCCCTTGCAGTAACTGCAACAGTCAATAAACTGATGAGGGGAAACCAAAGATTTCCTCAGAACAAATCAGCACGCATTGCTTTGTCTTCTCAACAGATGCAAAGCCAGTATCCAAAGTGGAAACTGGCGGAAACAGATGGCGCCGTAGGGCAACTTTCTCTTCCAGCCCTCTTGGGGCCTGGGCTAGTGAAGATGAGTGACATGGAGAGAAGTAGAAAGCTGTGTTTTTCATCAGCGGGTTAAAAAAAATAACACGATTTGTCACACCATCACGGCTGTGTTTGCAACACTACGGTTAATATCTGAAACCAATGAGGCATTCCTGCCCTGCCATTTCAGCCAAACAGGATGGTGGTGGGGAGGGACACTGGGATAAACCCTATGAAAGCCAGCTCTTTTCTCAAGAAAGGGGAGGGGGTGGGGGGGACTGGCAATCTATTCTTCCTTTCTGAATGCTTAAGAGTTCTGAAGTCCCCTTTCAAATGGGAGATGGCAGGGTGCTTGTTTGATCTTGCGGAGGCTTTTTAAAATTATATACAATTATAATATTATACATAATATTAGCAACTTACTGAATTACCTATTGAAGTTTATTATTTATGGGTGATTACAAAGAACAGGCTGTCACTCACCGAAACATAGAACTTTTATATACTGTATGCTAATGTACCCATAAATGTATCTCCTGTATGAGTTTATTCCTTTCCCTTTTTCCTAGTATTCTTTTGTTTTCTTCTTTTCCTTACTTTATACCTTTATACCTTACTGCAATGTTTTCCCATTTCCTATTCATCCAGCAGCAGGTAGAAGCTGGAGGTAGGGGGGGCTTTGTTCAGCTTTGGCTGATGAGCCCATTGTGGCTTTACCTGGTGCAGGAGGACCTGGTTGCAGTGACACATGCCCTCATTACCACCTGGTTAGACTACTGCAACGTGCTGTACATAGGACTTCCTTTAAAGTCTACTCAGAACCATAGCTAGTTCAGAATGCACCAGTTGGTGGGTTAATGTTGAGAATGTACAACCGATACTGTGGGCCCTGCACTGGTTGCCAATTCATTTCTGCGTCAAATCTAGAGTTCTGGTTTTGGCCTATAAATCCCTGTATGCCTTGGCATCTGGGTATCTCCATAACTGCCTGCTCCAACCTGAATTGGCCTAACCTACTAGATCATGGATGGAGAAGTTTGTGGTTGTCCCATATTTCTGGCCAGGAAGGGAGTCAGAGCTAGGAGCTGCTGATGTTCAGTGGCAATACCAATGCTTTGAAATAATCTCCTGAGAGAGAACAGACTAGATTGATTTGTCATGTGACATCAAGTTAGTGTTGACTCTTAGCAATCACATAGATGGATTTTCTCCATATTGATCTGTCCTTAATCTGGTCTTTCAGGTCTTCCAACAGTGCACTCATTGCCAGGGTAACTGAGTCCATCCACTTTGCTGCTGGACATCCTCTTCTTCTCCTTCCTTCCACCTTTCCCAACACCAGAGACTTCTCCAGAGTGCTAGATCTTTGCATAATGTGTCAAAATCTACTTTTGTGGTCGCTAGGAGTTGATGGCACAACTTGATGGCATATAAAAGGTCATTTTGAGCCTGTATCTACAGTATAGTAACTCTGGATTGAAGAATGTTAAAAACTGAGCTCCTTCAGAGAGCAATCCAGCTAAGTTCATGACATGCAACACCTTTTATTCTTTTATAAAGTTTTGCTCTTGATTTCCATTTTTTTTACTGTTGCTGATACGGTTTAGGGGTTTATGATGTTACAATTTCAATATGTAATTGTCATGCTAGATGGACCATGGATGTTTTCATGAACCTTTTTCATATCACATAAACCCCCAATAGTCTTCAAACTGGTGGGAAATAAATAAATAAATAAATAAATAAATAAATAATCCAATAATGATAATTATTGTACTAATTACATTCCAATAATAGACTTTTTGTAATTACTGATCAGTTATATCCTGCCTTTAACTCAGGAGCTCGTGGATAGCCAAGAAAACAAACTGATGGATAATTGAAGAAGTCAACCCAGAGTTCTCATTCAAGGCACAAATGACCAGGCTCAAATTATCCTAATTTGGACACATTATGTGAAGACCCAGCTCTCTGGAGAAATCTCTGATGCTGGGAAAGGTGGAAGGAAAGAGAAGAGGATGATCAGCAGTTACAGTGGTGATGGGGGCACCATTGGAAGACATGACTGGGATAGACTGTCTTGGAGAAAATCTACTTTTGTGGTCGCTAGGAGTTGATGGCACAACTTGATGGCATATAATCAATCAATCAATCAATCAATCAATCAAGGCAGTGTAAGTAACACTCCACCCTTTTATGTGAGGTAGAGGGGGCTGGGTGCAAGTTACCCATTTGGCTACCATGGCTAAGGATAGCTTAGAACTTAGGTTTCCCTGCTCCTAGTTCAACACCTTAACCACTAAACCATACTGGCTCTGATATAAATACAGGGGTGTTCTTCACAGATTAATGTCAATTGTCTAACTCTTTTCAGATGCTTGCTAAGCATCAGATAGAGCAGGAACAATGCCAAGGAAAAAAAAAGGAAGAAAAGAAAAGAAAAGAAAAGAAAAGAAAAGAAAAGAAAAGAAAAGAAAAGAAAAGAAAAGAAAAGAAACTTGTATTCAGCCTCAAGCTTGCATTCTTATTGCCTTGCACATGTAGAACAGAGGGCAACTGTCTTCTTTATGTATCCTTGAAGAATACAGAATATTCTGTATCCATTGAATACAATCTAATGCAATTTAGTACTTTGAAAAAAAAAAAAAATATTGGTTACTTTAGAAAAGCTATATTCCAGTCCATTAGAGTTTTTACTGGATCTTGACAAAAAAATGACTCATTCCATAAGCCACATCTATTCTGGTTTAGAATTTTCCCTAAAATATAAAGCTCTTGAATGCAACTTCCTTTTATATATATAGTTTTTAAACTAATTCCTCAAAAATGTTCTTTTAATGTAAATTTCCCTGATGCTATTCTTTGTTTCATAAATTGCCCCAATGCAGGCTTTTAGAATGGAAATGTCCCCATCTGTGTGTGTGAGCATTGCACACTACCACATTTTATATGCAACTTTCCAAAACAGAGCTTTTATTCAGAACCACATTTGACAAGCTTTTGAGAGAAGGGGTGGATTTTTGAGGGGAGAAAGATTAATTAATAACAAACTGTTCAGTGCCACAATCTCTCTGCAGCACAGTGGATCTGGGAGTTTTTACCATAAGGATAATAATGGATTTTAAAATTCTGTTCTATTCCAGGATATCAACAGTGGTCCTGTCCGCCCCCCCGCCCCCCCCCCCCCCCCAGAATGGCATTTGTTTCCTCTCCCCCTGCTTGTGTATACAGCATACATATTTTGCAAATTCCTGAAGAGGACTCTTATAAGTAACATTTGCAGAGCATCTCGGAGAGATAAAGAGTTTACACATATAACAACTATTTGTTGTTATTTGTGTAAAAGTAAAAGAAGTATACTTCTTTTCTTTTCTTTTTTTCTTTAGCAGTTAGCTTCCAGGACTCTACCTTCATAAAAAGCATAAGTCTGATTATTGCTGCTGTTGTTAAAACCAATTCCTTTCTATCTACTCTGAACCATGAAATCAAGGTCAGCATCAAGACTTCTATTTTCTCATGCTTTTCATTGGCTTTTAATTATGTTTTAATTCATCCTGTTTAAGCATTTCACTGACTGCCATGCTCCTACCTAATTTATATGGTGTTTTGATTGTGTAATTTATTTGATTTTATTGTATATGTTTTGACTCAGATTGGGTTTTTTAGTGCATTTGATTGTAAACTGCCCAGAGAACCTGGGCTATTGGGCAGTTTACAGTTTTAAATATTTTTGTAAAAAAAAATTAAAAAATCAAAAAGTCAGTAATGATTGCTAATGCCCCCTTTCTTCAAGGAAGGAAGGAAGGAAGGAAGGAAGGAAGGGAGGGAGGGAGGAAGGGAATGGAAGGGAAGGGAAGGGAAGGGAAGGGAAGGGAAGGGAAGGGAAGGGAAGGGAAGGGAAGGGAAGGAAAGGAAAGGAAAGGAAAGGAAAGGAAAGGAAAGGAAAGGAAAGGAAAGGAAAGGAAAGGAAAGGAAAGGAAAGGAAAGGAAAGGAAAGGAATTTTTAATATTCCATTAAATATTTTGGCATTCTATCATGTTGCTGGGAGTCTTTCCATTCTGATAAAACCCATGTGTTCTCCATGATACTCTGTGCTGAAGAAGCATAGTTTTAAAGTTTATCAGTCTGATGGAAATGAAGGGCTTATACTGGTGACAAGTTGACAGAAAGAGCTGTTTTCTTTTCCATTTCACAGAGTTCCTCGTATG
This sequence comes from Liasis olivaceus, assembly GCA_030867105.1. NCBI lineage: Eukaryota > Metazoa > Chordata > Lepidosauria > Squamata > Pythonidae > Liasis > Liasis olivaceus. Next base: position 320,331,101 of record CM061349.1, on the reverse strand, counting down.
AATGCCATGAAACACGTCAGGATTCTGCCTCTGAAGGCAGAGATGGCATCCACTCCCCAGGGGAAACAGAGGTTGGTGGTGAACAGGCTGACTGCTCACAATTTGGCATTCTGATTGACGGATCCAAAAAAAGGAAGAAGAAGAAGAAGAAGAAGAAGAAGAAGAAGAAGAAGAAGAAGAAGAAGAAGAAGAAGAAGAAGAAGAAGAAGAAGAAGAAGAAGAAGAGGAGGAGGAGGAGGAGGAGGAGGAGGAGGAGGAGGAGGAGGAGGAGGAGGAGGAGGAGGAGCAGGAGCAGGAGCAGGAGCAGGAGCAGGAGGAGCAGGAGCAGGAGCAGGAGCAGGAGCAGGAGCAGGAGCAGGAGCAGGAGCAGGAGCAGGAGCAGGAGGAGCTCTGTTCATTCTATTTTGTAAGTCGATTGTCCATTGTTTGCTCTGGCACTTCATTAAATATTATAGTGCTTTTAAAGAATGCATGGAGTTTCTATGAGGGTTTCTAACTTTTCTTTTTTGGGCTGAGGAAAATTCAACAACTTCCTGCCATTTCCAGCCTTATTCCTGATGGCAACATTGCAGAGATTTGCAAAATTTCCCTAGAGCAAATTTCTATCTTTTTCCTCTTTGGGTGTGTGTGTGTAAGTGGGTAAGGGTTATTACTAAGGGAGAAAATGAGATAGTTACATAGGCACCGCTTTGCCAGAGTTGACTCAGAAATAAATTAAGTGAAGGGTCAGAGGGATACACCACCTTCTGACCAGTGATCTGTCACTCAGACACCATGAAAGATGGATAAATCTTCATCCCAGGCACCTTTCTTCACTGGCCCAGCCCTGACCCTCCGCATGTAAGAATATCAACCAGTGGTTGTTTCTCCCCTGACAGGTGATGTTTGGTGGAAGGGTTGAAGCCTGAGGACTCCACCAATCACCTTCGTTGATTTCTCCCACCAAAACAGTAAGCAATTCCATTGATGACACTGTTGCTAGTGATAGAAAACTTCATTAGTTTCCTCTGAAGCTGCTTAGCTGAAAAAGGGGGCTCACATAGAAGCATTAGCACCATGGCAACATTTCTATAAGGGTCATGAATGGACTGATCAAACTTTGTTTCATGAGGCACTCCACAGAGAATTGAAAAAGCTAGAGCTTGTTTTGCTAGATCAATAATGCGAAGGTATAAATGCCCATGGTTGATTAGCAAAAGTGGAGGATTGAGTTATGTAGAGTTGATTCTGCTCTTTTCCTTCTGTGGAACAGAGCACATCAACACCTTCTGAATCCACATCTTTTTTAACCAAGACTTGCTTATATGTGTCTCATTCCAAAGCAGAGGACCAAGTTCTCACGTACCAAGGCCACACCCTCTTCTGAGGCATCAACCCAGTATGTGTGCTTATGGTTCACAAAAGGAAGATGTTTTGATCAATCTTCCCATGACCTTCTCCCCTACCAATGTGGATGGGATATTTGCAGACTTCCAATTGCTATCAGCATAATACACTGCATGTACACGTCCCAGGCATTTTTCGATCACACAGAAGGTTGTTTCTCCTTCTCCTTCTCCTTCTCCTTCTCCTTCTCCTTCTCCTTCTCCTTCTCCTTCTCCTTCTCCTTCTCCTTCTCCTTCTCCTAACATTAGAATTGCTTTTTGTTTTTACTGCAGGGGTCCCAATATGGATACTTACCTTGACCCCTGCCAGCTTCCTTGCCCCATCTGACCTTTTGTATTTTAAAATATGTAAAATGTATTAAAGTACACATGCATTTTTTACATATTTCAGTTTAATAAATAGAGAGCTGGCAGGATGCAAAGGACACACACACACACACACACAAACACACACACACTGAGATCCTGCTACTTATCACAAGAAGTAATTGGGATTCTCATGCACAGAAGAATTAGCTGATTCTTGATACTGGATAATAACTAGGACTCTGCCACCAAAGAAACAACATTCTAGTGAGCATTTGGCTGCTACAGCATTTGTGGGTGAGCCTGGCAACTCCTCCAAGGCTGTGAGGTTTCCGGCAACCCATGTCAAATAAGGGCAGTCTTGGGATTTCCCACCCAGCCATGCAAGTGAGAAGATGTCAGCTTAGAAACCAGCAAGAGCAGTCGGGCGTCATCCAAGATTGTGCTGGGGAAGATACCTGCTGCTCTGGCAAATGTACCAAGTGCCATTCGGAAACATTTGAGCAGTTTTGCTGGAATATTGACGGGAATGAAATAGCATCTCTGCATTTCAGAGAACAGGCTGATCTCCCCTACAGATCGGAGGTCACACTAGTTTGATGTCAACCTCACTGCTACCATGACATTAATGTCTCATAAGAACCCAAGAATAGCCCTGCGGATCAGGCCAGGGCTCATTCTAGTCCAGTATTTTGTTTCTCATGATAATCAGCCAGATGCCTCTGAGGTGCTCACAAACTTGAGATGAAGATGTGCTCTTCTCCCATGGTTGATCCCCTCAACTGGTAATTCTCTCATTTTATCCCAAGAACAATCCTATGAGTTAAGCTTAAATGACCCATTGAGCTCTGCGGTCAAGTGGGACTCGAACCTAAATCTCCCTCGTCCAGGTCTAACACCTTAACATTGAACTACACTGGCTTAGCAAAGTTTCAGTGTTACTTCACTGGCCATCAAGGAATCTGGCACGGGACCGGCCGTAGAGCAGATTAAAAGCCAAAGATGTCCTTGGAGAATCTTGACCCTTATTAGTGCCTCACATAAAACATTCCCCATCATTGCTACAGCTGTTGCTAATCCATGCCTGTTGGGAGAAATCAAAAGTGCCTTCAAAAAGTAAATTGAGATGGTACCAGCATGCCTCCCTTCCAGCACTTAGAGCTTAAATCAAATAGGCTTCAAAGGATATGTGAATATAGCCCCTGAATTTCTTTCCAGCTTGAATTTAAAAATGCAAATGTAAATTTAGGAAGGAAAGGTACAAGGGATGGAAGATCTCCAGCCAAACCTTCAATACACTTTTCATAAAACAGCCTATCACTTTGCCACATCCATAGGCAATGAAAAACCTTGCATATTAACCTTATCTCAGGAGAAGACACATGATCCACGTAAGCTAATGGGGGTCAGCTCACAGCATGTAGATATTATGAGGGATATGCAAATCAGGCAAGAACATATTCAGATTTACGATTCAGTTCAAAATGCTCTGATTTGAATTTGCAATCTGATTTTAATGGGAAATCAGATCAGATTCAAACTTGCAGTGTGCATCATTGCATTGAAGCAATATGGGGAAAAAGTAGAATTCTGCCACGTACAAAAAAAAAATGTTCATCTGGCAATTTGATTGGAAGATTGCAAACAGTGGCTCAGATGGAAGATTCACAAACCCTATAAATGGAAGATTCCCATAGCAATAGATGTCACAATGCTCTAGATGATCACATAGCCTTAGATGCTATTATACTTTACAACTCTCCCCACATACTGAAGCATACAGGTGATAAAGAGACTATGCTTCTCTTAAATTAAGCTTATGATGCTTCAGCTCAAGAGCATTCTTAGTCTGTGGGGTTATCAAGAAGGTGGAGCCAACCTGGTATGTCTTCACAGCTTCTTTAGAAGGGCCAGATGGCCAGAGAGGGCTTCTCTCCCTTTCATTCTCCCTCTCTCCCTCTCGTTGTCTCTCATCAGGTTACCATGGAATATACTGCTGGCATTCAACTCATATGATGTATGTTTCCTGTCATTGCTGAAATAACAGCCAATGCATCTGAGCAGACTCCACCTGCCAAGCAATATGTTCTGAATCCCTCTGGCAGAGCAGAGACTCACTTCTACCCAGCCGACAAATGGCTGAGCTGAACAATACAGATATCTACATAGAACAATTGCACTCTCTTATAATGCATGGGGGTGGGGTGGGGGATGTATGTGTTCAGCCTCATTTCACTGCAGTAAGAACATCACTTTCAGACACATTATCACAAAAATAGATGTGAAGCCTTTTAATCACGTACATCATTACTGGAATTGGCTGAAGAGTTAGCTTGTTGATTCAGAAGGAAGGAGGGAAGGAAGGAAGGAAGGAAGGAAGGAAGGAAGGAAGGAAGGAAGGAAGGAAGGAAGGAAGGAAGGAAGGAAGGAAGGAAGGAAGGAAGGGAGAGATTTACATTTATTACAGATAAACCAACCCATCCTTTTCTACAGAAAATTGCTAATATCGGAGAGCTATCTCCAGATTGCTGGAACTGTGATGAAAGCTCATCAGGCTGCTGTTATCTGAACTAAATTGATCAATTTGATTCTTTTCTACCACCTATCGTTTTCTCATCATCTGGAGAAATTATTAGGGTAGGAAACTGGATTGCATTCTTTTTTTCCTCATGAGTTGACAAAGAGTGCGGGTGTAATGGAGCAGTACCTCCCTCAACTGGGAAGTTTCTAAGAGAAAAAAAAGCATCCCCCATTTGTTGACAGTTTCAACTGAATGTTGCCATCCAATGCTGTTTCAGTTATGAGGTTTTCAACAAGAAATTCTATGGATAGGAAATCTTTTTGCTTTCTAAAATGTTTGTTGTTCTACCCAGTTTGCTGTCCTCTGCTAGGGGTGTCTGCTGCAATGGTCACTGGCTTCAAAATAATATATGCAACCAGGCAGTCAAAGCCCTGATTCTCTTGAATATGTGTGGCACGCATATAAAAAGTTTCAGAGCTTTGATTGCCTGGCATTCTTGCCATTTTCAAGCCAGTGACCATGTCATTGGACATTTGAAGACTATTCCTTTTACTTTATCATCCAAGTCATTCGTGAAGATGTTTAAAAGTGCCAGATTAAAACGTGTGCCTCCCACCCCACTTTCCTCTACTTTGATGAGGAATCATTGATGAGCACTTTTTGAACAGCTTTCCATGAAGCTTGTCTCTAATTGTCATGTCATTTAGCTCATACTTAACTAGGTTGCTAATCAGAATGGCATGGGGTACTTTGTCAAATACTTTGCTGACATCAAGATATATTATGTCTAGAGCATCCCCACAATCTACTGAGGAATTCACCAGATCTAATAATGAGATCAGGTTAGTTTGGCAAGACTTGTTTTTGTCAAATCAATGCTGACTGCTGGTATGAAGCACTTTGTTTTGAGGTGCTTACTGAACAATCATTTTATGACTTGCCCTAGAATTGTCACAAGTATTGAGGCCAGAATGACTGATCTGTAAATCTGTAGGTACTCTTTTTTGTGTTTCATGAAAATTGTGATAATATTTGCATTCCTCCAGTTGTCTGGAACCTAACACATTTTTTAGATTACTCTAAAACAAAAGATAAAATCTGGCCTATTACTACCAAGTTCCTCATTCATTTAACAAATTTATAATTTATATTAAATTTATAATAAATAAATAACATTAATTCATTAAAAAAGTTAATTTAATTTAAATGTAAATTACATTTATTAAACAAATTTATATTACTCTAAGACAAAAGATAAAATCTGGCCTCTTATTACTAAGTTCCTTAAATCATAAATTGCAATTCATCTGATTCTGGCAATTCAAAATCAATATGTATTCCCTTATATCTCTTTCTTATGCTGCAACATATGTAGGTGACAAATGAGCAAACATGATGCTACAATGCAAACTCTGTACCATTCATACTTCATGATATTGCATGCTAGTATATAAGGGAAGGAGATTGCACTGTGACATCAAAATACACACGTCATTTGGATAAAACTTTGTTTTGCTGAAGATATCACTATGCAATAAACCCTTTAGAAAACTTGCTCTTTCCATTTGCTTTTCACAACTGTTGAGTGCGTACCTTTATTGGTGAAGGCAAAGCCTAAAGAGGTGTTGGGTACCTTTAACTTTTCTTATTTGGTTAATGGTTAGACAGACTGTAATTTCTGAGCAAAACATTTGGGCAAGGCCAGATTGGGAAAGTCCGCTTCAACGCTTTCATTAGCCACTTGAAGGACTGACTTCTCCCCTTATTAAAGTTATTTCCAGTTATCGAGATCATGGCAAGGTTAGACCTCAAAGATATGAGGTGTGAAAAGTTTGAAATTTGAGGCAAGACAGCTTCCTATACTTAATATTTGCATTTTGAAATTTGTCAAGTTGGTTCTGCTACAGTAACGATATCCCAGGTATGAAGTGCTCTCCATTATGTATAGGCCTGGTAAGCTCCAGCACTGATTTCAAATCAATATCAACTAGCTGTTCACTCAAATTTTGTGTTACAGTATCAGCAACATAAACCTTTATTTGTTTATTTTTAACTGTCTATGTTGCTTTCTTATACTCTTTTTTTATTGATGAGATCTATTGATATGGGATGTGTTGTAGCCATTTAAATTAACAAATTAATTAACAGTGACTTTCTAATTCAGCTTCTCAGATACATCCTGTGGAATCCAACAGGGTTCTTCTTATGTTCCTATGCCCTAAACAGACAGCCCCATTGGGCAGATGATGCAATATTTTATGTCAAAGCAACACTTGAAAAATCAATGCATCCCTTGCCTTCTCCCTTCACAGCATATCGGTGAATGACATTGGACAGTCAGTCAAGTAGCTGTAGAACTGTTTCACCACAGATCAAATTTAAATGGAGGTTTAATTAAGTAAATGTACATGTTGTGATACCTTGCTTTAATACCTCTTGTTTTGGCAAAGCTTTTGGGTTTTAACTTTCCATGATCAAGTTTCATTCTCCAGCCAAACAGAAACACTGTGGAAGCATTCTCATCTCCATAGAGATACTTGGAATAGGGCTGGTAAATTCAACAGTGCAGCTTGAATCCACAGTACAATTAAACCATTTACAAATTCCTTCCTTCCTTCCTTCCTTCCTTCCTTCCTTCCTTCCTTCCTTCCTTCCTTCCTTCCTTCCTTCCTTCCTTCCTTCTTCCTTCCCTCCTCCCTCCCTCCCTCCCTCCTCTCCCCTCCCCTCCCTCCTCCTCCCCTCCCCTCCCTCCTCCCCATCCTACTCCTTTCTCAAAAACAAGAATTCCACCATTAGAAACTAGCAATCTTTGGAGACTAAGGGCTGCAATGAACACATTTTGGGAGGCCAAGGACCACCATGAATGAGGTCATAATACGAAATGGCCATGTCGCACATGAGTGGTGCCTGGATATCACACACACACACACACACACACACACACACACACCCCTCCAGGTTTGGAGCAGGATTTTTATGGAAAGAGTTTACTGTTAGCTTTTCTTTTGTTAACTGTGCTTACTCTATCTATCTATCTATCTATCTATCCATCCTTAAATTTATATGCTGCCTGACTCCCAATGACTCTAGGAGGTATCCAAGGATTACATTGCAGCTTTGGTGAGTTCCCTGCCTGATAATGCTGGGGAATCAGGTTACTGAGTCTAGCAATTCTTGTTGACAAAGGCCCTGTGGGTTGAAAAAGAGGAAGGAAGAAGAGCTTCAGAACCATAGGCAGGTCTCAGGCTTCAGATTGCCAACCTCTGTACCAAATGCAGCTTCTCAATGCATTGATTTGGACAAGAGCTAATGTCAGAGTTTCTTCTTTAGGTATTAGGGCATTTTGATTGAGTGGAAAGGCAGGGTACAAATCAAATAATAACAATACTATAATAACAATACTTTCTGCACATCTTATCATCACCCATGGTGGTGCTGTTTTGTTACCTTCCTCATATGCATGGGTGATGCTGTTTTGGCTATAAAAGGGCTAACATTTGGAGAACAGAAATTGCTGTCAGTATTTATGATGGCACTCAAATCCTAAAATTGATTTATTATGGATTTTTAAAAGAAGCTTTCAGGATGTGTTTGATTACAAAGCTATCTCCATTCCCATAATGGAGATGTTGGATCCAGATTTAGTTGAACTTCAAGTAAACTCAGTAATAGGTGTTCTCTAAGGATGACTACATTCTGAGATCCTGTTTGGTGTAGTGGTTATAGGCATCAGACTAGAAACTGGGAGACTGTGTGCTCTAGTCCTGCCTTAGGCATAAAGGAAAGGGAGTGACTTTGGGCCAGTCACTGTCTCTCAGCCTGAGGAGGAAGACAAGGCAAACCACTTCCAAAAAATGTTGCCATGAAAACTGCACGGGCTTGTCCAAGTAGTCACCAAGAGTTAAGATTGACTTGAAGGGAAGGAGAAGGAGAAGGAGAAGGAGAAGGAGAAGGAGAAGGAGAAGGAGAAGGAGAAGGAGAAGGAGAAGGAGAAGGAGAAGGAGAAAGAGAAGGAGAAGGAACCCTCTGATTCAACTAGAAACCTCAGTTACATGGCAGATCTCTACATGTATGGTACCTCCATACATTGGTAATTTCCTCTGATATCATTTCAGCTACTGACCTGCCCTCTGTGGTTTCTCAGCCATTGAGTGAAGATTTCAGCTATTTCCCTCTGGATTTTCTAGTGGTGGAGGTATGTCCATGCCACTCTGGGAAGAGGCCTTCAGTTTAACTTCTCATTTATTCCTAAGCATACACAGACTCCTGATAGAGCCCCATGTTCATACATCATCAGCCATGAATGCTTTTTGTTCTTGCTGTCCAGGAAAACCAGTCTACAGGAAAGTGGCATCTGGATCATCTTCCTATGGGAATTAAGGCTCATTCCAGGCTTCTTTGTGGCATCACAACAGAAAGACTGAACATTTGTGATGATCTCCTGTCTACCAATCTTACAAGCATGTATAGGCATGCACCCAAAGATGAGAATGTCTATGAGAAACACTGGCAGCTCGGGGTTGGAAATCACCAATTCAAGACACCTCTGCAAACATGTGCCTTCCTGCTAAAAGAGAGAGGAGGATAGTCCCCCAGGTCTTAATTACCTGGCCTGCTTTATGTGCTGCTAAGAAGAAAATTTCCCAAAGGGTCTGTTAAGGGTCCAGCATGAAAACCTTGGCTTCTTGCAAGATGTTGAAGATGAAGAAGAAATTAGACAGCAAGGAGAATAGTTTCCAAGTGATGGAAGTATGTGTGTGTGTGCGCATGTGTGTGTTAAATACCAAGTAACACATTTACAAGCTGGCAAATCCTAAGTAGCAAAGCTGCAATCATTAAAAACATCCCATTTAAAAAAAAAAATCCCCCCCACCAATTCCTTGTTATCCAGTACTCACACTGTAAAGACTTCCTATCCATGCATTTAAGGAAATCTAGAGGGAGCCATAAAGCCCAATTCAATTTAATTGGGTGCTCTCCTGGCAGAATAGTTATTAATAAGTCTGCATTGTACAAACCTTCCCTGAAATCCCAATGCAGTCAAGAGGAGGGGGGACCCACATATTTAACACTCTGAAAATGGCACACCAATAGATCTGTTAACTTCTTCCTTCCATGCTGCTTCCTTTCTCTCCATCTCTGGCAGGCCGCTCCTGCCCGCCATTTTAACAGATGCTCAAATTAGAAAGAATGGGGTGGGGGAAGGTATGCCATGAAAGGTTCCCATAAATTATTCACACAGTATTAAGATAGTATGTCAGCAAGTCTTGCAGTGTTTAAAAAACTTAACTCAGAGCCAATTAAAATGTAAGCTGAGAAAGACGAATGGGACCTGGTTGTACTGGTCTGAACTTAAGCAGCTTATAACAATGCACTCTGCAACTTCCAGGCCTCCTAATTTGACAGCAATTTTCATCTAGCATAGTATGACTCTGTGTGTGTGTATATCTGTGTGTAGCATTTTGCCCAGTTCTCTGGAGCTGGGCAGCTAATAAATTCAAATAAATAAAAATAATAATAATAATACATTTCTTGGAAATTAAGTTACTGTAGCCATAAACAGACAAGTTTCAAAAATGTCTTAGGGGATTCACAAGGCAGCAATATGTTTAGACTGCCACACCTACAATTCTCAGTTTAGTTAAACAACATTTGGGGCATTTGAATGTTACTCTGAATTTTGCTTCTAGCTCTGCTTAATTTTTGGAATGTGACGCTTGGAATCCATTCAAAGGATAAGTATGGTCTTTCCTCACCCCCCACTTCCCCGAGAAAGTGGTATATTCCTGTTCTGTTCCTGATGTTTCTCACAAAATTTGGTCCTACTCACCTTCCTCTCAAAGCACACAAACAATGTCGCAACAAATAAGAAGTGGTGAGAGTGGTAAGGTGTAGAGTATCACAGAGATGACCTTGAAAATGGGATGAGATGGTTAGTAAAACTGCTGTCAGGCTTTCAGGTTTCTGTGGCTATACCCCAGTATTTCTCAACCTTGGCAGTTTGAAGATGTATGGACTTCAACTCCCAGAATTCCCCAGCCAGTATGGGAGTTGAAGTCCATACATCTTCCAACTGCCAAGGTTGAGAAACACTGCTATAGCCTAAGTAAAGTTCCAATCATTCTTGTGGAATCTGTTTCCTGACCTGGCTTACTTTGAGGGGCTGACATCAGGTTAGGTGGTCCCACTAAAAAGCTGGCCAGGCATTAAGTAATCAAGTGGATCCTAAAGAATGCTCTAAAATACACCAGTCAGTTGCCTCTTGTATCATGTCAAATTTCTCTATCAACACAGAAATGAAAAAGGCCTTTTTTTGTTTTTTCCTAATCCCAGTCAAAAGTGAGAAAGTCAAGACTGAAGATGGGTGTGGCTTCATTTTTCTCATCCTGAATGAATCATGGATACACTGGTCCATTCATACTCCTGATTACAGAATTAACCCATTTTCTGGGTGCAGACAATGCATTCAACCATCAACTAACCAACGGTCTTTGAGGGTCTCAGAATACACTAAGTTACAAAAGCCCTAACCACAGTTCACACTAATCAAGCTTAGCAAATTGTTCAAATGCATCTCCTTAGCAATGTTTTGATAATTTCTCACCAAGTTTTGAATGAACGCACTACATGAAGAATAGGCAGCCTGAGACTCTCTCAGTATTATTGAATTCCAATCCCATCAGAACTTGTTGATTGGGCTGCAATTCAATATATTCAGAAGACTTTCATTGCTATTGTACATCATCAAAATGAAGGATTTACACATATTCCATCAGAATTTCATTCCATGCCATTTTTAGATATTTTGTTCAAAAATGCTACTTATTTTCCTTAAAAAAATGTATTATTTCCCCAAAGCGTATCTTGTCAGAGCTAAGAAATTGGAGGTGTGCTGCATGAAGAAGAATTTACTAGTGTAGGAAGCCATGAAAAGAAAAGAAAAGAAAATTCAGTTAAATTCTCTTCAAAAAATGTTTACCAAACAATATCCTCATCATTTATTAGCAGCAATCCAAGATTCTTTTCCTTATTGGGACTACTATCTTTAAGGAAATGTATAATATTATGTTAACTGTGGTCACAAGTCTGACACCAGAGTATAATTTGATAGACACCTTGGCTTGATCATCTTTTCTCCCTAGAGGAATGAGCATTAAAATGGAATTGATCTTAGCAGAGAGTTAAACACTTCTTGTTTTTTTGTCAAGAGTCAGACACTTTACTGTCCAATATTGTCAATTACCAGCTAATGACACCCATTTCCTCATGCCTCATTGCTTAAGTAGGAGGATCAATAATTAAGAGTACACAAGGCACTAAATACCTGCAGAAGTGAACCTTCTGTTGCATAGAAGATCTTATAATACACATACACAAAGATGTACACCACAATATTTATTAAAAACTCATCCAACTATATTTTAGTTTCTCTTGCTCTCAACACATTCTATCTTAATATACATCTGGGATTCCCAATATAGGCATCAATTTGCCCATGAACTTTCCTGGATGTCTCCTGCTCCATCCGACTTTTTATATTTTCTGTCTGTCTGTCTGTCAGGAAGGAAAGGGTTTAAAAGAGAGATTACCTATTCAATTTATATGCATAATATATAACATTCAGAGAAGTAGTACTGTATGAAGAAACTAAAATGTGAAAATTGGTGGAAGACTCATCAACAACCTTTGTTATGCTGATGATACCATATTACCGAAAGTGAAGATGATCTGAACCATCTGCTTATCACAATCAAGGAACATAGTCTCAAAAAGGGCCTACACCTTAATGTGAAGAATATTCTAACAATTTTGATAATTTCATCCTTGACAGAGAAGAAATAGTAATAGTTGACAACTTCTACTTGCTTAGATCAATTCATAATGAAACTACAAGCAACCAAGAAATCAAGTGATGATTCTACCTTGGAAAAAAATGGCTATGAAGGACCTAGGCAAGATCTTTAAGTGTAGAGATGTTTCTTTGTGTACAAAATCTAGTAGATTGCATCATGGGGAGGGGGGGGAAATAGATGTTTTCTGAATTATGGTGTTGGCAAAGGATCCTGTGGGTATCACGGGCTGCCCGACAAACATATCAAAACGGGAGAAAATCAACTGTAAGCTTTCCTCAGAAGCTCAGAGAACAAGATTAAGACTTTTCTATTTTGGACATACCATGTGAAGAGAAAAGTCATTACACAAGGATACCATGCTTGGCAAGTTTGAAGGAAAATTCCAAAAAGGAAGACTGGCAATATGATGGATCAAGACAGAAACAAAAACCATGGATGACACTCCGGCCATGATTAGCTGCCTAAGGACTGAGTACAGTTCAGGATAACTATCTGCAGGGTCTCTGTGAGTCAACATCAACTTGACGGCAGCTAAGAACAACAGCATACTGCAAAGCCAAATGCCAGATCCAGTATGATCTGTAAAAATGTTTCCGTGTAGTTCTTGTTCTTAGTGCTTGACCCACATAGTTGCAAGGGCACTTGTTTTCTCAGTGTACTCTCCGAATGCTTACAATGAAGCTATCAATGCATGATGCAACAGGGTGGTGGTGGTATCAACTGACTTATACCAGACACTGATTTGGGCTGAAATGGAATAACTGGCCCAAGATCATCCAGCTGGCTTCTGTGCTTTAGAGAGAACTAGAACTTGGGTCTCCCTGGTTCTACTCTTGCCCCTTAATCACTACCCCATGCTGGCTCTCTCAAGAAGGGCAGCTCTTGTTATCACAAAAATTCAATCCAGTTTTTGACAGTCAGAATGATGCTGTGCTTTGGCTGGGATCTATGGCTTAAGTCTGGTGGCGTATAATTGCATGTGCGTCCATTTTGAAAAATAGTTGTGTTTTGGACTTTTGCTGCTTCTGCAAATTTATGTTCGGTGTCACTATATCCATAAGCTGTATCACATCCACTTTGCAGGTAATGAGCAACAAAATTTTGATTCGGTTTGCTGGGCGGTAGTTGTGACTCACCTTACCCACTTCTGATCAAAGTGGAGAGGTATAAAAGAATCCACTATCCTGTCGATGGTGCTAAACTATAACTCCCAGGAACACCAAACAGCAAAGCTTTGGGAGGGTTGCTGAGTGCTGTAATTTATCTACATCTGGAAGACTAATTTTTCTTCCCTCAGATTCAGCAAAGATCTAAGGACTTGGGGTTGTCAATAGGATGCTGTTCTGGATATTCTCCTACCAGGTCCAGTGACAACCACCACCCTTTTATGATAGTTGCAATTTTTCCTACCCATAATGCACTTAAACTGAAAATTCTAATAGATAGTACAGTGGTACCTCAAGATACGAACGCCCCATCTTACGAAAATTTCAAGATACGACCAGCTCCGGCCGCAAAAATTTACCTCAACATGCGAACTCCGCCTCAAGCTACGAACCGGATCCGCGGCCATTTGCCCTGCTGCCACGTGGTCACGGCTTCCAAGAGGAAGTGCTAATGAAATGTGAGCGGGAGGACAAAAGCCCAAGGAAAGCAATGCAGAAAGAGGAACTGCTAATGAAATCTGAGCGCGCGGGGGGGGGGAGCTCCCGCTCCCGGCTGTGCGTGCGCGCTGATATTGCTTTCACTGTGCTTTTGTCACTATGGAGAAAGGAAAAAGGAAAAGGAAAAGCCATTTGCCCTGCTGCCACGTGGTCGCGGCTTCCTGTGGGCGAGATCGCGGTAGCAAGGAGGCGTTCGGTGAGGCTTGTGGTGTGTTTTGTGGCGTTTGGAAGGTTTTTGGTGTGCTTGTCAGCATGGCTCCAAAGAAAATGCAGAGCGGGCATGGCAAGAATAAGGCTTTGCAGCTAAGAGGCAAAGAAGAGAGGAAACCCCTGAAGGAGATCTCCCCGAAGTCCCTTTGGAGGGGGACTCTCCCTCCAAACACTAACTGCCTCCCCACCCCATTCTCCCTCTTCATACTGTGCTTTTTTTCATGTTTTTGTGGTTTAAAAATAAAATGCATATGTTTCAGAACTGTTTGTATTTACATTGAACCTTATGGGGAAATTTGCTCTTTCCTTTGGCCATAGCCCTTGGCCTGGTGATTGCTTTCACTGTGCTTTTGTCGCTATGGAGAAAGGAAAGAGTGCGGAGGAATGGGGGGGGGAAGCTCCCACTCCGCTGTGCGTGCGCGCGACATAAGCCTTTCCCCCCAGCGCGCTGATTGCTTTCACTGTGCTTTTGTCACTACGGAGAAAGGAAAGAGCGCGGAGGAATCGGGGGGGGGGGAGCTCCCGCTCCCGGCTATGTGTGCGCGCTACATAAACCTTCCCCCCATTCCTTTCAGTGTGCTTTTGTCCCGCGCGCCAAGGGCTATGCAGGGAGGGAAGAGCGAGGAATTAAGAAGAATCAGCGGGGGGGGGGGGGGAAGCTCCCGCTCCCGGCTGTGCGCGCGGGAGCCTTTCTCAGATTTCATTAGCACTTCCTTTTTCTGTGCTAGGGCTGACTAAAGCGCGCCTGGGGAATTTCCTAGCCACTTGGGGACATGTGCTTCAGGATGCAACCAAATTCAGAGGGTGGAACGGATTAACCGTATTTACATTGAACCCTATGGGAAAACGTGCTTCAGGATGCGACCAATTCGACTTGCGATCAGAGTCACGGAACGGATTAAATTCGTATCTTGAGGTACCACTGTAGTTGTGGTAATGTTTGCCAAAGGCCCCAAATGGGAAAGTAAGGTATACATGATGTTCCACTTATGCATCAAGGGTGATATGGACCCTTATATTTCCTTGACCACTTTGCATGGACAAGCCAATATACCATCTTGGTTTTCTTAACCTCAAAAGTTAAACTCTCCAAATCAGGATTTCATGCAGTCCTGATGACATAAATTGTTGAGAGTTGGCTACGTGTTGGGGAAAATGTTGTTACTGCTTCCAGACCGCCAAGAATCAACTGGCTTTTGATGCCTATTTGATAGGAAGACATGTACATTCCTTTCTCAATTCAAAAAGTTTTTTTTTTTTTAGAGACAGGCTTGAACAGTGGATCAAAATGAACAGGTTGAGATTTAACAGTGAGAAATCTGAAGGCCTGCAACTGGGGAGAGGTAATGAAAGGCCCAAGTACAGAATGGAGGACACCTGGTTTGACAGTAGTGTTTCAATAGCTACTAGTGTGATGCAGCTCCTACAAAGACAAATGCTATCTGGGGAAGTTTTAATGAGAATATAGAGACTAGATCATGGGATTAAGTGACTCCACTCTATCTTAGTTAGGCCCCACTTGAAATACTATGTCCAGTTCCAGATGCTGCAGTCTAAATGAGACATCAACAAATTGTGGCACCAAGTTCAGGGGAGTGACATCATGGTGGTGAGAGGACTAGAAACCAAGTCCTACAAGGAATACTTAAAGGAACTGGATATCTTAGCCTGCAAAGGTAAAGACTAAAAGAAGATACGAGTCTTCAGACACTTTTGTTGTAATCCGCTCAGAGTCACTTTTCTGTGAGATGGGCGGCTATACAAATTTGATAAATAAATAAATAAGGGGTTATCATATAAGAGAAGAAGAGGACTTGTCTTCTGTAGCCTTAAGAGTAGGACCTGAACCAATGGGTTGAAATTAAAGGGAAGTAAAACCAGCCTAGATATTAGGAGGAATTCCCTGATGGTAAAAGCTGTGCACCAGTGGAATAGTTTACCTGATAAAGTGGTATGTTCCCCACTTTAGCAAATCCTTAATTCTGAAAAGGCTTAAACTGGATCACCTCTGAGATCTGTTTCAACTCTGTGATTTGATAATCATTGGAATGTCACTTTAGTGACCAGGCCTTTTGCATGTCCTAGGTTTGCTCTCTGTCCCAGGCTGATCTTTGATCTCGGTGTAATTATAGCTTGGTTTACATAACATGCTTATCCATGGCTCATTTAAGCATGCTTTGCTCAGTAAACTCGATTTTCTTGATTTTCTTGATTGACATATCACACTAAACCAAGAGTGGGCAACCAGCACACCATGTAAACTGCTCACAGTAATGTTCAAGGTGGTATATAAACAAACAAATAAAATTGTGCCTGCCAGAATCTTGCTCCCGCCCAAATCCTTAATGTTCCTGCCATTTTTTTTTTTAAAGGATTGAAGAACGTTGGCCATGTTCACAGATGCTGGATTGATTTCTTGGCATCTCTTGATGGCTTTCTGCAACCCCTCCCCAAGTTTGGGAAGCTGGGTTATGGCACATGATCCTGCAAGTGTTGCCCACTCCTGCAGTAAACCATAAATTAGTTGACAAAGGCTAAAATGTGGTTGACAGGTGAATTGTACAAACTCAGCTTAAATTAGTTATTGCATTAAAATTCTCCCTGCATGTTATTTCATTTCTGCAACATGATTTTTTTCCCTAAAATTTCAAAATGCCACATAATGTGGCTGAAGACAGAGTTGCATCACAATGATCTATATAGTCTTTTACCAATGACCTGGACTACAGATGCCCAATAATAAAACAATTTGCAAAAGAGAAAGGAAGAGGGAGAGAGTTGTTGATATAGATAAAATAAGAGTCTTTCCTTTGCCCAGTTTTTCCTTTGAAAGAGATGCACACTTGTGCATCAATATGTAAGGATAGGAGAGGTTGAAATAAATAACTAGAACCGTCAGCTAAAGTTATGGATTTGGAGGATACAATCTGAGCGATCATTAATGAAAACTAGCATTCAGAAAGAATAGAATTCAGGGCAGAACGTGCTTGGGGTTCAAGAAAGAAATGGAGTAGGCAACAGCATTGTTGCAGATGTAGCTCAAAACAAAACAATGCTATTGATATCAAGAAGCTGAGAAAGTCAATATTGTTTTCACAAGTCAGCTAGAGGTAGCTATGGGTAACTACTCCTTGGTGTAATCTCAGGGAAATAACTGCCCCCCTCTAAAAACAACCCAAAAAAAAAATGGGCAGGGCCCACAGTTTCATTGTGCAAGGCTGATGCAGCAGTTAATGATGATTTACAGACCATCATTGGGATACAGCTAGTGGGCAGCTGACTTACACTTTTCACCTCTTCTATCAGATGCAATGAATCAGATGTAATATACTACCTAATCCCTATAGATGACAGGTAGAAGGAAAAAAAGTTAACTGGACAAGTGCTGTCAACCATTATCTGTCTCTACTTGCAGTAGCAAGGAAGTAATAAGAAAGAACAATCACCTTCTATGATTCACTCATTCCCATAGTTCTACAGCAAGAGAACTTGATTACTCCAACAGAAGAAACTATTGCAAAGCCAAATGTTTCCAGTAGAGCTCCTGGGTCATTGACCACTGAATGTTTGCTTATGATGGGCACACAAGTGGCTGACCATTTCAATAGGCATTCCAGTTTAGCAAAAAAGCCAGCAAGGAGGGCAATTGCCCTGTTTTAGTAATCAATAAGGGATAACAATAGAAAAGGTAGTAAGGTATAGGTCTGGATCAAACCCTAGGGCTAGCAGGGTTTCTGTTCAGTCCACCCCACTCATCATGCAATCTCACAAAGAAGGTAGTCATTATCCATTCTTTGTCATCTTAGAATTCAGGATATGGAATAATTTACAACAGAAGTTAGCACTAATGCCATTTTTATAATTAATTGATTGATCATGTGCCATCAAGCTATTGTCGACTCTTAGTGACTACATGGCTTAGGCATAATTTAAAAAGTGGTTCCAAATCTCAGGTTTTAGCAATCATGAGTTTTCTCCTGTGAGAACACTGGAGTCTCACTGGATGTAGTGATCTTCTCGGTGTTCATTCTTTTTAAATGAATAAAGATTTGAAAATCTAATTTTGGGGTTGACTCTTGATTGACAGGAGAGTGTTACAAAAAGAGTCTAATTAAAAGTGAAGAACCTTCAATTAGTAAGAGCAGTAGGGTGGTGGAATCAAATACTAGCTATAAATCTATTACAGAATAGAAAATGGAATGGAGAATATCTTCCATAATTCCCAGGAAGCAAAGACTGAACATTTTCTCTAAGAAATATTTCCTTCTCCAGAAAGATAGAGCAAAACAGAAACAAAACAAAATGAAATAAAATAAAAAACCAGGGCTTCAGTAACCAAGAAATCTCTTTGGCAGGCAAGTGGTCACTCTGTACTTATCTATACAGACAGCAGTACTCACAACTCATCAGTCATCCCACTGGCTATTGGAACAAGGTTACTTGTTCATAAAACAATTGGGCAGGAAGGGTGCGAGACCATTTTGTCTTGTAGATTGGATTCTACAAAAGAGGAGGATTTGCTCCTTTTTAAATTTGAAAGCTAGAAATCTGGACAAGCTAACGAGTCCCCTGAGGTTTTGGGTAGGAGCGAGTGTGTACAGCCATGTTTAGCCCAGTGGTTAATTTGGGATCATGGACGGAATACAAAATACCAGAGCTGTGGAAATGAGCCTCGCTAACCGCTGAATAAAGAAGTTATCTACTTTAGTAGAATTGCTTCAGAACATTGTGCAGTTGTGTGAGGCCCAGATTTCATTTCTAACTAAAGTATCTCAAAGAGGAAAATAAATACCTGAACTAAAACCTCCAAACTATCAAGGCCCCTGAACTCAAGTAAGCCTCCTTAATAGCTTGCTTAGGTACTTGCAGATACTGGCTCACAAGTTATCTTAAAATAGTGTTTGTATTTTTAAATGGGAACTAAGGAGTAACTAGCCACAAAAACTGACTAGTGCCAAAGTCCGCTTTATTATTCTGCTTATCTCACTATAAGCAGAAAATCTAACCCATGTCATGATTGGCATTTGACATCATTACTGATCAGCATTTATTATATGACTACAGAAAGGTTGATTGTACCCTCCTTCAGTGGGCAGAACCTTGTAGTCTGTCCCCAGTGCTGTTCAGATAAGCTTGACTCAATCAGATTGTGCGGTCTCCAATCATAGATTGGGCCATGGGGAATATTTCCCCTTCATATCCTGCCCTTCACCTTTTAGACTCTGATGGAGTTGAACCCAGTTCTAAAAGACTGATAGACTATTTAGGAAACTACCCTCCCACCTGTATCCTAACTGCCAATATATTGCATATATCAATAACAATATGTTGTCCTACAAGATAGTCTCTAGATTGGAGATCCTAGAGCACTGTTGGCAACCGTGCCATCTATGACTGCAAGATTAGTCCCCTGCTCCTTTTGTATATGTATCACACATGTGACACACACATAAAAAAGAGTGGGACTTCTATTACATGTTCACAGAGGCTATCTTTAATTTTTTACCTCCTTGCAGATGTCCCTGAATGGGTCAAAACTGCCACTGCCCTTAACAGAACACTGTAGTTTGAGGCAAGAGAACACTGTAGTTCACTTTCAGTGAGAGGGTATTTTAAATTAGGAATATACAAGCTAAAAATATGTCAGAAATGTTAATTAGTGAAATCTAGATTGTGGGTATGAATGGCAGTAGAATCCACAGGTTAGTGATAATTACATGGTAATAATAGATAGAACCAAGAACCAGAGAACACTTTTTGGAAAACTTGTGCAACTTTCTGAGTGAATTTCATCCAACAGAAAACATTGTTCTGTTAGATGGCATGGATGCATGGGTGGAAATGAGCTAAGTACATTAAAAGCCACTGATTCATTTGAAGACCCAAGAATGTATAAGAATCTGCTCATCTGCTTAAAAAAAATATGATTCAAATACATTTTTAAACATAAGTCTATTCATACATGTATATATAACTAATGTTGCTTGCCCCAAAAGAGAATAGCGTGATGAATATGGGGCCCCACCCACAACTGCAGGGTTGTCCACAGGATGTTGTCAAAAAAACTCAGTGGTCAATGTTCCACCTGTCTTTTTCGTACCCACAACACACATAAAAAATAGGAGTTTCAATTGCACCATTGTGGCTGCCATATTGACTTTTTTTTACCTTACTCTGCAGATACTCCTGCCCAACTACTCAGTCTTCCAACACAGGTAGCAGGAATTCCTCCCACCAGAACCAATTGACAGAATACATGACAAAGAAGCCATCAAGAGGGGTTGAATTCACAGATCACCTCTTCAATTTAAATGTGCTTCCTGGGGATTTTATGTCCATCTCCACATAGTTTTCATGGCAGGCATATAGAAGCGATTTGCCTTCTCCTGCAATATTTTTTTCAACTTCCCAGTCTAGTTAACAGGCCTGAAATGTTCTGGGAGTGGCACTTTCAAGTGCTAACTAAGGGCCAAGCTGTACAGTTTTCAAGATCAGCTAAGGTTGGCCAGTGCTACTACTTAGCCGAGTTGCTAAATTTACTTACTGTTTTTGATAAACATCTCAACACCCTTCATCTTCCACCACCCACTAGAAATAGCTTAACTGAAATATTTGAGTCAGGGGAAGGGAAGGGGGGATAATTCATGTTCTAAATGTATTGAAACAATATAGTAAAAGACAACTCTACCTTTTACAGGAACAATGCTTTGAAAAGAATTCCTGCATTCACAAAGTATAGAGAACCTGATTCTTGAACTGACTTCTTTTCTCAGTATGCATAATACACTGAACCAGAAATGCACTGGGTTCAAGCCACACACTAAGCCACAAAAGAAAACAGAAATGGAAAACAATAACCAAGGAGAACACAGACAAACCAAATGTAGCAGGTTGCACAAATGCATTTATCATTACATGGTTTGATTAAGTGTATTCCATGAATGCCACCAGTATTTGTAAATTAGAGTTAAGATGGTGATGCAAAATCAAAAAGACCCTGAAATGTTTCAATCAGATTACCATCTTCACTATCCTTCATAATTGGATACTATAGCTAAAAATTGTAATCCTACAAAGTCTGTGGAACTCCCAACTCCCCATCACTCCTTTACTTTTAATTCTTTTAAAAAATGGACCACAACTTTGAACACAACCTGATTTTGACAAATTTCTAAAAGTATCCAGCCACGATTTATGTTCTTCTGTGACTCCCCCACTCCAGAAAATGCTCATTCCCCCTAAATGATTAGTCTAACAGTGGTAACCTCATCCTTTGGAGCATCCATAAGGCTGTTAAACAGCTTATGCATTTTTGGAAAAGCAGCTTGAAGAATGAAGCAAGTGGGGGAAAGCACAATCAAAGCCAAATTTGGGCATCTGAAGCTCTCGACTTTCAGCAACTTCTGCTCTGTTTAACAGCTTCCTGAGTCAGGAAGGTCTACCTCAGCTACCCAGACATAAGAGCAATTAGCTGTTTCAGACAGCAGGTCTCATGTAATGGAGTTCACCTTACTTCACATGGTGGAACTGCTTCCTTTGAATGTGTTCTTTCTCCCCTTTCCTATTATTTCATTCCCCTCTCTCTCTACAACTGCCAGCCATGACCCTACAGCTCCAGTTCATCCGATGCACTGTCTCAGGGGCTATTAAGGAATTAAATTATTTCCTCATTTTCCCCAGAGATAGAGGTCCCTGGCAAATGGAAGATTCTCCAAATGCACACCCCAGCAGGGCTGGAGAAAAAAGCTTCAGTGTTACCGCCTGGGGTTGGTGGAATTAAAGAGCCCAGCTGCTCTTCCATATGAGAACTCTATAGGGCTTAATTCTAGACTGCTGAGAAGAATGCTTTTTTCTATATGACTCTCCAGCATAGGTATTTGCTATGGGTTCAGGATACATCATGCCCACAGCCTTACCAAAATTCAATCTGCCCCTGTAGAACAAACATCTTGAAAGGGCCTGCTAAGAGTCTCCCCACTATGAGAAGTATGGGAGCATGGGCTAGGAGGCAGGTCTTTTCAGTAGTGGCCCTGTGCTTTGGAATTTACTTTGTCTGGAAGTTTTTGTGTTGCCCTCTCTCCTGGTGTTCCATAAAATGGTTAAAACAACTTTATTCCATCATGGTTCTAACGCTATTTAATTGTTTATGCCCATTTTTGGGTAGGGTGTTTAGTTTTAATAATGTTGTTTTTGAAAGGCTTGCTTTATGGTACACCCTCCAAGGTCTTCAGACTGGGCCAGATTAGAAAAATGGTATAGAAATAAAAAGATGATTTGGATCAGGATGTCTCTACAGATGCCCCAGTTCTTCTGAATACTCTCCCTGATAAGTTGAGGCACCAGACCTCTTTGCCCATCTTTAAAGGGGCCTTAAAACACACACTTCTTTCATAGTTTCTGATTCTTGAAATTCTCGTGCTTTTAATGAGGCTTGATTAACTTCCTCCTCTATTCTGCTACCAGAAAAACCCTGTAGGGGTGTCCGTGAGGTTAATAGAAGTCAACTGTGACTTGAAGCAGGCTTCACACATAGGTATCTTGGGGGGTGGGGGGTAGCAAGAGATGAAACGTGAGTTGTGACATCCCAATGCAATGTGATTTACATATTTGCATCTGATATCAGGATGCAAGTACAAAAGGGAAAGGTCTGTGTCATAGCATCACCACACACGTATCATTTTCATCATCATGTTTCATCATCATCATCAAAGTCACCACAGATACCTTTGGCATTATTTTCCTTAGTTTGTGGATAAGTCTGCCACGTGAGCACATGTTTAGGGCATAGCTCAATGCATCTCCATCTTTGATCTATGGTTGTGGTTGGATTACAACTCCTATCATCCCTGACCAATGACCACGTGAGCGTATAATCATTATGAGAGATGTTCTATTTTGGTGGTTTTCAGGAAAAAGTTTGCCAGGAGTGGGGATAACCAGGTTCTAGTCCTCCTTTAAGCATGGAAGATGGTTGGGTGACTTTGAGCCAGTCATATTCTCTCAGTCCTAGACTGGAAAGTCGAAAAATATCTATCTACCAAACTGCACTGGACTAGCATGGTAGCTATGGTCCATAGCTTCAACAAAGAGGCCTTCACCATGCAATGGATTGCTCTCTCTCTCTCTCTCTTTCTCTCTCTATCTATCATCATTTCTCTCACACACATAGACATTGTGGAAGGAGAAATGTCACATTGAGAGAAAGTGTGTGAAGAACTGAATCTTGAAGGATGGCAAGTCCCACAGGAATACAAGGAACTCTTCTAACAAGGTAGCCATCAACTCCCTTCCCCACATGCAGGTAAGCAGGAGGGTGTGTGTGTGTGTGTGTGTGAGAGAGAGAGAGAGAGAGAGAGAGAGAGAGAGAGAGGCTAAAGCCCATCTCCTATAAAACATTTGAGTCACAGGAGGAAAAAAAGAACAAAATAGAAAAAGTCTTAAGTATAAAGTCATTTGGATGGTTTTAAAGTAAATCACTCAATCTAATTGTTCTTTTTAGCCCCTTGGGGAAAAATGGGGGATGGAGAGACAGAGATAACTCACAGGAAATACTATGAATAATGATCTGTCTGCTAAAAAAATGACCACAATTAATTGAACTGTTTGTTTAAGATTTTATCAGTGTGTTCCAAGAAAATAGTTTTCTGCCAATTAATTTATCTGATCCTTATTACACAAAGATGGTCATTCTATCCTTTGAATGCTTTCACCATGCCTGGATAGTTTCATATAAGAACAGCACACCCACCAGTCTCTCATGGAGGAAAATGTAGGATATATACATTGAAAAGTTCACAACAGTGGCTGCAATTGGAATTCACATCTTCCACTTGTGGGGTTGCATCCAAAGCACAGCACATTTTGGTTGTCCCCAGAACATCATTTGAATCTGTACATCCAGGTATCATTGACTATCTTGCCTTAATTTGTGCTTTCCAAGTCATCCAGACCTGGAACAAGATGGTGAACTTGAGGTTATCCCTGTCTTATAGCCTCTGGTATACAGCTAGGAAATAAAGTGTCTGGAAGAAAGATTCATCCTGCTTTTGGGGTCTATCTTTTCACCTGTTTCTTTTGGCATGTGGAGTGATAAAAGTGGGATATATCTGTGCTGCAAAAATCCAGATGACCACCACAGGGGAGCAAAGAGAGTTTTCTATGTCACTTTGCTGCCATCTCAGGGTTAGTTGGATTTTCACAGCTCAGATCTGGTAGCCCTAGATAGAAAGGGGGTGAGTGGCCAAAGATTTTCCCCTCTGTTCATGGATGCTGTGATCCAGAATAAGCGACATATTATACAGTTCTTGGATTCAAAGGGAAAAGGCTATTTGGGAATGTACAGGGGAACTCACATAATTTTTGGAGGCGTGGGGATGCCTCTGAATCAGCATTGACTCTTGGCAACTGCCTGGACAAGTCCCTGCAGTTTTCTTGGCAAGATTTAGGAAGTGGTTTGCCATTGCCTTCTTCTTCCTGAGAGAGAGTGACTGGCCCAAAGTCGCCCAGCTGGCTTTGTGCCTAAGGCAGGACTAGAACCCACAATCTCCTGGTTTCTAGCCTGGTGCTTTAACTACTGGACCAGACTGGCTCTCCAACTCACATAATGCCTGTTCAGAATTCCTCAAAGCATCCTGTGGATTTTCCTGGGATTCCATGACTCATTTCTGCAGCTGTAGCATCATCTCAGAAAAAGACACATCTGGCTTTTTGAGTTATAGACAGTTGCTATGTGCCCACCTATGCAACTGTACATGATCTCCTTTTTGAATCTAAGGGACACACAACCCTAATTACTATTTCAAATGAGGTACAAGGGAGACAGGAACTGGTAACTAGAAACATGGTTTGAATACCAGCCAACATAGCTACTGCCAACAAAGCAAATTCTTGGTTCTGTTGATCAGCAGGTGTCAGATAACCAGGTGACATTTCAAATCCCACAGAATGCACACTGAGACTAAGAATTCTTGGAATACTCAAATGACCATGAAGTGAAATGAAAAGAAATGTGAGGTCTATTTCTCCCGGTCTTAAAAAGTTCATGTTCTTCTTCCTCCCTCCCCTCCCTGTGGTCTAATCTGCCTGCCCACGTTTCTTAGGAAAGCATGTCAGAAAAAGCGATGTCAGAAGCAGATCCAAGCGGTTTATGAAACCTGGATGGGCAGATCAGGAACCAATTGTATTCATCTGTATCCCTTCAATGGCCCAAACCCAGCCAAAGGCAAAGCTGTCAAAAATTCTAATAAAGAGTGCCATTTACCAGTGGGCTTTGGGGAAATGATCTTTCGAATGCTTGATACACAGCAAATACCACCTATCTCAGTAGGGTGATCTGCACTCACAGTTGCCTCTGACTTAATTAGCTAAAAGATGGGAGAAACTGACATCTCTCTCTCACTGTGCAATCTCTCTCCATTTCCCTCCAATATATGTGTCAGTACTGTTTTAAACAGGACAGCTTAAAGGTGCTAAACTTGGACCTCAGGGTGAAATTCTTTGCAGCCAAAGAAAGCTCAAATGAGCTCTCGGAGGTTGCTTTAACACATTTCACTACTTAACCAAGTCAGGTGAAGGCTTAGCAAATGCATATGCACAGCATGCTAAGTTTTGTTAGGATTCACCAGGCTGCAAGACCAGAAAGTAGGTGAGTTTGGTAACCAGGTTAAGTGTGTTGTGTGAATGCAGCCTGAGAGGGGCAGCTGATGGAAGTAGACCTGGGCCAGCACAGTAACAAAAGAGGACAGCAAAATGATCACAGACTGAAAGCAGATCAGGTTGCTCCTGATTGTTTATTACAGTTTAGTTGTACTTCAAAGCAACACCAAGCAGCATCCACAAACTGAGGAAAGCAACAATAACTACCCAATCTGGGCTGCAAACATTTTGATGAACACTAGATGGCAGCAAAGGGTGTTTTCTATATCTCTTTGCTGCCCTCTAGCGATCATTTGAATTGTCTATGCCCAGATTTGATAGTCCTAGAATGCCACAAGAATGCCACGGAAAACCTGCCAGATAAATAGTCTTGGACTCCTACCTCTGCAAGCAATAAACCTTCTGAAGCAAGCTTTTGGAAGATCAGGAAAATGAGCAAACTGCAGCAACACCACATTATGCAAATAATAGGGCCTGAAACAATGCCTTGCTAATCAGTTTGACGATTCTGGGGAAAAAAATGTGCCCAATCTCCATGAGAAAAAATAAAGAGAATGAAAGCCAAGCACAGATATCCTTGACTGATCCACAGCCTTTAGGTGGACCAGCTGAATAAAGCTTGTGGACCACCAATTGTTCATGGATCACAGTCTGAGAACTTGAGCACTGAGGATCATCATAAAAAACGAGCACCTTCTGTTCATTGTTGCCCATTTGTGTCATGATGGATATTTGGGTAATTCATGCTCTTGTGGCCACCACAGGTATCCATGAAACATTTCTCTGACATACCTACTCTGACATTGCCACCATTTTTTTTAATATGTCAGGAAAAGAAAGGAAATTTGAAAACACACACACACGAATGTTACTTTAGGTATTTTATTTTATTTTATTTTATTTAGGCCCTGTCACAAGAAACAAAATATTGAAAGAAACAGATGAGCAGAATTTGAACTTGAGGAAAATGCAGGAACTCAGCGGAGGGTGAAACACAAGGAAGTCACCAGATCAGGTCTAGATACCTGTTCCTAGAGATAAGAATTGTCATGGAACAAGTCACAGGGAAGCAATCCGTCAAGATCAGACAAAGTCCGGAATCGCAGCTCCCAAACCTAAGAACTGCCATGCTGAAGGTCATGTAATAGTCAACTAAAGGCTGAGGTGATGTGGGAAGGAAGGATGCTATTGGACTAATCTAAAAGGACAGATCTCCTTTAGAAGACCCTCAATTCATTCACACAACTGTTCTGTACAGAGTGCTTTTGTTTTCTCCCAGTCCCCGTGCATCTCTTGGCCCGAGCATAACAATTCAGGTATGACTGTGTGTGGGCATGTGTCTGTCATGCTGAGGCAATTCTAATTAATAAAGCTTTTGTTCCCTTGAGTATTTCATTACTGCATCAGGTCCTGAACAACTCTATCTCCATTGAAAGTGTGTGAGTGTATCCACTAATAATCAACTATGTGCTAAGTTTCAGCTGCCCTCTCTAGCCCCAAGTGGGCTTGGTGGATTGCAAGGGAAGTGACTGGTATGAGAGCCTCAGGAAGAGGCTTGAATGAGGACAAGAATGTGGCAATTATAAGGGAGGAATTTATAACACTTTTTTTTTACTAAAGAAAGTCCATAAAATAGTTAAGAACGATTAAACTTAAAATTAGATTTAAAAAAGAACAGCATACATCAAGTATCTTGCATGAATCGGTTTGCAAAAATAGCGGTCTGGGATGTACATCTAAAAGTAGAGAGATAGGGACCAAACACAACTACTGAAGGAATGTGTGTCACAGCCTTTGAGTGAAACAGGAGAAGGCTGTCTCCTGTGTACCAAATATGTGGGTCTCTGAAGACAGGGCATTTTCAGAAGGGCTTCTTCTGCATATTGTGACATCTGGGCAGGTTGATCATGGAAAAGGAAGGGTCTAAAATAGTCAGGTCCTAAACCAGTGTTTCTTAACCTTGGCAAGTTTGAGATGTGTGGACTTCAACTGCCAGAATTCCCCAGCCACCATGCTGGCTGGGGAATTCTGGGAGTTGAAGTCCACACATTCTAAACTTGCCAAGGTTAAGAAACACTGTCCTAAACCATTCAGGGCTCCAAAGCACCATACACTGTGTTCAGAAAGCAATTGGTGATGCAGACCTTTGAGTAGGAACATCATCTTGTCCCGGCCTCCTAATTAATTGGCTTCAGTTCTAATAACATTTAGATTGAACTACATTGAATGTTTCTAATCCTTGCCCATTTCATTCCATCTTCACCTACTTGGGGAGTGCAGTCCCCAATAGAATTTCAATTCCATTTGCACCCCTTGGCCCTAGGCAAGTGTGCACCCCTCATGTGACCGCTAGACTTCACATGTTCCAAGTTTAGATGGGTTATAAACATGTTGACATGTTTTGCTTCACTTCCACCCTCAAAGGTTTGGGAAGGAAACCTGAGCAGCTTAGCTCCTTGTCTGATTCCCATCCAAATGCACTATGCAAATGATCACTAAGGAATGCCAGTTGTCCATCCCTTCCATTTGGCTATATTCTCCAATTGGTTTTGCTGACATTTCAGAACTGGCAAGTTTTTTTTTTAATTTTAAGCCATGTAATGAATGACTTTACTGTATTCTGCCCTTATTAGCTAAGAAACACTTCCTCTTGCATATGGTCCTCCCTTACCTGCCCACCCTCCTTCTTCTTCGCTTTTCACTGAGAGCATCACCACTTGATCCTCTAGTTAGCACCACCTGATGATGCTTTTAACTATTTCATAAGGAAATGAAGCAGAGATCTTTTTTCCCCTGCGTTTCATCCTCAAGCCGCTGTTACTTCTCCCTGCTAACCTTCCCACCCAGTTAACCTTCTACTGAATGTGTTCCTTGTTCTAAAAAATTCATTAATTGCAGTGTAAAAAGGCCTAAATAAATAAATAAGTAGTTAGGTGGCATTCCTGTGACCCAACATGGGTAAATTTGGTCTCCTTCTCCTGAAGAGCGGAGAAGAGGGAACAGAGAAGGGGGCCCCACTAAGACCAATTACAGCTTTTTCAAAGAAGCTGAAAAGCAGACAAATGGAAGCTGAAGGGCACACACAAGCAACCTTTGTGTAATTTGAATGGTCTCAGGGGCATGTCTGAATGGAATCTACAGGAAAGATTTTTATAACCTGCCTAAACTTGGAACAATCTTTCTCTTTCTTTCGGCTTCCAGTTTTCTTCAGGGTGGGGGTGGTTGGTTGGTTAAGTGTTATAAGTAAATGCTCAATTAGCATCATGCATCAGAGGTGATAACTCCAAATCAGAGGAAGAAGTGGAAGAGGAGAAGAACAAGTCAGCTGGTGTCACAATTCATAAAATCACACCTTCCTTGATCATCCACATTGTACGCACTCATCAGTAAAGCAAATTCTGAGAAAGAACAAGTCTTTCTTTGTGTGAGATTATATTACTTGGATTCAGCATAAACCTCAAATGCATACTGTTTCTTTAAAAAAATTCAAACATTAAGAAAATCCTTGGAATTCCTTTGAAAGACAGTCCAAGGACACCCCTTCTCAAGCATTAAGATTTGGTTGCACATGAGATGATTAGACTCATCCATGCTAATTACATGAGAAAGAGCTAATTAGAAAAATTCACCATTCAGCTAATGAGGGCTGGGCCCATCCAGAGCTCCATGCTTCATTTCTCAAATTTAAAATATTACTCTCCTTCTGCCCCATGTCACCTTTTTTGCAGACATTGGCCACCATATTACTCTACTCTGACTCTATGAAATGTCAGTTACACTTTCATAATCAATTGTGGATTACAAAGAACTAAAAGACAGTCATGTGGCCATACTCTTTTTTAAGCCAGAATACAGGAATGCAAGCATGGCTGGCAACTAATAAATATTTTAAATTAACATATTGTAAGGCTTTGCCTATATTGGATTGCCACATTTCACAGTAAGCCTTTCTAGATGATTTTAGACACACAGAGGCTGGGGTCATACAATATATATAACCAGATCAGATAAGGACCTTAGTATAACCTACTCGGCTTCATTAGTGTTAACCTTGGTTAGGTTTTAGTGGTTTAGCAGGTTGTGCAAACCAGTCAGTTTGGCTAATTTTGGGGTTCAGTCTTCTAAACAAGCAAAAGGTGCACCTTCAGTCCTCCTAAAACATCCTGGAGAAAATATAAAATTTCAGCCCTGCCCAGCACAGGACATCACTTCACCCATTCCATATTATTTCCTCACCTGCTCTAATAGGGGTGCCCACATGCAACTTGAATGTGAATCCTCAGCAATACGATTGGTGGCTTTTGATGACCCACCTCCGAATAGGCAGGGCTGAACATTTTGGACCTTTTAGTTTTGCGGTTTGGGAAATTTCAATGATGAAATAGAAACCTTAAGTCTTACGGAAGATTGACAATACCCACAGAACAAAACAAAACACTAGAATCCTGTAAAGATATATTTCCCTTCATGAGGATCAACAGGATGGCTGAAATGTTGATAATACTATGGACTCATAAGTAAAAAAGTTATAGTTCATAGTAATTCCTTTTCTAAATATCAGTCATAGGTAACAACTCATTTCCATCTGATTCTGTCCTAATTCAGAATTCCAAATGCTTAAAAAATGGTAGTACTTAAATAACTTCATCTTGATGATACCTTTGTATAAACAGATTTTCAACCAGTATCTTCTGTTACAAACAGGACCTGTTGCTATTTATCAATATTCTCCACATTCAGTGAGAGTCCTATTGATTAATGATTAAACTCTTTAAGCAGATGGTATCAATTGTAACTACTTTTGATTTCTTCTATAGACAATTACATAATCATAATTAACCTCAAAAGAAGGTTAAAAGAATGTGGAGCAGCCTACCCTGTTTTAGTTGGTTCATTATTCCAGCACTTGCCATGATAAACTCTCAGTGTTAACATTCATTTGTGGCAAATGGCATTTCCCCTTTATCGTAATATATTTTCTTCTTACCTGCCGCTTTACAGTTTTCTTGTGATGGATGGTGGGAATTTTTTGCATTTTAAAAATTTAATGATATATGTTTTTATTCAAATTACATTTTTAGTGTGTTTTATTGTAAACCATCCAGAGAGTTTTGTCCATTGGACATTTTAAAAAATGTAATAAATAAAATCAATACTTCATGTATTATTTTCAACTAACCCATTTGACTATGCCTATTTAGGACTCCACGCAACATAGCTAAATTTATAAAATGAACTCTTGACAATTGAACTGAATTCTACTATCTAATGTAACTATTAATGGAATGCCATATCTTGCAAAAACACTTTTTATTCCACCAGCATTTATACCATGTCACTTGCAAATTTATGGATAATCAGAATAGGAATCTAAACAGATACATATTTTGCCTCTGATATTCAAATAAGTATATTTCAATTTTAGATAAAATGTTCCAAATAAAGATAATTATGTACAGTCTTTAGCTGCTCAATTTAGCACTCACTCTATTTCTGAGTAGCCCTTTCAATCTACAACAAAGATTTCAAGTATATTTCCATTTTGCTAGTGTCTTCATCTGAAATTTCATGTTTCATCTGTCCCATTTCATTTGCCACCACTGACTCATAATTAACATTCTCTTCAGACAGTTCAAAATAACTCCATAGTTTCAGAACATCAGGACCTGCCATATTGAGAGAACTGCTGTTTTCTAAGAATCTGATATATCAGCCCACTAACTGGCTACCAGAAATATTTGCAATTCTGGATATTTTCCAATCCATGGCAGCCCTTATGCAACAGAGTCAAAAGATGAGTAGCCTTCAGATATTCTATTCTCTAAAATCATATATCAAGTTTTAGCCTATAAATATACTGTATAGCTGCATTCATGAAGATCAACATGATGGTTTAAATGTTTACATTATTTATTCAAATAAATAATAAAGTTATTATTTACAGCAATTCAGCTTTTATTTAGTTATCATACATGTGTATGGGATGGTAAAAGATACCCACCCTCCTATTCGCATGTAAACTGCTTTCACTACCAAATTTCACCAAGTGTCTATTTCTACATGTGCAGAGTGCAATTAATCTGAGAATGGGACTTTGCACTTTTGGGACTACTAATTTGAATTTTGTCATCTAGAAGTTACAACTAGAAGTTACAACTTTGTTTCCAGTGGCTACAGGTGTGTTGCATGGAGTAATCACATTGACTAATCATTTGCTCCTTATTAAAGGAGGATTCCTCCTCCCACCAACTGTTTCACACACTGTTTGCTACCAAAGGACAGACGCAAAAGGAAGAAGAAATCACCCCCTGTGCTCTGTCTGCTGCCGGCTCCGAGATAAAACCAGATGGAGCTCTGTCAAAACACCAAGATGCGGTTTCATCTTATTTTTGTTCCTGTTTTTTAGTTTAAAGACTGAGCCTTTGGGAGGGTGTTGGGAAAGAATTTGTCGTCTGCAAATTCGTTGCTTGCCTCTTTAAGGTTTCTTCTGCTACAAATAGCTAATCAAATTGGTTTGTATGGAAATGAGAGTTGGGAATGTGAGGAAAGAACATTGTAAGTTGGGTAAGGGTGAGTTGAATGAAGTGAAGATGAAGATACAGGATCAGTGAATGTGTGATGTTGAGGTGATTTGAGAGTTGCTGTCGAGCGAATCACAGATGGGGATGCAAGAAAAGAAAAGGAAAGGTTTCGTTCTCCAGTGTCTTCTGTTGCTGTGACCCCAACACCTGCACCAAGTAGTAAAGTAGCAGGATGGAAATAGGGATGATCCTGCTGCCCAAACTTAAACTTACATGTTTGGGAACCATCTCATATTTTTGTGTATTGTATCTAGGTATCTTAGAGCCCTAGGAAGAGGATCCTGTAAGGGTAGAGGATACTGGAAGAATAAGAAAAATGTCACCTTAGCTGAAGTTATAGCAGCTAATGGTATCAAATCAATACCTAAAGAATATGGTTACTATTTTGGCTTTAGTCTCCAAATAGAGGATTTGTAAGTTACTGGATTTAGTTTATTTGTTAATACCTCAAACCTATATGCCCCAAAGTACTAGACATGTGATAAAAGGAGATGCTATTAATTTGGATTACAGTATGTTGAAGACCCCAAATAGGCTTCCAGGTTATAGTCAAGACTGATTTGTGTGCTTAACTTTATGGAAGCTGTACTCTGGAGTAGCCCTCCTTAACTTTGATTTCTTAGAAACCTCTTGCTTTAATGACAGCAAAGGAACATATTGTTTTGAGAATACTATTGCCACATTGTATATACTTTGCAGGGAGCATCTATCATGTTTTAATACAGAGTTGCTTTCCATGATGTCACTGACACTAAAAGTAAGCGAAGAAGAATATCTAAGTATGAATAAAGTATGGCCCTTGAGTGATCAACCTAATGCATTCAAACTGATATTGCTCTAGTATACAAACAAGCACAATATTTTGCTCAAGGAAGAATTGCACAAAGTATAGAAGCTAGTTTGAAATGTAAGTTGATGTCCTGTATATCCAATCATTCTTTTTGCTTTGTTTTTGTAGGCTTCTATTTCGGTTTATGTGTAATGTTGGTGTACGTTGTGGTATTCTTTCTGTTCTACTCAGTGTAGACACTATCACAATGCTCATTGCCTCTTTGGGTTGTTGATCCACCTGGAACCCCTCCACCATGTTGCACATCTGAAGGGGAGGGAAGGAAATGGGGGGATGGGGTGGTAAAAGGTATACCCCATACATGGGTAAACTGCATTCGCTACCAAACTGTGATGGAATGGACTTATGAAGGCCAGGCTCAGGGAGATAAGCATGTTCTTAGCCCCCAACAGGAGTGCGGGAAGTTCAAGAAGATGAGGCTGGCACTTCCCTAAGGAATTCACGGTGTTGCAGCTGGCTGGCTTGGGAACTAGGGTTCAGTCTGGTGAGATTTCTGTCTTGAGGCTGAAGCTAATAAACACAACAGAACTGTATTTGCATTGTCTCTTGGAGTTCATTGGGCTGAACCTGACACAAACCTATGAGATGCCCCCCCCCCCCCCAAAATATATATGAACTGCTGAAAGCACCCTTGTAAGAAGATATTCACAGCAAGTGGAATTCATCCTGAATGGAGACGGGGAGTCTCCCGTGGGGGGAGATGGGAGGCATACAAAATAAATAAATAAATCAGGCAAGCAAGCTGGGGCCCAATAAACCAAATTGTTTCTAGTCTGTTTGAGACCATATCTCAAATATAGTATGGCTAGCGCGCTGGCCTAACAGGAAGGGATAAATAATAAGGTGGTGTGGATGGGTTTACCTAAAATATAACATCATGCTGTGATTTACACTGTGTCTGCATTTTTCTATGCTTTGCTTTGTCTTGCAATGTAGTGGGCCAAGGATATGTAAACTCTGGTTCTGCTTTTGCTCATGGCCCCTCAGCAAAGTATCAAAGCTTTGCTGGGGCCCCCGGTAGATAATGTATTGTTGCCTGTATGCATGCAAATAAAATTATGTTGTATCTTCAAAGTGATTTGGTGGCTTTAGGGAAGCCAGGTTTTGGCCACAACAGTCATAACTAGCAACACATTTCCAAATGATTTTGGCCTAACTACAAGCCCTTACAGAAAAATGTATTTATTTATTTAGATTTCTATAGCCACCCATCTCAGCCAAGTGACTCTGGGTGGTGAACAATCATAAAAACAATTAAAACAAGTACAGTACATCACAAAATAAATGTATATGGCATAAATCATGATGCCTCCCTTATAAATTAGACTGATTCCCTTTTGGTTCAGGCTTTAAGGAATGAAATAGATGTTGTAACTCTTTGCAAGGAATGTATCATTCGTTAAGCCCCCTGCCAAAGCTCTAACAATGGGAAAAATGATGGAAAAATATCAGCTGTGCCAATAATCTATGCAAAAAGAGGAAGTGTAACCTCAGGCCAAATATGGATGTTTACTGTTGGACTCCAACCCTCTGAATATTACTAATGTTAATATCAAAATTATTTTTTAATAATGAGAAGATTATGTCTTTGAATTTTGGTTTTGGAGAAAACTCCTGAGAATACCGTGGACAACCAAGAAAACAAACTGATGGATCATCAAACAAATCAACCCAGAGGTCTCACTCAAGGGACAAATGACCAGATCAAATTATCCTACTTCAGACACATTATGCAAAGACCCAGCTCTCCAATGTTGGGAAAGGTGGAAGGAAAGAGAAGAAGATAATCAGCAGCAAGATGGATGGACTCAGTTATAGTGGCGATGGGGGCACTGTTAGGAGACCTGAAAAAACAGGTTAGGGATAGATCATCATGGAGAAAATCTATCTTACTGCCTTTTTCTGGAAAATTGTTCAGTTTTCCAGTCCAATAATGAATCAAACCAAGATGGGGAGAACATCCATAACTAGATCTAAGAAGCAAGGGTTGGGAGGCCATCAAAACTTGGCAAATAAAGGAATTGGTGGATAGATATAGAACTACTGAGGAAAGCCCATCATAAAATTGGAAGATACATATTTAATAAAAGCTTACAGGTTTTATCAAAGAGGGAAGATCTAAGAATCATGGAAGGTCTAAACCAATATCCTCCATAATGTGCCAAATATATTAAATTACAGTGCCACAAGGCAAAGGCAAGTGTGTCTAAGAGATCATTGTTAAATAACCATGATAAAAAATTTCTATATGTAGAACATTTGCATTTTTGGATCCATCAGCACACTTAGTTATCTATTTCAAAGTTTAATTTAAAAAAAAAGTTTTGTTTCCCCCCATCTCCGCAAAATCTGATAGAATGATTAAAAAAAGAAAAAAAAAACTGTGTGGCAATTTACAAAACATAAAAAGTTCCCTTCCCTGATGTAAATGTTGCTGCATTTGTTCCATTGATAGAACTGAAATTACTTATCATCTTTCTTTCACTTGAAATAATGAACAGGAAAATACTCAATCTGTGCCAGTGTGTTATGGAGTGATTTGCTACATAGAGAGGTCACTGTGGATTATTAGTACTTTGAAAAGAATATACACATTTTATTTTCTATCTTTAAAAAATCTCCAGCCATTAGTAGCATATTACTGATAGAAGCATATCATCACAGAGATTTCTGCTTAGAAAACTCATGTGATGAAGAGAAAGATGTGATCTCTCATTAGATACAGTCTGACTTGGCCAGCAGGAATACCTGCAGAAGGATCATAAAAATGAAGATGATGGGCAAGACCTCACAATTGAAGCCCCAACTCTTTAATATGTGTCGCATGTGCAATGGATGTAAAAGCTGTGCAGTTCTGTTCATACGATTGTACTCACCCCCTTGATTTTTTGACCCTCCTGTAGATCCCCGTGCAACAAGGAATCTACCATGGACATTTCTCTCCATCACCACCACCACAAACATACTTCAGCATCCATGGAGATGGATGGGTGAGATGGGACGTGCATGCTTTTCAACAGGCTTAAAAAAAAAGTATCAAAATAATTAGAAATCTGCTTGCTTTGGAGAACAATGGAGTCTGGCAACAGGCCACAAGTTCACCTGTGGGTTTTCTGTTTCCACTGTGATTTTATTCAAGTGGCCTAATGCAAAAATTGTGTGTGTTTTGTCAGTCCCCAAACAGATCTCTTCTAGGATCTGTTATGTCAGCTGTGCCTGAAAGGATGATCAAGTGAGAAATGGTTGGGGGCCCTTAATAGTAAATCCTCAACATGCAATTAGGCATCCGTGTGGCAATCAAACCATGCCTAGATTTCGTGTTTGCCTTCCTTTTCAAAGCCATGACTAGAGGGATACTTACTCTGTCAAATCTGCTATAGTAATCAAAACACTGAAATTACTTCTTTCCACACTAAATATACTGGAACTGGTTGTTTGATTAAATGGAGAGCAGAGTGCGCAATTTGCTAAATTACAAGTATTCTGAACATGTAAATATAGTTTAATTACTGCAATTAAAGAAGATTACTGGAGATTGGCAGATGGGAATGTAATACTGTTTTAATTAGAGTTTTTAATGCACTGTAACATAAGCATAATATTAACCCTTTCTCCTAAAATGGGTTGGCTGCTTTCTGAGGAGGTCTGTGGGGGTGGGGGAGGGATACACAGGAAAATAAAAGTAGATTCTTTGTAAATATATTGAAGGGGAAGCAAGAGTCAAGATCCCAAGCAATTATCCCACGTAGAGACCAAATCTCTTCCAATTATGGCTGTCTGTGCAAGCAAGAGAGAGAGAGAAAATGCCTTAAGCGTTTCAGATTTCATTCATTATTGCTGATGGACAGATCAGCCTATTTCTGGCGAGGGTCAGTTTTTGTGTGCATTCATTCATAAGTCTGCCTGATCTTGTTTCTGGATCTTTTTGTGTTGTTTGTTTTGAGTTTGCCAAATTTTCAGGCAAAGAACATTTCAATATGCCTTTTAATCAGTATTTTTTTTTCCCCTCGAAACAATGGATCCCTGGATGTATTTAATCTCAAAGTAACCTTCCACAGATAAATTTTATTTCAAATTATGCATTTTTATATGCAGGTTAATTCGTTTTCTTACCCCAAAAAACACACGATTGGTTTGGATCAGGGTAGGATGCATCAGAATCTGCAAGTAATTGCTTTCTCGTGGTAGTATACAGTACCCATCTTCTAGAAAGATGGTAGGACTATGTCCCAGCTAGAAGCAAAGAGTACTGGAGTTAGGTGGGTAAGAATCAGAATCATGCCAGCCATGGTATTCCCTGTGACCCTGTATGGAAGTGAAAGTTAGACTTTAAAGAAACAGGATAGGAAGAGTATTGACGCTTTTGAACTTTGGTGTTGGAGAAGACTCCTGAGGATACCATGGACAGCCAAGAAAACAAACTGATGGATCATCAAACAAATCAACCCAGAGGTCTCACTTGAGGCACAAATGACCAGGCTCAAATTACCCTACTTTGGACACATGATGTGATGACCCAGCTCTCTGGAGAAGACTTTAATCTGGGAAAAGTGGAAGGAAAAAGAAGAAGAGGATGACCAGCAGCAAAATGGATGGACTCAGTTACAGTGGTGATGAGTGCACCATTGTGAGATTTGAAAGAACAGGTTAGGGATAGATCGTCATGGAGAAAATTGATGTAGTTGCTAGGGATCAAAAATGACTTGATGGCACATAATCAATCAATCAATCAGGTGGGTGACCCCTATAATGTAAGCTGTTTCCACCATCCTTATTTTTTAATAACAGTACTGAAAATATTCAGTCGCTTATCCCAGGGTTCCTCAACCTTGGCAACTTTAAGACGGGTGGACTTCAACTCCCAGAATTCCCCAGCCAGCATATTCTGGGAGTTGAAGTCCAAGATTGAGGAACCCTGACTTATCCAACCACTTGTGGCCCAAGGTTCATACATCGATTTCATCCTAGCTTTAGTTGGATGCTTATGTGTTTTGCCACCTTGCCTACAGTGTTTTTAGTGCCACCCATTTTGGCAGCCCTGCACAAGTTGATTAAAGTAATAGAGGCCCCCCAAAAATGTCCCTTCCCCTGGCTTAAATCATCTCTCACAGTCTCATCCAGACCTCCATTCCTGCTGCAAACATGAGAACAGTTTTTCTTCCTCACTTCAAGTATCCTCCTGATTTGTGGATACATGCATGAACAGCTGATGCAAAATAGTTAAACTTATTTCTTAGAATATATATTTCTCTTTGTTGACTCCATTCCAGTCACTCAGTTTAGAGTGTATGACATTGAAGTAGAGATCTTTTGTGGGTTTTTTTTTAAGACTATAATACAACTGCCTGCTTTATAGACTCATTAAGTTTATTTCTCATTTGTTATGAATGAATACACATGTCTTCTTCCAAAATCACTCCCAATTAATGACCTTGTGTCAAAAAGGCACTTTGTTGAAGTATAGCTCCACAAGCATAAATTACTCTCAAAAGTGACCAGATGTTCAGCACTTAAGGAGACCAAAGATCCATTCCAGGCACAGTAAGAATTTCAGGGGTTGCAGACACACAAGAAAAGCACATTGCCTCATTTTTCTTCACAGGTTTGCAGGTCACAGAGGGCCAAATCTTAAAAATGCAATTATCCTTTCAAAATATTCCTCTTCCTAAACAGATTGATAAATATGTTTATGGCATTCACGTTCAGGGAAATGGAACACAGAGATCTTTGGAGTTAAAGACTTGATGACAAAAATGATGAACTAAATAGACTTTTGGACGGAGTGATCAAAGTTATGCTTATTGTAGACTATAAAAATGTGCCCACAATGACACACTAGCAACGTTTCAAGGACTGGATTTGCATAACCTAACAGAATTGGGTAGTTTATCATTCATCAATGATGGGAGCACAACCATGGAAACACAACCATAATATAATTAACATGTCTGGAGATACTATGTTGAATCCATAGGTGTCCAGTACAAACCATGATGGCTTTATATAATTTTATTTGTTTAAGAAATGTGCATGTTGTCTCAATCACGAAGGAATTCTAGAATGTCACATGGATCATGAGGTCATCATGCAAGTGATGTGAATTATATAATTCATTATTTGACTCTGCAAATTATATAATTTGCATCCTATGTGTGATGATGTCATGACCCATGTGACATTAGTTTCCCCATTGTTCCACCACAGACTCCTATCCTCAACATGCTAAACCTGAAATCCATCTCAGTGTGTTATCTATTATTAGCTGAATTTCAGGTTTAGCATGTTGAGGAAAGAAAATGAAGAAGCATGCCATAAAGGGACATTGGAGTGTATCACCATGAACTTTGTTCTTTCTTTGCTTGAAGAATATGATTTGTTTCATAAAACAATATCCTAGCATGTAAGAAACCATTTTTGTCATTCTGAAAGCAATGGCTTGCAACATTTTATCCATTTAAGTCAATAGCCTATTAGAAATTCTAATTGAAAGTTCAATACTCTGCGTCAAATCTTACAATCGAGGTGCCTTGGAAAGCCATTCCAGGTCTTAATCTCTTTATCATTTGGTATTTTGAAGCCTAACTTTGTTCTTGTTAGGCAGATCAATGGCATTAATTTACAAAATGGGGAAAATGTCACCCTTCATCCTTTAAATCTCAGCACAGCGAAGAGCCGCGTAAGGGAATCTGATCATTGCTCTCCCATATTAACAGAAAACAGGGCCATGAGAGACTTGACCTACAATTTTTAATTACTGCATGAAAAATTCAGTTCATGGAAGATGAATAGAGACTGGGGGGTGGGTAGAGGGTAGCAGAAAGCAGAGGTCCAGGTAGTGACTGACTATTGAGGTTTAACTCTTGAGAAGCCAGCTGTCTGAGTGAAATATTATGAATGCATCTTTTCACATCTCTCTAGGATTGTCCTACTTGATGCTGTTTAGGCAGTTGGCTCTGTTCTAGTGCAACCTGTTTTGGAGGTTGACTTCATTCAGTAGCTATGCTTACAAGACAGGGGGCTTGGTTTGCATATGTGACTCATCAGGGTAGCCATAGGATGGGAGATGATTGAATGTGCTATGCCATTTCAGGTGTAGGATATCCATTAATAATTGCCTCCCATTGGGGGGGGGGCTCATTCTATAAATCAGG
Organism: Liasis olivaceus; assembly: GCA_030867105.1. Taxonomy (NCBI): domain Eukaryota; kingdom Metazoa; phylum Chordata; class Lepidosauria; order Squamata; family Pythonidae; genus Liasis; species Liasis olivaceus. The sequence goes on along the minus strand of CM061349.1, from coordinate 320,290,925 downwards.
GAGGGGAATTGAATGCAGCCAGTGGACCATATTCATCCCATCATCAGTCATGTGGGGCTGGATTGTATCACTAAATCTTAGAATGGAAGGATTAGGAAGGACTTTAGCAATTGTCTAATCCAACCCTCTGTTGCAGTGTTTCTCAATCTTAGCCATTTTAAGATGTGTGGACTTCAACTCCCAGAATCTCCCCAGCATGCTTGTCCATTATTAGTGAACAAGGATCTAAAGAAGGGAAGCCCCATTGCCATGAAAGAAAGTGGGAAAGTTTGCTTTTGAAATTCCTTCTAAAGAAGAAGAGAACCTCACTCATGAATGGAATGTTATGTTCTTTCACTTACTTAGCTTTGAGGTGGCCAGTGGTATATATACATATGTATGTAAGTGTGTGTGTGAATGAATTGATGGCCTGCCTTTCATTTTGCTGTGCTTATGCAGTGATCTATAGCCTCCTAGGTTTCTCACACTTCCATTAAATCCCAAGAAGAAACTTCATGTGGGAAAGATGAGCACCAGTTGTTAAGGCAGTGGATGAGGGCAGGGAGATCCAGATTCTGGTCCTCTCCCAGTCACAGAAGTTTACTCTGTGACTTCGGGAAATCATTTCTAAGCCCAACCTACCTCACATGGATGCTGTTATGGGGAAAACTGCAGGAGACGTATTCTGCATGCTCTTGAGTCCCTGGAGGAAAGGTACAGCAGTCTTTACAGCAAACTGCTAAGATGATTATGCAATGATGTAATCATACAAATGTCATGATTATGCACTGGTCTCAGGATGTATGAGGCAAATATGTAAGTTGTGACATTTGCATCATGTGTTGTCATTGTATCCTACCTAGGACCTATCTATAAATGCCCAAGGAGAGGTAGGATATGAAAACAGATGAATAAATAAGGAAGGAAGGAAGGAACACCAGGAGGAGCACCATTTCCAAAAAAGGTCAGTTCAGAAACATCAACAAGACAAACCTGAAGGAAATTCTCAAACATTCTACTGAGAATAAGGTGAGAAAACAGGAGCCCCTTCCACAGAGGAAGAAAATGCTTAGAGCTTACAAGAGAGATGGTGGTGGTGGTGGTGGTGGTGTTGTAGTTGCTGTTGTTATTATGCTTGCATTGGTGGGGAAAATAGGCCATGGGGAAAGAGTGGGGCTTTAGTGAGACCCTGTAAGCCAGGCATATTAGTCTTGCAAGCTGGAATAAGTTCTCGGGCTAGAAATTCCTCATCCCTGTTTTAACTAAAAGACAAGATAATAGCCTGGGGAAGAATCTTTCTTTCTGTTTCTTCCAGAAACAGCTGTCCAAGATGTTTGAGCAAAGAGATGGGGTAACAAATCACCACAAAGGACAAAGCCAGAACCAAGGACTTCAGAGAGCAAACTCATCTCAGGTCTGAAGGCCAAGCCAAAGAATGAATCAGAAACAGGAAGATTTTGTTTCCTCCTCCAAAAATGTCTAGTCTAAACAGCAAGGCTTTCCAACCCTCTGTGTCAGCATGTTCCAAAGCCCAGCTTGGCTTCCTTCATCGGTTTTCTAGGGTTGCAAGCGTACAGCCAAACTTGGAAGATTTGCAAACCCAGTTGGGCTCAAAGGAGTTAAGTCGACCTGAGGTGCAACCCCCCTGTGGCTGTGAGACAAACCAGTCTGCTTTTAGACAAATTGAGCAAAAGAGTTCTTTTAGCTCAGCGGGCACATGGCTAGCCAGACAAAAGAGCCCTTCTCAAAATGCCTTGAATAGCCCCATTATTCTAAAGATTGGTCATGAAGCTCCCCCACTTCACACCCACTGCCACCTGTGATTAGTTGCTGCTGCTTCTTGTTTAGAGTCATTAGTGAGCACTTTGATGGTGGATGATTGTTTAAAGGCCTAGCAAAGGAGGTGAAGGAGGTCCTTTAAGCACCCCACCCCATGCACATTTGCCCAGGTGAGGGGAAAGAAGAGAAAGAGATGCTGTAACAAGAGCATTCCCACTTTGGGCTGTTCTGGTCTTCCATCTCTCTAGCTAGAGAACAGAAAGGAAGCTTAATTTCATATTCACTCACACTCCAAGTCCAATTGATATAAGAGCTGAAGTTGAGGTTAGCAAATATATGAGAAACTGTGGTTAAGATGGCAATCCAAAGCACAGTTTGACTTATGTTCCAGATTGGTATGGTTTAGTATGTCATATAAACACAAGGAACATTTAAGGTTTTTTTAAAAATTATTATTATTCTATGGAATCAATCATGGACAAAACACAAATAGCAGGGGAAATTTTGGGAAAGGAGGAAGGAATGTAAACCATGATGAAGAGAATGCCTAGAAGGTAGTTTTCTGAATGATCTGTGATAGGACTACCAACTCAAGGCTGCAGAAACCTAGAAAAATACAAGATGGCAGCACACACACACACACACACACACACACACAAAATCACTCTCCCTCTTCACTGCCATCTAGTCATTGTTTGCATTTTTGCAACCCAGATCTGGGTTCTCCGGTTTTGTGGTACCACACCCCCTAAAAGCATAAATGAATGTATGTGACCCCTATGAATAAAAGTAATGGTTTCATTGAGATTAGCGTTGGGCAAGAAATACACTATGTGTGTTTAATAATTAATCTATAAATCAGAGGTGAAACTTTGCAATATCACAACTATCTACTGGGGCTCGTGTAGACCAAGGCAAGAAATCAAGTCTGAAGGGACATTTGATCATGTTTCCATGTGGTCTGCCCAAGGCTGATCAGGTTTAAAACAAATTACGAACCCCTCTAAGTGGCTTGTGACCTCTATGTGGGTCCCAACTGGCAAACTGCCCCCAATTAAGCCATTACTTCAAAACAGGCAGATCAAGAACATACATACTCCTCCTTCACTGATCTTCTGGGATCTTGTTCATTCTGCCTCTGCTTTGAGATATATATTTGCAACTATAGAGACCAAGTTTGTATGTACATGAAAAGAGGAGGAAAGAATATCTCAAGTACCGGGGGGGGGGGGGGGGGGGAAGCGCGTCAAAGACTTTTGACACATACAATTTTATAAATCTTAAAATCACGACTGGTTTTCAGTACCTGACTTTTTTTTCCTGTTTGAAACTACCTAAGCATTTAATAGTACGTCTGGTTGATTTACGAAATCCCTTTTTTCTACTGCCACGTCCTATGTGAGTTCATACAATGAGTTAATTCTGTACCAGGTTCAGCATGTTTTGTAAACACAGCCATGATGTTCATGATTTAAAACAGTTCCCTGGGGAACAGGAGAGTGGGCTATCCTGGGAATAGTAGTAGAATATCTCATCAGCATAGACCACTGCTGAGAAAGGAGATAAAAGCTTCCATTTCTATGAATATATTATAAGCGACACAGGAAAGCAGAAAGGAAGCCTACATTATTCAAGAGATTATCGAGCCCAACACCTTTTGAGCAGTTAATGGCAAAAATGGTTTCTGTAAAAATCTGATGGGATCAAACGGTCGACTCAAAAAGACTGGGCTGCAGTGGACATGCTTAGAACTTAAATGGGCTCTGGACTTGAGCCCAGAATGCATCTTTCATTCCCTTTAGTTCACCCGGGAGGAAAGCAACATTTGAGACAAATTACGCAGGATTACAGAGCACACCTTTTTTCCTTTCAGTGGCAGAGAAAGGAATGCCTCTCCTTGCCCCTTCGTTTTGAATTAGATGCCAGGTCTTAGAAGAAGAGAAGGTACTCATACATCAACTCAGGTCAGGTGCAGAAGATACTTTGCACCTTTATTACTGCAGAGAGCTTTATGATTCTTTCCAGGCTTTTGAACAAGAACCTAGGATGGCATTTTCATACAAATATGCTCAGTGTAGATTAGATGGGATTATAGAATTGTAGAATCTTAGGGTTGGAAGAGACCATAAGCCACTGAGTCCAATCCCAATCAAAGGGCTGTCCATCCTCTGCTTGAAACTGAATATATGGGTGAAAGGGGAGCTACCCATCACTCTGGGCCTTAAAGTTATAGTCACTTTAAGAACAGCTCAGAGAAATAATAGAAGTCTCAGGAAGACGTTAGCTGGAGCAGTCTTCCCCAACATATTTTCTTTGAGAGATTTTGAAGCAATATTCTCATTGATCCCATCTACCATAACTGGCTGGATTGAAAAGGATTTGGTCTAAAACTTCTGGAAAACATCAGTTTGGGGAAGGCTGCTCTGGAGTCTTCTCAGCTATCATTGTTTCAGACAAAGTTTAATGCATACTATCTCTAGAGGTCATGAGAACCCTGGGCAAAGAATCTGAGTTCCGTACCCATGCACATTTACTGTAATTATTTTAAATATGAACGTGATTTATATATCACATTTCATTCTTTCAGGAAATCCCAAGGAGTTTATAATGAAATCATCCAAAGGCAGTCAGATTTATCAATAAGAAAATTGAATAAAAGAAAGAATACTTCCTTGAGATCATTTGGACAGCTGGCAAGTGTCTGGTTGAGTGAACTTTTATAAAATCCTATAGAGTGCTATATACTTGATAATAAAAGGAAAAAAATGCCCCAGCAACTAGATGTATCTTCAGCTGTTGGTGGAAGCCTTCCACACCAAGACTGTATTCATTCTTGATGAGATCATTGTACTTGATTAGCAAATGTGTAGAATGTATTTTGCCTTGTTCATCATACTGGTTAGTATTTGGATGAGAGATTACCAAATCCCAGGGCTGCAAGTTGGACTAAACAGTTGGGGAAAAAAAATCCCAGAAGGTTTTGACAATTTCATGGACATGTCCAGGCAGTCACCAGGAGGCAGGCTTGACTCGAAGGAGGTGTTGCCTTTTCATAAGACTGCAAGATGAACTTTTACTTGGTATAAAAGAAAGACATGGTTCTCTATTGCATCATATCTGATAAAATGAACATAAGAATATAAGCAGTGCTTGGCTGGATTGGACCCCTGGCCCATCTAGTCCAGCAATCTGTTCTCATAGTGGCCCACCAATTACACAAGGAGGCCCATTGGTCTCCCAACACATGTCCTTCAGAGGCAGTCCCACTGCCATCCAGGCTAAGAACCATTGATCCCCATGACTTTCATAACACATTAGGGTGGGCTATTAGTCCTTCCCAATACATACTTTTCATCATTAGGACAGTTCATGGTGAACTGAAATTCTGCAATTTGTAACAAGTTGTTTGTTACAGTTTCCCCAGCTTGCCATGTGCAGTTACTATTAAGGAAAAGGTTGCACGGTTAAGTCTGCTTCCATTCCGGGCCACTTTCCACCACTCTTCTGTCTCATTTCTGCATAACTGCTTTCAATCCAGGTGGAAATTGTCAATATTTATTATGTAAATGTGTGCTTTAAAAGCATTTTAAAAGAGGCATATCTAAAATACAATTTGTTTGATATAGTTGCTTTTAAAAGATACATTATAAGATGCAATTTCAAAATACACATTGTTGAATGCATTTTAATGTTCATTGTTAAGAACTGTACTGCATCCAACATAGAACTACTTTCCAATGGGTTACTTCATACCGTAATTGGAGAAAAAATCAAATTCCTCAAGGATCACCGAACATCAAGCATCACTTCATTGGATGGTTCTGCAGTTGAAAATGCTATTAACATTTGAAAAATGCCAAGTTTAACTATAATGTTTCTGAAACCCTATGCATATCTGGAGTTTCATCAGTACTGACAACCTTTACAACTCTGGCTTTTAGTAGCTAGACCTGGCCATGTGCAAGCTTGCTTCCTCTGCAAGATTGGGACAAAAAAATATTCAGTTCTGCTCCTGCTGTAACCCCAAAATTTACCAGACACACTGAGAGGATGTCATGCTATTTTAAATGAAAATAATAACAACCCTGCCAGGTAAATGCAAAATGTATTTAAGTCTACTTTGATCCTCAGTTAACTAACCTGAAATAAATCCTTATCAATCAGCATAGCAAATAAAGAAAATACAATGAATGATCCATTTCTTTGAACTGATCAGGAAAAAACAAATTGGCTAGCATGAGGTGCAAATAGCATTTGGATATAAATATGTACATTTTTCATTATAAATACTCTTGTTTTTGTATATTGTAGCCACAACAGACAAGTTCAGGGAATTAATGGGGTCTAGTGGTATCCCTTAGCTAGTCTGGTGTAGTGTTTAAGGCACTGGGCTGGAAATCAGGAGACTCTGAGTTCTAGTCCTGCCTTAGGTACAAAGCCAACTGGATGACCTTGGGCCAATCACTCTCTCTCAGCCCTGGGAAGGAGGCAAGGGCAAACCCCTTCTGAAAAACCTTGCCAAGAAAACTGCAGAGGTTTGTCCAGGCAGTTGCCAAGAGTCAAGACTGATTTGAAAGTACCAAAATAAATAAGTAAGTGGTATAACCTGGGTATCTCAGCAAGGTGCTGTGGGAGTTATTTTTCATACTGATAGAAGAAACAGTAATTACCAAAACAGTGAAAAGATGCAGATTGCCCTACATCACAAAAGAGGCAAGACTCCTCCAGTTGCATTATCTGAGTGTGAGAAAACAGACAGGAGTCTTAGATTGCCTTTTTGCAATATGCCTTAGATTGTCTTGATATGAGGGGGGGGGGGACTTGCTTGAATTTTTGTGTTGTAACCTTTACCTTTCTTCTAATATATGCTCATAATCAGAGCACTTATAGTCTTGTTCCTGGGATTAACTGTTTTTGGCCCAGACTGTAAAGAAAGAAGTCTGCAGAAGCCTTCTACTCTAGAACCCTTGAGATGTGTTGAGCTACAGCTTCCATTGGACCTAGTCAGTATGTGCAGCACAAAGGTCTTGCTTCCCGTTCCACTCCTGTTAAAATCTCACTGTGCATCGCAGCTAATGACCTAATGTACTTGATTTTCTTTTTTAAAAAAGGCCTGGAGGATAAATGCAAACTCTGCTTTCAGCAGCCAACAACTATTCGACATAGCACATTCAAAAATGCTAAGGACTAGTAACAGTAATAGGATCATAATTTATAAGGATCATTAATTGATTTCCCCAATTTTCCTACAGCTAGGGTAGGATGCAAAAACCATTAAAATGCTTTGCAGCAGCAAATAACCCTGTCCCACCCTTAAAAGGAAAAAGAAATGTAGCAGCTAAGGAAACGTACTGTGGGTAAGGTATGGAATTCCTTAGGTGCAAAATGTTAAGTTATTGCCAAGAACAATGTGAGCTAGTTGGATGTCACCATGGAGATGTGGAAACTCTGAGAGTCTCTTGAATTTTTATTCATCATGTGACACAGCCTCCTTTTTTATTTCTAATTTGTTAACAGCCCAGTATTCTGCACTTTGCAGCCCTTAAGGGACCTATTTTTAAAAGGCAGCAGGTATTTAACATACAATCGCTCACTTATTAAATATAAATGAAATGCTTACTTGAGGTGGCCAATGTGATACCTATCTAACTCCATGCACAGGGGGGAATCAACTTTTTAAAGTCCTATTAATAGGACCTCAATAGGAAAAGAAGGCTTGGTGTGAAATTGCATCTACGTCCCCTCCCAGTTGCCACCAATTTCCAAGTCATAAATGCATTTCCTTTATTTTGAACTTGCTCAGCAATGCTGGAATAGTTTTTTAGCAGGGCCTCCATGGGGAAGGGATCAAAAAAGTCAAGATGGTGGCCCCAGTTGTGTGATTGAAACCCTGTCCCTTTTTAACTTGTGTCACATGAGATGCATGTAAAAAGGGCAGGGCTTCAATCACGTAGTCACAACCACCATCTTGACTTTTTTAACCTCACAAGGCACCCCTGTTCCCTTAGCAACTGTGGATAAAATAAATAAAGCAAAATCAAGACATGGTCACAAGTGAACTGCAACCTGACTGAAGCTTGAAAGAGCTTGTGCCTTTTACTGAAGCAAGCTGAAGAATATTCTCTACGCTCCACCTGCTTTAGCATTATTTCCTTGGGCTGCTTCCTTGCGAGAAAGATCCACTGGATTCAAAGGTACTTACTCTTGAGTAGACCTGCCATGCAAGAGCTCATCTGCATGACCACATTGCCCCAGCATACAATATTGTCCTCTATCCATCCTTTACCCATATCAGGAAAGCAACTTCTACCTGTTTTCCTGCTATCAAAAATAATATTTTCCAACTTGTTTTGGTACAAGTGGTTCTATTCACGTAGCCTCCTGCAGTTCATTTCATTACAGCAAATTTTATTTATTTGTTTTATTTTTATTTATTTTATTATTAAATTTATATGCCACCCATCTCCCCAGAGAGTCACTCTGGGTGGCTTACAATTAAAAACCAAGCTAATAAAAACAATAAAAATATAAATACCCCTGATTAAAACACAAATAATGAATCTATAAAAGCAATATACAAATCAAGAAGATGGGGGAAGCGGTATCATCATCCCACAAGCCAGTTCCAGCAATGAGAGCCCCCCAAATGCTCGCTCCCTGCAATTGGCTTCTGTGGTATGAATGCCCCTTCCCCACCAATCACTGCTGCCCCCCACTGAACATTTTGTGCTAGCTGCTGGGCTACCTGCCCCCTTCTGAAGGGTCCTTGGCTGGTGAACCTGTTTTCTTGTTGCACTTTTCTTAAAATAAGTTCACTAGCAGAACAGAGAAGGGCTGGCCTTTTCCTTGTTGTTATTTTAAGAAGTCCACCAGTGTAAAGGTGAAATAGTGGACCATTCTTTAAAAACAAGATGAAATTGACAAGAATTCAGTCTCCCCCACAGCCCAAGGAACTAGGAGAAGGGTAAAACTAGGATGTTGGAAGCTGGTGGCACATCTCACTCAGCTGCTGGTATTAATGTAGAGCATCTGGACCCATTTTATGAGTAGCTCAGGTGCACCATGGTCATGTAGCGCGTACCATATCAGCTGATGTGGAACACAGTCAAAAGCTTTTTCTAGGTTGAGGAAAGCCAGGTGTAATGACTTCTTCTTTTCTCTATGCTTCTTCATAGGCATGCAAGCTGTGGAAATGGCATCAGTGGTACTCGAGCCTTTGACAAAACTGCACTGGTTGATACTGATTTCAGTGATGTCATGGAGGCGCTGATTGAGGATCCACTCAAAAATTTTCATTGTGAGTGACAGGAGCCAGATTGGTCAGTAGTTGCAGCAGTCTGCCATGTCACCTTTATTCCTGAAGAGGGGAATGGTGATACTCATGGCCCAGTCATCAGGTGTATGGCCAGAGACCACAATAGCACTGAAGACGTTTGTCAGCCAGTCAGCTGTTTTGCCATGAAGTTTTTTCAGCATCCAGACATCTGCTGATAGGTTGTCCAGGCCAGGTACTTTCAAATTCTTCATACCGCTGATAGCTTTGGTAACCTCTTGAGGTATAATGCGCAGGACTGGGCCAGCGTTGGCCAAGCTCTCAGGAATTGGCAGGTGTGGAAATTCAACATTACAGATTTCATCAAAGTGCTGTTGCCAGTGTTTTAGGATTTTAAGCTTGTCCTGCAGTTGTCATCCATTTATACCTTGATGCACATGTAGTGTTCAGTGTCTTTTTCCACCTTGGTGTGCATTTTCATTAGTCAAAAGATAGATAGTTTTTCTCACCTTTCTTTGTGTCCAGTTTTTCATATAAGTCTCAGTAGTGATTGGCTTTGCCCTCTGCAACAGCTTTCTTTGCTGCTCTTCTTGCAATGACATACTTTTGCCAATTTTCATTGGTCTTCTGCACATACCAGTTTCTGTAGGCCACCTTCTTTCCCCATGCTTTCTCCTGCAGTTGCTCCATCCAGGGCCATGCCTGCTTACCAATTCACTGATGACCTGGTCTCATAGCACCTAGGATTGTTCTCCCAGTAGTGTTAATGGATTCTCAGAGAGCAGTCCATGTGGCATCAAACGGGCCTGGGGTGATTGGAGGAAATATGATGCGGTTAATGATGGCCACCTTGTGGTCTCGTAGCTTCCACCACTTGATTTTCTCTGGGTCCGTTGTATTGCTGCCACTCTTTGCATGCTTGCTGATCTTCATATCAGCAAGGAGCATCTTATGTTGTGGGATGAGGTAATTGTCCATAGATATTTTACTGAAATGTCCACAGGTGTAGGAAATAACTTAGGGAGAAGGACAAGTTTATATGTTAACTCCTGCTATTCCTACCTGCCTGAATTCGGCATAAAGGCAGAATGGATTCTTCCACAGGCATTCCAAGCTATCATGGTCTCATCTGTGTCATGAGGCTTTAATTCTGATTCCAGGGTTGAACTCAGTGGCCTTTATGGTCTCTTCCAACTTCCAATGCATTTTTTTGGTTTAGATTTTTTTTATCCTGCCTTTATTATTTTTACGAATAACTCAAGGTGGTGAACATACCTAATACTCCTTCCGCCTCCTGTTTTCCCCACAACAACCACCCTGTGAGGTGAGTTGGGCTGAGAGAGAATCGCAGCCCAAAGTCACCCAGCTGGCTTTCATGGCTAAGGTGGGACTAGAACTCACTGTCTCCTGCTTGCTAGCCTGGTGCCTTCACCACTAGGCCAAACTGGCTCTCTTTCCTCAAATTGAGTGAGAATTGGTAGATAAACATGTAGGTGAATTTCTCTGTCATGCATCACTTCAGGTATCTATCCTTTGCCATGCAATTGGGAATCTTGTGATATTTGGGCTCACTAGGCATGAGCAAAAGGTGTGGCCATTTACTTGTACAATCCTATTTTCACTTTATGACTGGGAAAAAAAAAACATAATGAGGTTGAAGCTAATGAATCTGAGGTTGTTGCCCCTTCATATACTTTGCTACAAGTGGACAGCATGTGATAAATTTTGGTCTGCCCAAAATCTATCCAGGGAGCTTCATGGTTGAGTTAGATTTTCATTCCTTATTCCTAATCTCACTCCCCATCTCATATTAGCTGTTCAAAAAAGTTGACTGAAATCTAGCAGCCAGAAAATTGTCTAGCTTTCCTCATAGATATATATATTTTTTTTCCTTTTTATGAACTGTAGATTGCTGCGGAAATTGGGTGGAACATCTTATAAACAATAGGCCTGTGTAAGGCAGCTGAAATTTGGTTTGACAAATACTATCTGCCTTTTTGAGACCAGCAAAGACATGTTTCACCGCACTGAGGAACTTTGCATGGTCATGAACATGCAGAAGCTACTACTGGAAATGTAGGAGAAAACCACTGTTATGCAAAGTGAAGCGAACACAGCAGATTTGCTTTACTGTTTTGAAAGAAGGAGCATCGCTTTCTGAAGCAGTTTCAAAGCAGCTTAGTGAAAAATAGGCAACCACAAGCAGAATGACTGAGAATCCATGGATCTTCTTTCACTAATAGGGTTTTGAGAAACAGCATCAAGGAATATATGCTCAAGAGGGGTCCAGCTGGACTAAATCCAGTTCAGCATCCAACTCCCATCCCAGTTCCAAGGGGAAGTCTATAAATGGGACAAGAGGACAATCTTTTTCTCCTGCTGTTGTTCCTTTGCAACTGGTGCTCAAAAGTAGCATTTGACTATCATGGCTCTTTGCCATTCATAGTGTATACTCCATGAAGTAGCTGCATACAGATTCGATTCACATATTGTGTTATGACACCATGCCTTCAGTTTGGTTTGGGCCTGGTGTGTTGTGTGAACCCAGTCATATGCTTGGACCTCAGCCACATGATCCAAATGTTCTGAAGCTTCCATCAGGAAAAAACCCTTCCATCACCACACAGAAAAAAATACAGTTCATGCTATATTGAAGCGTAAGTGTAGATGAGGCTGTACCTATTTTGTGTTCATATATGAAGACCGTGTTAATGTTAGAGGCCACTGCTCAGGGGATGTAAGCTAGCTTCACAGGGCTATACATGAGCGGTGGGGTGGGTGTAAAAAAAAATCAAGATGACAGTGGACTATTATATGCACAAAAATGTAAAGACTCTGAAATACCCACAATGGAGGGATGGTTGATGAAGATGACAAAACTGGCAGAGATGGGAAAATTAACCTGTTTGATTAGAGAAAGATACGTACATTTATTAGTGACTGAAAACCCCTTATAGACTTTTTGCTGAAGAAAGAGAAAAATGAACTTGTGATTTATGGGTTTGAAAATTAGAAAGGAAATTATGATGTAAACCTTAGAGAGAGAGGGCAAAGTAAAAATGTATCTATAACTGCTCTCAAGAAGATTGTAAGATACTTCTTTATAATCCTTTTCTTTCTTTCTTTCTTTCTTTCTTTCTTTCTTTCTTTCTTTCTTTCTTTCTTTCTTTCTTTTTTCACTATTTACTATTCTTCTTTATTATCTTTATTTTCTCTTATGACTTTTACTTTGTTAAAAAATTTCTTTAATAAAAATTATTTAAAAAAAAATCAAGATGACAGCCACAACCATGTGATTGAAGTCCTACCCTTTCGTTACATGTGTTGCAGACACCCCATGGCTTCATAAAGCTTAATATTTTTTGCGTTGACTTATGTTTATGTGTTTGAAAATAGTTCTGAGATGTAAGCCATCTAGAATCTTTGGAGTAGGCAGCAAAGGGAGGGAGGGAGGGAGGGATGGAGGGAAGGGAGGGGAGAGGAGAGGAGAGGAGAGGAGAGGAGAGGAGAGGCATCCATGGTGGGGCAAGGAGGTTCAGAATGACCTAAGCATTGCAAAGCAAGCCCTGCCTTTTTCAACATGTGTCACAGGTCCCATTGCAGTACAACCTTGCAATTCTGCTTTTGTCAGAATGATGCTCCACCCCTTTGGGACATGTGAATGACATTGCCTGCAGACACCACTGGGGTAGCAGTGTCGTGCGAAAGAGCTTTTATTTGCTGTGAAACTCCTCTTCTAGAAGGAAAAGGAGGAGAACGGCCTGGGTTTGGGCTCCAGTTCCTTCCTCCATTAATCCTTCCCTGTCCCAGGTCTTGAGTACCCAGAATCTCTCCTCCATGGAAGCTTTGTAAGATTCAACTCCATGACATGAAGCCTCCTCTGCAGCCCCCTGCAGTTTCTAGCCTGTTTAAAATGGCCAGCCTCCAGCCATTCCACTTTTAATTAGGGGATGCCACAAAACCAGCTTGTGAACACAGCTCCCTTTTCTGGCCTGGCTTCTCCTTTTTCAACACCCATCCGTTTTTATTTCAGCTCGTTGGAAGGGAAAAGCAACGGAGGGAGGGAGCTGAAGGGAGGACAAAGGCTGATTCTCTGTCAGTCTGGAAATCCTTAATTGGTTTGTAAGCTGGCAAAACAAGCTCCTACAGTCTCCTCTGCTCAAATTTAAATTGAGCCTCAGGTTACATTTCCCTAGTTTGAAAAAGAAAAGGGGGAAAAAAAACAGTGGGTCGGTGAGGAGTCAGAGCTAATAAATATAGGCAAAGAAATGCCTTTAACACATCATCTTTGAGTGCAGATACATCGCCAATTAGCTCGCAGAAGCTACTTCTCCGATGTTGTCCCACAATTTGGATTGCCATGTGCATTATCATAGAAATTTGTTGGCTGTTGCCTTGGTAACCAGTGACTGTTTCCTGGTGCATGCTGGGAAGTTTCACATAAGGTGCGCAAAGGATTATGACACTGGGTATCAGATTCATAAATTATAAAACTACAGAATTAGAAGGCCCTCATTGTTAGTCTTCTTTTTCCTTTTCCCCTTTACTTCCTTGCCTTTTCTTCTTCCCTTTTTATCTTCATTTCCTTTTTTTTCTTTTCCCTTCCTTTCCCTCCCCTTCCCTTCCCTCCCCTTTTTCACTTTCCTTCTTCCATTCCTGTTTCTTCTTCCCTTCCTGTCTTCCTTTCCTTTCCCTGTTTCGGTCCCTTCTCTTCCCCTTCCCTTCTTCCTTTTCCTCTTCCCTTTTCCTTCCCTTCTTCACTTTCCCACTTTCCCTTCCCTTCCTCCCTTCCCCCTTCCCTTCCCCCTTCCCTTCCCGTTTTTCCTTTCCTTCCTGTCTTCCCTTCCTTTTTCTTCCCTTTCCTTGTTAGCCTATCAATAGAATTGTATGTACATTTGTCAAATTGTTACCATTGTTACTGGGGGAAAAGCATATATTTTTCAGTGTGCAGACCAGTTCCTTAATACTTAGCATCTTAAAGCAGTTGCCAGAGATACAGTGCTCTAATGAGCTCAACTAATGGTGATACCTACCTTTCCTATGTTTTCCCATGACCTATGCTTAGGTCAATAAGCTGATATACTAGTTTTCCCAATGTCATAGATTGGCTCAGACTTGAAAGGGTAAAGCTAGCTATTTTTAAAATGATGCCAGGATCCACCAGCTCTTTGGCCCAGAGACCTGTCTTCCTCCTCAGAATCAAAGTTGGTTTGGACTTAGCTTTTGCTGTCATTTTAACCACAATTGTTCTGATTTTCTAGGAGGAGAAAAAGAGGCAGAAAGTGTGAAAGCAGTTCAACATTGTGCAATGCAGGAAGGAAGAACACTTTTTCAAACTTTTTTATTTTCATCTCTGGAAAAAGACTCCACCACACGGAATTTGCTTACTAGATTTCTCCACCATGAAACCATCCAGGCTTCCATTCCCTTCCGTGACACTCTGGATCATTGCTCAATCCAGGCACTATGGAAGATGCAAAATGATGGCCAGATGAATTGTAAAAACAATTCTAGTATTGTTTTAATTATATATATAGTATGTATTTTATATATATTTATAGTTTTAATGCCTTTGTAACCCGCCCAGAGTCCCCTATTGTGGGGGAGATGGGCGGGGGAGAAATCCAATAAATAAATAAATAAATAAATAAATAAAAGTCAGGGGGGAAAAATTCCCAGTGTTGCGAAACTCCTCTGGAGTCACTTGGTGAAATGTTCCTTGGTCTTTTCCTGCTCACAGATTCAAGTGGCCATTCACATGCTTTTATCATTTGTGAAATAGTGTATTGTATGAAATTCACTCATGATGGCTGAGAGTTTGCAGGGGGAGTACCTGTGCATAGATAAAAGCACACAGACACACACACAGACACACAGAGACACTTTGAGAGTTAACTGTAAGCTACTGCTCAGTCTTCCTTCTCTTTATTTAATATCCATATCAGTACTCAGCCGTGTGAGAAACATCTATAAATAAATAGCACTGTGTACACCAAAAAGCATTTCATGCTGGTAATTTTAAATGATGTATCACCCAAGTGAGCTTTTCCACTTCTTTGAACACTTCAGATTTGTTTTACCTGTTGTTGTATTATTGCTTGCCTGTCCAGATTCACAAGAGAGAGAAGCACAATGAAAGTTGTTTGAGATGAAACAGTCTTATGAATCCTCCCATTAAAAAAAAGAACCCCTATCTTCAGAAGAACGGCTTTTCTTTCCTTTCAAAGCATTACTGATAATTGGACGTTTTAAAATAACACTTTCTAGTAGAGTAGAAACAACACATTTGCTACTTGCAAGACAACGAAGAGATGCTAACACTTACCAGCTAGTATAAAACAATGGCATGAGAATAAACTCAGTGAGATCAAGGCCCAGGCTAACCCTAACTCTGACTTATCCTCTAAACTAGGTAGCATATCCCTGATGCTAGGAGTGGGCAAAGACTTTCTGAGATCATCTGACCTCCCACCTACTTTTTAATTAAATTGAATTTATTGAAACATAAAATCATAGACCAAAAAAAGATTAAAGGTTAAGAAAAAAATACAGACTACAAACATCCAGTAGAAAAACCTATTCATACCTGAGACTAAATATATCTAGATTGCAGTCAGGTCCAATAACTTCTAACTTTTATTGCAATGGCACAAAATCTGGCGACTATTGTGGAAATTTCCCAGTCCTGGTTGTTTAGAAGGTAACACATTTGCCATGTGAAATTGATCTGGATAGTTTTCAATTAAAAGCAAAGGAAAAATAGAATCTATAAGTTTCTTAATAGGGTTCTTAAAAGGAAAGGAAAAGGCCTATTCAATCTGAATGTCACTCCTAGTGATTTTATGTCTATCTCCAGATAGTTTTCTTGTAGCACTTCAGATTCAGTTCCCAAAAGGCGCTCAAGAGTATGCACACTGGCAAATGTAGCACCTATCTTCAACTCAGTAAAGTTGGAAAAACTTGCCCAAAATCAATCCAGCCCTTCCCAAAACATCTTTTTGGAAATGCATCCAAAGTACTGCTCAGAACTGTTAACGAGTTATTCTCATCATGCTTAGCTTTTCAAGGTCAGCTAAAGTCAGCTAGATGATACCCCTGGAGAAGCCTACTACAGTTTTAAAACTCTCAAAAACATTTAATTTTTCTTCCAAAATAAATTCAGAACTCACCCCAGGAAGCTAGAAAATTGTCACCCCCATTTAACTGGACATTGATGTGTCATGGCTTCTTCCACCATAATTCTCAGTCACACAAAATAAATTAAAAAATATAGCTCCTAGCCCCTAAGAATCAGACTGCTCTTGTTACTGACAGCTATGAGAGCTACACAGAAAAAAAAAAAGTGTTACAGTTCTGTATGGACTGAATGGATAGATTTCCTGAAGTCCTTGCCTGAATACTGGTCAGTCTCAGGAACTTTCTAGGTCCAACTGGATGATCCCACAAAGAAGTGGTAAGTGTTGTATCTGCTGAATACAGCTTGATTTCTGATCATTACAAGTCTACCTAATTTTCTTGGTAGTGTTATGGAAGACCATTGCCTTCTGGATTTTTTTTTTTTTTTTGAAAACCTTCCCATATAGCCTACAACCCTGGGATTTTCTGGTGGTGTCCCATCATCTAATAACCAGGTCTGGCTCTGCTTAGCTTTTTGAGACTTTTATCCAAAGTCAGCTAAGTGCTTGCTAGCTGTTATATGATGGCTCTAATGAAGATGGATATAATTTGATGTGGTGTCCAGTATTTCAAGAAGCCAGACACCTGTGCATGGGGGGTGGTAGGCATTCTGGGTCCAAAGGGCAGTGGGAGCAAAATGAAGCCAACCCTGGGCTGCTGTTGCTGGTGGAGGTGGGGTTGAGTGGCACTGGGGCTGAGCCAGGCAGGCAGCTGCCTGAGAAGAAACTATACCTGGCCTACATCACCAGGCCATTGCTCACGTTCCAGATCTGTGTTTCCTGAGGATAAAGGGGGGTGTCTGAAGTGTACATGTGCCTTATTAGCCAGTGGTACCTAGACATCCACATTGAAGGGGAAAACTATCTTCCTCAACATATATATAGACATATAACATCTATCATGTCCGTTTTCAAACTAGCACTAATAGGCTTCATTATTGTTGGCAAGGATCCTTTTGGTTTATTTGGCATGCAAGCTCCAAGCATCTGGAAGTGGGGTCAAGAAAATAAGGTATATGCTTGTATGAGGGTTTTCTTCCTGAGCAACATGATTGAGAACCAGTGTATGTCAACAGGTGCATTTGAAATAACTTTAAATGATATTCCAGTGTGGTCTAAACTGGAGCCTGGGGATCATCCTTCTATGCAGCTACTTGTTCAAGAAGCCAGACTAGGAATATACGGGTAATATTCCATTTTCACATCAATGATCTTTGCAATACATTTCTCAGTTATATATAAAACAAATGGATAATTGGCATTACGTAGATTTTAAAGCCAGGAAGCTATTTGTTCTTTGAGTTATATACCTGCTAGGAAAATATCTCCCACAATAGGGTCTTTGTTGAAATTCTCTCAGAAGTAAAACTGTACATTAATGATCATACACATGTTTTGATGAGTATATGCACTTGAGAGAAGATGCACTTAACTATCTAGAAAATATAGCTCTGGAAAAACATATTAATCCTTTTATAAACTCCTCCTCCACATTTAAAAGAATGATTGGGAGCAGTGATTATAGCCAGAAGAAAAATATATTTGCTTGTGAAAAACAGAATTTAGACAGTGATTTAAACCAGTTCTCGCTACCTTCAGTCCCCCAATGTGATTAGATTACAATTCCCATGAAGAATGGGAATGATGGGAGCTGTTAGACAATAATACCAGGGGACCCAATTTGGGGAAATGTCACACTATACTTTGAAGCTTTTTCCATTGATTTGGAACCTAGAAACAAACTAAAATATTTGCTAAATTGATTCAAGACATGAACATCTGTTTTAGTAGTGACAACAACAGCAATAAAGGAAATGCACAACTTGCTTTCCACATGCAGGACAAAAAGATTGTGTCAGTCACCAGTCTGTCAGTCAGTCTGGAGTCAGATAGTCAGCTGATCCCAAAGGGCAAATTTCTCCCCCATCTCTCCTTTTCTTTACAGTCTCACTAGCCTTTCAAATAATAATAATAATAATAATAATAATAATAATAATAATAATAATAATAATAATTTCTTCGCATCAAATAACAAAGACCTACAAAAAGGCCTCCCTGTTATTGCTGCCATTCCTAAAGGAGAAAAATGTGCATCGCAGATCATCTTCCTTTCCCATTTTGTCTTGGTTTAATGACCCTTGCAAAGCTTGAGCAGTAAGTTGTTAGGAATCTAATCAGCAGATAAAGGTCTTCTCTCACTCTACCAAGGAAAGGAAGGTTGACTTTATAAATCTTTTGGATTATGCAGGAGCTCTGCAGGGTATCCTTGCTCTAAATGACGACAGCTCACTAGAGGGTTAGAATGTATAGTCCTGGCTTCCCATCCGCCCCCCCCCCCTTGCCCCCTCTGAGCCACAGTGCTAGCAAACTGAATTACAGGGCTGGAATTGGCTTGAGCTGGTGCATTGATTATTTTGCATGCTGCTGAGCTGAGATGAATTGACCCGGCATGTTTGTGTGTGCGCGCTCGGGAGATCTGTCTTTGCAGAGACCGGGACAGCTGTATCCACAAGGGGATCACCAATCATCCTGTGAGGAACTGCTTCTGTCCTTCAACAGGCAATTAACGTGAGTCCATTACTGCTCCCCGGAGGCCCCTGGGGGGCTGCAAAAGGCATTGACTGAAAGGTCAGAAACCTCATGAGGGCAAGGAAGAAGCTGTGCCTAGCGAAATGGAGTGGAAAGTAGTCGCTATTTATCACCTGCTAGTAATTTAAGAGAGGGGGAGGAGGAAGAGAAGGGAGGGGAGGAGGGATGTCATACACTAAGTATTCATCATGGTGAGCATGTGGCAGCCATGAACACATAAATAAAAGCTGTAGGAGCATCTCTTCTTTTCCAGGGAGAAGACATTAAGTAAGCTCTCCATGAGCACCGAGGTGGGGAAGAAAGTGACAAGTCCCTCCTAAAGTAATATTTCAGCAGTGATGGCAAAGAGGGGGACATCTGCTGATGGATTCTCCAGCCATTGCATGCTGATGGAAGTGAGAGGAGAGTGATTTTGTTGCCTCGGCATGATATTTAGTGTGGCTATGCCAAAGCCATCCACCAAGAACTAAGGAAAACAATGTAGCAATACAGCGTCAAGTACATCAAGATTTGCGTGCATGGTAGCATCACCCCTGGGTAGTGGGAGCCAAACATCAAAGGGGGGATTCCACAAGATAATGGCAGGCCTGTTGTTTTCCTAAGAGGCCTTGAGACCAAATGGCTCCCTTGCCACCAGCAATTTGGAAGCTTCCAACCCAACATGTCTAAATAAACCACTAACTTAATTTGGCAGTTTTATGACTAAAGCACAACATGATAAAAGTGACACATGGGTGGCCAGGAGGTGGAACAGGGAGAACCAAGCTGGGCCATGCAGAAGACCTTGTTCATTGTGGTTTGGAAACCAAAAAGATGTTTAATTGGTTCCTGATGTGCATCTGGACAGATGTTCAACTTGGCAAAAGGGGAGGCTCTGTATTCAGAAACCTCTGCAAATATATTATTCTGCTAAGGAAGAAAGGAAATTACTCTTCTTGCAAGGTCTCTGTCGTTCATCTGGAAGCTGTTTTTTTTTTTAAATAATAACTTGATGCAGTAGCAACTGAAGACATTTTGGGGGGAGAGGAAGATAGTTATCGGGGAAAGGGAGCAGTTGGAGATTGTGAGCAAAGTGTGTGTTTGGAGGCCACAGAGACAGCATAAAAGCCTCCATTCTTTTAAAAGCAGAGCCATTCAGTCATGATTTATGCTCATTCAAAGATCTCCATCTCAAAGAAAATCCAGGATTGCTCACTGGGAAAATATTAGATGCTGGATACTAAGCACAAACACAGGAGTCTTAACAATAGAAAAGAACCTTTGATAGCAGGAATTCTGTACAAGTTGTGAGATTCTGTAGCACCATCTGAATGAGGTACCAATGCACAGTCTATAGATAAATATAAGAGGCACAGGCCATGCGAGCTGGGTCTGACCCAACATCCCCATATATCTGGACTCCACCTTTTTATCTTGCCCTGTTGAGCAAAAGGAAGGTCCTGCTCAGATGAAGAACATTCAAGTTTGATCCCTCCTTTAGACCTTGCAGCTCAACCCAATGTAGAGGACAAGGAGGACAAGGCTAAGGTGCATGACCCCTAGATTTTACAGCATGTCTAATGTAAAGAGGGCTTTTTATTTTGAAAGCAGGATTTCTGCTGCCATCCCCTTGCCCCCCTCCCCCCAGTCCACCCTTCTTTTTTTCTGGCTTTCAGATTCCAGATGCTAATGATTTATTGTTCATGCTGTGCAAAAATATGAATTCCTGAAGAAATGTTTTCCCTTGCAAAAGAAAATTCTTCCTTTGCTCCCCTCCCCAAAGTCAGGGCTCTTGAAAATGTCTCTGGGTGATGTTTTCAATTGTTGGAGACCACAGGCTACTGCTGATGGTGTTTCTGTTGCACATCTCCTCCTCCCTTGCTGCTTATACATGTGCAAAAATTCCATGGGAATTATATCCTCCTGATCTCTTTCCTTAGGATATAATGGAAGTGTGGGGAGTCACAGACTGCAGGACACAGGAGAGAGAGTCGTACAATGAAGCCTAGGACACCCAAGCATCTCATTGGCCACATTGTAACACGGTAAGATCACACATTGAATGTGTGGGGGTATTTGGCAAAGGAATAAAGGCCACTGTTTAGAACCAACATTCCCAACCTGGATCACGCTCCCTCCTTTCATGCTGCTCTTGCTAAAATACAAATAAACCTAGGATAGGGAATCATGTGACAAATGTTGCATTTAGCTGCTGTCCCACAATGACTGCATTCACATATTGCACTAAGTTGTAATGTGGTTTTATTTGTTTGGGCTAGGGTATGAAGTGAACCTGCTACTGTGATTTGTAAACTGTGTTTTGTGGTTTTAATATAGTGTGTGTGTGTGTGTGTATCCCCTCTCACCCCTATGGGTGGTCTGTGTCTTCCCCAGTCCTGGGTCCTCTACCAGAAGCCTGGGAGTTCGAGGGTTCTGCGCAGGATCTCAGCTGTTCCTAGCACTGCACTCTTCCGGACAGAGAGCTCTGATGTTGTTCCTGGGATCTGCTGGAGCCCCTCTCCCAGCTTAGGAGTCACAGCCCCAAGTGCTCCTACCACCACCGGGACCACTTTGGCCTTTACTTTCCACCAATACACGCACACACTCAATCAATGGCTAAAACAAACATCTATCATCCATGATCTCTGAAACCAGGTAGTATCAGGCACTAATCAAATGGCATTCCTGAAAACCTTGTTCCTTTGAACAGGAGGTATGTAATTTATTCAACTATATGCTTATAGATGATAAGCAACATCTAAAATGTATACAAGTTGGTTCCTAATTCAATGGCTGAGGTAATACTTCATGCCAAGTCTTAATGTGATATAGTTGCTGATGGACACTATAGTTGATAAATCATGATTTATGGCTTAGGTCGATATGTCAACATAGTCAATTGTGATTTATTTTCATTGAATAAAGACATGTGCTGGTGCAACATGTGGATTCATTCTGCACATTGTGCTGCTGATGAAATGCAGTTATTTAAAGCAAACTTCAAGCAATGTGGGAAAATTAGAGAAGAGAGGAAAGGAATATGAATTGGTGCTTCCAAGCTAGAAACGAGTTTTTCTGCCAGACTATTTTTCTCTTTCTTTTCAAAAGAATTCATGGTGGTATGCTGGCAACTGTATAACAGGGGAATATGCACATATCTATGCATCACATCTGTAGCAATCCTTAAAAATATACCAAGTAGCTTTGGCCTATGTTTAATGCCAAAATTTCTTTCTCTCATAGCTATATTTCTTTATAAGGGTGAGATTAAGCTGGTATTAACCTTGTTGGGATGAAATGTCTCAATCTTGCAGATTATCAGTCAACGGATGACTGGAAAGTCTGGTAGATTATCCAGTGGGGATTTAACCTATTTGCTTTGGTAACATCTGTTGAATGTTCCATTCTACTTCATTAAAATTTGTCCAAAAGGTGAGGAGTCAAAAACTGGTTCCAGTATCTAACCTCCAGCACTCAAGACTCAGGGTGTCAGCATTCAAGACTCAAGGACTCAGCATTCAGAAATACTTTATCCAAGTTGCGGCTCTAGAATAGGGATATAGTCAATGCACTGCCTTTCAGATATTTTGAGGTTCAACTTCCTGAATCCCTTGCCATTGATAATGATGGCTAGAGAATGACAAGAACCGAAGTTCAGAAGCATCTGGAGGATACCAGATTGTTTAGCCATGACATAAGGGGGAAAAAATCCAAATATATGCCCACTTTATTTATTTATGATTTACTTGATATATGCCCACTTTTCTACCTTGAAAAGTACCTAAGGCAGCTCCAAGTTGATCTCACAATGTCATAAAATCATGAGAGCTGACTTCTATCTAAGAAGCGGTCTTATGCCAAATCAGATCATTGTTCTGTCTAGCTCAATATTGTCTCAGGCTAGAGTACAAGTTAGGTATAAAGCATGGGCAGCACATCTGGCCAGTGTACTGAACTATAGCACAAGACCTTCCTTTGGAACAGAACATTTTTTCCATGCTGACCCACCCATCTTATGAAAAAGACAGGTTGTTGGGAAGAAGTCACTGGATTTTGATACTTTTTTTAAAGCATTACAAAGATTTATTTTAGCCATCCATGCTTTTCAGCTCAAGGGTATCTCTTTCTCTGCTATGCATTGCCATTCACTATTTTTATGAATTAAAACTTTTGAATAGAATAAGTGCAACAGAAATGTTTTAAAGCGGGCTTTTCCAAGCTGCTGTCTGCAGGTGTGAGGAAGAGCAATTCTTGCAAGTGGACAGCAGTTCTTATTGGTCACTTTGTCTGGGAATTATGGAAGTTGTAGTTCAACTCATTGGCAGCTTGGAGGAGGATAGGCATTTTAAATACGTTTTACTTTAAAAAACAAAACCTCCAGGAATTCTGCATCACAGACTGAACCTGGAGTCTTTTGCATGGAGAATTTTCTGTTCTGCTACTGAATTATACTCTTTATCCAATTTGTAAAGCATCAGCAGCAAAAGTAAAGTCACATATTTACTTTGGTGTCTTTGTCTGGTGTATACTTTGTCATATCCCAGCAGTTAAATTCCCAGAGTTGCTGGGAATTGGGTGGCATATAAATAATAATAATAATAATTATAATTATAATTATTATTATTATTATTATTATCAACTAATTATATAATATATAAATTATTACACACATATATGTAATATTATTATAAACTACTATTATTACTAATATTGTTATATTATAATATTAGTAATATTATTAGTTTATAATAATATTATAAATGAATTATAATTGATTGATGCCTCCTTCTCTCCTAAGTTGGACCTTACTTGAAATATATCTTTTTAATGGGATTGGAAGCTATCATTTTTGGAGATTTCATTCTATTGGAAATCATGTTTTCCAGTGCTCTTCAGTATGACTATGTGGATTAATTCATGCTTTTTAAAATAATGTTAAAAACACTTCCTAGGATTTTATTCCTATTAAGCCATCCACAAAAAGGAGTAAAACAAAATACAGATAGATCCTTGTAACATTGGAAAATTATGCATAATACTTGAAAAAAGCTGTTTGGATACATAAGCCATTCATAGACAATGTCAACCTCTCCCAACATGGTACTCCAGATGGGCTGGAACTACAATTTCTGGAATTTACCACCCATACAATCCCAACCACAATGAGAAAGACTAGCCCCAGTGAACAATAGCAAGGCAAAAAACATTTCCACATATTTAGGACCATCATGGAGAATGGCTTGCCTGTTCTGCAATGGACGGGTGTGCCATATTTCATTGTACAGGCAAGACTATACAAAGTAATTATTCTGAAATTACAATTCCTCAGAAGTAAATTTCACTCTGTATTATGTTGCTTGTTCCCAGCTATGCATGTTACTGTAAATTCAAAACCTGTTTTATGCTAAATTCATACGTTAAGGACAGTTAAGAAAATAGCCTCCTTTTCCAAGCCCACTCCATTCTTGTTTTTAGATACTGTTTGTCCTGCATCTGAGATAAAAAAAGAATTAGTACCATTAATTCTGTAATGGTAGCATGTCTGACATGGTTCTCTGGCACTCCTCATAGCCTTAATCATGGCAAACTAATCACGGCAAACTGATCACTGAGTTTCCTGCCATTTGGGGGTGGGGAAAAGGTGCAAACTATAGTTTAAGTCCCCAAAATAGGCTGAAGACAAAATCTTAATATATAATGGAACACCAAGTCTCCACCCCCAGCCCAATTCCCCTTTAAAAAATTGAGTCTCATCCACTTGTGTGATGGGTTCCCATCCATTGTGTGGTCCTCAGCCCTTCTCAAATATTAAATGGAGGCTAGGCTACCAAAAGATTGCCCACCTTTTTTTAGTTGGATTTCAGGGTTATACCTAAGCCATTGCAGCTGATTTCTCTCTAGAAATCCAAGCCACGCTCAAGAGCTGTCCTAGAATAGTCACAGTCAAGGCTAGATAGACAACCAGCTTTTACTGTAAAGAGACAGTAGCCCTAGTAACAGTGAAGATCAGCTTCTACAGAGCCTAAAAGTCTAGCCCTTTTATATGTAGCCCCAGGGCTTTAATACTGGGTTTCTTTCTCCTGACGTTCATTGTAACAAAGAATCCATTTTTCAGGCTTGGCTGTTGATGGCTTCTGCAGTGTGTTTATACAACCCTCTTGTCTGGTCCTAGATTCCCTCCTAGCCAACATCATCCCTCACACAACAGAAGGAGAAGGAGAAGGAGAAGGAGAAGGAGAAGGAGAAGGAGAAGGAGAAGGAGAAGGAGAAGGAGAAGGAGAAGGAGAAGGAGAAGGAGAAGGAGGAAGAACAAAAACATTTGCTGCTCTATTGAACACAGTGTAAGGACTTCAAATGAAACATTTCGTTAGGAATTGTGCCAGGAAATAGGCATTGAACCAAGGTGACCCAGCTGACCCTTAGAAGGTCTTGTCCATCTTCAGCTCTAAAGAATAACTAGGATCAAGTTGGTTAGCAGAGAGTAATTTGTATATATCCAGGGAGCCTGTCCAAAGAGCATGACTAGATCAAAAGCAAAGATTCATATGAATGACTATCAACAGAAAGGTACTCACTTCACTAAGTATATGTTACCTGAATTGTAAATTCCATGCTGGCCTCCAGCTAGTTTTAATTCTGTCCTGTTTTTTTTCCTCCAATACAGGAATCTACAACACTCAAGAGATATCAGCAGAACTAACACCCAGTGAAGATGAGGAATAGCAAGAGGATAACCAAGTAGCAAAACAATCACAGACAATCAAAGGCTTCCCCAAAGAACCAGATTTAAGTGATAGTGTCCAAGTCCTTCTAAAGCCATGGGAGCATGAAAACTGAATTTAGCGTTTAGGTAGCATGCCATTGGCCATATTACAAAAGCGGGCAGGATGAGAACAAGGAATAGGAGGGGAAGGACAAAACAATTTGATTTAATTTAAATTTCAAGTATCCACAAAAATGTAATATTAAGCTGCTGGACTAAGGACTGGGGCTGAGAAGACTCTGTTCAAATCCACTTTCAGTCATAGATGATCATTGGAGGACATTGGGATAATTGCTGCCTCACAGGGCTGTTACTGTTGGGATAAATCGATAATCTGTCTACTTAACCATCTTTCTATCATATCTTTAAACAAAATACTTAGATATTGGTTTAAATTATTTCTTAAAGATTTCGCATCAGGGCTTTCAACCTTCCTATTAAATAGGATTTATGCTTTTTAATCGTTGCATTTCCTTCCTGTTTGTTTGCAAAGTCACTGTGTCTCTGACCGCCCCCCCCGAAAAGGGGAGCAATTATAATTTATTATGCAGTAATTGTTACCTAAATGTTTTTGAATAAGCAAAAATCACATCTGTTTAGGAATAAGTTACACGCTGAGAGAATTCCCTTTGAAATAGAGGCAACGTTCTCAAATTCCGTAACTGTACACATAAAACAACGAATTTATTTCCCCACTGCGTCCATTACATTCCCAAGTCAAACGGCATCTTCTTTCCTTTCCCATATTAAAACCTTTGATTTAATGGAGGTTTTAACTACTCGTTCTTCAGGGAATGTTCAGGAGGCTCTGCACAGATTAGGTTATTGGAAAGTATAGTTATTTGCTTGTAAAGTAGCAGCTCCGTGTCAAAATTGATTTTCTCTAGTGCAGCAAGTGTAAGGAAGATAAGCTTCTGCTTTGCATCCAGAATAACATGATCTCCATGCCTCTGGATCATGTTTCATCCCATCCTGATTTTCTTTTTGAGATAAGGCCTTTTCATCGACCGAGTCAGGGGGCCCAGCAGCGCGGCAAACAGGTGGGTCCAAAGCTGGCCTATCCCCACGCTGCTTTATTCCAGACAATTCTGAGGGAAACATTTATAGCCTTGTTTCATCTCAGAAATGGTCAACCCTTGAGGTTGATTGGAAGCAAGAGAGGTTGTAGTCACTGTGTAGGTGGGCCAAAATGGGGCCAGAGGGGGAAGAGGAGAAAGGAAAACAAACTCTCCAGAGCTGTGTATAATGAATTCCATTAATTAATAAATGAGAGAAATGCTTTGGTCAGACATGATAACTGAACCCAGGACAATACATTCTGACAGGAAGATGGAGAACCAGCACAGTGTATTCGCTGGGAGGCTGGAGCCAATTTCTGTCTCTCATTCCATTCTACCAAACACTGTTGTTGAGAGGATAAAATGAAGGGAAAATTCCTTAAATTCCCCTAGAAGAAAGGCAAGAAAGGGAAATAATATTATTATATTATTCTCTGGGGTGCAGGTTGCCAACCCGTGGTGCAGACCAGCAATTCTCAAAGTATGATCGTCTGTGGAAGTCCACCACTTTCATAAGCCAAAGCTCACTTGTGACTTCAGCCAAAATGAATACTTAATTTAGTGTTATAGGTTTTGGGTATACAAAGGACCTTTTAAAAGGGAGAGGATGAAAAGGCATGCACGTACCCAACTCTAATCATTAATATATGCTGAAAGTAATATATAGGCCATATGAATCAGGGATGCAAAAAAAAGAAAGAAAGAAAGAAAGAACAGAAATATGCCAAAATGAGGGTGGGATTTGGGGAATCACCATAATCCAAGCCAAAGGAAAGAAATGCACAAAAACAATAATGAATGTTAATTATATAATATAAATACCATCTTTATTTATGCATGGATTTATGCATTTTTTCATTTGTACATGACTTCAGCCTACCAACGTGAAGTGGTATACACCAGCAACAGTTAAAGCCAAGGCAGCAATAAAACAATACAATAATGTACAATATAAAACTAATAATTACAATTAAGAGGTACAGTTAAGTTGCCTTAAGGTATAGACTATGTCCGTTCAAGAATTGCACTTGGGCCTCACTCTTTTTGCTTTTAGGAAAGTCCAGGATCATCTGTTATGATACGGTTTCAGTCTGAGTTAGTTTTAAGAATGCTTTTAACTGTTTTATGACATTTTAACTACTTATATTTTTATTGTTATCAGCCTTGAATGCTTCTTGGGGGAAAAGATAAGGTATAAATAATAGAATTAAAATAAATACAAGACCAAAATTTACATTGCTAGATACTCAAATATCTAACTGTGTAAATACAACATATAGAAAATCACACACACACACACACACACACACACACACACACAAACACTATACCATGCCAACCCCCCCTTTTTTTAACAAAAATTACCAATTAAATCTATTACAAGGTTTAAATATAAATACAATGGGAAACATTTAAAAGGTTATTCTCTCTCATTTAAATTAGTATCTTTCTAATTTTTGTTTTTGGACTAGTTCAGATTATTGTGTCTAGGACACATCATATAGAAGATTCTGAGTTTACTTTATCGTTGTAGTTGAAGATACCACAAAAGAAGCTGGGATTAGTAAAGGAAGACCACCACTAAGTTCACCTCATCCCAGATCCAGTTCAGAAAAAAAGATGAATCAGCATGGAAAAGAACCCTGTTCTTTTTGGAGCCAATTTGGATTTATTACATCACATGCAGACACACACACACACACACACACATACTGTCAGCCTCATACTATTTAGACCAGACTGTGAAATCAACTCCACAGGAAAGTTTAAATCTCCATCAAGGTCATCTTCCTTACTCTCTCACATACACATCCTGAGCCTCCAAGACTTTCCATTTCTCCATAGAGTTAAGGGTTGTAATCTTCATCAGACAGCGTAATTAATGAACTGAGGCTATGACAATTGTAGTTCAGAGATTCAGAGGGCACCACATTGGGGTTGGCTTTAGGAGAGATAATGGTTCTCCAGGACCAAGGTCCAGATCATTGGGAGAGTTGCTAGCAACATTAGCTGGAGTTAATGACATTCCCCAGAAGATCTAAAGTAATGGTCTTGAACGCAGTAGCCTCCAGAACTACAATTCTAATCACTCTTGAAGTCTGAGGTTCATGGGGCTCTGACAACTGTCCTCCCCCCAATATCCAGAAGGTGCCACATTTGAGAAGAGAACCTACAACATGGTATAGAGCAGATAACCTTTTCAGAATCTAAACAAACACAAAACAATCCAGAGGAAGCCATGAAAACTGACAGTTTCCACCTCATTAAACAGGGACTCCTCCTGGTTTCTAGATGGCTTGGCAAGTCAGGCCCCTTGACAACATTTTAAAAAAATCCCACATCAAGTGCTCCAGGGGGCTGTGGGAACCTGGAAATATTGAGAGGCTCCCAGATTGAGCTGCCCACCGTGGGAAGGTGGACGCTCAGCAGGCCACAAGCTCAAAAGCAGGTTGTTTTCCAAACCAGGGATCACATCATTTATTCTTTTGCCCCTTTCGTTTAGCTGTCCTTGTAGCCCTCTCCCGCAGCTAACAGAATTGTTGTCCCAAGTTCCCAAGAGATTAATGTATTTACTGACTTCTATAAGATGTTATACCAATCAACGCTAACTGTCCCTGACAGAGACGTAAAGGATCTATTAAATTAGATCTGAGGCCCTATTAAATTACTCGGCAAGAAGCAGCATGGCTCGCCTTATCTGGGACAGAAATTAATGCATGTTATTAAAGCCACGTATTTAAGGGAAATTCTCGGGAAAAAATGGACAGCCTTGCAAAATCGAGCAGGGAAAAATGTAGTATTGGAAGAAAGGAGGGGGGGGGGGGGACTCTGCTGTTACCACGTTGCCTTAAACAAATCTCCTGCAGTTTCTATAATGCCACAGAAAAAAAGGAGAATTTGCCTGCAGCCTCCCACCCACTAGTTCCTCTTTGCTAATCAGATTAGTGACAAATAAAATTAAACCATTAAGGCAATTAAGTAATTCTTAGTTAACATTTGATCAGGAGCTTGCATGCAAATGCTCTTGTTGCCTTTCTATTAAAGGAACTGATCAAAAGCAGTTCCAAATTCCCGGAGTCATTTGCTTCTTGCTAATTCACTGGTTCTGGTTACTATTGCTGGAGCCACCAAGGATAGGCTGATGAACATGGACTTCTGTTTCTCTCCTGGAATGATAGGAGAGAAGATCCACTTTCACACTGGGTCTGGATCTGTTAAAATATGTCGTGCTATGCAGGAACGCTGAATAACAGAGAGAAAGAGATACTACACAAGTGAGAGCTATTATTGCCATGTTCCAAAATATGGACTTTCCGCTAGAAAAGGAGTTGGTTCTTTCCACTGAACAGGAATAGATCGACCTGACTGTCAGAATCCTGGAAGAGTTCAGGAAAAGCTTTCTACTCATCTTGAGACTAAAGATTTTTCCTATCCCTAAGAAGGCTTAATGGCTGATAACTTAAAGGACCATCTCTTCCAGGATAGGTTGTAAGGTCTGCAGGAAAGTTTCTTCTCCATATCCAGGAGCAAAAGGAAATGTAAAACTCTTTTCCCACCTATGTAATGCACAATGTGATATTCATCTCTCTTCCCCTCCCTCCCTCCCTCCCTCCCTCCCTCTCATCAGCTAGGTATACATGCATATAAACTTCTGGACTGGGTTGATTTTGGAGAATGATATACTTCTACTAGAAAAACATAGCCATGTTCCATCTTTCGGGGTGGAAAGGGTTTGGAGAGCCAGGCAGAGACAGTTGGCAGAGACTGGCAAGGAACTCTTATGACTATTGGTATCATAGTGGAGATTAACACATATATCCATGACCTCATTGTTCATGAAGAAGTCATTGGTAATGAGCTATTAAGGGTTTATTTATTTGTTTGTCATATTTACATAGCTGCCCATCTCACAGATTTGTGACTCTGGGTGGTGTACAATAAAAAAGCAATCATTAAAAACTAACATTTTAAAAAATTCAGCAATTAAAACATAATCAAAGTTGCCAAGAATGGAGTAGCAGAGAGAGTTATTGTTATGTGCAATAAAGCCATCGCATTAGTTCACCACTGCCTTGAGACCCCCAAACCTGTTGGCACAACCATGTTTTAAGGGACTTCCTGAAGGATATCAGGGATGGGGCATCTCCCCTTGGGGGGGGGGGGGATGATGTCCCACAGGGCGGGTGCCATGGCAGAGAAGGTCCATTTCCTAGGTCCTGCCAAATGTAACTCCTTAGCAGACGGGACCCGCAGCATACCTCTTCTGCCAGACCTAATGGGATGGTCAGATGTAATTGGGGGGAGGTGGTCCCTCAAATAACACAGTCCCAATATTTCAGGATTCCAATATTTCCACTTGTAACTCTGGGGAATGTTAGCAGCTGCACAAACAAATCTTGTGAGTGCAGAAAGAGCTCCATAACTTTCTGGGAATATGTGGCGATTGAATGGAATGCTTATTGATTTTCCCCTGGTCCCCCAGCCCCTTTTTGAAGCATGGTTTTCATCATTTTGAAATAAGAAGCACAAAACAATGGTAAGCAATAAGATATGTTTAAATAATTAAAAAGAAAAAAATCCTCCAAAAAGACCCAGAAAATCTTGGACCCATCTTTGTTGTAACATATCCCGCCAGCATCCAGAAACTTTGCCTTGCCCATTTAGGTCTTCACCTTCTCATATAATATTGTAATACAATTATCTAGCCACACTCAGAAATCTGGGTCTACTCAATATGTTGGAGCAACATCTCTCCATTAAATTAATTGAAGGCAGATTTAGCCTGTTTTCTTGCTACAACACAGTTCAAAGACCTATTCTGAGATTTTTTAATGCCCTATGTGAAGACCTAGCTCTCTTGAGAAATCTATAATTCTGGGAAAGGAAGGAAAGAGAAGAAGAAGATGGCCAACGACAAGGTGGATGGACTTGATTAGAGCAGCAGTGGATGGACTGTTAGAAAACCTGAAGGGCCAGATTTGGGACAGTTCATCCTGGAGAAGATCCATCTATGTGGTCCCTAAGAGTCAATACCAATTTGATGGCACAAAATCAATCATCAATGGCTCATGTTGGCATGTAAATACTGTTGATTTCTGTCATTTTGGTGATTTGACCATTGTTGATGTATGTGAACTTATATGAAACAAAATTTGCATTGTGTACCTGATATATGAGAGCTGACTTTTGTGCTTTATGCCCTCTTACATTTTAAATTTGTGGTAAATAGTTTACAGATTATAGAATACAATGGAACCTTGACTTCATGGATATTTCAGGGCAGGGGAGACCAATCTTCCCAAATGCCCATTGAATACTAAATTACATTATTTGTGTCAATTTACATCATTTATGCAATGATTTAATTACACAAATAGTGTCAAATTATGTCATCATTTATGCAAATTATGTAAAGTGATATAAATAATGTTATTTTCCATGGATAAATTTAACTTTTTTAAAAATGCTTCATATGGGCTACTTAGGATGAAAAGGACACAGCCATTATTTTGGAAGATGTTCGAACAAAAATTTTGTCTCTTCCATATGATGTCCAGTAAATGTGTGTGTGTGTGTAGGGGGGGGGGGGGTTCCTGTTAAATTGATGTTTCATTGTACACAAATCAAAACCTCCGGACTCTTATTTATGGTGACTATGAAATGGAATGTGGCTAATATGGGATGGTGTGATTCTATATCTGTTACACTTGCTAAAAACGTATCCGCTTTTCAAGGATGTGGAAAAAACATTCTTGTCTTCAAAAAACTTTCACAAATAACAAACTGCTGAAAATCTCTTGTGCTCTCTGCCTCCCCCACCCCCCAATCTTCTCACTGAAACTGATGAAAAAGTGTGTGCTTTCAAAATGTATTACGAAGGAGAAAGGAATTTTGATGCATTTCTTATGGGCAGAGTATGGTATTTTTGCACACATTTAATTACAAAGTGGCCAAGGAATGTATGTGAATATCCTGTCTTTCATTTTACAGTAACTTCTTTAATGATCTACAGCCTTTCTGATATTCCCCAGTTCCATTACATCGCAGTAGATTTAATGGGAAATCATGATGAGGAAATGCCTCCCACGGGGCTTTTTCAGATCAGGAAATGTAAGCATCTAGGGAGTTCCAGACTGAAGGAAGTGATGTCAGAGAAAACAAGAGTAATTGGACCCACCACATTCGAAGATAACTTCAGCAGAAAAATGCCACTCATAGAAATCTGAAACAAATACTCAAGTATTTTGAGAATAAGGTAGAAAAACAGTGGCTACTTTCTCAGGAGACTTTCTTTTTCTTCGAAATTGCAAGGCAGACTTTCAGCCCAGCATTAATGAACAATGAATTGATGGTCCTGAGCTTAAGAAAGCAACACTTCAACTCATATTCATATGTTCAACGTTTTCTAATTGGCTTAATTTTTTCCTTCCCCTCCTCACTCATTTATTAAAAAGAAAAGCAAGCAATGCATGTCTCACACTTTCCTCCTTTGCCCCATTTTCTGAAGTGTCAGCAAACTTCCTCCTTCAATGAATTGTAAGGTGTGCCCTATGTACGTTGCTCTCCTTAAATCATCCATGATGTATTGAACGTGCCTTAAATGAGCCTCCTCCATTTGCACAATTGCCCTATTAATTTCCTCCTCATTGATTTACACCACTTTCTGCAGAAAACTGTTCCCCCAGGCCTCACTTTTAACATGTGCTCACCAGAAACTCTGGTTTGAATTTCCTACCTCCCTGCCACATCTCCTCCACATTTGTCTTCATTCATCCATCTCTTCTCTTCGGTCTCCCTTCCCTCCTAGTATTCCATCTTCCTCCCGTTCGTTTTGCATTTCCCTCCTGTCTCCCTCTTTGCTTTTGTGCTGCTAATAAATCTCCTGGTTGGGATCTTGGTAGATACAGGTTTCAAGGCAAGGTGATACCCTGTGTAAAATTCAAGAGTCCTCTGCTCAGCCGAAAGCAACAGAGGTTCCTGGAACATTTGCTACCACTGAGCATCATAGGCCTCATTTAACTAGGATAAATGTTGCCTTGTTTTATTCTGCCCTTTCTTCCATCTCTGAATCTGGAAAACTCCAACCTTTGATTCTTGAACTATGTAAACACGGTTTCACTTTTCTGTTCATTGCTTAGTACCTCTCTTATCTTTTCTATTTATTTAATCATCAATGTTTCAACCCATTTTGGTTTGAAACTGAAGTTGAAGTTGCATACACAATTAGAAGTGGAACAATTAGATAGAAATATATGATAATTGGGTCTGTTCAAGACACCAGACAAACCTAAAATGGGGTCTCTTGCAGAGACCCAGCCATTGTTTTGGTATGTTTTGTGAACCAGACCATCATGTTCAGCTGTAATGTGATTTATTTACTAACATGCTATGAGAGTATAATGGAAACAAAATCTTACAAGATTCTGATATTCTTATAAGATTTGGCCACCAATAATCACTGTATTTTCTTTGAACAGTGGAAGGAAATATATGCATCTGTTAGAAACCCAGTGACACCACGATGACATAATCATGGACATGACACAACCATTAAAATGTGTTATATAACTAAATCACCTTGAAGTGAACAAAAGAATAGGCAACAGGCTAACTTTAGCAAATTAACCTGAATGTTCAGGGTTTGCACAATACATTCAAATGCAAACTAACCAAACAAGTTGGATTTGCACCTAAAAACCCTTAACCAGGCTTAACATTACTGAAGCTTAGTATGAGCTGTGAATGCAGCTACAGATTTTTAACTGACTTAGTTAATTGTGTTTGCAATCACAACTATATTGAATGGAAATGCTCAATCTGCGGTGCTCTGGCCAAATCTGATCTTTGGTCTACTCTTAAAGTAAGGTTAAATATTCTGCAGATTTGGACCCCAATGTCACATTCCTAGTTTAGGGAAAAGACAAGGTCAAGAAGAGGAGAAGATAAAGAGGCTACACCCATTACTGCTTTAGTTTCACCTATCTCCAGCAAGTGATATCTCCACAACAGATTATACTTGAGCACATGTGGGTCTCGACAGAAAAGGTCTCCATATTTGATATAAAAATATGTCCCTGGGCCTTATATCTTTAATACCATTTACTACCCAGAAAGTACAAGAAAAGGATGAAAAGTAGAACACATTGGACAGAAAAAGATGCCTTTCAGTGATGGATAATGAAAATGTTTAATAAGACAGTGGGGAGCATAGTTTAATTCAAGAGCCTATCTAGCTTAGCTGCAAAACTCATCTATGTCAGGGTATCTTTCCTTAAATCAGATGTATCATTAGGTAATCAAATGTCAAAAGATTCTTTACTGACATAAGGACTGAATGGAAACCATGCCTGTAAAATAAATCATGTTTTGTGGAGCCTGTGATCCATCGGCAGTGGGAAGTTCTTTTTTTAACAAGATCAATTTGTAAAATCACATGAATGTCTTGGAATGGAATAATTGGAAGCCATTTTACATCTTTTAGCTTTCCCTGTTCCCAGGAAACAAGGGTGAAGTAAGATCTTTATGCAGAGTAGGGAAGTCTGCAAAAATTGGTGGGGGGCCAAAGATCTGATTGGGCAGTTTATTATATCTGAGATGAAGTAGTCTAGAAATGATTTACAAAAGGGAGGAGGAGTAAAGAAGTATTTCCATGGATGTATGGAACACATTAATGGAATGTCTAGACTGAGTGTTCTTTTTTTTTTTCCAGTGCAAATGCCTAGAAAGGCAGATTATTTCTTGGTGGAACTATAATTACTGCTAGTGCAGCAATCACTAAGTGCAGTCTTCCTGCCAATGCAAACTGAATAGTGGCACTTCCAATATTTCTTTGTTATTGTTATTATTATTGTTATTGTTAATTAGATATTTATCCTGCCTTTTTATATATAACTGAAGGCAAAGAACATACCTAATATCCTACCCCCTGTTTTCCCCACCACAACAATCCTGGGAGATGGCTTGGGCTGAGAGAGAATGACTGGCCCACAGTCACCCAGTTGGCTTTCATGCCTAATGGAGGACTAGAAGTCACAGCCTCCTGGTTTCTAGGCTAGGTTCTACATTTGAATCCTGATGGACATCCAACACAAATGTGTGTGTAAAGCCTGCTCTAGATATCAAAATATGGAAGAAAACAATGGAAGTTTATTAACAGCTGAAACAACAGTTGAACGGCATTTTTGCTATCTGTTCAGGATTCGGGGCCAGATGGTCAGGGCTCCACAGCCCAGGAACATGCAGAGTGGAAGTAGTTCCAAATATAATAGAACTGGTTTCCCATATCATTGAAGCAAAGTGTGTGTGTGTGGGGGGGGGGGGGGCAGGGTTAAGACAGATTGCCACTTAATACACTGCAACGCATGGAGCTACCCTTGAAGACCATCAAGAAGCTATAGCTGAACCCAAATGTGGTTGTGTGAGTAGTTATGGGCACACCTTGTTACCCATGTGACATGTCTGCTTTCTGAGATGCACTGGTGGCCCGTTGGCTTCAAGGTGCAATTCAAGGTGCCGGTTGTCATCCATGAAGAGGATAAGGGTCTGAATGCTTATGGGACCACCATTCTCCAGTTGTGGCTGCCCACACTATCAGATGGGGCAAAGCAGGCTTGCTCCAGGTCCCATCCAGAGAACATTGCCATCTTGTAGGACTCTGAAAGCATTCCTTCTCTGTTGCCATTCCTGCCTGATGGAATAGTATTCTTCTACCCTACCCCCCACCCCCATCTGTTTGGCCCAACCTTGCTGACCTTCAGAAAAGCATTAAAAACTTGGGTTTCCCCACTGGCCTTGGAGCAGGGTGATTTGTGAACTGCTTGAATAATTGCTTTTTGAAAGTCTGTATGTTCTCCCAAACATCATATTCCTATATTGTTTTGC
This sequence comes from Liasis olivaceus, assembly GCA_030867105.1. Classification (NCBI taxonomy): domain Eukaryota; kingdom Metazoa; phylum Chordata; class Lepidosauria; order Squamata; family Pythonidae; genus Liasis; species Liasis olivaceus. The sequence goes on along the minus strand of CM061349.1, from coordinate 320,254,448 downwards.
TTTATGATGTTTTTAATCTACTGTAAACTGCCTTCAGTTGTTTTGATTAGGCATTCATATTAATTAATTATAATAAAATTTTAGAGGGAATTTAAGTCCTGTCAGCGTCATGATCTTGAATGTAGGCCTTGAACAGTGCAGCCCCAGGGCACCTCCCTCCCTCCCCAGCAATTGTAACTAAATGGTAATTTTTACTGTGATAGAAAGGGAAACTATTAACTATATTTAATAGTTCATTAAATATAGCTATTTAATATTTAATATAATTACACATTTGAATTAAATGTATGAGGGGAGTAATCATATTAACTACATTTATTTAAACATACAGAAAGCCAACACAGATTCAATTTTTGCCTTAGTTTCACCCGTGTGTATCCTTGCTAGAAGAATTCTGAACTCGGAGACTAAAATTACTTCACTGCATAAGTTCTGCCATGAGACAAAATGCAGTAAAGGGTTGATTTGAGAAATTGTTGGCTGCCCCCTCTTCCTTCCTTCCTTCTTTCTCTCGAATAATGGATGAAGACCCACAGATAAGGGTTTTCGCAGCTCAAACAAAAATGGCAGGAGGTTGGTTTGCTTGCTACCACAGGGATTTAATTGACTACATGTCCTAAAAGGCAGTTTCTAGTTGGTTTAGCTGCCTGTCACTCACACTGGAAATATTCAAAATAGTATCAGCACATGCTGGATAGAAAAGGAATGAGGCTACTGCCAATGGAGTTGGGGGGCAGAAGGAGAAGGAGAAGGAGAAGGAGAAGGAGAAGGAGAAGGAGAAGGAGAAGGAGAAGGAGAAGGAGAAGGAGAAGGAGAAGGAGAAGGAGAAGGAGATGATGACGACAGTGGTGGTGTTATTGCTACTATTCCTGCTACTATTGCCAATGGTTTGGATCAGGGGTTCTCAAAGTACACCCCACGGGCCGGATACGGCCTGCCAGGGTCATTTATCCAGCCCGCCCACCTGATTGGCCGCCGCTGCTGTCTGTCAGAAGCGGAAGTGTCAGGGCTGTGTTGGGAGCTGCAGGCGATGCACGAGGAGGGAGATTGCAGAGCCGGACTATTCTACATGACAGGTATGCCGGGTCCGGCAGCTCTCCTCCTCTCCTCAAACTATAGTTTGGCCCCCCAACATTCTGAGGGACCGTGAACTGGCCCCCTGTTTAAAAAGTTTGAGGACCCCTGATTTGGATAGTGTGGTGGGAGGATAGAAAAGCACTCCTCCAGAAGACTTCCTAGCTCAGACATCTATTAGACTTCACAGTACCTGTGTAGCTGTCTCATTACAACTAATAGTAGAGCTGGACTTCAATTTGTTTCTCATTCTGGCAGAATTTAAATCTGAGTCAACATTCAGAGGATTAACCAACAGTTTCCAACCTGTGGTCTGTAGACCACTGATGGTAGCTGAGGATCCTGCAAGTAGTTTCCATAATGATGCAAGAGTCCACATAATGAGAAAGAGTGGGAATCATTGGATTAGACCCCATAAACATTATCTTCATTTTACTGGAATTGCACTAATAATAGTTACAGATCTGACCAATTGAGAAAGTTGTGTTGCATATGGAAAATGTCCTATAACTCCAACATAAAAATGCCATGATATAACCCCAAAGAAAAAGCAGATTGTGAAATCACTTCTTATGACCCCCACATACTCATGCTGTTTTGACTGTATAATTACAGACACAAATGGTTGACATGAAACAGCTTCCTTTGCTTCAACAGAAATATAGGAAGTAGATTGGCATTTAAAAGGATGAAAGATATTTTTCATCCAATAAGGGGGCAAGATCTCTACAAGATAAGGCCATAGTCCCCCAATCTTGTGGCTAATTGTCTGGATTCTTGGAAAAGAGCCCTCTGCTTAGAAGACAGGGATCATATGGAGCGTTTTAGCTGAATCTCCTATTGGCCAAGGTAAGTCAAGAACTGGCATGATGGCACAAGGATTCCTGGATCAAAAATGTCACTATATAAACTTTATAGTATCAATTAATTAATTAATGACAGCCAATTTGGTGTAATGGTTAAAGCATCAGGCTAGAAACCAGGAGACTGTGAGTTCTAGTCTCACCTAGGCACAAAGCCAGCTGGGTAACCTTGGGCCAGTCACTCTTTCTCAGCCCTAGGCAGAAGGAGGTGAGGGCAAATCACTTCCAAAAAAACTTTGCCAAGAAAACTGCAGGGATTAGTCCAGGCAGTCACCAGGAGTCAATAACAATAAACCGCCCAAAGTTGCTGGGAGTTGGGCAATATATACATTTAATAAATTATTGTTGTTGTTATTATTCATTGTTCAATTTTCCATTGAGGAAAAATGGATAGCAGGTCACAGCCCTCTCCCCATTCGGAAAGCTGGCAGGGAATCTGATGTGGAATTGTAGCTAGAAGTCTGGTGCCATTTTAACAAAACAAATTTCAGCTCTGCACACATTGGTGCTCCCTGCTGGCACAACCCTCATTTCAGCCTGATGGAGTCAGTGTGATGAACTCTGGAGTCTCAGCCTGCCTTTGAGCCTCACATTTATCTGATCTTTCATTCCACTAGCCGCACGTTTTTTGCTAAGCACACACAACTCCCTGAGCCCCAGCTGAGATGGCTTTGCACTGGTTCAGCATCAATATGTTGAGTGCTGAATTCATTTCTGTAGGGAACCTGGTAAATCTGAACTTTCCAAAATCATTTGGCCCCTATTACTGGTAAGCACTGCTCTTAAATAGGTTGTAACTCCAACTAATAGGCTCTGTAATCGGAGCTGAATTGAACAAAAGACCCTACTAGGGGTAAGTATCCGTCATTTTGATTGCCAATCAAATGCCCTATGTAGGAAGGAAAATAACTTTTTTTCTCTTTGCGCAAGCTTTTCTTTGCAAGTATCTTACCTTCTCCCTCTCTCACACACCCACACATTTGGGGGGAGATTTCAAAAAATAGGATTTTACTATGGAAGGGTTTTCTTCATAGTTAATAAACATACTTCACCTACTTTGTTAAGTACTACATGGATGGGTGCATCTATTACATTCAATTTCACACCCCTTCCAACCTTAAATTTCTTCTGTTCTTTTTTACACATCAATTTGCAACTTCACAAAACTGTATGCATTTTTGTGCACCTTTCTCCTGACATATATTGATTCAACACATTTTTTTTTTTTTTTGTATTCTGTCAGCCCCACTAGGTAGACCAGACCAGGAAATCAATTGCACAAGAAGGCTAAAATTACTTTTATTGAGATTGGCTATAATAATAGAATTGTGCAAGTCTGATTGTGCTGTATTTCCTCCCCCTTTGTATACTCCAGTGAATTAGGAGGCATCTGTCTATGCCCTATATGCACTCTACAACCTCCCTTCTGTGAGCATCACAGCTCCTCCATGCTTGGGAGACTTTTAAGGGGCAAAATGAACAATTTGATTTACTGCACTCATTCTGCCCATTACCCCCAACTTAAAAAAACAAACAAATCCAAATTTGAAAGCTTTAGAGCTACTCCATTGATGCACGATATCCCTGCCCATACTCCTGGAATGGTCACAAGGAAGTTGTCTTCTCCTAATCAAACATGTTTTTAATGGCACTTCCCCACGAAACAGGCATTTTTGGTGCACATGTTTTCATAATAGATGCATAGAGGGCACTCTGTTGAACCCTTTGGATTGGTCAGTATCAATTTGGCCACATCAGACAAAGCAGATACTGAATTAGGATTGTATTTCAGTTTACAGAGAGCTTTGGGGAGCATGAATGAACCCCAGTTGGTTGCGGTAGAGTTGAGAAATAAGTAAACTGGCAGAAGTTGCCAGAAGTAAGGAAATGAATGGATGCACAAGATTTGTAACTGGGGAAAAAAAAATCAGAGGCAGAGGAAATGGGATCCTTGGAGATGCTAAGGTAAATAAAGAGAGAGATTAAGGGAAGTGATAAGAGGCTTCTGGCAGAGGGCTTGAAATCAGTAAGGAAAACAGTCTTAGGAGATCTCTGGAAAGGAAAGGGTCTGTCCCAAAGAGTAGAGAAGCAAGAAATGAAACTCAGAGTTAGGAATAGATGTAGACATGAGAGAGGAGAGCAACAGCAGAAGTTTAGCCTGGAGGGTAAAGAACAGGAGAAAGGCAAGGCAAAACTGAAGTGATAAGGAAGAGATAAAGCTTCAATATAAGGAGCAGAGCAAGAGTACTTGTGAGTAAAAAGCACATGGCTTTTCTCCTTGCAGCACTTTCCTCAGCTTGGGAAATGCCAAGGCGTGGAGAATGGTTCACATGTTCAGTCAACACAGGGGGAAATCTATGGAGTCCTTGGGGTTCTCTGAACTTGGTTGTTTTCTTGCAGACATTTCATTACCCAGCTAGGTAACATTTTCAATGCTAGAAGGGAGTGGGGTTTGCTCTCTGTTTATATACAGTAGCTTGCCCTGCCAGTGTTGCTGGGGGTGCTGTTTTTTCCTTGGTAGTTCCTAGATTAGGCTGTTTACTGCTTGAACTACCAAGGGAAAAAAACAACGCCCCCACCAACATTGACAGGGCAAGCTACTGTATATAAACAGAGGGCAAACCCCACTCCCTTCTAGCACTGAAGATGTTACCTAGCCAGGTAACGAAACATCTGCAAGAAAACAACCAAGCTCAGAGGACTCCACTGTTCAACCCTGAGCTACAGATATTCTCTTCTATTGGTTCATGGGGAAAAAGAGGCTGGAGACTTTCCCCAGCTAGGAAATTACCCAGTAGATCAGGGTTCCTCAACCTTAGCAACTTTAAGATGGGTGGACTTCAACTCCCAGAATGCTGGCTGGGGAATTCTGGGAGTTGAAGTCCACCCATCTTAAAGTTGCTGAGGTTGAGGAACCCTGCAGTAGATGATTTGGAAGAAGCCTGAGGTTTGGAGGATGGAAAAGAAAAACAGGTTGAAGACCTAAACCAAAAGGAGGAATCAAGCAGCCAGAAAATCAGAAACCTTTTTCCAGAAACGGCTATTTACAGCAAACGTTTTGACTGCTCTGTTTGGTTGGCTTTCAGGATAGAAAATGGACTGTTTAGACCTCGGTGTCTGTTTACGGTGCCTTGCTTTCTGGTTTTACTTCTTTGTGAGCCACCCAGAGTCACATACTGTGAGATGGGCTGCTATATAAATTGTTTAGATAGATTCATAAAATCATCAGCACATCACTTCTATCATCAAGTGCTGGTTTTTCCCAGCCCAGAGGAAACCATCATTGCCCACAAAGTAAGGGGTATCCTTTTCTATGCAAGCTGCAATGGAACTGGCATTGGCCTCATGAAAGGGTATACCTTCCTCCTGTCGAAGGACCCCGACAAAGATGTATGGAAAAGCCCAGACAGATAGAACTTTCTATTTGAGAATTTTGTATCATTATTTGAAGATTAGATTATAAATGTAATGGGATATGTTTTGACAAAGAATTATTCCTACTAAATGCATTAAAAACTAGCACCTATGACATTCTTATTATTCTTAAGACCAGAGATAGATTGGAAGCTATCTATTTTCTATGTCTTTCTTCCTTTTCTTTACTTTATCTCACATTTTCTTTTTCTTATAATTTGTATTTTTCATTTTCTTTTTCATTTCTAACTTTTAACTTTGTCATTTTAAAACTTTAATAAAATATGATATAAAAAAAGAGAATTTTGTATCATTCATTGTTGGGTTCTAAGCTCTAGTTTTTGTTGAGCTATATGCAAAATTGTTTTTGTGCTATCGACATTCTTTTCATATACAGCTCTTTTGTCCTGCTGGTTTTATGAATGGGTATGTCTCAAAATAGTGTCAACTGTGGCTTGTTGACTGAGAACTACACATCAAATGTAGTCCTCCTACAAACCAAAGCATTGTCATTCTTCTCAATATGTGCGCCTACAGAGTTTGCTCTGGGGGATGCTGGGAGCATAAGCAGCCAAAGATGCATATATTTGTGAAGACAAATTAAAAAAGAGAAAAGTAATTTTAAAAAAAAAGTGTGCATGCCTGTGTTTTTTTTTAATTGTACCAGAGCAGAAATGGCATAAATTGAATTTATGAACTGGAAAAATGAAAGAAATTAACCAACATGTCTCCTTTCTTCAGTAATTTACTACAAATTATCACAATAGGAATATACATTAGGTAAAAAAAACCCTCTTAATTACAAAAGCACTTAACTGGTTTTTGTCTCACATGTTTATATTTGCAGTACTCCTTTTATACGATTTTTGACTTGGAGAGAAAGGGAGTGAGGGAAGGAAGAAAGGAAAGAAGGGAAACTGCTATCAAAATCTTACCATCAAAATTGATAGTGTTTACTTAAAAGCTCATTCCAGCTTTATGGACTTCAGCAGATATCAAAGACATTAATAAATCTAAGATTTGTTGCAAGTCTCACTTCTTCGTGCACTCTGCATCCTCGATGATTTATGTCAAGCTAAGGAAAATGAGACGATTCTTGCTTGTAATTTCCTAGATGTTTCTAATTCATGTTTGTTTTTTAAAGGAATGAGCAAAAATTATTACACATTAAGGATAAGGGTAAGGTAATGGCTCTGATTTTCTTGGCTGGACAGACTGTGGAGCATCCTTCTTTGTTCTTTTCTAGAGTAGTAGAAGACCTCTACTCCCACCATCATTGTCTACCATCTGATATAGTTGCCTCATTCTGCCTAATAGAAGGGGTGATCCTGCAAAACTCTACTTATCAATGAATGACATTAAGTCTTTCAACTTAGCATATGTTAGGAATTATGACACAAACTTGTTGGGACATAGTCAATCAACATGAGATTGATTGAATCTCATGTTGATTGCCTATGCTTTGAAGCAGGTGAAGACCTGCTTTGAGCTCCAGGGGCAGATGGATGGATGGAAAGATAGAATGAAGGTACATGGGTAGTGGAGAATCAGATCAAACATCTATTTTCTCCAGCAGTGTGGCCCATAATCAGATACCTCTGGGAATTTCACAAACAGAACATAGCTTCAATTAGCCCCACCTACTCATGTTTCCTAGCAACTGGGATTGAAACACACGCAGCCTTTGAAACATACATATAAAATATACATACCCATGATGCTATTCCTGTTCAGGGTAGGCAACATTAGGCAAAACACAGAAAAGGAGCCTTTGATACTGCTGGCGAGTTACTCTCATGACTTCTAGCCATTAATTTTCCTTATAAAATGTATCCTTGCTTTTCTGGCAAGAGGGCATTTCATGTAGAGAACAATAAAAGAATCATAAGCCGTAGCAATCTTATTTTTTTCAGAAAGTCAATTCAAATCACTATTGACTCATTCCGACTGAAGGCATGGCTCTGTTGCTAAGAGTAGAAAGAATAAGGGCTCTCAGTTTGGGAGCAAGAATGAGGACGTCTCTGTTCTGCATGCTCAACTAACAGATCTCAGAAAGTCATATTAATAAGTATCCTTTTCAGAAATAAAATAAGCTATTAGAAGGGGGGGGAATCCACCCCCACCAACATGGACAGGGAAAACTACTGTATTTAAACAGAGAGCAAACCCCACCCTCACTAGTACTGATGATGTTACCTAGTCAGGTAATGAAACGTCTGCAAGCAAACAACTAAGCTCAGAGAGCACCAAGGACTCCACAGTTGAACCCTGAGCTACCCATATTCTCTTCTATTGGAAAAAACAAAACATGATAATAAACACATAAAAGCACCGAGAGCCTTACCCCTTTTTGCCTGAAATTTGGCAAACCTATCCTATTCTTGCCTTTTCAATCACCGTTGAACAGGAAGAAAAATGATGTTCTTTTTACAAGTGACAGACAGGAAAGGAGAGAAGATAGGAGATATAATTTTTACAGAAGAGATATGCATTTGGGCCTTTAGTCAAATGGGAGAGATTTAAATTGGGTATTCAATCCATCTGCCTAATCCTTAGAAATAGACTGGATTCACACAACATAGTAAACCCTACCGCCAGGTGAACAAAGCAATGTCTATATTCCCCAACTATGCTATATCCAATCAAATAAACAGAAATTCCCCTAGCCCTTTTTAGTCTAGTCTAGTCTAGTGTTTTGGGCAAAACCAGCCATATAAATGTACTCACAGATTCTAAAACTTAGCAGAAGCATGACTACTTACAGTCTCCTATGCGTATTGATATGTTCTGCTGGCATCTTGTCTGAAGAAGGTTTATAATAACATGTGAAAGCTATAGTCTCCAGCTATCCCTTAATTACTAAGAATAATCTGTCCAGGGAATTGTGACCTCCCTCTCCTGTCTCTTTCATTCCCTCTCTTTCAAGAAACCTTATGAAGATATGATGGGCATGCTTGCCAGCAGATCCTGGTACAGCTTCTACAAATGTAAACATGAGATAAAGGATTGGATGCATTGTATCTCTGTGGTCTTTGAATGTTGTCGGACTCACTCCCACCAGCCAGCATTGACAGGATACAAAGCTGATGGGATTTGAAGTTTAGCCCCTGGAAACAGCAGGTTCCTGTAATGGTATGTGAGAAAGAACTTGAGAGAAAGAGATGCTGCCTAGGGAGTGATCAGATAGGAGAGGGCATAGCCCACAGCTGCATAATGGGTGGAGAAAGAGGCTCAGAAGGGACCCTCCCTAGTTTCTTGGGTTGTAAAGGAGACAGCAGAAGATTTCTACTTTCAGACTTGCAACATTCTGTTAATGTAGCTGCACAATAAAGTAGAATTAGCTTATCTGGTTGTGTTTCCTGTCTGGTCTACCTGGGAAGACTGACAGTTCCACACTACTGAAGACTAAGTCACCATACTGTGTAGTTCCATTGCACCTTATAAAGAGGGGTGAGGCTTTGATCATGTGCTCGTGCCTGCCATATTTACTTTTTTGATCCCCTGTCTGCAGACACCCCTGTGTGGAAACCTTTTGTTTAGAACTATTACTCATGCATTTTAGGAGAACTTTATCTTTCCCCCATCCTCAGCTATATCTTCAACCATCATCCTCTTCTCTTCTCACTTTTCACTGGGAAGAAAGCCAACTGTTGTAGAGTAAAATGAAGCACAATTAAAAAACATTGTCTGCAACATTTAGTGCAATGTTTGGGGATGGACAAGTACAGAGCATTATCCTTGGGAGAATGTCAGTGCCCTAGGTGGATTCATGTCCAAAATACTGACAAGAAGGTAAAGTTATTATACTTGTATTAGAACATTGCATCTAGCCAATTAAGATGATAATGGTCCAGCTGCAATCTTTTCTGTAAGCATTTTCATTCTTAACAGGGCTAAAGCACACAAGGAAGGTGAAAGTAATTCTTTTTCTCAAATTATGGCAGAAATATTTCCCCAGTGTTGCAGTTAAGCCAATGGCAGGGATAGCTCCCATTGGCCACCAAGGACCCTTTAGTTACTTACTTACTTACTTACTTATAAGATTCATGTGGCCACCCATCTTAAGCAACTCTGGGTGGCCCTTCCCTTATTCTCAAGCCCAGCACCTGTAAGAATTGTATACAAATGACTTCTTGAAATTTTCCTTCTTATTTCTCAGCTGGCAAAGTGCTAGGACCCTATTACCAAATTTCTCTGTTTCTTGGCTCAAAGCACAAGGTAGGGTAGGGTAGGGTAGGGTAGAGCAGAGCAGAGCAGAGCAGAGCAGAGCAGAGCAGAGCAGAACGCAACAAACACAATTGGCCTCAGATGCAACCAGCCTCATGGTTGGTTCAATGAACATCTCCTACATTCTGATCCCTCTTTCTTCTCCCCAAATGGAAATAAGAAATAAAGGGGAGAGGAGGAACAAACATGACGAGGGGGAAGAGTGAGCCAGACTTGCAAAGGCAATTCCTTATCGAACCTGAAAGCTTGATTCTTGCTTATTGTCATCGTATTTCACAGCTAAAATACTTACTCTGTTTTAAACTGCAACCAATCCCCTTTTTTTGCCAGTCGCGTTTCTGAAGCCAGGATGTAAAATTCATGTCATCTCTCCCCCTCCCCTCTGCCTTTTTTCCTGAGCCTTGCTCTTTCCTACCCAACATCAGGGTTGTCATATCTGAGGAATTATTAAAATAAGACAAAGGAAGCTATTGCGGGGGAAAACACGGCTTGGAGACGGCGTCCTCAGGAGAGACACACCAGCTCAATCTCATTAGTCGGTGCCGGGAATTGTCCTAGCCACCAGGTTCAAGGTGATGAAAAATTAGGCTGTTTGGCCTTCCCTCATTCAGTATGCAGCGCACGCTGTTCCCTACCCATGAACACGAAATTACATTGAACCTAGGGAGTCTAACTCCATTAATTCTAAATGGAAGATTAATTTAACAATATGCGGCAGATATTTGTTACAAACCTATCATGTACAAGTGACGTTTGGCCATAAATTGTAGTGACTCACAACTGGCCAGTGACTTGGGCTCAAATAAATCAGATGCCATTTGCACATAATTGCTGTTTTTTAAAGTCGGGGAGAAAGTGTGGGTCTGTGTGCGCGTGTGTATCCAAGAGTGAGAGAGGTTTCTTGGATGAAAGGTTGGGCAACTTCATTCCAGGAGCAAGAGGGAGGTGTTTAAGGGACAATACACCAGAGTTATGACTTTATTCAAACCAGGGGCATCCACAAGGGGGTCAAAAAAGTCAAGATGGTGGCTGTGAATGCATGATCGAAGCCTTACGCATGTGCTGCACGTGATACATGTAAAAAAGGGACAAGTTTTTAATCATGCAGTCATAGTCATCTTGACTTTTGACATCTCCCTCCAACGTGAATACCCCTGGTTCAAAACACCAGATGCTGCTCTTAAAAAAAAAATACATGTACCACTTAAAATATGAAATACTGTCTGTGAGCACAATCTTGAATTTACTCAAACCCCTCTTCACATTTTATGCTTTCCTCGGTTGCTGACTTGGTAAGAAAGGTCCTGAGATGCTAAAATGTCTGTAACACAGAAACATCCAGTTCCCTTGGCTTCACCTGCCTTTAAACAGCCTTTGATCCCCCTTGCTCTTAATCTGGATTTTGCCAAACCAAAAATACTATCAGGCAGCTGGGTAAATAAGGACTGCGAAATTGAGTGCTCAGCTCTGCTCCTTTTATTTATCGAGATTTTTGTTCTCATTCACCTTTCATTGGTTTGTGGTTGGAAGAAGGATCCCTACAGGGGATCCCCAACCTTTTGCATCAGGTAGGGAAAGATGAGATTTTCAGATGTTGTGGGTGCACTGGGAAAATGGTTGTGAGGCTGTTTTGCCCATTCACAAAAAAAGGACCTTAAAGAACATAACCCATGACAACTTATAATTTATCAGGCTGTTTCTCACCTCCTCCTTTAATTCTCTTTCCTGGATGATGTTCTGTTTCCCCCTTTTGCTAGACACATTCCTAAACAAACAATAGACTGTGCTTAACTATGATTTTTCTTTTTCTAAGACAGCTTGTAGGGCCCATTTGGGACCTAGAAGCATACTTAGAAATGAAGATGATGTTCAAGATTGCCGCTTTCTTTTGTAGCACGCCAACTTCCCATTTTTTAAATCGGAACATATTCTTTAATGTAATCATCAGTAATAAGGAGGTCATGTAGATGCATGTGTTTCCTCAGGTGCCTCATTGGAGGCCTCAGCTTTAGATAACAATGGAAGTCCTGAATTTATAGCTACTCAATTTCTTCAAAGCTGGGATATAAGATAAACCTGCCACAAATGTCTGTGGGATTGGAATTAAAAGAGCCACTAAAATAGGCATAACCAGCAGCAGTGTACCAAATCCACCAGGACCTGTCTTTCTCCAATCAAAAGATCCACATTAAAAAAATAAAAAAGGTTTCTGAAAGATGCAGTTGAAAAAGAATATGTCTCTGAAAGCAGTGTGCAAAGGCATTTATATTGGGAAGTTTGCATTTTTTAAAAGTATATCTTCAGGGTGATTATGTAAAAATATTACGAGCTTACAGGGAACTATATGTTAAACAGCTCCGTACCTTGGGAAATACGCATTAAAAACTCTGATCTGATCTGGTTCACATGTCAACTTAAACCAGAATATGCTTTACATGATTTTGATTTAACCTGTTGTGTGAACTCAAGGAACTTGATTTATTCAACCAACAATGATTAAGTAAACTGTGACTTAACACAATATGTGAAATGGTTCTTTGGGAAGTTGTAGGCAGAACTCCTTATGTTAGAGAAAGTTGTGAAGGACAAGCAGGTGTAGATATTTTAATCAATATGGGGGCAGTTGTAAGAGAGTGTGCTGAGGCTGAGGAAGAAAGAGGGGTATCTTTAAACACAGTCAGTCAGCAGATGGGGCTTCCCATTAGAGGCTTATTAAAGAAATGGACTCTTAGGTCATTATGCAAACATTCTGGAAAAAAGAGATTCAACAGCTTCAAAGACACCCTGCCTTAATGAATTCCTATCAGGCAATGGCATCTGGTGGGACCGAGGAGGTATGCCTTTTCTGTGGCACCACTTGCCCATTGGAACAGTCTCCTCACCCCACCCCCAGATTTGGATGGCCCCAACCTTGTTAGATTTCCAGAAAGCTTTAAAAACATGATTCCCCCCACCCAACCCAGGCATTGGGTAAGGATGATAGATGAGCCCATTTTCTGGAAGTGCTGTCTGCATTTTGTTGATCTCTGCCATATATAAGTTGTTTATGGATCACCTTTCTTTTGATTTGGTATGGTTGTACCATACCTGTAACTTTTTTTGGGGGGGGGAGTTATTTGATGCATGCCAGGTGGAATGGAAATTATGTGAGCTGGTTGGCTATATAAAGGGGTCAGAAAAGGCAAGATGGCAGAAGCAATGTCATGATCCAAGATCTGTCACTTCCCTCACCCAATCATTTTTCAGCAATGCACACCAGGCCCCCATGTTTTATTGAAAATGGACTTGGCATTCAACATCAGCAGATTGAGGTCACCAATCATCTAGTCACCTGGATGTGGGAATGGGGCATTCTCACAAGATGTGGGGATTAATAATAGGTTGTGGGTCTTCCCCTGCAATGTCTTACCTGATGCCCCACTACACCACCTAAACCCACCATACAGAAGTGTACTCATTTGCTTTCCATTCTATTAGTTCACCTATAACACCTCTCCACATCATTGGCAAGTCCTGGGATTCCACCTAAAATCTACAGCTTCAGCTTCACCCACCTCTCTCCCATTCTCAACCAGCCCTGATCTGGTAATCCTGCTATTTGGCCAAGCCACTCTAAACAGGTGTACAGACTGTTGACAATCACACAATCACACTACATTAATACACAACCTTCCCCTCTAACCCAGTACCATTGGTCCCATGTATTTCATCTTTTTCTCTCTGTCTCTTGAAGTAGTCTTTGTTGAAGTTCTCAAACAAAAACCAAAAAGCTATTTTATATGTTCTAGCCCATCAGGAAAGATGTCGTATATCTTTTGCCGAATGAACTCATAAACTGTTTACATGTATCACTTAAAATTATCTCAGCTGAGTGGCAGTGGATCTCTGAAATTTTAGACTAGAGTCTTTTCAGCTCTTTGTAAAGATGCTAAGAGTTTCATAGGAGATGATTTTCTACTGAGGGCTGGATTCCAAGACAGAGATACACTCCTAGTTCCTGGATATATCTCTCTGGAAACTGTAATTTCTGAATGTCCTTCTAGAGCTTACATGTATATATGACACTTGGTGCAAGAATGTGAAGACAATTCAAGAATATGCAATGCTCTTAGCAGGTGAAGAAGTGAAGAACCTTGAATTGTTTCAAGGAAACCAAAAGGTTAAGTGCCTGACCATACCTGCAGTGTCTGAAAGGCATGTTATTTAAATTGCATTCCTTTGAAAACTCTGAGTTTGCCAGGTCTGGTGCCCATCACTGAGGTAGCCTAAGGTGCAAAAAAACAATCAAGCATAACATACCATCTTTGCTAAATGCAGCCATTTAAATAATAGAACCACTTTTGTAATCTACTGGGGATAAGGAAGGTAATTCAGGTTTCACTTTCAAAGGCATTTTCACTGAGGGGTGCTTTTTCGACATTTATTCCACTCCATATGCTTTGTTTTGCATCTCTGTTGATAGCATCAGAGAACCCGAACCTCATGGCTGGAAGACAAAGTACTATTATATGATCTATGTCTATTCTGTGTTCCAACAATGCATGAAAGAGAGATACACATGTCAGACCCACCCCATTGTCTCCAACCTTCCTTTAAGGTTCCTTCTAGGGCCCATTTTTTGAGCATGAGTAGAAATGTCCATGCAACTAGGAGCAATGTTTCTGATAATCCTGGAAAGGGTTCTGCTCGCATTTTGCCCACATTCAAGTGAACACAAATGAAGGGTTTTTTTGGCCAACTTCCACTCAACTTGGAGAAGAAGCAATACTGAAGGAAAAGTTAATAACATTCAAGGTCAAGATAGCATACACAGCCTTCTCTCACTTACGTTCATGTATAATTTTAAGTATAATGCTTGATTTCAGGCTAGAATGATCTAGAAATACCAAATCTGTATAAAAGGTCTTCACAGCCAGTAATCTATTGGCTCTCCAGAGATACACTGCAAGTTTTAGATAGCCAAGATGGATCTGGAGTTTCTAGGACTGAAAGTGGAATAGAAGTGAAACAAACCTTTTGTACAAGAAACGTGGGTAGATTTGGCTCTGTTCGCAAGTTTTTGAAATCAGCATGAAAGTATAAAGCTACCTTTATCCAATCTATCTTGCCCAGTATCAGCTATGTTAACTGATGGTACATTTCCAACATCTTGGTATATTCTTTCTAGTTTTCACAGCTGAAAACATTCCACAGGTTAAATTCTGTGCTTTGTGAGTTATGCGCTTTCTTTTGTCAATTCTAAAACTCCTTCTAGTCAGCTTCTTTGAAGGACTCATGGACTTACTATTAGGAGAAAAGAAGAAAAACTTTCCCCTATCTACTTTCTCTATGCCAGGTATGATTTTATACACCTTAATCATATCCCCACTCAGTTGACTTTTCTTCCAAGATAGCGTCCCACATATTTTCTCCTGTCCTGTACGGAACATATTGAGCCACCTTATCATTTTGGTTGCCCTCTTGAGAACGCTTTCAATTCTAGGAGACCATCTTTCAAAAACGGTGACCAGAACTGTACACAGTACTCCAGATGCAGATGTATAGGGTTTTCGTAATTATGGCATAGGGGGACGCGGTGGCGCAGCGGCTTAATGACGCTGAAAGTTGCCGGCCAGAAATGGCTGACGCTTCAGCGGTTCGAGTCCAGCCTTCGCGTTAACAGGGTGAGCTCCTGTTTCCTCCCCAGCTCCTGTCAACCCAACAGGTCGAAAACTCACGTGAGTAGATAAATGAGTACTCTCACTCCGGTGGGAGGAAAGATGCTGGCAGTGCCTTGCACAGAGAGACAGGACCAGTTGCCGGTAAGCGCGAAACCGCGCTCGCCCAAAAAGGGCGTGAAGCAACGGAAACCCCGCCTCCTGCGCTCGCCAGCTGGGCTCTGCTCTAGGAAGGAGGCTCTGGCAAACCACTTCCGAAAAACAATTGCCTTGAAAACTGCAAGGATTCATCCAGGCAGTCACTGCAGGGTCAGTAATGACTGAGTGCAGACAAAAAAAAAAAAAAAAAATTATGGCATCTTAATTTTATTTATATTACAATAGTCATATGATTGCAGTTGTTTAGACATCAAATAAGTAAATAAATACAATTTTTATTCTTTTCCTAATGATCCCTAGCATGGAATTTGCCTTTCTTACAGCTGCTGCACATTGAGATGACTCCATTAAGCTATTTACTATTTACCCCACAATCCTTTTCGTGGTTATTACAGAGAGCTGAGTGTCCATTGTATATATGAAGTAATGGTATTTTGCCCCACAAGTATCACTTATGCATACATAAATTGAATTGCATTTGGCATTTGGTTCATGGTTTACTTATTATTATTATTATGGTCAGTTGCAGTGTCAGCCAGATGTTTAGACTGGATTTGGCATTTTTATCCACCTATCAAATCCTTCCCAAGGTCCTGGGATAGGCAGATGCTGTTGTTTGAGGTTGTTAAAAGTATCATCGCAGGATATAAGCTGTTCCAATAAAGCTGCCTTTTGCAATTGACTGATGGTGATTTTGTCAATGCTGATGGTATTCAAGTGGTGCTCCAGATGCTTTGGGATTGTACCCAAGATGCCTATTGCTACTGGCATCATCATCATCATCATCATCATCATCATCATCATCATCAAAACTTGTATGCACTCTCAGTGACTCTGGGCAGCTCACCACAATCAAACAAAGAAATTACAATAACATCAGTAAAACATAAAAAATAAAGCTAGAGGTCCTTCTGGACCTCTTCACAATTTCTTATGCTTTTTACTTCCCCAAATAGATTAGTATCACCTTCAACGTAGGGGTAAGTCTAGATCATTTATGAACAAGTAAAAAACAAGAAACAAAACCAAAACACCCTTCCAAGCACAGAGGGATCCATTTCTTCCATGGAGAACTGAGTGGAGCTGAGTTCTCCACTTCAAGACACCTGGCTTCTATGCCCTGCAACACGTAACACCATAAAAGGGTTACAGAAGCACCACAGCAAAGCAACATTACTACTCTGGTCCACTAAGTAAAAGTACCACTTGACAGATCATTCCAGTCAAGCTATATATAGCCTCTTGTCTGCTTTAACAACATCCTACTATTTTTTTTTTATGGAGGTGTGGGAATTGAACCAGAACCTTTTATATACTTACATATCCACCATACTATTCCCTTTTGAGATAAGCAGTGTTATACAGATTGCAGAAGGGGAGTAATAAAGGCAGAAAAAAAAAAGGCAAATATCTAAAAGTAGCTTATACCATCCTTGCAAATCATCCTTGCTTCAACCATATCCGTACATCCATTCCTACAGTGCCTTAAAAAAAATTACTTCTCTTTTCTGAACCTCTCATCAACACCATCCAACCAAGGTTTTGTTGGTCTTCCTCTTCTTCTCAACTCAGTCACTCTTCCTTCATATCTATATTTTGCAATTTGGTCCTCATTCATCTGAATGCACTTCTGTTCACTCATATTAAATCCACAGGAATCCAATCATGCTTGATCCTATCTTTTAGCACACATACTTCCTAGGTACTCCAGTTCCACTGCATTCACCTTAATTCAATGTTTTAAAGTGGACAGAAATACACACAACCATTTTTTACTGTTGTTCACAAATATTCATTCCTCAGAAAGGAGCAAGGACTATCCACTATCTTTTTAAGCAGCATTTCTACGTCTTACAAAAAATCCTCCAGCAATTTCCCATCTTCTGTAAACATGCTACCAAGATATGAAAATTCATCTACTTGCTCTGGTATCTCACTGTTTAACTTGCAATACTTCACTCCATTTTCCCTGTCAAACATAACTACCTTGGTCTTCAAAACATTAATTTTCATACTTCTCATCCCATCATACAATCTATGTATATTTGCTACAAATCATTCAGGTTCTTAGTGAACAACACAGCATCATCTGCATTCAAAAGTAAATATATATTCACGCCCGAGCCAATACATTTCCAACATCACTACAAGCATTCCTTAAACATTTATGCATAAATACATGAAAAGACCAAGGGGACATCATACATCTCCTTTCTCAGTGTTGAAGCATTCACTAAACATTCCATTTATACTCATGCATGCTTTATTTCCAGCATATACCATTCTTAACACATTCAGCAACTAACTTTTAACTCCCTATTTGCCAAAGCATTGCATAATTCAAGCCAATTCACTTTATCATACAATTTTTCTAATTCAACAAAAGTCCCACTCCATTTTTCATTGCATCTTTCATACCTTTCAACCAAAGTTCTCCAAACACCTTCCTAAGCAAACTTAACAAACTTATCACCTTATTGTTTTTGCCTTCACTTTTTATAAAGGAGTACAGGGATGGACTTGAAGAAGGTATTTAACAGCCATTATGTAAATGCCAATTTAGCCATGAAAAGGAGAAGAGAGTGAGAGAGAAACTCAAGATTGCCCCGACTTGATGCTCTTTGGTATAAGAAAAGGAAGAGAAGATCTCAATCAAGCTTTCATGATTCTGTTATTTATTTAACAATAAATTAGAGCCCCAGTAGTCCTTGTGGAGTCTGTTTCCTGATCTGGTCTACCTCAAAAGGCTGACACTCTTGTTATCTTTACTTTTGTATAGGGAGACAATTTCAGCATTTCTCCAATTATTTACAGATGCAGCCTTCACACATACATAAGCCACCCCATCCACATTTTAACATTTCTCCAGGTGCACCATCTGTAACTCCAGCCTTAATATTTGTCAACACTCTCACAATGCTTATGAATTCCTTCACATTTACGGTTTCTTGGAAACTAATATTTATAGCATTTGTTTTATGCTATATTGACATATCCTTATCATTCCTAATATACTTCCACCATCATTTCTTCACTTCAGTTTCACACTAATTTTTTTTTTCAAAACATGTGTTTTCCATTCCATTCACTCTGCTTGAAGCTCCTTGTTTAGCCACTTAGCCACCCACTTCCAAAATCATTTTCAATGTCCATCAGAATGGATTACCATAGACCTTTGGTGCCATTTCTGAAACTGAGTTCACTCGAAACTGTTCCAGTTCCAAATGATCGCATCTACATCTCTTTGTGAGAACAGATTTGGATCAGGTACTGCTACTCCTTAACAAGCTTAACAACTCAAGCAAACCCCCAGCATATTCCAGTATTAGGGCCAGCTGCAGTAATGCCCATTTATCATACTTCTGAACATTGCTAAGAATGAGATTCCACAAGATTCCTAGAATCTTAAGCTCTATTAACAGCAAAGGGGAAGAGGGGTTAGATGATCCTTCTTAGAAGGAATAAATGAACTGTTGGCTGCTACTTCAAATGGAAAGTGATACTCCTACAGCTGCTCAGCAAGCTTCTGAAACAGGTGACCTCTGTCCTGTGTCAGTAGAACATCTTGGGGAAGAAAATCAAAAGTTCCTATTTTGGTGACCCATAGGTACTTTTTGAGACCATGATATTGTCACTCTTGGAAAACAGAGTTGAGGTGGCAGGATACAAATGGAAAATTATTTGTAACTTCATTCTGATCTTTATCCTACATTTTTGGGTTATGTAGTCCTATCCTACATTTTTGGGTTATGTAGTCCTAACTAGTAACCAAGTAGTGAACCTCTTCTCTGGAAGTGTTTTTTTAGCTAGAGGCTTTGCAGTGATAAGTCTCGGAAGCAAATATGAGAAGAAGTCTTTGTTATATCCTATATTTTGTATGAAACTTGTATTTTGTGAAGTTTTACATTTTAAATGTAACTCTCTGTAACTTTCCTTTCTGCTGATGCTGAGTGCTCTTATCTCCCTCCCTCCTCAGATAGCAATGCTCTAGACAGCAAGGCCGAAATGTACCCAAAACAAGGTACGACCGATGAAGACAAGGACTTGTGGTTTAGCTACCAGCAATTGACCAAATTTGGAGTACGGAAGGCATGGGGAGGGCACTGAGGGGGGGATTGGGGAGAAACGGCTCTTGTAATGATAAAAAGGCTTGCTGAACTCCTTTTCGGGGTTCAGTTCTTTGCAGGGACCTGCGAGTCCTAACTGAACCTTTGTGCAAATAAAGCTTTTCCCTGAATGACCCAGTGAGAGTCTCGTCATCAATAAATGTTGCGTTGCTCCCACCCGTAACAGAGTGGGCATTGCGCATTACTAATTATTAAATTAAAAGGCAACCTAGCAACACTGCTGCTCCCCACCTCCCTTTTTAGTATTTCAGGATGTTCTGTCTCCTTTCAGCCAGTTTCTGGGCAAAGAAAACTCTGGTCAACAGCCATCATCCACAACTTTTCTTTTTGCATTTGAAAAATAGGAATCCCTTTGGAAAATACATATGCCTGGGGAAGGGTGCTTTGCTGCATATAATTTTTTCATTAACTTAACTTTAATTAAAGGATTGAGGGGAAAAAACAGGATGGAAAAGAGATTGGCAACCAAGATCTGCAGTGTTTCCACTCACACTCCCCAATGGGTCTTCAACCAAACTTTCTTTGCATACCTTCAAGAAAACTGCATATAAAAAGGCATCCTTTCCTCTCTCTCCTCTCCACAGATGCATGGGGAAAGAAAGGCACAAGGTATATGCATTGCCATCTAATGAAATTCATCACTTGGGAAGAGGATATACTACAATTGAAAATCCACTCTGCCCTCCACTGCCAGTAACAGATGCCACTAACTCAGGTTTTTTTTTTTTTTAAATGGCACTTTAACGTTGAATTTCTTATGGGACCACATCACCTAATTAGAGGAACTGATAACTGCACTGCTCCATAATGAGGCCAATACATTTCAAAGTCATTAAAGATAACTAAGGCAATAAGTCTGTGTTTAAGCAATGTTTCCTTTGAATCTGTAAGCCTGTTCCTGTATTTTGGAGTCCAGAAGAAGGCGTGGGCTGGAGAATGAGAGAAGGAAAACAGGCAAGCAAAAGCAATCTTTGCTTAGTCAGCTGTAAATGCTGGGTTATTGGAATCTTTAAAACAGGCAGCATGGAGAAAATTACATAGCCAAATCTCCCTCTTCCCAGTTAATGAAGAATTAAGAGTCCCATTTACTACATCAGAAGGTTCATCAGAGACCTCTTCCCTCTGCAGCGACTGGTTGACAGCGGTGTCACTTTTCCCAAGTCTGGTGTAGAAAGGCTTGACAACACATCAGTCATAAATGTCACACCTATTTATCTCTCTCCTCATCACAGCCCTGACAAAATGCAATCCTTGTTGGTGGGTCCGTAAATGGATGGAGGGGAGGAGGGAGAACCACAAGCTGCTTAAAGGAGCTCCCAGCCATTAGAGGAAAATGGACGCTACCTCTCCCAGGGTGGCATGGTGGCTCTGGCTGTGGGGGATGGAAGCTGGAATCCAACTGCTCTGGAAAGAAAGTGGCTGGCTGGGGAAGTCTGCTTTCTCATTGTTCAACCCCCTAGAAGATGGGCTGGACCTTGAGTTTTGAAGGTTGCTGTGGAGAGGTTGTGTTTGTTGATGAGAGATTCTACGCTGCAGGAAGAATGTGCCTTACCTGATGATTGAATTCACCTATTTTCTGGATGTGCACATGCCATTGAACCAAGAGCCAATCAAACAGGCCATTGAAAATATACTTTAATCCTCTCTGCCTTCCATCTGGAACCTGGAACAATGGCAAAATGCAGAGGCCCTCAAAATATTAGGGACCGCATAATCTTGTAATAACACCAATCTGTGGAAGCTTTATGAGTTGTGGATTTGTTTCCTGGGGCAATTCAAGGTGATGGTGATCCCCTTTAAAGTCCTCCATGGCTTGAGGCCTGCCTGTCTAGGCATCTACCAAGTTAAATCTTCCTCCCTGCAGAAAACCACAGAGATGACCTTGGACAAGAAATACAGCAGTTAGCAAAATGGGAATTCAGTCTAGGAAAAGAAGAAAAAGTTAGCAACTTAAACTGACTCTGCCTTAACTCTCTTGGGTATAAGAAGGAGGGAAGAGAACACATTGTCAGGCTTTCAAGAGTCCGCCGTTACAGTCTTTATTAATAAAGCAGAGTTCCCCCATTTCTTCCGGAGTCTGTCTCCTGAGGTGGCCTGTCTCAAAGGGCTGACACTGTCTTAGGCAGTGTTTCTCAACTTTGGCAACTTTAAGATGTGTGGACTTCAATTCCCAGAATTCCCCAGCCAGCCATGCTGGCTGGGGAATTCTGGGAGTTGTAGTCCACACATCTTAAAGCTGCCAAGGTTGAGAAACACTGGTCTAAAGTGTGCCCACAGAGGGTTTTTTCTGATAGTCCTATCCCCCAAAGGTGCTAGGGAGGGGGCTTAGAGGCAAGTATTTTATTCAGGTGCCCCTGTTCAAATGTCTATCCCATCAGAAATAAGACCTAGGCCCTCTTAGAGGGTCATTTAGAAAGCTTATGGGAACTGTTTTAGTTCAAAGAGTTGACTGAAGACTTTAGGATCAATATTGATTATGTTGTGAATACAGGATTTGATATACCATGCTTGCTTCATTATTGTATAAGTATTCTATCTTCTTTAGGACAATCTTACATTTATATTGCATTATTTTATTTTGATTGTGAAGTGCTTAGACTTGGAACAATTAAAGCATCATTAAAGCAACTGTGAGGAATGAATGAAAACTTAACTAAGGTTAACATTAACTAAATTTAGCCTGTTGGGAAGTGACCTCAATGTTTTGTTTAGAGAGAAAACAGCAGTACAAAGTTCTTGTAATTTTAATCTGAGATAAATTGAGGGTCTCAGCCTGTTCAAAGATATAAAAGCCAAGATCAATGTTGCAACTAAATATGAGAGCTTGGAAATAATTTTCCCTTATCTGTGCCAGCCTATTTTGCCTACTCCATGCTAAACACACCATCCTTTCTTCTCTTAGCTGGTAAAGAAGCATGGGATACAAATTAAATTCAGAGAGTTTTTTTTTATTGTCTCATCACTGTCCAGATCAAAGTACATTCAGGAATGCTTTCACTTAGGTCATTCTTGTCACTGTTTGCCCTTCACCTAAGTGAACATCTTAGTCTAAATAAGTAATTTGCATAGGAACACAGAAACCTTCATTAATACTGATCAGAGGGTTTGACCATCTACCCTAATGCTGTCAAGGCATGGAAAAGAAATACAGTAAGTTTGCATTTGAATGCAAATTATGTAATCTTTCATTATTATACTGATCCACAAACTAACCCTCCCTCTTTCTATCTCGGACCAACCCACTTCACTGGATTGTGGTTGTAGGAAAAATAGGAGGCAGGAATAATATGTTCACCATCCTGAATTGTACAAAATAAAGGTGGGATGTATCTGACCTGATAACAAACAAACAGATTGTAATTTAGTATCACTGGAATATTCAGTTCTATGAATATTGAATTGCAGTTTACCGATATCTTTTTTTTAAAAAATGTATTAAGGAAAAGTCTGTAAAAATGCACACATTAAAAAAATTAGATGTAAAAATACATTCTGTTGGGAAAATGGTTTGCAAAGCTGTGTATGTTTGGTTAAATTCAAACCAAGCAAAACGCATTGGCAAAATTGCAAACAAAGAAAAGCATCAAATGTTTTAATCTGAACTTTCAAGTTCAATAAACTATGTTTGCAAAAATGAGAAACTGAGAAAAAACAAACTTGTCTGATTTGCAGAAATGAGAAACAGAGAAACAAAGATTGACATATTTGTGAAAATGTGAAAGTGAGAGCAGCTGAAATTGATTCATGAAAATCTGAAATTGAAGCAAACATATTTGCAAGAATGATTGAGAGAAGCTAAACTTGATACATTTGCCATCCCTAGTACTGTCTGATCTGATTTTTCAGGATCTTAGAGAAAGTCTTTCCCATCTCCTTTATCCTGTTCCCTTTTTTAAAAAAAGTCCTTTTTGTAAACTAGGCTGAAGCTGGGCCAGTCTGAATCAGATAATGCTATGAATAAACTTACAAGCAAAGTGTACAACTGGACAAGTTGGGTGTTCCATCATTAGATCTCCATATATTGAAAATGGCAATTCCAGCTGTGGATGAACTTCAGGTAGAAAATCCAATTTGGATCATGGCACTGGTTGAAGAGAGGTTTAATTGTTTGCCCATGTGGCTTTTCTAATGAATTCCTCTATCCAAAACTTGGCTTTGATATGCAGAGCAATATATAGGTATGTGTAACCTCCTCTCTGTGCCATATGATATGTGATTGGGTCTCAAAGTTTCTGAAGAGATGTATCATGTACCCTGTTGCTTTTCCATCAAGTTTGTCTTTAAGTAGGAGATTTCTGAATGTTGCTGAACTATAGTCTTCACCCTTGCTAACCACTGGTTATGCTGGATGAGGTTGTTGGTTATAGTTCAGTAAGGTTTGGGAACCCACATATATTCCCCTGTACCTAAATTTTCCTTCAGGGAGGGGAAAAAAATAGGGCAATTGCCCCAGGTTCAACACCCAGAAGAAGCCCATACAAAGCATGCTTCAATATCAGAAATGATCAAATGGATCAATATGTTGCATTTATGGAAGAAAACTAATCAGTTAAACACAACTCCAAGACTTATTTCAGTATTTTCAGGTTCCCTACATACTTGGTTTCAATGGAGAAAAAAATATATATACCCACACAGGATCCAATGAGGCCTTCTTAGACTCATAAAGTGGGGAAAACATGCAGATTAAGGCTTCTGGAACTCTTTCCAACTCCTTTACCAACAGTGGACATGAGAGGGCTCTGCATATTCTTCTGTGTAACCAAGGAATGGGTATTATCTGTGTAGATGTTTCTGTTTTCCCTTTGCATTGCTACCGAGTGTGCACGCATGTTCATTGGGAAGCACATGCCCATTCCACCCTGTAGTCTGGGCTGCTTATCTCCCATGCTCTTCTCAAGCTACCCTCTAGAAATTCCACTCCAAATTGCAGTGGATTAGCATCAGGGTTGGGATGCTGTTCAGTCTGGGCGATGGCCATTGCAATATCAGATTGGTCATGCCACTGTTTCTTACCCTTCCCATCCATGCAGCACAGGCAAAACTTGTGGACTGGCTCCTGGGTGGACCGATCTACCACTGCTTGCCTCTTCCTTTTGGGGATTCTTCCCTTCTCACTAATTCCCATGCCTTGGCTTTCAACGATGCTGGCACTGACAGATGCCTCCCCAACTGCTTCCCACATCCCTCCTTTGACACTAGTGCAGACTCATTTTTGTTTTCCCCATAGGGTACCAGTGGAGCTATGATGCTACAATAACCAAAGCTCCATAAAGAATATCTGTAGCTCAGGGTTGAACTGTGGAGTCCTGGGTGCTCTCTGAGCTTAGTTGTTTGCTTGAAGACATTTCATAACCCAAATAGGTAACATCATCAGTGCCGGTGAGAGTGGGGTTTGCTTCTTGTTTATATACAGTGGCTTGCCCTGCCAGTGTGGGTGGGGGTGTGGTTTTCTCTTTGGTAGAATATATATCTTCCAATAAAATGGATACCCATACAACTTTATCAAAAAGTGTCTGACCACTCAACCCACTACAGTACAACCAAAACGAGCTACGAAAAGGAGAACACTACCATACATCAAAATATCTGGATTTTCTCATGGGAAGAAGGTCATCCCGTTCCCTATACAAAAACAGGTGTCGAGATTATTCTATGAGTAATGTAAACAAAGCATCTTGTGATCCTGTTATGCTTTTTACTGCCACCTACTGTAATGTGTATGTTAGTTATTCAGTGGGGGTGTACATGCTGGCAATATAACAGGAGGGCTAAATGCCCAGCCTGTTCAGTCTGTTTGTCTTGTAAAGTTAACCATGTAGATTTTTATAGGTTATGTAGTCTTAACTAGTAACCAAGTAGTGTACCTCTTCTCTGAGAGTGTTTTTTTTAGCTAGAGACTTTGTTGTGGATAAGTCTTGGAAGCTAAGATGAGAAGAAGTCTTTGTTATATCCTATATTTTGTATGCAACTTGTATTTTATGAAGTTTTGCAGTTTTATCAATAAAGACCAGTTAGTTTATATTTTCTGACTGGATTTTCTTTGGAAAGCAAACTATGGATATTGCATTTTGCAAGCTCTCATGCTGATGTGTAATTTTCCTGAGAGTAGGATTTTTTGGGACCTTTTGCTGCACTCTGCACAACAGGTTATGGGCCCAGAGCTCAGAGCTCAGGGCCCAGGGCTCAGGGCTAAGTTTCTGAGTCCAGAGGGGACCCAGGATCCAGAATCAGAACCAAGTGCCCAGGACTGATGACTGAGGTCAGTGCTTCGGGAACAGGATTCCAGGCGTGAGGTTCCAGGAATGATGTCCAAGGCGTGAATCCAGGAGTGCTGGAAGCAAGGACTGAAATTCCTGAGTAACGGGTGGTTTATGGATTTATTACCCTGCCTGTGACTGTTTCGTTTGAGGTTTGGATTTTTTCTCTGTGGTTGAGTGCTTGTTTTAAGTGAAATATGGCAGCAGCTCCACCTGCAGCAGTGAGCCTTCCATTTGAAAGGTTGAATTCAAAGAATTACCAAACATGGAATATAAAGATAAAATCTTTTTTCATGAGAGAGGGGCTTTGGCGATATGTAAACAACGCACCCCCAGTGGCACCCATGAATGAAGAGCAAGCTTTAATGGACCGTGCATATGGTAATTTGATTTTGGGACTTGAGTCTTCAGAATTGGTGCATGTTCGTGGTTTGGAAACTGCTAATGCATGCTGGGTGGCTTTGCATGGGATTTATGCGAGGCAAACCTCATCTGCTATCGTAAGTTTGACAAAGCAATTGTATAACCTTAAATTGGAGCCAGGAGCTAATGTAATTGAGCACCTGAATAAGATGAAAACTTTGTTTGCTGAGTTGGCAGATCGTAATCTGATCATTCCCGAGCAACAAAGAGCATGTATAATTCTTTCAAGTCTGGATGAGTCGTCTGACATATTAGTAGAGGCCGTATAGTCGCTACCAATTGCAGACCTGACAGTGGAGTATTTAACAAACAGGTTGCAAGAAATTCAATGCACACGTGATATGCAGACTAATCCTAAGAAAAGACTTGATAACATAAAGCAGCAACCTTCTCCTGCTGGCACAGAATGTGCATATTTGGTTTGAAAATGTTTTCGTTGTAATTCTACCAAACAACTTATAAAAGAATGTCCTATGAAAAATCAGCCTGCTGAGAGTTCCAGAAGGTTTGTCCGTCGTGGAAAAGCAACAGTTAAGAAACAAGGGAGTACTAGACTGGTGTCTGCTTTGATTTCTAACAGAGACAAACGTTATGCTGATAAGTGGTTACTGGACTCTGGTTGTAGTGAAATCATTGTAAACAATGAGCAGTTATTATTGACTAAATGTAAACCTAAAATTCAACAGGTTAATTTGGCTGATGGTTCTGTAGCTAAAGTAACCATGCAAGGTGAAGTGTTCATATCTTGTTTGGGAGAAGTAGTTTCTGATGTACTCTGTGTTCCTACACTTGATTTTTCTCTTCTCAGTGTCCCTGTATTAACTAGCATTGGTTATTCTGTTATGTTCCAAGGTTCTGAATGCTTTGTTACAAAAGAGGGGGCTGAATGTGCAAGAGGGAGAATGGTTAATCAATTGTATGAAATGCTTCCTAAACAAGATGTGTTAACTGGAAGGTATGCAGGTAATGTTCCTTTACATGATAAATGCATTCATCATTATCATTGAGTATTAGGTCATCCTGGATGGAAGTGTTTGTCACAAATGGCCAAAGTGTATCCAGAACTGAGATTCAAGAAGTGTTCTAAGTTCCTTGATTGTACTGTGTGTAAACAATCTAAGATAAAATCTGCCCCTGTCGCCAGAAAAAGCAGCAGGATTTCTACAAGACCATTTGCTCTTGTGCATGCTGACTTAGCTGGTCTGTTTCCTCCAAGTGAAGGGGGAACAAGATTCATGTTTGTTTTAGTGGATGATAAAACACTTTTCACATTTTGTTATTTGTTGAAACAGAAGTCTGAAGCATTCTCTCGTTTCAAAGAATTTGTGTCTATGGTCGAGAAAAGACATGGATATAAAGTGGGGAGTTTGCAGACTGACAGAGGGGGTGAATTTATGAGTCTTGAGTTTAAAAATTGGCTACATAAGAAAGGCATTTTCCACAGATTAACAAATGTGGGCATGTCCGCTGAGAATGGGATTGCTGAATGCAAGATCGGTGTTTTGAAAGTAATTAAGGATAGTTTACTCATTGATACCCAATTACCAGCCAGATTTTGGGGAGAAGCTATTTTAACAGCAGTTTTCTTACTAAGAGACATTGTAATTCAGCTGTGAATGAAGTTCCTTATTTTTTGCTGTATGGTAAACATCCGTGCTTAAAGCATTTGTGTACATTTGGAACTTTTGCTTATGTACAAATTCCTAAGTCTCAAAGAAGGAAAAACCAACCAAAAACACAGCGTTTGAAATTTATTGGTTATTCTCAGGAGTCAAAAGGTTATCGGTTTTATCTGGGTCGAAACCAAGTAATTATCTCTAGAAATGCTAATTTTGAAGAGCCTTCTGAATGGCAAAGGCTGCATGCAAATTCAGAGGCTTTTTTGGAGTCACACACAGATTTAGCTAGAGAGCTAACACCACTTGTTGCACCCTCCTCTCCGCAGATAAAGCAAGAAGCAGAGGCGTTAGCTAAAGTAGAAAAGAAAGAGGAGAAAGTAGAGGAAATACAAGAGAGTTTTGAGATTCCTCGTAGATCAACACGAATAACAAAAGGTGTTCCACCAGAAAGATTTGTTATTCAACAAGTCAGGGTGTGTCAAATAACTTGTGAGCCACAAAATTTTCAGGAAATGTTATCATTGCCAAGTGATGAACAAGAGAAATGGAATGAAGCTATGGATACTGAGTTCAATGCATTAGTAAATAAGAATGTTTTTGAAATTGTTGATTTACCTGCATCAGAAAAAGCCATAGGTTCCAGATGGGTGTTTAGAAAAAAGCTTTTACCTGATAATACTGTTCAGTATAAAGCAGACTGGTTGCACAAGGTTATTCACAAGAACAGTTTGTGAATTATAATCTTACATTTGCACCTACAGTTAGGCCTGAATCATTGCATGTAATGTTGGCCTTAGCTGCACAAAGAAACATGGTTGTACATCATTTTGATGTAGATACAGCTTATTTAAATGCTGAGCTTCATGAAACTGTGTATATGAAGCAACCTCCAGGTTACACATGTGAGGATTCCCAGAAGGTATACAGATTGCGTAAAGCACTGTATGGATTGAAACAAGCTGGGAGATGTTGGCATCAATGTTTAGATAAAGCTTTGTTGGAAAATGGTTTCAAGAAATCAATAGCTGATCAATGTGTATATACCAAAAGAACTGGAAAAGATTATACAGTACTTCTCACTTATGTTGATGATTTCTGTCTTGCTACTAGTTCTTTAAACTTGATAAAAGAATTTGTCAAGCAAATGGAGCAATATTTTAAATTGAAAGATCTAGGTATGTTAAGATACTACCTTGGGATTGAAGTGCATAGAGCTGAAAATGGAGAAATCTATCTGAGTCAAAAGAAAAAGATAGAACAGTTGTTAACACACATGGGAATGTTAGATGCAAAACCTGTAAAAACTCCAATGACTTGTGATTTTTTGAAAAATGAAACATGTGAAAAGTTGTGTGAAACACCTGCAATGTATCATTCTGTGATTGGTTCTGTACTACACCTAGCACAATGGACACGTCCAGATGTATCTTATGTTGTTGGGATTTTGAGCCGTAAGGTGGCTAATCCTACAGAACATGACTGGCTAGGATTGAAAAGATTAATGAGATATTTAAAAGGTACAATAGATTTTTGTCTTAAAATGTCAACTAATGGGTCAGAAAAGCCTGTAATTTTTGTTGATAGTTCATTTACAGAAGAAAGTGACAGAAAGTCCATAACTGGGTTTGTTTGTAAATTTGGTGAATCTACAATTGCATGGAAAGCAAGGAAGCAAACCTCCATTGCCTTGTCTACTGCAGAAGCTGAATTCGCAGCTTTAACAGAAGCAATCTGTGAATTAAGATGGTTTCATCAATTATTCACTGATTTAAACATTCAAGTGTCATTGCCTTATACAGTGTATGAAGATTCTCAAGCTTGTATAGGGTTAGCTAAAACAGAAAACATTAGAGCTCGTACAAAGTATGTTGATGTAAAGTATAAAAATGTGAGACAAGCTATGTTAGAAAATTTCATTGATCTGGTGTATTGTGCATCTGAAGCAAATCTTGCAGATATATTTACCACACCATTGCCTATTGTACAACATGAAGCAATGTTAGCAAACCTTGGATTAGAACAAATGTAAATTGTTGTTGTATTGCTGTAATCAGTTGTTTATACTATCTGTAACACGTGTTATTGTGTCGTGAACGGGCTGAGAGGGGTATCAGGATTTTCTCATGGGAAGAAGGTCATCCTGTTCCCTATACAAAAACAGGTGTCGAGATTATTCTATGAGTAATGTAAACAAAGCATCTTGTGATCCTGTTATGCTTTTTACTGCCACCTACTGTAATATGTATGTTAGTTATTCAGTGGGGGTGTACATGCTGGCAATATAATGGGAGGGCTAAATGCCCAGCCTGTTCAGTCTGTTTGTCTTGTAAAGTTAACCATGTAGATTTTTATAGGTTATGTAGTCTTAACTAGTAACCAAGTAGTGTACCTCTTCTCTGAGAGTGTTTTTTTTAGCTAGAGACTTTGTTGTGGATAAGTCTTGGAAGCTAAGATGAGAAGAAGTCTTTGTTATATCCTATATTTTGTATGCAACTTGTATTTTATGAAGTTTTGCAGTTTTATCAATAAAGACCAGTTAGTTTATATTTTCTGACTGGATTTTCTTTGGAAAGCAAACTATGGATATTGCATTTTGCAAGCTCTCATGCTGATGTGTAATTTTCCTGAGAGCAGGATTTTTTGGGACCTTTTGCTGCACTCTGCACAACACAAAAACATCTCAGAAACAACCAACAGACTATTACAACCACATGGCATCATCATAGCACACAAATCAACTAAAGCCCTCCAAAACATCTTAATTAAACCAAAAGACCCAGTAGCCCAAGAAGAAAAAACAGAAGTCATCTACAACATACAGTGTAAGGACTGGAACAGCCACTATGTAGGACGGGCAGGCAGAAGATTAGCAGAGTACATCCATGAACACCAACTAGCAGTCTGAAGACATGATGAAAACTTCTTAATCTCACAACACATGGACAGACTCAACCATAGTTTCAACTGGGAAACTGTGAGCATCCTAGACCAAACTAAATCCAAAAACACTAGGGAATTCCTGGAAGTTTGGCTTTCAGACAAATCAGCCATCAATAGACACATAGAGATAAACCACATTTACACATCAGTCAAAAGAGGTAATAAAAAAGCTAAGAAGGAAACAAGAAGACCAGAACACATCCTTTCCAGCAGTCTACACCCAGATAAGCAGGGATTAACACCAGACAAACGATCAAGCAGACAAACGATCAAGCAGAAAACAATACCCTAATCAAGGAACTACCA
The DNA here is from genome assembly GCA_030867105.1 of Liasis olivaceus. Lineage (NCBI taxonomy): Eukaryota > Metazoa > Chordata > Lepidosauria > Squamata > Pythonidae > Liasis > Liasis olivaceus. Next base: position 320,223,379 of record CM061349.1, on the reverse strand, counting down.
AGGAGAAAACCAACACTGGCAGGGCAAGCTACTGTATATAAGCAGGGAGCAACCTCCACACTCAGTAGCATTGATGATGTTCTTTAGTCAGGTAATGAAACATCTGCAAGCAAACAACCAAGCTCAGAGAGCACCCAGGACTCCACAATAATCAAAGCAATAGGGAACAGGTATTGTTGTCCTTTGTAGGTGCATAGAAACTTTGTAGCAAGGGAGAGTGTATCGTTGAGCTTCATAAAAACAAAGTATAGCAGCTTTCCTCTGTCACAAGTGAAAGATTTTTAAATAAATAATGAAATGAAATGAAAGAAAAGGGAAACTTTCCAGTACTGTGGGCAGGAGATGGGAAAGCAAAGGGATCATGCTTCACTAAGCTTAGGAAGAAGCCAAAGTTGTGTTCACTGGCAAGTATAAGGATTGAATGGAGCATGAGCTTCTAGGTTTAGGATAGTACATTGACTTAATGGGCCATCGCTCGATCAATTGCAGGAGAATATTGTGGTGAATGGAAAACACCAGCCTCTCCCTCATAAGTAAGCCACAGCTCCTGACTGTAAGTGCTAAGCTTAAAGGCTGCTCTGTCAAAAGGGCAGGTGTGGGATTGGAGAAGAAGGTGGAAGGAGATGGTAGATAGCAGAGGATGATGACCAAATGAAATCTGCAGAGAAAGCACCAGCTGGAAGTACCTTTATCAAGGCCTGTATAAACAGACTCCTCCACCCTTCTATGCTGTTTGGCTGAGACCCAGCTGATCATTCGGGCCCAGAACAGAGCAGGTCCCTCATACTGGAAAGCCTTCCTTAGAAGAAAGGAAGGAGCCACAGACTTCCCAAGTAGGGAACAGCCTGTATGCCAAGGCTGGAATGCCCGTTGAGTCTGTTGGTGCAAAGGGAGGATAGCAAGCCTCAAACCACTTAGCCTGACCCATTTTCTTCTGTGGTTTGGTTCTGTATTTTGAGAAAATTATTTTTATGTTCTTAGTTTCGACTGATGACACTCCAAAGAGTCTGTTTTGGTTTTCAACCCCTGACCCTGAATGCTTAAGGGCTTGGGGAGAATAAACTATAGCAGGTTTTCTACTTATTTGGAGTCCAATGTTTGTTTTCTGTTATTCCCAAGTCAGCTCCCCACCTCTCTGTCTACAAGGGACTATGCCACAAATATAAATATATACCCAGACACACACTCACAAACAGCCAATCAGCAGAGAACATAGCCGAGCAGGACAAAATGGCTACCTGAATAGCAACCAGATGCTGGAAGGGATGTGCCTGGCACTGCAGCCAATCAGAGCTGGGGCTGCCACTAGAACATAGTTAAGAATGAAAGCTGGAGAGCAAGAGCACAGGGTGCATTTGCAATCAGCTGTGAATGGGAGCAAGACAATGTCATTAGTTCCTGCACTCAGGAAGTGGTGAGTGGGACCATCCTGGTCACAGGACAGTGTCTGGTACTTACTTATTTAAAAGCCCCAAATCTGCCTTGATTGATAGATGATATACCCCAATCTTCAGCATTCCCACCTCCCAAATTGTGGGGAGGGGATTTCTTTTGGAAACCCATTAAAACAATCCCCAAACAGAAGCTAATTGGACTGAATGACTGAGAGAACAATGGAGTCTTTCGTGCTGAGTTTGGTTGCTCGGTTGCAGACGTTTCATGACCCAACTAGGTAACATCATCAGCGCTAGTGAGTGTGGGATTTGCTCCCTGTTTCTATACAGTAGTTTGTCCAGCCAGTGTTGGAGCACTGTAGGTAAATGGAGAAAACCCCACACTCGATAGCACTGATGATGTTACCTAGTTGGGTCATGAAACATCTACAAGCAAACAATCAAGTTCAGAGAGCACCCAGGACTCCACAGTTCAATCCTGAGCTACAGACATTTTCTTCTATTGAGAGAACAATGCAATAGAATTAACTTGGCACACTTTAGAAAACTCCCTGCAAATCAGATAGATTACTTGACACATACACACACCCAGTAAGTTCCAATACAACACCGGTGCAAATTGTTTGCCTCAAGCTGGATGCAATGCATATTCAAGTTTGAACCCCTGAAGGAAATTATTAAGTAGCGCTATATTAGCTTTCTTGAAAACACACTTGTTTCCATATTCCACCCATATAGACTAATTACACCACTTTTCCATGCCGAGAACTGATTGTTTTCCTTACACAGTTCTGGTAAAAATCTATCACACTAGAGTTTTAGCCTTGGGGGGAGGATTTGTTCCTATACGTGTGGGTGGGTATGTCTAAACATGCAGTGGTCCTGTGTTAGTACTTCAGTATCTCCCATTAATCTAAATGTAATTTTTTTCTCAGCCTTCAGAAAAAAAAGTTTCTAAACAGAAACTTGAAAAAAAAAATGTTAAACGCAAAGCAATAAACCCTTTTTAAAAATGCTCTTTAGATGACTAATGCTTTGGAGATCTCATATTCATTTTGAAGAAATGAACATTTAATGATTCCCAGAGGAATAGCTACAAGAAGAATATCTGAGTTTATAATGTGGGGGGGGGAGCGGGGGGGGGAGAAAGAAATTAAGTTTATGTAAACTATTTAATCAGATGTGAAATTTTCTCTCGGGCATAAAATGGGAGGTAAGCAAGACCCTTCTCTTATCTGGCCTTATTTAAAGATAATTAAAGATTTAAGATTGATACACTTCCATTCTCAGGATGCTATCCTGGTAGGAAGCCAGACTACTGGTCTATCTAACCAAGCATGTTTGAACCTCTTTGACAACACTCTGCTCCCTGCTAGGCTATACTCTGTGTGTGTGTGTGTGTGTGTGTGTGTGCACGCACGTGCCTTCAAGTCACTCTTGACTCCTGGCGACTGCCTGGATGACTCCCTGTAGTTTTCTTGGCAGCATTTCTCAGAAGGGGTTGCCCTGGCCTCCTTCTTCCTAGGGCTGAGAGGGAGGGACTGACCCAAAGTCACCCAGCTGGCTTTGTGCCATAGGTGGTACTAGAATTCACAGTCTTCCAATTTCTAGCCTGGTGCCTTTAACCACTACACCAAACTGTCTGTCAGGCTATAAAGAGCTATACATAATTTGCATCATTTACACAAGGATGTTGCTTGCCTCCCTTCAAATGCCCAGCTTCATAGGCATCTGTAAGAATGTGTAACGTCATCACATGGATCACAATGTTATTGTGCAAATGATGCAAATTATACAATTTACATCAGTCAATACGGGACTGGCATGGGACCAGCTATTTGTGGGACTGACTCTCCTTCAGGGTATCTGCCCTTCTCTCAAGATTGGATAAAGTGGCCAAACTCCAGGTCCCTTCCCTGAAATATTGCCATCTAGTGGGACCTAGGAAGCATGCTTTTTCCATGGCTGCTCCTAATGGAACACCATCCTCACAGCAATCCAGGAGGCCCCCATCCTCTTAGCCTTCTGGAAGGCCATTGAAACCTGGCTCTTCACCCAGGCACTGGGGTAAAGCGCTGGACCCTGCAGATGGATGTTGGGGTACCCTGAGTGGTTGATCAAGACACCAGGTTTTTAAATTTTATCATGTGGTTTTTATGGTTTTTGTAGTTTAGTAGCTAGTGAGAGCCTCCCAGAGTGAAGATGGGCATCCATGCAAATATTAGGAAGGAAGGAAGGAAGGAAGGAAGGAAGGAAGGAAGGAAGGAAGGAAGGAAGGAAGTCATTTAGGACTTTCAAGATCAATACCAACACTTAAAAATTTGCCCAGTAAGCAACTGGCAACCAGTGAATCTCTTTCAATGGGCATCAGGTGATCCTTATACTTTGTACCATCCTTCTGCAACTTTTCAAGAAGAAACTGATGTATAGCTCACGGCAATAGTCAGAACAGGATGTAACCATGGATAATTGTCAGAAAACCTGATGGCTCAGGAAGAGTTAGGCATGATTAGGTTACAGAATCCAAATGAGGAATGGTTGACAAACCAGCATTAGGAACTTGGAAGGCAACAAGAGTTTGCTACTACAGAATCATGGGGAAATGCTAGCATCTCTTGTTTCTTCAAAAGGATGAAGGCATGGACCTAAGAGGGGATATGACAAGAAACTCAATTATTGGCCATCAAGTAAGCTCTGATTAGCTGAAAAACCTCTGGGTTCTATTAGTGATTAAAAAAGGATAGCACTTATTGGTTGGAGGTGATATTTATATATTATTTATTGGTTAGATTTACATCCCATCTTGCCTTTTCTCCAGGACTTCAACACAACTTCGATGGGAGTTTCCTTTTATTTTATCTCCAGAAGAACATCCCTGAGAAGCCCTAAGTTACCCAATGACCTTCCATGGCTAAGGGTGAACATCAAGCACCTTAAACTTTATAACATGCTCGATCTCCAGACTTCAAACTCTAGATTTGCAATTGCATAAACTTACCTGGATTCTTAGCACCTTGACATTGGACTAGATCTGAGAAAATTAAAAAAGCCCAGATAATTGGATGCCTTTTAAACTGGTTTCAGAAGAGTTAGGTGACAGAAAGTCTCTGTCTAGAAGACCTCCAGAACTGAATTATACAATAGATTTCCCTGAATGTTTAAACACAGTTCCTGACATTGCAAATGCAACAGAATACATAATTAATGAAATGTGTATCTCTTACAATATGTTATGTTGAGAACATTGCTTTAAAAAAGCAAATTACAGGTTCAGGCAGCAATGGAGCAGAACTATGGGTGCAAATGAGCAAAAGTGATAAGGCCAAGAAAAAGCTGCACGTGCTCATCCATACCTATAAGCTGCTGACATTGTGATTTGTGATACTCAGCTGAAAGAAAAGTCCTACCTTTAAGGCAAGAGGTATGAGGATTCACTCCCTCAGGAAAGATACAAGGCAAGGTTGTCCAAAGCAAATGAAAACACCTTCAGCTCTCCTCCCCACCGCTTAATAAATTGCTAAATATTCAAAAAAAGCAGGCCACCCAAGAAGGCATCTGCCACAGAATGATTTGGATGAACCGTAACTCATTATTTTGACAAGTTCCTGGCTTGACATGGAGTGAAGGGGACCTGGCGTGAAGGATTATGAGACAAAGATTGGCTGTATCAGACAATGCAAAATGAAAGGGAAGTTTGGTGTCAATGGAGCACACATGGTTTTTTCTCAGCAGAACGGCCAGACCCTTGATGCTGTAATGAGTTACACACGCATGCCAATAACTGGTTGTCAGTTCAATTGCACATCTCCAACATGATGCAATCAATGAGCAGATGGCTCTGTTAAACATTGTCCATGTGGATATGCCAAAAGAGACAGTCACACTGCAGTGCTGAAAATTCGGTCTGTTTTTCATTCAGCTGGATGGAAAGGAAATTACTTTCTTTTCCTCTTTTTTCCCCCAATGGATAGGAAAATGCTGATGAAATTGCCACGGGTGAGATGTGGAAATCTGGCACAAGGTAGCTGAAGAATATCTAAGCATCATTGTGATATCCTAAGTATCATTCATATTGTTTGTTCTCCACCCTCCATGACTTCCCACACTTCCATTAAATCCCTAAGAATGAATTTAGGAGGGAACACTTCCATGTTTTCAGACCATCTTTCCCACCCAGATTAGGTCTATCCCACGCAGCGCATTCAGGAAGGATACGCTGTAGGTTCCCACTCCATGTGAAGAGAAGGAGACCATTGCCCACCTAAACACGTCGGTGCTTCTCCTGACCCTTTGGAACAACTTGTCTTCTGAGATAAAGCTAAAAGTTAGCTTTTGATAAGGCACTAAAGACCTTGTTTTTCCACAGAGGATTTGTGCACTGTTGATAAAAGGGCTACCTTGCAGTGGTTAGACAAGATTAGAGATTAAAGGAGGCATTAGGCTAGAGATTAGATCAGATGTATGTACCATTTTTATTTGTTTTAGTGTTTCTTTTCTTATTTGCTGTTATGTTCTCTTGTAAACTGCCACAAGTCCTCAGAATTGGGTCATCTATAAATATTTGAATTTTTTTTTCCTGCAAAAATTAGGAAGCATGAGCCAACAGGGAGGTTGCAGCATGATGGTAAGAGTAACAGAAAACAATAGCATCATCGCCATTTGCCTGCTCACATCAATAAACATTAAAAAAAAAAATCCTTTAATTTGAAATTGAACTCATTTAAGTAAAACCAATGGATGCAACTGAAGTGTCCTTTTGGTTCCTTTCGCAGGATCTTGAGGCCCTGAGTGCTAAACACAGTCAGCACCATCCTCAGGTAGGAAGCACACGGAAACGAAGAACGTGTTTTAATTGTTTTAACTCCTCTAAACCATCCTGCGGAATTGCGCTGGAGGTTAAATGGAACAAATAAATAAATACAGGTCTTTCACAGTAAAGAACAAAGAACAGTTTCCAAACCCCTTCCTAAATCCAGCCATGCCCTTTCCCAACAAAAGCATTCACCAGAACCCTGATTTACTCAGTGTTATGAGAGGAAAAGGGGCAGATAGATCTTTCTCCTATGAGTGCAATAATGTGCCTTCCTCCCATCCTTAGGTTGGCAGAAAATTATGTCAACATAAATTCTGCTGCCCCTATACCAAACCATACTATGTCTTGGCCATACAGCCAGGGAGTGCTTCTAGCTTTACAAGCTATAATGTGGAACAATTTCAGGGTACTGACTGATGGATTCCCAAGCTTCATTTTCTCTCCCATCTAGGGACCTTTACTGGTGGGGGAAAAAACCTACTATTTTCCTTTTCTACTTTTTCACAGGTACATTGATCTCATGATATTCCCACAGAGAAGTGTATGAACGAACACATCCCCACGCAGTCTCTGAGATCGATATACCTTGAGAACGGTGCTTAAAACTGATGTACAGCTGCTAGCACCAATTCCCTAGGAAGTCGATATTTCTGCTCCAAAAAAACTCAAACCAAGTCAAACCAAAACGGGGGGGGGGGGGGGGGGGAGTTGCAGAAGCCAAGGGGCCACTGTTTCATGGTCAGGAAAAAATGGCAACAGACTTGCAATGCATTTCGATAAATTGGTGTTTTCTAAATGGTTCTGTGGGGACACGGTGGCGCAGCGGCTTACTGATGCTGAAAGTTGCCGGCCAGAAATGGTCGACGCTTCAGCGGTTCGAGTCCAGCCTTCGCGTTAGCAGGGTGAGCTCCTGTTTCCTCCCCAGCTCCTGTCAACCCAACAGTTCGAAAACTCATGTGAGTAGATAAATGGGGACTCTCACTCCGGTGGGAGGAAAAATGCTGGTGGCGCCTTGCAAAAGGAGTCGGGAGCAGTTGCCGGTAAGCACGAAAAACCGCACGCGACCGAAAAGGGCGCAAAGCAACGGAAACCCTGCCTCCTGCGCTTGCCAGCTGGGCTCTGCTCTAGGAAGGAGGCACTGGCAAACCACTTCCGAAACACCTTGCCTTGAAAACTGCAAGGACTCATCCAAGCAGTCACTGCAGAGTCGGTAACGACTGAGCACAGATAAAAAAAAAAAAAAGGGTTCTGTGCCAAGTCCTTTTCAGACGTCATTTTACTACTAACCCAGATTTGGCCACCCGTCCCAAAAGGTAGAGATTCCCTGGCTTAAACTGCTTTGCACCTAAATGGTGCAAATGTTACAACCTTGTCTTCCCAATGTTTAGCATTGACTCCAGGGGCTAGAAAATGTAGGCTGGGAGTCACAGCTGGCCCTTCCTTAATATTTCAAGTTAGCCTACCCATTGTACCTCTTCTTGGACCATGAAGTGCTGGAGACAATAACAGCTTTGTCATCTCTCAATTAGACTGCTACAATTCTCTTTAGGTGGGGCTATCCTCGAAGACAATGCCGAAGCTGCAACTGGCACAAAATGCAGTTGCTTACTGATGTTAGTCAGTTCAGCAAAATAACATGTCTTGGAAGAGCAACAGTGCTTACCAATAGGTTTCTGGGCCCAACTGAGGTTTCTGGTGGTTATCTATAAAGCCCTATATCGCTTGGGCCCTTGTGACTTCTCCAAGTAGAATTTGCCCATCCTACATAGTCTAGAAAGAAAAAGAAGATGTTCTGGTTGCCTTTCCCAAGAGACATCAGAAGTTGGGACACACCATATTGTCAGGTCAGAACTTGGTCTTCCTGAGGTCAGATGTCCTTATGTCCTTTAGATAAATTCTCAAGACAGTCCTCTTCTGGAAAGGATTCAGATTACCTGTTTTTATTTATCATGTTTTGTTTTTAACAGATGTTATTATGCACACTTTAAAAACTGTGCATATTATAAGCCACCTGAAGTCATCTGAGGAGGCTGCACACAAGTATTGGTAGATAAGCAAATAAATAAATAAACAAACAAACAAACAAACAAATAAATAAAATGGACTCACTTTTGTTTATGAACCCATAGCAACAACTACCTCTCTACTAGCCCTATGAAGTGGTGCTATTATAAGGGGATTCTCCAAGGTTGGGAAGGAAAAAGCAGAGTTTCAAAACATGGCAGATGAGGAGCAGATGGACATTTCATTTCACACCCTTATCTCTGAAGCCAGGCATCAGTCCATCTGTTAAGGATTCTGTAAGAAAGAAATTCAAACAATACAGAGACCTTAATGAACTTGCTAACAAATGAGGATTGAAGTATACTTATCTAGTTTCTGAGTTTCTCCTGGCATTAAACTTGATTAATGAGACTCTTGTTTCCTTGCTTCGTTGCCTGTGTGCTGCTATTAGGAGCACAGCTATAGAAGTGGATTCCTGCACAGGGCAACGGGTTGGAGTTGATGATCTCCCAGATTTCTTCTAACCCTTACTTTCTATGTTTCTATAAGATGCTTTCTCTCCACCACTTCCCACTTGAGGCCCCATGTATTGGTAAATCAAGATGCTAGGCCAAATTGCAATTGCATTTTTGAGTGCACCCAAATTCTTCTCTACGTCTGAGGACAAAGTATGAAAACTAATACTATTCTGTTTGCTTCTATCTGGTAATGGGAGAGGCAAGAAAGTGTTGGGGACAAGAAGCATGGACATATAGTAACTGCATGTGGAAGCCATCTGAGCTGTCTACCCTTCCCCATAATAGTCTGCTGTGGTGGCATCAATAAGCATTATGAAGATGAAGTTGTGATATGAATTTGTGGAACTACAATCACCAGTCTCTATCCTTTTCCTACCAAAGAGGCCCCAAATGTCCAGCTGTTTCACGTGATCTTCCCACCCACATCTTAATGCCCATTTGCCACTGGGTGCTCTGAAAAAGCAAGTGAGTGGATCACACGGAGAAGCTGAACATAAACAGCACCTCTGGGGAATCTACAAAGATTCCCGAGACGCATTGTGAAAGCCATACCATTTTCCATCAGGCTGGCTTTTGGAGGAGGGAGAGTTTGAAACCAAAGCAAAGGGTTTATAACAAAAATAAATGCATTGCTGGATTGCCATCTACAGCTCAATTAGCTTGGCTCTCTCCCACCATCCTTTCCTTCCCCTTTCCCCCAAAGGATGTTTTTCATTCTGCCCTCCCTCAACCCCTGCTCTTGTTCACGCTCACCGTTAACCATGGCATTGGCGTTGTCAAACAATTTTGCGGTGACACTGCATCTCTGGCAACGTTAGACCACTGTCAACAAGCACTGAGTAACCAGGGCTGACAACATATTACAGTTCTGCCATAAGTAATCATTGTCTTGCCCAAACAACAATGGCAGCTAAATTATAGGAGAGTATGTAACAGCGTATGGATTAAATTGCCAGAGCTAAACAAAACAAGAGAATAAGATGGCAGAGATTTCAGAAAGGGGAAAAAAAATTGCTTTTCTTTTCTAAGTTTTTCTCTGTCCTTTGGACACATCCTAGTGGTTGGGTCTGGATTTAGGAATATCCTATCAAGAAAACCCATGTGATGTATTTCCATTGGCAGGCAACATCTCTTATATCTGAAAAGGCATTTGGTTTACAAAACTGAGTTTGCTTTCTTTCTAGCGCTTGTGTTTCCTATACTGTTTTTGCTGGCAGAGCAAATCCTATCTATGCTTTAGGGAGTTTCAGGTTTAGAGCTTTTGACAAAGCTGCAGCCTAGAGGAGTAAGCCCAGGAGGGTAGAAGAAAGGCAGATAAGTTGCTTGAATCTCACTTCTGTCACTGGGGGAATGGAACTTTTACACCAGCTCTGGGACTGTGTTGAGAGTATCTGCAGTGAGGTCCGTGTTGGGAGTATGTGTGAGATATGAAAGCATGTAAGTTACTTTGGATCCTAAATCTTTGACATCATGCTTTTGGAATGTTCAGAAATCTGCCCCCTTTCTCCCCACCCTGATATCAGACCTCTGAGATTAGAGACACAAAGACTGTGGAAGTTTTCACATGGGCTGAACGTTAGTTATAATATCAGATTTCCACCCCAAATCAGAGCTCCTTCTCTTAACTACAGATAAGGAAGTGTAATGAATCCTAAACTCTTTGGGACATTCTTCCTGGAGGTGCATGATTGCAACTAAGTTCTAGGTAACCTTATTGGTTATTTCCCAGCAGATTTCAATATAGAGTTGGCTGACTTTGTGCTGAATCCAACTTTCTTCCTTTCCAGAAGGAGGATAAATATTTGGCATCATTTTATGTGTATGTATGTGTTTATGTGCATGTAACTCTCTTTGGGGTTTTATCTGTTGGAAATTATTTAGGACTAGCCTTAGTGGCAGCATTGTGGGCATCAGCTAAGGTTTCAATATAACCGAATCCATTTCCTCTCATGCCACACTTCTTTTCCAGTCTTCATGTCAGCTGATCTTTCTGTTCCTTTTGCTAGACGATTTTACACTCCAACAGGGCAAACCCTTCTCAGCCAACAGAAAATGGTGGAAGAAATGTAAATGTCATCTTAACCTTATCTAGCTGGCATAAACGTTAGTAAGACTTATATCATTATAGTGGTTTAACTGGCTGCTAACTTCTTCAATCCCTTCCTAGTTTTATTTTGTTTGCAATGTGATTTTTTATTGCAGGTTTCACTCTTGTTGATAGCAATTTCTTAATAGTCATCTTCTCATATAGAAAAAGCTACTATTTTTCAAGGCTCCTGAGGATTGTTTGGTCTTTGAAGAAGCAGGATAGACTGAATATTGATGCTTTTAAAAATTGGTGATGGAGAAGACTCCTGAGAATACCACGTTTAGCCAAGAAAGCAAACACATGGATCATAGAACAAATCAATCCAGAATTCTCACTTGAAGCATAAATGACCAGGTTCAAATTATCATATTTTGGACACATTATGCAAAGATCTAACTCTCTTGAGAAATCTATAATGCTGCGAAAGGTGGAAGGAAAGAGAAGAGAAGGCTGGTCAGCAGCAAGGTGGATGGACTCAATTATAGTAGTGATTGTTAGAAGACCTGAAGGTTGGGGACAGATCTTCCTGGAGAAGATCTACCTATGTGATCACTAAGAGTTGAGGTTAACTTGATGGCATATAATCAATCAATAAATCAATCATTCAGATATTTTTAAATTTCTCTTGTCAGTGTTACTGAGCAGTGGTTGGTGGAAGAACAACTTCTGATGTTATACATTTTTTATATTACTCTGAAATCTTCCTAGTTGCCCTCACTTTCCAGTCTGAAACACCATTCTAGGAGAAATTTCCTGCTAATATTGTCTTTGTCAATTTAATGGAAATGTCTGAAGCCAAGGAGAGAGAACTCTACTCTGAAAGATAGGTTATTCAACTCATCTTCTTATTGTCACATAACTCAATTAGCGCAAGACCACCGAGATACACTATGACCATCTCTTTGTTGCTTCTTAGAAATAAATCTGAATGCAGTTTCTTTTTCAACAAACTGAGTACAAGCTCATATAAAAAAAAAATACTAGATCATTATTCTGCACAGCCTTCTCGCGTAGCTTAAATTTTTAAAAATGGTTCACTTTAAGACATTTACCCTTTCTGGTGCCAATAAGGAGCAGCATTATAATTAGAACCTTTGGTGGTGGGGGGGGGGGGGAGGGACAGGGAGAGGGGAGAGAAAAGTCTTCCATTATTCCTAGCTGTACACAGTTTCGTGAGGCTGTGGTTTATTAACCTAACATACTGCAGATCTAATTAAAAGTCAAATACACAAAACCCTCATCAAAATCCAAATGTTCTTTACAGAAACATCAAGAAGGAAAGGAAGGTACAATGAGCAATACCTCCAAGGTAATCAGGATGCATCTTCAGGGACTCATACCTTATTACTTGTACCTCATTATCAGTACTCTGCGTAGTAAAACAACACCTAGAGACGACATCATTAGCTTCCTACACCATCCATTATTGGAGAAAATGGAAATGCTGAAACAAAGAAGCTAAGCTGTAGGTAGAGATGAAGGAAGAGGGGGAGAGCATGCTGGCTGGGGAATTCTGGGAGTTGAAGTCCACCCATCTTAAAGTTGCCGAGTCTGAGAAACACTGCCCATTGGTTTATAGAGCCAACTCCTCAGAGACTAGAATCTCTAGCGCCTTGCGTTCCTCAAGGCAACTCTAGGACTTTAACACACCTCTCTCCAGACATTGATGAAATATGCCATCCCATGTAAGCTCATACGTCCCACGAAGATTGATGATGGCAATTAAAATTTAGTAAAGGTAAGAGAAAATATGACGATTAAAACAGGCCTTACATTTACACTCCATTTTATTTCTTAGTTTAAAAGAAACAATCACAGGTGTTTCTTTTTAAACGTGTAGGCATGATTGCACGTGCTCGTGTGCCATTAGAGGGGCGGATAGGCAGGCAGATGGTCGGTTTGGTCCTCAGAGGTCTTGAAAAGGTTATGACAGGCTGGTTGAAGATGGTGTAGGAAAAAGCACTTGGAAATTCCATGTCGGTTAATTCTGAAGGAAGACGATGGCTAACCACGTTCCTGAGTGCATGTGTGCAATCTAGACCAAGATTCTAGATTGACACTAGAACAGGAGCATCCAGGAGGGAGGTCCAAAAATCACGATGACATCCACAATTGCATCATCAGAGCCCTGCCCCTTTTTACGTGCATTGCATAAGAAAGAGGCAGGCTTTGATCATATAGTCACAGCCACCTTCTTGACTTTTTGGACCTCAACCCTCCCTGACAGATCCCCCTGCTCAATAGCTTCTTTACCAATATACAAACACATGCCAGTATGCCCTGCCAGATTCCACTGGTCAGCTTGCTGCACCTGAGTTGCAAAACTCTGGATGACCACTAGATGGAAACAAAAAAAAATTAGAGAAAACTCTTAACTCCTATTGGTTTTTTCAGCTTGGCTATGGAACAATACCCCATGCTTTCAAAGAAGTTTGTTTTCCAAAATAATCCCTGTTGTTTAGATAGATATTTAGGTGAGTCCATCCAGGTTCCTTGGCAAGATGTTTGGAAGTGGTTTGCCCTTGCCTTCTTTCTGGGGCTCAGAGGCAGTGACTTGCCCAGAATCACCCAGCTGGCTTCGTGCCTAAGGCGGGACTAGAACTCACAGTCTCCTGTTTTCTAGCCTGGTGCCTTCAACCAGTACACCAAACTGGCTTCTTTTCCTATCTCTATCTCTATTTATCAGTGATTATATTGCTTTTTATATTTTTAACGTATTTATTTATTGTTTTTAGCTTTGTTGTACGTCGCTCAGAGTAGCCTGTGGTGAGATGGGCGGCTATATAAATTGGTTTAATAAATAAATAAATAACTATTACATAGAATGCAAATACTGATTTGTAGTTCTATCTTGGGGCCCTACAGTTATAGGAACACTCAGGGCCTACAAAGACATTCATCACATACTTAAAAAAATATAATACGCTTTCTATTAGCCAGCACCCCTATTAACCATTGGATTCTAGAAGATAGGGAGAGCTCCACGTTCCAGATGCATGTCTCTGCTTTGCCACCAAACAACTGATGTTGTGCCCTTTAAGGCCCTCTTACTTTAATTTATACAATCATATTTTGTTAGACTTGAATGCAACCATTGATGCAAGAAAAAATATGCCTCAATTGGTGGTAGTATCTGGTTGAACTTGTCTGGGCTCAGGAGCTAAGCAAAGTCAAGGTTAGTAAGGAAGGAATTTCAGGGCCTGTAAGAAAAAAATTAAAAAGTAAAAAAGTAAAAAAAAAAAAGTGCAAAATCATGCCCCTTTTTGTGTATATCACAAACATTTATGTAAATGTGACAAACATTTACATTTTTTACTGTAAGCCACCCAGAGTCGCTTCCTAGTGAGATGGGCAGTGACCAAATCTGAAATATAAATAAATAAATGGGCAGGGCCTCAACCCTGTGGCAATGGTCATTTTGACCTTTTTGATCCCCCTGCAGTTGTAGCCTGTTTTCATTTGCTAACAATGCTTATGAGGCCTATGTGGGGCCTAGATCTCCTAACCCTAAGATGATGTTGAAGGTGGGTATTTCCTTTGCATCAGATTGGCTTTCTGGTAATATACATTAAAAGAATCTTTCAAAAAAGTTTGCAGAATGGAGAAGAGAGGGTCTGCAGCCATCTCCTGACCTACCTCTGGTCCAAGAAGTTGTGGCCTGTCAAGAACATATTGCAATGGATTAGTTGCTTGTCCAGTGGCTTGTCCAGTGGCAGGGAAATCTGACACGTTTGCACAAGTGAGCTTATACGAAGCAAGAGAATTTGCAGCCATGGAGGACAGATTTGTTAGTCTCTGTTTTCATCAGGTATCTGGGAACCAAAGTTGCTTCCTATACATAAACTTGTCATCGGGGATGGTAACCTTGCTCTTTAAAAATGATGGATCACTTCCTACAAGTCTTAAATTAGCATTACAAAGGCCTGACCCTGTGTACATTAAGGATTCCCTAAGGATGTGATGGAATATTTTACGAGTTGTTACATTTTGCTGTCTTTCCTTCTGATTACCTTGGGGATTTATTAAGACATACATTTTCCCCCCACCACTCAGCAATGATTTGCTCTTTCTTGGAAAGGTGCAGCTTGTAAATGGAGAAAGAATGCAAATTTGGCATCGAAACTGCATTGAAAGTTCAAAGATGAAAGAGTTGTGTTTCAAGGAAACACTTTGAAACAAAATAGCAAGCCCTTTTATCTGGGAGCATTTTCCTCTTAAGAAAATAATGCGGGGGGGCAATCAGATATAAGTAAAATACTCACATCCTGAGTTCATGTCAGAACACTGCATTTGCTTCCTGGTTAGTGAGATGTCGACAAGTGTATGTTGGCTTGAAAGGTACTGTAGCCTATAAACAATCTAACTTGTATAGTACAGTATGGGATAAAACTGGACTTTAGCTGAGCTGGTGACCTTATGGTCCAGCTATGCCCAGACTGACCTGTTTTGTTCTTACCATTAGCAGGGAAAGCTGCATGTGGAACACAGAAGGAAATCAACCAAGTGTGATTCCTAGTCTACATCTTCTCTAAATGACTACACACTGTGATATGCAAACATTTCCATTGGCCAAAACCATGAAGAGTGGTGGAACTCAGGGACAACCATGATACGTGGAAGATTGTGACTTGGCATGTAGAGGGAATTAACAGTAAAACCCATAAATTAATGAATGAAATGAAAGAAATATAAATCTCTTGCATCTATGAAGCCAAGAGAAAGAGGACGTAATATGTCTGAATGGAGGTGGTTCTGATCTTAGGAAGCAAAATTGAGGAGTACTTGCATGGAAGGTATAGGTTTAACTAAGAGTGAAAAGGCTAAGATGGATATCAGAAAGTGTGAATTGGGATCATCTAGATTCCTATGAGTATGTATGGAAGTAGGAATCCATAGGCTGATGGTAATTGCATGTTCTTCTCTAGAGAATGGAAGTAATGTAACAACAGAGATAAGTCTGGAGGAAAAATGTCCAACATTTTCAGTGAATATGATCCAGAGGAAAAAATCTGATGACTTGAATGGATGGTTGGCCACAAGACAAGAGAGTACCAGTGGGCATTTGGATACCCAAGAATGAAAGAGAATGGTGATTGTCTAGTGAGCATCTGCTTAGATAACATTATGTTTGTTTTAAATTTGGGATTTCAGCATGTCTATTCATTTGTATGCATGGCAAAAGTATTAATATACTGTATAGCCTTGATTTTAAGACCTTGTGTCAGCAGACTTTGGATGTAACAGGCAAGACCTGAATTCCAAGCAATAACAGACATCACCCCAAGCAATGGACAATAATGTCATTATGCAAATGACATAAAATGATGGAAATACAACTCAACTTCCATTCCATCTGTAGTTCATCATCAAGTCCATTAAAGCAAGGTTTCAGTGAATTATCTTTGGAAATGCTTGGAAAGCAGGTGAAATGCCAGGCAAAGGTTGCTATCTTCCAAAACAGAAAATAGGAGAATCCATGGAACTAGAGACCAAACAAACATTGAGATACAGGTAGTTCTCAACTTACGACCACAATAGGGACCAGAAAAGTCATCATTAAGTGGTGTGGTCATTAAACAAGTCATCACATGATTGCACCCAATTTTACAACATTTTTTGTAGTGGTTGTTAAGCGAATCGCCATGCTCATTAAGTGAATCATGTGGTTCCGCATTGATTTTACTTGTTGGAAGCCAGCTGGGAAGGTTGCAAATGCGATCATGTGA
Organism: Liasis olivaceus; assembly: GCA_030867105.1. Classification (NCBI taxonomy): domain Eukaryota; kingdom Metazoa; phylum Chordata; class Lepidosauria; order Squamata; family Pythonidae; genus Liasis; species Liasis olivaceus. The sequence goes on along the minus strand of CM061349.1, from coordinate 320,206,835 downwards.
CCCCGGGACACTGCAACCATCATAAATGCATACTGGTTGCCAAGTGCCTGAATTTTAATCATGTGACCATGGGGATGCTGTGACTGTCATAAGTGCAAGGACTGGTTGTAAGTCACTTTTTTCAGCATCATCATAACTTCAAACAGTCACTAAACAAATGGCTGTAAGTCGAGGACTACCTGTACCTGCAAAAATTCTAGGCCCAGAGCACACTGCTATCGCTGCATCAGTATCTTGACAGTCTCATTAGCAAACTAGTTAAGTGTGAGCTGGATGGCACATTAAGTAGGATATGTTTTCAACTTTCCAGTCTAGTCTATACTCTTGTATTTCCTAGTGGTCTCCCAACTAAGTACTAAGCCCACAAATTGCTTGCCTATGTTAATAAAGCCATTGGGACATTCCTAATAAAATAAGAGCCAGTCAAATATCTCTACCCCTCCCTAGTGGAAGATACTGACTTTCAAAAGTCAGCCTAGCCCACTCTTTATGTCTAGGAAGGTCAACATGGTGAGTGACATCTCCAGAATTAGCTGTACCCCTTCCTTCCTTCCTTCCTTCCTTCCTTCCTTCCTTCCTTCCTTCCTTCCTTCCTTCCTTCCTTCCTTCCTTCCTTC